>LR990341.1:15000000-16250000 GCA_905147345.3 Mythimna impura | reverse complement strand
TGTAATCTTTAACGCGTTATGTGTAAGTCTACCTACTAAATACTGCACACGCTGCGAGTCAGTCAGCTGATCATTGTCATGAATATTCGACTTGAACGACTCATAGAAAACAGGCCAATTCTCAGGTTTCCCGTCGAAAGATGGCAATGCAATCGGAGGCAGCTTTATTTTTAGTGGTTCAAAAAGCGTTTTCGAATTACTACATTGTGATAACTGAGATTGACTACTGTCGATTTTGTTCCTAATACGCTTAATGCGAATAAACAAATCTTCAAAGGATTCTAAACAAGCATAGCCGGGACTCGAACCAGGTTTCAAATTAATGTTTATGTGGTTAATTTGATCGACATAAGATTCAAATTTGTCACGAATGTCGTCAATAGTTTCCGATTCAGTCATAAAACTTTCACTATTTCTCGTATCGAACGACGAAATATTTTTCGATAATTCATATAATCGATTAAGGCGTTTGAATAACAATCCTTTCTTCTCATGAAGGATAGTCAGTAAATCTTCCGGCTTTAATTGTTTCTCAGTCATTTTGTTAAGTTAATATCAAGAGCAATATCTAAAAATATGCGCGGGTAAACTTATCAGGCGGTTAGCAATCGTAAAGTATCTTCCCGCTCTGTGGCGGTATCTGAATAAAAATCACTAATACGCACAAAGCCGAAATGATGTGAAACTACCTCCTATTATATGTTATCAAAGTGAAATACGTATCACATTAAATTCTATGAAACAATATTGACAGATTTACCAAAACCTACGTAGAAATCTATTGTCAATTATGTTTATGTTATAGCGGAGAGCGGTTTATAATAATAATAATAATAATAATCATTTATTTGTCAGGAAATTATTCCCATATTAAAAAAAACACTACAATTTACACAAATACACACAAAGATACACAATTATATAGGTTACATTAAAATTCAATTCATTTCCTTTCCATGTCAAAATAAAATCAATTACTCGTAAAATAAATTATTCCAATTAAAGTCTTATGAAAATATTTATATAGTCACTACATTAACGATGCAACAATGGTTAATGTAGTGACAGTCAAATCTCTCAGCCATCATCCTCAGGATGGTGTTGGAGCTGGCGCGGACCCTGCGCACCAAGGATGTGCACCGTTTCCGCATCGTCAAGAATAATTAATTATTATTTATTTAATTTATAGGCAAGAATAATTTACCAAAGGTTTACGTAAATATCTATAACCTATATATACCTATTATGATTTTCACCAAATATTACGTAAAAATCTAACTAGGGAGCGGTTACCTGGTTACCTATCCAGGCTCGAAAGGACCAAATAATTATGATGACGCGTGTAAATAGCGTCACCTGAACGGGTGGTGTTTTAAGACTACCAATATGGCGGTGAAATTATGGTTGTATTACACAAAATTAAATCCCTGTTGATGATTCCCTGCTACACCAGAATCTGGCGACGTTTATAGCAATTCATAGCCCACGTACCTTGCTAATCCAGTGACCCACTTGTCGTCAGGAAAGCGCTTCGCTCACGGATGCGTGGTCGGTGTGTGTGCCTGCTGGCCGGCGAGCTAAATCTTCATTCATCCACCGGTGGGCTGGTCAGAACTCGTGAAACCAACACTGCACTATAAGGTCTCAATGTCTCACAGTAGCAGATACACTTATTACAGGAGAATTCTCAGGTTTTCAACAGATATGGGATTTTGATCGCGGAGCGGTTTTTATTCGACGCAATGTCGATTTGCGTAGCGGACACAACTCTTTTGTTAGCGGGTTAGACGGCATCTAGCGGTCTTTAGCGAGCGTCTCAAGAAAGCATTCGATACGTCACCAGTGGGCGTTGCGGTCGTAGATATTGGTGAAGGAAATCGTCAACAGAGACTCAATTAACTTAGAGAATGCGGGAAAAGTAACTAATTTATATTATTTATTCTCTAAAAATACATATACCTTAAGAAAAGGCATTGACGCTTCACCAGACGGCATTTGTGCGGTTGGAAGCAAACGACCCAAAATTGACGGACTTTCCGCGATATACGCAAGAAGAACTGATCTTGTTTTTAGTGGGTAAGTATTACTTCAAAATAGCTCGCTCGTATTGTAGCGAGCACATTAAGAGGATGTGTATAAAATCAAAGTTTTTAGAGACCCAGTATCCGTTGATTTAAATGGTGTAAACTGCGATTTACTTAGATGTCGCAAATCTCGTAATAATGTTTATAAAAAATTTCGTCTACATCATGCTAGAAAATGTTCAAGATCCGCTACAAACGAGAATGTATTTCATACTCTTCTTTATTTTTCAGATCCTTACATAACCAGCATTAGAAAACCGTATACTAAAAACGTGAAGGAACTTGATGAAGACACCTTAGATCTTTTGAAAGTGAACGAAAAATAACATAACATTTCATAAACATTACAAATTAAACTGTGCTTGATTTAATCGGCCTACATGCCAATGTGAAATAAAAACATTTGAATTTTGAACACTCCTTGCACGCACGCATGCACGATTTGCGCATAGAGATGCTGCGACAAGTCGCGGCATGGCGGACAGTTTCCGCGGGATCTCATGGTGAAATGGCGACAGCGACTGTCGCAACCATTATTACTGGCTGGGCACGCTATAATTATGGCGGTAAGTCTAAGTAGTCTTTGAGGAGTGGCTGGAAAGACCTAACGGCGTCCTCACGACGTAGGTTCTCACCGAACATGGTCAGTTCGGAAAGTTCCTGCACCGGCTAAGGCCCAAAGTGCGCAAATAAAATTGGACCTAGCTGAAGCCCGTCTTGCCTTAATAGAATTAGAATCGAACGATAAAGAGGATTTAGAATCTGTCACCGAAGTGCCACCCTTTAATACCAGCCAACGTGATTGGACAAAGTTTCACAATCTTACTACAAAACAGCCGATCAGCTGACAGCAACTCAGCACAGGTCTCAATTAACAAAAAGCATTCGAGGAAAAGCGAAGGAAGCTGAGGAAGGACTACTACTGGTAAGCGCAGATCCGGACGATATCATGGCGATACTTCAGTGGTGATTCCACCGTTCCGACTCAATTGTAAAAAAAGAATTAGAACGTTTGCAAAACCTATCGCTCTTAACACCTTATCACATTTGCTTCCTAGGTTCAAAATTCTGTATTATCACTGCAAGAACTTTATTGCGATAAATATATCTGCGACCTACCAGTCAGGGTACTCGTTGACAAGCTAACTTCGAAATTAAGAAAAAAGTAGTACCGTTTCTGCGTTTTACCAGAACTTTTAGATCTTCGAATGTTTAATTGCTTCATAAACAGTGAAGCACAAAAATGCAGCTAGCACGCGAAGCCAGAAAGCGTAAACATAAATTATAGTAAAGTAAAAAAAAAACCCGACTACGACAAAATAAACGACACTGACAAAGTATGAAACAATATTTTCATAATTCGAACAGAACAAAAAGAAAAGCCGCAGTCAGACGTTATAGGTACCAACCGAAATAAAAAAAAACACGGCGTATTTATCTCCATTTTTATTTTCGCTAGAGGGCGCCATATCGAGTTTTGTGCAACGTCACGTAGCCTATGTTCAGCGGACAATTAAGACGGTTCTAACGATACCTCATATGTCGAGATCCGATAAGTAGATTAGGAGCTATGAGGGAACAGATGAACATACATACATACATAAATAGCCTGTCAAAATCATAACCCTCTTTTGGCTTTGCCGTAGTCGGGTAAAAAGAGGAAGGACACTGATCGTAAATGGCAGGAAAAAAAGTTTTGTTAAACATTGATACAATAAACATGACGTGATGGTTTATAATCATAATTATACATTGCTGAGTACAATGACTGACTACAAAGTAGCCGCAGCAATTATAAACTGTTTCCAAGAGCCGTATGAAGACAACAGATACACAGAACAGTTCATTGAAACAATAAACACAAAGATGCATACGCCAAATCTTTTAGCAGATTACGTGCTTCAGCATAACTTAAACCGACTAAGGACGGCATTTGTGCGGTTGGAAGCAAACGACCCAAAATTGACGGACTTTCCGCGATTTACGCAAGAAGAACTGATCTTGTTTGCAGTGGGTAAGTATTACTTCAAAATAGCTCGCTCGTATTGTAGCGAGCACATTAAGAGGATGTGTATGAAATCAAAGTTTTTAGAGACCCAGTGTCCGTTGATTTAAATGGTGTAAACTGCGATTTAATTAGATGTCGCAAATCTCGTAATAATGTTTATAAAAAATTTCGTCTACATCATGCTAAAAAATGTTCAAGATCCGCTACAAACGAGAATGTATTTTATACTCTTCTTTATACTTCAGATCCTTACATAACCAGCATTAGAAAACCGTATACTAAAAACGTGAAGGAACTTAATGAAGACACCTTAGATCTTTTGAAAGTGAACGAAAAATAACATAACATTTCATAAACATTACAAATTAAACTGTGCTTGATTTAATCGGCCTACATGCCAATGTGAAATAAAAACATTTGAAGTTTGAACACTCCTTGCACGCACGCATGCACGATTTGCGCATAGAGATGCTGCGACAAGTCGCGGCATGGCGGACAGTTTCCGCGGGATCTCATGGTGAAATGGCGACAGCGACTGTCGCAACCATTATTACTGGCTGGGCACGCTATAATTATGGCGGTAAGTCTAAGTAGTCTTTGAGGAGTGGCTGGAAAGACCTCACGGCGTCCTCACGACGTAGGTTCTCACCGAACATGGTCAGTTCGGAAAGTTCCTGCACCGGCTAAGGCCCAAAGTGCGCAAATAAAATTGGACCTAGCTGAAGCCCGTCTTGCCTTAATAGAATTAGAATCGAACGATAAAGAGGATTTAGAATCTGTCACCGAAGTGCCACCCTTTAATACCAGCCAACGTGATTGGACAAAGTTTCACAATCTTACTACAAAACAGCCGATCAGCTGACAGCAACTCAGCACAGGTCTCAATTAAGAAAAAGCATTCGAGGAAAAGCGAAGGAAGCTGAGGAAGGACTACTACTGGTAAGCGCAGATCCGGACGATATCATGACGATACTTCAGTGGTGATTCCACCGTTCCGACTCAATTGTGAAAAAAGAATTAGAACGTTTGCAAAACCTATCGCTCTTAACACCTTATCACATTTGCTTCCTAGGTTGAAAATTCTGTATTATCACTGCAAGAACTTTATTGCGATAAATATATCTGCGACCTACCAGTCAGGGTACTCGTTGACAAGCTAACTTCGAAATTAAGAAAAAAGTAGTACCGTTTCTGCGTTTTACCAGAACTTTTAGATCTTCGAATGTTTAATTGCTTCATAAACAGTGAAGCACAAAAATGCAGCTAGCACGCGAAGCCAGAAAGCGTAAACATAAATTATAGTAAAGTAAAAAAAAAAAAACCCGACTACGACAAAATAAACGACGCTGACAAAGTATGAAACAATATTTTCATAATTCGAACAGAACAAAAAGAAAAGCCGCAGTCAGACGTTATAGGTACCAACCGAAATAAAAAAAAAAACACGGCGTAATTATCTCCATTTTTATTTTCGCTAGAGGGCGCCATATCGAGTTTTGTGCAACGTCACGTAGCCTATGTTCAGCGGACAATTAAGACGGTTCTAACGATACCTCATATGTCGAGATCCGATAAGTAGATTAGGAGCTATGAGGGAACAGATGAACATACATACATACATAAATAGCCTGTCAAAATCATAACCCTCTTTTGGCTTTGCCGTAGTCGGGTAAAAAGAGGAAGGACACTGATCGTAAATGGCAGGAAAAAAAGTTTTGTTAAACATTGATACAATAAACATGACGTGATGGTTTATAATCATAATTATACATTGCTGAGTACAATGACTGACTACAAAGTAGCCGCAGCAATTATAAACTGTTTCCAAGAGCCGTATGAAGACAACAGATACACAGAACAGTTCATTGAAACAATAAACACAAAGATGCATACGCCAAATCTTTTAGCAGATTACGTGCTTCAGCATAACTTAAACCGACTAAGGACGGCATTTGTGCGGTTGGAAGCAAACGACCCAAAATTGACGGACTTTCCGCGATTTACGCAAGAAGAACTGATCTTGTTTGCAGTGGGTAAGTATTACTTCAAAATAGCTCGCTCGTATTGTAGCGAGCACATTAAGAGGATGTGTATGAAATCAAAGTTTTTAGAGACCCAGTGTCCGTTGATTTAAATGGTGTAAACTGCGATTTAATTAGATGTCGCAAATCTCGTAATAATGTTTATAAAAAATTTCGTCTACATCATGCTAGAAAATGTTCAAGATCCGCTACAAACGAGAATGTATTTCATACTCTTCTTTATACTTCAGATCCTTACATAACCAGCATTAGAAAACCGTATACTAAAAACGTGAAGGAACTTAATGAAGACACCTTAGATCTTTTGAAAGTGAACGAAAAATAACATAACATTTCATAAACATTACAAATTAAACTGTGCTTGATTTAATCGGCCTACATGCCAATGTGAAATAAAAACATTTCAAGTTTGAACACTCCTTGCACGCACGCATGCACGATTTGCGCATAGAGATGCTGCGACAAGTCGCGGCATGGCGGACAGTTTCCGCGGGATCTCATGGTGAAATGGCGACAGCGACTGTCGCAACCATTATTACTGGCTGGGCACGCTATAATTATGGCGGTAAGTCTAAGTAGTCTTTGAGGAGTGGCTGGAAAGACCTCACGGCGTCCTCACGACGTAGGTTCTCACCGAACATGGTCAGTTCGGAAAGTTCCTGCACCGGCTAAGGCCCAAAGTGCGCAAATAAAATTGGACCTAGCTGAAGCCCGTCTTGCCTTAATAGAATTAGAATCGAACGATAAAGAGGATTTAGAATCTGTCACCGAAGTGCCACCCTTTAATACCAGCCAACGTGATTGGACAAAGTTTCACAATCTTACTACAAAACAGCCGATCAGCTGACAGCAACTCAGCACAGGTCTCAATTAAGAAAAAGCATTCGAGGAAAAGCGAAGGAAGCTGAGGAAGGACTACTACTGGTAAGCGCAGATCCGGACGATATCATGACGATACTTCAGTGGTGATTCCACCGTTCCGACTCAATTGTGAAAAAAGAATTAGAACGTTTGCAAAACCTATCGCTCTTAACACCTTATCACATTTGCTTCCTAGGTTGAAAATTCTGTATTATCACTGCAAGAACTTTATTGCGATAAATATATCTGCGACCTACCAGTCAGGGTACTCGTTGACAAGCTAACTTCGAAATTAAGAAAAAAGTAGTACCGTTTCTGCGTTTTACCAGAACTTTTAGATCTTCGAATGTTTAATTGCTTCATAAACAGTGAAGCACAAAAATGCAGCTAGCACGCGAAGCCAGAAAGCGTAAACATAAATTATAGTAAAGTAAAAAAAAAAAAACCCGACTACGACAAAATAAACGACGCTGACAAAGTATGAAACAATATTTTCATAATTCGAACAGAACAAAAAGAAAAGCCGCAGTCAGACGTTATAGGTACCAACCGAAATAAAAAAAAAACACGGCGTAATTATCTCCATTTTTATTTTCGCTAGAGGGCGCCATATCGAGTTTTGTGCAACGTCACGTAGCCTATGTTCAGCGGACAATTAAGACGGTTCTAACGATACCTCATATGTCGAGATCCGATAAGTAGATTAGGAGCTATGAGGGAACAGATGAACATACATACATACATAAATAGCCTGTCAAAATCATAACCCTCTTTTGGCTTTGCCGTAGTCGGGTAAAAAGAGGAAGGACACTGATCGTAAATGGCAGGAAAAAAAGTTTTGTTAAACATTGATACAATAAACATGACGTGATGGTTTATAATCATAATTATACATTGCTGAGTACAATGACTGACTACAAAGAAGCCGCAGCAATTATAAACTGTTTCCAAGAGCCGTATGAAGACAACAGATACACAGAACAGTTCATTGAAACAATAAACACAAAGATGCATACGCCAAATCTTTTAGCAGATTACGTGCTTCAGCATAACTTAAACCGACTAAGGACGGCATTTGTGCGGTTGGAAGCAAACGACCCAAAATTGACGGACTTTCCGCGATTTACGCAAGAAGAACTGATCTTGTTTGCAGTGGGTAAGTATTACTTCAAAATAGCTCGCTCGTATTGTAGCGAGCACATTAAGAGGATGTGTATGAAATCAAAGTTTTTAGAGACCCAGTGTCCGTTGATTTAAATGGTGTAAACTGCGATTTAATTAGATGTCGCAAATCTCGTAATAATGTTTATAAAAAATTTCGTCTACATCATGCTAGAAAATGTTCAAGATCCGCTACAAACGAGAATGTATTTCATACTCTTCTTTATACTTCAGATCCTTACATAACCAGCATTAGAAAACCGTATACTAAAAACGTGAAGGAACTTAATGAAGACACCTTAGATCTTTTGAAAGTGAACGAAAAATAACATAACATTTCATAAACATTACAAATTAAACTGTGCTTGATTTAATCGGCCTACATGCCAATGTGAAATAAAAACATTTCAAGTTTGAACACTCCTTGCACGCACGCATGCACGATTTGCGCATAGAGATGCTGCGACAAGTCGCGGCATGGCGGACAGTTTCCGCGGGATCTCATGGTGAAATGGCGACAGCGACTGTCGCAACCATTATTACTGGCTGGGCACGCTATAATTATGGCGGTAAGTCTAAGTAGTCTTTGAGGAGTGGCTGGAAAGACCTCACGGCGTCCTCACGACGTAGGTTCTCACCGAACATGGTCAGTTCGGAAAGTTCCTGCACCGGCTAAGGCCCAAAGTGCGCAAATAAAATTGGACCTAGCTGAAGCCCGTCTTGCCTTAATAGAATTAGAATCGAACGATAAAGAGGATTTAGAATCTGTCACCGAAGTGCCACCCTTTAATACCAGCCAACGTGATTGGACAAAGTTTCACAATCTTACTACAAAACAGCCGATCAGCTGACAGCAACTCAGCACAGGTCTCAATTAACAAAAAGCATTCGAGGAAAAGCGAAGGAAGCTGAGGAAGGACTACTACTGGTAAGCGCAGATCCGGACGATATCATGGCGATACTTCAGTGGTGATTCCACCGTTCCGACTCAATTGTGAAAAAAGAATTAGAACGTTTGCAAAACCTATCGCTCTTAACACCTTATCACATTTGCTTCCTAGGTTGAAAATTCTGTATTATCACTGCAAGAACTTTATTGCGATAAATATATCTGCGACCTACCAGTCAGGGTACTCGTTGACAAGCTAACTTCGAAATTAAGAAAAAAGTAGTACCGTTTCTGCGTTTTACCAGAACTTTTAGATCTTCGAATGTTTAATTGCTTCATAAACAGTGAAGCACAAAAATGCAGCTAGCACGCGAAGCCAGAAAGCGTAAACATAAATTATAGTAAAGTAAAAAAAAAAACCCGACTACGACAAAATAAACGACGCTGACAAAGTATGAAACAATATTTTCATAATTCGAACAGAACAAAAAGAAAAGCCGCAGTCAGACGTTATAGGTACCAACCGAAATAAAAAAAAAACACGGCGTATTTATCTCCATTTTTATTTTCGCTAGAGGGCGCCATATCGAGTTTTGTGCAACGTCACGTAGCATATGTTCAGCGGACAATTAAGACGGTTCTAACGATACCTCATATGTCGAGGTCCGATAAGTAGATTAGGAGCTATGAGGGAACAGATGAACATACATACATACATAAATAGCCTGTCAAAATCATAACCCTCTTTTGGCTTTGCCGTAGTCGGGTAAAAAGACACTGATCGTAAATTGCAGGAAAAAAAGTTTTGTTAAACATTGATACAATAAACATGACGTGATGGTTTATAATCATAATTATACATTGCTGAGTACAATGACTGACTACAAAGTAGCCGCAGCAATTATAAACTGTTTCCAAGAGCCGTATGAAGACAACAGATACACAGAACAGTTCCTTGAAACAATAAACACAAAGATCATCATCATCATCATTTCAGCCGAAAGACGTCCACTGCTGGACATAGGCCTCCCCCAAGCGTCGCCACAGCGAACGGTCCTGTGCGTCTCGCATCCATCGGACCCCCGCAACCGTTACCAAGTCATCGGTCCACCTTGTAGGAGGCCTTCCAACGCTACGTCTTCCGGTACGTGGTCGCCATTCCAGAACCTTTCGACCCCAACGGCCATCTGTTCTGCGAGCAATGTGCCCTGCCCATTGCCACTTTAGTTTGGCGATTCTTCGTGCTATGTCGGCAACCTTGGTTCTCCTGCGGATATCCTCATTCCTGATTCGATCACGCAAGGAAACTCCGAGCATAGCCCTCTCCATTGCCCTTTGGGTGACTTTAAGCCTTCTAATGAGGCCCATTGTAAGCGACCACGTTTCGGAGCCATATGTCATCACTGGCAACACGCACTGGTCATAGACTTTCGTCTTGAGACACTGTGGTATATTGGACGAGAAGACACCGCGCAGCTTCCCGAACGCAGCCCAGCCGAGTCGGATTCGACGATTGATCTCTTTCTCGAAGTTAGACCTTCCCAACTGGACCGTCTGTCCCAGGTAAACGTAGTCGTCTACAACTTCGAGTGTAGAGTCCCCGACCTTGATAGGAGTGGGTGCTACATGGCTGTTTACCATGACTTTGGTTTTGTCCATGTTCATTTTAAGTCCCACTCTTTCGGAAGCTCTACTGAGGTCACCAAGCATTGTACTGAGCTCCTCCGTAGTCTCAGCCATGATTACTATGTCGTCGGCAAACCGAAGGTGAGTGATGTACTCGCCATTGACATTAATGCCTAGCCCTCTCCATTCCAAAACCTTGAAGACATCCTCCATTGCTGCCGTGAACAGTTTCGGAGAAATAACGTCTCCCTGCCTCACACCCCGCTGCAAGAGGATAGGTTTCGAGGTCTGGTCTTGTAGTCGGACTGACATAGTGGCGTTTTTGTAACACAAAGATGCATACGCCAAATCTTGCATACAGGTGAGATGGTGGTCAAACGCGAGCCTATCATAAATAATAAAAAATAATAAAATTGCCGAGTACAATGACGGACTACAGAGTAGCCGCAGCAATTATAAACTGTTTCCAAGAGCTGTATGAAGACAACAGATAGACAGAACAGTTTATTGAAACAATAAACACAAAGATGCATACGCCAAATCTTTTAGCAGATTACGTGCTTCAGCATAACTTAAACCGACTAAGGACGGCATTTGTGCGGTTGGAAGCAAACGACCCAAAATTGACCGACTTCCCGCGATTTACGCAAGAAGAACTGATCTTGTTCGCAGTGGGTACGTATCACTTCAAAATAGCTCGCTCGTATTGTAGCGAGCACATCAAGAGGATGTACATGAAATCAAAGTTTTTAGAGACCCAGTGTCCGTCGATTTAAATCGTAATAAGGATTATAAAAAATTTCGTCTACATCATGCTAGAAAATGCTCAAGATACGCTACAAACGAGAATACAAACGAGAGAAGCAAACGACCCAAAATTGACGGACTTCCCGCGATTTACGCAAGAAGAACTGATCTTGTTCGCAGTGGGTACGTATCACTTCAAAATAGCTCGCTCGTATTGTAGCGAGCACATTAAGAGGATGTATATGAAATCAAAGTTTTTAGAGACCCAGTGTCCATTGATTTAAATGGTGTGAACTGCGATTTAATTAGATGTCGCAAATCTCGTAATAAGGTTTATAAAAAATTTCGTCTACATTATGCTAGAAAATGCTCAAGATCCACTACAAACGAGAATGTATTTCATACTCTTCGTTATATTTCAGATCCTTACATAACCAGCATTAGAAAACCGTATACTAAAAACGTGAAGGAACTTGATGAAGAAACTTTAGATCTTTTGAAAGTGAACGAATTAATTTTAGATCCCGAAGTTCATCAAGTATGAACAACATAACATTTCATAAACATTACAAATTAAACTGTGTTTGATTTTAATCGGCCTACATGCCAATGTGAAATAAAAATATTTGAATTTTGAACACTCTTCTCTCACGTCCGCTATTCGCGGCATGGCGGACAGAGTTTCCGCGGGATCTTATGGTGAAATGGCAACAGCGACTGTCGCAACCATAATTACTGGCTGGGCACGCCATAATGGCGGTAATTCTAAGTAAGTCTTTGAGGAGTGGCTGGAAAGACCTCACTGCGTCCTCACCTTTCGCATGACGTAGGTTCTCACCGAACATGGTCAGTTCGGGAAGTTCCTGCACCGGCTAAGGCCCAAGTTGCGCAAAAAAAATTGGAACTAGCTGAAGCCCGCCTTGCCTTAAAATAATTAGAATCAAACGATAAATAGGATTTAGAATCTGTGACCGAAGTGCCGCCCTTTAACACCAGCCAACGTGATTGGACAAAGTTTCACAATCTTACTACTAAACAGCCGATCAGCTGACAGCAACTCAGCACAGGTCTCAATTAACAACAAGCATTCGAGGAAAAGCGAAGGAAGCTGTGGCAGGACTACTACTGGTAAGCGCAGATCCGGACGATATCATGGCGATACTTCAGTTGTGATTCCACCGTTCCGACTCAATTGTGAAAAAAGAATTTGAACGTTTGCAAAACCTATCTCCCTTAACACCTTATCACATTTGCTTCCTAGTTTGAAAATTCTGTATTATCACTGCAAGAACTTAATTGCGATAAATACGAGTATATCTGCGACCTACCAGTCAGGGTACTCGTTGTCAAGCTAACAACGCTGATAAAGTATGACGCTGATAAAGTATGAAACAAGATTTTCATAATTCGAACAGAACAAAAAGAAAAGCCGCAGTCAGAAGTTATAGGTACCAAACGAAATAAAAAAAAACACGGCGTATTTATCTCCATTTTTATTTTCGCTAGAGGGCGCCATATCAAGTTTTGTGCAACGTCACGTAGCCTATGTTCAGCGGACAATTAAGACGGTTCTAACGATACCTCATATGTCGAGGTCCGATAAGTAGATTAGGAGCTATGAGGGAACAGATGAACATACTCACTTACATACATACATAGCCTGTCAAAATCATAACCCTTCTTTAGCTTTGCCGTAGTCGGGTAAAAAGAGGAAGGACACTGATCGTAAATGGCAGGAAAAATAGTTTTGTTAAACATTGATACAATAAACATGACGTGATGGTTTATAATTATACATTGCATACAGGTGAGATGGTGGTCAAACGCGAGCCTATAATTAATAAAAAAAAAAAAAAAAAATTGCCGAGTACAATGACGGACTACAGAGTAGCCGCAGCAATTATAAACTGTTTCCAAGAGCTGTATGAAGACAACAGATAGACAGAACAGTTTATTGAAACAATAAACACAAAGATGCATACGCCAAATCTTTTAGCAGATTACGTGCTTCAGCATAACTTAAACCGACTAAGAACGGCATTTGTGCGGTTGGAAGCAAACGACCCAAAGTTGACGGACTTCCCGCGATTTATGCAAGAAGAACTGATCTTGTTCGCAGTGGGTACGTATCACTTCAAAATAGCTCGCTCGTATTGTAGCGAGCACATCAAGAGGATGTATATGAAATCAAATTTTTTAGAGACCCAGTGTCCGTCGATTTAAATTGTAATAATGATTATAAAAAATTTCGTCTACATCATGCTAGAAAATGCTCAAGATACGCTACAAACGAGAATGTATTTCATACTCTTCTTTATACTTCAGATCCTTACATAACCAGCATTAGAAAACTGTATACTAAAAACGTGAAGGAACTTGATGAAGACACCTTAGATCTTTTGACAGTGAACGAATTAATTTTAGATCTCGAAGTTCATCAAGTATTAATAACATAACATTTCATAAACATTACAAATTAAACTGTGTTTGATTTTTATCGGCCTACATGCCAATGTGAAATAAAAAAAATTGAATTTTGAACACTCTTCTCTCACGTCCGCGGACAGAGTTGCCGCGGGATCTCATGGTGAAATGGCAACAGCGACTGTCGCAACCATAATTAGTGGCTGGGCACGCCATAATGGCGGGTAGTCTAAGTAAGTCTTTGAGGAGTGGCTGGAAAGACCTCACTGCGTCCTCAGCTTTCGCATGACGTAGGTTCTCACCGAACATGGTCAGTTCGGGAAGTTCCTGCACCGGCCAAGGCCCAAGTTGCGCAAATAAAATTGGACCTAGCTGAAGCCCGCCTTGCCTTAATAGAACTAGAATCGAACGATAAAGAGGATTTAGAATCTGTCACCGAAGTGCCACCCTTTAATACCAGCCAACGTGATTGGACAAAGTTTCACAATCTTACTTCAAAACAGCCGATCAGCTGACAGCAACTCAGCACAGGTCTCAATTAACAACAAGCATTCGAGGAAAAGCGAAGGAAGCTGTGGAAGGACTACCACTGGTAAGCGCAGATCCGGACGATATCATGGCGATACTTCAGTTGTGATTCCACCGTTCTGACTCAATTGTGAAAAAAGAATTTGAACGTTTGCAAAACAACACAACACACACCTTAACACCTTATCACATTTGCTTCCTAGGTTGAAAATTCTGTATTATTCTTCGACCTACCAGTCAGGGTACTCGTTGACAAGCTAACTTCGAAATTAAGAAAAAAGTAGTACTGTTTCTGGAAGATTTTCATAATTCGAACAGAACAAAAAGAAAAGCCGCAGTCACACGTTATAGGTACCAACCGATATAAAAAAACGGCGTATTTATCTCCATTTTTATTTTCGCTAGAGGGCGCCATATCGAGTTTTGTGCAACGTCACGTAGCCTATGTTCAGCGGACAATTAAGACGGTTCTAACGATACCTCATATGTCGAGGTCCGATAAGTAGATTAGGAGCTATGAGGGAACAGATGGACATACATACATACATAGCCTGTCAAAATCATAACCCAAGGAGGGTTTGCCGTAGTCGGGTAAAAACAGGAAGGACACTGATCGTAAATGGTAGGAAAAAAAGTTTTGTTAAACATTGATACAATAAACATGACGTGATGGTTTATAATCATAATTATACATTGCTGAGTACAATGACGGACTACAAAGTAGCCGCAGCAATTATAAACTGTTTCCAAGAGCCGTATGAAGACAACAGATACACAGAACAGTTTATTGAAACAATAAACACAAAGATGCATACGCCAAATCTTTTAGCAGATTACGTTCTTCAGCATAACTTAAACCGACTAAGGACGGCATTTGTGCGGTTGGAAGCAAACGACCCAAAATTGACGGACTTCCCGCGATTTACGCAAGAAGAACTGATCTTGTTTGCAGTGGGTACGTATCACTTCAAAATAGCTCGCTCGTATTGTAGCAAGCACATTAAGAGGATGTGTATGAAATCAAAGTTTTTAGAGACCCAGTGTCCGTTGATTTAAATGGTGTAAACTGCAATTTAATTAGATGCCGCAAATCTCGTAATAAGCCTTATAAAAAGTTTCGTCTACATCATGCTAGAAAATGTTCAAGATCCGCTACAAACGAGAATGAATTTCATACTCTTCTTTATACTTCAGGGGGGCTAAAAAGGTCACTTTAGCAGAATCATATTAGGATAATAATATGAATCATATTACAAATCACAAAATGGTCACAATTTGGCAATTCATATTATTATCCGTAAACAATTCATATTCTGCAATTCATCTGTTTGACAGTTTTGTATGGGGATTCGTAAAATGGTTCACATAATATGAATTGCTTTTATGTCATTTAGCAGAATCATAAGAAGTTACTGACGAGCAACATATTTCAATTCATTTCGCAGATTTTTTTTTATCAAAATTTAAATAATGGCAGATTTAGAACTTTACGAAAACTTCCTAGAACACACGCGTATTACGGAGAGCCTATTATATCGCCGACGAAGTGATGCTCTTTGCAAAATGGAATTGGCATTTGAAATGCCGGACCCCGAGTTTATCGGGCTTTATAGATTACTTAAATAAAAGTGTATGTCGTGACCTCATAAATAAGCTGGAGCCCTACTTATGTACACGTCGTGGTGGACTAAGTACTGTCTCCAAGGTAAGCTAAAATATTAGGTAGGTACTATTATGACATAGTAGCTAGATACCTACTAGCTTATCTCCTTGTTTAAAAAAACTATAATAGGAGACCTTTATTGAATGAGCATATTATTTTTATTTTAGGTTCTGACTGCTTTAAGCTTGTATGCATCTGGTTCATACCAAAGGTTTAAAGGAGCTAGCGCACATCATAAGATGCACTTCAAGTATACACTTTTCAATGTCAAACATTGTTTATTGTTTAAAAAAGCTTGTCAATACGTAACGTCCTTGCTTGGCAGACAGGCAACGCAGAAATCACCTGCGTTTGACAGCGCTTTTGCTGCGAGAGCGCCACATTTTGAGACGAGCGCACGGCGGGCCCGCTGTCGGTAACGACAGGCGCGCGGCGGTGCGGCTATACGATGACGTTTCGCACGCACTCAGCCCAACTCAGCCACTCGTCGCATCGCCGCGATAACATCGCCATGTGTAGACACGTTCTAAGAGAGTACAGAAATACGTAGCACAACGATTATATCGCCGCGATATGGCCCCTATTTTACCAAATTTTAACTCTGAATAAATATATTATTAACTTTTTTTTTATTTGTTTAAATAAAATAAAATTAACATGTTTTCTGAATAGAGGTGTTTTAATAACACTATTTCAGGTGACTCCCCTTAACCCCTGAGACCTACACTGATGACTCCAGTAGTGGACACAGAACCTGAGACACCTAAACGATTCTATAGGTACGGAACTGCATTGTCGGGTACGAAATACAGTAGAGCGAACCATCGGCATACTTAAGTCTCGTTGGAAGTGTTTGTTAGTAGATCGGAAACTACATTACCATCCTACCATGGCCGGTTCTTTAGCAAAAGCGCGGGTAGGTGTTAAAAAGTATAGACGTTCGAATTTTTTGAAAATTTTATTTAAATATAAATTTTTGGAAATTACTGATAAACAGTTCAAATTTACTACAGTACGTAATCTACAATTGTTAAATAACAAGTACTCACGTTTGTGGCTCATTATATGTGATATTTACACCTTTCACAAGCATCACCTGCCAGCTGATCACTAACTGTCACAACACTATTAGTCAGCACAAAATGTCTCAGTACGCTGAAGTTCTAGCTGCACAAAAAACTCTGGAGGAAAATTTTATGAAGAAGATGACTGAACTAGAAGCGCAGATCCAGTACGCCGGGCCTGCCAAGTCCAACACAGTGGCAAAGATTGCGGATGAGTTTCGTGCGTTCCGGGAACTCATATTCTCCATGCTGGGCCTGCTCCGAAGCCAGATCAACGAGTGTGCTAAGCAAATTGATAGTATGGAGACCAGGCACCGGCGAAAAGCGTTGGTTTTTCAGGGACTTACCGAAACGGAGAACGAGGATTGCACAGCACTGATCTTGGAGGTACTAAACACCAAACTTGCCCTCAAGAATCTCCCTGCATCCTCAATCAAAGCCTGTCACAGACTTGGGGCCCCCAGCAACGAGCATCACAGGCCAATTCTCGTCAGGTTCGCCAGCGTGGATGTGAAGGTCTCAGTTTGGAAGGCAAAGACGGGATTAAAAGGCTCCAAGAGTTCTGTCAAGGAGTTCTTAACCAGGACCAGACAACTAGTCTTCGGAAAGGCGCGTGAGCACTTTGGGATACGGGCTTGCTGGACTCAAGACGGCGTCATTTTCATAAAGTCTTCTGACGGCGTCCGGCACAAAGTAACGTCCACTGAGGAGCTCAAGCCCTTGACAGTCAAGTACCCCAAGGCGCCGGCCCCAATACAATCCGCGAGCGGAAGAAATACGGATGCTGCTGGAAACCTGAAAACAATAACACGTAAATAGCAATGTATCCTTATTTATTGTCTTTTTTTTTTGTTATTGTTTTACTCATTGTTTTTATAATATTTAGGTACTAACCGATGCGTAGTTTTCCCTTTTCATGTTGTTATTTCTTCTTCTGGTTAGTGCTCCCACTGTTTACCTGTACCACTTTTCTATGTAGTTTTTGTTATTATTTTATTTTATTGTTACTGTTTACCCTCACTCAGCACTGATTTATTATTTTTCTAGTTCTCCTTGTCAAAGTCAAATTGACATATGATTTTGACGTTCATTTGATGCGTTCAGAAACTGTTATTTTTAATGGTTTCTGAACGCATTAAATGATGCTCATGACTTTATCGTTTCGTTTTACGTCCTTCATGTTGGGTGATTTAATGTTTTTTTCTTTTATGATTTTGCTTTGTATTTGTATTTTATTTTCATTTTGTGTTTGGGAACTTCGGTTTTCTTCCGGTTTTTATGTTTATTTTGTTACACTTCCACATGTCATTTTTTTTTAGTATTCATTTGTGTCTGTGTACTGATTAAGCTGTAGTTTTTATTTTTAGTATTGGCTGGCGGGTGGTGCAGAAAGGAGTTTAGTTATTTTTTTTTCTTAGCTGTAGTATATTTATACATATATATATTATAATCCAATTAATGTCAGACAATGAGTCTTATTTTTCTGCAATTGAATCTGCTGCCTCTTCGAGCGACACAAGTTTATGTTCGCTCGGCGACACTCTTGGTGACTTCTTGCAACGTAACTTCAATGGCGAGTCTAGTCGGTTGCTAAATGTCTGCCATATCAACGCTCAGAGCATTGCCAGCCATTACAGTGAGCTATACGACGCGTTTAATGATAGCAACGTTCACGCTATCCTGATCTCCGAAACCTGGCTCAAACCGCATCTTCTGTCCACCACTTACCCTCTCACTGGTTTCATACTTATTCGAAATGATCGGATTGGTAAGGGTGGGGGTGGTGTGGCTATATACCTTCGCAGCGATCTTCCGTATAAAATACTTGCATCTTCCTCTACTAACTATTCTGCCTCTGCTGAGTTTATCTTCCTTGAAGTTTGCGTCAAGGCAGCCAAAACCATTATTGGTGTCGTCTACTGTCCCCCCACTGTCGATTACTTCACTGAATTCGAATCGGTTCTCGAATCTTTGGGTTCAGAGTATGCACACCACATCATAATGGGTGATTTTAACACAAACCTCCTTGCCCAAAATTCCTCTCGCTCGCGGAAGTTACTCCATCTTATTGAGTCAGCTAGTCTGCACTTGTTGCCGCTACAACCAACGCACCATAACCTTGCAGGCGACGACACCTGGCTCGACCTTATCCTCACCTCAAATCCTTCCCTTGTCTATTCCCATGGTCAACATGACGCTCCTGGCTTCTCTCATCACGATATGATTTTCCTTTCCTATATCCTCAAACCTCCAAAACCTAAACCCAGGGTTCTGTACAGGCGTTGCTTCGCTAGGATGGATGTTGAAAAACTGAAGAAGGATGCATCCGCGGTTAATTGGGATATCATGATGGAGGCCATTTCAGTCGACGATAAGGTGGCGATTTTTAATGATATTGTGACCAGCCTGTATAACATACATGCTCCTGTAAAAAAAGTGCAACTGAAACGTCCGCCCGCGCCATGGATGACAAAGGCAATACAGATGGCCATGCGGCGCAGGGACCGTGCGTTCCGTAAATACAAAAGGGATCGTACTGATGAGAACTGGACACTTTTTAAGGCATCAAGGAATAGATGCAACCAGATGATACGCAACGCTAAACGCCGCCACATTCTAGAAAATATTTCTTCTTCCTCTTCTGCTGATATTTGGAAGTTCCTTGGAACACTTGGTATCGGCAAACCACGACATTTAGACCTTCCAAACTCCTTCAATTTAGATGATCTAAACCGTCATTTCTCTACTAGGCCTACAATGGATCATCTAACCAAACAACAAACTCTGTCTCTAATTTCTGGTCTAACGCGTCCTCATATTAATCCTTTTCGTTTCGTTCCAGTTGAGCCGGGAGAGATCAGAAAAATCATCCTCTCCATCAAATCCAAAGCAGTGGGATGTGATAATATCACTCGTGGTATGATCATACCCATTCTGGATGAACTCCTACCCGCAATTACCCATATCGTAAACTTCTCCTTGTACTCTGGTGTATTCCCCTCCTTGTGGCGAAAAGCCTATGTTCATCCGCTACCTAAAATTCCTAATCCCACTCTTCCTATCCACTTCCGCCCAATTTCAATCCTTCCCTTCCTATCCAAAGTGCTTGAAGCCTGTGCCCACAAACAACTCTCTAACGTTGTGCACTTTAACTCACTGATTAGCCCTCTACAGTCTGGGTTCAGGCCGGGACACAGCACTGTTTCCGCCCTCCTTAAAGTGACTGGCGATATAAGGGCAGGACTGGAAGATACCAAAGTCACTGTACTAGTGTTGGTTGATTTCTCGAATGCCTTCAATACCGTCAGTCACGATATTCTGTTAGCCGTTCTGTCCTATTTGATGGTCTCTCCTGGAGCACTGGAATGGTTCACTTCCTACCTTCAGGAACGTCAGCAGTCGGTTCACGTTGGAGACACTTCTTCTCGCTGGTGTGATCTGGCAACTGGCGTTCCACAAGGCGGCATGCTTTCTCCTCTTCTATTTTCTATTTTTATTAATCTCATTACTTTCGTTCTTCAGTGTGCGTATCATCTCTATGCAGACGACCTCCAGCTGTACTGCCAAGCAGGGGTCGATGAAATATCTGATGCTATCGAAAAGATAAATAGGGACTTGATGGCCATTAAAACCTGGTCTGATAAATTTGGTGTTGCAGTAAACCCCAATAAATGTCAGGCGATCATCATTGGGAGCTCTCGAAGCATCGCCAAAGTGGATTCTGCAGCTTTGAAAACATTTGTCAAACATTGTCATTAGAAAACTGTATACTAAAAACGTGAAGGAACTTCATGAAGACACCTTAGATCTTTTGAAAGTGAACGAATTAATTTTAGATCCCGAAGTTCATCAAGTATATAAATAACATAACATTTCATAAACATTACAAATTAAACTGTGTTTGATTTTAATCGGCCTACATGCCAATGTGAAATAAAAACATTTGAATTTTGAACACTCCTTGCACGCATGCACGATTTGCGCATAGAGATGCCGCGACAAGTCGCGGCATGGCGGACAGTTTCCACGGGATCTCATGGTGAAATGGCGACAGCGACTGTCGCAACCATAATTACTGGCTGGGCACGCCATAATTATGGCAGTAAGTCTAAGGAAGTCTTTGAGGAGTGGCTGGAAAGACCTCACGGCGTCCTCACAACGTAGGTTCTCACCGAACATGGTCAGTTCGGGAAGTTTCTGCACCGGCCAAGGCCCAAGTTGCGCAAATAAAATTGGACCTAGCTGAAGCCCGCCTTGCCTTAATAGAATTAGAATCGAACGATAAAGAGGATTTAGAATCTGTCACCGAAGTGCCGCCCTTTAACACCAGCCAACGTGATTGGACAAAGTTTCACAATCTTACTACAAAACAGCCGATCAGCTGACAGCAACTCAGCACAGGTCTCAATTAACAACAAGCATTCGAGGAAAAGCGAAGGAAGCTGTGAAAGGACTACCACTGGTAAGCGCAGATCCGGACGATATCATGGCAATACTTCAGTTGTGATTCCACCGATCCGACTAAATTGTGAAAAAAGAATTTGAACGTTTGCAAAACCTATCGCCCTTAACACCTTATCACATTTGCTTCCTAGGTTGAAAATTCTGTATTATCACTGCAAGAACTTAATTGCGATAAATATATCTGCGACCTACCAGTCAGGGTACTCGTTGACAAGCTAACTTCGAAATTAAGAAAAAAGTAGTACCGTTTCTGCGTTTTACCAGAACTTTTAGATCTTCGAATGTTTAATTGCTTCATACACAGTGAAGCACAAAAATGCAGCTGGCACGCGAAGCCAGAAAGCGTAAACATAAATTATAGTAAAGTCAAAAAAAAAAAACCCGACTACGACAAAATAAACCGACGCTGAAAAAGTATGAAACAAGATTTTCATAATTCGAACAGAACAAAAAGAAAAGCCGCAGTCACACGTTATAGGTACCAACCGAAATAAAAAAACACGGCGTATTTATCTCCATTTTTATTTTCGCTAGAGGGCGCCATATCGAGTTTTGTGCAACGTCACGTAGCCTATGTTCAGCGGACAATTAAGACGGTTCTAACGATACCTCATATGTCGAGGTCCGATAAGTAGATTAGGAGCTATGAGGGAACAGATGAACATACATACATACATAGCCTGTCAAAATCATAACCCAAGGAGGGTTTGCCGTAATCGGGTAAAAAGAGGAAGGACACTGATCGTAAATGGCAGGAAAAATAGTTTTGTTAAACATTGATACAATAAACATGACGTGATGGTTTATAATTATAATTATACATTACTGAGTACAATGACGGACTATTGAGTAGCCGCAGCAATTATTGCCATTCGGTCACACCATGATCTCAGTAAAATCAAACCTGGGTCTGCTACAACCAGAGATGGCACTAGTGTCGAATCTACCAATATGGATGAATAAAGAACTCTATAATATAGTATCTATGTGTATTTCCGTTATGTATTTCATTACTTTATCCATGTTCGGCGCCGACAAAGTGGATATATCTTTGCAGATTTGCTTGTCTTACGGATATTATGTCTTATGTATTGTATGTGTTGCAGTTGTTGGGTACGTTGTCCTTGTTATTTCAGTAACTTGTATTTGCTTTTCTTATTTATGTGATATATATGTGTTATTCTATGTAAAAGAGAGCGTTAGTAACTTAATTTTATTGTTATTGGTAATCATTTTAATGATGCTTGACTTCAAATCGTACATCTTTAGATCTTTTTTTGTCATTATGTTTTTACACTTGGTCATACTAATATATTAATACTGTTTCGAACGTATACACAGAACAATGGGTGATAAATTAACAATATATTATCAAAACTGTAGGGGGCTTCGCACTAAACTGCATGTTCTATTCATGAATATCTTGTCTAATTGCTACGACATCATAATACTTACGGAAACTTGGCTAACGCCAGAAATACTCGATCCCGAGTTTATTGATCAGCGGTACTCCGTTTATAGATCCGATCGTGATCGCAAAGCTACTCTAAAGAAGGATGGTGGTGGCACTCTTATAGCGATTCTGAAGGGACTGGGATCTAGTACATTTGAATGAGTGATTTTCTCAAGCATAATGTTTAGGCGGCGCGGCTGAAAATCATATCTTAAAGTAAACGTACAACGAAGTTATTTTGTTTAAAGAAACAAGGCGAACTTATCTTGATCAGGCCGTCAATATTTTATAGATAACATTTTTGTAGGGGAAAAAAAAAATAGTTATTTAGCATAATTCTAAGTTTGGTGGTGCGTCCACAATCTGTTTTTTTGGGGATGACCACCGCTTAAACGAAACTACACTAGTTTACTAGAAATCACTAATTTTATTTGTATTCAGTATTATTTTTTCTATCTAATGACAGTTTTATTTTTATATTTAGGGCAATAATTTATCCTAGTGAAAATCGAAAAGGACTGTCCGCCCGAAATTTTAAATTTTGGTGGGAGTAATCTAATCATTAAGTGACTCGTATAGAATAAACCTAGATGGACAACGCTACCAACGTTCACATCGTTTAGTCAAGCGCTCACGCGCAGCAGTGACAGACGTGTGCCATCCCGTTGCGATTTCCCGCCAAAAACGTAAGTAAGTCTTTTCGTAGTAATCGGACAAAAAACCTGCAATTTTGGTGTAATGTTTTAAAAACGTTTTATGACTAAGTCGGTCTTGTAATTTAAATTTATAATAAAAGGTTAAGGTATGCTTTCAAAATTATACAAATATAAATAGTACATTCTTAGTAGTTTTTTTTTAAATAAACATATTCATCAAGATTCTAATTTTGGTGGTGCAATTTTGGTGGTTTTGGTGGTGTTTTACCAATCACCAAAATTGCTTAGTTACACCAAAATTAGATTTTAGAGTTACGTGAGGTACGTAACTAAAAGAAAAAAGACAAACGAAAACGTATCATAATAAGATCGTTTGGTCCATGGCCCTTTATGGAGCGCCGGTATGGGTGGCGTCACTACGAAAGCGACCAGTGGCCAAGCTGAACGCAAGCCAGAGGGTCATCGCCATCCGGATGGTGAGGGGATACGACACGGTTTTCCGCGAAGCCTTCTTCCTGGCCTGCCACCGTGGGATTTGAGATGCAACGTCGGGGCGAAACTTCGCTGCTGCGCCAAGTCGAGGCATGGCGGACAGAGTTCCGGCGGGATCTCATGGTGTAATGGCGATAGCGACTGTCGCAACCCAGTGCTGAGCACGCCATAATTATGGCGGTAAGCCCCCTCTTTGAGGAGTGGCTGGAAAGACCTCACGGCGTCCTTACCTTCCGCATGACGCAGGTTCTCACCGGATACGGTAAGTTCGGGAGATTCCTCCACCAGATTCGTGCAGAAGAAACGCCCGGGTGTTACCATTGTGTAGACCGCCCGGAGGACACGGTGGAGCATACGGTAGAGGTGTGCCCCGCTTGGGCAGAGCACCGCCGTGTCCTCGTGGGGTCGCTTGGCGGCAGCGATTTCTCGCACTGGGCCTTGGTACAGGCCATAGTCTGGAGCGAGGAGGTGTGGCAGGTGGTCGCCTCCTTCTGCAAAGCAGTAATGAGATTCCGATTCCGATTTCCGGCCACTGTAGGCGCGGGCTGGCGGATGGCGAGCAATGGGTAGCTCGCCATCTAACCGTCTGGAAACCGTCCACACCGAGCCCAAGTCGTCGACGGCGTGAAGTGTTCCACGCGCGCCTCAAAGAGTTGTCAGCACCCGCAGGAGCCCAGCAGGGTTGAAGCCTACTGGGGCCATGGGTGATGCGAAAGTGATCCCCGGGGCCCTGGAATAATGGCAAAGAAGGAACAGGAGTGGGTTTTTAGCCAGTAAAAGTCTGACACTATCTCCCGCTCCGCCTAAGAGTGCGGGATGTTATTAGATGATTTTCCCACCTAAATAAAAAAAAAAACAAAATAAGATAACTCGGTTTGGAAGTACAGTATATTATACCTACGAGTAGCTTGAGAGTGACGAAGAAACAAAAAAATGTATAACGTTCGTGTACTGTATACGCTTAGAACGAAAAATGCTTTCAATAGCAATAAAAAATTAATTTAGGTATTATTTGTTTTCCAGCATGACAAAGATAAAAAATTCAAAGTTGACACACGCAGAGTGCTTGGAGAGGAAAAGAATGGCAGAAAGGAAGAGAAAAGAAAGAATTAGGAATGATCCCGTCAAACTAGAGGAATTGCGAAGAAAAGAAAGAGAAAGATATCACAAAAAAAAAGCTGAAGGGAAAATCGTACCTTTGAGTGAAATGCCACCGCGTGCTCGCAGAGTTCAACAAAAAAGGAATCGGGTTAATTTTAAAGCTTATTATGAAAGGAAAAAAAGGGCAATCCTAGGGAATACTAAGCAAGCAAATCAGATATTATGTGAAACTACGAGTATCAATGATGAAAGGATCTCACCATCAATATTGCCTCGCTCTGAAAGCCCTATGCTAACTACATCCCAGATACAATCATTCAGTCAGCAGATGCATCAAAAGTCTTCGCGAATTCTACGTTCTCAAAAACAACTTCCAGAAAAAACATCTGAGGACATTCCCATTAAATGTATTTCAGAAACGAACTCCGTTGAGGTTCGTTCAAGGCGAGAACCTCTCTCCCTGGCTCTTTGGATTGAACAATCAAGCACTCCAGTTTATCCACCATGTTCGCCACCAATCGCGCCCAGCGTCAGTACCATACACTCGCCAGTTTCTACTTTTGCGCTCAATAGTCCAAAATCCGATGTGTCAACGAATTCCTTTGTTCTAAGAAGAGAACTTAATTATAAACTAAGGCAATACCAAAGAAGAAAATCCGCAGAAATTATGATGCTAAGGGAAACTATTATAAAAACTAAAAGAGAAAAGGAAATGTATCGCAAAAGACTTTATAGATTACAACAAATCACAAAGATCAGCCCAAATCATAAAAATAAATTGACCCCAAATTTCATTAAAAAAAAAATCAGTCCTGAAAAACGAAAAATACGTAATCTAGTGAAGTCATTTTATGAAGATGACGAAAATAGTAAACAGTGTCCAGGCAAACAAGACTGTATCACGCGACATAAACTAAAAAAACAAAAAAGGTATCTAACCGACTCTCTCAAAAATCTCCATCGCAAATACCTCGACTCCGGACACCCACCAATTAGTTATGTCACTTTCACCAGGTTAAAACCATTTTGGGTCCTACAACCAAGCTTAAACTCTCGTGATACTTGCTTATGTAAACCGCATGCCAATATGGATTTATTAATTTCTTCCTTAAAGAATAATAAGATTATTCATGAAAATTCCACCTCAGAAATTCTTCGTAGTTTGACTTGTAACCAGACGAAAGTTGAATGTTTGCAACGTAGATGCGACAAATGTAAACATAAAGTTATTAAGTATAATGAATTTGATAACTCAAATAGTATTTCCTATTACATTTGGGAAAAAGGCACTAAAATGTATATAAAAAATAATGAAGAAAAGTCTGCAAATATTATTAAGAAAGTTCAGAAAATTGATAAACCTCTAGAAGTAATTAAACATTTTGAAAAAGAAATTAAACCGTTTATGGCGCATTGTGGTAATATAAAAAATCAATACGAATCTATTAAAAAAGTAAAACAACAACTAGCTGAAAACGAATGTTTAATACATATGGACTTCAGTGAAAATTACAATACGAAATATGGCTCTGAGGTTCAATCCGTCCATTTTGGCGCTAGCCGATCGCAAATTACATTGCACACTTCAGTAATTTACTATCGTTCAGGAAATGAAACCAAAGCTCAGTCATTTTGCACTGCCAGTACATCTTTGCGACATGATGCATCTTCGGTATGGGCACATTTAATGCCGATTTTGCGTGAGGTTAAAGAAATCCTTTCCGAAGTTTGTACCATTCATTTTGTTTCTGATTCTCCGTCAGCACAATACAGAAACAAAAAAGTTTTCTACCTAATATCTCAGTTAAAAATCTATCTTCCTAACTTGACATGTGTTGTATGGCACTACTGTGAATGTGGGCACGGAAAAGGTGCACCTGATGGCGTCGGCGGAGTGCTCAAGAGATCAGCAGATCAGCTAGTTGCCTTTGGAAAAGATATTATAGATATCGACAACCTTGTCCAAAGATTGAAAACAGTCGTCACAGGGGTTAAAATTGAAATTATTCAAGAACATGAAGTCATTGACAAAGATGAGCTTTTGCCAAAAAATCTTAAACCTTTCCCTGGATCAATGAAAGTTCACCAAATTGTTTGGACGAAGACTTCTACCAACGGCTTGGCAATGCGTTCGTTATCTTGTGTTGAGCCAGTCTGTCTTTATGATACAATTCGATGCTGCCATGGGAAGCATATGGGCTTTTATGAATTGCCAACTGAGACAAATGTTCAGGAAGAAGTCGAAACAATAAGGGATGTTGTGTCACTTACAAGTTCGAGACAGTCATCGTCAATAACAAATGCCTGTTCCGATGTTCAGCCACCACAAATATATAGATTTCCAGCATCTAAGCCATTTATTTTGAAAAAACCAAACCAATTCCAACTAACCGGCCCTTCGCATGATTTGGTTAGTATGGCAGACTATGACCAAATAACAACTCCAAATGTTTCTTTTTTTGATAATATCAATAGTGAAATACTATTACAATATGAATGCACAGTGGAGGATATTAAGGAAGAAAATAAAACAGTTAATAAAAATTATAAAAATGATCATGATGGTGATCATAGCGAAGATGATTTAAATATTTTTTAATTTACAGACTGAAAAATTGACAAGACTTAGAATATTAAGAAAGTTTATTAGTTGATTGATAATTTTTAAAATTGATCTCATTACATAAATATGTTAACATAATATGTTAAAAAATTATTTATATAAAATTAAAAATTATCATGATGATGATGATGATGATAGAGGTTAGAGGAAGTGATTGCAATTCATTTAAATTAAAAACTGTAGAATTATCAAGACAGAAAAATAAGAAAGTTGTATTTGTTGATTGTTATTTTTTTTATTGATCTCATTATGTTATTTTTTTATTAAAACATTTATTCACTATAAATAAGATTGTTATTATTATTTTATTTATAATTTGGTTCAGTAAAAAAAAATTGGTGTCAAGACTTTCTAATTTTGGTGACAGAAATAAATTCTGGTGTCAATATTTCTAATTTTGGTGTCAGATATCAATTTTGGTGTCGTAGCAATTCTGGTGTCGACAATACATTAGAAGCTTTCAGGAATAAATAAATTTCTCTCACATTTTATGTACCTGAATACGTATCTCTTGCTTATCAACATCTTAGATTATTAAAAAAACCAGAAACAAACTTTTCCACCAAAATTAGGTAACAAATCATAGTTGTTGAAATTCACTCGAATGCACTACGTTGTTAAACAAATACATCGAACATGTTATTTTACGGGTGCCGAGTGCGACGAAAGGAAAATACGACATTATATGTTCAGCATATATTCCACCTAAAACACCAGAAAGTGTCTATGTTGCATATTTTGAGGCTTTGCAAGAAGTGGTTGGGAATGGAAGTGTTCAAAATTTCTATCTTTTTGGTGATTACAATCTCCCTGACATAGTTTGGCTAGCTACCAGTAATGGAAGTTCTACTATACAACCATTAAATGGCAATATTTCTCCCATTAGCAGACATTTAAAAGTATTTATGTCCGCCCTCAACGCTTACCAATATAATAATGTAAAAAATTCGACTGGGAAGATTTTGGATTTGGTAATCAGTAACAATGACTGCTCTGTTGTAACACCCACTGACTTACTATTGACTTTGGACCCTTATCACCCACCCTTAAGTGTAATGGTTTCTTTTACATTTAGTAAACGAGTCATGACACGTAAATCTGCACAGAGGTACAATTATTATAAGGCGAATTACGGAGAAATAAATGGTGACTTGGAGAAAATTAACTGGGATGAATGGACAATCTGCAGAGGAAGCGGTTAATACATTTTATGAAGTTGTTTTCAGAGTTATCAAAGCTCATATCCCCTTTACATCGGTCAAGTCTTCCAAATATCCGGCCTGGTTTTCACCTTCTTTGATACATATATTTAAAAATAAAACTAAAGCTTGGTATAAATGGAAGGTATATCATAACCTATCAGATTATGAACAATTTTCACTATTTAAATCGAGATTTCAGACCGAATCTAAAACTTGTTATTCCCTATACATAAAGTCAGTTGAAGATAGCATAAAAGTAAACACTAAATATTTCTGGACTTTTGTATCCAACCGTAAATCCACAGCCTCCATTCCCTCAACTATGCATTACGAGGGACAATCATCTAACAATCCAGAAGAGGTTTGTAATCTCTTTTTAAACTTCTTCCATTCGGTTTATGAGCCTTCCTCTCTCAGCAACAATGTGCAACACCAGACCTTCAACGATGCTATGAATAGTTGTCTGGTTAGCCATCTTGAGCTCAGTCTTGATCAGGTACACAGTTCCTTAAAATCTTTAGATTGTTCCAAAGGCCCTGGACCTGATGGCATACCGCCACTCTTCCTTAAGAATACCGCCGATACTTTAAGTCTCCCTCTGTATCTTATTTATAATAGATGTTTGAGCGAGGGAACTTTCCACGAAATATGGAAACGAGCCAATATTACCCCTGTTCATAAATCTGGCCCAAAACACGAGGTTGAGAACTACCGGCCTATTTCTATTTTGTCGATCTTGTCAAAACTTTTTGAGAGGCTTGTTCACAATCAGCTATATCCGATTATTCATAACCAGATTATTAAGCAACAACATGGGTTCGTCAAGAAAAGATCAACTACTACTAATTTGGTTGAATACATGGATTATTTATTCAATAATTTAGATAGGCGTGTACAGGTGGACTCTATATACACTGATTTCCGTAAAGCTTTTAACAAGGTCGATCATAAATTTCTTTTGGGGAAAATAGCATTTAACGGCATTCGTGGAAATTTGTTTCGGTGGTTTTCATCTTATGTTTCAAATAGAACACAAAAAGTGGTAGTTAATGGTTACCACTCTAACTCCATAACGGTTTCATCAGGAGTGCCTCAAGGCTCAATACTTGGCCCGTTGTTATTTATTATATTTATCAATGATATTGACATGTGCTTCCTTAATTCCAATTTCCTACTTTACGCGGATGACCTTAAAATCTTCAGACCAATCAAAACTATGTTTGACTGTGAACTGCTTCAACAAGACCACAATCGTCTTGCAGATTATTGCACTAAAAACAAACTTCAACTAAGTATTCCGAAATGTTGTTGTATTAGTTTCACAAAAAATATAAATATATTCAAATATCCCTATGCAATACACAGTGAAACTCTGAAGAGGGAGAGTTTGATTCGTGATCTGGGCATATTACTCGACGATAAACTGCATTTGGAAGCGCATGTTAATAAAATTGTCAGTAGTGCTTATCGTATGTACGGCTTTGTGCTGAGATCAGCCACAGAATTTAAGCACCCTAGTACGTATTTATACCTCTACAAATCTTTAATTAGGTCTCAACTAGAATATGCAGTGCCCGTGTGGAACCCCTTCTACAGCAAATATATTGAGTGTATAGAATGTATACAACGTAAATTTTTGAAGTCTGTGCATTATCGTTGTTTTAAAAGTTGTTATCTCTCTTACAGTGAATTGCTTAAAAAATTTAACCTGCTCTCTTTGAATGCAAGGCGTACTTTTCTTGAAACTACATTTCTGTATGACTTATGTAATAACTGGTATGATTGTTTAAATATTATTAACAAGTTGTGCTATATAGTGCCCAGAACATGCCAGTGACGCGAGGTGCGCGCACGGCCTGTATTTGCCACTACTATCAGTCGAACAAACGCTGGCTTGCGTGCTCCTCTTCATCGCCTTACGAGCAATTTTAATAAAAATTTCAGCGATCTAGATTTGTTTTCTGAACCTAAAAGGAAATTCAAAATAACTTTACTCAACTTGTTAAAAAATCAATGTAATAATTAATAATAAGCCAGCTCTATTGTTTGTGAACCTCATTGTAATTATTTAAAAAAACTTTTCGCACTCCTATAAAAAAAAAAAAAAATTACAGCTCTTGTCAAACCAAGTGTCTCACGTTTTTATATGTGGAGAACGTTGTTGATATCACATGTGTAAAACTATTTCTAAGCCTTTTTTCTGTAATTCCCTATGTCGATGGTCCCAATTAAGAAAGTCGTATATTCAAAATGACTACTTTTCAGTAGAGCAGTTTGAAGTTTGTTTTCTCGCCCAAAAAGAAAATACAAATCGCAGAAACCTTAAACTTGGAATATATTATAAACATACGTATCTTTATATTATGTAATATTTAAAATTAAATAAATACTTGTATTTTACGAGAAAATGCACATGCGACATTATATCACGGAAAAAAATACTGACCAACTGTCGGTTGTGACACTTTCGACATTTTTAATTGGGTTTCTATTGATGAACTTGGTCGGAAGTGGAACATTCGACATTTTTAAATGTTAAATTGTGAATTAAAAATGTCGAATATGGGTTGGGAGGTCTGGTCATCGTAAGAAAAAATTAAATAAAATAACGAGCATGTATTAATCAAGAAACATAACGTAAGTTGCTACATTCACGGCATGGAATTTTGTTTATACGATATGAAAGACACTTAAAAATCACCTACTTATTGCAATATTCGGTAGGTACGTATAATGATACTTACAGCTTGACTTGGCTAAATATATATAATAAATTATTATTAAAACTATTAAAAAAGAGTATTCTTGGCCAATATCACATTAAAATAATGGACATTCCGTTAGAACCATGCATTAAAATCAGTCATGCAACATCTTTCAGATGTGTATAAAAATTATAAAACTAAATGTAGCACTTGAATCTTTAAAGTGTTAAACACCGTAAGCAATCTTAGAATCTATCATAATATAGGAACTACTTTTTAATCAGTCTTGCAGTTTCATCTTGGTCGAGTACTTAATAGCTACTTATAGGTAACAAAATTACGTTTCATAACTAACCAAATAAAGTATTATCAAATCTGTCTATACAAACATTCTTGTAACAGTATCAAAAAAGCTTGTAACTAAATATAAAATAAGGAAAAAACATTTTAAAAAGATTAACAGCTTAATTATTAGTCACTATCGCTGTCGTCATCATCACTAACTTGTCTTGTTTTGGGGGGCACATGTGGCAAGTCGTTATAGAAGGAATGATATTTTCTTGGAATTGCTAAAGACTTACACATGGAGTTCAGATCTCTATACTTTTCGTACGGAATGGAGATGCATTCATCGTAATATGCTTGACTGAGTTCAAAATGCCTTGTGCGCTGGTTATTTCTATTCCCTGTCCTTAGAACAACTAAAGTCTTAAGTTCTTCACCCAGATCATACTTATATTCTATGCGGTCATAGACATTTGTATTAACTCTGACTTCACGAATTTGTTTCCATCTCATCACCTGATTAGTTATATCCTTTGTCCAGTTTTTGTTATCCAACAGTCCTTTGAAATTGAAAAAATCCTCCTTGTTCATCTCTTTCACCACATACGGTTCTCCTTCAGTCTTTGACCAACGCACTAAAACGTTCCATTCATCCGGTACATAAATATTTTTATGTTCGCTTGCTCTCTCGATCACTGCGTGGACACTATCACCCTCATTTTGGGTGTGGCCTTTCTCCATAAATCTGTGAATGATGGTTACTCCGAATTCTTTTGCAGCAAGAAGATACAAAGCAAACACGATGCGATTTCGATTCTGCCCAGCGCAGTTGTCTGACCAAAACCTGAATTCAGCATTTTCTTTTATAAAAGCGTACAAGCAGCTAGAAACCTCATTGGCACCCTTTTTTGCAATAACCTCATGCCACATATAGCAAGTTGCAGCTTTTTTATTGACGTCGTAAATGGTGAAATTGAAAGCATTTAATTTCCTCTTATAATAGAAAGTGCTTACCTCTCCGTGTGGTGTTTGAAGAACTTTTTGAAAATCAAACGTTGCAACAACAAGTTTTTCATTCCTACTCCCATCAGCTTTGTCAGCATTTTTCAGAGCACGAGCTTTTTTCTTGTGCTCCTGATGTTCCATAAATCGTTGCTTTTCTTCTTCATTCGGAAACTCATTATTATTAAACACATGGCAAATATCACAACGATCTTTTTTCGGTAGATGAAAAGCAATATTGAAATTTGCATTCACGATATCACGGTACTGGCGTTTATTCGCCTTGTTCGTATATTTACCTGGATACCATCCACACCATTCCTCATATAAACGGAACATCTGCGCAGTACTAGTTATATTATTTAAATATAACTTTTTGGAATCTTTTCGTGTGTAATGTGATTCAACACGATCGATCGAGTTCACATGGTCTTTCACGCTCTGCACCATCATGTCATCGATGACTCTAGGCTTGTGTTCATATTTGCCCCGTTTGTCTTCAGCAACAGCGATTTCTCCGTCATACTTTTTCCACGCCGTAGTTACGATACGTTCACCTGAAGATATCGTACTTAAAAACATTTTTCTACAAACCCTTTTAGGTTCTTTCTGTGAGTTTGGTAGATAGTAGACAAAAGTGTTTTCCCGCTTGTGTTTGGTTTCTACTGTAGTTTTACGTCCTTTAGGAACTTTAGAGTATTTGATCACAAACTCCCAGTGCTTTTTACGATCGCCTAATCCCCAGAACTTTGTAAAAATCTTCTTTCTTTGGTTTGCATCTATATTTTCTGTACACTTGTAGCGGCAAGTTTTTCCACAAGTTTCACCCAATGACTTTTCTGCTATTAGTTTTCCTTTGTAGTTTTCATAAGCTTTTCCTTCATTCTTCAATTTTTTCTTTTGTACCACAGTCCAATTATTTTTGTGCTTTAGTCTTTTCTTGCCAATGTCAGTTTTGTAAGTTTTTCTTCTAGAAACCGTGGGTGTTACAACAGTAAAAGCATCTGATTCTGTCATTGTTGAAGGTGTTGGGAGATTATCATAGACGTCACCAATGCTCATTATACAGTCTTCTACACATATCGGGCAAAAGCGAGATTCACAGTTTTCGCTATGAGGACGAACTGGGGATGGGACGGGTGTTACCTCGATGGGCCTAGTGGCTGGTACTATTTCAAGTTCAGCGGCGGTGATTGATGCAATATCGATCTTCTCGGGAAAATTAGCCTTTTCAGAAGTCGTTGGTGCATAATCAATCGTTTCAGTAATTTCAATATTTTCAGGGGTTTTAGGTACATTGACAGTCGCCTCAACCTCAGCGGTAGTAATAAAATGTTCGCCATAGGGTGTTGGAGATGAATTCTGGTCACTTACAACATCACCTATCAAATCTTGTAGCTGAATTAGATCATTTTCAAAATTGGCTGGTATTGGAGAAGAAACACGATCTGAAAATAAATTAAAATTATTTGAATACCTTAAAAAGCCAAACACAATCTACATTCCTAAAATATTGAAACGAAATCGATTCTACGATTTTTTGAAAGATCATCATAGATACATCCGTCAAAAAAACACAGTCAGTGGCCACTTGAAAAAGTCGGTAGTGTCACATGGAACCAGTCATTTAATATTAGTTCCGTTTAAAAATGTCATATGTGTTACAACCGACAAATCAACAGATTGAGCAAACATTTAATAGTGTCGAATGTGACACCACCGACAAACAGACCTACTTAACTTCCGTCTAAGAAAGTAGGAAGTGGCACTTCCGAAAATCTTGGAATGTTCAAATTCAGTTAAAAGTGTCGGATCTACCATTACCTACATTTTTAAACGGAACGGTCTTCGTTGATTTAGAAAACATTGGTGATTAAAAATCGTAAATAAGCCATGACTGATTTGCATAGGAACTGCACATTAATTGAATATAAAAATAATTATTATACTACTTACCAGGTTCCACGTCGTATAATCCACATTTTTCTTTATTCTCGGGAATTATGTTTCGTTTTTTTGGCTGACTGTTATTTTCTTGTTTTAATGCAATATTAAGTATGCGCTTAGAACGATGTGACATTGCTGAGTCATAAATAAATTTAACAAATAAAGCACGAATAAAAACAAAGCAGTCAAACCAACGAAGTGCGTGCGCTCCGCCCGCCAACAAAGTACGAAGTGGCAGAACCGCCGTTCCCCGCGCCCCTACACTCCCCGTGCGGTACGAGCGAGACGGCACGTAATGCCACATCGTGCATTCCTCAACTGGCGCGCGATCATTATCGACAATTTTAATACTGAAAAATGTGTCAAAATGAATGAATTTTGATAAAATTAAATATGCACATTGTAGAACTCATTATAGCGAATGTAATGATGTAATAAAGTGAAAATCGCCAGAATGTCACTATCAACTTTCTTAATTGGGACCATCGATGTGTTATTGTTTGTTTTCCCCAATAAATAAAATAAAATAAATTATAAACTGTTTCCAAGAGCTGTATGAAGACAACAGATACACAGAACAGTTTATTGAAACAATAAACACAAAGATGCATACGCCAAATCTTTTAGCAGATTACGTGCTTCAGCATAACTTAAACCGACTAAGGACGGCATTTGTGCGGTTGGAAGCAAACGACCCAAAATTGACGGACTTTCGAGACCCAGTGTCCGTCGATTTAAATCGTAATAAGGATTATAAAAAATTTCGTCTACATCATGCTAGAAAATGCTCAAGATACGCTACAAACGAGAATGCATTTCATACTCTTCTTTATACTTCAGATCCTTACATAACCAGCATTAGAAAACTGTATACTAAAAACGTGAAGGAACTTGATGAAGACACCTTAGATCTTTTGAAAGTGAACGAATTAATTTTAGATCTCGAAGTTCATCAAGTATTAATAACATAACATTTCATAAACATTACAAATTAAACTGTGTTTGATTTTTATCGGCCTACATGCCAATGTGAAATAAAAAAATTTGAATTTTGAACACTCTTCTCTCACGTCCGCGGACAGAGTTTCCGCGGGATCTCATGGTGAAATGGCAACAGCGACTGTCGCAACCATAATTAGTGGCTGGGCACGCCATAATGGCGGTAAGTCTAAGTAAGTCTTTGAGGAGTGGCTGGAAAGACCTCACTGCGTCCTCAGCTTTCGCATGACGTAGGTTCTCACCGAATATGGTCAGTGATAATGAAACAGAGTGAACCTTTGAGCACCGATATCTCTTATCACGATATCCATCTTTATACTGCTACTTATCTCATCATAGCAGTTATCTTGGTTTTGGTGGGCATTTACTGTTTTCAACGTTGGCGGAAAAGGCAACGCAAAGGAAATCGTCCCACTTCTACAGCAGAGCAGTCGGCAACCTCTGCAGCAACTGCGTTGGCGTCTCCACACACCGTTGCAGAAAGTGTTGTGATTGAGTGCAATGAAATTAGGGAAAATGGGCAATCTAGTAGTAAATTAGTGAAAAGTGATCCTAAGCGACTAGCTGTGTCTAGTGAATGTTTACAAAAAACGGAAGATAGAGGTTCTTCACCGATCTTTCGCGTGTTTTCTCTTCCTGATTTGAATTGCAGTGATTCTGTTTAATTTGTTACGTACATTACTTTCATCTCATCCTTTAACATAACTAATTCTACATAACTATTTTAGTATTATTTGAACATTGTTTTCACCTTGTTAATATTAAGTTCATACCCATTTAACTATACCCACTAACTAACCTTATCTTTTTCTCCCTTGGGAGTATGTTCGGGTCAATCACCGAACAATAATTAACCTGTCAGCATAATTGCTACACCGCGCTCTATGCCTTTATTATTTTATGTATTACCTAAGTAAATACAGTCAGTACGCATTCGGATAGCATATCGGGCGCGACTCAATATCATCTCATTCACCTCATTAGTTTTAATAGTTTTTCCATTTGTATTAGTTTAATCGGTATTATTGAAATATAGCTATCTTTATAATCTTTAATCTTGGTTTATCTTAATCTCACCCCAAACAGTAATAATTACATTTCTAGGCGTTTGGTGAAATGAAAATATGTTAATTGAAACAGTGGTATAATGAATGTTCAGAAACATAATACTTCGAACAAATGTTATTTCGGCTAAGTGTAAGATCAGTGAAAAGTTTTTCGATCAAATGAAACGTTGGAGTAACGAAAAAAAACGAATTGATAATAGGTCAACTGATACAGTGGCAGACGTGACTTCGATGAAATAAAAAAAAACGAAACGAAAATAATTGAAAAGTTTTAGGTAAAATGAAATTCGGTAAAATATTTTTCAATACTCGAAAACTGGCTCTTATCGCACTACGATTAGGTTCAACATGCCATGTTTATCACCCTCGTGTTTTTTTTTAATTTATCAAAACAAGGGCTTTTTTCATTTCTATTTCGTCACGGTCAACGCTGATTATTGTTTTATTTTTTAAGCAAAGAGGCAAATATTTTTAAGGTTTTAATATCTAATGAAAATTGAAATTGTGTTTTTGACCAGAATAATTAAATAAACATGTAACGCCGCGCCGCGTAAGGCGACTACCTTAGACGCTCGCGCTCCCCTTCCCGACACCCGCGCAGGCGCGCCCTGCGTACCCCGCGCGCGCGCGCCAGTCGTCGCTCGCCCGCGTTAGCGTCACAAGTTTCCCAAAATCACGCCACGCGAAATACGCCCGCTGCCTTCTGTCCGCGACTCTCGTTCGCTCATATTAAGTACCTACTTTGTGTTTGTGCTGTTCGTTTACTGTACTGTATACAAACTTATATTGTAATTGTGAATAAACCCCTTATACGATTAAACTGGCGCTCAACTCGAGGTCAAACAAAAAGTGCTTACCATGCCAAGACCGACTCGAGCAAATCGCACGGTCCTAGACCGCGAGCAGGAGGATCACAGCAGCGACGAAAGCGGCGAACCAGCGGTGAAGTCGCAGGAAACGCGCGCCCAAGGCGGCGCTGCTTCCGCGCACGTGCTCGCCGCGGATGACTACGACGCGACCTTGGAGACGCGCGCCCCGGAGGGCGCCTTCCCAAGTCCAACTCCCAGCGGGGCCCGTGCCGGAGCGCCCCAGGCTCTCGATACCGAGAAATTATTGACAACAATCATGGAGACATTTGCCCGAACGCAGGCGGAGACCAACCGTACCCTAGTTGAGACCCTGTGTTCGCTACACAACAATAGTCAGTGGAACCCGATTGCATCTACACCGAGTCCGACCGCATCTACCTCAATGGTCGGAAATGCTACCGCCGCCACGCCCGGCGGCAACTTTGCTAAGTGCACCGCGCGATTCGACGGCCGTTCACGCGACGCTGAGATGCTGGAGGCATTCATCGACGCGGTGGAAGTATTCAAGGAGTACACCGAAGTGTCCGACGAGCACGCGTTACGGGGCCTCTCCATGTTGCTGACGAGCGACGCGGCGGTGTGGTGGCGAGGCGCCCGCGCCGGCATCGCGACGTGGCCGGACGCGCTGGCGCGTCTACGCGCTACCTACGGCGTCCAGCAGCCAGGGTATAAGGTACTACGTGAAATGTTCGCCAAGGAACAATCGGAAAACGAACGTGCTGAGGTGTTTGTGTCACGTCTACGGTCGTTATTAGTTAAGTTGCCTTATAGTGTTCCGAGTGCGATGTAAGTCGATATCATTTACGGTCTGTTGCATCGTCGCATCCGCAAACGATTGCCGAGAGACAGTGTATCTAATGATGTAGATCGGTTATTAGAGAGAGCGAGACTCACGGAAGACTCCATCGAGGAGATTAAAAAGTCAACAGAAACTCCCGCGCTTGTAAACTTGTATACCTACGCGCGAAACGAAGTCACCTGAGCGCAGCGTTACTACGAGTTCGGCCGCAACCACCGGTACGAAACTCGCTTCAAACTCGAACGAAAACTCTAAACGTTCTCGCGTTCGGTGTTCGCTTTGTAAGGCATACGGCCATGTTTCTACTGATTGTCGGAAGGCAAATAAAATAGATTCCAAGGTCAACAACCCGATACGGTCTTATGGATGCGGTCAACCGGGTGTAGTGGGTTCTAAATGTGATATTTGTAATTCGGCATCAACGTCGACTAAGAAAGACGACAAACCGTCTTTTATTAGCGCTACTTTCCATAAGGAACCCGACACGACTAGTGATTCTGGTAGGTACGTGCGTTGGGCTAGCATAGATTCACATAAAGCACACCCACCCGATGGTGAATATCCACGTTATGGGTCGCAATGGGGTAGCCGTTGTTGACACCGGTGCTACGCATAGTTTAGCGAGCTCTTCATTATATCGGATTTTGATAGACTCGGGTGTCCGGTTCAATGACACCAAACGTTTAGTTCGGTTAGCCGACGGGTCTCGATCTTCCATGGACCTGCTAACTGCTGTCACAGTTGAAGGCCGTGTGGTATCTTGCGACTTTTTAGTATTGCCAGGCAGTGACACGCAGACCTTACTCGGGGTCGATTTCTTGTCCAAAGTGGAGATGATATTGGACGTAGCCCAGGGTAAGTGGACGTTTAGAGACGCTCCTGATAATTTTTATGATTTTGTGTATACCTACACACTTAATACAGTTAGTACAGATCAAGCACGCGATGATTATGCTGAGTTGCAGTTACGTCCAGACGAAGGCCCCAAGCTTACCGACGAGCAGCGGGTTATACTCAACCGCTTCATCGGCGAGCACGCGCAGCAGTTCGCGTGCGATGGGCCAGCTACGGAGTTTGCTACTCACCGTATTAAGGTACCGCCGAACCAAGAACCATTAGCTTCGCCGCCATACAGATTGTCTCCGCCCAAGCGAGAAGCACTCGAGAGGGAGTTGCAGGAGATGATCCACGCCGACGTGATAGAAGAGTGCGAGTCTCCGTGGGCGTCGAACGTCGTTCTCGTAAAAAAGAAGAACGGTGGGTTTAGAGTATGCGTTGACTATCAAAAGCTCAACGCAGTCACCGAGCCCGACCGATACCCGCTCCCTAGGATCGAGGACGTTCTGCATTCTGCTAAAACCTCGAAGTACATGACCACCCTCGACCTTAGGGCGGGCTACTTTCAGGTAGGGGTGGATCCTGATGACAGAGATAAGACTGCGTTCACTACGCCGCTAGGTACGTACAGGTTCAAACGTATGCCCATGGGATTGCACAACTCAGGCGCTACTTTCCAGCGGCTGATCGACCGGTTTAAATCCAATCTGCCAGGAGTCGCTTTGGAGGCATATTTAGATGATCTGCTGATCCTATCAGACGAGTCATTCGAGAGGCACCTCGAAGATCTCAAGGCTGTATTCGAACGGCTTGCGATGTTCAGCCTGCGAGTCAACCGTGAAAAAAGTCATTTTGCCAGAGAACCAGTGAAATATCTTGGCCATATAAACAAGCCAGGTGGAATTCACGTGGATCCTGACAAAACTTCGGCGATTGCAAATATGCCGACCCCTAAGAACATAAAACACCTTAAGTGCTTCCTTCAAACCTCCAGTTGGTTTAGGCGATTTATCCCTAGTTATGCGGAGGTCGCTAAACCACTAACGACTTTGTTGAGAAAAGCAAGTACGTGGCAATGGGGTGCCGAGCAACAAAAGGCTTTCGAGCACATTAAACAGCTGTTGACAACGGCCCCAATACTGCGTCAAGCTGATGAGGCGATTCCATTCGTCCTCAGAACCGACAGCAGTGGGTATGCCCTCGGGGTGGCTCTCCTCCAGGGGGAGGGAAGCGATGAGCGTCCTATTGAGTACGCCAGCAGACTGTTAACCGCGGCCGAAAAAAAACATAGTACGACCGAAAGGGAGGCCCTGGCCGTCGTGTGGGCCGTCTCAAAGTTTCGTGGGTACATCGACGGAGCGGAAGTGATTGTGAGGTCCGACCATCAACCGCTCAAGTGGCTGATGAGCATGAAATCGCCAAGTGGGCGATTGGCTCGATGGGCACTCACCCTCCAAGAGTATGACCTCAAAATCGAATACACGCCAGGCAAGGCAAACGTTCTAGCTGACACGCTGTCGCGTCCTACGTGCAGTGAAGGTTCCGATTGTGACTTGTGTTACGCCGTCGCTGACATGCCATCACGCCGTCCTAAGGACGTCCGGGAAAGTCAGATGTTAGACCCCGAAGTACGCAAAATCGTCGAAGCACTGAAGTCTGATGATCCGTTCAGGGGGAGGCCATGGGCCGATAAAGGGTACGTACTTAAAGAGGGTGTGTTATATCGTTATGGGCCTGAAAATGAAGATAATGATGACGCCAGCCTGGTAGTCCCAGAGCAAGAACGGATGAAGATCTTGTCAGACTACCATGATGCGCCAACTGCTGGCTATCTAGTCGCGGAGCGTACCTTGCAACGCTTAGCTAGTAAGTATTACTGGCCAGGGATGCGTTCCTATGTCACGCAGCATGTCAAACACTGTGTACAGTGCCAAAAATATAAGGCTGACACTAGGAAACCAGCTGGATTGTTACAGACGCCTGCTTCAGCGCGTCGATTTGAAGTTTTGTCTGTGGATCTTTTCGGGCCACTTCCCGAGACTGCCACAGGTAACAAGTGGATTTGAATATAGTCGAGGATACCTGCACTCGGTGGGTAGAGTTATTTGCCTTCAGTAAAGCTACGAGTGAAGAATGTGCAAAGGTTCTGGTCTCGGAGGTGTTCTTAAGGTATGGGGTTCCCCGAAGGCTTATCAGTGATAATGGTGTCCAATTCATCAGCGAAGTTATGCAACAGACCTGCCACGCCATGGGTATTATCCAATCACTTATCTGTTACTATCACCCAGAAGCGAATCCGGTCGAGCGGAAGAACCGCGACCTCAAGCCGCAACTGGCGATTCTGGCAGGTAAAGATCATGATACGTGGGATATTCACTTACCTGCTATCCGATTTGCCATGAACTCAGCTGTTACGTCGGGTACCGCATTCACCCGCTTATCTAAGCTATGCACGCGAAATGCGCGCGCCCGCCGATGTTGTATCTGAAATGCGTGCTATTATCGACAACGACAATTATGTAGGTGACATCACCACCTACCTGAAGAAGGTGTCGTCGGTGCTCGTCGACGCTCACGACGTTCACGAGGCTGCTCAAAAGGTGCATAAAAGTTATGCTGACAACCACCGTCGTCCTGCTCCAGATTACAAGGTCGGGGATTTGGTCCTCTTGAAAACGCAGGGCTTGAATGACACGAATAAAGGTCAAACGCCCAAGTTCTTTCCACGACGTGACGGCCCATATTGTGTACAAGCTATTTCAGGCCCAACCACCTACATGTTAGAACGTATTAGAGATGGAACGGTGTTAGGAAAGTATCATTCGTCAGTGCTGACACCTTTCGTTGGTCGCATCTCAACCGAACCCGTCCAAGAAAAACGTAGAAGGGGGAGACCACGCAAGGCTAACCTGACCGCGAAGATGCCAAAGTCAGGTTAGAGGGGGAGAATGTAACGCCGCACCGCGTAAGGAGAGTACCTTAGACGCTCGCGCACCCCTTCCCGACACCCGCGCAGCCGCGCCCTGCGTACCCCGCGCGCGCGCGCCAGTCGTCGCTCGCCCGCGTAAGAGCGTTTTCACATTATCCGATCCGATATCGGTGACGGACGTCGATCCGATATCGGGGTAAGTAAAATGTATGAAATATGTACCTGTCTTTCATATTGTCCGGCCCGATATCGGATATCGGAGCCGGCACCGATATGCTGGCGGCACCATCGGACGCCCGTTAGCCTTCGGGCGATAATGTTTGTATGTGTGCTATAGATACGTGTATCTAAATTGTCTCTTGTGTGCGTAGAGCCCGATGCGCGGCGGCCATTTTGAGCTTGTTTACTAGTTTGGTTGTCATCATGGCGTCGTCATCATTTAAATACGATATAATTACATTAATTGAACTGGTAGAATCTAAACCATGCTTGTGGGATAAAACTCACGAGGAATATAAAAATAAAATACTCCGAGACAATAATTGGCGAGAAGTATGTGAATACCTTGAAGAGGGATATGAAGTTTTAAATCAGGATGAGAAAAAAAAGACTGGTACGTAATTTACACTTTTCATAAATCTGAAAACAGAACTACACGTTTATAATATATATTATATATATATATATTATAATACCTACATGGGTTATTTACATCTGACAAGCAACCTCAAATTCATAAACAAACTTCACAAAATAACTCCAAAATTGTATCGATAAAGTGATTGTCTATTATAGGTATAATGTCTATTTGTTTAATGTATAGTACGTATAGTAGGACCATTAGCAACTGAGCGTTGGGACACAGATTAGATATTAGTTACTACGTAAAAATATTTATTGCACCAACGTTCAGTTGCTAATGGCCAATGTACAAGTTATGTAAATATTTATTTTTATGACCTAGATCTTGGACAGTTGCCATGGTAATTTACCTACATCTGAAACGAAATAATCAGCATAGGTTGCACGGACTCCACGTCCTGTTTTATTAGTGGATTTTGTCTGGGGACTGGACAAAGTTTCTAGAGATGATCTCTCACTTAAAATTATATCGCCTATTCGATATCCATCACGCTTTCTCACAATGTTATGTAAAATAACACAAGCTTTCACAATGTTTTTGGCAAATTTTGGGGACACATCGATGGGTCGATGGAATATTCTCCATTTATTACTCATAATTCCAAATGCACACTCAACATACCGACATGCTCTGCAAAGTCTGTAGTTAAATACGCGTTGTTTTTGACTTAACAGGTTCGATGCCACCCACAGGATAGAAATTCATTCGTAAGGCCAAATATGTTTACAGTATTTAAACACCCAGCACGCACCTGTGCGTGCACGGCACTGGGAAAAATTTTCATTACCAGTGCCGAACAACGCACGGGTGCGTTATCAGTTTATTACAGGATTTTTTGTTAATTACGAATAATACACGTTAATTTATTTAAGAGTGGTTTTTATTAGTTACTACTTGCATAACGCTAATGAAATAAACTTCAAAATAAACAATATAAAAGTATGAATTGTAATGACACACAATTATCAATCAACAAATATAGTTAGAAATTGGTTATTACAGGCCAAGTTCTGAGTGGTAATTGTCGAAACACAGCACACAAAGTCCAGGTTTGTCAGGACAGGTGTCACAATACCAAGGAGAGTCACTACGTTTCTTATTCTTGGTGCACTGTCGGCATGGTTTTCGCTTGAGTCGCCCATTCGAAGTAATTTCAGTGGCTTTCTTTATTATATGAGAATTGAGTGTCACCCGACTTCTTTGAGTATTTGAAAGTCTATTTTCTGATAGATCTTCTGGCAGCAGCGCATTTATGATATTCAACCGGTAATCATATAGAGACAATTTAGGTTGGCCTGAATATTTATTATAAATCTTCATTGAATTGATGAACAGTAGCTGGAATGTGTGGATGGCAACCTTCATATACCAACGCAAAGTTTTTCTTTCGCAAGGATAGTAAGCTAAAAGCTGGTCTTGCCTGTCTACTCCTGACATATAATCATTATACTTGGATATGGCTTCCGGCTTTTGAGTAACCTGGCCACGTTTATTTGCGACTGGAACCATTCTGTCTTCATACTGGGTAGTAATATATGACACAGCACGTTTGTCTTTCCACATGCCAACATGAACTCCTTCCCGAAACATTGAGCAATTTTCCCCTTTCTTCAATTTTTTTTTCATTACTTCGGGAGGATTTTCTTTCAAATCTTTCCGCAGAGTCCCCGTGCAATAGATATTGTTTCCAAGCAGCTTCTTCGCTAAACTGAAACTATTATAATAATTGTCCATGTATAACTCATGGCCATTATTTAGTTTCCCCTGAAGTAGCTCCATGACAACTTTCTCCGCGTGGCCCTTTCCGGTGACTTCTATATCTTTTCCACCTGCATACACTCGGAACTTCAATATCAAACCATCTGGTTCCGTGAGCATATATAATTTTATGCCATACTTGTGGCGTTTGTTTTTTATAAACTGCCGAAAACTCAGTCGCCCTCTCCATAACACCATACTTTCATCAAGAGATAATTGTTTTGCAGGATAATAACATTCGGTCATCTTGTTGTTGAAGTAATCAATGATACTTCTAACCTTGAACAGGGGGTCCTCACTCTCTTCCTCTGAGGTAAAATGCAAACATCTCATTATAAGGAGAAATCTATTCCTGCTCATTTGTTGTCCAAAAATAGGCATTGAAAATAATCTGTCTTTTTTCCAGTAATCTTGTAGACGACTGAGTTGAATAGTTCCCATGTGGAATAGCAAACCAAGAAATATTTTTAGCTCAGGGACGACGATCGGTTTCCATCCAGTTATTCTTGAAAAATCTCTTCGCCTGCCTGGTGTTTCCCTAGTTGGCCTATTATTTAGCAACCTCTGTGCTTGTGCGTTTGTCTCTGTACAAATCATCGACAAAAAATCATCGGAGAAAAAGAAATTGAAATAATCTACAGGGTTTACTCCTGCAACTTCGCCATAGAATTGGTTTGATTTAGTAAAATCAATCTTTTTCATTTCACCAGTTGTGGTCCAATCGGACGTCGAGCCTAGTCCAGAGGGTTGGTCTGGTTGAACTTGCTCTTCAGTGCCTGATACAGGTGGTGAGCTTGGTTCTAGGTCTTGATCCTGAGCTGTAGATGACAATAATCGGTGTCTGGGAGGTTGCAATATGAAATTTGACAGGTTTACCTCACCTTCATCTTCTGATGCTGACTCCTCCTCATCAGGTTGGTAGTCGTCCTCCGAATCATCATCGTACAGGGTCTCCTCTATATCACTGTCATCTAGAGCCGTAAACACTTGTTTTCGCCGCCTTTTAGACCCAGAAGGGCCTTCTCCACAGTCCATTTTTATTATTTTTTACTAGCACGAAAAAACAAAACCGTTCAAGATACGAAAAAACCACAAACACGTAACGATTTTTTGAAATTTCAAGCATAGTGCCGCTTCAAACACAACGTCCCAAGCCGTATGCCTGCACTGCACTGATTCTTTAAACTTTACTAGGCGCGAACACGCACGGGTGCGTGTTCGGCCCCCCACTTCGGCAGCGCCCCTCGCACCGGTGCGTGGATGGCAGCGAAGCTGTTAAATTATGTCCAGAATAGCTTCGTAACATATATTCATTCATTGGGAATGCATCATCAGCAACAAATACGTGGGGAACTGTAAGTCCTCCTTCAGCAATGGGTTTTGACTGTGGAATGTGAAAATTCGTTGCATCAACAATTTCCAAAAATGAGTGTTTTATAGTATAGAGCAGGGTAGGCGAACCTTTATGCATCAACGTGCCATTTTTTCTAAAGAATGTTTAATGGGGTCATTGACGTGCCATCAAATAATTTTGACTTTCTGATTATTTGGAAAATAATAATAATAAATACTATCAGAACTCTTTATTAAATAAAGTAAACAAAAAAGGTACATTTTGGAATGTTTTTATTACACGCATAAATTAAATTACTGTAAAATTAGTGTGACTTCTGTTGCTGCAGGTTAGATGACAAATAATTTATGTTAGGATTGTAAGATGTTATTTTTAGCAAAATGCATGCTGAACTGGATTCATCTGTCAAACGGTTTCTAACCGAGTTTTTAATGTTATTCATTTCTGAAAATAATGACTCGCAGGCATAGGTAGATGAAAACATTGTTAAAATAGCATGAGCCAGCTTCTTCAAACAGTTAAATGTGTCTGGTAACGCATTCCATGTTTCCAGAATTTTGTTATTAGCATTTTTACTTAAATTACTCGTCAATCTTTCAGTTTCAATTAATTCCAACTCTTTCCTTGTTTCAATAAATTTTTGAATCCATATTGAACTAGATTGGAAATCAATTAGCTGCATTTCAAATTCTTCAATTTCCAACCAATCGAATTGAGAAAAGTTCAGTTTATGAAATGACGTCACATCTGGGTACATAATAAACTTGAGTATTTCCGACAATTCTTTGAACTGAGAAAATCTCTCTGAAAATTCCTTGATTAAAGAATCAATCGCAGAAATAAATTCTTCAGTAAATTTTTCTCTGTCTGCTGTCTCGTGAATATCAAAATCATTGATATATTTTTTCAAGTTTGGAAAATACTTGTAGTTTCTTGTGATAATATCGTTCTTGAAAACTTGCAGTTTAGCCTCAAAAGCGCGAATGAGATCTATCATGACAATAATTGTTTTGTTTGTCCCTTGAAGCTTTACGTTTAGTGTATTTAAATGTTGGCATATGTCTGTAAAAAACATCAATTTTGAAAGCCACATAACGTCCAACAACTGTGGATATTGTTCAATTTTTCCCTCATTTCGCAAAAATAGTCTGATTTCTTCCAAGCAATCAACAAATCTTTCAAGTACATTCCCGCGACTCAACCAGCGAACATTATTATACATCAGTAAGCCATTATACACCGAGTTGACTTCATCCAACAAAGAATCGAACTTTCGCTTGTTTAAAGCCTGTGACGAGATGAGGTTGACTATTTTTGTAACTACCGCCATTATATTATCAAGGGATATTAAACCACTCTTAGCACACAAAGCTTGTTGGTGAATGATGCAGTGGAATTCAAGAATTGAATGTCCTACGTCTGTTTGAAATAAACTTATGAAACCATTTTTTTTACCCACCATACTTGGAGCACCATCAGTTGTTACAGAAACAATTTTTTTTATATCAATTTCTTTTTCAGCAAGCGAATTTTTAACTGCCGTACTAATATCTGTTCCCTTTGTAGTTGTTAGCAACGATTTTATCGCAATTAATTCTTCCTTAATGACGTTTCCTACGCAATACCGAGCAAAAACAGCTAAACGTGCAGATTTAGTGACGTCAGTGCTTTCGTCAAGACATAGCAATATAAAAGAAGCATCGTTAATGTCAATTTTTTGTTGATCTGTTATATTTTCGGCCAGTTTTAAGATTCTTTCTTTTATTGTGTTTCTCGATAGAGGAGTCTCTTTGATGCGCTGAATTATCTTATATTTATTATCGAAATCATCAAAAAGGGAGGGCGCGCATGCTAACCAGGCTTCCTTTAAAAACTCTCCCTCTTGAAAAGGTTTACTATGCCGAGCAATGACATTTGCAGCTGCGTAACTTGCCGCGCTCGTATGACAATTTTTGCCAACAAATTTAATCATAGATGTTGACTGTTTATTTCTGTCATTCAATGCACTTGCAATTAATTCTTTTTGCTCTGCTTCGCTTTTTTGACTAACAGATTTGTGATTTGTTTCAAAATGTCGTTTAACAGACGATGTTCTACATACCACTTTTCCAGAACATAAAACACTCACCGCTTTGTCACCTTTACTAATCATGCCGTATTTCTCAGTCCACCAAGTTTGAAATTCTCTGATACACTTACTATCTTGCACTTTTTGTTTTTTTGCTGAACTGGCCATATTAAATATTAGTTTAAAATCATAAAAATCACTCGTATAAATTTTAAAATACAATTATGTCAACAAAACTCACTATTACTTCATGCGTAAGCAAACAATGCGTCATTCGCAATTGAAACCCACGACCTATAAAAACAAACGAGCGCCGCGCAGCGCTTCCTGCCTGCCACCGCGCCGCCCACACCCCGCGCACCGAACACTCCGTAGCGTAGGATCACTCGCGTTCGATTGTCATAAAATACTAAACACATTTTTTACACATGTTTTATGATCGGCGACGTGCCCAAAATATTGTGTCGCGTGCCATCAATGGCACGCGTGCCATTGGTTCGCCTACCCTGGTATAGAGGAATCACAATCTTTGCCATATGCGCCTATATCAACAAAAACGAACGAATAATCTGAATCTACAACTGCCAAAAGGACAATTGAAAAGAATTTCTTGTAATTCATATACATTGAACCGCCGTGTGGAAAATGTTGAATGCGTATGTGCTTTCCGTCTATAGCACCGAGGCAATTGGGAAAAGATGCTCTTTTTTTAAAATCCTCTGCTACTGTTTTCCACTTTTGCTCAGACATATTTTCTAAATGTTCGCTACGGAAGTTTTCCCATATTTTTTGGCAAACAAAATTTATAATTTCACTCAATGTACTGATTCCTAGCCTGTAATTGTAGTGCAGATCGGTCAGAGAGCAACCATTGGCCAGGTACCTGAAAAGTAAAAAAGAAATTGTAATCTTCTTTATTAATGCTCTTTTAAAAATTGTGGTTACATAAACTTTGCCTCAGCCTATTTAAACTATGTAATGATACCTAAGTACATTTGTATAAGCTAATTATTGTTTCAGCACAACTCATTATAAACAAATGGAAAAATATAAGAGACACGTTCATTAGATCTCTTAATGTAAAGTCAGGGCAAGCTGCAAAAAACCCATGTGTTTCATGAAAACCTAAAATTTTTACTGAAGTTTACAAAAAAAGCTGAAACTGATGCCAACATTGTGGAAGAAACAGAACAGGAGCATGAAGTGATCGCTGCTAATGATAATGAACATTCTGATAATGTTGTTATACCTAGGCCTAAGAAGGAGCCATCAAAAACTAAAAGAAAAATAGACAACATTGAGGCCGCAATATTAAAAGAAAATAAAACTACCAACTCTGAAAGAGTGTTAACAGAGGACAGTTTCTTTACGTCTTTTATACCATATGTTAAAGATATGTCAGAATTAGAGAAAATACAGCTACAAATGGACCTTCTATCTAGTATACAAAAAATTAAACAAAACCGGGTCCTTCATCAACGTGTACAATCACCATATATAAACCTGGATACAGTAGATCATATCCAAAACATGGCCATTCGATTCATAGCAATTCAATAAATTCTCCCTCACCTATATTACTGACATCTCCTTCACCTACAAGCAACTCCTATATTGATGTACCAAGTGCACAATCAGTTGTAATTCAACAAACATCGACTCCAAGCAACTCCTACTTTGATGTACCAAGTCCACAATCAGTTGTGATTCAACAAACATCGACTCCAAGCAACTCCTACATTGATGTACCAAGTCCACAATCAGTTGTAATTCAACAAACATCAACTGCAAGCAAGTCCTGTGAATCGGTTACAGAATTCCAGAATCCCAGAATCTTTCAGCAATTTTTTGATAAATATTCCGATTTGTAAGTTTACCTTGTCACTCCTATGCTATTTCATTTCCATTTTGATTATAATACTTTGTATAACAATACCTGTTTCTGATTAAAATACTTTTTATAAGGGCCAACACAAAAAACGAAAAAAAAAATGTTCATGCAGCTTAAAACCGGTATTAAAATATTATATCGATATTAAATGCATTTTATAGTTATTTCGTCACGAAAACTTATCATGTTTCATAAAAAAGTTCGCGCAGTTCTGAAATTTACTTAATTTTTTCCCTTTTGAATCTGAAAATATCTCCTGTAGACTGTTCGGATGCCAAGTAGTTGATTTTAAGTGATGGTTAAAAATATATACACATAATTTCGATACTTTTATTTCGTTTCATTACATCAGTTATATCATCAAATATACATAACATGACCTATTAAAAAATATCTGATTCTAAATTTTGAAATAAAACGTATAAACATGTTGTTCGCAGATTTTAGGTCTACTTCTGTAGACGCATAAAATAAGGCAAAATTTGCAAACGATGAACGCATCGTTATAATTTTGTTTTTTGTGTTGGCAGCACTGTATTCACTGTCATATGCTCGGTTGTGATTTTACGTAAAGTGCGTGTGAAGTGAAAAATCTCAATTTTATTTAATTACACAAGTTTTCTGTCAAGATCAGTGCTTCTTTCCTGTGCAAAGGATACCTGAGTAAGTAGCCTTTATACATAAATAAAAATATCAAGATAGTATGTGCGTATGGGCGCGGTGTGCAATATCACATTGCTTAAATTCTAACCTCATAATGTAACATGCCATCTTTGATTTATGAAATTGTGTCTCTCGTGGAGACATCTTTACTGTGGACTTAGTGTCTACAGAAGGGAGCTATGTCAGCAGAAGTGAATAAGTAATGAAAATTCACCGCATTTGGAAAAAAACAGTAGTGTTACTTACTCGCTTTGCAACCAATTTATAATTTGTAACATATTAACCGGTTTTGAAGTTAAATAATGAACCTGTAATTAATTATTTAATCATTCATTTTGCTCACTTTTACCTTTCCCTTAGGTTTTTTATCTTTTGGAAAGGGACTTGACATGCTGCTTGCCATTTTTTTGCATTGTGTCGCTTGCAGCGCATGAAGATCGGGGTTTTTGTTTCAGTTACTATGCCACGAACGAGTCGATCAGGGCAGATATCCGAAGAAGAAAAAAAGAAACGTAGGCGCGAGCAGAAAAAGCTTAGTATACGTCGTGCTCGGGCAAAAATGGACGAGGCAGCTCTCGAAGAAAGAAGAAGAAAGGATAGGGAGCGATACAAAAGAAAAAAAGAACTTGGTCAAATTAAGACAGTTAAGGACTACACGCCAAGAGAACAAAGGCAGATAAGAAAAATATGGAGAGAAAAGGCAAAAAAGAAACGCGATAAGGAAAAAATGAAGAAAAGGGAACATAGTTTTGTGCAAGAGAACACACCTCCATCAAGTCCTTCGTTTTCGCGTATACATGCTGGTAGAGTGGTGGCTACAAGGAATAGACGAAGACTTGTTGCAGAAAATAATTATTTAAAGAGAAGAGTTCTTGAATTAGAGTCTAAAATGGCCAAATATAGAATGAGATGTACAAGAGCAAGTAGTAAACTTGAAAAGAAAAAAGAATGTGCTACAAGAACAATAAAAACGACGAAGACTCAAGATATAAGAAAAGTAATCCATGACTTTTTATTGCAAGATGAACATAGCAGATTGACATCTGGAAAAAAAGACACAATCACTAGAAGAAAGATAAAAAACAAATTCGCTTTTTAATTTGATTTCACACTTTTGAATTTGCATAAGGCATTTGTGAATAAGATTGGTATAACTATTTCCTATGAAACATTCCGAAGAAATCGACCATTTTGGGTTTTATTCCCTAAAGTCGATGTTAGGAACACTTGTCTGTGTGCTATACACACAAGTAATGATTATATTATTCGAGCACTATATCATTCAAAAATAATTCCGTATGTATCTGCTACTTCTTTGATGAAATATTTGTGTTGCAATAATGCCCTGGCAGTAATCTGCTTGGAACGAAATTGCCCTGATTGCAAAGACAAAACTATTCAGTGTAATGACTTTGTTGATAACTATCGTCGGTCCACAAAAAAGTCAAAGTCCAGTGTAGTATCCTATATCTTACGAGAGATGGGTAACAAAAACTGTAACTGTTGTTATAAAGGGAGAAGCAAAACAGTGCAAGAAAACTATTAAAGAAAAAGTACAAACCACGAAGAAGGCTCTTGTAGACATATTAATCTCTAATTTACCGACTTTTATGAAACATGTTGCTTATGTGGTGCATCAATTCAAGACCATTCAAAATATAAAATCACAATTAACGCCGAAAGACGGACTTCTTCATATAGATTTTTCAGAAAATTATCAGTGCAAATCATCATCATCTTCCTGCCCTTGTCCCGTGTTATTTGGGGTCGGCGCAACACGTTTTTTTCTTCCATTCTGCCCTGTCACTCGTCATACTATCACTGCAAATTATCAGTGCAAATACGGTCAAGAAATACAATCTGCTCACTTTGGAGGTTCAAAGATACAATTATCCTTACATACTTCCGTCTACTACTCTACCCAATTAGAACCTCCACACAATTATTCAGAAAGTACATCCTTCTGCACCGTCTCAGAAAATGTTAGGCATGATCCAGTTCTCATCTGTGTTCATTTACAGGCATTGGTAAATAGGTATATAATCCATATTATGAGCCGAAACAGTCACTTTAAACAAGTCTATCGATATTTGGGACAAAAAATAACTAATACCACGTAAAATAATCCTTTCTTTTTTTGGAATTGGTAGAATTTGAAAGAAAAAAAAAAATAGGTATTTCGAAAACTTTTATTGCAAGCGTAAACTTCTACTAATGGTATTTATAACGTTATTTAATCAAACTTTCTTCCAAACAAAACAAATCTCTATTATTTATCTTAAACAATACCTCAAAGAAAAACAAAACAGTAAGTCAAAAAATAAAACAGTAACTAAAAAATAATAAAAATTTAAGCAGTTAGCGTAAACTTCTACTAATGGTATTATTAATGTTACCTATAAATCAAGCATCTTCCAAAACAAATAAATCTTACCTAGTTATTAATCTTATACAATAACTAAAAAAAATCAGTCTTAATTTTCCTTGTACAATTTTCATTTAGGAAGGATCTAATTACGGTATTCAAATCAGTCAAAAAAAACGGTATTGGTTTGTAAATTGTGATAGGAACTGGATAATACAATTTTCAAACTCAATATTCAAAAAAAAATATATCTTCGTCATTCATAAAGACGAATTCAGTTTCCTTCTCATTCAGCGCCAACAGCTCAATCGGCTTCACAATCATGTCATCATTACTATCACTCCTTCCAGTTTTTTTTAGAAAAGAAATGGTGAATTGCTTGTCGCCAGATTTGCTTAAAATATGTCCAACAAAATATTGCACCTTTTTTTTTAAAATATATCTCACCAAGACGGAGTCACCAACATTATAAACAACTGGTATACAATCAACCACGTCCGTTTCCCTACTTGGTCCTGGGACTGGACTTGGACTGTGTACAGCCTCTTTTAACGTCCGATTTGCTGGTACTGATTCTGGACACAGGACCTCGTGACGAAATGGGGTCTTATCAAAATCTTGGAATTCTTCAAGGTTTCGATAAGTCCCAATTTCGTCATCTTCACTAACTTGTAAGATGTCTGAGTCACTGTGAACGCTTATTTCAATGTCACTATCCGAGGAAGAGGTTTCACTACGTAGTCGCCATTTTTTTCTTTCAGAATTTTTTTTAGGAGTTGTATGTTCCGTCGATGCATTTTCACATGGCTGAGTATTTTTATTCATTGTTGAAACTTTAAGAACTTTTTCTGTTGCTGATGGTTTTTTATTTTCTTTGCCCTTACCTTTCCCTTTGTTGCTCAATTTTTGTTGGTCTTGTACCTCACAGGATAGCCCAGTAAAATTTTCTATTATCGGTAAAATAGTCGATGTAGGTGTCACAGGTCGTGTTTTTTTCCCTTTTCCTTTACCCTTTCCCTTCTCTTTGTTGCTCCGTTCTTCAGTGTTTAAATCAGCTAATGTTATGCTTTGGCCGGCAGGAACATTGCAGCGTTTCTTCCTCGTACTTTTTGTTTCACCAGTACAACCCCTTATTTCTTCTAACATCTCTATAATAACACCAGAAGCCCTGTTTTGTATTATATCCACATCCGATATTTGCCCAGGAAGTCTTTCTTTCGGTCTATTTCTGTCAACAGGCAGCAGACCACATTTGGCAAAACCAGACTTGAGATTTTGTGAAGCGGTATCTTCTGCATGCAGCATTTTTAATAATTCACTTAAAAGGCTAGGAAAGCTATTTTTAGCAAGAGTTTTGCATTTCCGGCCATCGCCTTTTTTCCAATTTGTCAAAATAATTCGCCAATAATGTTTCAAAGGAGCGAAAAAGGCAACATCAAGAGGCTGCAGAATGTGTGTGGTCTTTGGTGGTAAGCACACAAAAGTTATATTGAATTTTTCACAATCTTCCAATACTTTAGACGAGAAATGTGACGATAGATTATCTCCTATAAGCACAACCTTTTTTCCCTCTTTCGTTTTTACATATGGAATGATGATCGTCTGGAACCAATTCTCAAAACATAGCGAATCAAACCATCCGCTTTTGGATTTATTGTATCTTGTGTGTTCTGGGCCTCCTAAGACCCACGTGTCGTACAAGTGCTCTGCTTTGTATACAACATATACTGGTAAAAGTAGTCCTGATGCTGTGCCAGAAAACATCAGACTCACAGACGATTTAGAATTGTTAATGATCCTCTCAGGGTACTTTTTTCCTCGCTTAAAAATGTACTTTTTGGATCCAGGGTCGTCTGTCAGGTTAGTCTCGTCATAATTTATTAAACAATCAGGTGTGACATCTTCCAAATTTTGTTCGTAATGGTCAAAGAATGCGTCAAGCACTTCTGAGCTTAAGGTTGCTCTGTCCGAGGATATATTTGCAGCATATCTGTTAGAAATCTGTTCTTTATGCCTTTGTAAAAAACAAACCATCCAATCCCGTCCCGGTAAATTGTCTTTCAGATTATAGACAGTCCTTCCTATTTTTTGTAAATATTTTTGGGCGAAGACCCTCAAATCTATTAGATCTAAGGGGAATCCCCATTCTCCCATATGTTTAATATAATCGACGAATATTTTTTCTTCCACCTCTGAAAATAATGTAGGGTGCCCTGGTTTTGAATACAATAAGTTTTTCTCTTTTAAATGACGGTTGATTGTACTTTTGGGGACGCCATATTTCTGATCCGCTTCTCTGGTAGACAGTCTTTTAGATTTAACGTCTGATAATGCCTTGTTCAAATCATCACGAGTATAGGAGAAGTACGGCATGAAACGTTTACCATTTCTCAAGTTTCTAAATGTTCTTGTATATTTTCGAACCATTATACGAATGTATTTTATCTGAAAACCACAATAAACCTTACTAATATATACTAATTTAAAATACCTATGCTGTTTACAAATGTACTAAAATGAGGGGGCTATTTAGGACACCGTCCCAAATAGCCCCGCATCGGTGTCCCAAAAAGCCCCAGACACATTTTCAATAATAAATAAAAAACTATAAGCATAACAAAATTATTAATTAGCATGAAAACATCGTGATACTTTATATAATCGTAATTTTATAACATTCACACTCTTACCTGCTAAAATTTTGCACTGCGGAAGATGTTTTGGTACTTAAATTTTCGAAGAAAAATTAGTCTCTGACTCTCTCATTAAAATTTAAAACTAAACTGTGAAAAAGACTGACACTGACAGATGACAATTTGACTTAAACTATCAAAGTGTTGCTAGAGTTTGTAAAATAAATTCTACCATACACCAACCGACAGTAATCGATATTTTTGTTCGAAATTCTGGGTCGTCCCAAATACCACCCAAAAACCCAAATAGCCCCTTTTTACGGTAGAGTTAAAGAGTTGTCTCCAGATCTGAAAAACTTGCACATTTTGAGCGACGGACCTTCTACACAGTATCGGAACAAATCTATGTTTCACTTGATAGCATCATACTTAAGCAAAGAGTTTCGCGTTGATTCTATCACTTGGCACTATAGCGAACGGGGACATGGCAAAGGTGCACCTGATGGAGAGGGTGGTTGCATCAAACGAACTTGCGATAACCACGTTGCAAGAGGCCATGATGTGGCTAGTTTGGATGAAATGATGTTATGCTTGGGGAATAATTGTAAGGGAATTGAAGTTTATAGGATCAATGAATCACTAGTTCCTGAAATTCAACAACTAATAGACAATAGTATTACACGGCCTTTCAAAGGTACATTTGGAATTCACCAGTTAACATGGAGTGTCAAAGACCCAGGACTTATCCTCGCGAGACGTTTAAGTTGCTTGATGTGTGCCCCTCACCAGATATGTCCACGTTACGAAATGGGTCGAATCCAAATAAACCACATAAGGGTTTCGATCGGCACATCTAGAACTATAGCCACTCATGATTCATCCTTATACAATTTGTCACCTGATTGCCCTGAAAGATCAGGATCACCAGACTCCTCATCTGAGTATTTACCTGTCCGTGATTCTCCTGTATCTCCAGCTACTCCTGAGGCTCCGACTGAGCCAAATTCACCAGGACTCTCAGATAGACTGACACCAGATCTTTCTATCGAAATATTTAACCAAAGGCCTCAGAAACCTCAGAAATTTCAGAACAAAAGAATCAATTCAGACGACTCCGAAGCCTCTGAAGATTCACCACAGAAAAAACGGCCAACGAATTTCATGTGGGACGACTCTGACGAGGATAATATTTTTTAATATTCTGTTCCTTTATATGCCCACAGAAGCATAATGTCTGTTCTGTGGACTTTTGATTATTTTTTGTAACTGATTGGTAAACATTTTTGATTACGATTTTTTTAGGAGTTGAGGAGAACTCCATTTTAAGTTTTTTTTTTTCCATTTTTACTATTCTTGATCTTATTGATATGATTATATAAGGCCAATTTTTGTTCTCTTCAGTAGACAACACAATCTCTTCTGTAGACATAAAAAAACTAAAAACGTGATTTATTCCTAAAATATCCAAGACTGATTTCTAGTGATATTTTTGTAAGAATATTAATATCTAACTTTAAATACGTTTCATAAAAAATCGTGGAGTTTTATTAAAAATATTTTGTAACGTTCACTTTTTGTGTATGACCCATAACGAACTTGGCAAAATGGGGTTTTATAGACCCGTCGGATACTCAATGTGAGTGCGGTGCTCCTGTTCAAAACATGAGCCACATACTAGAATGCCCCAAGTGCCCATACACCTGCACTTTGGAGGATTTGATGAGTGCTACCGATGCTGCTATTAATATAGCCACCTATTGGGCCCAAACAGTTTGACGAGTTTACCATCGAATCGATAAGAAGAAGGAGATAACGAACTTTCTTTAATTATAACTAAATAATAATTTATGGTGGCCAGTGTATCAAGCTAGACACACTAGCGCTCTGCACCCCGTTATCTTATGGGCTATTTTACAATTATTGTGTCCTGCTTGATGTGCTTCCCACTATACATGTACAATGTTGACCACCAGCCAACAAACGATAATGATAGAAACCAATGATTAAAAAACAAACATGAAAATAGTAAACTTACCTTATTGTCACAGCCAGCATTTCTTTAGGCCCCACGGCCATTCGAATATGTGTGTTGTTTCTTGATACTGTTTGTGAGATGAATTAGCAAATAATTGAATGTGGATTCACTCATACGAAATTAATTAAAAAACTTTCTAGGTGCGTTTTGTAGCTTGTTAAAAAGAGTATAAAATGCTCCCTCTGAATATCTAGCTTCCACAATGGGATGTACCCAATACTGTCTGTGGACAGATCTTTTTTTGCATCTCAAATATAACAGATACAGCAAATAAAGTTTTCTATTATAGTCTGCCATGATGACCTGCCTGCTAGTGCAGGCAGGTCATCAATCTGCAGCTATCGAGCAAATGGCCGTATCGGAACGATTTTGTCGGAAATATGTGAAAATAGCACATGGTGTCGGCTATCGTCTTCCGACACCGATATCAGATCGGATAATGTGAAAACGCTCTTAGCGTCACAAGTTTCCCAAAATCACGCCACGCGAAATACGCCCGCTGCCTTCTGTCCGCGACTCTCGTTCACTCATATTAAGTACCTACTTTGTGTTTGTGCTGTTCGTTTACTGTACTGTATACAAACTTATATCGTAATTGTGAATAAACCCCTTATCGATTAAAAACATGATTACTTACACAATAATTGGTTATTACCAACAAATTAACATTTATCCGTGTTCTAAATTCAAAAATATTTGAATTTGTTATTTTTAATATTAGGATGTATATCGGCTTTATACCTTTGCTTCTCCTTTAACCTGCGAATGTTAAGCGCGGGGAAAAAAGTAAATTAAATCACATTATTGGTGTTATTGGTGATTTGGTGAAAAAAATGGCGAATTTAAGTTTTGAAGACAATTATTTAGATGTTACGCCTCCAGATATTGTGATTGAGGCACAAAATGCTTGCGATAGATAGCTTGTTGCCATCTAAATCTAAACGGAAATATATGGCAACTTTGGATAATTTTCTTCAGTGGAAAATTAACAAAAACGCGTCATCATTTTCAGAAAAAGTATTTTTGGCATACTTCAATGAACTTGCCATTAAATATAAGCCTAACACGCTATGGAGTATACATTCCATGTTAAAAAGCACGGTTCTGCAAAAACACGGCGTGGACATCAAAACATATTCAAACCTAACTGCGTTTCTAAAAAGACGCTCAGTCCGTTATATTGCACAAAAATCAAAGGTATTGTTACCAAATGTCAATGAAAAGTTTTTGAAAGAGGCTCCGGATAATCAGTATTTGGCAACAAAGGTCAGTAATTGAATTAATATCTATAATACCTAACCTACGGGCTACGACCGCACGCTCAACAACATATAGCTATATAGGCAGTGTTTTATTTATTTCCAGGTCGCGTTAATATTCGGGGTAAATGATGCATGTAGACGTCAAGAGCTAAGTCAAATAACAATAAAAGATGTTGAAAATCATGGCAATTTACTATTAGTTAAAATCACAAACACAAAAAACAATACTCCTCGATCATTCACAATTCACGGTCCATTTTATGATATAGTAAAAAAATACCAAGCTCTGCGTTCCACAAAAGCAACAAATGGTTGTTTTTTTTTTCAAAACTACCAAAAGGGTAAATGCACGGCTCAACCTATTGGTGTGAACGGTGCTATGCCAAAGGAAATCGCCAGGTTTTTAGGTTTACCAGATGCTGATTTATACACCGGGCATAGCTTCAGAAGAACTTCAGCTACATTGCTGGCTGATGCTGGAGCCGACATATTGACTCTCAAACGTCATGGCGGATGGAGGTCTAACACAGTAGCTGAATCTTATATTGAAGACTCGATACATAACAAGGCAAATATTAGTACCAAGATAACACGAGCAATAAATTTGGAGCTATCTCCTAAGAAGTTTTGCCTTGAACCGCAACCTTCTACTTCATATGCCAATAACGATTTGGTCTCCTATAGCTACTGAAGAGGAAATAGAACATTCCACCTCTTATATTTCATCATCTCCAACATTCACTAATACACAAAACAGTGAAATTAATGAAATTGTTAACAATAACATTTCACAAACCGTGAAAATGCCAACAAAATCTTCTGTGTATCATTTTCATAACTGCACCTTCAATAATTCAGTACTTTTTCAATAATTAAATATTTTAATATTTAAAATACTTTCGTATTATTTTTCTTCGAAGTGTATTGAAAAACGCCATTTGATACACGTGCAAATTTGTCACTGCAGCCCTCGGCTCCATAACACACTCACCTACGGCTCGTGCGAATCCCGCCTCGGTCGCAATGACAAACTTTCTGCACTTGTATCAAAATGTACTATTTCGAACTTATGATAGGTAACCTATGACAGGAGCTGTAAGATGCATACGCACGTACGAAAGGAATTTTAAAATTTACGATTTTTTATTATTTACCTGACCCGCTTAGTGGTTTATAATCGAGATTTATTACGTCACCGATCACTTGTGCATCGTGCGTGACCTAATTTCTTGCAAACTTTCTGACTAGCTTACTTTCCTCTTTTCTTTAAAATTAATTTGTGTAAGTATCAGCATAATAAGAATATTAACGTTATCCCCTATGAGGTAGAAATGTGCCGACAAGATCTGCTATCGGAAATAACATCCAGATTTGCGAATGTGGAAAATGGCAGAACATTCACAACTTCCATGTTTCTCGACCCGAGGTATATTTGTTATATTTTGAAAATCAAAGTATTGCTGATAGCGCCAAGACACACGTCATATCATTGGTAACTTCGATGATAAACGAAGAAAACGTTACATTGCCATCTACGTCACACCAAGAAGAAACGGCAGCCACCAGAAAACCTAACAGCTTGATTTGGAAGCACTACAATAAAACTTTGCAAAATGTCCGTCCAGCAGGATCAGTCAATAGCAGAGCAATTATTGAAGTGCAGTGGTATTTAGACGACAACGTAATGACGCCGGACGTAAATCCGTTAGAATGGTGGCGATGTTATAAAAATACATACCCCTATTTAGCTAAGTTAGCCCGAGCAAAACTGAATGCAATGGCTACTAGCGTACCTTGTGAGCGATTGTTCTTTGCTGCAGGGAATATCCTGACTGAAAGAAGAAACCGACTGGGGAACCGCAAAATTCAACAACTGCTGTTTCTTAATCAAAACCGAAGAGCATAATTCATTTAAACGCTATGTAAATATTGTAAATATGTGAAGAATACCGTGTTGTAAATATGTTAAGAATACTGTGTTGTAAATATGTAAAGAAGAATACGTGTTGTAAATATAGAAGTCGAAAATTAGAAAACTACGAGAAAACAAAAAAAAAAGAACATAAGGAGTTGTAAATATCTAAAAGAAATTATGTACCTACTGTAAATACTTTATAATAATAATAATATTATATTTCCCAGCTGACATTCCTCAGTCTGTTTTTATGTAGGAAGGGTTTCATTATTCATATAATACCGTGCTAACCTTGTTATTGACTAATGAATGTATTTAATAATAAGTAAATAAACAAATAAACCGACGGGTCCCAAGAACAAAGTCCTATCTTCAATATTGTCTAGTTGCAGTGCTTAGCAATAAAGTTACGCGAATCAAATAAGTTGCAAAAAAAGAAAAAATTGTAGAAAATTATGGTGAAAGGTATTTGTTTATTTAGTTTACTTGTTTTTGCTCGCTAATGTTTTATTTTAAATATGCTCCAAAGCCTTGGACATCGCCGCCGAGTTGCTGGCCTGTCGGTTTTCTATCGTTTACATTTCGGGGAGTGTGCACTGGAATTGCACAATCTAATTCCGCCAAGTCCGTTCCATCATCGGACCACTAGACGTACGGCGTTGCGCCACCGGTACATGGTGGACATCCCACCCATACGCACAAAACGTTTTAAGAACACATTTATTATGCGTACAGCCAAGGAGTGGAATTCCTTGCCGGAGTCTGTGTTTCCTGATAGCTACAACTTAGGGGTCTTTAAGTCAAGAGTGAATAGGCTACTTCTAGGCAAGCGTGCTCCATCGTCGACCACATCATCGCTTACCATCAGGTGAGATGGTGGTCAAACGCGAGCCTATCATTAATAAAAAAAAAAAAAAAAAATGTATTTTATTTAAAATTGTTTCTCATGTAATGATGTGAGATTGTTTTTTGGAATTAATTAAGATTTAACAACACATGCGACGTTGTTTTATGAAATCTTTATAAAAACAAAAAGTTGTATGTGTACAAGAGATGGTGTACATCGGTATTTGCCTACAGAATTATGTCTTATGTTGCAAATGTCCAAACCTATGTTGTCTCTAAATGTAGGTAGTAAGAAAGAAAACCATTTGATTTGATCACTTATTTATTATTCAAATTTAATCACAGTTTTGCTTGGAAATATTTTTTCCAAATAGGTACTTAAAAATATGTTTAAACTCAAATACAAAAGAAAATTAACAACATTCTAAACAATTCAAAATAGTACTCATAATCAATAATCAATTTTTGACATAATCTAGTTAAATGTATGAAAAATTAATAACATACAGTAGAAATCTAACAATTACCTTAACCTTTTGAGTGCGTAATTAGAGACACAATAGTAAGACAATGGCGCGTGAACGCCGGCGTTAATGCGGGGATCAACAGCTTATATCTAAAACAATTGAGCATGTTATTTATGCCTATAAATCACTTTAAAAAACTTAAAAAAAAAACTAATAGCCATCAAAAACCGTCTCCAACAAACAGTTAAAAAAATACTTGACAAACGGTCAAAAACTCTTGTAGCAAACTAAATGTATTCCTTTACGGTTAAAGATTAAGTATAACATTATAAAATTATCACAACATAAATTATAATAACAAAATTGTTCTCTTTTTTTGTATTTAATTCAATGCTAAGTAATCAGTGTAATCACAAAATCAGGTATCTTTATTTTACTTCGACTAATTTAAGTAATCAACAACTGGGTACCTATTAATATTTTAATACAGTTTTAATCAGTCTTATTTAATTTAACCAGACTCTGTGTCTCGTATAAAAGAAAAATATAAAATAAAAGTATTATTCATCATTTTCATCACTTAAGTCGTCATTTGCATTGTTAGATTTGTAGGGATCTAAAAAATATTGCATTAGTGGCATTTATAACACCTGTTCTGCACATGCTCTCCAAATCATTATGTTTATCTTTTGTTAACTTAAGTGGTGAAGAATAAGCACGCTCCAAGACAGGCAATACAGATGAGTTTCTTGTATCGTTTCGTATAACTAAGCATTCATAAGATTCTTCATTTAAATCATACTTAAAGTACAAATTATTTGGTTCAGATTTGTCAACGAAAACTTCTTTAACTTTAGTCTACAATATTTTTTGTTTTCTTAAATTTTTGTTCCATAGTTTGTCATTTACATGGGTCTTAAAGTTAAAGAAGTTTTCCTGTAGCATATTTTTAACTAAATATGGTTCTCCTTCTGTTTTTGCCCATCGCACGAGCAGGCGCCATTCGTCGGGTGTATAAATCGTTTTGGATTGAGACGAACGCTCTATGACGGCGTGGACACTATCTCCCTCGTTTTGGGTATGTCCCTTCTCTAGAAAACGATGTGTAATAGACGCTTTGTATTTTTTTGCTGCAAATAAATATACAGAAAACACAAATCTATTCCGATTTTGGCCCGCACAATTATCGGACCAGAAACGAAATTCTTTTGTGCCTTCTGTACAATTATCTTTTATGAAATCTAACAAACATCTTCCCACTTCATTAGCTCCTCGTTTAGCTACTGTTTCGTCCCACATATAGCACACTGCTTTCTTTTGGCCCATATTAAAAACTGTAAAGTTATAGGCAGATAATTTTCTTTTGTAGTAAAATATACTTATTTGGCTTATAATAATTGGCATCTATATCATATACAGCATGCTTAAGAAATGTAAGCAAGGAACACAGAAAATATTACGGAAAGAGATGACAGTTTGGCATGGCAACATGAATATACCAATGGCCCAACAAATGACGCAACCACAGCATGCTGTATAATGTATAGTGTTTAGTGATGTGTGTAATAATAACAAAACAACATTTTTAAAATACATGTGTCTAAACCCATATCTATACTAAATTTATCAAAAAGTGTTCAGCAAAATAAGTGTACGCCATAAATCATAAAATCCAGATATGTACGTTACAAGGTATTAAACTTATATGTACTTAGTTATCTAACGTTATAACAAAAACTTAAAAACAACATCATACTGTTAATGAACTAGTAATACTTACGATACTTGGCAACAGTTGATAATAAAAACATTGTTAAGGTAAGATAAAGCATTGTACTAGTAATGTAAGCTAAAGTTATAAATAGAATTAAACACTTGTAATAATCAAAATTATGTAACAGTAATTTAAAAAAAGGGGGAATATTGTGGGGTGCATAGGTGTCGTCTATAAATGTAATTAATTAATAAACACAGCTCAGTTGGCATTCGAACCTTGTACGTTTCATTTCTCTCTCTACAACGGAATCCTACACGTTTGTACCTCCTATGCGCGCAAAACACCTGATAAAGCGCGCGCACATAACTCATCTCGCGCGCGCACATACACTGCAATCCTAAGCAAGGAACAGCTCGCTCACTGAATACAAAACGGCCATAAATCAAAAAACTCTATATATAAAAATTTTCGCATCACTATTCCCAAACCGGCTGACAGCCATTTTTGCACTTGAATATTTTGTTAGCTAACTTCTGTGCAAGGCCGCCATTTTGTCATTTGCGTCCCAAAACTCGAAGCGAACGCACGTCAGGATATCTACTCTCTTTCTCCGAAACAAAACTTTCGTTAATCAAATGAAGTTTCGTTCATAAGTCTACTCTATTTGGTTTTCAGACACGCACAGATTAAGAAATTCGAATTCATATAATGGTCATTTTGAAGATACCCGTCTTTCAGCACTTACCTTCCTTGCTCTATAACCATGGTTTATGACATCCCGGCACCCACCACTTTCTTGATCCTTGGTACCAAACAATCCTACTACTATATCACCAATTGGAGAGACTGTCACATGTCTGGGGGAGAGGCGACAAACGGTAGTATTAGATACGCGGACGACTTGGTTCTCGCTTTGGTGATCACATTTCTTGCACCATACCGCTAGCGCTACAATTGCTTCGCGGGCCGCAGAGTGACGCAACCACCCCCAACGAGAACAAAGAAGACACCGGAGGAGGTAGATCAAGGCATCTTAGCCATTACACTCTCCTCGTTGATGACATTAGCGAAGCCCGTAACCCACCAAAACACTCCAGCCTACACCAAGAGGTGGCAGGCAGCTCTTGCCTTTCTGTCCATATCAGACATGGTTAACAGCTCCTTCTGGACCAATATCATCGGTCTGGCCACCCGCTTTCACGCCATGATATCTGGCCGTGATGATCTCAGAGCCGAGATAGTGGACAGAGTGCTGGCCCTTACAAGGTCCTTGTACAGATTAAGCTAGTGTGGGAGTATGCATCGCCAAAAGCTGTTCAGTACATGGACCACTTCATAAAGTCCTACTGCCGGGCTCTGGAGATTCCCGCAGTCCTGGACCAGGCCCTCGACCTGAAGGCAAAGTGGACCGCCGCCGCCTCCACCGACAGCCAATTACTTTATAGCTGAGTGAGGGCTGTAAACGCTCATCAGAAGCTGCACCATGCCCACTTTCCCCGACTTCTACTATGCGGCAATAGCGTTTGCGAAGGCGAACAAGATGGTGGGCGAGAACTTCCAAATCTCCCAGTCTCATCAATCTAGCCACACGGTTATGATAGATAAATACATTCGCAAGATGGCAGCAGCAGAACTCGTAGAGCTATCAGAGGACACTAACTCGAAACTCCTACAGCTGGAATATTTCGTGAGCCAGAGAAGTGGACATCCCGACACAGACTCAGAGGATGAGGAGGAAGAACCTCAAAAAAGATAAATTAGTAGGCACTGAGGTAAAAAGGAGACACACCTCACCTAGATGTAAGCGTAATCACCCTTGCTGTAGTTTTTTAAGAAAAAAGCAAGTTTCTTATCTAGGGAATGCGGTTCCCTATTGTATTCGCCCAGCCGAGGTGTCATGCCGTACCGTCTACTTATCCGGCTCGAAGGACCACTATGTTCAGTGAGTTAGGGTTCAATTTTGAATGAAGGCACGGTTGAAAATAAGTAATACGTCCATTCACACATATGCTGTTTATGTATCTCTGAGGGTGTATTCCCGAGTTTTAAAAAGAGCGGTCGTACATCCTATCCACAAGGGAAGGGACAGAGGCAGTGTCAATAATTACAGATCTATTTTGGTCCTGTCGGCGTTATCGAAGGTTCTTGAAAGAGTGCTCAACAATCGTCTCATATCTTTCTTAGAGAAAAATGACATCCTTTCCAAAAATCAATTTGGCTTTCGTAGAGGAAAGTCATGTGAAAACGCGTTCTCGGCCCTGATTGATGATGTTGTTGAGACTCTAGATAGAAAGTCTAAGTGTCGAGTCTGTTCCTCGACCTGACCAAGGCTTTGTTTTGTACACATCCTTCTAAAAAAATTAAAACAAATAGGATTTAGAGGGCCTGCTCTGGCAGTTTATACGAGCTACCTGTCTTTGCGGACGCAGTGCGTTAAAATCGGTAAATACGTTAGTGACGAGTGTGGACTGGCGTATGGAGTACCACAAGGCTCCATCTTGGGGCCTACACTTTTTCTCGTGTATGTCAACAGCCTACGTGATTTAGCAATCCCAAACTTTACTATTTATATGTCGGAGAAGTCAATAGTACGGAAGCTTGAGAACGAATGAACGAGCTAAGTGAAAAGTGACACCTGTCACTTTGACAGAATCCGTGCTGACGTTTGCACGAACCGAGCAGATAAAAGTGCCGACCGTAGAGGTTCGAGGCTCTTTCCTCTGTCAGCAGCCGTGCGTACAACGTCTGGTCTCGGGGACTGTCTCACTGCTCGTTGTGTAAAGTGAATACCTAAAGCTTGCATCATAATAAATCAGTTGTGTGATCTGGAATAGTTTGTTTATTGCTCGATACCCAGCCATCGCCAGAGCAAAACAGAGTACCTAGACAGAGCTTCAATGATGATCGGCATCCTGCGCCGACATATACATACGCAGATGATACGGCCTGTACAAAGAATGTCAAGTCCTGACAGTGAGACAGGTCTTCGTGCTAAACTTTAAGTTGCGCAAACATACTTAACTACAGTTGGACTTCGTTCAATTGACCAAACGTAGGACCACAAACGTGTGTTCCATAGTAAGGCATAGAACAAAACTCGCAAAGCGACATTTTAAAATTCTAGGCAGTCGTATTTATAACCTAGTTAAATAAATGTGACTGTAAAGCTCGAGTCAGTAAATGGATCACCACCCTCGGTTATGGTCGAAAATATACTCAAAACGTAGCTTTATACCCCTCCCCTTTCCCAAAAATTTCCCCCCTCCCACATCCTCTTTCGCCCAAACCATTAACGAGGATAGACGTGTTACACTTTGCTCCGCAAACATCGAGTAGCTACAACACACCATAACAGTACATATTCCTGCGTGTGAGACGCGAGTGTTGCGTGTACTCAACTGCCTATCGGAGGTGCGCCCCCGGCCGCCCGCACGACGAGAGGGAAAAAGACAGCCTTCATAATTGCCGTCCTGCTCCCGCGCAGCTGACATAGTGACCTTCAACGCGGAGACCGAAGACAGAATAAGGTGATCCTTACTATATTGCTATCTCAGTCCCGCTCCGCTGGCCGCGGACTTAACGCAGAGTGCCTGTGTGAGGAGTGCGGGCGCGATAATTGCTATCTCGTTTGCGCCCCGCATTGTAACGACTGCGAGAGCTACGGCCCGTTGTGAGCCGCTGTAAGCGCGATTTACCGTTCTATTACCATAACAAACATTGAACCAAATATGAACAAATCGCTCTCGGAAACTGACATCGATCAGGCAGACCTTAAAACACCCCCCAACTATGTATTCCTGCGGAATAAGCGAAAAGCAGAAGATATGGAAGGCTCAATTGTCAAGGAATTTGCTGAGTTCAAGGAGGAAGTAAGAAGAATGCTGAGTGGCTTCGCTGAAAAGCAAGGGCAAGACATTCGGCAGATAATTGATTCGTCTTTGAAAGAAATCCAGCAAAGTAATATCAAGCTGGTGGATTCAATTGAGTTTCTCACTGGCCAATATGATGATCTAAAAAAGAAACATGATGTTTTGGAGAACCAGGTAAAGGAGGACAGGTCTTATATAAGGATTCTAGAAGATAAGATAGAATCCTTTCAAACCAGCAATCAGAAGACTAATTTTGTCATTAAAAATGTGCCTAGAAAGCCAAAGGAAGCAAAGGAGGATCTAGTTGACATGGTTATGTGTCTTTCCAAAAATCTAGACTGTGCCATTACCAAGCATGATATAAAAGACATATATAGAGTACGTGGGAAAAACGGTGAGAACCTTAATACGCCAATAATAGTGGAGACCGGCTCCACCTTGCTTAAAACGGACATCATGAAAATGGGTAAGGCTTTGGCTATAAAAACAAATTCCAAGTTATGTTGTAAACATCTAGGCCTCAAGTCAGGTGAAGATATTCCCATATTTCTATCTGGCCACCTAACTCCGAAGAGTTCCCGCCTTCACTTTTTGGCGCGCGACCTTATCAAATCAGGAGAGTTTAAATTCTGTTGGACTGCATATGGCAAGGTTTTACTTAAAAAGGATGAGCAGTCCCCAACCATACTTGTCACGAGCGAACAGCAGATACATCAACTTAAGTTAAACAAATGACTAGTAACTTCTTGTCATGTTATATTACGACTAGTAACTTCTTATTGTATTATATTACGTACCAGTAACATTGAGAAGGCAAACGTAACTATGCTGTTGGGATTTTTTGTTACCTTTTGTAATTTTATTGTGTTCTCTTTAAAAGTATCTTTATTTGTGATTATTTTGTACGCTCACACTACAATGCTACACATAGCCAACCAGTACTCACCTACACATAACACACTCACTTATTTTTTACTACATTCACACAGCAATTACTCGCACACAGACAATTATACTACCCATTCATTCATTCTGATATATTCCGTAGATGCCCTTTCATTCCACACCTGTATCACAAAACTAACTCTTAAAATGAAAACTCGCTTCCACAAAAACCTCTACCAAATACCACGTTATTTCTATTATTTCCAAACCATATATAATGAATAACCAACTACAAACCCTAGAAGATATTGATGATCTCCAAATTGCGCGTAGTATTGAATGTGATTGCATGGATTTCACTAGGCTGACGAATATAAAAAGAACTGATTTTACTGTCATTTCTCAGAACATCAGAAGCATTTCGTGCAACTTTGACAACTTCATAATTACTCTATCGACTTTTAAGTTTGAAACTGATGTCATTATCTTAACGGAATACAGATTAAGTTCTGAAAAACCTATACCACATCTATATAATTATTCCTCCTACGTTACCACACATCACCAAAACCAGAATGACGGTGTTGTGGTATACATAAAAATAATTTAAAATCTAAAGTTACGGAAATTAAACTAACGCATGCGTCTTGCCTTCAAGTTGAAATATTCAATAACACTGTTTTGTGCATCTATCGATCGCCAGCAAACGCGAACTCGGAGAGTTTTATAGATTCTCTAAGTACCCATCTCGATACCATAAACGCCCAGAAAAATATAATAATAGCGGGTGATATAAATATTAATATTAAACAAAAGGATACTGAATCGACTCACTACCAAAAAAACAGACTCAATTACCTCAATACACTATCCCAGTATGGTATACTGCCTGGTCATACATTGCCTACTAGAAATGAAAACTGTTTGGACCACTTCATGCTAAAGTTAAACAAACATAAGATATCCGCCTTCATTGCGATTTTGCAGACAAGCGTTACAGATCACTTTACCACCTTTCTGTCCCTTTCAAAAATAAAAGATTCCCCAATTGTGAACAAAACTAAATCCTTTATTGACTTTGAGAAAGCATATGCGTATCTACTTGAAAGTAAATTAGCTGATTTAATTTTTTGCAACGATCCGGAATCCCTGACAAACCTTCTTGTATATAAACTATCAGAATCGATTAATAAAAATACTACCGTTGTAAGAATTCCAAATAGTAAGCGCATTATCAAGCCATGGATTACCCCAGGCATTTTAAGATGTATCAGAAATCGCAACAAATTGCAAAAAGATAGTAAAAAAGAACCTTACAATGAAATATTAAAAATAACGTTTATAAGATACAGGAACTATTGCAATAACTTAATAAAAAAAGTAAAAAGAAAGTACGAAAGAGAACTTATAACTAAATCAACTAATAATAATAAATTACTTTGGAAGAACATAAAAACTATTACCTACTCTAATAAATGTAAAAGTGACAACACAGAATTATTAAATATTAAATCATCTCCATTAGAATCGGTTAACTATATAAATAATTATTTTGCCAATATTGGTAAAAACCTTGCTCTGAAAGTCCAACCAAGTATAAGACGTAATCAACGGGATCGTCATCTCTCTCCAACGCGTCAACCTAACTCATTTGTACTGCTGGACACGGATATAAGTGAAGTTAACCTTATCCTCGGGAGTCTTAAGACCGGCAGTGCACCTGGATGGGACAACGTTTCAACTAATTATTTGAAGTACATACGCAAGGATGTTGTTCCCGTTATTACTCATCTCGCCAACCTTTGTTTTACGGCAACTATAGGCCTATATCTGTCCTACCTGCAATTTCCAAAATAATTGAAAAACTTATTAATATAAGGTTACTTAAATATCTTAATGATTTTGAAATACTATCTGATTCTCAATTTGGCTTCCGGCATGGTATGTCTACCGAGAATGCAGTTGCGGCGCTTAGTGCGCTAATTACCGAACAATTTGATAGCGGCAAGAAATGTGTAACTGCTTTCCTAGATTTAAAAAAGGCCTTCGATACCGTCTCTGTCCCACTCTTAGCAAATAAGCTAGAAGCTATTGGAGTTCGTGGGCTGCCGTTGAATCTTCTCAAAGATTATCTCAGCAATCGAAAGCAAAGGGTTAGAGTGGGTCAGTATATTAGTGGGGACACGGCAGTGTCTTACGGAGTCCCCCAAGGGAGCGTATTGGGGCCCACTTTGTTCCTTATTTATGTGAACGAACTCTGTAACATGCGTATTGCAAACGCAAGAATTTTTTCGTACGCTGACGACACTGCAGTAGTGTTCACGGGTAACTCTTGGCGAGACGTTCAGCTTAGCGCAGAATTGGGATTATCTGATATTGCTGAATGGCTGGGACGAAATTTGCTCACACTGAACATATCTAAAACTAACTACATATGTTTCAGTGTGAGCAATCGTACACAACCCGGTATTGATTTTAAACTTAAAGTTCACCTATGCGATGCTGGAAGACACTCAAACTGCAGCTGCTCAACCATAAACAGAGTAACTCATATCAAATATTTGGGTATTATCGTCGATCATAGATTATCTTGGCATCCCCACATTGATCAAGTTGCTAACAGAATCAGAAAATTAAGCTGGATTTTCAGGACAATATTTAGCGCTTGCACAATCAGTATTGCTATACTGCATCCCTATTTGGGGGGGGGGGGGCTTCAAAAACAAAATTTTTAGAATTAGAGCGAGCACAACGGGCTCTCATTAAGTGCATGTATTTTAAAAAACGGAGATATTGTACTGAAAAACTTTACCAAATCAGTAACCTTCTAACGGTCCGGAAGCTTTACATTACTCAAGTTGTTCTCACAACTCATAAATCACTAACCTCCCCAGAGTATTGGTGTGCGTACGCGCAGCGGAATTTTGTTGAATTTAAAGATTTTAATTATGCAGATATTTAGTGTATGACGTCGTATAATTGTGTATGGTAAAAAAAAATTTGTGCAGGCAACCATTGTTGAGAAATTCACCAAAAACTGATTCCGCTGGGCGAACGTTGTCCTGGCGGAACTTTTTTTAATCCATAGACTTTAGAAGAAAAGAGATGTGTCCAAAAATTAGTGTGTATTTGTGTGTAATTGTGTATGTATGAATAAAACTAGTGCATGCATCAACTTCGGAGAAATTCAAGTTTCCGCTACGCGAACGTTTGGCCATTAGCTAGTTTTCATATAAAGCGCTTACATAGAGAACTGTAGATTTTTACATACGTTGTTTTGAATTTGTTTATATTTATTTAAAAAACAGATTTAGAAAAAATCGTAGGGCTTAAAAGATAAAAATATGAACGTAAAATACGCTTATTAGGTCTTAGTTCTTAAAGTATGCACTTTGGGGTCTGCAACATGTTGCCAAGTATCAATGATGTTCCGTTAGTAACTAAAGAGTTATAGGACAAATTTACCATGAACAGATCACTGTTTACAAAGCAGTCAATTATCACGACGTTCTGAAGGAATTGCATGGTAATATGTATGTCAATAATTAGTGTATTCATTCAACTATTCTTATGCAAAATTTCATGTCATTAAATTCAGTAATTAAAGAAAAACAATTATAATACTGACGAAGCATCGAAAACCTACATAACCCGACCAAGTTCGGATGGCTACCAAAAAGCGGCCGTGCCATATATCTAAGAAACGTTCTTAACCTTCCAATATAGTATTTATTAATATGGTACAGTTGCGTACACAAGCGTTAGGAAAAAATAAAACAATTGCATTTCTTGAATGAAAAATATTTTTTTTAATAATAACGCCACTATCTACGATAAAAACAAATCTTCAATTAACAAGTACTTCTCTATTTAAATATCCAAAGGGGAACGCTCGTGCATGCCTAGTCTATTGGTTAAATAGTGTAATAAGCTATAATATGATAAATATTTACCTAAACAGTAGTAGGTACATACTTACATGTGGTAAATATTTAATTTCCCTAAGGGGTCTATAGTTAGAATCCTGATCCGTGAAATCTTCAATAGAAATTAGCTGTATGAATTTAATTTGTCTTAAATAATATATTTAGATTATATCTCAAGTCTCAAGCGCATACTTAAATAAAGTACCTACGTAAATAGTACCTACTTTCTGTCATAGTCAAATACATTTAAAAAAGTAGGTGTACAAAAATAAATGACCTATAAATTATATCGAAACAACAATTGTGTTATCACCTATACCAATTCAATACCGGTATTATACTGTAAATTTTGGGATGTTACCTAAATATATTGCACGGCCGCTTTTTTGTAGCCATCCGAACTTGGTCGGGTTATGTAGGTTTTCGATGCTTCATCAGTATTATAATTGTTTTTCTTTAATTACTGAATTTAATGACATGAAATTTTGCATAAGAATAGTTGAATGAATACACTAATTATTGACATACATATTACCAATTCCTTCAGAACGTCGTGATATTTGACTGCTTTGTAAACAGTGATCTGTTCATGGTAAATTTGTCCTATAACTCTTTAGTTACTAACGGAACATCATTGATACTTGGCAACATGTTGCAGACACTTACAAGGTTTGTATAAACGTGAAAATCTAGACCCCAAAGTGCATACTTTAAGAACTAAGACCTAATAAGCGTATTTTACGTTTATATTTTTATCTTTTAAGCCCTACGATTTTTTCTAAATCTGTTTTTTAAACAAATATAAACAAATTCAAAACAACGTATGTAAAAATCTACAGCTCTCTATGTAAGCGCTTTATATGAAAACTAGCTAATGGCCAAACGTTCGCGTAGCGGAAACTTGAATTTCTCCGAAGTTTATGCATGCACTAGTTTTATTCATACATACACAATTACACACAAATACACACTAATTTTTGGACACATCTCTTTTCTTCTAAAGTCTTTGGATTAAAAAAAGTTCCGCCAGGACAACGTTCGCCCAGCGGAATCAGTTTTTGGTGAATTTCTCCACAATGGTTGCGTGCACAAATTTTTTTTTACCATACACAATTATACGACGTCATACACTAAATATCTGCATAATTAAAATCTTTAAATTCAACAACATTCCGCTGCGCGTACGCACACAGAGTATTGGCTAGAAGAAGAAAAGACATTATATTAAAAATACCACAAACAAAAACACGATTTGCTAGTATTCAACTTTGTAAACGATCTGCTCAGCTTTATAATGCTATTAATAAACACGTTTACATCTACCCTAAGAATTGTTATGAATGCAAAAATACACTAACGGATTGGATAGGAAAGCTAACCTATGGTGAGGCTGAATCACTTCTACAACAGACATACTAATACTATACACCTTCACATACATACACACACACACTCATTACACACACCCACATACACTCATTACACACACCCACCCTCATTCACTCAATTCACTTTGTTTTAATTATGTACTCGTATTGTATAGTTTACACTTCTTGTTTTTGAAGGAGCGGAGTCTCCTAATACAGGCATCTTTTGCTTAAAAGGAGGCTCCAATTTCAAATTTGTTGTACGTATAAGGTTATCAAATAAACTATTATTATTATTATTATTGTTTCTGTTTTTACTTCTCAGCTCTTAGGCTGGTATTTAACTACATTTACGGGCCAAGCCAAGTAAATGTAGCGTGTGGTATGTTATGAGGTGGATGCGTTCTGAAGTAGACCCATTTCGCGTTCGTCTATTTGTAAGAACTTTCTGACAATGCGACATGTATTTAAGATAGACTGCTTTTTGTAAGGGTATATAAAGGGTATCTTTAAGATTTAATAACTTTAGACTATGGAGGAGATGATGCGGGATGACACCTGTTGTGGAAAGGACGATAGGGACCACATAAACCTTTTCTTGTCGCCATATTCTAGTTATTTCCTCCTTAAGTTCTACGTATTTACTATTTTTTTCCGTTATTGTCTTCTGTATGTTATGTGTGTTGGGAACAGCAATATCTATTAGGTAGGTTATTTTATTTATTTTATCCTGTAGAATGATATCCGGCCTATTATAGTGGATTGTCCTATCGGTGAGAATAGCTCTATCATAATACAGTTTATGTGTGTCATTTTCTAGAATAGTTTGTGGTGTGTAATTATAATAAGGGGTGTTTGTGTCCTGTATGAGTGCATATTTAATTGCTAATTTTTGGTGAAGTACGTTTGCCACTTGATTATGTCTGTGAGTGTAGTCCGTTTGGGTAAGGGTTGTACAGGCTCCAGTGATGTGCTGAATCGTTTCTGGCTGCATATGGCACCTTCGACATTTATCGTTTGAAACTGAGGGATCTTTGATTATATATTTTCTATAGTTCTTAGTATTTATTATTTGATCTTGTATCGCAATCATAAAACCTTCAGTTTCAGGGAATAAATTACCTATCTTAAGCCATTTGTTCGAAGCTAATTTGTGAACATGGGGTTGATCTAAAGCATGAGGGTGCCTGCCATGGAGAACTTTCTTTTTCCAATTTTCAATTTTTTGGTTCTGTGGTTCAGTGTTGATAGTATCTTGTATATTTTGATCACTTAAATTAAGAGGAGTGTAATTGAAATCATGTAGAGTTATGCTTTGTGTATGACACTAGTGCGAGATTTTGTAACGAAGAATGTTTTTAGCCTAATTATTTGTTTCTGCCAAAGGTGACCAATGTCAATTAGGCTTCTCCCTCCATTCTGTCTTTTGATAGTGAGTCGCTCGATCGCAGATTTAGGGTGTAAGTTGTTGTATTTTGTGAGTGTCGTGCGTGCGGTTCTCTCTAGTTGTTCGATGTCAGTTTTACACCATTTTATTATTCCAAATGAGTAGGTCAATATAGGTATGGCAAACGTATTTAAGGCTTTTATTAAATGCTATCCAGATAACTGTGTTTTGCAGACTGCGTTAATCCTCCTTCGATATTCTGTACTAAGGGTCTGTTTAATTGCTGTATGGTCGAGTCCTTTAAGTTGTTTGTAGCCTAAATATTTGTATAGATCTGTTGGTTCCAAGGCTGCTATTGTGTCGGTGTCGTTAATTGTATAGTTCATCATTCATCATCATCATTTCAGCCGAAAGACGTCCACTGCTGGACATAGGCCTCCCCCAAGCGTCGCCACAGCGAACGGTCCTGTGCGTCTCGCATCCATCGGACCCCCGCAACCGTTACCAAGTCATCGGTTAAATCAGGTAATTGTATAGTTACCTGATTTTATTTTACCTCTTATAATATGCAATGTTTTACACTTATCAAACCCAAATCTCATATTTATATCTTGACTAAACTTTGTTGTGATCTCTATAAGCTTTTTATTATTATTATTATTATTACATATCATCATGTACACACACACACACACAGACACCATCACACACACACACTTATTTAATACAATTTCACTGGTGGTTTGCGTTTTTTATGTTTAAATACTTTTTTGTCACTTAACCTTTTGAGTGCGTAATTAGAGACAATAGTAAGACAATGGCGCGTGAACGCCGACGTTAATGCGGGGATCAACAGCTTAAACACCTCACCTTTTGTCACTTTTGAGAACAAAGAATTTATTTATAAAATCTTTGTTTTCTTTTAAAATAACTATGACTCAGAAGTTTCGATGTATCTGCCTTTTTCAATTTTGAGAGAGCCCTGACATCCATAACACATGTTCAATCTTAGCTTGGATGTCAGAGGTGTATAACTCTGGGATAACTTACAATTTACCACATTATGCTTATGTTAAAGTACGGAGCTACTTCTTGTAAAATTGTAAAGCTGGAAATAAAGATTTTTACTATTATTATTATTATTCGCTTTGTGGATTTATTTGGTACTAATGACAGGCTGTTTTAAACACATTTATACAATTATCCTGTCTTCGTCTTTCGAGATTTAAGTAAATATTCACCTGTAGTAGCTTCGCTACGCTTCGACTCACTCGCACATAGTTTAGCGCCATAGGAAAGAAAGAGATAGCACTATCTCCATAGGCGCCCGATTACCATACTACCATATTCTTCATTTGTTTCCGTGCACGCGCGGCTACCGCACATAGTGAAATAGTTTTTAGTTTTTTTCGGATTTTATCAGTGTTTAGTAGTGTTAAAACTTACGAAATGCCAAAAAGGAGGCATGACGAAACTGAAGAAGATAAATGGCGAAGGAAACTAAGGAAATATGAGCAAAAATTGGCCAAGAAAAGACGGCATAGACGTACGTCAATTGAAGGTATGTACCAACTACCTACAAAAAAAAAAAACTTATTCTACGGTTGTTGTTATTGTGCAAAATACAAGTCCTAAATTGATAATGCCTAATTTTACCTTAGATCTAACACGAGATGTTAGACGGTACATTAAACGATCGAGTCAATACGAGATATTGACCTATTGTAATTTATTGGAGTTAATACGAGATATTGACCTATTGTATTTATTAGAGTTAATACGAGATATTGACCTATTGTATTTATTAGAGTTAATACGAGATATTAACCAAAAAATATCGTTCCAGTATAACTGGAACTAGACAGCGGCGAGTCTAGGCCTTCGTCTCTTGACCGCTCACCTACGCCAACGCCTGCGGCGGCGGATGGTATTCCCACTGACACAGCAAGGCCAGTGGATGAGCCAGAAACCTCTGCGCGCTGTGCGTCTCCAGTACCACCTGTACTTTCTATAACGGGGGAAAATGCATCACTGCCAGCTGACCCTCCAGGTGTGACAGCCCCGGCTGATGATGCTAATACAAATGGCGATAAATGATAAATGATATTTATTCTGCAAATAGGTTTATAAAACACTTTTACACGTCAATTTTTTTTGTCATTTTAAACTAGATGAGGCCGGTGTTTCCTAGCTGACTACCCTGAGAAGAAACACCGAAACAAACTCAGGGGTCAAAGTCTCTTTCAAAGTCCATACAGTAAATATGTAATGGTCAAATCACATGATAATGTTCCTCCTATCGCAGAACCCGAGCTCTTAATGGCTTTAGGGGATTTCGAAGCTGCAATGCTAAATGAGTCCGAAAAGTCTCGTGACGTCAGGATTTTACAGGTTGCATTTTGGAGAGTGTGCGCGGGAATTGCATGACTTGATTCCGCCATCTCCTTTCTACCATCGGACAACCCGACGTACGGCGAGTATCCACCCTTACGTTGTTGAAACTTCAACGGTCCGGACTAAGCGTTTCGCTTCGTCGTTTATACCGCGTACATCAAAGGACTGGAACAATTTGCCTGCTGCGGTCTTCCCGTCCAACTATAATTTAGGTGTCTTCAAGGCTAGAATGAATAGGCTCTTAATAAACTAGTGCGGCTCACCATGAATGATTGCATCGCTGCTTACCATCAGGTGGGATCGCAGTCAAGCACTGGTTTATAAAAAAAAAAAAAAACTGAAGAAGCAATCGCAAATGGGATGCGTCCTGACTATTTTAGAAAGGACGATGTCAGGTATATTGACAAATTACACTGCCGACATCCTTCGATTGGAGTGACAAGATTTTTTGAGCCTTTCAAGGGTAGAAAGAGAGACAACAATCTTATTAAATCTTTGCGTGGAATACAGAAAACAGGCAATCTGATTAAGTCTGCAGCTCAAACGAACAATTTAACTACAAAGGCCCGCCGTCACGCCAGGCTTATCATCACTTCATTCGTGGGCAAACGAGACGCGGCGGCGGGACCAGACCAGGATCGAATTACCGCCGCCACGGAGCAATGCAGGCAATGACCCGTGTTCCAAGCGCATCGTCCCCTTACCAGCACCCTGCATCACGCCACAAGGCAGTGGGAGCGGCCTCCACAACGAACGCGAAGCAGTACCTTCTCAGGTATACGCAGGACGCTTAAAGTATTTTATTCAAGCCTGGGAAAAGATTACTGATAACAAAACAATTCTAGAAACTATTTCTGGTTATAGAATTCCTTTTCTTAAGCATCATATACAGTGTCCGAATTTGGTTTTGTTGCAAGCAAATGTCATTCGTAAATGTAATCTTACCCGCGATCAATTTGTATCTAGTATTTTTATCATTTCTAAAAGTAATGGTGAAAAACGTTTAATTCTAAATTTAAAGAAATTAAATACATTTGTCGATGTTAGCCATTTTAAGATGGAAGATGTTAGGACAGCGGTCAAATTAATGACACTTAACTGTTATATGGTTAACTTGGACTTGAAGGAAGCATACTTTTTGATACCTATCCACAATGATCATGTAAAGTTTTTGAGATTTTATTTTGATAATATTCTATACGAATTTTTGGTTTTACCTTTTGGATTGAGCTCAGCTCCACACGCTTTTACAAAACTTATGAAACCAGTTTCTATTTTTTGCGATCTCGAGGTTTTAAATCAGTATTATTCTACTTAGATGACAGTTGTTATTTCGGAGACTATTATGAAAAATGTATTAATGAAAGCATAAAGTGCCTAGTGAACTAAGAATTTGTAATAAACTATGAGAAGATTTCACTGGTACCAAGTCGATGTTGTCAGTTTTTAGGTTTTATCTTAAACTCTAAAGACATGACTCTAGAGCCCCTTTAAAGAAAAGACGCAACATTTTGCCATGTACTGAAAGTATGCTAGTTAAAACGAGAATTAATATTCGTGCTTTTGCCCGCTACCTAGGTACCCTGACAGCTGCCTGCCCGGGAGTTGCGTACGGGTGGGTGTACACAAAATTTTTAGAGCGGGCCAAATATTTAGCATTAATGGATAATGATGATTATGACAAGATAAGGACTGTTCCAAATAGTTTACGCGTTGACTTGACGTGGTGGAGGTCATCAATTTTAAACACGAGTAACCCCATTAGACCAATGTCGTTTACATTATAAATTTTTAGTGACGCACGCAGTATCGGCTGGGGTGCAGCCTCTGGAGGGGAAAGTATAGACGGTTGGTGGACAGAAGACGAGCGTTCTCGTCATATTAACTATTTGGAACTCCTTGCAGCCTACTTTTGACTTAAATCTTTCGCGAACAAGGTCATTAATTGTCACATACTCCTACGCATTGACAATACTACGGCTATCGCTTACATAAATAGAATAGATGGAGTGAGTGCAATACCCATATCTCAATGAAATTGCCCGAAAAATATGGTCGTGGTGTGAAGTCCACAGATATTCCTTTTCGCTTCATACATAGCGTCGTCTCAGAATAAGCAGCAGACACAGAGTCAAGAAATATTGATATTGAGTGGGAATTGCACTCTACAGCATTTAATACCATTGTTTCAAAATTTGGCAAACCTGAGATTTTTTTTTTTTTTAGGTGGGAAAATCATCTTATTACAAATCCCGCTCTTGGGCGGAGCGGAAAATAGTGTCAGACTTTTACTGACTAAAAACCCACTCCTGTTCCTTTCTTGCCATCGTCCCAGGGCCCCGGGTTTCACTTTCACACTACCCGTGGCCCCGGTAGGCTTCGACCCTGTTGAGCCCCTACGATTTGCTGACATCTCCCCGAGGCGCGCGTGGAACAATACGCGCCGTCGACGACTTGGGCTCGGTCCGGACGGTTACCGGACGATCGGACGGCGACTCACCCATTGCTCGCCGTCCGCAAGCCCGCGCCTACGGTGGCCGGAAATCGGGATCGGAATCCCGGCGGCGGTTGGGGCGTGAGGACCGCTGCCTCACGCGATCGGCCGCCTCCTTTGCTAGCATTACTGCTTCGCAGAAGGAGGCGACCGCCTGCCACTCCTCCTCGCTCCGGACCATGGCCTGTACCAAGGCCCGGCGCGAGAGATCGCCGCCGCCGATCGCCCCCACGAGGACACGGCGTTGCTCTGCCCAAGCAAACCTGAGATAGACATTTTTGCATCGAGGACTAATGCTAAATCTAAAAAGTAAATATCATAGAAGCGTGATCCCTGTGTTTACATCGTGGACGCTTTTACTATTAAATAGGATAATGTTCTTTTATGCGTTCCCACCCTTTTCGCTCATTTTAAAAGTTCTGCAAAAGATTGTTAATGATGAAGCAATCGGTATAATTGTAGTCCCTCATTGGCCATCTCAAGCATGGTATCCAGTATTTAGATCTCTTGCGGTAAATGAAATATAAATATTTCCTCCGAATAAACTTCTGTTATCATCTAATTTCAGGGAAACTCATCCTCTACATTGCCGCCTTTCCCTGGCGGTGACTATATTATCCGGGAAGCCTTCGCACGATTGCAGGTCCCTCAATCAGCACTGACTGTAATGACGTCATCTATTTCTGGGAGCACTAAATCGTAATATGCTTCTAGCTTTAAACAGTGGTGGTTATACTGTCACGATAAGGGTTTAGATCCGTTCCTAATCGGAGTACATGATTTGCTAGACTTTTTATCTGGTTCCACGTATGGAACATTAAACAATCACCGTTCGGCTTTTTCACTTATTTCCGGAATAACAAAACGAACGTATAAAGAGATTCTTTAAGGGTGTATTTAAATTGAAGCCTTCGTTCACGAAATATAATTGTACATGGGACCCCAATATCGTTCTTAATTATTTTGGTGTTTTATACCCCAATAGTAATTTAAGTTTGGAGCAGTTGAGCAAAAAATTGGTTGTATTATTGGCTTTGTCAACAGGCCAAAGATGTCAGACGCTCTCATTAATTAGGTTGCACAATATTGTGATTAATCAAGACAAGGTTTTAATCACTATTACTGATTTGATTAAGACATCTGGTATAGGTAAATCCCAACCAATTCTTGACCTTTCCTTTTTCAGACAGCGTCCTGCGATCTGTCCAGCAGAGACTTTAATAGCTTACATGATTGTTACATCAGCTAAAAGAATCATTGTAGACAATAAGTTGATTCTAACTATAGGGCGATGGATAAAGCAGGCTTTAGCTGCTAGTAGTATCGACACTGAAATATTCAGTGCCCATAGCAATCGCCATGCATCATCTTCTGCTGCACATCAGGCAGGAATCAGTGTCGATGTCATGAGGAGAACGGCTGAGTGGTCAGAGCAATCTGCCACCTTTGCTGATTTTTATAATCGGCCGATCGCTCAAACAAATTGTGAATTGGCAAACGCTGTTCTCAGTAATCAGTAGAAACTTTTGTTAATTTCTTTGGTTATAATAATTTAAGTTTCTTGAGTTTATTATGAATAAATATATGTATTATTTATAATAATTATTTATAGTCCTACCTATAACATTGCATATGACTATCTCTAAACATCTACAGGTGAATATTTACTTAAATCTCGAAAGACGAAGACAGGATAATTTAATAATCAAACGAACTTACCTGAAGTGAAGTTCGATTTTAATTATCCTGTCTTCGTCGAAGAGATTTTTACTAAAATATATATATATTTTCGATTCTTCTTTACTTGAAGAAAATCGTATTTTTGTGGGTATCAATTTTGATACTTCAGGCATTCCGAGCTGCATGAAACCTTATGACTAATTCGTTAGCTAAACATATATTTTGGATGTATCTGCACTTTTGTTATTTTTCTGCTTGGGTTGGTGTTGGAATTACTTTTTTATCAATTTCTTTATAGATATTTATCGAAAATGAAGCCGGATGATATCGAAGCCATTTTGAGACAGCTCGAAAATGGTGAAATTTCAGAGGACGAGTCCAGCGATAATGAAGATGACATCGACTACTTTTCGAGTCAGAGACCTTCAGATGGAGCCAGAAGATAAAAATGATGTAGGTAATTCTCCCGCTGACCCTGAGTTAGATGCAGATCCGCCTTTAGTCAACGAATCTTCTGATATTCAACATGAGACCATTGAACACAGCCCAACTCCTTTGGTGAATAATTATACCTGCAATCCTCGAAACATAGTATGGAGAGTAAGAAATGTGTCGTGGATTGATGGCGCAAGGGTACGACGGACAACGCCATCTAACAATTAGTTTCGTAAACTAATAATATCGTCACCGGAAACGCAAGCGGCACCCTACCGCTTGGACACGATCGTCGGTAGAAGGGATGCAGCGAGGACTGGAGGGAAGACCGAGAGGTGCGGCATTCTACCTCGGACAGCCTCGGCATACGCTTAGTACCAACGCACGAGTTTGTTTCCTTTTGTAAAACCGTTATCAAAATAAAATTATTCTGATTCAAATTGTCTTTCGATCGAGTACCCAAGTCAGTGCCCACACCTACCAAGAACTATGTCGGATCGTGATGAAGACCCGATGTTTCGCATCTCGGCAACCCTTGATGCGACATCAGAACTGGGATACACTCGAACTAAAGAAACTCAAGAAATATTGCAGAATGAAGCCATGACGTCACGGTGCGACGAGAATCTACTCCGCTCGCTGCTGGCTGCTCAAAACCAGAATATGATGTCCCTGATAGAATTCATCAAGAGCCCGGCAAGTACCAAGCGTATTTCTTTGCCTGAATTTGACCCAGATAAGCCGGATGAAGACACACGTGCCCCGATACGATAGCGGATCTGTACCTATCTGAAGTACCGCTTCAAGGAAGTGCCTTGATCATCACCTTGGGCAAGGCAACCAATGTTACCACTTCAGACCAAAGAAGAAGTTCTTCAAGACCAAAGCTGCCTTCGGACGTCGTCTGTTCCTGATGCCATAAAGCAACAATGGAGGTGCCGATGCGGCTGGAGGCCCGAGCAGTTCTAGGGCAGCGCCTGCGGCAGCAAAGCACAACGAGACGTGTTGAAGTTTGCTATGTTGGCAATCCCAGCAGTACGCTGATGAATCTGGTGAGTCATATCCATTTTATTATGATTCTGGTGTCGAATGCTCTCTCATCAAAGATTTTGTTGCGTCAAAACTTATTGCCAAGGTTAGTGTAAATAACATTGTGATAGGTATCGACCATATTAGTTTGCAAAGTACCCTACAAATTTTACCTGAGGTTATGATTAACGACTGGGGCTGAGTGTTGTCTCTCTTTCACTTTAAAGTCTGTTATCACTATTTCACGGCAAACGTAAATACAGTGTTGTTACATTGAAGGGTTAGTTTAGTGTGTTCAGATTACTTGCGTAATTAATATTGTTGCAAGGGTTCAGTTCAAATAATATGACCATTACACACTTTTTTTGAAAAATTGCTAAAGTTCACGACGTAAACAATTGTAATTACAACTACCCCTCATTAGATCCAGTAGAATACCGTTTCGGTTTTTTTTTATGACAGTGATAATTCCTCCATAGATAATTTTGACGTTATTGACACTGACGTGTGCCTAGAATATAAATCTGCGATTGTTTCTGCGTTGATTGGATAATTAGACTATTTTATTATCGATATGCTACAAACGCGTGTTACAAAAAGTGAACTTATCCGTTTTGTTGACTCATTTTTGACTGTATAAAGACGACCATAGCGGTCTGACGCGGAAAAATTAAAAATGCATGAGCGGGTAGATGAGTTGTTGCTGGCAAATATTATTCGACTGAGTGATTCGGTGTTTGTTAGTTATGTGCAAAGATTGCGTGAACTAAATAACAACGTGCCCAACCGGTATTCGTTACCACTTATCTTAGACAAAATAACTCGTTTACATATTGCGCGTTATTTTACAAAATTAGTTTGTGTATCAGGCTTTCAGTAGGGTTTATGATAGCGGACAGCCGGTACAAACAGTTTTGTTGAACCTTCATAATTTACGGTTGGCGCAGTGGTTGAGCGATTGACTGCTGCGCTGCGCGTTGCTGGTTCGATTCCCGCAGGGGGCAGACGTTGGTATGGTCCACAGATATAGATCTACATAGATAACGCAAATGCATGCACTTCGCGTGTCTGAACCCCGACCAAGCGTCGAGGTTGGTCGCCGCTAACTTCAGTCCCTGCGTGTCCGTTGTTGCAGCCGAACGTCCGCAAAAAACTAAAAAAATTCCTCGTTCCGTGATAATTAACTGCAATAGCCCAAAAATTTCGAGCACCCAAAGGCAGGAACATATTTCCTATCACAGGTAAGTTATTTTAAAATTATATTATGCGTAAATTCATATTAAAAGTGTTTTTAAGTATTCCAAGCTGCGTGTCGTTCCAGAATATGTATACATACATACATACATATTCAGCCTTTTAATGTTCCCACTGCTGGGACTCAGGCCTCCTCTCTCTAGGAGAGGGAATGGGCCGTAATCCACCACGCGGGCCCAGTGCGGGTTGGTGGATGTCACATGTCTTCGAATTTTTGGTTCTAAGACATGCCGGTTTCCTCACGATGTTTTCCTTCACCGTTTTGAGAGCAGTGGTGATGAAATAAATTACACAAAGTAATGCGCCTGGCTGGGTTTGAACCCGCGACCAACAATTCGTAAGTCGGGGCCGTTACCACTCGGCCACCACTGCTCCCACACAAAAAAAATTAATATGTATACCTAACTATAAATTACCGTTAAGTAAACTTTATTCACCTTACGTTGCCGCGTTTGCTTTGGACGTTTGATCTGACGTTGTGTGTTAGGAGACGATAAATATCGCAACAAGCGATACTGTCGCGCATCGCTTCGACTTCGTGATACAGGCAATTTGACATTCGTCTGTCAATTGTAGCAATTAGTGCTGTTCGTTCGACAACATATATCAATAATCGATTTTAATCGATATCGGACTGACGAATGATATAAAAAAGCCAATTTAGTAGATATAACAAGCTCATATGCATGACCTAATTTTACACGACAGCTATAAAAAGGAGGATAATTTTTTTAATGAAATTGCTCTAAACCGCGACGTGACTGCTCACTTTTAAACAACTCGGCGTACTGACGTTTGCTGGCGAGGTTGGCGGGTAGGAGCGCGAGGTGAGAGCGAGCGGGACAACAGATATAAAATATATGAGTATGAGCGAGACGATCACGGCGGCGGCTTCAGTTGAATCGTAGCGGGGCGAAGGGGCATCGGCGGCATCGATGGCTTTAAATCGGTTTGGATGTCCCGTCACTAAATTGCGGCTGTGACGTCACAGTAGGTATTAAAAAGTCGGCACGCTTGGTTTCAATACAAATCGTGATAATTGCGTTATCTATGTATATCTGTGGTATGGCCTACAGAGAGAGGGATACTAAAACATGAGGTTCCGGTTGAATTAAATGTATAGGAAGCAGGTGGGGAAAGTGATCATGGCACTATTTAATTACTGCTGCTTTAGAATTGGAACGATTAGTGAGTTATCCTCGTTTACGTCGTCGGTGCGTAAACGGGATGAGTCGTTGTAGCGACGCCTGTAGTGAGTTATCCTCGTTTGCGTTGGTGCGTAAACGAGATGAGTCGTTGTAGCGACGCCTGTAGTGAATTATCCTCGTTTACGTTGGTGCGTAAACTCTTTGTACCCAGAGGTACTTATCATGAAAACTTTGCCTCTTTTGAAGGCATAGAATTTTTGGCAACAAGCTGGAAAGACAATAAACAAGTTTTATTGCTTTCCACTTACGTTGCTGCTGAACCAGCAGAGACTATAACCCTGTAGACAACTTTACACTAACATACATACTCTTTGCAGTTTTCTACAAAGACACTTACCAGAAACAAGTCGGCTCATCAGCTGTCAGAGAAAAAATTATAAATGTCAAGTCAGGATCATACCTCGACGCGGAGCGCACATTTTTGTCGCCTCAATTTCATAAACATTTCGTATCGTGATTTAGCTGTTCCTTCGCCTTGTTTTTGTCTATCAATCTTCTACTTTCATCCTTCCGCTACTGTATTCTACGCTAGTGCCCGTGCTTGTGCTTGTGAACGCTTCCCTATTGTGCCTTCTGAACTTGGTTATCAATGTAAGGACTTGCGGACATTAAATCCTTTCAAACGTGAGTTTGTTTACTTATTTATACCGCACACCACTCATATAGCTAAACTGGTGACCCCGTGAAGAACCAATGGAAGGGGATATGTTTAAAGACGCACGAGGTGCGGCAACGTCACCGCCACCTAGCACTAGTGATGGGGGGATGTCGATAGACCCCAGCAATGTTTTCAAAAACGGCGTACGAGTGCCCCCGTTTTGGGCTGAAGAGCCGGAGATTTGGTTTGCTCAGGTCGAAGGTCAATTTAGCATAGCTGGAATAACTAGTGATGTCACTAAATTTAATTATGTCATCGGACATCTGGACAATCAATACTCTAGAGAGATTAAAGACATAATTATTAGCCCGCCTCTCACTAACAAGTACGAAAAACTAAAGACCGAGCTAATTAAACGACTCACCGCGTCTAAAGAGAAGAAAATCAAACAATTACTGATGCACGAGGAGCTTGGCGACCGCAAGCCATCACAATTTCTTCGCCATTTGAAAAGCCTGGCAGGCTCAAACGTTCCTGATGACTTCCTGAGGACGATATGGGTTAGTCGCCGTGCGGCATCTAGACGGTGCTCGCAGGTCAACCAGGCACAGCTTCTCTCGAGGATCTAGCTGACTTAGCCGATAGAGTAAACGACTTGGCTACGACAACTCCAAAGGTCGTCGTTGTGAGCGACGCTGTCTCTAGTTCGGGTCTGAGCGAACTAACCAGGGAGATAACTGAGCTTCGACGACAGTTCCAGCAGATTTCAAGTCGGAACAGCCGTTCACGCTCCCGTTCCACCAGAAACACTCGCAGCAGTTCGAGGCAGCGCTCTCTATCGAACTACAAAAGGTTCCCCAATTGTTGGTACCACAACAAGTTCGGAGAAAAAGCCAACGAGTGTATCCGCCCCTGCGACTACAAGGCGGAAAACTCCAAGGGCGGTCGGTAATGGCGACCGACGATTGCCTTTTGCATGCTTCTGGTCGTCTGTTTGTTACTGACCGATCTTCGAAGACGCAGTTCCTGGTCGATACAGGAAGCGACCTCTGCGTGTTCCCACGGTCAGCGCTTCATGATCGTCGTGCTCGTACGGACTATAGATTGTGTGCAGCAAATGGTTCCAGCATAGCTACATATGGCTGTATCAATTTAGATTTAGATTTAGGTTTACGCAGAACCTATCGATGGCGTTTCATTGTAGCCGATGTAACGAAGCCTATAATAGGTGTAGATTTTTTAAACTTCTATAATCTTATAGTTGATTGTCGTAACAAACGCCTAATTGATAATTTAACCTCTATTTCTACTATTGCTGCTGTAGCTAATTGTAATAACATTTCTTCTGTTAAGATCGTGACTGGTGAGACTCATTATCATAAAATTCTCAGCGAGTTTCCGGAAATTACTCGACCAGCTGGTAAGCCACACTGTACACCACACAAAACAGTACACCACATACGCACGACACCAGGCCCTCAAGTTTGCTCTTCACCACGTCGTTTGGCACCGGACAAGCTTAAGATCGCCCAAAAAGAGTTCCAGTCTATGCTGGCCCTTGGTACAGGTAGACCTTCCGAGAGCCCGTGGGCGTCACCTCTACATCTAGCGCCAAAGAAAAACAACGGCTGGCGTCCTTGCGGCGATTACCGTAAATTGAATGCCCGTACCGTGCCCGACAGGTATCCAATTAAGCATATCCATGACTTTACCCATAGTATAGCTGGATGTAAAGTCTTCAGCACGCTCGATTTAGAGAAAGCATATAATCAGATACCTGTCAGCCCGGAGGATATTCCTAAGACCGCCATCACAACACCATTTGGATTATTTGAATTTCCTTTCATGACATTCGGTCTTAGGAACGCGGGCCAAACCTTCCAGCGGTTCGTGGACGAAATGACGAGAGGACTAGACTTCGTATACTGTTATTTAGACGATTTTCTCGTGTTTTCTAGAAGTCCAGAGGAGCACGAGGATCACCTACTTCAGGTCTTCAACAGACTGAAGGAATATGGCATGTTGCTGAACACTTCGAAATGCGTTTTCGGTATGGAGGAGGTAACGTTTCTAGGCTACCGGATTACCGAGAACGGTACTAGGCCACTTGAGGCCAAAGTTCAGGCGATCAAGGATTTTCCTCCACCAACCAATGTTCGCCAGCTAAGAGGTTTCCTAGGCATGGTTAATTTTTATAGGAGATTTCTTCCTCACGCAGCCGAAATTCAAGCCCCACTTCACGCCTTACTAACAGGTTCCGTCAAAGGTTCGCAGCCAATTACCTTGACAGGCGACACACTAGCTGCTTTCGAGGCTTGCAAAGAAAGCCTGACCAACGCTGCTCTACTGGCTCATCCGGACTGCACCGGAAAACTTGCAGTTGTTACAGACGCCTCCGACAAGGCTATCGGAGCGGTCCTGCAGCAATTTAAAGATGATGCATGGTAGCCCTTAGCTTTTTTCTCTAGAAAATTGAGCCCTTCACAGGTGAAATATTCACCATATGATAGGGAGCTTCTAGCAATTTATGAGGCCATAAAATATTTTAGGCATATGCTAGAAGCTCGCCATTTCATAGTCTATACTGACCATAAACCTATAAGTTTTGCCTTCAACGAAAGGAAGAACAACTGTTCGCCTAGGCAGTATAGGCACTTAGATTTTATTTCCCAATTCACGACAGATATCCGCCACATTTCCGGTAAGGATAATGTGGTCGCAGATACCTTGTCGCGAATTGAAGAGCTAGCAGACCCCGTAGACCTCGAGAAACTAGCTCAAGCTCAGGCTTCTGACTCAGAACTCTGCAAGCTTTTGAGCGAGGGGTCTTCTCTGCAGTTTAAAAAATTTAATGTCCCTGGAAATCGAATTCCCCTGTACTGCGACGTCAGTACTTCGGTTTCCAGGCCATATGTACCAGAACCACTTCGCAAGCCAATCTTTAATAGCTTGCATTCTTTAAGCCACCCCGGTGCCAATGCGTCGGCCAAGCTGATCGCCGAGCGGTTTGTATGGCCGGGCGTGAGAAAATACTGCAGGGACTGGGCGCGTGCTTGTATACAGTGTCAGAGGACGAAAGTCAGCCGTCACGTGACTTCTCCTCTCGGCACTTACAACTTACCGCGCGCTCGGTTTAAGCAGATCCATATCGACTTGGTGGGTCCTCTCCCACTTTCCCAAGGTTATAGGTACTGCTTAACGGCCGTGGATAGATTTACACGATACAAGATATTACAGCGGAAACGGTGGCCAAGGCTTTGCTGTCCACTTGGATATCTCGATTCGGTTGCCCGACAGACATTGTAACCGACCGTGGTCGTCAATTCGAATCGGCTTTGTTTCAATGTCTGTCGAAAATAGCCGGATTCGAACATAAGCGGACGACAGCCTACCATCCGGCATGCAACGGCTTGGTTGAACGTTTTCACCGTCAGCTGAAGGCCGCAATCGTCTGCCATGCAAACGATAGGTGGACGGAATCTTTGCCATGGGTCTTATTAGGCGTAAGATCCGCCTTTAAGGAAGACCTCCAAGCCTCTTCTGCGGAACTGGTGTACGGGGAGCCGTTAAGGTTGCCCGGAGAATTTTTTGAGCCAACGGTCAATGGTACAGTGGACACAGCTGAGTTTACTGCAAGGCTCAGAAACTTCGCCGAGAAACTGCGACCGGTACCAGCTTCCCGCCACTGCAAACCCAAAGTGTTCGTTCATAAAAAGCTAGAAACTTGCGATCACGTTTTCCTACGCGAGGACGCATTGCGGGGTGCTCTCCAGCCTGCTTATTCTGGGCCATATAAAGTTATCTCACGAGGGGACAAGATATTTAAATTAATTGTTAAAAACAAAGAAGTGACAGTGTCCATTGACCGACTGAAGCCTGCCTTCATTCTATCTGACCAGGTGGAAGAACCCCCACCGGTAGGGCCGCCAAATTACACAACACGTTCTGGGAGGCGAGTTAAATTTACAGACTTCTATCGCCCATGACGGTCTCTGGAGGGGGGTGGTGTAGGCAACTTTACACTAACATACATACTCTTTGCAGTTTTCTACAAAGACACTTACCAGAAACAAGTCGGCTCATCAGCTGTCAGAGAAAAAAATTATAAATGTCAAGTCAGGATCATACCTCGACGCGGAGCGCACATTTTTGTCGCCTCAATTTCATAAACATTTCGTATCGTGATTTAGCTGTTCCTTCGCCTTGTTTTTGTCTATCAATCTTCTACTTTCATCCTTCCGCTACTGTATTCTACGCTAGTGCCCGTGCTTGTGCTTGTGAACGCTTCCCTATTGTGCCTTCTGAACTTGGTTATCAATGTAAGGACTTGCGGACATTAAATCCTGTCAAACGTGAGTTTGTTTACTTATTTATACCGCACACCACTCATATAACTAAAACCCGTTACGAAAAAAAAAACTAAAAACGAATATCCAAATATCATGACCTCGGGTCATAAAATATTATAATGCCCACATTGGAGGCGTTGATCTGATGGACATATGGATCTGACAAGCTTTATTGGTCGATATCGCATACGCACAAAGTCAAAAAAGTTGATAACAAGGCTGTTCTATCACCTTTTGGATATGAGCGTGATAAATGCTTGGGTAATGTACAAAAAGGTTTGTACAGTGAAAGAAAAATCCCAGAAGGACATTAGGAAGTTAGCTGACTTCAGGACCGAGCTTGTTGACACCTTATGTCATTACCAAAGTCACCCGGAAAATAAAAGAGGAAGACCAAGTTTCAACAGTCGACGAGAAGAGATTCCTGAACCGTCTAAAACACAACGGGTGGGTGTACAAATCCTACAGTCTATTGACTTCCGTTTCGATCGTGTTAGACATGAAAAAATATTTATGAATTCAAGAAATAAATGTAAATATAACAATTGTAGGAAACTTACCTCTTGGATATGTAAAAAATTTAAAGTTTCTTTGTGTGACAATAAAAACAACCAATGTTTCGCATTATTTCATACCTAAGAGCATAATTAGTTCATCCGAATTTTTTATGGCCATAATGCCTGAAGTATCAAAATTGATACCTGTTTTCTTTTCCCAAATAAATTTATAAAATATGTATTATGATTTTTTTCATTATTTTTTCCTTTTTCTAGCTCCTGCAGTGAAGACATGGGTATTTTTTTAAATTTAATTTGGAAAAATCAGGCTTCTAAAGGTTAAAATGTGGTTTATTAAATATTTCTTGTAATATTCACACATAGAATATAAATATATTTTTTAGACCATACGGTCTAAGACCTTAGTCTGTCCAAATGGGGCAAACAAAAAATAGCAATCCATAACATGTCAACCCGTGGCATCAACCTTGGTTGAATTTTTTAAAAGTTGGTTTGTTTGGAATTTGTTTCTCATTCATTTGTTAATACATCATGTTGCCAAGTACTTAAATTATAAGTACATACTTTGTGATCGTGATACACTTTCTATAAGAATGTTTCAAATTTACTGTTCAAGTTCCTTTCAATCTACATTTTCGGCCTCCACAAGTTTTGTTTTGGATTTAACAACTCTGTAAAAAACATGGAATTGAAATCTAGGAATTATTTTATTCACAGTCCTACTTGTGTTCAAATTTTTTTTTTCAACAATTTTAATTGATTTTATTACCAAATAAATAGTGCGGCGTCAAAAGTATTGACCCACATCGCTAATTATATTTTATATATTACAGCACAAGTACTGCCTACCCCTTAGTAGGTACATGCTGGGACGAAGGCACGCGCTGGCGCATCGGCCGTCGCGGAAAGCTGTACGCCTACCTCTCCCCGGACTCCGCACACCGCACCGCTTGCCGCCGACCGCCGGAGCTCGCACGGCGCGGACCACCGACCAGTCGGCTTGACGCCTTCAACGTGAACCCTCGCTGCTTTCGCTCGCTACCGCGCTACTTAGATTTCCGTTTAATTTCTGTTCTAAATTCTAATTTCTCTTTCCAACTTATTCTTATATTCTACCTTGCTGTCTAACTTTTACTCTTAAACTCAAACTAAGTATCGCTTTTTATAACGTGCCTACTAGTTATAATAGAAACATTGGAAGAATATTGCTGTGTTATTTATCGCCCCTACTCACCCGCAATAGTAATAATAAATAGTATTTTTATGTATAAGAATTTAAAATCTATTTTAAGTTATTGTCCTACTTAAATCAATTCTTATTTTATTTAAAAAAATTATGATTCTATTAGGTATTTAATGTTTTATTTTCAGATACCTGAACCAATGCCATCCACCTCTTGGTCAATCAAGCCAACCTCCAAACTTTTCACAGCCTGAGGTAGCTAGAACCCAGGCAGGAATAAAAAGTTCAAGTTAATAAAAATTATAAATGTTTATTTTTGTCTTTTACTAAAGTCTCTTTGAACAGCTAAACTACATAAGACAGTACCCTGAATACACCATAGTAGCTCTCGACTTCCTAGTGTTTTTACTACTAAGGAACTTTTGGAGGTAATAAAGGCACTATTGCCTGGCACAACTCAAATAATTACCGACTGAGTCTGTAACTTCCCACAAACTCTAAGTCAGTAATTTGAGTAATGTTAAGTTGGTTGCGCAGGCGTTGCCGGTTCCTTCTAGGCTTTAAACGTAGAGCTCTTTCAATAAAAAGCATTCTAGAGGCTATTTTAAGGAATTTTCTTACAAAATTCACACAAAGGAAAATTAAAAGGTAACGCTTGAAAAACAATGAACAAATCCGAGTTTGAAAAATATTTACTCTTGCAATTTCGGATAAAACTAAAAGGACTGTTGTGAAGAAGAATTCTGGACCAACTGAAATACAAATGCAAGATAACCGTGCGAAACATAGTAACCAATTTGAGTTAGATGCTGCTTTGAAGGATGGTGCCAAGGCACACATTAACTCAAATATCCGGATCGAAAGCCACTACTGCCTTGCGCGTACTAAACTGAGTATATAGAAGGAAGCTTGTCTGTTGCTGCATTGCATCGTGATTATGCTAACAAGTGTAAGGCTGGAGGCAAACAATATCTTTCATACAAGCTGTATTTAACATCTTCGTAAATGACTTTAACATTTCTTTTTGGCAACCTAAAAAGGATCAGTGAGAAGACTGCACAGCTTTCGCAAATGTAGAAGATAAAACGCTTTTGCAAGAGAAGTACGAAATGCACTTAAAAGAAAAATCTCTAGTTAAAACTGAAAAGGAGAATGACAAAAAAATTTATAAGCATTCATTAAATTTAGTGGCATATGTGTATGATTTACAGCTGTAATTAGGGTTGCCACCCATATTTTATAATAAAGTATTATACATTATTTCAGGAACTCTATACTTTATATGAACACTAAAGTACTTGAAAATACTTTATTTCGCATGATTTGATTTCTTTGAGATTTTGAAAAGTTTAGTCGTAAGGATTGTATGGAAGCAAGCTAACGTACAGCCCGTGCCCAAAAAAGGTAGCTGGGTCAGCTAACTACAGGCCAATCTCAGTAACGTCCAATCTCTGTAAGACTATGGAACGTGTACTCAACACTAAGCTCCTGGCATACCTAGAAGCTAATGACATCCTAAGTAACCGGCAATATGGCTTTCGCCGAAATCGGTCAACTGGTGATCTTCTAGCGTATCTGGCTTCCCATTTTTTATCATGGTAAACGGTGATGATTTACGGGTGATATTAATGATTCCAAAGAATGAAGTACCATTGGATGACCTTAAGATCTATTTAACGGAATTAGGTCCGCAATTTGAGAGTGCATACAAAAAGTATGGATTTCCTAACCACCCTAGGTTACAATCAAAATAATTGTAAGGCTGTAAGAAATATTCTTGATAGGAATAAATTTTACCCAGAATTCCTCATTGATGGTCGCGGCCACAACCCAAATCTAAGAAAAATCGATAGTACTAAAATCATGGAGCATATAATGTCATTCCGTCCTGCTGTGTCCCATTACAGGCGAGAACACGCCCCTAACAAAAAGTGTTTGCCTTCTGATCTCAGTATTCGAATCATGTATGACCATTACTGTGAAAATGCGCCTGAAACGAAAGTATCTTACGGTTTTTACAGAAAAATTGTAAAAGAACTTGTGTGAGCTATGTGAAAAATTTACAATTCATAACCCTAACTCAGAAATTAGGCACAGAGGTTGTCAAGCATGTAAAGGTTATGAAGAACATCACGAAAAGTATATTTTAGCTCGCAAGAAGTACAAAGTAGATGGTAATAACCAGACTCAGAAAAAGAATAATGCCGACACTCTTATTGCCGTAGACCTGGAAAAAGTTATTATGTTACCCCGTATGGATGAATTCAAAACAGTGATGTTCTGCCCGCGGCTTATTATTGTTAACCAGAATTTTATACCGATAGGAGATAAAAAAATACACGAAGTTGGTCACACTTTAGCTGTTTTGTGGCACGAAGGAACATCTGACAGATAAAAAGAGGACATTGTAAGTTGCTTCAGGATTTTTTCACAGAAAACCGAGACCTAAAGCACGTAATTTTGTGGCTAGATAACTGTGCAGCACAAAATAAAAATTGGACGCTTTATTCTTATTTGATATATTTGGTAAACTCTGCCGAAGTTAGTTATGAAAGCATTACTTTGCGCTATTTGGAACTTGGTCATACATTCATGGCTGCTGATAAATTCCACCACAGAGTGGAACGATCTCTTAAAAAAACGTATATACGACTTTGAGGATTTCTGCAAAGCTGTATCTGATACTGGCTCTCACACAATAGTAAAGAAAATGATTACTCAAGATTTTTTTGATTTCGAAGACTGCTCCTCGACATTTAAATTGAAAAATTCCAGCCCTCGAGCTTACTTGAATGGAATTGCCGAGGCTAATTTTCGCAGGTGATTCAACTCATTATTTTATAAAAATAGCCATGGCACTGATAAGTACTTTGAATTAGATTTCCTTAAGTTAAAAAATCTCAAACAAGGTATTCCAGCACCACACCAAAAGCATGCTCCGATGGTATCACGAGTGAAAAAAAATCCGCTATACTTACTAAACTTGGTCAACTTACGAGTATGCCTACTAATAGAAGGATTTTTTGGGAAAACTTATTATTTTTTTAGTTTACTTATTTCGACTGAAGTTCTAGTTATAATAACTTCATTGTAAGTTTTTTTTTTAACTTTTGAAATAGCTTTTTTTAATCTTATTTTGATAACCTTAAAAGTGCCATATTTAACAAACATTATTGTAAAACTGTGATTTAATTATTGTAAAACTGTAATAAATCCTTACTGTGATTTAAAAATAAAAATAAGTTCCTTAATGAAGGTATTTTTTAACTTTTGAAATAGTTTTTGTTTATTCTTATTTTGATAACCTTAAAAGTGCCTTATTTAACAAACACTATTATACAACTTCTAAAGGCTGATAAAATATACTTACGGTGATAATAATAAAAAATAAAAAAACAAATAAGTTCCTTGATGACTGACAATTAAAGTTAATTTGTTAAGTTACAGTTAATAAATGTAATTTTTTAAAGTTTTGAAACGATAATTTTTGTTACCTTTTTAAATAAAAGTTTTATAAATATTCGCTAAATTGTTTTATTTACCTGTTATTTTGTATAATCATTAAAATGAAAAGACATATTTTATTAAATGCGCCTTTTCATTGTATTATTTCATAAAATGTCAGAATGTAAAGTCACAATTGGTTAGTTATGCCCTGTATTCGTAATATTAATAACTATATAGTATTCGTAATATATATATTTTTTTATGTTACGTTGAAAGAGAAAATGTTGACTATTTAATAATTTCCAATAAAATAAAAAGTTTCGTATAGCAATCGTGAAAATGAAATAATTTTAATTCATCTATTTTCGAAAAATAATATTATAGTCGATATTTTTCGCCAAAAACCAATAAAAACTTTAAACTCTATATCTATATTTATAAAACAAAGACGGATTTGTTACAACATTTATATACCCCCAACAATATATGATTCGAGTCTTTAAAAAAAATTAATTATTATAAGGCCAATTACGAGAGGATAAATGAAGAATTAGGCAAAAATAATTGGGATGAGCTGATCGGTTTGGAACACTCTGTAGATGTGGCAGTAACTAAATTCTATGATAAAATTTTTAGCATAATTAGATCTTACGTTCCACTTGTCAAAGCAAAGTCTCTGAGATTTCCGATCTGGTTTTCCCCTTTGCTGATACGTATTTATAAAGATAAGGCAAAGGCTTGGGTTAAATAGAAAGTGTATCACAATATCTGCGATTATGAACAATTCTCGCTATATAGATCTAGATTTCATACGGAGTGTAAATCTTGCTACTCGAAATATATGGAATCTGTTGAAGATGGTATTCGCAGTAATGTAAAATTCTTTTGGACGTATATAGCAAATCGGAAATCTTCTACTGGCATACCTTCTGATATGAAATACAAAGACAAAAGCACCAATGACCCTGAGGAAATTTGCAACTATTTTTCTGATTTCTTTAACTCAGTCTATGAACAATAGTCTGGGAGGAATGTGACATCAAGCGAGTATTCTCTTGAGCACGACGCCCTTGTTTGTAAAATTGAGCTTAGCATGGACGAAATATTAAGAGCTCTCAATTCTTTAGACTCAACAAAGGGTCCAGGTCCTGATGGTCTCCCAGTCATCAGTTTTTTTTTTTGGGGGTAGGAGCATAAAAAGTATACACATACGCTCTGGATATTTTTATCATTTTAATAGTATTAATAATAGTTAAAATTAAAATTACTGTTGTTAATATACATTCAGCTTACCACTAAGCACATATTGTGTGGGCGGCAGAATCCTTATGCCCTAAGGCAAAATTGCATTTACTTGCTGGCTTGAGCTGTCATTTAAAACTAGCACAGTCATTGGAATCGCACAGTCACCATCATGACCACCTTGGCCGACATTGCGGAGACCCAGCGCATGGCTTTGATGTCTTTAAGCCAGCGGATGGCTGATTTTGAAACGCACCTTAAGGAATCATCACCTGGAGCTGACTTGAGCGGCCTCCATAAAGATTTCTCTGCATTCAAGGAGCATGTATGGAGCGTCCTCAGCGCCTTGCAGCTGCAGATTACAGAGCTGAGCAGGAATGTTGATACGATAGAGATGCGTCACAGGAAAAAGTTCTTGCTACTTGGTGGTGTTCCTGAGACTCCGGGTGAGAAGGTCCCTGAAGTCGTGGCAACCATTTTCCAGACTAAGCTTGGCTTATCAGATTTGACATCCTGTTCACTAACCGTATGCCACAGATTGGGTACCACTACAGAAGGTCATGCTAGACCTATCCTATTTCAGTGCGCAGACAGTAAAACCAGAGGCCTGATTTGGAAAACTAAGACAAAACTAAAGGGATCTTCGTTTGTGGTCTCCGAATTCCTTACTCGGCAGCGGCAGTCTATGTTTTCAGCGGCTCGTAAGCTGTTCGGCGTGACGAACGTATGGACTATGGACGGCAACATCAACGTCAAACTTCCAGATGGCAAGCGTCGCCGTGTCTTCAGTCTTGAGGAGGTCGTCGCGCTGGGAGCAGAGCATGGCAGACAGCTGGATCAGGAAGTTCCTCTGGTATCTAACACCAAATCTAATAGCGCGTCGGCGCAGGCCTCAACTCGATCTAGACGGATTGCTAAGAAGAAGTAATAAGATTCGGTATTTAAGTATGTTATGTACTGTTTACATTTGTTTGTGCGTGTTTTCCTAACAGTTTTGGTCGCTTTTTCTTGCATTTTTTTTCCTCTATCTTGTAACCATGTAAAGATAGGCAATAGTAGTCTTTGACCGAGTTTTATTCGATATACCACTTTTAATACTTTATTTTTTTGTTGTGATTGTGATCTGTCAGTGTCACTTGTGTTTATTTTTTTTTTAATGACCTGGTCACTTGGACCTTTAGTCATGTTGTTTATTATGATTTCCGTTTGCGTTCGGAAACACGCACTAGTTTTATAGTTTTATACTTTAGTTTTGTTTGTGAACAGTCTGCCGGCAGGTTATGCAATTTTATTAGTGAACTTTATTTCACATACTTTAGTATTAGTTTATTTCATATCTATCATATTTTTATATCTATTTATTTAACTTTATAATAATTATGTCTGACGACGACTCATTCTATTCCTGCCATAGTTCGTCTACGTCATTTTCATCTTTAGACGATTCTTTTTCAATCAATTCTATCTTGAGTAGTGAGTTCCAGGGATTTAAAAATTGTTTTAATGTATGTCATGTGAACGCTCAGCGTATCCCTCAACATCACTCTGAGATGTTGGGTTTGTTCTGTGATATTGCTTTACATGCTATCCTAGTTTCAGAGAGTTGGCTCAAGCCCGAACTTCCATCTACGTTTTACAGCCTGCCCGGTTTTGTCCTAATTCGCAATGATCGCACGGGAAAAAGAGCCGGGGATGTTGCCATTTGCTTACGCAGCGACATCCCTTACAAGATCCTTTTCTCTTCGCCGGCAGTTGCAAACGGCAACCCTAAGTACTTACTCCTTGAAATTGATGTCAAAGGGGTAAGAGCAATTCTTGGAGTAGTATACTGCCCACCTGCCATTGATTATTTCTCCAGTCTGAATTCTCTCTTTGATTCTGTTTCCTCAGAGTACAAACATCTGATAGTCATGGGTGATTTTAACACCGATCTTGTGAAGGATAACACCAGATCGCGCAAGCTGAGAGCAATCCTGGAATCGTCGAGTCTATCACTCCTCTCACTCAACCCGACTCATCACAATCTTGATACTGACGATTCCTGGCTTGATCTCATGCTCGCGTCTACTGTGAATCTGGTTGCTAACCATGGCCAGATTGCGGTCCCTGGGTTATCGAGGCACGATTTAGTTTACTTATCGTATAAAATTAAGCCACCGAAATAGCGGCCTGCCATAGTGTTCCTGCGAAATTTTGCGAGGCTAGACGGGGACAAGCTCAACAGTGATGCAAGTGCTGTTAATTGGGTCGATGTCGAACAAGCAGCGACTGAATGAGAAGGTGGAGATTCTGAATAGGACTATACTTAAGCTCATTGATGCGCATGCGCCACTGAGGGCCGTCCGTGTCAAGCGCCCCCCGGCTCCATGGATTACCCCTGGAGTTCGAATGGCGATGAGACGGCGTGACAGGGCTTTTCGAAAATATAGAAGAGATCGCAGCGAGGAGAATTGGAACCTGTACAAGTTGGCTAGAAACCGTTGTAACCAGATGGTAAAGAGCTTCTAAACGACGATACGTTTGCGAAAATGTCCTCAACTCTTCACCCGGCATATTTGGAAGTTTCTCAAATCACTTGGCATAACAAAGTCCTCTCATACTTTTCCCTCTAGTATATCTTTGAATGATCTGAATCAACACTTTTCATCGTCGGCCATGCTTGCGATTCCTGTCAAAAATACTACTATTCTTGATATAACTTCCACGCCAATTTTACCTCATGATTCTTTTTCTTTTTCCCTAGTGACCGAGTCGGAGATCCTCAAAACGTTCACTGCGATTAAGTCCAAGGCTGTCGACTGTGATGGAGTCAGCAGAAACATGTTATCCCTCATGTTTAACAGTTTGCTCCCTACTATCACACACATCATGAATTCCTCCCTCCAGACTGGGGTTTTTCCTACTAGCTGGCGGAAAGCTTTCATTATCCCTCTTCCTAAAATTCCCACCCCCACTTTAACAAATCACTTCAGACCAATCTCCATTCTCCCTTTTTTGTCAAAAATCCTGGAAGCAGTTGCTCTAAAACAATTATCATCCTTTGTGTTTAGGAATAAACTGTTATCCCCTTTTCAATCAGGTTTTCGTCCTGGCCACAGTACAGCCACAGCCTTGCTTAAAGTTACAGAAGACGTCAGGAATGGCCTGGAGAACTCGAGGTTAACGATGTTAGTTTTAATAGACTTCTCCAATGCTTTTAATACCGTTGATCACGACATCCTTCTGGCTATCTTGTCTCAAATTGGGGTTTCTTCGTCGGCACGGGATTGGTTCTCATCATATCTTCGTGGACGTCGGCAAGCGGTACGTGCTGATCAGAAGCTTTCTGACTGGTGTGACCTGCAAACCGGCGTTCCACAAGGCGGTATACTCTCTCCACTCTTATTTTCTTTGTTTATTAATTCTATCACAGCTATCCTCAAATGCTCTTTCCATCTGTATGCTGATGACTTACAGCTCTACGCGCAAACTGACCTTGACAACCTCGATGACTGCATCTCCTTAATAAATGCTGACCTTCTGGCGATTAGTGATTGGTCAAGCAGGTTTGGGGTTACTGTCAATGTTAGTAAATGCCAGGCTATCCTTATTGGTAGTTCATACTTTTTACGAAGCTTGGACACTAGCCGACTTCTGCCGCTTCTTTTCGGCAATACAGTTATTCCTCTCTCGCCACACGTTAAAGACCTAGGCTTATATATTGACGATAGGTTAAGCTGGAATAAGCATATTGCTCAGGTTAGCCAGTGAGTCACCTTCACGCTGCGATTTCTCTATAGATTCAAGAATTTCCTTCCATCAAGCACTAAAACCACTTTGGTCCAATCACTTGTCCTACCGATAATTGACTATGCTGATGTTTGTTACTCTGATCTATCCCAAGAACTTCTAAACAAATTGGATCGACTTCTCAACAACTGTATTCGTTTCATATTTGGTCTTCGTAAATATGATCACATTTCTTCTTTTCGTTCTCAGCTTAATTGGCTGCCTATCCGTCACAGGAGATCCCTCAGATCCCTTTGTACACTCTTCACTATAATGAACGATCCGTGTGCTCCTGATTATTTAAAACAATATTTTAAAGTATTGGGCAGATCTCACAATTTCAACCTTCGAGCATCCAAAAACATGCTTCTTCATATTCCTTCTCACCGTACAGGGTTTATGGCTAATTCTTACGTTGTCTCTACCATAAAACTCTGGAATGTGCTTCCCCTTGACATCAAAAAAGCTGAAAGTAAATTTTCCTTCAAGCGTAAAATTCGGAACTACTACTTGAACTCCTCTCAACCTTAGTTTGGTCTTCGTCATAATTGTTATTTTTAAGTTCTCCTAGTTCATCATCATCATTTCAGCCGATAGACGTCCACTGCTGGACATAGGCCTCCCCCAAACGTCGCCACAACGAACGATCCTGTGCGTCTCGCATCCATCGGATTCCCGCAACCTTCACCAGGTCATCGGTCCACCTTGTAGGGGGCCTTCCGACACTGCGTCTTCCGGTACGCGGTCGCCACTCCAGAACCTTTCGGCCCCAACGGCCATCCGTTCTGCGAGCAATGTGCCCTGCCCATTGCCACTTTAGTTTGGCGATTCTTCGCGCTATGTCGGCAACCTTGGTTCTCCTGCGGATATCTTCATTTCTGATTCGATCACGCAAGGAAACTCCGAGCATAGCCCTTTCCATTGCCCTTTGGGTGACTTTGAGCCTTCTGATGAGGCCCATTGTGAGCGTCCACGTTTCGGAACCATATGTCATCACTGGCAACACGCACTGGTCATAGACTTTCGTCTTGAGACACTGTGGTATATTGGATGAGAAGATACCGCGCAGCTTCCCGAACGCTGCCCAGCCGAGTTGGATTCGACGGTTGACCTCTTTCTCGAAATTAGATCTACCCAACTGGACTGTCTGTCCAAGGTAGACGTAATCGTCTACAACTTCGAGTGCAGAGTCTCCGATCTTGATCGGAGTGGGTGCTACATGGTTATTTACCATGACTTTGGTTTTGTCCATGTTCATTTTAAGACCCACTCTTTCGGAAGCTCTACTGAGGTCATTGAGCATTGTGCTGAGCTCTTCCGTAGTTTCAGCCATGACTACTATGTCGTCGGCAAACCGAAGATGAGTGATGTACTCGCCATTGACATTAATGCCCAATCCACTCCAGTCCAGAACCTTGAAGACATCCTCCATTGCGGCCGTGAACAGTTTCGGAGAAATGACGTCTCCCTGCCTCACACCCCGCTGCAGGAGGATAGGTTTCGAGGTCTGGTCCTGCAGTCTGACTGACATAGTGGCGTTTTCGTACAAACACTTCAGCACCTCGATGTACCGATAGTCAATCTGGCACCGTTGGAGAGACTGCAGCACAGCCCAAGTCTCGATCGAATCAAAGGCTTTCTCGTAATCCACAAACGCTAAGCAGAGAGGCAGATTATACTCCTCGGTCTTCTGTATAACCTGCCGTAGCGTGTGTATGTGGTCTATGGTGCTAAAGCCTTTTCGGAATCCGGCTTGTTCGGGAGGCTGGAAGTCGTCGAACCTGCGCGCGAGACGGTTCGTGATGACTCTGGAAAACAGCTTGTAGACATGGCTCAGAAGTGAGATGGGCCTATAATTCTTGAGCAGGGCCTTGTCGCCCTTCTTAAAGAAGAGTACCACCACACTTCCGCTCCATGCCTGTGGTGTTTTTCCCTCGAATATGACGGAATCAAACAGCTTCTGAAGGGCCTTAAGGATCGGTTTACCACCCGCCTTCAGGAGTTCGGCTGTAATTCTGTCATCACCCGGTGCCTTGTTGTTATTAAGCTGCTTCAGAGCCATCCTAATCTCGTACAGGCTGACGTCCGGGATATCTTCGGTATAGTGTCTCCTAGTTATAATGTCTTTATTAGTTTATAATATTAGCATATATAAGTATTTTATTATTGTAACTTAATTTATTGATACTACTTTTCATTTGATATTTATCTGTTATTTATTTATTGTGCACACCTACCACAGTGTTATCTCTTTTAACCCAAAGGTTGACTGGTAGAGAATGCCTTGTTGCATTAAGTCCGCCTATGTACCACTACTGTACATGAAGTTTAAATAAATAAATAAATTTTCCTTAAGGCTACCGCAAAGAACATATGCGCTCCTATACATATTCTTTTTAGTAAATCTCTTGCACAAGGCATTTTTCCTGACGTATGGAAGAGCGCAAACATAACTCCAATTTATAAATCGGGTTCTAAGCAATGTCATGTCAGCCCTACCGAAGCTTTTTGAGAGGTTAGTCCATGATAAAGTATATCCTGCTCTTCACAATACTATAATCCAGCAACAACATGGATTTGTAAAGCAAAGGTTAACTACAACAAATTTGGTGGCCTTTATGGATTATCTTTTCAATAATATGGATAATCGTGTTCAAGTGGACACCATTTATACTGATTTACGAAAGGCATTCGATAAGGTTGATCATGAGTTGCTCCTGAAAAAAAAATCCTTTAACGGCATACGTGGTGATTTACTCAGATGGTTCTCTTCATATATTACGAATAGAACCCAGAGAGTTGTAATTAATGGTTTCAGATCTGCCACAACTATAAGTGTGACTTCCGGTGTACCGCAGGGCTCAATTCTGGGACCACTATTATTTATTTTATTTATTAACGACATTATCAGCTGTTTTCGTAATTCAAAAATTTTACTCTATGCTGATGATCTAAAAATTTATAGACCTATCAAAAACATGCAAGATAGCAGTTTATTACAGGAAGATCTGGATCGCTTTAGTGATTATTGTAGGCTTAATAAATTGCAACTAAGTCTGCCTAAATGCTGTTGTATCAGTTTTACGAAGAATAGGCATGTTTTCAAGTACCCTTGTGCTTTGGATAATACTGCTCTCTCAAGTGTCCCTTATTCGTGATCTTGGAATTCTTCTTGACGATAAGCTTCACCTTGATGCCCACATTGACAAAGTTGTGAGCAATGCCTATCGTATGTGCGGTTTTGTGATGAGATCTGCGAAGGAGTTTGTGCGTCCCTCCACCTATTTATATCTTTATAAATCGCTAATCAGATCTCAGCTCGAGTACGCAGTGCCAGTGTGGAATCCCTTCTACAATAAATATTCGGAACAAATTGAAAAGGTTCAAAGAAAGTTCTTTAAAGCCATGCATTACCGTTGCTTCCGTACATATTTAACATATGATGAATTACTTAAAAAGTATAAATTACTTAGTTTGAAATCAAGACGTACTCTCCTAGAGACGGTATTCTTGTTTGATTTGTGTAGCAATGTTTATGACTGCATTGATATCCGCAATAAAATATGTTACGTAGTTCCTAGGACAACAGTTCGTCGCGAGCTGCGCGCTTGTCCCCTGTTTGCAGTGTCCTCTTGTCGCACTAAAGCAGGTGAGCGGGCACCTCTACGTCGACTTACCACAAACTTTAATAAGAATTTCCTTCATATTGATATGTTTGCTCTTTCATCCCATAAATTCAAATATAACCTATTAAAAACTTTAAGTCAGTAAGTAGTCATTTTAGTCATTAGTTATCTTTATTTATTTATTGTTGTAATAGTGTAGGTTTTAGTTTTAAATCGCATGTATTGCAAATTTTTGTTATTATGTATTTCGTGGAAAACGTTGTTGGTTACACGTTTAACCATATTGTTTTGTATTTTATTTTTTCAGTAAATTGTAATGTGTCACTGTTTGTTTTCCCATATCAAATAAATAAATAAAATGATGGATGGATTGTGTGAACAGTGATATGAAAGAAAAAGAAGTTAGTGATAGCATGACGGTTGACAGGATAGAATGGAAGAAAAAAACATGTTGTGCCGACCCCAAATAAGATGGGACAAGGGCAGGAAGATGATGAAATAAATAAATAAAATAAAATAATCACTTATAACTCGAGATCGGCTGGATCAATTTTCATGGTTTTTGTTTCGTTGGATTTGTCTCCGCCCTGAATAGCAGAATACATTTTAAAAACAATGAAAACTTGACGAATACATAATTATGAAAATGAATCATTTTCCATTTAATTATGTTCCTTTGTTTCGTACCTATCAAAAGTAGGTTAAAATTGGGGTTTCCAGATCAAAGAAGATCTGAAAACCCGCAATTTTCACCATTCACTATAGAATCATTTCAGATTCAGAAACACCTAATTACGGTCATCATTACTCATTACTTCTAAATAGTACTTGCAAAATATTCTGACTTGACTATTGAGTGGTCTTTAATATTTAACCATTTTAATGTAATAGATATTCAATATAAATGTGAAACATTTATCTTATTGAACATTCGTAATTGTGTACATTATAATTTATCATTATATTCATTCAACAATTAAATGACACGGAAATTGGACCAACAGTCGGTATAGTCTATTCGACACGACAGACTAACGAAAATGAAGTGCGCTCCGCGCTGTCTTATATCTATATGCAGTGTAACGATTTAGTTTGAATGTTATGACGTAGAAATAAAAAGTACTATGTTTTTAAATACTTTTATTTACAATAAATATTTACAGTATATACTAACCATTTAAAAACAAATAATAATACAACTATTATACGTCTATTTTAAACAATTAGGTACATGAGTTGAACTTAATTTTTTAACTATTTTAGCAACTAAATACTTGGTTTCAGTCATTATGTCATCAATATCACTACGGACTAAATATTGTATATTCACGCTTGCACTATCGGGGTCACTGTCCATTTCATCCATCTGACGACCTTCCACATCATGCACAATTATTTTTATAATTCGGTGAACATGCCCGGGCTCTTTACGTATGATAAAGGATGTGTTTTTAAAAGGTTTTGACTTTTTCTTCTTCCTTATTTTTTTCTCTTGTATTTTTTGCTGTCTACTCTCTTCACATGCTTTTTCCGCCACTTCGGCATACCAGCTTTCTTGGTCTTGAGCATAGTAAAATGGATTAAGAACTGGATCGGAGCATTCTATCGAATTCTGAAATAATAGTTATATGCTATTAAACAGCATCGAATATGAATTCAATTGCTAATATCAATGATCACTTAGATACTTACGTTACATTGTTGGTTAATGTTATCTAAAACTGGACTGTAGGATGGTGAGTGTGACATATTTAATTCTATGTCCCGACTTTGTTAAACTCCTGGAAAAAAATACTCTAAATTAATATTTCGTTAACCGACATTCAGATATCTTAAAACAACAGTTGCGGTTGAAACATAGTGTTATATAGAAATAAATATGTACAAGGCCTATATGTATTAAACATCGATTAAACTGTCTGATAAATATATTATAATAATGTGGGATAAAATACGGAGAATAATATTAAAATTTACCAATATTACACGATAAAGCCAGTTGCAACAGTCAAGTATATATTTGGAATAGATTTTAAAAGATTTTTCTCTCTATTTAAGTATTTATATACCCTAATATAATTTTAATGGATAGAGTTCAAAATCGCACGTTTTTAAGTTAGATATCATATCTTTTCCAAAAATGGTATAGTGAAATAGGAAACGTAAGACATTACGACGCCTATAATTTTATTGTTTATCATAAATATATATCGATAAAATAATACTACTGTCCTTATGTTCACGGTAATCGTTTTCATACATTTTATTTAAATAATTAGGCAAGCAAACTCATGGTATGTTAACAGTATATCAAAGTTGCACCGTAAGCTGAATTCTTTTTAAGGAGATGAATCAAAACAATATTGCACTATCGACATACTATTGTTACGTTTGGTTTCGCCCGTTTTTATTGTAATATTTTTAAAGCTAAGGTATCTTTGTCACGATTAGAATGGTAAATAATGTTTTTATTTGTTATTTGTTCATAAATTAAGGTTGATCGATATATCATCACGCCTTTAATTCTCATTTAGGCAGAGGTGTATTTCACCAACTATTCGTCAGTTATATTATTTTTACAAAGGATCCAATAGGCGAATCTATCACCACCTACGACATTTCGACGCAGTCGGATAAAAATAATAATGAATTAGTAGATCAATATTATTTACAATATCACATCACAAACCTTCATTTGGATGCAGATAACTGACACAGCATTTTCTATACACATGCCTCTTCCCAAATTTGGGATAATATAACGTAGATTTATCACTATTTAAGCGTCCCTCTGCTGAAGTTCAACCACAAAGCACCTCTTCCAGAGCTAGTGGCATCATCGTACATCAAGTCTTCGCTGCACTATTTAAGCTGTTGATCCCCGCACGAACGCCGGCTTTCGTGCGCCATTGTCTTACTATTGTGTCTCTAATTACACTACTCAACGAGTTAAAATGTAAGTGGCATTATTTTATATATTAGTAATTTTATTGTTTAACTATTCTTATAACAGGGAACTCCTTAGACGAGTGCTAGTAATCTCAACTATTGAGCATGAGACATTGGGTTCGATACCCAGGAAATTGAAGAATAATGATATCTTATTATATTATGTAATTATTCTAATATTCATTCGTATGATATGTATACACTATTCTATGGTATCGGCACGGAAAGCCAGGATAGCAGGTTTGAATCCTGCTTATGAATTGATTAAATTGCATAATTAATAAATTTATTTTATTTTATTTCAGGTCGTTAGAGAACGCAGAGACTCTCTTCCCGTCTGACGACGAAGTGCAACCTCCAGTCGCGAAAAAGACCAAGAAAAGGAAGCAGGTGCCAACTCAAACGAAGGAGCCGGAGGCGGTAGCGCGGACTGCATCGTATTCGCCATCGAGAGCAAGTCCGGCGCCGAGTACGTCGCGGTCAGCTCCCAAGAAACCGTATTTCAAACCAATACCTCCAAAAAAGGCTACAGCTTACGACCTCTTCGGGACTGACAGTGAAGACGAGGAAAAAGAAGATGTCACTGTTCCCAGTAAAGGTCCAATACAATTAACTTCGTATATAACTCGGCGTCTTGCTAACGGTCATTCGCGCCAGACGTATGAGCATAAGCCCGGTACGCACTATATAGATTTAAAAGTGTACCGGTGCGACGAAATTAAAAATGTTCAGCCAATTAACAGATGGCGCCAAGCAATAGTTACTGTGAAAAATCAAACACCTGAAAACACAGATGCATGGCAGCACCTGACTAATTTTATTATGGCAACTAGAAAAGAATTTGTAAAGTGTCCACCAACATTTGTTAGCAACTATTACTAAAATATTAGTATTTCATTATTAATATCTTATTACTATAAATACTATTTTACCATGACCATTACCATTACTTGCTTATTCACGACATTTAATTTTAATCATTATCTCAATATTACGTAATGATTTTTATGTACTAGTATTCTGTTAAGTATTTTTAGGTTTATATTATTATTTTATTTATTTATTTATTTGGATCTCCAACAAAGGTCACACAGATGCAATAGTAAACATTAGGCATGGGGTCCTACAACCAGATAGGACAAAAAACACATTCAAATAACTTATGTCAAAATTAAAACTAAAAAATGAGGGTCAACATACAAAGGTCAAAGGGGATACATTAGTCATTGGTCAATTTGAATTAAAACTGAATCAAACAAGAGTGACAATAATAATAAATAGGCCATAGGTTAATTTGAATTAATATTATGAATTAAAAAATTAGTAACAATCATGAAAATTATGACTATAAAATAACAATTAGAAATGTAAATTAGAATAAAAATAATACAATTACAAAATTAGACTTAAGGTGATTAATTAGGTACAAACATTTTCATTTTGCGGTGGTCAGGCTTTTTTTGTACTTTGAGAGTGGCAAGGTTATGTCCAAGTTGAAACGCTTTGACAAATCATTGTACTGCCTACAGAGTCTTGGAAGAGAGGCGAAGTGTCCCAGATTGGATTTTGATCCGGGGACATAAAATAAATTGTAATTTTTTTTCCGTGGCAGGCGAGATGGCGCGTTTAAATTTACTTTACCAAGCAGTTCGCTGCAGTCTATGGCCCCGTTAAATATTTTATGCAGTAGCACCAGGTCCGCCATTTTTCGTCTGTCAGCAAGTGATACCAATTTGTAATGCTCTAATCTATCTTTGTAGCTAACTACTTTTTTGGCTAATCGATCTTTGTAGCAAAGGTGATACAGGAAACGCCTCTGAACACTTTCCAGATGCTTGATATATATGTCATAGTGAGGATTCCAGACTGGACTGCTATATTCGAGTATGGGGCGAATCAGAGTATTAAATAATTTTATTCTGGTGGTGGCCTTTTTAAAATCTTTACTGTTACGTAAGATGAAACCAAGTATTTTAAACCCCTTCGATGATACGTGTTGGACGTGCTTATCAAATTTCAGTTGTTTGTCTAAAATGACTCCCAGGTCACGTATTTGTTCTACTTGTTTTAGTTTTTGTTGGTTTATGGTGTAAAAGTTTGGTATGGTGATTTTGTTGCGGCTGAATTGCATGTAGTAATACTTAGAGACATTGAGAAACATATTATTGGTTTGGCACCAGTACGTCAGTCTGTCCAGGTCCTCCTGCAGTAAGGCAGAGTCAAATGCAGTCACCATTGGTTTCATTATTTTTATGTCATCGGCAAAAAGATAGAAATTTGAATGTTTAAAGCAGTGTACGATGTCATTAATAAATATATTGAATAGAATTGGGCCTAAATGGGAACCTTGCGGAACACCGGATGTGGCTCTAAATGATTTAGAATGGTAGCCACTCATAACAACTTTTGATGCTCTGTTATTAAGGTAAGACTGAAACCACTCAAGCAATGATCCACCTATACCCATACCCTGAAGTTTTCTTAGAAGAAGAGCATGATCCACCTTATCGAATGCTTTACTGAAGTCAGTGTATATAGTATCAACAGGAATTCGTCTATCCACAAATTCTGAAAGGGATGATACGTAACACATGAGATTAGTAGTCGTAGATCTGGATTTGATAAAGCCATGTTGGTAGATGGTGATAAGGTGTTTGACATGGGATGAAAGACGTTCGGTTATGAGTTTCTCAAAAACCTTGCCAAAGACGACCAAGATAGAAATGGGTCTATAGTTAGTAACTAGTTTCTTCTCCCCAGCCTTGAAAACAGGTACCACCAATGCTTTTTTCCATTGCTCGGGGAAGATACCGTCTTGAAGAGATTTGTTATAGATAATTTTAAGAGGCAAAGCTAGCGCTTTCGCGCATCTTTTTATAAAGATAGGTGAAATATTATCGTCTCCTACACTTTTGTGTTCATCTAAACATGTTAGGGTTCGGAATATTTCACCAGCATTGAGTTCCAGCTTACAGAGAGTCAGCGGGTTGTTATTCGTGTTGACATTTGGTGGTTGTGATGAAGTTGTAGTGTTGTAGACATCTGCGAAGTTTTCCGCAAACAGATTACAAATATCGTGACCCGTTCAAAGTCAAAGTCAAAGTCAAAGTCAAAGTCAAAGATTTATTTGCAGATAAATATGGTTATAAAAGTTCTTACAATGGTTATATATAATAGTTGCTTAACATATTTAATCATAACATAATGACATGCAAATTTTTTACAGGTAAAATTAATTAATTATTATTCCAATTGTAGTACAAATAAACAAATTATTATTAATTAAATTTGAACTGAAGGAATTCTTTTATAGTATAAAAGGGATTCTCAATTAACCACCTGCGTAAGGCCCTTTTGAAGCGGACCATTGGAAGTTTCTTAAATCGGTCTGGAATCTTATTATAAACTTTAATGCACATGGGGTAACAACTTCGCGTATATAGATCCGTTCTCATTTTAGGATTAATCAACCTATTAGGAAATCTAGTTCTGAACGAGCATTTATCTCCCAGTTTTTTAAACATCTCTGGATGAGATTTGGTAAATTTACATATTTCCTCAATATAGATACCCGTTAATGTCAGTATTCTTAGTTTCTTGAACAGTGGTTTACAGGATGTGAGTGGGTCTACATTACAAATCGCACGTATACACCTCTTTTGTGCGATGAAGGCTCTTCCGAGATGCACCGAGTTTCCCCATACCAGTATACCATAACGCAGTATTGAACCAACATAAGCATGATAAGCCTGTAATGTGGCTTGTCTACTTGTTAGGTTAGATAAACGCCATAAAACATAAGCAAACTTACTGAGTTTTCCACATATCATATCAATATGACCAATCCAGGAGCACCTCTCATCTAGAACTATCCCAAGAAAAGTCATACTATCTGATTGTTGTATTTGTTTATCATTATAAGTGATGTTTAAATTAATTTTATTCCAGTTTTTGTTAAGAAATTGTACATATTTTGTTTTATCTATGTTAGGTTTAAGGTTATTCTTTTCCATCCAAGATATTATTTTTCTTACGGTGTTATTTATTTCTTCATTATAGTTTTCTTTAGTTTTAGGGATAATTACGGACACATCGTCTGCAAAGAGTATGCAAGGATAGTCAGTTACTTCTGTCAGGTCATTAATATATAACAGAAAGAGTGGGGGACCTAAAATACTGCCCTGTGGAACGCCTGTACAATTGTAACCAATTCGGATTTAAATTTCATTTCACCGTTTTGGTTTGGTTTATCCACAGTAATTTCTACAAATTGCGATCTGTTTGTAAGGTAACTTTGTAACCATGCATTTGCTTTACCGCGTATTCCATATTTGTCACATTTTTTTAGTAGTAGCTCATGCGATACAAAGTCAAAGGCTTTTGACATGTCAAAAAATACAACAGTGGTCGGGATTTTCTGGTCAATATTTTTAGTAACTAGGTTAGTTAAATTAAATGCCGCTGTGGTTGTCGATTTCTTTTTTTGGAATCCATGTTGTTCATGTTTCAAAATTCGGAACTTATCGATAAAATTTATTAATCTCGTATGCATGACCTTTTCGTAAATTTTCGCTAAAATAGGCAATAAAGCTATCGGTCTGTAATTATCAACAAGTTTTTTGTTACCTTTTTTATATATTGGTTTAATAACTGTCATTTTTAATTTCTCAGGAAACACTCCCGTGAATAAGGACAAGTTTATTAAATGTACTAATACCGGACTAATAATAAGGCTTATATATTTTATAATTTTTGTAGGTACTTCATCATAACCTGTTGAGTTTGTATCCCGGAGTGATTTTATTACTTTTTGTATTTCGTCATCATTGGTGGGCATTAAAAATATACTAGAATTAATAGGATCAATGTCATAATTATTAGTATTAATGTCAAAATCGTTATTCGTCATATTGATATAATAATCATTTACATAATTGGCAATGTCTATGGGGTTTGTTAGTGATCCGGTATCAGTTTCTATCTCCTTAATATTTGACTCCTGAATTTGATTATTATTGGAATAATGTTTTATTAAATCCCATGACGCCTTGCATTTATTTTTAGCCCTAGTTATGTAATTAGAATTATGAAGTTTTTGTGCTTTTTGTATACATTTTTTAAGTAATTTATTATAATTTAAGTATTTTATTTTATTATCTTTATCTGATGAGAAGTAGTATTTAAAACGCAAGTTCCTTTTGGTTTTAGTTGATTTTTTAATACCTTTGGAAATCCATTTTGCATATTTTTTTACTTGATTGACTTTGATCTTGACTTTAGGGAAGCACAAATCAAAGAACAAGATAAGTGTATCATGAAACTGATTAAACGCACTGTTGGCTTCCTGATCAGAAAAAACTTCTGCCCATTTTAACTTTGACATACAGTTAAAGAACTTTTCTTTATTTTCGGCGCTAAAATCACGCTTATGAATTATACGAAAGCGTAAAGGCGGAACTTTACTGTTTACTTGTATGGAAATCATCTGAGCTGTTTCGTGATCTGACAGTCCCAGCGGTATAACCTCACATATTGCATCCTTACAGTTACTTATTATTTGATCTAGACATGAATTTCTTCTTGTTGGTTGTTTTATATGTAATGTTAAGTCAAAATTATTTACAATCCTAGTTAATTCGTCTATACATTTCTTATTTCTATCGATTTTTTTGCTCAAAATATCAATGTTAAGATCACCTACTATCACTAGTTGTTTTTTTGATTTATTTCGAAGGTTGCACAATATTATTTCTAAATTACGTAGGAAAATAAAAGGGTTTGAGCTTGGTGTACGATATAAGGCTATTATTATAATGTTATATTGTAAGAGTTCAATACCACAACACTCAAACTCATTTTCAGACGCATATTTTTTCAATTGCGTCAGTACTTTGTACTCAATGTGATTTAGGCAGAATATACAAACACCACCTCGCTTTTTATTCTTTCTTGAGTACCAGTCTCCTAATTTGTAGTCATTTAAGGCAATGCTACTCTCCTCACCCGCTTTAATAAAAGTCTCCGTTAAGCACACTACGTCAATAACTAACTTCTCATTTAGGAACGAGTCAATTGCAATTTCTAAAAGTTCTCTTTTACTTCTTAAGCCTGCAATATTTTGATGAAGAACATTTATTGAGTGACAATTAATTACGTCAATGGACTTTACGTCTTTTACCTTACTTAACTCATTATCATAAGAGTTCATATGTGGCTTATCACAGAACGTTTTAGTTGTAGGTAAAGTATTACTAGTACCTGCGAAAAAAGGTATTATTTGTGGTGCTTTTATAGTTAGATGATCTTTTTGGTCGGTAAGTAGGCTTTATGTCTAGGCTTGTATTAAAATATGTAGACAAATCGGAGCATTTTGACTGAGCAGTTGGGTTTTTGTTGAAGTTTAGGTATTTGCTTTTATAGTCAATTGTATCGATCAGAACGTTCAGTTTATGACAAGTATTGCTATGAGTACGTAAGAAGTAACAATTATCGTTATTGTTACATATTAGTTCTAAATTATTATTTAGTAACTTTACATTTAGATGTTTATTTTCCAACACACTTAGCACGATAATTGGACAATTTTTATATTTTTTTATAAACATATATAATTCATTTAGCAAAATAGTAGGGTTGTAGTCATTTTCTCCAACACAAATAATAATTTTATCACAAGATTTACATGTCAACTCTGTGTTTAACAATTGCTGAGAGATTGCATTGTATTTTATCATTCCCTCTACACAGTACCTTTCGTATGAACTATTAAATCTTAGATCAAGTAGGCGTGTAGTTAAGCCCGTAATTTGCTGGGTTCCAAGGACATGTATTTTTCTCTTCGGATAAATACTATTGTTTCTAAGATATGAATTAACAGTTATAATAGCTTTTTTCTTACTATGCTGCATGGTAGTTTGAGCGCATTCTGCATTTGTCTTCTTGAGTTTTGGTCGTTCTTCCGTATTTAGTGTAGTAGTCAAATTGGTTAAGTTGAATTTTTGAGTCCCATTATGTAACGAGTTGTTAGGTTTCCTTCCCATTCCTGGTTCATGTTGTAGTTGGTTGGTTAAAATCTTTGATTCGTGTAAGTTTCTAGATTTCCGTTTAGGAGTGCTAAGTTTTGGTGAAAATATTTTACTTAAACTATTAATTTTGGTTTCTTGATTTTGTAATCTTTTCTTTAAGGTTATTCTTTTCCATCCAAGATATTATTTTTCTTACGGTGTTATTTATTTCTTCATTATAGTTTTCTTTAGTTTTAGGGATAATTACGGACACATCGTCTGCAAAGAGTATGCAAGGATAGTCAGTTACTTCTGTCAGGTCATTAATATATAACAGAAAGAGTGGGGGACCTAAAATACTGCCCTGTGGAACGCCTGTACAATTGTAACCAATTCGGATTTAAATTTCATTTCACCGTTTTGGTTTGGTTTATCCACAGTAATTTCTACAAATTGCGATCTGTTTGTAAGGTAACTTTGTAACCATGCATTTGCTTTACCGCGTATTCCATATTTGTCACATTTTTTTAGTAGTAGCTCATGCGATACAAAGTCAAAGGCTTTTGACATGTCAAAAAATACAACAGTGGTCGGGATTTTCTGGTCAATATTTTTAGTAACTAGGTTAGTTAAATTAAATGCCGCTGTGGTTGTCGATTTCTTTTTTTGGAATCCATGTTGTTCATGTTTCAAAATTCGGAACTTATCGATAAAATTTATTAATCTCGTATGCATGACCTTTTCGTAAATTTTCGCTAAAATAGGCAATAAAGCTATCGGTCTGTAATTATCAACAAGTTTTTTGTTACCTTTTTTATATATTGGTTTAATAACTGTCATTTTTAATTTCTCAGGAAACACTCCCGTGAATAAGGACAAGTTTATTAAATGTACTAATACCGGACTAATAATAAGGCTTATATATTTTATAATTTTTGTAGGTACTTCATCATAACCTGTTGAGTTTGTATCCCGGAGTGATTTTATTACTTTTTGTATTTCGTCATCATTGGTGGGCATTAAAAATATACTAGAATTAATAGGATCAATGTCATAATTATTAGTATTAATGTCAAAATCGTTATTCGTCATATTGATATAATAATCATTTACATAATTGGCAATGTCTATGGGGTTTGTTAGTGATCCGGTATCAGTTTCTATCTCCTTAATATTTGACTCCTGAATTTGATTATTATTGGAATAATGTTTTATTAAATCCCATGACGCCTTGCATTTATTTTTAGCCCTAGTTATGTAATTAGAATTATGAAGTTTTTGTGCTTTTTGTATACATTTTTTAAGTAATTTATTATAATTTAAGTATTTTATTTTATTATCTTTATCTGATGAGAAGTAGTATTTAAAACGCAAGTTCCTTTTGGTTTTAGTTGATTTTTTAATACCTTTGGAAATCCATTTTGCATATTTTTTTACTTGATTGACTTTGATCTTGACTTTAGGGAAGCACAAATCAAAGAACAAGATAAGTGTATCATGAAACTGATTAAACGCACTGTTGGCTTCCTGATCAGAAAAAACTTCTGCCCATTTTAACTTTGACATACAGTTAAAGAACTTTTCTTTATTTTCGGCGCTAAAATCACGCTTATGAATTATACGAAAGCGTAAAGGCGGAACTTTACTGTTTACTTGTATGGAAATCATCTGAGCTGTTTCGTGATCTGACAGTCCCAGCGGTATAACCTCACATATTGCATCCTTACAGTTACTTATTATTTGATCTAGACATGAATTTCTTCTTGTTGGTTGTTTTATATGTAATGTTAAGTCAAAATTATTTACAATCCTAGTTAATTCGTCTATACATTTCTTATTTCTATCGATTTTTTTGCTCAAAATATCAATGTTAAGATCACCTACTATCACTAGTTGTTTTTTTGATTTATTTCGAAGGTTGCACAATATTATTTCTAAATTACGTAGGAAAATAAAAGGGTTTGAGCTTGGTGTACGATATAAGGCTATTATTATAATGTTATATTGTAAGAGTTCAATACCACAACACTCAAACTCATTTTCAGACGCATATTTTTTCAATTGCGTCAGTACTTTGTACTCAATGTGATTTAGGCAGAATATACAAACACCACCTCGCTTTTTATTCTTTCTTGAGTACCAGTCTCCTAATTTGTAGTCATTTAAGGCAATGCTACTCTCCTCACCCGCTTTAATAAAAGTCTCCGTTAAGCACACTACGTCAATAACTAACTTCTCATTTAGGAACGAGTCAATTGCAATTTCTAAAAGTTCTCTTTTACTTCTTAAGCCTGCAATATTTTGATGAAGAACATTTATTGAGTGACAATTAATTACGTCAATGGACTTTACGTCTTTTACCTTACTTAACTCATTATCATAAGAGTTCATATGTGGCTTATCACAGAACGTTTTAGTTGTAGGTAAAGTATTACTAGTACCTGCGAAAAAAGGTATTATTTGTGGTGCTTTTATAGTTAGATGATCTTTTTGGTCGGTAAGTAGGCTTTATGTCTAGGCTTGTATTAAAATATGTAGACAAATCGGAGCATTTTGACTGAGCAGTTGGGTTTTTGTTGAAGTTTAGGTATTTGCTTTTATAGTCAATTGTATCGATCAGAACGTTCAGTTTATGACAAGTATTGCTATGAGTACGTAAGAAGTAACAATTATCGTTATTGTTACATATTAGTTCTAAATTATTATTTAGTAACTTTACATTTAGATGTTTATTTTCCAACACACTTAGCACGATAATTGGACAATTTTTATATTTTTTTATAAACATATATAATTCATTTAGCAAAATAGTAGGGTTGTAGTCATTTTCTCCAACACAAATAATAATTTTATCACAAGATTTACATGTCAACTCTGTGTTTAACAATTGCTGAGAGATTGCATTGTATTTTATCATTCCCTCTACACAGTACCTTTCGTATGAACTATTAAATCTTAGATCAAGTAGGCGTGTAGTTAAGCCCGTAATTTGCTGGGTTCCAAGGACATGTATTTTTCTCTTCGGATAAATACTATTGTTTCTAAGATATGAATTAACAGTTATAATAGCTTTTTTCTTACTATGCTGCATGGTAGTTTGAGCGCATTCTGCATTTGTCTTCTTGAGTTTTGGTCGTTCTTCCGTATTTAGTGTAGTAGTCAAATTGGTTAAGTTGAATTTTTGAGTCCCATTATGTAACGAGTTGTTAGGTTTCCTTCCCATTCCTGGTTCATGTTGTAGTTGGTTGGTTAAAATCTTTGATTCGTGTAAGTTTCTAGATTTCCGTTTAGGAGTGCTAAGTTTTGGTGAAAATATTTTACTTAAACTATTAATTTTGGTTTCTTGATTTTGTAATCTTTTCTCTAAATCAATTTTTTCAAGTATTAAGTTTTCAATTTCTTTATGAGCACTCTCTAGCTTTTCCTTTAAATCTCTGACAGTTTCCTTTAAATCAGTAATATCTTGGCAATCCCATGTAGATAAGTCAGGTAAACTTCTTCCCAGGGCATTAGAGTCGGTGGATAGGAATGAATTATCTTCAAAACTTGTTGCAGAGGCATTTAAATTAGTCATTCTTCTTCGAAGTGTAATATAATCATTCGTGTTTTCCATGATAGTAAATTGTAAAATTATTAAAAGAATTGAGTACCCAGATAAGCAGCAATATTCAGACAATGTTGTTGCTGCACTGCACTGCTGAGTGTCGCTGCACTGCACCGCCGAGTACTGCTGCACTGAACCCCTGAGTGTCGCTGCACTGCACCGTTGAGTACTGCTGCACTGAACCCCTGAGTGTCGCTGCACTGCACCGTTGAGTATTGCTGCACTGAACCCCTGAGTGTCGCTGCACTGCACGGCTGAGTATAGCTGCACTGCACTTCTGATACTGAGTGTAGCTGCACTGCACCACCAATGCCAATGGCGCCGGTGTTATCTGCTTTGGCAACACTGTTTTTAGGATGTTGATCTGCCGATAGGTGGCGTTGTATTCAACTGTTTTAAATAAAAAACGGAACGTTTTTGTAGGAAATTTTTGAAATCACTATTTCAAAGTGTTTTCTCAATAATTGTTCCAGGTGATATTTCTAATATTCAGTCAGAAACGTCACAATCAAGTTCAACAAGCACTTACAACATCTTGATTCCCAATATACAAGTCACTGTTTGGGTCACTTAAAGTCACTGTTAATATAGTTTTAGATGCACAATAATCGTGGATAACACTTTCACAGATAGATAATGTGTCCGGATTCACTTTATTGAAGAATTCACAGTTCATAGTTGGGATTAATTATTTTTAAATATAAATTTAGCAGGAGCACAGTCAAAGCGAATGTTTACGTGTCAGCGCCATCATCGTTGATGCGGTTTTGTCTTTGTAACACATAACTGCGGGATAAGCACTGCTGGATTTTCTTTTGTTTTTAATAAAAGACCAGAAAGTTTTAGGATCTTTTGAAACCGCGGCTTCTAATTTCTCAATATAATTTTTGTAGCATATTGTTCTTAGTTTGCTACAAGTGGCGCGCAGACTTTCGAACGATATGACGTCAAGGGGGTTATTATATTTTTTTATCTTTACTCGCACTTTGTTTTTTTCTTTTAAAAAGCGCTTGAGTTTAGGCGTGTACCCAGCGACGTGCGAGCAATACAAGTTAAAAAGCCGGGCTTGATGTGAAAATAATACCTCACCACACCACAGTCATCTATATCATAAAACACAACAAATGAATTAAATTAAATAAAACTCTAATTTTTAAACTTCGCGCGCTTATGCGTTTACGCGCTGTTGCCATTTCGTGTTCATTCACGCACGATACCTAGGACGTAAGCACAGTTGCCGCTCTGAGCGCCATCTCTCCGATCTCACTCTAACACTTAACAAAAAAAAGAGATGAACACTAGTGTGTTGCTGCCTCTGTCTGGCGCAAAGGCTTGTTATGAGGCTTGATCTGCCATCTCACTTTTCCCTATAAAAACATAAAAATGTGAGTCTGTGTGAGTAAAATTTGATACTGTGTGCAAGTACTAATCGAACATTTTTTCTTTAAAATATTCCGGGCTTGAAATGTTTGATCAATGAATTTTACTACAAGGCGCACTTTTACTATACAAATTCCGAGGCGCCCTCTATCTATGACGCTTAAAAGTTCCGCAAACAAATTAGTTCAAATTTGCTTTGAGCGGTTAAATCGTGTTTACTTTTACGTGTGTTTTGTTAACAAAGATTTTTGATTTCTGTCATTTAAAGTTTTATGATTAGTTATTACTATAACTTACTTTGTTTTGAAGTGATTAAAGTTTATTATCTTTGAAATGAATTCGGAAATACATGCAATTGTTTCTTGTGACGGATTAAAATGTGTGGAAAAAATACTTGGCCAGGTAAAGACTTTGACTTTTAGAGATAAATATGATCTCGTAACTTCGCCTAAACATACCCCTGATTTGAATATTTCTCAGAAAACTAAATCACATAATAGGCAGTTTCATTCGTGTTGCATATTTTTCTCAAACGATAAGAATGCTTGGAATACATCAGGTTATAATGACTTAAATAACTTCGCTGGTGCTATGAAAAGACATCAGAATTCTCAAATGCTGTTATTTCATTGTGTAGTTTTGGTAAACCGCGAACAAAAACTTGGTTCTATTTCTCGACCGATATCCGTGTCCTCGACAGTTATGTGATGAAATTTCTAAGTGTGTGATAAAGAAACGAAGAACGGCTATGCTGTTGTATACTCTATGGCTGTTTAAATTGTGAGTATTTGCTATGCTAATTATATTACATATATATCGTAAACAAATGATTGATTTCATTGATTACTACTTTGTGCGCCATCTAGTGGATTATTCAGAAGTAGCCAGCTAGAATTTTGTTGTGAGCGAGCAAGAGTTGCCAAAAAATATCAATAGATGGCTCTTACATATTTTAAATCATTTATGATACAGGTATGATGTATAATTAATTTCTATCTTATTAATAACAAATGAAAATGTAGCAATTAATCAGCATTACAGCAAGAGATTTTGCACTGATGATACGTGACGGCGGATTATAGCGCGAGTTTTTTTTATTCGAAATATTAGGTAAATGGGTACTTGGGTAGGTAGTAGATAAGTCAAGGTTCCTTGGCTTGCCCCCTTTAAAGGTATCTGGCACGCCACTGCGTGTACCATGCTGGGTATTGTTTTCGAGATATCGTTTTCAGTGGTACGTGTAGCTTGATAATCTCATGCAAGATATCATAAAAAGTGCCAACCATTTCGTTAACCGAGGAACCACCACTTAATGAACTTTCCCAGTCAATAGAAATAAGGGATGTCAAAATTTTATCGTAGTCTGCTTTAAAATAATTAGGTTTAGTAGTCGGTTTATTTAGTAAGTATTTTGTGTCAATGGTTATAGGAATAGAAAACTCTATTGGCGGATGCAATGGATCTTCTTGTGTCAAATGTGTTTGGCAATTTGTCAGGTTATGAACCGCTGTGTTACAGAGTACCAAATCTAGTGTTCTGGATTTATTGTTTGTTACAAAATTAAACTGGCCTAGGTCATTCATCGCAATGTAATCCAAAAAGACGTGATGGTTTATAATCATAATTATACATTGCTGAGTACAATGACGGACTACAAAGTAGCCGCAGCAATTATAAACTGTTTCCAAGAGCCGTATGAAGACAACAGATATAGATAGCTTTGGATTGGCATATTGGCACTCAAGTAGAACGGACGTGTGTCTTATATAACAATATTATTTGACGTTAAAATATTTTTAAGTAATCTGTGACCTAGAAAATAAATCGCTCATTTTTTTTGCTAAGTTAGTGATTAACTTTAAGTAAATAATTATGAGTGTTTGACTAAGTATTATGTCAGATATGGAAAAGAGCCCTCGGAGTATCCCAACTCTTCCATCCCAGTGACATTAGTAATTGGTTGATCTCAATAGAAAAATACCTGAACGAAGTCTGTTCCATTGCTCAAGAAGGAAAGTTAAATTCCGATCAAAAGCTGAAGATCAGCTCCCTGCCGCGCAAGATAGGACATGGCGTTTCGCAGATGGCAGTTTTTTACCAGGACTTGAAGTTAAAGGCTAAAGAAGTGGGAAACTCTGTTCGAGCGATAAGAGAAAAATGCGACCTGACAAACTGCCTTGAAAATTTCCAGCACTCCATTCAAACAAGCATTCAAGAAAACTGGACCAAACCAACGATGGCAGAAAAAATTTCATTCGCTGACATAGTCAAAACTAATAAAAATAATTATTTACGTCCCAATAACCTTAGCTCTATTGCAATTTATCCAACCGATAAGAATAAATCGAGTGACGATACTAAATCTCTTGTCCAAAAAATAATACGTCCTGAACAAATGAAATTACACGTTAGAGGATTGCGCAAAACAAAAAACGGAGGTGTTATCATTAGCACGGAGACAAAAGACGATATAGAGAAACTTAGGAAATCATCTCAACTAAGTCGTTCCGGTCTGAAAGTGGAAGAGCCCTATAAGAGAAGACCGAGAATTGTAATAATAGGAGTACCGACCGAGTTAAGTGACCAGGAAGTGTACGATTGCATCTATGAACAGAACCTGGCTGACAAGCAGCCTAATTTACCTCGTGACTCGTTTTTGGCCTCTATAAAATTAAGTCACAAGTCGGGTAAAAAAGAGGGACCTACATGCAATTATGTTCTAGAAGTAACTGCTAGCATAAGAAAGGCGCTTATAAACCAAAGCCGAGTATTTATTAATTGGACATCCTGCCCAGTGAGGGACTTCACACTTGTGACCAGGTGCTTTAAATGTCAACAGTACGGGCATGTTGCGAAGACTTGTCGCGAAGCTGTCTATACATGTGCTCTTTGTGGTGAACAAGGCCACCAGTGGATGCTGTGCGATAAAACTGCTGATCAGTCACAGTGTGCAACGTGCATGCGTTTTAATAAACCATGTAATCACAAGACAGGCGATCAAGACTGCCCAGCTAAGAAAATTGCTGAGACAAGACTCATAAATTCTATTGATTATAATGAGGACACGTAAATCGCGACGTCGTTTTTGTTTTCTGTTACTTACATGTAACTCATTCGAGTTTTTAACCGACTTCATATTGCGTAATATTACTCATAAATAATATAGTACCTATTTTATTTTAACAATTTTACTGATTGTGCTAATAAAAAATAGTTTACAAAATCGTTACTTTGCAAAAAAATATAATAATAATAATAATAACCCCATCGCCGTATCTCTACGTTGACGTCGTGGTGGGGCTTGCGTGCTCCAATATACCCTAGGTCTGTATCGGTAAAGTTTGCTTTGCCGTAATATGCCTAGGGTGAGGGGCCAGACTAAGAGAGATACAATCCGCAGTGCAGTTTTGTGGCGAACTGTTGGGCATTAGCGACCCCACGGACCCGATCTCCCGGGAGAATTCTTGTTCTTCATCTCCGGCTTGCCTTTATTGGCCGGCCGTAGTGAACACTGACGAGGAACTGAGCTCCCACCTCTCTCTTGCCTTTATTGGCTGGCTTGAGTGGAGATTCGCAAGAGCAAACGTGCTCGGGAGAAGGATGTATAATCCAGTAAGGTGCTGGTAGGGATCTTGACCGTACTTCCGGGATTGTCCTGATAGCCGTGGTATACCTCTCCACTCCTCAAGCACCTCAGGATATGTTGCCCTCTTGTTGCTACGTCACTTCGTGCTAGCGGCCGTTTTTGGGGGCCCATTTATTGAGTGTGCAAGTCACCCCCTGCCTTTTTTCGATGCATATTAATAACGTTGTTCAGGCAGGGGCCATAGTCTTGACATAGTTCCATGTTACCAGTCCACTTAAGACTCCAAAAACCATAGCCCTATTATCTTTGTTCTCCATATGTCGCAACAGTTTTTCAATAACCGGGGGTTGTCCTTGGGTGCACTAGCATAGCGCGTACAGGGATAATCGTCGGTTGATATCATGTTCCTTTATAATTATCTAAAGGGCCTCTGCGAGTTGGCTTCGGCTCCTCGTACGCCTCCCAAAGGTCCAGGACCTCAGCGTCCTGAGATAAATAAAATATAAAAAAAAAAAAAATAATAAACCTTTATTTCAGACCACTTTGATCCATTACATTATATAAAGCCCTGATTACACAACAAAAAAAAAATATTAGTCAAATTTCAAACAAAAAAAATAAATAAATGTCAAAAAGTTAAATTTTTTAGAATTGAAAAACAAAATAAAAAAAAAAAAAAAAAAAAGGTAAAGTCAAGTTAGCATGCAATTAATTTGGTTTATACTAAATTAAATTGAATCAAATCAAATTGAATTGAATTAAATTGAATTGAATTGAATGGAATTGAATTAAATTGAATTGAATTAAATTGAACTGAACTAAATTGAACTGAATTAAATTGATTCAATAAATTAGGCACAAAAAAAAATTACAAAAAAGAGACAAAAAAAAAATACAGGACATCAAACATTTAAGCCGCTATTTCCAACCATCGTTTAAAAGTTCTAGTAGCACACACTCTATCAGCTAGTTCTTTTACTATACTGTTACTACACGTACCAACCCTGGACATGAATGACGCGATTCTGTTTCTTTGAATGGCATTGAACGCGTTCAGCCTCGCCTCCACGAACATGCCAGAGGCACTACAATTTCTCTTCAACCCCATGAGGTGTCTGTAGATGTTGTTATACTGAACGCGTATGCCATCCCAGGACTTTCTCGTATAGTCAGTCCAGAGCTGGCACGTATAGAAACTTTGATAGTATGTTCTGAATAGGTGCACTTTAGTCTGCACTTTGGCTTTAAAAAATCGTCTAGCAAGCATGTTCCCGACCACCGACAAGGCACGACGCTGACGATCGATGTCCGCATCATCCTTCATGTTCGATGTCAGTATGTGACCAAGGTACTTGAACCTCTCCACAACCTTAACTGTCTGTCCCCCAATGCATACTGGGGGAACATTCTGAGGTCCCTTTCCCGACCTGAATATCATCAGTTCTGTTTTCTTAGCGTTATAAACTAAGTCATGACTCTTCGCAAACCGATCACAGATAACCAGCAGCTTTCTTAAACCTTTAATTGAGGGGCTGAGCAGAACCATATCGTCTGCATAACTCAAGTTGTTTACATAACGATCGCCCAATTTGAGCCCCACTGGTGTCCTGCTCAGCTCCTCAATCAGGTCGTTGACATAGAGATTAAACAGGTCGGGAGAGGTCAAACCCCCCTGCCTAACACCACAAGTTAGCCTATAGTCCTCAGACATAGCACAATCCCATCTGACATTGTTGAACTGATTACAGTACCAATACCTAATAAGCCCCGTAACTCCAACTGGTACATTACTACGCTCAAGTTTCTCCCACAACAGGTCATGATTTATAGTGTCAAAGGCGCGACTAAGGTCGAGGAAACAGGCATAGACACTAGTATCCTGATCGACATAACACTTGACAACCTGTTTCAGAGAAAATATAGCCATGTCCGTTGACACTCCCGGCCGAAAACCAAACTGACCGTCGTTAATATTAATTGACGGACTCAGCTGTTTATGCAACAGACGTTCAAGCACCTTAGCCACTATAGTTGCGAGAGAGATAGGTCTGTAATTGGCCAAAATAATAATGTAATGTTGTGTCACAATAATGTCTTACGATGATGCAGATTTGTTGACTAAGCATAGTATTCGTCATGAATTTGAAATAATATTGTTCATAATTTATTTACTTTTTGTTTAATGCATTTTAGTTATATTTATTAACATATAAGCACTTAAATAAGTTACCTGAGATACAGGTTTTATACCTAGTTCAGGTAGAATACAATTTCGTACCTTTATCTCTAGAATAAGCCCTTAATGTATAAATATTTATGTAAATCAAAAAATTAAAAAAAAAAGATACACAGAACAGATTATTGAAACAATAAACACAAAGATGCATACGCCAAATCTTTTAGCAGATTACGTGCTTCAGCATAAGTTAAACCGACTAAGGACGGCATTTGTGCGGTTGGAAGGAAACGACCCAAAATTGACGGACTTCCCGCGATTTACGCAAGAAGAACTGATCTTTTTTGCAGTGGGTACGTATCACTTCAAAATAGCTTGCTCGTATTGTAGCGAGCACATTAAGAGGATGTGTATGAAATCAAAGTTTTTAGAGACCCAGTGTCCGTTGATTTAAATGGTGTAAACTGCGATTTAATTAGATGTCGCAAATCTCGTAATAAGCTTTATAAAAAATTTCGTCTACATCATGCTAGAAAATGTTCAAGATCCGCTACAAACGAAAATGTATTTTATACTCTTTTTTATACTTCAGATCCTTACATAACCAGCATTAGAAAACCGTATACTAAAAACGTGAAGGAACTTGATGAAGACACCTTAGATCTTTTGTAAGTGTACGAATTAATTTTAGATCCCGAAGTTCATCAAGTATAAATAACATAGCATTTCATAAACATTACAAATTAAACTGTGTTTGATTTTAATCGGCCTACATGCCAATGTGAAATAAAAACATTTGAATTTTGAACACTCCTTGCACGCATGCACGATTTGCGCATAGAGATGCCGCGAGTTTCCACGGGATCTCATGGTGAAACGCCATAATTATGGCAGTAAGTCTAAGAAAGTCTTTGAGGAGTGGCTGGAAAGACCTCACGGCGTCCTCACGACGTAGGTTCTCACCGAACATGGTCAGTTCGGGAAGTTCCTGCACCGGCCAAGGCCCAAGTTGCGCAAATAAAATTGGACCTAGCTGAAACCCGCCTTGCCTTAATAGAATTAGAATCGAACGATAAAGAGGATTTAGAATCTGTCACCGAAGTGCCACCCTTTAATACCAGCTAACGTGATTGGACAAAGTTTCACAATCTTACTACGAAACAGCCGATCAGCTGACAGCAACTCAGCACAGGTCTCAATTAACAACAAGCATTCGAGGAAAAGCGAAGGAAGCTGTGGAAAGACTACCACTGGTAAGCGCAGATCCGGACGATATCATGGCGATACTTCAGTTGTGATTCCACCGTTCCGACTCAATTGTGAAAAAAGAATTTGAACGTTTGCAAAACCTATCGCCCTTAACACCTTATCACATTTGCTTCCTAGGTTGAAAATTCTGTATTATCACTGCAAGAACTTAATTGCGATAAATATATCTGCGACCTACCAGTCAGGGTACTCGTGGACAAGCTAACTTCGAAATTGAGAAAGAAGTAGTACCGTTTCTGCGTTTTACCAGAACTTTTAGATCTTCGAATGTTTAATTGCTTCATACACAGTGAAGCACAAAAATACAGCTGGCACGCGAAGCCAGAAAGCGTAAACATAAATTATAGTAAAAAAAAAAAACAAACCTGACTACGACAAAATTAAAGACGTTTAAAAAGTATGAAACAAGATTTCCATAATTCGAACAGAACAAAAAGAAAAGCCGCAGTCACACGTTATAGATACCAACCGAAATAAAAAAACACGGCGTATTTATCTCCATTTTTATTTTAGCTAGAGGGCGCCATATCGAGTTTATTGCAACGTCACGTAGCCTATGTTCAGCGGACAATTAAGACGGTTCTAACGATACCTCATATTTCGAGGTCCGATAAGTAGATTAGGAGCTATTTATAACAGGGGGAACCGATCACTTTTCAGTTTTTTTTTTTTATTCGAATTTAATTTTACCGAAAACTATTGATCGACGTCTTTTTTGCTATATGCATTATTTGACATATTTTTGGTTCATCGAAGTATCATGTGTCATAAGTATTATTTTACCGCACTATATTTCGCCGATTTACAAAATAACTTTTTGCTATTGGCCGAAGCCTATTTTGAACTTTTTTCATTTTCCAAATGATTTATTTGCAATATTTTCATCACACCGATACAACATTTTCCTCCAGTCACCTATTCGAGCCAGGTCTAAGTTGATAGAATCAATGGCCTCAGATAACTTTTCGATAGGAGCTTGAGCATAAATTTGGAGATCAGCATACAGGTGTTAGAAAGAAACTAGTCGTTGAGTGACAGCGGTTATAAAAAGTGCGAAGAGTAGAGGAGATAAAACGCCACCCTGCGGCACACCGGCAGAGGTGTCACACCAAGACGAGAAAGATTCTTCAATACAAATACGCTGCCGGCGGCCAAACCGGTAACTATGAAACCAGTCAATTACCGATGGAGATATGTTAAAAGAGTACAAGATGCCGAGTAAAATGTCGAAGTCGACCGTATTGAAAGCATTGCTAAAGTCAAGTAGAGCAAGTACCGTCAACTTCCCCATCTCCATACCCGACCTAATATCGTCTGTAATATGCACGAGTGCTGAGGTCGACTATGTCCTGGTCGAAACCCAGATTGGAACGGATTGAGAAGATTATGCTTGCTAAGGAACGTGCTTAGTTGGAGGTGGACAAGCTTTTCGAGAACTTTGGAAAGGAATGGAAGAATAGAAATGGGACGATAGTCAGTGAAGGATGCAGGATGAGATTTTTTAGGTAAAGGAATAACTTGGGCGTCTTTCCAGGCTTGTGGAAAGACTTTACTGGAAACAGAGAAATTGAGGATGTGAAGGATGCCAGGAAGGATGATATCAAGGATGGGAATGATCATCTTACGACTGACACAGTCACTACCTACAGCGTTAGATGTTATCGACATAATACTCCTTCTAACATCACAAGCAGTGAATTGACTAATGACAAAAGGAGAATAATTAGGTATCGAAAGGTTTGAAAGATGACTTAGTGTAGTAGTTTTAGTGGCCCTATCCAATAAGGGCGAAGAAGAAAAATGACTATTAAGTAGGTTGAAATCTAAGTCTTTAGGAATCTTGTCATGAGACTTTTTCCCGATACCTAATGTTTTGAGGAAATTCCAGACTTTGGCTGGGTCACCATTTTGAACAGAACTGTGGATATATTGGCGATTTGCGTTCCTACACACCTTGTTGCTGAGATTTCTAATAGAGACGTATTTCTCCCTATTAAAGTCATTGGGCCGAATTTTAAACTTGAACTTCGCAGCCGCTTTTTTACGGAGCAAAAGTTTAATGTCATTAGTCAGCCATGGCGCTGGAAGATGTTTGCAGCTTGAATAGGTGCATGTGTATCATAAAGCCGAATCAAGGTTGAAGTCAAGAATTTAACCTGTTCGTCGACGGAGTGGATGTAACCACAGGCGTCCAATCAATATTGTTGGCGTCCTCTCGAAGACGATCAAGGTTCATCCCGTCAAAATTGCGAAGCAGAAGAATTTTGAACTTATGCTTTGGGGGCCGAATTTTATAAGAAGTAAAAATAAGATCGTGATAGGAAAAGGCGTCAGCAGAATATTGATCATGTTTAGCGATGTGACCGGGAGACGAGTTAAAAATAAGATCGAGAAGTGATGGGACAGCGTTAGGAAAATGGTGAGTGGCATCAAGATCCAGAATGGAAAGATTGGAAGACTCAATAATATTACGAAGAGAAGAACAGCGAGTCTTTTTTAAGAAGACATGTGTTAAAGTCGCCCATGATGATGCTGTGACTGTAAGAGGGAACTAAAGCTTCTAAAATGCGTTCAAAAGAAGAAAAGTAGTTAATTCGAAGAGAAGGGCAGTAAACCCCAAGAAGAATCTTAGAATGGTGAATGACTGCCGAACGGTTGGATGGAACTCCGGCCAGGTGCCTGAACCGGAACTTTGGTGGTTCGGTGGTGGTGGTGGGGTGTGCGGCACTTTTGTTCATAATCAACTATATTATTAAGTGTCATTACATTTAAATTATTAATTATACAAAATATTAGGTTAAACTAATCTAAAATTAGCTCCTGTTGCTTCAATCATGCAAGTGTAATTGTTCGAGTCAATCACCGAACAATAATTAACCTGTCAGCGTAATTGCGACACCGCGCTCTATGCCTTTATTATTTTATGTATTACCTAAGTAAATACAGTCAGTACGCATTCGGATAGCATATCGGGCGCGACTCAATCTCATCTCATTCACCTCATTAGTTTTAATAGTTTTTCCATTTGTATTAGTTTAATCTCAATAACTCAGACAACCTCAAGCAATTTGAAGCTATCAAGAGAAGTCTTGAGATAATGAAACAGAGTGAACCTTTGAGCACCGATATCTCTTATCACGATATCCATCTTTATACTGCTACTTATCTCATCATAGCAGTTATCTTGGTTTTGGTGGCCATTTACTGTTTTCAACGTTGGCGGAAAAGGCAACGCAAAGGAAATCGTCCCACTTCTACAGCAGAGCAGTCGGCAACCTCTGCGGCAACTGCGTTGGCGTCTCCACACACCGTTGCAGAAAGTGTTGTGATTGAGTGCAGTGAAATTTGGGAAAATGGGCAATCTAGTAGTAAATTAGTGAAAAGTGATCCTAAGCGACTAGCTGTGTCTAGTGAGTGTTTACAAAAAACGGAAGATAGAGGTTCTTCACCGATCTTTCACGTGTTTTCTCTTCCTGATTTGAATTGCAGTGATTCTGTTTAATTTGTTACGTACATTACTTTCATCTCATCCTTTAACATAACTAATTCTACATAACTATTTTAGTATTATTTGGACATTGTTTTCACCTTGTTAATATTAAGTTCATACCCATTTAACTATACCCACTAACTAACCTTATCTTTTTCTCCCTTGGGAGTATGTTCGGGTCAATCACCGAACAATAATTAACCTGTCAGCGTAATTGCGACACCGCGCTCTATGCCTTTATTATTTTATGTATTACCTAAGTAAATACAGTCAGTACGCATTCGGATAGCATATCGGGTGCGACTCAATATCATCTCATTCACCTCATTAGTTTTAATAATTTTTCCATTTGTATTAGTTTAATCGGTATTATTGAAATATAGCTATCTTTATAATCTTTAATCTTGGTTTATATTAATCTCACCCCAAACAGTAATGCCGCGACAAGTCGCGGCATGGCGGAAAGAGTTCCGGCGGGATCTCATGGCGGAATGGCGACAGCGACTATCGCAACCCAGTGCTGGGCACGCCGTAATTATGGCGGTAAGCCCCCTCTTTGAGGAGTGGCTGGAAAGGCAACACGGCGTCATTACCTGCCGCATGACGCAGGTCCTCACCGGACACGGTAAGTTCAGGAAGTTCCTGCACCGGATTCGTGCGGAAGCGACGCCCGGGTGTCGCCACTGTGTGGACCGCCCGGAGGACACGGTGGAGCATACGGTGGAGGTGTGCCCCGCTTGGGCAGAGCAACGCCGTGTCCTCGTGGGGGCGATCGGCGGCGGCGATCTCTCGCGCCGGGCCTTGGTACAGGCCATGGTCCGGAGCGAGGAGGAGTGGCAGGCGGTCGCCTCCTTCTGCGAAGCAGTAATGCTAGCGAAGGAGGCGGCCGATCGCGTGAGGCAACGGTCCTCACGCCCCAACCGCCGCCGGGATTCCGATCCCGATTTCCGACCACCGTAGGCGCGGGCTTGCGGACGGCAAGCAATGGGTGGCTCGCCGTCCGACCGTCCGGTAACCGTCTGGACCGAGTTCAAGTCGTCGACGGCGCGTGTTGTTCCACGCGCGCCTCAAGGAGTTGTCAGCAACTGTAGGGGCCCAGCAGGGTCGAAGCCTACCGGGGCCAAGGGTCTGATTCTGAAAGGAAGACTCGGCCCTGGTACGAAAGGCAAAGAAGGAACAGGAGTGGGTTTTTAGTCAGTAAAAGTCTGACACTATCTCCTGCCTCGCCCAAGAGCGGGGGATGTCATAAGATGATTTTCCCACCGGAAAAAAAAACCCCAAACAATAATAATTACATTTCTAGGCGTTTGGTGAAATGAAAATATGTTAATTGAAACAGTGGTATAATGAATGTTCATAAACATAATACTTCGAACAAATGTTATTTCGGCTAAGTGTAAGATCAGTGAAAAGTTTTTACATCAAATGAAACGTTGGAGTAACGAAAAAAAAACGAATTGATAATAGGTCAACTGTGATACAGTGGCAGACGTGACTTCGATGAAATAAAAGAAACGAAACGAAAATAATTGAAAAGTTTTAGGTAAAATGAAATTCGGTAAAATATTTTTCAATACTCTTACTCGATAGGGGTAGGGTAGGTTCAACATGCCATGTTTATCACCCTCGTGTTTTTTTTTAATTTAGCACAACAAGGGCTTTTTTCATTTCTATTTCGTCACTGTCGACGGTCTACGCAGATGCGAGATAGTAGTTAAACCGTGTATGGTAAACTTACATTTTACTAAAAAAAAAAAAATGATAACATTGACTAGTACATGGCGCAAAAAAAAAAAACACGATTGCTGTAAGTTTTCATTCAAGAAATGTAATCTCAAAACTGTCATTTTTAGCCGTTTTTGGAGATATTAAACGTTTTAGTTTAGGATAATATATGAGGCATTTTTTTTTTTTTTAGACTTATTAATTGAACGCATTTACGATCTATGACATGGTACAATATTTTTTTTAATAACTTATTTGTTTACACTACAATTAATTATTTAATATCACTATATAATAGACGCGAAATCGCGTCAGCGCTTTGTACCGGCCGAGGTCTTTCAGATTTTTAGTCTTTCTATTCTACAGTGATACTAAATAATTAATTGTATTGTAGTGCACATTATTGTTATATTTTCCGTCGGAAATCATTGATTTTGGCTTCTGCGTGGTTTTAACGGATGAATGCTCATAATATCTAATGAAAATTGAAATTGTGTTTTTGATCAGAATAATTAAATAAACATGTAACGCCGCGCCGCGTAAGGCGAGTACCTTAGACGCTCGCGCTCCCCTTCCCGACACCCGCGCAGCCGCGCCCTGCGTACCCCGCGCGCGCGCGCCAGTCGTCGCTCGCCCGCGTTAGCGTCACAAGTTTCCCAAAATCACGCCACGCGAAATACGCCCGCTGCCTTCTGTCCGCGACTCTCGTTCGCTCATATTAAGTACCTACTTTGTGTTTGTGCTGTTCGTTTACTGTACTGTATACAAACTTATATTGTAATTGTGAATAAACCCCTTATACGATTAAACTGGCGCTCAACTCGAGGTCAAACAAATAGTGCTTACCATGTCAAGACCGACTCGAGCAAATCGCACGGTCCTAGACCGCGAGCAGGAGGATCACAGCAGCAACGAAAGCGGCGAACCAGCGGTGAAGTCGCAGGAAACGCGCGCCCAAGGCGGCGCTGCTTCCGCGCATGTGCTCGCCGCGGATGACTACGACGCGACCTTGGAGACGCGCGCCCCGGAGGGCGCCTTCCCAAGTCCAACTCCCAGCGGGGCCCGTGCCGGAGCGCCCCAGGCTCTCGATACCGAGAAATTATTGACAACAATCATGGAGACATTTGCCCGAACGCAGGCGGAGACCAACCGTACCCTAGTTGAGACCCTGTGTTCGCTACACAACAATAGTCAGTGGAACCCGATTGCATCTACGCCGAGTCCGACCGCATCTACCTCAATGGTCGGAAATGCTACCGCCGCCACGCCCGGCGGCAACTTTGCTAAGTGCACCGCGCGATTCGACGGCCGTTCACGCGACGCTGAGATGCTGGAGGCATTCATCGACGCGGTGGAAGTATTCAAGGAGTGCACCGAAGTGTCCGACGAGCACGCGTTACGGGGCCTCTCCATGTTGCTGACGAGCGACGCGGCGGTATCGCGATGTGGCCGGACGCGCTGGCGCGTCTACGCGCTACCTACGGCATCCAGCAGCCAGGGTATAAGGTACTACGTGAAATGTTCGCCAAGGAACAATCGGAAAACGAACGTGCTGAGGTGTTTGTGTCACGTCTACGGTCGTTATTAGTTAAGTTGCCTTATAGTGTTCCGAGTGCGATGTAAGTCGATATCATTTACGGTCTGTTGCATCGTCGCATCCGCAAACGATTGCCGAGAGACAGTGTATCTAATGATGTAGATCTGTTATTAGAGAGAGCGAGACTCACGGAAGACTCCATCGAGGAGATTAAAAAGTCAACGGAAACTCCCGCGCTTGTAAACTCGAATATACCTACGCGCGAAACGAAGTCACCTGAGCGTAGCGTTACTACGAGTTCGGCCGCAACCACCGGTACGAAACTCGCTTCAAACTCGAACGAAAACTCGAAACGTTCTCGCGTTCGGTGTTCGCTTTGTAAGGCATACGGCCATGTTTCTACTGATTGTCGGAAGGCAAATAAAATAGATTCCAAGGTCAACAACCCGATACGGTGTTCTGGATGCGGTCAACCGGGTGTAGTGGGTTCTAAATGTGATATTTGTAATTCGGCATCAACGTCGACTAAGAAAGACGACAAACCGTCTTTTATTAGCGCTACTTTCCATAAGGAACCCGACACGACTAGTGATTCTGGTAGGTACGTGCGTTGGGCTAGCATAGATTCATATAAAGCACACCCACCCGATGGTGAATATCCACGTTATGGGTCGCAATGGGGTAGCCGTTGTTGACACCGGTGCTACGCATAGTTTAGCGAGCTCTTCATTATATCGGATTTTGATAGACTCGGGTGTCCGGTTCAATGACACCAAACGTTTAGTTCGGTTAGCCGACGGGTCTCGATCTTCCATGGACCTGCTAACTGCTGAGGTACCTGTCACAGTTGAAGGCTTTACAAGCTTTATCAAGCGCAAGTTCGATCGTGTATGGAGTACTGCTCTCATCTTTGGGACGGATCTGCCCGATACCAGCTTGATGCACTTGAGGCAATTGAGAGGCGAGCCAAGAGGATCATTGGCAATGATGCACTCGTTGAGTCGAGGCTTCAAAGTCTTGAGCATCGACGCAGAGTTGCTAGCCTGTCGGTTTTCTACCGGTTACATTTCGGAGAGTGTGCGTCGGAATTGCATAACCTAATTCCGCCTAGCCCGTTCCATCATCGGACCACCAGGCGTACGGCAATGCGCCACCGGTACATGGTGGACATCCCACCTATACGCACAAAACGTTTTGCGAACACATTCATAGTGCGTACAGCTAAGGAGTGGAATTCCTTGCCGGAATCTGTTTTTCCTGATGGCTACAACCCGGGAATCTTTAAGTCAAGAGTGAATAGGTTACTTCTAGGTAAGCGCGTTCCATCGTCGACCGCATCGTCGCTTTCGAGATGATATTGGACGTAGCCTAGGGTAAGTGGACGTTTAGAGACGCTCCTGATAATTTTTATGATTTTGTGTATACCTACACACTTAAGACAGTTAGTACAGATCAAGCACGCGATGATCATGCTGAGTTGCAGTTACGTCCAGACGAAGGCCCCAAGCTTACCGACGAGCAGCGGGGTATACTCAACCGCTTCATCGGCGAGCACGCGCAGCAGTTCGCGCGCGATGGGCCAGCTACGGAGTTTGCTACTCACCGTATTAAGGTACCGCCGAACCAAGAACCATTAGCTTCGCCGCCATACAGATTGTCTCCGCCCAAGCGAGAAGCACTCGAGAGGGAGTTGCAGGAGATGATCCACGCCGACGTGATAGAAGAGTGCGAGTCTCCATGGGCGTCGAACGTCGTTCTCGTAAAAAAGAAGAACGGTGGGTTTAGAGTATGCGTTGACTATCGAAAGCTCAACGCAGTCACCGAGCCCGACCGATACCCGCTCCCTAGGATCGAGGACGTTCTGCATTCCGCTAAAACCTCGAAGTACATGACCACCCTCGACCTTAGGGCGGGCTACTTTCAGGTGGTGGTACTTTGGGTGGATCCTGATGACAGAGATAAGACTGCGTTCACTACGCCGCTAGGTACGTACAGGTTCAAACGTATGCCCATGGGATTGCGCAACTCAGGCGCTACTTTCCAGCGGCTGATCGACCGGTTTAAATCCAATCTGCCAGGAGTCGCTTTGGAGGCATATTTAGATGATCTGCTGATCCTATCAGACGAGTCATTCGAGAGGCACCTCGAAGATCTCAAGGCTGTATTCCAACGGCTTACGATGTTCAGTCTGCGAGTCAACCGTGAAAAAAGTCATTTTGCCAGAGAATCAGTGAAATACCTTGGCCATATTATCAAGCCAGGTGGTATTCACGTGGATCCTGACAAAACTTCGGCGATTGCAAATATTACCCTAAGAACATAAAACACCTTAAGTGCTTCCTTCAAACCTCCAGTTGGTTCAGGCGATTTATCCCTAGTTATGCGGAGGTCGCTAAACCACTAACGACTTTGTTGAGAAAAGAAAGTACGTGGCAATGGGGTGCCGAGCAACAAAAGGCTTTCGAGCACATTAAACAGCTGTTGACAACCCCAATACTGCGTCAAGCTGATGAGGCGATGCCATTCGTCCTCAGAACCGACAGCAGTGGGTATGCCCTCGGGGCGGCTCTCCTCCAGGGGAGGGAAGCGATGAGCGTCCTATCGAGTACGTCAGCAGACTGTTAACCGCGGCCGAAAAAAACTATAGTACGACCGAAAGGGAGGCCCTGGCCGTCGTGTGGGCCGTCTCAAAGATTCGTGGGTACATCGACGGAGCGGAAGTGATCGTGAGGTCCGACCATCAACCGCTCAAGTGGCTGATGAGCATGAAATCGCCAAGTGGGCGATTGGCTCGATGGGCACTCACCCTCCAAGAGTATGACCTCAAAATCGAATACACGCCAGGCAAGGCAAACGTTCTAGCTGACACGCTGTCGCGTCCTACGTGCAGTGAAGGTTCCGATTGTGACTTGTGTTACGCCGTCGCTGACATGCGACACCCGCTAAATATACGTATGTATCTGCCAGATATACGAAACGGTTTTTATTGCATTTTTGGCATCTATATACCTATATTTACCACATATATTTTTATTTTATTTTTTCAATTAACCCAACATAGTTTTTTCTCAAACGTATAATTGTTTATCTGCATAAGGTGACAAATAAACACAGCGTACAACCATATAAGTTCCAGTTACATACTTTGACGCGGGGGGAAAAGGGCGCGCGGTGCGGGTAACTGCCGGTCACTCAGTTCTCCGGCGGGCAGCGAGTTGTGTGCGCGGGTGTTGCGTTGTTTTTTACCATGTCGAGTGAACGTTATAAATTTTTAACTACATTAAGGGAAGATGCAATTAAAAGACCAAAAAATGCTGTGGACCAAATAATAAGCGTAACATCAGACCAGATAGACTCGCCATCAAGGCAAGGTAAGTAATATTAACTAAATATTTTATAATTATTAAAGTATATATTTTAAGTGCACCCATAAATTGAGATTTCTACCTATACTGTAAATATTTGAACACGTCGTCTTAGAATTAAAATCTATCGTCATGACGACATTACTGCAATTTATTCATTCCCGATGCATAAGTATGTAACTACGCAGTTACACATTTTTAACCGACTTCAAAAAAAGGAGGAGGTTATTCAATTCGGTTGTATTTTTTTTTTATCATTTTTTTTATGTTTGTTACCTCAGATCTCCGTCGGTTATGGACCGATTTGCAAAATTTTTTTTTCCCTTTATAGGATATGCTTCCAGATTGGTTCCATTTTTTTCAAAATCCAGTTCTGATGATGGGATCCATGAGGAATCGAGGGAACTCCTCAAATATTATAGGCAACCATATAGTGATTTTGGTATTTTCATCGAGTACTTAAGCATTTACAGTCAAAAAGTAACATTTGATGAAGTGAAACTGATGAAGAAGACCAGAAATGGTGAACGGAACTTCATACTCACATTGATATCACAATGAAGATAGTTAAGCGACTATGACAATACAAATAAATGAATGGTTCTGAATAGTTACGTTGGAAATGGTATCACCGAAGTGATCTGATGATGATGATGGAGCCGGAAGGTAGGCACTGGAACTCCATAATTAATCAATGTAACCTAGCCGTGTTTGGACTTATTAGAATCGTCATGAGATGCATTTTGGCTATAAGGTACTATCGAACTGATCTGATGATGGAGCCGGAAGGTAGGCATAGGAACTCCGTAATTAATCAATATATCCTAGCCGTGTTTGGGCTTATTAGAATTGTCATGAGATGCACATTGGCTATAAGATACTATCGAATTGATCTGGTGATGGAGCCGGAAGGTGGAAGGTAGACACAGGAACTTTCTAATAAAACAATGTAACCTTGCAGTGTTTTGGGTTAATTGGAATCGTCATGAGAAATAGGCACTCTGTTTATAAGTGGTTCGCAACTAAAAAGTGTAAAATAAAAACTTTTTACAAAAAAAAAAATAACCGACTTCACTAAAAAAAACACTAAAAGGATCAAAATAATTTTAATTTCGGAAGTCGGTGTTAAATAAGAAACAAACAATACCGAGAAACACCGACTTCCGAAATTAAAATTATTTTGATCCTTTTAGTGTTTTTTTTTTGTGAAGTCGGTTATTTTTTTTTTTTTGTAAAAAGTGTTTTTACGTCGGAATTTAGTTTGATTGAAAAATGTATCTAGGTACTTACATACTTATTCTACGGAATGTGTTTAAAATGAAATCAGTTAACTAACACTTATATTGTTTTACATTGGATTTTAACATGATTATTAAAATCTATCTGTATACCTACATAGTTTTACTTTTATGAAATGATGTTGATTATCGTAGAAAATCGAGTGTTTTATTGTGGTTTGATTGTTTCAGATACCCCAGTACACTTCTCAAAATATTTCATCTTTCGTCATCTGTTGCAAGTCTTCATTCTGATGAAGAATTGCAACAGATGACGGAATTCATTGAAAATAGTGACGAAGAAACAACTGCTGCACAAAACCATCTTAAACCCTCAGAATATTCCAGAGCACATTCCCCAACCGTCACAAGTCATACAGCTTCAGTGATTTTGCCAAGTAACTCTCATGACCCCATATTGGCAACAATAACGCCCCAATCACCCATGATGAGCAATGTCAGTTCAGGTATTCGAAATGATATTTCTATTGAGTCGCCAAATTTCTCGTCAGTCATAGCTCAAGCAATTGCTTCTTGTGGTTAATAGATCATATTCGTAATTTGCAACTATTTAGTGCAAAAAATGCAATAGTATTTTTCATAGAAATATAAAAAAACAACTATATTAACATAGATTGGGAATTTTCAAAGTAAGAAATAACCACAACGGACCGACCATGATTTGAACTCGGCCTACGTTGTTTGCGAATCCAACACTTAGTTCATACGGCTACCAGCACATGACATATTTGCGTGAATTTTATCAATGCAATGGTAAGAACAAGTCGCCTCTGTGACTGTGTGATGCGTATTCAATGGCACAGAAAAATAATAATGATGTGTTAAGCTCAGTGCGACGACAGTTCCTTAGTGTATGTTATCTGTGGAATGTGGATACTCATACACGCGCACACATACGCACGGAAGTATCGTGCTCGCTCGGTTCGTAGCAATGTAATCTTTAGCGTTCTTATTGACTTTTGCGGCCTCACTGTAAATCCATATTCAACCTACCCTCTCAAGTTTGAAAACTAACACATAGATAATCAAATATTTATAAATTGATATTCAATTTTAATTATAAATTATTTCAATGTTTGAAGAAACAAAAAGAAAGTACAAAAATAAGCATTAATCATTTGAAGCACAGCGGCGCCATCTATTAACAGTATAATGTAATGTTGTCGATAGCAACATTTCAATCTGGTTTTACGCTAGATGGCGTCATTTCTCGCTTTACACGATTTTATTTCTGTACTTCCTATGCACTTTTGCAGCAGACTTCAGACTTCATTCAGTCAGCAAAGTATCGGGAATGGATGATTTGTTTATGGTTCCAAATTCAAATTTTTGTTTTTTTTTTGTTGTTGGTAGATTGGCACAACTGTTTTCCATTTTGGCGCGTGTTGCGTGTTACGCAACCGTATAACCACGGTAATATTATCTATACAGTATTGTAACTCGGCCGTATCTTTGAAATAAATGCCTACAGCCGCGCGGTACGTAAACATGCGATAGGGCTGCCCGCACTATAGCTGCCCGCCTCCAGCATTTTAATTACATTTGCCTACTTTGTGTTTCCATTTAGTTTTGTGATTGTAAATATACTTTTTTTATATAAACAAATAAAATACTTTGTGAAGTGAATAGGAAGTGTTCAATATTTGCGACCGAAAAATATTTGCGCCTCGACTGAGACGTACCTACGAAATGCTTTATTATTAAATTTTAAAGTACAAAAATCCGCATTCTAAAGCTTAATTAAAAATTGTTTTGGGAAACATGGACAAGGTGGAGAAAAAGGAATATCTTTTACTTGGTTATAGATACCTGCAGCTACTTTACAATTTATATGTTTGGTTTTAAATGAAGCAATATTTATGTGAATAAAAAACAGCACAATATATCCTACTCGTCATATTAAATATATAAATATGTACTTGAACTTATTTTTATTGAAAATATCGCGCGGCCCAGACGCGACTGTCTGCATCCCGAGCGCACCTCGAGATCGAGGCGCGTAGGTATAGCTCGCGTTTCGTCCGTTTGTATGAAGTTGGAATACTGTATAGATAATATTACCGTGGTATAACATAAGGATCGCTGATATTACGATTCAGTGTTACTCATGGATCGTGGACAATGAGATACCGATATTGCACATCGCAATGAATCTCGATGAATCTCTGTGGAATGCGCTCCCCCAAGAGGTGAGGATGGTTACAAGCCGATTAAGATTCAAGATTGAGGTTCGCGAGCATATTCGTAAGAAGTTGGCAGTAGTATCATCACAACGTTAATATTTCTCTGTTTGTCGATTGGGACCATGTTTTGTTTTTTTTTTTGTTTTTGAGTATATATATTTAGTTCATTAAATTATGTATATATTATATATTTTTTTGTAATTATTGTAATTTGAAAAATTGAAATTTATTTATTTAATATCTAGAAATTTTATATTAATTTGGAATTTTATATCTATTTAGGAATTGTTATGGTACCGATTCTGCGTTTTACCAGAACTTTTAGATCTTCGAATGTTTAATTGCTTCATACACAGTGAAGCACAAAAATGCAGCTGGTACGCGAAGCCAGAAAGCGTAAACATAAATTATAGTAACGTCAAAAAAAAAAAAAACTAAAACCCGACTACGACAAAATAAACGACGCTGAAAAAGTATGAAACAAGATTTTCATAATTCGAACAGAACAAAAAGAAAAGCCACAGTCAGACGTTATAGGTACCAACCGAATTAAAAAAAACGGCGTATTTATCTCCATTTTTATTTTCGCTAGAGGGCGCCATATCGAGTTTTGTGCAACGTCACCTAGCCTATGTTCAGCGGACAATTAAGACGGTTCTAACGATACCTCATATGTCGAGGTCCGATAAGTAGATTAGGAGCTATGAGGGAACAGATGAACATACTCACTTACATACACACATAGCCTGTCAAAATCATAACCCTTCTTTGGCTTTGCCGTAGTCGGGTAAAAAGAGGAAGGACACTGATCGTAAATGGCAGGAAAAATAGTTTTGTTAAACATTGATACAATAAACATGACGTGATGGTTTATAATTATACATTGCATACAGGTGAGATGGTGGTCAAACGCGAGCCTATAATTAATAAAAATAAAATAAAAAATTGCCGAGTACAATGACGGACTACAGAGTAGCCGCAGCAATTATAAACTGTTTAGTAGTAGTGCAACTTTTAGCAGATTACGTGTTTCAGCATAACTTAAACCGACGAAGGACGGCATTTGTGCGGTTGGAAGCAAACGACCCAAAATTGACGGACTTCCCGCGATTTACGCAAGAAGAACTGATCTTGTTTGCAGTGGGTACGTATCACTTCAAATTAGCTCGCTCGTATTGTAGCGAGCACATTAAGAGGATGTGTATGAAATCAAAGTTTTTTAGAGACCCAGTGTCTGTTGATTTAAATGGTGTAAACTGCGATTTAATTAGATGTCGCAAATCTCGTAATAGCTTTATAAAAAATTTCGTCTACATCATGCTAGAAAATGTTCAAGATCCGCTACAAACGAGAATGTATTTCATACTCTTCTTTATACTTCAGGGGGGCTAAAAAGGTCACTTTAGCAGAATCATATTAGGATAATAATATGAATCATATTACAAATCACAAAATGGTCACAATTTGGCAATTCATATTATTATCCGTAAACAATTCATATTCTGCAATTCATCTGTTTAACAGTTTTGTATGGGGATTCGTAAAATGGTTCACATAATATGAATTGCTTTTATGTCATTTAGCAGAATCATAAGAAGTTACTGACGAGCAACATTCAATTCATTTCGCAGATTTTATTTATCAAAATTTAAATAATGGCAGATTTAGGACTTTACGAAAACTTCCTAAAACACATGCGTATTACGGAGAGCCTATTATATCGCCGACGAAGTGATGCTCTTCGCAAAATGGAATTGGCATTTGAAATGCCGGACCCCGAGTTTATCGGGCTTTATAGATTACTTAAATAAAAGTGTATGTCGTGACCTCATAAATAAGCTGGAGCCCTACTTATGTACACGTCGTGGTGGACTAAGTACTGTCTCCAAGGTAAGCTAAAATATTAGGTAGGTACTATTATGACATAGTAGCTAGATACCTACTAGTTTATCTCCTTGTTTAAAAAAACTATGATAGGAGACCTTTATTGAATGAGCATATTATTTTTATTTTAGGTTCTGACTGCTTTAAGCTTGTATGCATCTGGTTCATACCAAAGGTTAAAAGGAGCTAGCGCACATCATAAGATGCACTTCAAGTATACACTTTTCAATGTCAAACATTGTTTATTGTTTAAAAAAGCTTGTCAATACGTAACGTCCTTGCTTGGCAGACAGGCAACGCAGAAATCACCTGCGTTTGACAGCGCTTTTGCTGCGAGAGCGCCACATTTCGAGACGAGCGCGCGGCGGGTCCGCTGTCGGTAGCGACAGGCGCGCGTTGGTGCGGCTATACGATGACGTTTCGCTCGCACTCAGCCCAACTCAGCCACTCGTCGCATCGCCGCGATAACATCGCCATGTGTAGACACGTTCTAAGAGAGTATAGAAATACGTAGCACGACGATTATATCGCCGCGATATGGCCCCTATTTTACCAAATTTTAACTCTGAATAAATATATTATTAACTTTTTTTTTTATTTGTTTAAATAAAATAAAATTAACATGTTTTCTGAATAGAGGTGTTTTAATAACACTATTTCAGATGACTCCCCTTAACCCCTGAGACCTACACTGATGACTCCAGTAGTGGACACAGAACCTGAGACACCTAAACGATTCTATAGGTACGGAACTGCATTGTCGGGTACGAAATACAGTAGAGCGAACCATCGGCATACTTAAGTCTCGTTGGAGGTGTTTGTTAGTAGATCGGAAACTACATTACCATCCTACCATGGCCGGTTCTTTAGCAAATGCTTGTGTGGTACCTATTACACAACATCGCTAATAGCGCAAGGATACCAATAATGGCACTATCAACACAGGAAGAGCATAATGAAACGAACTTGCAGGTAAGATATTTCAGTAAAAAATGCAATTTAATTGATGTAAGTAATAGATAAATTTTACAATTGCTCCAATCATCAAAAATGAATGTGTAAAAACACTTACAATAATACAAAACTATTGTTTGATTTCTCTTATTACATTCAAAGATTTTGAAATTATAGGCCTATCAAAATTCCCAATGAATAGCAAAAAAAAAGTTCCAGATAACAAACATACAAATTGAAACTGTATCACGAAGAAATCACCATCGTGTTGCTGGTGAAGCAATACGAAATGCACTTATACACCGGCTTTGGTCAGCACGATGATATTATATTAGGTTTATTTTGTTTCTAAGCTTTTATGCTGATTATATGTTCAAATATAGTTTAATTTCCTTATTGCTGTACTTTACTTTTCTTATTGCATAGTTTATTACATTTATTAATTATTTATTTAAACTTCATGTACTAGTGGTAAAGTCTGCTGCAAAAGTGCATAGGAAGTACAGAAATAAAATTGTGTGAAGCGAGAAATGACGCCATCTAGCGTAAAACCTGATTGAAATGTTGCTATCGACAACATTACATTATACTGTTAATAGATGGCGCCGCTGTGCTTCAAATGATTAATGCTTAATTAATGCTTATTTTTGTACTTTCTTTTTGTTTCTTCAAACATTGAAATAATTTATAATTTCTTTTAAAGAGATGAAGATATTAAAATTGAATATCAATTTATAAATATTTGATTATCTATGTGTTAGTTTTCAAACTTGAGAGGGTAGGTTGAATATGGATTTACAGTGAGGCCGCAAAAGTTAAAGATTACATTGCTACGAACCGAGCGAGCACGCACGACACTTCCGTGCGTATGTGTGCGCGTGTATGAGTATCCACATTCCACAGATAACACATACTAAGGAACTGTCGTCGCACTGAGCTTAAAATATCATTATTATTTTTCTGTGCCATTGAATATGCATCACACAGTCACAGAGGCGACTTGTTCTTACCATTGCATTGATAAAATTCACGCAAACGTGTCATGTGCTGTTAGCCGTATGAACTAAGTGTTGGATTCGCAAACAACGTAGCCCGAGTTCAAATCATGGTCGGTCCGTTGTGGTTATTTATTACTTTGAAAATTCCCAATCTATATTAATATAGTTGTTTTTTATATTTCTATGAAAAATACTATTGCATTTTTTGCACTAAATAGTTGCAAATTACGAATATGATCTATTAACCACAAGAAGAACACATTCGTAATTTTCAATTACGAATGTTTATTTATTAGTTATTAGTTGTTACATCTTTTCAATGTTGTAAGGTGGAAATAAAAAGACGTGTTTAATAAAAAAAAATATTCTTTATATTTACAAATTAAACATATATGAGAATTGTGACGCCGAATTGTTACCTAGACAAAAAATTTATCTTGTAACCGTTATCTATGTTACGTGTAAGATTGTTTGTTGGAAGTATACCCACTTAGACCATTCATAATATGAATAACGTAACAATGAAAGGATATTAAAATTTTAATAAAATAAAATATAATTGTTTATATCCAGTTATTTATTGAAAATTGATATATGATTTAGACTTTGTAAACATTTTGTTTGTATGTAACGTCACAATGAATGTATTGAGGTCATAGCTTAATTGTTCATTTTTTTGACGAAAAGAAGATTGAAACTAAACCTCAATTTCTGTTAAAAGAACTTTAGTTATCACAAGATAATCGTCAATTAGATGAGAAAAATAAATTGAACTATTATGTTAGAACGGTGTGGGTAGAAGAATAAAAAACGAAATAGAATCATGATTATTGTCAACAAAATTGATAGCGAGTTCACTGCATTCTTAAGATAAGGCGATGGCACAAGTTAAAATATATAGCTGTTTTAAACGAAAGTAAACACAATATAATACAGTGTTTGTTAACGAATAATCATGGATATGTTAAAATAAAATGGCCTACTAAATATTTAATTACACCGACTGATTTTACTAAAACTTAATATTTTGTATAACCCCCATTATTTTCGATACAGTCAAGTAGACGTTTGCGCATGGACCCAACCATATTACCGCATATTTCGCTCCCTCTAAAACTTTCCCATACCTCCATGCAATGGGTTTTTAATTGTTCCGTAGACCTCTCATTCCGCGAGTCCCACCTTTGCACCATCAAACCCCATAGATTTTCTATGGGGTTGAGGTCGGGTGATCGCGCTGGCCATGGAATAACAATTACTTCCGGGTGATTGTGAAACCACTCACGCACAGTACTCGCTCGGTGAATAGGACAATTGTCCTGGACAAACGGAAATTGTGCTAACTCATCAGCTGGGTAAATGTTGCGCACAGTAGGTAGCATAATTGAGTCTAACACTTCCACATAAGTTGAACTGTTTGCGCGTGGAGGAATGAAAGCCAGTTCTCCTGGTCCTGCTGCACTCATCCATCCCCACATATTAATTGTGATTCGACCTGATTCGGTGTTAGGAATAATGTTTTTATCACACCAGCGAGTGTTATTCTTGCGCCATAAGTGAAGCCTGCCCTTTTGACTGGATTTAAATGTTTTTTCATCTGGAAATACCGCAGTATTCCAATCAAAATCTAAATAATGACGTGCGAAACGTAATCGTTCCTGTTTATGCCTCTCTGTCAAGTACGGCTTTTTAGCAGGTTTTCTGTGATGCACGCCTTCAGCGTGAAGTGCACGGCGAACAGTATCCATCGAGGTGTCATATAATTCCGCAAAATGTCTCGTTGGTGCGAAACCATTTGTTTCGTATACGTCCACCATATGTCGTCGCTGCGCCTCGCTAATAAGCTTCGGTCTCCCACTTCTCTTTCGACTAGCAAGGCTACCTTCTTCCTCATATCTTTTTATCCAAAGACTTACAGTATTTTTCTAAAACAAAAAAAAAATATATTAGGCAGCTATACCTACTTGACTTCATTTTCATTATATAAAATGTTAACAATCATAATTATTGAATATAATTTTAAAATAAAACTGCATTTATAAATCCAATAAACCCAACGATTTATGTATTTCTCTTTTAAGCCTCATAAAGATACGATGGATGGATTCATAAATGGCATACATTTTAATTAGAAGATTAATTTATAATAAAGTTACAATTCATTAATAGCTATTATACTCACATTCAGTCCGGTTTCTTCAGATATTTGTGTTTTATTAAGACCGCTTTTATGCAGCCCAATGATAGTCGCCCTCACTTCAATACTAATATTAGCCTGCATTTTGCGAATATTACAATACTGTTAACCACACGTCACTAACCAACAACTACAACCAAACGACAGTTCATTTCGGTCAAGTTAAAACTTATGTCTACCTCGCAGAAATCTAATTCTTTATTTAGTTTTTTTGTGATCCCTTTCTAACTCTAAGAAATGTGTGAACAAGTTAAAGAATAATTTAATATAATAATATGTAATGCTAATCCATAACTTCCAATCGGGTAAGAACTTACAAAAAGTCAACATTTGCGTGGGATTTGAACTAGCGGCACACTGATTTGCGCTTCAATCTGTGTGCTCTATACCACTAGGCCATCTTGACTTATGCTAAGTTGATGAAATTATGAACTACAATCAGTTTTTGACGACAATGATGACGCATGTGTCTATTATTTGTTAAACTAAAAGTCAAGTTTATACTTTGTGAGATTGCCTTTGCTCGCCACTTAGCTGTGAAGAAACCAACGCCATCTAGTTTAATTTTCGAAAACTTGAACTCTAACGTGCAAGGGAAAATAGGCGTTAAGGTATCTAAGCACTTTTACTGGGTGATTGTACGCTCCCCTGGGACCTGCACCTTCTCCAAAACCAACGATGATCCTCCCTGGAGTAGCTTAGACAGCTCCGGATCCGAAGTTTGCGATTCCGCGAGAGTGTCGAAGCTGACCGGTACATTTAGCGCTTCCACGCGAGATAAGGGGTCGGCTACGACGTTGTCCTTGCCGGAAATGTGCCTTATGTCGGTGGTGAACTGGGCAATGTAATCTAGGTACCGGAATTGCCTGGGCGAGCAGATTTTCTTCCTCTCGTGGAATGCAAAACTGATGGGCTTGTGGTCCGTGTAGACGACGAATTGTCGAGCCTCGAGCATGTGGCGGAAGTATTTGATGGCCTCGTAAATGGCCAACAGTTCCCTGTCATAGGGAGAATACTTTGCCTGCGAAGGGCTGAGCTTTCTGGAAAAGAAAGCTAAAGGCTGCCAGCCATCATCGCTAAGCTGCTGTAACACCGCGCCGATTGCGGTATCCAACGCGTCAGTGACTAACGCGAGATTGGCATTGCAATCGGGGTGAGCTAAAAGAGCAGCGTTAGCTAAGCTCACCTTGCAGTCCTCAAATGCTTGCAAAGTATTCTCTGCAAGACATATGGGCTGCGAGCCCTTTACGTTGCCTATCAAAAGATTATGAAGTGGCGCCTGGATCTGTGCTGCGTGGGGTATGAAACGTCGGTAATAATTAATCATACCCAGGAAGCGGCGCAACTGACGAACATCTTTGGGTGGCGGGAAGTTCCTGATCGCCTCAACCTTGGAGTCTAGTGGTTGGGTGCCCTTTTCGGAGATGCGGTAACCTAGGAAAGTTACCTCCGGGACACCAAAAACGCACTTAGAGGTGTTAATCAGCATGCCGTAGTCCTTCATCCTGCCGAAGATAATACGGAGGTGCTCCTCAAGCTCCACCTGTGTCCTAGAAAATATAAGGAAGTCATCCAAATAGCTATAACAAAAGTCCAAACCTCTGGTCATTTCGTCCACAAAACGTTGGAACGTTTGGCCTGCGTTACGCAGACCGAACGTCATGTACGGGAACTCGTACAGGCCGAACGGTGTGGTGATCGCCGTCTTCGGAATGTCTTCCGGACTGACAGGGATCTGATTATAGGCTTTAACTAAATCAATGGTGCTGAAGAGTTTGCAACCAGAGATGCTGTGAGCGAAGTCGTGGATGTGCCTAATCGGATACCTGTCAGGGACGGTCCGGGCGTTGAGCATGCGGTAATCACCGCAGGGTCGCCATCCGTTGTCCTTTTTGGGAGCGAGGTGTAATGGTGATGCCCATGGACTCTCCGACGGTCTGGCAGTTCCATTGGCGAGCATCAGCTGGAACTCCTGCTGAGCAATTTTCAATTTGTCTGGCGCTAGGCGCCGAAATGGTGAAGATACTGGAGGGCCTGGGGTGGTGCGGATGTGGTGTACGGTGTTGTGAGGCGTTGTGCGTAGTGTACCGGCGGGTCGGGTGATGTCGGGAAACCCGTCTAAAATTCTATGGTACCTCGAATCACCAGAAGTTATTTTTACAGAAAATAAAGATAGATGAGTCTGTGTGATTCGAGGCTACAGTAAAAACATTCGTGTTACTATCGACTAGTCGTTGATTACGACAGTCAACGACTAGCGAGTAAAAACATAAAAAATCCACACCAATAATTGGTTTTGTCACCTCAGCAACCACAAAACGCCACTTAAAGTCCCTACGGAGTCCTAAATTTAAGTTTAGTTCTACATACCCAAATGTCTTGATGGGCGTGCCGTTCGCGGCCACTAAGTCATAATTTGTGCACACGCGTCGGTCACTAAGTAGACGGCGGGGGTAGACACAGAGGTCGCTACCTGTGTCGACCAGGAACTGCGTCTTCGTGCTGCGATCGGTGACAAACAAGCGACCAGTCGAGGGAGGGCAATCGTTTGTCGCAATCACCGACTGCCCGCGGCGTTTCCCTGCCGGTAGTCGCAGGGCTTGACGCAGCGCTTCGCCTTCTCCCCGTGCATGGAGTGGTACCAGCACACAGGGTGCTGCCGGTAGCTGGAGTCCGAGCGGATGGAGGACCGATGACGTGAGCGCCGTCGCGCGTCTCGACCACGACTGTGGGAGCGGTTCCGCGAACGGCTGTCACGCAGCTGCAGCGTCAGGTCCTTCACTGCCCGCTTCAGTTCGGCGATCTCGGCGGCCATCTCGCTTGTCGAGGGTCCTGCTGCCGAGGCTGCTGCGACGTGGCTTGCTGGCGCGACGATGTCCTGGACGCGGTCTGCCAGCTCGGCTAGCGCGCCCAGGGTGCTGTGGGGCTGCGATGCCAGGAGGGGCTGGATGCTGGTAGGGAGTCGACTGCACCAGATGGTGCGCACGAAGTCCTCGGGCACTGTAGGTCCTGCTAACCCCTGCAGGTGGCAGAGGAACTGCTACGGCTTCCGGTCCCCCAGCTCCTCGTGCATCAGCAGCTGCTTCACCTTCCGCTCTTGGGAGGCTGAGAGCCTCCGCACCAACTCCGTCTTCAACTTCTCGTACCGATTGTGCGCCGGGGGGGACATGATTATGTCCTTCACCTCCTTGGACTGCTGGTGGTCGAGATGTCCAACGACGTAGTTATATTTGGTGATGTCGCTCGTCACCCCAGCGTTCTCGAATTGCGCCTCAATCTGCGCAAACCAAATGTCGGGCTCCTCGGGCCAAAATGGGGGTAGGCGCAATGCGACGCGGTACACCTCAGCCGGCTCGACCTTTGAGCCCGAGAGGCGTTTGGCCTTGCGCGCGCGGTGCGCAACATGATCGTCGGGCTGCGATGACGCGGTGTGTTCGGTCTCACTGTCACTCATTTTTATTTAGTGTTCGTCTTGGGGTCACCAGTTTAGTTAATGTATGTGGTGAGTGCGGGTGCGCGGAAATAAAAGTCACTGCTGGTTATAGTACTCACGATTTACTCGCACTAGGTCCATACACAGCACATACGAAAAGAAGGAGAACAGACAGGAGAAACACAAAACAATAGTTACAGCACAATACAATAGTCAGTTCACGAAAACAATACCAATTTGCGTAACAAATATAATCGCGGGCGCGGCGCAGGCGGTTAGCGGCGAGGTCTGTGACCGACTGACCCTCACAACTCGAAATATAAAAGTTGAGCCTGGACGCTCAACCGCCGCGTGCGCCGGCCCGCGCGCTGGGGCAGCCGACACCATCCGACATTATAATGATAAACATTATAAATGCCGTGAATGTTGAGTAGTGTTATTGATATACATAAATGATAATAATACTGTGGCTGTGTTTATGTTTGTGTTTTAATTGTGGTGTCGTGTGTGAGTTTATAATAAACGTAAATAAACTATGTGGTAGGGATGAACCCTACATCCTTATAAAAAAGAATGCGGAGTTATTAATTTAGATAGTTCTAAAAATCCTGGTTCTCATTGGGTAGCCTATGCAAAATATAATGATTATGTTGAGTATTTTGACAGTTATGGAAATCTTAAACCTCCGAAGGAATTTATAAAATATACATTCAATATAATTATGAAAATATACAACGTGATCACCCCTTCAATTGTGGACATCTATGTTTAAATTTCTTAAAGAATTTTTGGTATAATCAAGAAATAAAATAAACAGCATCATATAAAAGAGTTCAGTGTGCAAGCATGTCTACTACAGTTACTATCTCTGGAAATAAATCAGAACTGATCTCATATTTTCAACCACCTCTTCATTTATCTGATCAGTACGAGTGCGGTTTACTATACTTTTCAGTATTAAAAATAAGACCGAATGTGTCCGTTCATAACAGCAGTTTAACAGCTGTAATCAGAATCGAATGTGATCTTGTGCACGGTTCATACTACAACGGATTACCGACTCATTTTATTCATGAATTTATATCTGATACTGCTTTAAGTCACGGCTACACAGAAATACCCCAGAACGTTATTTACTTCCCAGTGAACAAAAATATAATTTCATCCATATCTGTCAGGATTGTAGATCAGTTTGGTTATTGCATTGACTTTGGTGAAGAACATATTCAATTACGTCTTCATTTAAGAAAAGCAAAATGATAGTATATAATAAAAACCCTCCAGTGAAAATAAAACGTCTTATTCCGTCAACGACCATTAAGGTGCACAGACGTAAGAAAAACGTGAGGAAATTGACTAAATCAAATAAAGATTTTCTTAAAGCTTAAGGGTTTAAAGTATGAGTATACTACAGATTACTGATTTACCACACTTTGATAGTTCAATCGAAAGTTATGAAGTCCATTCATACAATCCCTACAATAACAGTTTTAGAGAAAACGATGAAATCAGAATCCCCATACTCCAGCAAGATATATACGTGCTACCATCAGCCAGTTCAATCTACATCGAAGGTCAGGCAAAGCTGTTCGGTAAGGATGGGCATCCGATCAAGAAAACTATTACGTTCACTAATAACCCGGTTATGTATTTGTTTCAAGACATCAGGTACGAAATGAATAGAATTGAAATAGATCGTATAAAAAAATCCGGAATAACATCAACAATGAAGTCATACATCTCATTAAATGAATCAGAAAGTAAAGTTGCTGCATTGTGGGGTTGGAATTTAAACGGGTTCCAAAGTGATGGGCATTTTAGCGTTGTGGTGCCTTTAAATAAGATTTTAGGGTTTGCAGAGGATTACAATAAAATTGTGATAAATTGTAAGCACGAACTTATATTGAATAGGAGTAATTCTAACTTAAATAGTATTATGCTTACTGATGAAGTCGTTCAGCTTCAAATAGATATACAAAGAGTTCAGTGGAGAGTACCACATATAAAAGTTTCAGATAGAGAACGTTTAACACTTTTAAAGCATTGAGAAAGAGATAAACCTATTCAGATGGCTTTTAGAAATTGGGATTTATATGAGTATCCTTTACTACCTAAAACCACAAAGCATTCTTGGTCAGTAAAAACTGCTTCTCAATTAGAAAAGCCCCGGTATGTCATTTTTTGCTTGCAGACTAATAGAAAAAGTAATAAATCGAAAGACAGCTCAGTATTTGATCATTGTGATGTGACAAACGTAACGCTATTTTTGAATTCTCAATATTACCCTTACGAACCTTTAGGCTTAAAGTTTTCTGAAAACAAGTACAGTATATTATATGAAATGTATGTGAAATTTTGTCAGTCGTATTATAACAGCCCAGTCGATACCTTGCTTGATCTGAAGGATTTTAAAGAAAAAGCACCACTTTTTATCATAGATTGTTCAAGGCTAAATGACTGTTTAAAAACAGGCCCGGTAGACGTCAGGTTGGAATTTGAATGTTCAACATTGATACCAGATAACACAACTTCTTATTGTTTAATTATTAACGATCGATTTGTGGAATACAAACCGTTAAGTAACATTGTGAGGCTATCATGACTGCAATTGTAGATGTTCAAGGTTTCAAAACAGAAGCTAACGAATTAGTAATAAAGGAGATTGCGATATTATGCGATAAAAAAATACAGGTATTTCTAATAAAACCTCCATTCCCATTTTACGATTTGACTAAACAAGAACGGCGACCAGTAAGTTGGATTGAGCGCAATAGAAAGATATACTGGAATGAAGGAATTGTGCCTTACTCGAATTATCAGAATTTGGTTATAAATATTTTAAGAGATAAATGTGTTTATTCAAAGGTTCAGAGAAAGTGTCGTGGTTAAGAAACATTGTAAATAGTACTAATGTTAATAACTTAGAAGATAAAGGTTGTCCTAGTTTATTAAACTTATATAAACAATATGAAAACTCTCATAATGTGTTTAGTTGTATTTATCATGATTCAGTATGTGCCTTGAAAAACGTTCTCTGTTTAAATAAATGGTGTATAAACTATATAGTATAAACACTCTAAGTAACTAATAAATTTTTGAAATAAATATTTTCTTGTTTTATTCATTAAAGGTCGATTATATAGTATTTCTCCCAATTCATGGTTTAATTTTCAAACAGATGTTCGAATCAAAGTATTGATTAAGTGAATACAATGAAAACCATATAAGGAAGTGCATCGAATGAATGATGAATTATGTCATACAACATGCGTATCGTTAAAGTAAACAAAGGGCATGAAGTAGTCCGCTATTTTGTTACATATTTGACGACGCGTTTGGCTTAATGGTTAAGACCTGATCACAACACAATCAAATGCAAAATTACTCGTTCTTCAACCACAAAGACGAAGTATCGGGGGTTCGATTTCCACACGGACAAGTTGATATTTGTTCCAGTCTGGTTTTTTTGTTTTAGTTTAAATGAAGATTTCGCAATAACATTTCATTTAACCGCTAAATATTATGATCAAGAAACAGATCATATCAGGTTAGAACATTATTCCATACATAAAATATAATAACTATAAGTACCTACCCAGAAAACAGATCTGATTAGGTCAGATTATTTTGCACCAGTTCTAAAATGAACAGTACATATTTTTGAATACAATGAATGGTGGGGTAAATTGGGTGTTTCTGGATCTCCTCTGATAATTGAAATATTAGAATAAATAAATGACTGAGTTTTCTATCCCCTCCCAATCATTTCCATTATAAGTTGCTGACAAGAGCTGGGTGATGTCATTCTAAGTTTAGAATTATCTGTATTCAGAACTAGGAATTGAGTGAATATAACATGAAAAATGAATACAAACCACGATATGACATGTACAATAGGTATAAAATGCGTGAATTTTCTTTTAATTATTACTGGGGGACGATTAATTCAAATAAAAGGTTAGTAATGGAAATGGCTGACGCTGGATTTTTTTTTATTTTGGAAATAGTATAAATGATAAAGCTGCATGTTTCTCATGTGGAGGGGTTATAGAAGATTGGGAGATTTACGATGACCCATGAATGCAACATGCTATTCATTTCCCTCAATGTTTTTATTTGAACTCTGTAAAGGGGAAAAAATATTATATTGCTAAGTGTCTGAAACAGTACTTAACAAAATGAGTCAACTTGTGCCTACAGTGTTTCCAGATGATTGAGACTTTCTATGCTACCAGATACAACCAGAAGAAAAAAATCCTTTTTTATATAAATTATAAATAACTGTCCGATAATCTAGCAAACATTTAATAAATATATTTCAGTATAATAAGAGTAAACGTATTTCATTTAACACCCGCTAAATATCATACATAAGAAACAGGTCAGATCAGAACAAATTAGAATATTATTTAAAATTTAATAAATACATAACCAGACAACAGACCAGAACAGCGGGCTTATTACGACCTTTCTAAAATCCAGTTTGTTTCCAGGCAAGTCAGTTTACGGCCGTTAACTGACTTGTTCTTTTCGTATTATGACGTACGTTATTCTGACTGGAATCATCCTGGATTGTTGTCTGTGGCTGGTTTGCACTGCCTTGAAAGATGGCGTTCGAAAACATCAAAATAAAGGTTACCGGTATTTACGGGTTTTTAAATTTTGAATAAAATATTGTTTATTAATGAAATTAATGTAATTTTGTAACAGAAATCGAGATTAACAACGAGTTTAAAAACGAAATATGTATTATTTCCGTAAATACAATGTCATAAAGTTGAAAATACAGCATGGTCTCACAAACTTCATTTCTGAACGTACTGCGATAAATCTGACCCGCCAAAAACAAAATTAAGTGTGTGTACGTACTCGAATAAAACCTTTTTAACAATATTTTTTCTAATAAATAATGGCGTAAGTAGTACCTACTTTATTTATAATTATCAAATTAATTGTTGCTCTTTATTTTAAACTCTAAATAAGTGAAGGAGAAAAGAAAGAAGTGCAAGGAATGAGGTTTCGCGTCGTCGCCGGGTAACCTATGAGCAATTAGAGTGTTTGTGGAAATTTTTGAACTCTCATAGGGACTTGGCCATAGGATACAATAAATCAGCGCAAGCACGCGATTTTTCAAAACGGATGTGGGTGTCTATGTCAGAGACACTGAATTCTTTGGAGGAAGGTGCGAGCAAGGACTGGAAAGAGTGGTCTAACGTGAGTATGTTACTTATTTACTAAACACGGTGTTGTACACCTTTTATTAAAATCTTTATCATTCTAACATTTATCCCGGTTGCATACATGACAGAGCTCGTGGGATGATATAACCTTTATCCTTGATTTGGCGAGTATGGTTACTTTTATTTAGATATGGGGTAGGTACTGAATAAGAGTGTAATATATTTGATAATTGTTTTTAATTGATCGGGTCATACATTTATTAACTTAAACTTAACTACATATCTAAAATAACTTTTCAAGTAACAGCAAAAACCGATTGTCCTCTCAACAATATTTCTTGTCCGGACATGCACACTAGTGTAGTAAGCTTCAGGAGTATCCGGGGTGGCATCAGTTACTGGTGTCATCATGCAACGTTTTAATGGGTACCCAGAGTCACCTAGAAATAATTAAAATATATATATATAAATTGAATTTCCAGTCAAGTCGGGCAAGTGTCACGTGACCACTGACTGGCTGGCAATAAGATGTCATAATACGGATAAGCAAGGCAGTTCAGTTTAAGGCGTATACTGACTGGAATTAAGAGGTCGTAATACGGCCCCTGGTTAGAATGTTGCACCAGTTTTCAAATGACAACACAGTCACAGCTTCAGATTAGACCAGGCTAAATATTTTCCAGGTACTATTTATAAGTAATGAACGATGGTTGTAATTGGGCGTTTCTGGATCTGAAATGATTAAGCTTAGTGAAATAGAAATCTACCATATATAATTAAATAAAACAAAATTTTATTGGTTTTATCTTTATTAATAAATCAACTTTATGTATCCTGCAGTTAGTTACAATACTTTGTGACATTAACACGTAAGTAGTAATTATAATTAAAACGATCATATTTTTTGGAATTTAAACATTAACAATATTATTCTATCTATATTAGTCTTTTAATCTTTGTTTAGATGTCGGGTGCATCGAGGATTTTTGAAATAACAGTCACATAACTGTTATTTTTATATTTGTTTATTAAACTTGTTATAATATTTATTTATTGTAATATATGTATTTATATTCGTGTCATGTTTGATAACGTTGATGAAAGTTTTGTTTCCTGTTCTTCTGCTGATTCGTCTGATGAGAGCAGCTATACTAGTGCGTTCAATGATGATTCTGTCCACTTACGCGACAAACTCTCTTCTACTTTTTCATGCTTTAATAAATTCTTTAATGTAGTCCATATAAATGCTCAAAGTGTTCCCGCTCATCACTCTGATCTAATGTCTTCTTTTGACTCAGACCTTATTCACGCTGTTCTTGTCTCAGAAACATTTCTCAAACCTATGCTTCCTTCAACACAATACTCTTTGCCTGGTTTCAAGCTTGTGCGTAATGACAGAACTGGCAAGGGCTGTGGAGGAGTGGCCATCTACCTCCGTGGAGACATAACATACAAAGTCGTTGATCAGTCCCCGAGTAATTATTCTAAATCAGCTGAGCATCTCTTTATTGAAATTACTTTTAACCACACTAAACTGCTTTTAGGTGTTTACTACAGTCCTTCCTGTCATATTGATTACTTCTCTTCCTTTGAATCAAAACTTGAATATTTTTCTTCTTTATATGATCACACTATAATACTCGGAGACTTCAACACTTGTATGATGAAGAATGATGCGCGCAGCCGTAAACTGCAGTCGCTTGTCTCTTCTGTCAACATGCATATCCTTCAGCTTAGCGCTACCCATCATGCTCCCCATTGTAACCCCTCACTTCTAGACCTTATTCTAGTTTCCGATCCAAGCAAAGTAGCCACGCACGGACAGCTTTCTGCATCCTTCTCTTACCATGACCTTATATTTCTCTCTTATAAAATTCGTCCTCCAAAGCGTAAATCTAAATTTCTTTTCCTTCGCAGTTTCAAGAACATAGTTCTGGATCGTTTGGTGGAGGATGCGAGCAATATTAACTGGTCGGGTAGCGGAATTTAACACATTAATATTGAAACTCTTTGATATGCATGCTCCACTCAAACAGGTTAGAGTGAAACATCTTCCGGCTCCTTGGTTATCTGACAGTGTTAGAAGCGCGATGTCAAAAAGGGATAAGGCTAAAAGGCGGTACAAAAGAGATCCTACTGATGAGAACTGGTCTCTATACAAGAAACTGCGAAATCGCTGCGGTCGGATGTGTAGGGATGCTAAAAGGCGCCATATCCACAACTCTGTTCAAAACTCCAACACAGCACAAGTATGGCAGTTTCTCAAATCACTGGGTATTGGTAAGGCTGTTGATGACAGCTCACCTAATATTGACCTTAATACAATTAATGTTCATTTTTCCAAATCTCCTGTTACTCTGGAGGACAATGTCAAGGCTTCTACTCTTAGCTATCTTTCTAAACTTCCACTGCCAACTTGTGATTCGTTCTCTCTTCACCCGGTTACGGAAGGGGATATTAAACGAGCCATCACATCTATATCCACGAAAGCGGTGGGTGATGATGGTCTTCAACTCCAAATGCTTCTTCCTATCCTGAATGAACTCGCTCCTGTCATCCTTCACATTATCAACTATTCCCTCTTTACTGGCTGCTTTCCTTCTGCGTGGAAGAAAGCACATGTCTTGCCTCTACCCAAAGTCCCTAATCCCTCGTCAGTTTCCCAGTTTCGTCCAATTTCCATACTCCCTATCCTATCCAAAGTTCTTGAGAGTGTTGTTAATAATCAACTGTCTCATTTCCTTTCATCTAATGGCCTGCTGAGTCCTTATCAATCTGGATTCCGTCCTGGTCACAGTACTGTATCGGCACTCGTTAAGATAACTGACGACATCCGACTGGCCATGGAAAACAGGCTTCTTACAGTATTGATTCTACTGGACTTCAGCAGTGCTTTTAATTCAGTTGATTTTGACATCCTCTTAGGTATCCTATCCTCTCTCAATATATCTCCTCCCGCGATTGCATGGTTTAATTCTTATCTTCGGGGTCGCTCGCAGTCGGTTCGCTCAGGAGAGGCTTCCTCTGACTGGTGTGGTCTCTCTGTGGGTGTTCCTCAGGGTGGCGTTCTTTCTCCACTTCTTTTCTCTGTTTTTATTAACGCTATCATTAAAGTCCTATCTTCACACTTTCATCTCTATGCAGACGACTTGCAGCTTTATCGCCACTTTAAGTTAGAAGAGCTCAACGACGCTATCGATGCCATCAATAATGATCTTAAAAATATCTGTCAGTGGGCTAAAAGTTTCGGACTTTTAGTAAATCCAACTAAATCACAAGCTCTCATTATTGGTGGCAGATATTTCGTTAACTTATTAAGCTGTTGATCCCCGCACGAACGCCGGCGGTCGTGCGCCATTGTCTTACTATTGTGTCTCTAATTACGCTACTCAAGAAGTTAAATAACCAGTCTCTCCCACCTGTTATGTACGATGCTGTCGCTATAGCCTATTCAAAAAAAGTTAAAAACTTAGGTGTTTTCCTAGACTGTAACCTGTCTTGGAATGTCCACATTGCAGAAGTAAGCAGGAGGGTGTTTTGCTCATTTCAATCACTCAAACGTCTTCAGAAGTTCCTGCCTTTCTCAACTAAAGTTACTCTTGCTCAGTCTCTTCTTCTACCTCTTCTTGACTACGCTGATGTCTGCTTCCTTGATGCGACTGAGGATCTTCTTGACAAACTGGAGCGTCTGCAGAACTTGTGTATCCGCTTCATTTTTGGCCTTCGAAAATATGACCATGTGTCGGAATTTCGAAGGCAATTGAAGTGGCTGCCTATTCGGCAACGTCGGGATTGCCACACTCTTTCTTTTTTATTCTCTGTTCTTCATAATCCCAACTCCCCCTTGTATCTTCGGGAACGCTTTGAGTATCTTGTTCCGAGAGGAAAACCTTGTCGCTCATCATCCTCTCTTCTCCTTCGTTTTCCTCCTCACTCTTCAAGTCGCTACAGTGGATCTTTTACTGTTCGTGCTGTGCGCCTCTGGAATTCTCTTCCACATACATTGAGAGCTAGCCCTTCGTTGGAGGTTTTCAGGGGAAGAATTAAGGAACATTTTTTATCAACATGACCCATATATATGTATGTTTATAGGTATTTATTTATTGTATATATTATGTTTATGTATAGTGTGCTGTACACATATCTGTTTAGTATATTTTTAGTTTTAAGTTTAGATTTAATTTAATTTTTATTTTTTTGTTGTACTGTTAAAGTTCCTCAAATTATATAAAATTTCTTTCTTACTCATATGGTTTGCTGTAAGAAAACCCAGTTGTGGGTTAAGCTCGCCTGTGTACATCAACTGTCATATTTTATTGTTTATATAAAATTGTGTGTACAATAAAGAATAAAGAATAAAGAACAATACAATTAAAACTAATCAAACATTAAAAATCTTTCAAAGCCAAACAGTTTTGAGATATCTTTATTTCTTATCAACAAGTTGAGACCTTGGTTTCTCTAAAAGTATTTTTTAATTTTTGTTCAGACAAGAAGAGGAATCATGACATCTAGAATTACATAGCACTGAATGCTTCTTACAGGCACATCTTTTAGTAGAACACTGTATATTCGATTTTTACAGGAACATTTTAAATAACCTTGGCCACCAAAGCGCGACATTTTTTGGCATATTTCTCTCAGTGACGGCGCGCCGCCTGCGCCGCACACTCCGAAAGCTATTTCACTAAACTTAATCTAGTAATATAAGTATATCATTAAACTTGGACCGTTTTATAACTATATTCCTAGAGAGATAGTAAAGAATCGCTTTCGTATAACTATGTTACGGTATATAATTATATCCCTAGGGATATAACTATATTACGGCTTTATCTATCTTACTGCGACAATTATATAATGAATGGTGAAAATTGCGGGTTTCCAGATCTTCTTTGATCTGGAAACCCCAATTTCAACCTACTGTCAAACATTTGTTTTCCTCCTGTCATCCTGTCAAATACTGTGATTGACATTAATGCATGCGTTCAGAAATGTATTTTGTGTAAACTATTTACAAAGGGTGAATAAACTTTTGTCTGTATTTTTTTAATCAATTAAAAAGGTTGGAAAAGTGTATTAACCTTTTGAGTGCGTAATTAGAGACACAATAGTAAGACAATGGCGCGTGAACGCCGGCGTTAATGCGAGGATCAACAGCTTAAGCAGATTTAAATAGAAGTTCCTCAAATATTTATGCGTGCGTTCATAACTTTATTTTGCGTAAATTAAAGTTTCTATTTTCGAAAACAATTTCTAAGATTTATTATTTAAGTTATCGAAAGCGTAAATGTCTTTTTATGTTGTCTATGATTTTCTAAGATATATAATTACAAAGTTTAAAAAGTGCAGTATCCAAAGTAGTAGTCTATGATCTAAACTATTGTCAATCAATGTCTATGTCACGAAAGTTCAGCTACTGTTATATTTGTTTGTTTTGTGTGGTTTTGTGCGAGTACATATTCAGTATTAGTATTAGTTACAATGCCACGTCCTAGAAGATCTAATCTTTCCCAGCGAAGCCTTACTGCAATTAGGCAACGGAACATCGCGAGTCAATTATCTGATGAAGAACGAGACATTGCACGAGAAGAGCGCCGCGTTAGTATGGAGCGAAGAAGGGCTTTAATTCGTGCCTCTCAAACACAAGACGAAAGAGAGGCAGCCCGTGAAACGGCTAGGTTAGAAACGAGAAATCGTCGAGCTTATCGTACAGATCAACAGAGGGATAATCTTCGACGTGCAAGAAGAAATGGTTCAAGCGTTGATTTGAATCGAGCAGCGTTTCTATATGATTGCACCATCGACTACAGCTTGCATCGTTTAGTTTGCATTGGTCCAATGGACGTTGTTTGCCAGCATTGTGGCGCATTGAAGTTTGCTGGTGAAACGCCTGGTTTGTGCTGCCTTAGTGGTAAAGTGAAATTGCCATTATTGGTTCCGCCACCAGAGCCATTGTGTTCCTTGCTTTATGGCGATACTCCAGAATCACGACATTTTCTAGCGAACACTCAAAAATACAATGTCTGTTTTCAAATGACTTCATTTGGGGCGGAAATTATCGAAGAACACGGATATAATCCGACATTTAAGGTAATTGCTGGAATGTAGTTTGTTAGATTTCTATATTTGTCTCTAAAATAAAAATGGCACCGGTTACTTTAACTCTAGGGCATAACTTTGGCCCAAATCGAGAAAATGTTTGAACTGCATGCTGTGTCGCGACCGTACAACCGAACGCCGTAGTTCCTTCAGTAACTAATAGATGGCGAAATAGACGTGTACTTGTGGAACTGTTTTACCGACTCAAGTTCACGTCGCTACATGTTCGCGCCATTTGAAATTTTGACACTAACACCGGCGTATTTTTCTGCTCCAAACTTTGATGTGTAAAGCTGTATTTTGGTAAGTTTTGCATTTGAATTGTTATTTATTTTCTTAGGCATGTATGTAGGAGTATGGCAATTATTTTTTAAAGACGATTTACTTGTGTGTTGGGACTTAAATTTTAGATCTAGAAAATCGGTATACATTGACCGCTTTTTCGGGTAACTTTGGGCCTGCGGGCCAAAGTAACCCTGTGAAGTTTATTAGAGGGAAACTTTAAATTTTTGATCAATTTGTTACAGAACTTAAATACAGAGAGACGGTATGTCGACTACACCCAGGCAGATTTAAAAAAATGTCTGGATGCAATCCAATCAAAAGTGCTCACACAAAGAGCGGCTGCAGAGTTGTTTAACATTCCTCGTAGCACTTTGAAGAACAAATTAACCCGTAAACACCCTAACAAACCAGGTAAACCTACAATTTTTACTGAAGAGGAAGAAAAGGTTTTTGAAGCTCACATAACTGCGCTTTCGGAATATGGGTTTCCGCTGACAGCATTCGACCTAAAGATGATAATCAAAAATTATCTTGCATCCCAGGGAAGAGAAGTGAAAATTTTTAAGAACAACATTCCTGGTAAAGACTGGTTGGCTTCTTTTCTTTCACGACATCAGTCTCTTTCACGGCGACTTGCTAACAATATTAAAAGAGTCCGAGCTGAAGTGTCGGAAGATGTAATTTCCAATTTCATAGAAAACATCGACAAAGAATTAGAAAGCGTTCCACCTGAAAACATTTTCAATTACGATGAAAGCAACCTTTGTGATGACTCAGGAAAGAAGACTATATTATGCAGAAGAGGAACAAAATATCCTGAAACCATAATAAACGCTACAAAAGTTAATTTTACTGTCATGTTCTGTGGCAACGCCGCTGGGGAAGCAGTTCCACCGTTCATCGTTTATAAGTCGGATCATCTCTGGTCTACTTGGACTGAAAATGGTCCCGAAGGTGCTCGATATAATAGAACAAAGAGTGGATAGATGGACAGCGCAACTTTTGAAGACTGGTTTCTCAATCATCTTATGCCAGTCCTTAAGAAGAAAAATGGAAGAAAAGTGGTGATTGGAGACAACCTTGCTTCACACATTAATAAAACAGTTTTGAAGGAGTGTGAGAAGCATAATGTTAGTTTTATTTGCTTGCCACCCAACGCAACACATACATACTTCAACCCCTAGACGTGGCATATTTTCGACCTTTGAAGTGCAAGTGATGACAAGTATTGCTTCAATGGAAGAACAGTCAACAGGGTAGGAAACTGTCAACTACACCTAAGGATCAATTTCCACGACTATTAAAAACCGCTTTGGATTCTTTGACCGAGACCAAGGCGAATTTGATTGCTGGTTTCAGAAAGACTGGCATATACCCCGTTGACAAAGAGGAACCATTGGCTAGATTACCCAAACAAGATCGAATTATAAACGCAGGTCTTATCGGAAACTCTTTTATGCAACAACTGGTACAGAGCCGAGCTGAGGCGTGCCCAGAACAGAAAACAATTAGGAAAAAGAAACTTAATGTACCACCTGGAAAATCAATCTGTGCCACTGACCTTGCAGAAGCAGGTCCATCAGGTTTACAGCAGGCTAAAACTATACAAGAAAAGAAAAGGGCAACAAAACGAAGACAACGCAACGTCTCTTCATCTTCAAGCTGCACTGACAGGACCATCAGTCTGGCTTCTTCCACTGAAGACCACATAATGCCTTATGACTCTGAGGATGAAGTTCTTCTGGGCAACTATGTGAGTCAGATTAGTGATGCTGACGCACCTGCATTTCGAGGCGATTTTTTTCTCCATTCACCTGATTTTCAGCGAGATGTCATAGAGTTGATCGAGCATGAAAGTGAAGTAGAAGAGGAGTGTAGCTCTCCTGTTCTTCAACTAAGAAATGTAGAGCAACAGTTGCTTGATGTTTTTAAAGTCTTCACTCCCCTTCAATCCATAGAGGATATACAGATCGTTGAAGAAAAGTGTAGTAAAACAGCGAAAAATTTAGATGCACCCGTCTTTGAACCTGAATCGATACGACAAGTTGACGATGCCGTTGAAAAGAATAATAGAGACCATTCTGCTCTTCATTTGGGAGAGAAAATGCAGGTAGTTGTAGAAGGTTGTCCAGACAAAGATTTGCAGGTCTCGCCAGTACGTCAAATCAAAAAGTTACCGCTGGATACGCTAGAGCCACCTGCTTTTCGTGGAGCTTCACGTCCTCAACTTGATCTAGATCTTGCTGTAGGCGACCATGTTCTAGTAACTTGGAACTCACGCAAATACCCAGGTCAAGTTTTATCAGTATCCGAGGAAGGAGCTTTTATAACATGCATGAAAAGAGGTAAGACGTACTGGCGGTGGCCCGCGATTAAAGATGAACAGCTTTATAGTTGGGACCATATAGTGCGTAAGATAGGACCTCCTAAATTTGAAAAAAAGGGTTCGTTCTCTGTTCCTGAAATGAACGAGTGACAAGAAAAGGTTTTTCAGTAAGGTTTGTAATATTAGATTAGATGCTACTTGTTAACGTTGATTCTCATACCTACACAAGACTGAAATTATAATTTTATAAGACTGAAAAGTAAAATATGATTACGAAAGTTACATAATTAACCTAAGATCGTTCGTTAAACTCGTTTAAGATAATATTATTGTGTTTTTGAAAGTTTGTTACATTTTTTGAGATATTTTCTTAGTGTAAATCTTTTTGAAATATATTATGTTGATTTTTCCTCGAGTTTTAATTTATTTCGAACTTTTTTCTTACATTTTACCTCTCCTGGATATTCAATCTTACCGCCCTTGATGGTTTCTTTGGCCACTGATAACTGCAAGTGAGATTTTTCACCGATAAAGTTCATGGGGTTAAAGTAACCCTTTCCTAAGAATAACTTTGGCCCAAACTTTAATTAAAAAAAAAAAACAAGTTACGCTTATCATATTTCTAAAACACACTTCGCATCTTGTTGATTATATCCTTGAGCTTCTTTATAACTTATAAGAATACTAAAAAGACAATACTGATACAAACTACAGATCAAATTCGTAAAATATTTGAAAAAAATAGCTAAAGTAACCCGCCTAACATTTGAAAAAAAAAAAAAAATTGTAAATCTAACTATGCCTTCGACTTTACAGATTCAAGGCCAGATTTACCATCGCATTGGATCATTGCAACCTCATGAAGATGCACAGCATAAATTCTTGCAAATATAGTTCATGGGCAATATGGAAGAACAACTTGACCGGTGTCAAGAGATCAACACAGCTACAAAAAGAGCAATTCTCCAAGATCTGCAGCAACTGCTTCATGAACATCATGCATTGGTCAGGCTGTTCAAGACTGCGTTAGAGCGCATGCCAAGTGATGATTATAAAGTTGTGATCAGAGCAGATAAACGACCAGCTGGAACACACGAACGCACATTTAATGCTCCAACAATTGATGAAGTGGCAATCCTGATTGTTGGTGAAAACTTAGAAACACGTGATATTGTACTTACACGACGCAATACTGGGCAACTACAAAAAATATATGAAACACACCGTTCATATGACGCATTACAATACCCGCTGATGTTTTGGTAAGGAAACGATGGATATCACTTCAATATCAAAATGATTAATCCATTGAATGGTAAGTGTCATAGTTTTCATTTTAACTTGATATACATAATAAAATTTTTCTGTTTGCTTTTGGTAACCAAAAAAAGTTGTCACTCCTAATTTAGCAGAGAGTAGTTGTAAGAGTCGTTAACCCTATTAGGGGTTGTTGGTTTAGAAAATATTGAACAAAACTTAGTGATGACATTCTGTTTACCCCTTCAAGGAATACAGACATGGATTTTTTTTCTAAAATACAAATTTTACTATATTTGTTTCAGGTGAGGAAACTACCAAGAAGGTTAGTTCGATGAATTATTTATTACGCACATCGTTTGATGATTCGTGAAAATTCTGACAATTATTTGTTGCGATTTCGTCGACTGCTTCAACAATATTGCGTTGACATGTACGTTAAAATCGAAACGGAGCGCCTGACTTTCATTCGGTTGAACCAAGCTAAATTACGTTTGGAAGAGTATATCCATTTACGCGATGCAGAAAATGTTGGTCGATTGACTATTTTACCGGCTACATACACAGGTAACCCGCGTCATATGCATGAATATGCGCAAGATGCAATGACATATGTTCGTCATTATGATCGGCCAGATCTATTCATTACATTTACATGTAATCCGAAATGGATGGATATTATTCAACTGCTGCTTCTCGGACAAACATCAAGTGATCGGCCCGACATCACCGCACGTGTTTTCAAGCAAAAAATCCGGTCACTGATGAATTACATTGTTAAGCAACACGTCTTTAGGACTACTCGATACTGGATGTATTCAATCGAATGGCAAAAACGAGGCTTGCCGCATGCACACATTCTAATTTGGTTAGTCGAAAGAATTCGGCCAGATCAAATAGATGACATCATATGTGCGGAGATTCCTGATCCTGAAACCGATCCAGACCTACATGAGGTTGTAATCACGAATATGATTCATGGACCGTGTGGCACCATTAACCGCCAATCACCGTGCATGGTCGACGGCAAGTGTTCCAAACGGTATCCACGAAAATTGACGGCAGAGACCATCACCGGCAACGATGGTTATCCACTGTGTCGGCGTCGATCGCCCGATGATAATGGTAGAACTATCACAACTTAAGTGAAAGGAAAAGATTTCGTGGTCGACAACAGTTGGATTGTTCCATATTCACCACTTCTTTCCAAAACATTCAAGGCACATTGTAATGTTGAGTATTGCAATTCGGTCAAGTCAATTAAATACATTTGCAAATATGTCACGAAAGGCAGCGACATAGCGGTTTTTGGTATCCAAGCATCCAATACTGTACGGTTCGTACACTTGCAAGAGTTGTTGTTGTAGAGGTTGGAGTGCGTAGAGAATAGATCACTTGGTTTCCGTAAGGTTTATTCCGTAAGAACACTGTTTACAAAGAAAACTGTTGACGATTCCTTTCTCTAATGTTAGTCACCGCGTAGCAGTAATTGCACTCATCGATTTATTGTAATGTATGTTTATTTATAGTAATAAAGTGACGCACGTCGGGTGTAAGACCCAGCGCACATACGTAGATTTCTAGGAATTAGGCGGCCATAAGTCGAAATTCCAATAATCGACTAATGATCAACAATTTTTTTCCTGGAATAGTAGACTACCTGACGAACAATAGCCAACCCCACACACATCCCTAGACTGCGCGAGCGCGCTGCATTACTAGTCGAAACTTGATTGTCACACCTACTGCACGTGAAAGTTCTTGACGCCCTTTTCGTATATCATTTTCTTCGGTGAATATTTTATGTGTCGTGTCATATTTGCTTGTTTAAGTGATGGATACCAATAATACAGGTAAGCCTTTATTAAATTAATATGAAATTGTATTAAATATATTGTCAATAAATGACTTAATGAGCCGTCAATAATACCCTTTTTTAGAAATGTTTTTTCTTTATTTTTCGATTTCAACGTTACATTTTTTATTTCATTATATAGTATAAAGTCTTATAAAGAAAACTGCTTAAAATCAGCTGCTAGTTTTTGCTAGTTTTAAAAATAAACGAGTTTGAATTTTTTTTGACAAAAATAGAAAAAAATCGGATTTTATGTTTTTGTGTTAATATTATTTTTTTATTGTTATAGGTTCACCTGGCTGCTCGGGAGTGAAAATGTTGACTCGTAAATACCTCTTCGATAAAATGAACGAACAACATTCATTATCAATAAATGAAAAAATTAAATATTTAGAAAATTATTTACTCGTGTGTTACGGGGACACAGAAGAACATAAAAATGTGATAAAAAAGAAGTTTTCGTATTTTAAATGTGATTTGATAAAGAGGTGGACTCGGGCGCATAGAATACTTGAAAACTTTTTGGCGGCCAATAATTCTTGGTTGGAAGGAACATTTGAGATCCCCGTAGACACGCATCAAAGGCCAGGACGACCTACCAAATCTTTTACCGAATCTAGCGAAAGAACAAAGAGAAGAAAAACTGAAGGAGTCCGCGCATCTTACGACGAAAAAGTAATTGTTCACGCGGCACAAGTAATTTTACAAACAGAAGGAAAAAGAAACGCGTCTACTGTTTTAAAAGACATTATAAATTCTTCTGCGTCTGCCAGTGATTGTAAAAACAGACATTCAAAGTCTAAAGAAATAGAGCCCCTTACTCCTCTGCAAGCACTCACAATGTTTGTTGAAGCCGATTTGACCAGAAGACAGTATGAAATTATTCGAGCAACGAACAAAAGATTCTATCCACATTATGAATTATTATTGAAGGCCAAAGAAGATTGCTACCCACCCAAGGAGTCGTTACGAGTGACGTCTACCTGCGCAGAAGGAAACCTACAATCTTTGTTGGATCACACTGTAACCAGATTATCCCTCTTCTTAGAAGAAGTCTTACTCACACTTGATGCCGTTGAAAGGAACTCGTTACTGTTAATCTGCAAATGGGGTTGTGACGGCTCTCAACAAGCCCAGTTTAAACAAAGACTCTCAAATGAAGATGAATCTGATGCTAACATTTTTATAAGCTCATTTGTGCCTCTACGAATTGTTTGTGGTGAGGATAAAAGTAAAATCGTGTGGCAAAATCCAACTCCATCTTCACCTAGATATTGCCGTCCAATAAGATTTAGATTCGTAAAAGAATCTACGGACATCACAAAAGAAGAAATCAATTATGTAAAGAATAGTGTAAACTCATTAAACTTGACGAAAGTTGACCTCAATGGAGAGAATTTTTTTTTTCAACATAGTTTTAAAATGACTATGGTTGACGGAAAGGTCTGCAATGCAGCTACAGACACCAAATCGACCAGCAGATGTTATATATGTGGAGCTACATCGAAAGATTTTAATGATTTAACAAAAAAAAATGATGTATGCCCTGAAGCTCTTGAATTTGGCCTTTCCGTATTACATGCAAGAATCCGGATATTCGAAAGTGTGCTGCATTTAGCGTATAAATTGCCCGTAAAAAAATATCGCGAGAGACGAACCGAAGCAGAAAAAAATCTAGAAAAGCAGAAGAAACTTGATATTCAGCAAAGATTTAGAGAGGAGACAGGTCTCTTAGTCGATATGCCAAAAAGTAACTTCGGAAACACAAACGATGGAAATACCAGCAGAAGATTCTTCGAGAACCCTGAATTGGCTGCAGAAATCACTGGGATAAGTTATGACTTGATTATTAGATTAAAAGTGATATTAGAAGCCATATCAAGCGGCCATAAGATTGACGTAGCAAAATATGATAAATACGCCATGGAAACTGCAAAACTATATGTTGAGTTATATGGCTGACATCCTATGACTCCAACGATGCATAAGGTCTTAATTCATGGAGCTTCAATAATAGAAAATTCGTTGTTGCCGATAGGGCAACTTTCGGAAGAAGCTGCTGAGGCCCGCAATAAACATTTTAGGTCTTATCGCCTAAACTTTGCTCGCAAGTTTTCGAGGGAAGAATGCAACTTAGATATTTATCATAGGTTACTATTAACATCCGACCCATTTATTAGTTCCATGAGAAAGACCAAAAAAACCGTTTTAACATTATTTTTGCCTGAGACAATGCAGCTATTAATTCCTGCTGAGCCAAACCGACCAATGGAAATTGATGAAAGTGGTGAAAATTTAAATGTAGATGAATAAGTCTCCAATGTATGATTGATTATTTTTAGTGATTATCTATTTAGCTTATGTAACTTTAATATTGTATAACGAATGTAAAGATCCTTTTAATAATATAATATATTTACTTACTTATTAGAACAAAATAAACTTTGTTTTATTTAATAATACATACCAGTAAGTATTACTAAAACGTAGACAGCTGTCCCTCCTTGGGGAAAGCCGTGAGTATGTCATATGTATTTTCAATATAATATTAAAAAACACTTTGTAATCAACTACGATCTCGAATAAAATATTTTTTGATAAAAAATCACAAGTAGGTGCGCCTAACCACCGTGCACCAACAAATAATTTCGATAAGTTATTCCAAACACCGAATTCTTTTTATGTAACTATTTTGTAATATAAATATCACATAAAATAATTTTGGCCGCCTAATTCCTAGAAATCTACGTATGGCAGCGTCAGCAAAATGTACTGTTTAAGACTGTACAAATACCAACGATGAAATTACGTGCTATCAAGTTGGTAGATATGTGAACAGCAATGAAGCAATTTGGCGTATATTCTCATTCCCTATTCACGAACGTCATCCCACTGTTGTGCATTTGGGGGTGCATCTAGAGAACGGTCAGAGAGTATATTTCACAGCGTCGAATGCTGTTCAACGTGCCGAAAGACCTCCAGCGACAACATTGACAAGTTTCTTTGCGATTTGTCAAAGCGATCCGTTCGCACGAACGTTGCTTTACTCGGAGATGCCACGTTATTACACTTGGAACGCTACATCGAAGAAATTTCAACGTCGGAAGCAAGGCGATGCAGTTCCTGGTCATCCAGATATGCGTTCTACTGATGCTCTTGGTCGTATTTACACAGTTCATCCGAAGAATGATGAATGTTTCTATTTGCGGTTGTTGCTGGTACATGTTCGAGGGCCAACATCCTTTGAATCACTACGAACTGTTAATGGTATAATGTACCCCACATTTCGTGCAGCATGTCAAGAGCTCAATTTGCTTGAAAACGATACTCATTGGGACACGACAATCGCTGAAGCAATTATTTCTGCATCTCCAAGTCAGATACGCACATTATTTGCTATCATCATTTCGACATGCTTCCCATCGAACCCACGTGACCTGTGGAACAAATACAAAGATAACATGTCAGAAGACATTTTACATCGAATTCGTGTCAGCACAAGAAATCCCAATCTTGAGGCGAATGAGGAGATGCATAACCAGGCTTTGCTCTTGATCGAAGATATGTGTTACCTCATGTGCGGCAGTTTGTTAGTCAGGCTAGGAATGCCAGCGCCAGATCGCGGAATGAATGACGCATTAATAGAGAACTGGAACGTGAACGTGAATATGATCCACATGAATTAGCCCAATCAGTTCAAACGAATGTACCACTGTTGAATCCTAAACAAAGGGAAGTCTATGATATATTGATTAATGGAATTGATGATGGAAATGGTGGCTTATTTTTTCTGGATGCCCCCGGTGGAACTGGAAAGACATTCCTCATGTCATTGATTTTGGCCACTGTACGTGCGAGATCCGAAATTGCGGTAGCAGTTGCTTCTTCTGGAATAGCGGCCACATTGTTAGACGGATGCCGTACGGCTCACTCAGCGTTAAAATTGCCATTAAACCTTCAAACTACTGAACAACCGACGTGTAACATTTCGAAACACTCCGCAATGGCCAAAGTTTTGGTAGCATCAAAAATCATAATATGGGACGAATATGCACAATGGCGCACAAACGCGCATTGGAAGCACTTGACCGAACATTAAAAGATCTGCGCAATGACTCGGGATGTTTTGGTGGTGCAATGATTTTACTATCTGGCGATTTCCGATAAACACTACTAGTCATTCCAAGAGCTACTGCTGCCGACGAAATAAACGCTTGCCTCAAACCATCAAATCTGTGGCGATATGTGAAGAAATTTCAACTGTCAGTAAATATGAGAGTTGCATTGTTGAACGATCTATCTGCTGATGATTTCTATAAGCAATTGCTGACTATCGGTAATGGCCGTGTTCCTGTTGACGAATCGAGCGGATTGATGTCATTTCCTCCAAATTTTTGCAATTTCGTCTCATCGAAAGACGAGCTTATCAACAAAGTATTCCCGGATATCATTGCTAACCACAGACATACTAAATGGTTAAATGAGCGTGCAATTTTGGCGGCTAAAAATAAAGATGTAGATGACTTAAATTTTATAATTCAGAATCAAATCGCAAGTACTCTGCATTCATTCAAATCTATCGACTGTGTAACAAACGAAGATGAAGCCACTAATTATTCAACTGAATTTTTAAACTCCTTGGATGTGCCTGGTTTACCACCGCACAATTTACAACTGAAGGTTGGCTCGGTAGTAATTATGCTTAGAAATTTAAACCAATCAAAACTGTGCAATGGAACTCGTTTGGTGATAAGAAAACTGATGAGCAATGTGATTCACGCGTCGATACTCAAAGGAAAATTTAAAGATGAGGAAGTTCTCATTCCAAGGATTCCGATGATCCCAACGGATATGCCCTTTGAGTTTAAACGAATTCAATTCCCGATTCGTCTTGCCTTCGCCATGACGATTAACAAATCACAAGGCCAATCCTTGACGATTTGTGGCCTCAATCTAGAAAATTCATGTTTTTCTCATGGTCAATTGTACGTGGCATGTTCACGTGTCGGCAAACCATCCGCTTTATTTGTTCTTGCCTGACAAAAAAACAATGAATATCGTTTACCACAAGGTGCTTGAATGAAAAGAGTTACGCCCGGTTTCTGAATCGTACGTCAAATAATCAGTCGGTTAACAGATTGTCAAAATTAACAATCTGTTAAACAACTACGGGTTTCTGAAAAGCCATTTACCGTAAAATTAGCGAATCAACTGTTAACAGGTGATTTATTTTTTTGTCTGGCCACCCTTGCTAAAATCAGTCAACTTCATTCACTCATTTATGTTTTGTTTCTGTCTAGCGCATAGCTTTGTCTCTACCTTTTGACACCAAATGTCAAATTCAACTTTACAGGTTATCTATTTTATCTAAAATACTTTCGTGTTTATTGTTCTCTGATATGTGGTCTGTTTGTTGTTATAACACACGTTCCGTATGGTGTCCGGACGTTAAGAATAACACCATCCCATCTCTTCCCGAGGGTGTCGTAAGAGGCGACTAAGGGACATACCAGAGAATGGGCAGCAGCATCCACTGTGCATTACAACAATCAAACTGCGATCGCCAAGCTGTCTGCCAAGCGTGGCGATTATGGCAACCCCCCCCCCCCCCAAATGAAAAGCAGAATGAAAAAATGGCCCCTAGTACCCGGCAGCCCGTCTACCCTTGACTCCGGTAGCAGTCAAGGCCACGACGAGGCAAGGGGTGCGAAGAATCTCCGGATGAGATCTGGCTACCAATCTATAAAATGACTCGACCTGGCAACTTTTAACACGCGTACACTGAGGACTGACGAGAAGATCACCGAACTTGAGGAGGAATTGAGCAGGTTGCGATGCAGTATTGTGGGATTGTCTGAAGTCCGAAGACAGGGGGAGGATACGATAATTCTCAAATCCGGTAACCTGCTCTATTTCCGGGAGGGTGACCAGCAGTCCCAGGGTGGTGTCGGGTTTATCGTCCACAAGTCCCTTGTGAACAATGTGGTGAAGATCGAGAGTGTGTCGACCAGGGTGGCGTACCTTATACTCAGAATATCATCAAGATATTCGCTGAAGGTCATACAGGTCTACGCCCCGACCTCGACACATCCCGACGACGAAGTAGAATCCATGTATAAGGATATATCAAGAGCCATGCATGGTTCTAAGACTCACTTCACCGTGGTCATGGGGGACTTTAACGCGAAACTGGGCAAACGAGACGGTGACGAGCTGCGAGTGGGGCAATTTGGATTTGGACGTCGGAATCACCGGGGACACCTACTGGCTAGCTTTATGGAGAAGGAGGGCCTCTATATGATGAATTCCTTCTTCAAAAAGCGTGAGCATAGAACATTTAAAAATGACTAATTTTTTTTATCAAGTTCGGTCATTAATTTTGGTTCGGTTATAGTTAAGTGTGTAAACTGTAATATTGTTATAAATGAAGTTTTGGCATTTCTTAACAATGTTCTCGGATTTATGGATGAACAAAGTATTCACCAACTGTGTTCTACTGCTTTTTCGGCGGAAGATGTGAAGAAAGCTAAGGCGTTGCTTTTTGATTCGCTACCCAAAGCAAAAAAGATGCCCGTACGACGCACATACGGCAAAATGACCACATTAGGAGGTCAAAAATAGATTTTACCACTTTAATATAAGGTTTAAAATTGCTTGTATTCTTCGAGTCAAGTACCTGGGCCATCGTGCTGCCGATAAACATCCTTTGTTATGCTCATAACAAAGGCGCCCGAGGGTTCGACAGATAAGCATTGTGCAGCGTACGGCTAGTTGCATTTGAAACCAGAAGGCATCACAACGTGTTATTTTCGTTCAACTCGTGCAAAAATCAAAATATTTATTATGGACATTGAGGTCACAGGTATGTTTATTAATTAATTATTTTTTCACCCTAATTTTACAATATATGTAATAATAAATGACGGTTTCATTCCACTCCTACTTTTCATAAAAAAAATATACTTCCTTAGACTTTCAAAAAAAGTTCCGCTTAGTACCGCTTTCTGTCCTAAATATTTACACTTATGTGTATGTTGACTTCTAATACTGTGAATTTTAGGAACTCAAACCAACTCATTGTGACACTAGACCCTTTTTTTCGCAGGTAGTCGGAGTGGACCAAGTCACTCGGAATTCAATATGAAAAAAATGGATCTGGTTTTAGTGTTAAAAAGCGAAAACTTTTATAAACAATCACCATCTCAGTGTGTAGAACGATTAACTAGTTACATAGTGGACAAGTTTAGTGAATATAAACAGTCAAAAGACTGTGTAAATAAAATCAAGTGTGTTTTGAAAGTGTTTGTTTCAAAATTGTTACAAAAGTGGAAAAAATCTAATTGGAACATGGAAAGATTTATGAAGTCCAATTCGAAATGGTTAATGAACGATTTAGTCTTGCCAGCAGTAGGCACTATAAGCTCGAACAATGATTTGCAAGTGAAAAAGACCAGAGGCAGACCTGCAAAAACTTTTGGAGAGAGCTCTTTACGAACAAAACGAAGGGTGTTGAAACCACTTGTTTCTGAGTCAAGCCCAGAGCTATTATGTTCTGCTGCTCAAGCCAGCCTTACTAAGAGCGGAAAAAGGACAGCTGCCAAATTAGTGAGTTTAGCTTTAACTACAAGCCCTAGGAGATACAAACGCATGAAAAAAAGTTACGATACGCCATCATATTCGGCTTTGAAACCTTACTCTCCTGAGGAAGCTTTAGCGCTCATAATCGACTCAGACATGGGAAAAGAAGATTACATTCATTGGCAAAAAGGAGCGAAATCCCGAGGCGCCAACATATATCCAGCTTACAATGTCATAGCACAAACAAAAAGGCAGTGTTACCCGAATAACATAAAAATCACGGAGACTGAAGTGCAAATTCCAGTTCAAGATATTTTGGACCACACTATACAAAGACTTGCTCATGTGCAACAGGATGTACTTTTATTACACCACGATCACGAGAAAAACTCAGCGATCAAAGTCATTTTACAAGTGGGGTCTTGATGGGAGTGGTTGACATTCGATTTACAAGCAATGTTTTGCCAACAATTCATTGTATGGAGACACCAACATAGTTTTATGCACCATCGTTCCATTGCAAATGTCAGAGGTCACCACGAATGGAAAACAGATTTTCTGGCAAAACCCAAGTCCGTCTTCATCGAGATATAACCGCATCATTCGCCTGCAGATTGAGAAGGAGACAAAGGAATCTGTTAAACACCATTACGAAGCAATAAAGGAACAAATATCAAATTTGTTGCCTACTGAAGTCACTCTTGGGGATAAATCTTACACATTCGAACATCATCCTGTGTGTACAATGATGGACGGAAAGACATGCAACGTAGGTACTCACAGACACTTCGTCGTCACAAGCTTGTAATGTGTGCAAGGCAACACCCAAAGATCTCAACAACCTTGACTTACTTTTAAAAAAAGAATATCCTAAAAGTTCATTTAAGTTCGGAATATCCATCCTGCACTCATACCTTAGATGTTACGAGTACTTATTACATATCTCCTATAAACTAGAATTACAGCAATGGCAATGTAATCTAAATATCATAACGGAAAGATAACAAACTCTGTTTATCTTGTCGTACATCGTTTGGTTGGAAGAACTGTCGGATGTTGGGCTCATATTACAATGACTGTAGTATATGGCATCTTTTTCTTTTTTTGGTGGAAAAATCATCTTATGACATCCCCCGCTCTTGGGCGGAGCGGGAGAGTGTCAGACTTTTACTGACTAAAAACCCACTCATGTTCCTTCGTTGCCCTTCGTACCAGGGCCGAGTCTTCCTTTCAGAATCAGACCCTTGGCCCCAGTAGGCTTCGACCCTGATGGGCCCCTACAGTTGCTGACATCTCCTTGAGGCGCGCGTGAAACAGTACGCGCCGTCGACGACTTGTGCTCGGTCCGGACGGTTAGCGGACGGTCGGACGGCGAGCTACCCATTGCTCACCGTCCACAAGCCCGCGCCTACGGTGGCCGGAAAACGGGATCAGAATCCCGGCGGCGATAGGGGCCTGAGAACCGTTGTCTCACGCGATCGACCGCCTCCTTTGCTAGCATTACTGCTTCGCAGAAGGAGGCGACCGCCTGCCACTCCTCCTCGCTCCGGACCATGGCCAGTACCAAGGCCCAGGGTGAGAGATCACCGCTGCCGATCGCCTCCACGAGGACACGGCGTTGCTCTTCCCAAGCGGGGCACACCTCCACCGTGTGCTCCACCGTGTCCTCCGGGCGGTCCACGCAATGGTGACACCCGGGCGTTTCTTCCGCACGGATCCGGTGCAGGAACCTCCCGAACTTACCATGTCCGGTGAGGACCTGCGTCATGCGGAAGGTATGGACGCCGTGTTTCCTGTTCAGCCACTCCTCAAAGAGGGGACTTATCGCCATAATTATGGCGTGCTCAGCACTGGGTTGCGATAGTCGCTGTCGCCATTCCGCCATGAGATCCCGCCGGAACTCGTTCCGCCATGCCGCGACTTGTCGCGGTAGCGGAGTTTCGCCCCGGCGTTGCATCTCCACGCGCAGATCGTGCATGCGTGCAAGGCCTGTTGCCTCCAGATCCCATGGTGGCTGGCCAGCAAGGAGGCTCGCCGCTTCGCGGGTTATCGTGCGATCCGTACGGCCATGACCCTCTGGCACGCGTTCAGTTGGGCCGCCGGTCGCTTTCGCAGAGTATATGGCATCTAGACGGTTTTTTATCTTTACCTATCCATGACCTACCCTTACCCATGTATTTAATCACATGTATAATAATATTATATGAGGAAAGTTGGCTTAGATTAAATACATATTCTCTACAATACAATATATTTTATATAATTATATGAAAATAGTTATGGGCAAAACGGCGGTGAATCGTTTTATGTTCTACAACCTGGTTCCAAAGTCTTCGTTGCACAAACCCGTCTTCAAATAACTTGATGCGGTTTGTTTTTTTAATTTTACGTCTTAGAAAAATAGTTGAGAACCCATTGATTCAACTATTACTTTTGTTGTGTCATCGTTCATATCGATTCAAAAATAGTTCGCAGGACCTTGTTTGTTTACATCTTTTTTTGATCAGTTATAATCATGCAAGTACAAAGAGAGTCCTATAGTTATCGGTTATATTGTTTGTAAATTTATGAGTTTATGAGTGAATTTTATACTGTAAATAGTTTTGTAAATATTGGAATGCCCATATTATTTTATAAATAAGAAAGAAAGAAAGAAGAAAGAAAACATGTTTATTCTGCCTGAATAGACGCACAATTTGTTTCAAAAATACAAAAACCAAGTTCCCTGACAGGCCATGTGTGTATCGGGCATAACTGTGTTGCACCACTAGGACCATAGACAACACAGCTGTCTAGGTTATCTGTTGCATTTTGACGCCGGCCTCAACAGAGACCAAAGAGTAACAGAGACAAACATAAACAAAAAATAAACCAAAAAATAAAAGAAAATATCATAATTTTAAACAATAAAAAACTATGAATCAAAGTTGTGCGTCGCATCTTAGCAAGAATAGGCCGTTGCTCAGCATATACCGTGACGCTAGGCAAATCTAGCCATCTACGGTGCTGGTTCAGCAACCACCGTTCGAGTGACAATTCTGGCGTCCCCTCCGAGAGTAAATATAAATCCAAGGCAGGTTAGTACATATTATTACATATACACATACCTTTTACATCAATATAATAATATATCAATTTATATCATCATACATACATTATTATACACAAAGAGTATGTAAAGAGTAAGAGGCGGGACTCCCATAGAAAAAACCGATGTATGAAATACACGGTCTCGATCAATACCAACCTAACAGAATTACAGAACTATGGCGGAGTACATACTGCCAACATAATGACATTACTAGTGATGTACTGGGTTGTGCAAAAATTTATCGATATCGGCAATTTTTCTTAGCGGGGATTTCCTTTTATTTTCAGGAAATAAAAAATCGAAACTCAGATTGTTTTAATACACATTTATTCAACGAATCATGCTATTTATTTATTTGGTAAGTTTAGGAAAACAAAAGGTTACACAAAAATGGCAATAAACAATAACTTGAGTCAACAACAAGTTTTCTAGTGACTAACATATTTAACTCATCTCAAAACTACTGAACCGATTTTAATGCAACTTGCACTGATGATTGCACTTTTCAAGACAGGTGATGTTATATTATCTATCTTATGAACTTTCTGTTGGTGGTTTTTTATAATAGTTCGACTTGATTTCAGTTTCTTAATAAACTTTCGCTTCCGACGTATCATTGGGACAGCTTGTCTCTTGACGGTTTCTTTGTATCATCAATGGTGCTGAAATATAAAAAAAAATCAGTGTTAAAAATCAAATTATTAAGTAGTTACAATCTTCAATAAAATACATATACTCACTAGGACTACAAAATCTTTTTTTTAGCGGAATGCAGATTAGGGACTGATGTTGATGTAGAGGGTACTGTAGCAACGGGTTAAAATGTTATGATGATTAGGAACATTATTCAAGGACTGTATCTTATTTAAAAAAAAAAAAACTTATATTAGCTATCTACCAATGAATGCCTCACCGAAATCGTTTCAATCCGGAGATTAGTCGGCACAGACAGACAATTTTACTTTAAGCACTATATACATAAATACATACAATCAGTAAAAGCTGTTATTTTGACATAACAGACATTTTATTTCATTTATTTGACTGGTTTACTGAGATAAAAAGATAGAATACATTTAAATATAGAGAAGATTCAATTTTCGATACGAACTTTAAATATTTATAACGTTTATCAAATAGTATTTTTACATTGTACTGACCTGGACTACATGAGCTCCTTTTTAAAATTACTGGTCCAAAACCATCTAGTTTTTATGTTGAAAGTTCTACAAAAATGAAAAGTAATTATTTTAAATTTATTTCTGCTAATATGACCATTTGGTAAAAAAATATAAATTAATATACAACAACACTTACTTGGTTTACATAAATTCTGGTGGTAATTATGTTCCTTTTGTATAACTGAAGATAATCCTGAAAACATAAATTATATGATTACAAGAGAGGTCTGCACACATAATATATTATTATGAAATCAGAATGTGCTTTACACGTCTTACCACTATATAGAGCTGCACATTATCAGTTCTTCTGACTGGTAATGGTTGACTGCTAGCAATAAAAATATTTCAATAGATGCAAGTTTTCAATTGGTACATAGACTAAGTCTTCTTTCCATGTCGCTTTGACCCATTGTTTACACCTAAAAAGTGAGTGTTGAATTATTTTTACACACAGGCAACATTTTTTCCAATTAATATATTTTAAGCATTCTGTCGACCTACTGTAACATTACATGCAAGGAAACTTATTATGACAAAACATACTAATTGAGAAAACATTGATTTCACTTCCTTATATCAATATCATCATCAGCTTATAAATGTCCTCTGCTGAACATTGACTTTCGAAACATCGATGTCGGTAAATACTGGTTAACTGCCCAACACTATGTTACGTTTTATATAAGTCTCTTTTTCTGTTAAAATGCACTAAACTTTCAAAATTTGTACTTGAATTGAGTTCTTTATAGAAATAAATAACTAATTATGCTTACCGGTCTTCATCTGATGGAAATTTTGCCATAAAAACACGTTTTTATCATCAACCCTTTCTTCTATCACAATGTTCTTATACCACCAATTTCACACTTTGTTTATATCATATTGATCTATAGAAATACTCAAAGACACATGGAGAACCAATTTCTTCCAACAAAATGATTATTAATATACTTTAAAACAATAAATAGACGGAAATCTATCTTAGGAAAACCATAACAAACCAACTGTCAAACGTTAGTCTGAGTTAATGACAGTCAAAATCCTTAATATTCTGTGGTCAAAATGGCGGTCGTGTAATCCAACTAGGTGTTGAAGAGTCATAGTTTGATATAGACCCAAAGTTCTCGATGCTCTTTTTAAATTTGACGGATAATAGCCGCCATTAAAAAGAACGTCCGTTTCATACATCGTTTTTTTGTATGGGAGTTTCGCCAGACTGATTATACATTACTAATCAAGAAAAACAACATTACAAACACTAGACAATACTAAATTTTTAACTATTATTACACAAATATACGACATTTATCACATTCCTATAATTACAAAAATAAACCGAAACTGGATCACCCACTCACAAATTATTTTTCTTACAGATATCATTTTATGGTCGAAACAACAAACCGGAAATTGTACCATATTATGGAGAGGTGGCCTGCCTGATGACAACCACTCGCATAAGACGACCTGGCAAGAGCAAATCAGAAACGCTGAAAATATCCTCCTTTAGTAAATTTATGTGTTACATTGAAATAATTAAGAAAGACAAACTATTAAAAAGGAGACAATTTTTTTTGTTTGGGGAATAGGCCCACCACAAATTGTGGCGTATAGCAATGAAGTGCACGTTAGTTTATTCCTTTTAATCTCTAGATTACATTGGTAATATTGGCAAAACTTTATCTAACTGGAGTACCGTGACATACGACAGTCAAAACATGACTCTCATAATAACCTAAAATCTCACAAGAGTGATTGTCTAATGAGTAGATAGGTCTCCTTGGTATTTTAAATTAAAATAGTGCACTGTTCAATAATATACAGTATAAAACAAAGTCACGTCTGTACTACGTGACAGACTTTGATGTGATTTACACGATTTGATAGACTTATTCATGAAAATGCGTAGATGTATACATTTCGAAATAGCACGGCTTTTGTCGGCCATTGACTGTAGATCTAAAATAATAAGGTGATGTGTTTTATGCTGGTTGTGTAAGGAGAAAAAAAAACACATTATAGCATCACAAGTATTTATTACTGTTCATCATTATCATTTTCAAAGTCATCTCTTAAAAGCAGTATTTCATCTAAAAAAGATGCAGGTGGCTCAACCTCACCTTGATGCCGCGCCCAAGATAAAAACCACACTATACACATCACATATGCACAGCAGCCAACAGTGCGTCTGCCCACTAAACAATTACAACAGTATCCAGCAAGAGCAGTATTCAACATTCCGTTGAAATCGTGCTGCACAATTGATACAACGGCTTTGTGGATTATGCATGTATCTACAGATGCCATTTTCATAAAATCTTTCGAATAAAAATACGAAAAGAACAGAAGAAACATGCAACTATCTAGTAATCGGAAACAATAATAATGTTGTCTGTAGCGGTGGGCGTTTCAACGACGAACAGTTTTCAAAGACCGTTTTTTGTTCTGCAACGTAACAACCGTTTTCCATCCTGCGACCAAACAGTCTTCGTTGCACAAACCAGTCTTCGAATTACTGTATGCGAATTGTTATCTTACTGTTAAGAAAATAAGGTCGAAAATCCATTGCTTCAACTATCACACTCGTCGGGTCGTCGTTTTAAAAAACCAGTTATTGCAATGAAAAATGAATTTTATGTTTATAGTCATAAAGTTCATTTTTCATTGTAATAATTGGTTTTGAAACGACGACGCGACGAGTACAGAATTTATTACCGTCCTCAAACTAGTTGCGACAACGAACGTTTTCTGCAATTACTTCACTCAACGATAGTTTCGTCTTCAAACCAGTTGCGACGACGACCGTTTTCTGCAACCGTTTTTGTCGTCGCCAAAACGGTTACGTCTCGTCCGTCTAAAATTCGACAACGACCCACCACTAGTTGTCTGTCAGTGTCAAACTGATTGAAACTGGACCACAGAGCATCTGCAACGGGCTATTTGATATTTGTGTTAACCGTTAATAACAGCATTAAAAACAAGTTCGCTGTACCAATTAATTATTATCTCTTGAAACGCATTTAAATCCGATGTCACCGCTGCGCAGTGTAGTAACATTTTTTTTTCACGTTAAAATAAACTTGAAAACGCTCCTAAACAAGCATTTTTTGCCGTAACACTTTTTTACTATTATTTCATTATTCCGGTTAGATTTCTATATAATTTTTGGTCTGTTAATTATAATAAGATGATCGCTTTTTCCATGTGTAATATGATTAATAAACGTAACCGTTTAATAGTGGGCCCAAAAAAAACTGTCTCCTTTATGAAGATAATGTGTTCACAATATGAGAAGAGGTGTGTAAGTGTATACTAATTGCACCAAAGCGATGCCGAGAGGCCAAATGGATTGCTTCAAACACCTGTTTGAAATAATGTATCAATTAGCGTTCAAAGTCTCATCACCCCCAAAATTCTTATCTCGCCAAGAAGACTGACCAAAGAGGGTAGGATCAAAACGGAGACCATGACCACTATGGAAGACCATATCCATTGCCTGAAGTCCATGACCGAAGAGGTAACGTCTAAAAATAATTAATATAGTCAAATTGTAATGATTCAGGTTATGTGGATAGTTGAATGTCCATGAAATATTTTTTTTAAATGTCAATGTAATGTTTTTTTGTCTTCAGGACTCTTACAGGTGGAGGAATGACATTCCAACAATGTGTAGCCATATATCTAAAACTACCCCTGAATGCTGCTGTTCTGTGATGTGGGGTACAAAGAGGGAATGTGAAGGAACGTGGATCATATTTGCTGTGTCTCCAACGTAGTTTGTCAAATAGGTATTTTGGTTTCTGTGTAGTAACAATTCCAAAAAGTAAACCAGCCAAATGCAACTTTCTCCTTGCTGCCATTTTCAGGATGTTATTGTCATTGATATATGGAGTCACGTGACTCCTATGTGGTACATTTACACAGAACCTTACACATGCATTCTGAATACGTTGAATCAGCTTTTCAGTTTAATAATAAGGAATACAATTTTTATAAGGAGTTCAATTTCAAAACCCGCCAAAACGATATTTGAACAAAAACTTTGTTTCGCTTGGATAAGAAGCGCCATCATTCATTCTTTTTTCTTGGTTTAAAAATTATTATCAAATCCCGCTATAAGCCTAATAAGCTTTCATAAGTAACTCTTTGTTGCAAACAGCGCTAAAAGAGTTCCAGTGCATTTCAAATTCCGCTAAATCCAAATCGACCAATCACAGCACGGCATTTGCTCAACGTAACAGAACAAACAGTATGGCGATTTTGTCAACAAAGTAAAGAAGTGCTGTCGGTTTTGTACGTTTTTTATCAAAAAATAATGGATGATTCTGCACAATTTGTTACTAAATGTGATCCTAAACATGCCAGGAAGAGAAAAAGTGATAGAGGATGGTGTTATGCAAAATTTTATCAAATCTATTGGTTATATTAAAGAAGTTAGTTGTTTTATTAGTTGTAAATTTAAACTGTTCCGGGGGTCAATTTCCTCTTTATTTGTTCTTGCATCCATTTCTGGGGAAACGAAATCGAGATTTTATGTAGGTATATATATAATATGTAGCTTACTTACTGTTTATGTTATGTTGTAAAATCCAAGTAATAAAAATTAAATAAGCTTCATTTTTAGGGTTCCGTAGCCGAATGGCAAAAAACGAATCCCTTATAGTTTCGTCATGTCTGTCTGTCTGTCTGTCTGTCCGTCCGTATATCACAGCCATTTTATTCCGAAACTATTAGGACTATACACATGAAACTTGGTAGGTAGATGTATGCTGTGAACAGCTTTCTGATTTTAAGAAAAAAAAAATTGGTGGTTTCACTACTACGTTCTCTGCTCTACTCCGACCGAAACTCACCGACCGACCTAATCAATTAAAACATATTGTTTCAGGTATGAAAGCAAAGGTTTGCCGAAGTTCCCGCAATGCAACCATAACCAAAAATCATTCAGATGCGCGAAATTAACTCGCCAGGATATAAGCAGATTTCATAGGATTTTTTATAAATGTACGACTAAAATTTCTCAAGACCATTTCGTATTAAAATATTGCAACGTAAAAAAGCTAATAATAAAAAAAAAACTCTAAAAGAAACATTGGGATTAAATATTTGGAAACCACGGTGAAATGATTCCAGTTTGCCAAAAAACATTTTTGGATGCTCTTCTGGTTAAAAAAGATAGAATTAAGGGTATTACGAGCAGATTTTATAAAAGTGGAGGAAATCATCCAGTAGAAAAGAGAGAGGGTGATCGAAAATCCCAAAAATACGCTACAAAGAGAATATCAGTCGAATGTTTCATTGAAAAACTTAAGTGCCAAGAAAGTCACTATTGTCGCTCAAAAACACAAAGATTATATCTCCCTGCCAAGCTTAATATTCGAAAATTATGGCGGGTCTATAATGCAGAACATCAGAATGATCGTAAGGTTAAGCAATCTTTTTTTCGCAACATATTTAATACATGTTACAACATTGGTTTTGTTCCCCGAGAACAGACGTCTGCTCCACATGTACTTTCCTGCAAGAACAAATAAAAGTGATACGTGATCCAAGAAAACGACATGAACTTATGACTAATAAAAGAATTCACAGATTAAAGTATTTATAAAGCGTTTTATAAAATACTCCAAGAGGAAAATGATACCGTAAAAACTATTACATTCGACTGTCAGAAAAACCAGCCACTACCAAAGCTTCCAGACCAGCGCTATCATTTTGCTATTGTAGATGGAAATTCTAAGGCTAAATTAAACAAAGAAAATGTTTATACAAAATAAAGGAGTGAAGTAGTCCATAAGAAGGGAGGGAATGAAATTGTAAGTGCAGTAGGTATATCATTACCTACAACAAGCAACATTCAACGAGAAAATCAAGATCTTACGTGTGGTATGCGACGGATGTTCCAGACAGAATAAGAATACTGCAATAGTTGTTATGTTGGGTAAATGGCTGTATTGTGAAGCACCTAGACGTAAAAAAAAATTGAAGTAATATACCCTATAGTCGGACATTCGTTCATACCTCCTGACCGTGTGTTCGCTAAAATCGAAAAGTATTAAAAACTAAAGAAGTTGTAACTTGTCCAGCAGAATACGTCTCTGCGTTTAAAGAAAATGGTACTGTCACAGACCTTTCAACAATACCAGTTTACGACTGGAAGAAAAGTTATGAAAAGATTATCAAACCCACTAGTTCATGGCATTTTCCTTTTATGAAATCTAAGCGCTTTTTCTTAACTAGGTCAAAATCTGAGAATGTATTAGTTCAAGGAGAGATTAATTATAAAAGCGAACTCAATGATAAAAAAAATAATTACAAAAAAGAATAAAAAAATTACTATGCTTTCTCCAGAGTTAATTTTAGCAAACACAATTTTACCGATGAAAGCAAAGGTATGTTGCCAAACTTCTCGAAAAGCATATTGGGACAGAGTGGAGAAATTTACCTACTTTAGAGTATTACAAAAAAATTGAAGAAAGAATGCAAAGTGTCGATCCAGTAGTCAGTAGCTTCGATAGTGGAAATGCTATTGAAGAACATTTCTGTGAACATGGTTTTGGGGATGTTGAAACACATATTTAATATTCTTCCTGAACTCCTTTCTTTCATCTTCCATTCATTATTCTGTATTAGTTTTATTAATAAATAATTTTCATACTTTAACCCGTATTATTAATTTTCATGATTCTCCAGATCTTATAAAATAATGTAAATTGCTTCATCAACATTTTAGTATTCATGGCTGTTGACTGCATTTATGCAGTCAACAGCCATGAATATTTGCAACTGACAGATTTGTACACGTGGATCGTTTTATAAAACGATCCACGTGTACAAATCTGTCAGTTGCAAATCCCGCTAAAGGGTAAAGCCGTGTAAAATCGTACAATTCGTTTATTTTTTTGTCCGAAGAAAGTTTTTGTTAATAACTCATTGAATACTCTGCTGATATCGATAATATTGTGACAACTGATTATATGACTCATGATATAATAGTGATCATCGTTAAATTTATCATACTTTGCAATTTACTATTTATTTTTGTATTTTTAAAAGTTGTCATTTTTTCTTCCCATACAAAAATAGCATGTCCGAAATACATCTCTTGGGTCTCATGTACAAAATATGTTGAAAAAATATTCTTCTAGCGACAGGAAGTAGCTTTTAATGAATTTATTACTAATTTTCCTGCATAATTTTCGTATTATGTTAATTGAACTATAATTCTATAACATTTTATTTGAACTTAAATATGTGTCCTGGAATTTTGTGTCCCAAGCGTTACGCTAAGAGAGTTACTAAATGCTGGCTCAATATGCGAGTATCCATAGCCGAAAAAGAATTTTTGGTACGGCAACACTGGTACTCAGTATGTCAAAATGTAAAAAAAAATATTTTCGTCCAATCGTCCACATGATCCCGCATTTTCAGTGAGTTGAACGAGTTGTCCTGGTTATTTTGTGGCATTAAAATACCAATTTCGAGGTTCGTATTGCATGTTTGCGTTATTTTTATCCGTCTTGCTCATAGCTACAATATTACTTTTTTAAGCTGTTGATCCCCGCACGAACGCCGGCGGTCGTGCGCCATTGTCTTACTATTGTGTCTCTAATTACGCTACTCAAGAAGTTAAAAAAGCTTCGGTTGTGTTAATAATCTGCGTTTCTTTAAGAGATATTAGATTTTTAGGTTAATTACGCACCATTTTTGTGTCGCGCGTGATACCGTGTGTTACTAAGAGAGTTACGTAACACTCGGGACATATTTTAGGCAGAGTTTACATTTACGGGAGAACTTAACCAACTTTTTACTTAATAAATACAATTTTTTTTTAGATTAATGATCAATTTTGAACTGCTCTTAGTCTTAGGCTCAACTCACACTAAAAGAACGTCGAAGCGCAGCGTAGTTTCAGTGTCATATGAATTTTAACTTTATTTTCATTACTATTATATTTATTATCGCATGAGAAATTCCGCCGCCGGCGAATTTGCTGGAATTCCCGCGGTGCCGCGGGCATTGTTCGAGTTTCTGCTGCGCTTCGACGCTCTTTTGGTGCGAGTTGAGCCTTAGAAGTTTTTGACTGAACGAAAAAGAAAAGGCTCATAAAAACATGCTTTTTTAATCTATATGAATCTACCTAAATAGGCAAAAAAAATAGTTCAGCATCTTTTTCTTCTCCATTTGTTAACTGATTTTGTTTTGTCTATTTTTATTTAAAAGCTATTGACCAGTTTATATTTTATCACTACAAACAATAGAAACTGTTAGTTTTTTTTTTCCTTTTTATTAGTTTACATCCAAGATTGATTAACTGGCTTCTAACACCAAATTCAAAAGTGTACCGCTGGGTGGTCCAAAATCACTTTTGAAATCATACTGCTATTATCTATTGTGCTTATGGTTTTGGGTGGTGAATGGGCATGTTATTTCATATTTTCAGATGACTCCGTTATCGGCCGCTGAAAAACAAAAGAGATATAGAGACCGTATGCGGCAGAGTAATCCCGAAAAATTTTCTGAAGTACTAAAAAAAAATGCAGACAGAAACAAGAAGTATAGAGAGAAAATAAAGAAAGAGCTTGTAGAAGAGAAAATAATAGAACAAAGACTTAAATGGAAAGAAAATAAGAGACAAGAAAGGAGAAAGAAAAAAGGAAATTCTGGCAATGAAAATTTAGATGGTCCTCTTGATAATCAACAGGAAAAATCCATTGACCTGAAAATAAAAAGAGAGAGAAAAAAAATATACAGAATGTGGATCGCCAAAAAAACTAAATATGAAAAAACGATAAAACTACTACGTAATAAAATCGACAAACTTCGAAAACAAAACCACCGATTAACCCAAAAAAATACTCGATTACAGAATCTTTTGATAATTCAATCAGAAGAAAAAAACACGATACCAAAACCAAATCAAAATGTAACACCTCTATCCAAAACTTGCTCATTTATGGAAGAAAATTTACCAAATATTACAAATGAAGAAAAAGACAAAGTGAAAAGGGTTCTTTTAGAGCACAATGTTTTGACAAATGTGATACAAAATGCTTATAAAGACGCAAAGAGCAATGAGGAACGTAATGTTTTCAAAAAAATGACAGAAAGCAAAGTTGTGAAAAAATATAAGCAAAGGCGTAAATTAACATTTATACTAGGATTAAAAGGAAGAGCACGGCGCAATAAAGCATATACAGATCGAAGATACAAAAAAATGGAGCAATTTTACGAAAGAGACGATGTAAGTAGAGCTACGGCGGGAAAAAAAGAGGTAAAAACTTCGAAGAAAATAAAAAGACAGAGAAGGTATGTACTCAAAACATTAAAAGATATCTATCAACAATATAAAAACGAAGGCGGTAAAGCAAAATTCTCTTCATTTAAGAAACATAAACCATTTTATGTGTTACGTCCAAAACTTTCGGATCGGGACACATGCGGATGCATAAAACATGAAAATTTCAAATTTAAAACTGACAAGTTATACACTTTAGGATTAATTGACACCAAAAATTTCAACGAAATCATTACAAGAGTAGTGTGTGATCCTAATTCAAAGGAATGCGCCTATGGAGATTGTGCCACATGTCGCAATAACAATATTATTTTTGATTGGAATGCTCAAAATCGCGATGAAGTGGTGACTTGGGAAGAATTTGTGCGTGAAAAACACGAATATGTGGATAAAAGTGATGGAACAAGCAAAAGTACCGAAAAAATTGTAAAAAAAGAAATTAGTAAAACAATGTTTGAATTAACAAATTTGTATAACAATGACCTAAACACATTAAATAAACACGTATATAATATTAAACATCAATATTCACAGTATTTAACTTGCATAAAAAATTTAACAATTCATGAAGTCGCAGTTCATATTGACTTCTCCGAAAATTATACCTGCAAACTTACAAAAGAAGTGCAGTCTATGCACTGGGGGGCATCAAAGCCCCAACTGACCATACATACTGGAGTCCTATACACCAAAGAAAGGCAGCCTCAGACATTTGCGTCTATTTCGCCCAATAACGAGCATGGCCCAGAAGCAATTTGGGCACATTTAGAGCCGGTATTAGCTTATATAAAAACAGAATTTCCGGGTGTTAAAGGGATTCACTTCTTTTCGGACGGCCCAACAAGCCAATATAAACAAAAAAAAAAATTTTTACTTGTTTTCTAAACTCACTAAAGAAAAAGGATTTCCTTACTCTACCTGGAACTTCAGCGAGGCGTCGCATGGAAAAGGAGCGGCTGATGGAGTGGGTGCGGCAATAAAACGACGCCTTGATAATTTTGTTTCACAAGGCGTTGACATACCAAATGCCGAAACGGCTTACGAAGTTTTGCAGAAATCGGATACTACAATATTAATATTTTATATATCACAAGACGCTATTAAAACCTACTCTGTAAAGGAAAACCTAATACCGGTACCTCAAACGATGTCTTTGCATCAAATTGTCAACAATACAGATTCATCAGAACTACATAACAGTATCAAATTCCGGTGCCTTAGTTGTTTTTGTTCCAATACAACTACAGAAACTTTTAAAGGTTTCTGCAATTGCTTAAATATCAAATCGCATGTGCTTTATAAACAAGAGCTCAAGAATAATAAACGAAAAGGAGACAATAACTCAGAAAAGAAACCAATTGAAAAAAAAACGAAAATAACAAATAAAGAAAATGTCAGTAATAAAAATAAAGTCACAATCTTATCCGATGTTACACTCTTACCGGAAAACCGAGGCTTTATGGATTTAACTAATTTTTTTGGACCTGAGGTAAAAGAAATTTTAAAAAATTATAATGTATCAACAAACTGTAAAAATTATAAAAACACTAACAATATTTATGACAATCCAATTCCATCAACGTCAAAAGAATGTCACAACCAGATAAACGAACGATCCTTGTGCTCCTGATTACTTAAAACAATATTTTAAAGTGTTGGGCAGTTCTCATAATCTTAACCTTCATGCATCCAAAAACATGCTCCTTCATATTCCCTCTCACCGTACTGGCTTTATGTCCAATTCATACGCTGTTTCCACCATAAAACTCTGGAATGTGCTTCCCCTTGACATCAAAAAAGCTGAAAGTAAATTTTCCTTCAAGCGTAAAATTCGGAACTACTACTTGAAGTCCTCTCAACTTTAGTTTGGTCTTCGTCAGAATTATTATTAAGTTCTCTTAACGATTTAATATTTTTCATAGTATTTATTAGTTTATAATTTTAACATTATATTTATGTATTTTATTACTATAAATTTTTTAATTTATTTTTTCTGTTTGAAGTATCTGTTATTATTTTGTTTATTGTGCAATCCTACCACAGTATTGTCTTTTTAACCCAAAGGTTGACTGGTAGAGAATGCCTTGTTGCATTAAGTCCGCCTATGTACCACTACTGTACATGAAGTTTAAATAAATAAATAAATAAATAAATAAACAAAAATAATCCTAAAAAAAATAAAAGAAAAGAGCCTGCCTCCAATGATGATACTACAGACACTGATGATGAAATATTTTCTCTACACGATTCTTCAGACTACTGTGTTGACGATGACGAACAACTTTTAGAAGAATTTGCAAGAGATTTTTATGACAATGAATCAGAAATAATGCAAAATATAACCGAAAACGAGGGAAATCAAAATCAAGTATTGGACCAAACCGAACAAGAACGCGAAAATAAAGTTCAAATAGAAGAAGAAAACAGAATTATAACAACAGAAAGTAATACAACTGAAGGAGAAAAAGAACCACGAATCTTCATTGAAAAAGAAACAAACAACGTTGAAAATAATGAAGGGGACAGTGTCATTGTAAAATATTACGAAAAAAAATCGTGGAAGTTCTATGTAGGTTTTATTGAAAACGTCGCAAATGAAGAGCTTGAGACATTTTATTGTATAAATTTTTTAAAAACTGTCAATAACCCTTTAAAATTTGTAAAACCAAAAAAAGTCGACAGAGATATAGTTCCTGCATCAAATATTGTTAAGAAAGTTGATTTAACATTTAGTTCGAAACAGTACTACTTAACCCTCGGTCCGTCGCGCATTTTTTAATAACGCGGTTCGTCGCGTGGGGTCCCTTGAAACCCCAAGAATAAAACACCTATGAAACCCTTTATAACTTATATTTTTCGAACTATTTAAGCAGTTTCTTATTTACTTATTCAATGTCAATAAAACTACAACCAATTAATCAAAAATATTCATATATTTACTAACTGAACTTACAAACTAAAATTAGGAACATAAATTTAACTCTTTGAGATCACTTCACAGTTTTGATGAAAAATAGTTAAACAAGCAATATCATGCGCAACCATATCTTTTTGACAGCTTTGAGAGTTTAGCATTGCATTAGGCTCGAAAAAAGTCCTCATTTACGACAGCACTGTCTGTTTGGGTTGCCGCATCCATAAACACCATATTTGATGTAATTAAATTACAAGTTTGAGTGAATATATTTTTAAAACATTTTTGTGCGGAGAGTTCACGTTTCTTGTTTAGCTTAAAGGTGTACGTAAGATATTCATGTTTGTAATTTAAGCGCAGAATTTCTCTATGTATTAATCTACTGACATATAGTTTATTTAGATATATTTAGATATATTCTGACTGGCCTGTTGGTCTAGTGGTTAGTGGCCCTGACTGCTATGCCGGAGGTCGTAGGTTCGATTCCCACCCAGGACAAATGTTTGTGTGATGAGCACGATCATTTGTTCTGTGTCTGGGTGTAATTTTATCTATATATGTATGTATTTAGAAATATATAAGTATGTTTATCAGTTGTTTAGTACCCATAACACAAGCTCTGCTTAGCTTGGGACTAGACGGCGTTGTGTGATAGTTGTGGATTATTATTATTATTATATTATTATTATTATATCTAGAATCATACATTCTACCTTGATGTGTTGTTGTTGCGACTTATAATCCTGAGCATATTATTAAGCATACTAACATTCAAATATCTATTTTTAAGAATTTCGCCAATTATGATGTTTGTGCTTCGGATCTGACTTACAATATAATATAGAAAAGATTGAAATTGCAATGGATTGTGATCATTTAAACCTCCCAGAATTATTACGCAGTCCGACTTGGTGAAACTTTGACACATTGCAATACACGAACTTAGTACCTCAGATGTAGACGCGTTGGGTTTTATAATAGACGTTACAGTAAAAGTATTTCCGAGTAGGTTCTGTAGGAGATCTCTCATGTCATATCCGGTCTGATCAGCAAATATCATAACTCTGTGCTTGCTTTTTGTCTGTAATTAACCTGCTGTATATTTGCAACTAGACGAGTGTATTGTAGGGGTAGACTTGATATTGGAATGAGCACCCTGCCCGATGTGCACATCTCCAACGATCGTAGCCATATCAATATTGTTGACTGTATTAGACTTAGCATTGGGTGAGCTTACTTGATACGTAGTATTTTTATAATCACAGCCAATTCTCAGAATCGTATCCTCATTGTCCAAATTCACCAAGAGGTCTTTCGTAAGTGATGACGTTGCCGTCGGTAGTGTAGGTTTGGAATCTTGATACATTAATGATGAAGAGCTAGGCTGGTTATTTTCAGCATTTGCACAATGCTTGAAACGCCGTTTGTACTGTGGTGAATAAAACTTTAATGGCGTGTAGTATTTTGCATTTTTCTTACAGTTTACTTCTGCAATTCCGACGGATTTATAAAGTTTTATTTTATTTTGGTAATTCTGTACTTCTTTTTTTAGGGACGTATTTTCTAATTTTATGTTTATTTTCATTTTCCGTATTGGCAATCTCTAATTCGATATTTAACTTGTTTATTTTGTCTTTTAATTCTTTTATAATTTCATCCTTATTTACTGCGACGACATTGGGTTGACTTTGGTATGATACGTCCATGTCAAACTCGCTATCACTATTGCATAGATTTTGCCTCGGTCTTCTTTGTGTGTTAACATTTTCTATGTTTCCAATTTCGTCCATAGTAATAATTGTGATAATAAATAATAAGTAAAAGAGATTTTTTTTTTTAATCTTGGATTTGAACTTGCGTCGTATATAACTCAAAGCGCTGTGTCTGAACTGAGCACCAACTTTACTTTTTAAGATTACGTTAAAATAGTGAATTGTATTCCTAGACCATTAGTTTTCTCTAAATTCATAAGATGGCTACACCTGCTAATCGATTTTCTGTGAAGCAGCCAACTTGACGTCAGTGTTTGACATGTATTGTGTAGTAGTCGTTTTATCGATACGTTTGTTATCTATGGTCAGTTTGTTGACACCACTATTGTAATAATTTTGGTATCACTTTCCACATATATTGTAGGTTATGTTTACAAATTCATTCCACGACTACAAAGTATGTTTTTTACACTTTTTAACTACTTTTAGAAATTAAAATAAGGAGCAACAATTTCACCCGTCTGTTTACGTTCGTGCCAGACACAATCAATCAAATCAATCGTATGAAAGTAACTATATTTCATCGTGTAGTAATTTTAACCAATAAAATGAATTATTTAGTTAATCGTTTCATATAAAGATAATATCATCTTATACGTCATCTTCAAACCAGTTGCAACGACAACAGTTGCCTGTAACCGTTACGTTAAAACGGTTACGTTAAAACGGTTACGTTATGCCCGGCAACTTTCCTTAGGGAAGTTATACATATAATTATTATACATGTGATTAAATACTTGGGTAGGGGTAGGTCATGGATAGGTAAAGATAAAAAACCCTTGTCTCTTTTAATATTCATTCCTCATGATCACCACCACAGTGTCATACAGAAAACCTGCAAGTGCCGAAATATTTGATTGACGCCTGGCCTATCCTAGATGCCATACTACAGTCATTGTATGAGCTCAAAATCCGACAGTTCATCCAACCAACGATGTACGACAAGATAAACAGAGTTTGTTATCTTTCCATTATGATATTTAGATTACATTCTTTAGGATTATAATTACTTAAAAATAGTTTTGTTTTTCGTCCATCAACACTTTTCGTTATTATTATTAAGTACATTCATAAATCTCGTCTCTCATTTGGCTGGATAATTGTTGAAATGTATACCCATTCATTGCCACTTAAATTTTAAAAACATCACCTGGGTGCCACTTGATATTTTTAATGATTACAGTAGAAAATACGTAATAAAATGTGTTTTTAAATTTAAAAAAAATCCTAAATAAAAAAAACCCACCCAAAAATGGTAAACGCAACAAATGCGTTGGTGGCACTGGTAAAAGAATTTAAATCGTAAGTGCCATTGAACACACCGTTTGCGTTGACGTTTGGATAGTATTATGCAACATGTTCTGGGAGACTGTTGATGCCCGATATGTCAATATACTTGCCGATCGATGTAATCTTTATTCATATAATCTATGTTTATTTATAATTTTATATTAATATTTCCTACTAATATTATAAATGCAAAACATTGTGTGTTTGTTACCGTACGTTTGCACTGCCGAAACATTTATAGGAAAGTATGTTGTGAACGCAAAATGCCGACGCTGACAGAATACTTTCTTTTGATTTGATAGTTTCTAACAAGTACCCTTGGCCATCCTCTAAGCGGCCACCAAATTTCATCCAAATTCGTCCAGCCGTTTATGCATGAAGAACGTCTGGACGAATTTCCAAAGGTCATGCAGAATCGACGATTTTAATGGATTGCAGGTAAGTAAACAATATTTTAGTGGATAAATAGGTTAAAATTAGAACAAAACAATAAAAAATGAAGATATATTTATTAATACAAAAAAAAAAACACTATTGAGAGGTTTGGAAGGAAAAAGGGGAGGCCTTTGCCCAGCTGTGGGACACAAAACCAAACTAATAAAAAAAAAACAATATAATTATAGTACGGGCGACCAGATGGGGATTTGACGCGTCACTCGAGTGCGTCAGATAATCAATTATGGGGAGAAACCTTGCACCCTGTAATGTAATGTACCCCTACCACATTTATGAACCCTTAATATAGTGGGGTGCGTTGAGGGCAGCCCGTCAGATTAGTAAAAAAAAAATTATCCTCGGAAAAACTCGAGCGCGTCAGATTAAGAAAAGGTAAGTTAAGTACATGCAGAAAAGTGTATATTTCAATAATAATCTGACAATTTGAGCGTAGCAAATGGGCGAGTTATAGTTAGGTTGTAAGGTTCCTGTTAATAATTAGTTGATTAGTGCAAATTTTTTACTGCAGTTTGCTAAGATAATTTTGTTAGGAAGGATAATTTTGTTCCTAAGTGTAGGTAAACTTATCGATGGTTTTAGCTACATCGCCCCATGAAAACCGTCAGATTATTTTTTTCGTAATCCTGATTGGATTTCCTTCAAAATAAATAAAAAATCAATCGCGCTCGAGAATTTCGAGGTGACGTTTTTTTCCATTTTTGAAAATTCTTATACGCTAAAATGGACACTTTTCATAGACTTTTTCGTTTTAGAACCTAATCTTCACAATCCGTTAGATCCCAACCATGACGCTTTAGTAACTGCAAATTTAGCACCCGGGCCACCCCTACTATTAGTAGTTGTGATACTCTTTAAAACAATCTTTTATACAAAACCCATATTGTTCGGGACAATCGCGACAGAAATATGAAGTGTCTTTTCTGACTTTTTTTGAAATCCAGCACTGCCTACACCGACGTCGTAAAATTTTTCTCGTTGTGCCATTATTTTTACGAGAACATTGTTGAAGAACGTGCACTTGATATTTTGAAACTGAACCTCGCGTTGTGTCTTCTATATCAGTATTTAACAATTTCATTATGATTTCAAGTCTATAATCATAAAAACTTTTCTTTGTCGAAAAAATGTTGTGCAGCGTGTACGAATTATACAACATTTGCTGGAACACGTGCACCCCTAATTTCTTGTACCACCGTATGGTCTTGTGCTCACACGAGTAGTATGCCAGCATTTGATCCTGGTGATCTATACCACCCATGTATCTATTGTATTTTACTATAACTTCAGGTTTGGAAACCGTTTCACCGCGTCGATTCGTAACGCTAGTCATGTCAGATCCATGTTGTGATGAAATCATTAGAACGTCCCGCCGGTCTTTCCATTTCAAAACACAAATACCACTACTATTGAACTTCGCTATGGATTCGCCACGTTTCAATTTTTTTTGTGAGACTTCTTTTGGATTGTTTTTTCTATTGACACGTAAAGTACCCGAACAATATGTTTTAAGAGTCAATAATTTCTGTGCAAGATTCACTGAATTATAAAAATTATCCATATAAACGGAATATCCCTTGTTTAAATAATTAGATAGTAAATTCAAAACAACTTTTTCAGTGTGATTGGTACCTCCCACTAAAGTATCAGAAGCGCCGGCATATACAATGGTCTTCATAACTACTCCATATTCGTCGGTTAGGATATAAAGTTTTATACCGTAGGGATGCTTTTTGCCTTTGAGATATTGACGGAATATTATACGACCACGAAACAAAACCATTGACTCATCTATGGCCAGATTTTTAGACGGGTAATAAATTTCTTCCATTCGCTGGTTAAAATACTGAATTAAACTATTTATTTTTGACAGCATATTATCGGACATGTCGTCTTCAAAATTAAGTGATCTCATAATTAACAAAAATCTGTTTCTGCTCATGTATTTTGAAAAAGCTGGTAAACTAAACAGTGGATGTTTTTTCCAGTAATCTGTGACTCGGTTTAGTTTGATAGTTCCCATATGGAACAAAATACCAAAAAATGTTTTAATTTCTGGAACAGTTACGTCTTTCCATAGTCTTAGTCTGCTTTTAGGATCCAGTATATTCAATAATAACTTAGACGCGTAATTGTTAATCTTTGTGACTAACATTGTAAAAAACTCATCAGTCGCAATCAATTTGAAATAATCGTATGGTTCATTTGTTTCAGGAATTATTTTGAGCTTTTTTTCGTATCCATCAAAATCTATAGGTACTATAGAAGGATCACGTTCAGTTTTCCATTCATCATTAGTTAATTGTGATGTTTCATTAGAATTTTCATTATCAACTTCACTCACTTGCGTCGCATCTTCATTCAATTGCGTCGCGTCTTCACTCGCGTCAGAATATAAGCAATCATCTGATACATTTTCCTGACTATTTTCTTCTTCTAAGTCGTCATCTTCCAATTCCAGCATCTTAATAAGGTCTTCTTCAGTTAATACCTTTTCAGAGGGTAGTTTTGCTTTCGATTTTTCTTCTGTATCTTCCCCTTCAAATATATTTCTCATTTCGTTCATTATGTCATCATTACCCTCACTTTTTTCTTCTAAATCAGTCAGTGTTACTTTATTATCCTGTAAGACTACTCTTTGATTTTTAAGTATTTTAATACCTGTATTTCTTCTCATTCCTCCTCTTGTTTTAACACCGCTTCTTAAATAGGAAAGGTTTTCATTGGCTGGAGGCGAATATAAAAAAGATGAATGTTTACTAGTGGAAGGTTGGGGTTCTATTATTACATTTGAATAGTGATTTGAAAGTTCCTGACTTTGAAGAGACATTGTATGTTTAAAATAATGCGGACTAGCTGATGAAGTTGAAATTACATATGAGTCATCCCTATCTTTACATACAGATTGAATATCCTGAAGATTAACCGATGTACAGGATTCGTCTAATAAATCGCCAAACGATTCTTCAGCTAATTTTTCAGGAACATTATATTCTGATCCACAGAAAAGTGATTTAGCACGATTTGATCTTTTAGACGGTTTACTTGCTTTATGTTCTGTTGTCACGGTTTCAAATCTGAAAAATGACAAAATTAACAAAAATCGAAAATTTATATTTATTTATGATGTAAATCGGTACCTATATTTAAAATACTCACGCTTGTGGAGACGGTATTTCGTGAATTGTGTAACGTCGTCTCGGTGTCATGCTACTGAAACAAATAAAATGACTATGACTCCTAAATTGATGGATCTTCCATCAATTTAGGAGTCATTTATAGATAACATATTCATTCAATATTATAAAAAAAATATTTTAACACACAAAATAATTATTTTTATGATTATTTAAGTAACCACTAACCTCTTGTTACTATCAGGATTTACATCTTCTTCCATTAAAGCTAACTCTAATAAATGATCGCTTCTTCGTTTCATCTTTGAAAAGGATACCTACAGAAAATCAAATTGGTTATTTATTTATATCACACCATTTGAGATGTGCGAGGTAGCGAAGCTAACGCGCTGTATCGTACCGTATAATCGTACTGCGTAGCTGCACGAGTAAGCTAGTCTTTAGCACACATTCATAACAAGCACCCATAGCACTTAAATTGGTATGGAAAAAATTTAGCTTTGTTAAACCCTGTTCCACTACAGCAATCCTATTGGTGTAAATCAGGCACATTCTGAGTAATGTATGTGTGTGTTTTAGTATAGCTGAAGTGGAATCGCAGCCTAAAACTACCATTTCTTTCACCGTTATACCAAGACATAGTGAGTTAGTAAACAAAATCAACCAGTTCATAAAAAAACATGCAATACTTAATGAAAAACCTTTTCTTTTTTCAGAGCCACATCAGGAAAATATCTTAAATATAATGCTGATTATTTTAGCATGCTTTTATTTTAGTACTTGTCACAATCACTTAGTTACAAAAAAAGCATTCGTCGGCAGGATAGTGTTCATAGACAGCAAAATTACATATTGTGCACCAAAAAAAGTTGCTTAAAAACAATTTTTTTAACATATCGTCTTCATTGGTAAAAATAAAATGCTGCAGCGAATTTAAATTTGTACTGTGCCCACAGCCAAAACAGAAGTCACGTTTTATAAAATGCGTCAACGGCCATGGCCATTTTAAATTTTGTTGCCAATATAAAAAGAAGTCTGTTCGCTCGAAGTAATCATCCACGTCCAGAAGGATTACCATTGTAGATAATGTAATGATCTAGCAGTAAGTATACCTCTGTATATTCTTCGTAATTTTCCGAAAATGACCTGTAGCAAATAGAAAATAGCAGATAGTTAATTCGAATATTTGCTGTACTCAAAAAGTAGGTACAAATAGACAACATACTCGTACATTGGAAGAGAATCTGGATTTCTGATTTACATTCAAAGACAATTGTTTATTAAAAAAAACATGATTAACAGACTCGTTAACACAGCCAGTATCTGTTTCATAATAGAATTATTCAAAATGCTGACATACAAAAAAAAAACTGGGCAAGTGCGAGTCGGACTCGCGCACTGAGGGTTCCGTACAAACTTGAAAGGTAAATTGCGGTTTACGATTTATGACGTATTAAAAAAAACCACTTACTAGATCTCGTTCAAACCAATTTTCGGTGGAAGTTTGCATGGTAATGTACATCATATTTTTTTTTTAGTATTATCATTCTCTTATTTTAGAAGTTACAGGGGGGGGAGGGACACATTTTACTACTTTGGAATTGTCTCTCGCGCAAACTATTCAGTATAGAAAAAAATGATATTAGAAACCGCAATATCATTTTTGAAGACCTATCCATAGATACCCCACACGTATGGGTTTGATGAAAATAAAATTTTCGAGTTTCAGTTCTAAGTATGGGGAACCCCCAAAATTTATTGCTTTTTTTCAATTTTTGTGTGAAAATCTTAATGCGGTTCACAGAATACACCTACTTACCAATTTTCAACAGTATAGTTCTTATTGTTTCGGAAAAAGTGGCTGTGACATACGGACGGACAGACAGACAGACATGACGAATCTATAAGGGTTCCGTTTTTTGCCATTTGGTTACGGAACCCTAAAAAAGTAGGTATAACCAGAAACTTTAAATGTTCGCACGAACTATGGAATGGCCTGAGAGCAATTTTGTTTAAAGAAATATAAATTAAAAATCTGCTCTCCGACTCTTGACGGGATCAAGTTCACATCAGGATCGAATTAATGTCAAAAATTTGTTAGTTTGATACTTTGAAAATCATTTCCATAGTACCGTTTTGACGTTAATTCAATTCGAACACGATCTCGTCGGTTGTAAGTACTGTTTCAAAAGATTTTAGCCTAAGGATGAATAGTATTATAAATCCCACTGTGGTAGTTCCACATCAATAAGTTTAATAAAAATCCTGTGGGTTCATAATTTAATCTTACATTTTTCAATTTGTCAAATATCGGCCAGCTTTCAAAATATTTAGTATGTAAGAATATGTGTATTAATTTATAATAGATTAAAAAATACGTGCATACATTTTGGCGTGATTTGTTATGCATAAAACCATCCAAAAAAGATTTTCACTGCTATGCCAATGAACGCACCATATCCGTGCATGCGATTTCACTTTAAAAATACAAAATGAAACAGCGGAAAAAAATGATAAAATTAAGAACATTGCTTACCTTTATGTCCCAATTCACAAATATACAATAAACACTTAATAAAACTTCAGTTATTCAAAAATTAAATTAGACCTTCACAGCACCAACCGTTTTTTCCTTACCAAAACAAGAATGACAGTTCGAAGCAAAAACCAACAGTATTTCCACATTTAAAAATTGTTTCTAGCCTTGAATGTTGCCAAATATTTAAATAAATTTCTATAATTTTTATGTAATGCCAATAAACTTCCTAAAGTACACTCAACGCATATGGTACGTTGGTGGCATGACGTACTTATCTTGATCAACGCAAATGGTACGTTGGTAGCAACGAATGGGTTAATGCCATGATTTTTTCTGGTGATGTTGCTATACTCAAATTGCACTACGATGTTATACGAGGCATGCCTTTTAAGTTTTGTCGTTTGAAGAAAAAAAACACAACTAGAACCTTAAAGTACTTTTAATTGTTTTTCAAAGTATTCACCACGTAGCTTAATACACTTTTCCATTCGCTCAAACCAGTAATTATAACATTTATTCCACTCTAAAGTAGGGGTGTTCAAAATGGCTGACTTGAAAGCATCGACTGCTTCTTCACCGGACAACCTTTGACCACGAAGACTTTTCTTAATTTTAGGAAATGTAAAGAAATCGTTAGGGCTTAGGTCAGGACTGTATAGAGGATGGTTGATGATTTCCCACCTAAAAAAAAAAAAAAAAGGTTGGTCAAGAATTTCTATTTTTTTCCTGCTTCAAATGCTCAATCGTTTGACGAGCGCTGTGTGAGTTTGCGTTGTCGTGGCGCAGGATGATGCGTCGCTTTGAGTTAGATTTTCGAAGTTCCGCGACGACTTGTGGTAAACAAACTGTGGTATACTACTCTGCGTTAACCGTTCTACGATCTTCAAGTGCAATAGTCGCAACATGGCCGGTTTTTCCAACGAACGTGGCCACCATCTTCTTTGAAGTGCTTCGAGAACGAACAACTTTAGTCGGCTTTGGCTCGTCTTGAAAGACCCAGATTGTAGATTGTTGTTTGGAATCAGGATCGTAGGCATAGATCCAAGATTCGTCACCACTGATGATGTCGTAGACGTGATTTGACTCTCCTCGGTTGAACAGTTGCAGAGTTTTCTTACATCATCTGACGCGGGCCGCCTTGTGATCGTCGGAAAGCAGATGCGGTATCTAACGGCAAACTAGCTTTCTCACACCAAGCGCTTCACGCAAGATCTTCTGAATGGCTGTCCCTGAGATGCCTAATAGAGCCTCTATCTCTCGATACGTCACATGACGATCTTCGAGAATTAGTTGTCTCACAGCAATGATGTTATCTTCAGTGAAGGCGGATTTTGGGCGTCCTTCGCGAGATTTGTCACTAACACTAGTGTTAGCGATTTTTATGATTAGTTACATACACTATGATTGTTTTCTGTATTGGCAACATTAAAATGTATTTATTTTGCACTGACAACTGGAACGTTATGCGATTTGACAGCTCAGCGCTATGACAGTTGACAAGGTTATAAAATAACGCGCTGCGCTGTCCTGACACATTCCGTTCCAGTTTTTGGGGTAAGCAACATCTCAGAGTAAGTGCTACTATATAATTATTATTATTTTAAATGGTATTGATTTATGATATTTGTAATAATTGTGTGCTGTCAAGGCAAAAGTATAGAGGGTGTGTTACCCGTCTTGGTCGTTTTATTTAAAACCTTCCCGCTACACTATATCTAGGTACACTAAATAAGTTTCTTATGCAATCTTTCTCTAAAGTTAACACATTAGCTAACAATTCAGAAGTGGGATAAACGAGTCGTTTATTTAAATGCATTCGTTTATCCCGCCCATAAGCGATTTTTTTTTCCTAAACTGCATCTTCTACTTTTGCTTTGAAAGTACCTACTTATGTAGGCACCGTTACAATGTTGTTGATAAAATAGTACCTATCTAAGCGGGCATAGTGATGTGTACTTTAAAATGGTGAACTTTCAAATATTCAGGCTTATCGCTTTTGTTGTACTACCTTATTCAATATGAGTTTCTTCTGACACCACCACACGTGCCTTGCCAGGGCTACACTCTGGAGGTACTACCACACCACCACACGTGCCTTGCCAGGGCTACACTCTGGAGGTACTACCACACCACCACACGTGCCTTGCCAGGGCTACACTCTGGAGGTACTACCACACCACCACATGTGCCTTGCCAGGGCTACACCCTGGAGGTACTACCACATCACCACACGTGCCTTGCCAGGGCTACACTCTGGAGGTACTACCACACCACCACGCGTGCCTTGCCAGGGCTACACCCTGGAGGTACTACCACACCACCACGCGTGCCTTGCCAGGGCTACACTCTGGAGGTACTACCACACCACCACACGTGCCTTGCCAGGGCTACCCTCTGGAGGTACTACCACACCACCACGCGTGCCTTGCCAGGGCTACACTCTGGAGGTACTACCGCACCACCACGCGTGCCTTGCCAGGGCTACACCCTGGAGGTACTACCACACCACCACGCGTGCCTTGCCAGGGCTACACCCTGGAGGTATTACCATACCACACGTATGTTAATCTATTGAATACCTAAGGACAACTCAGGGTGTGTTCAGATGGATTAGGGACCGGTTTTGGATCATTGTTAAATGACCGTAGCAAACATATCTACCAGCTTATGAATCGTTGTTACCATGACCTGCGTTCTGAGCTTACTTATAAAGTAAATGAGCAGACCAGTAATACTTTTGATTAGGAATAATCTAAATGCAACTAAAGAGGACAGTCTATGAAATTAAAATTAGGTAAATTAATATTATATGGATTGCCTTTTGACAGATAGTCTGACATTTATTACATTTGCCTCCTAGCTTTTGCCCGCGGCATCGCCCGCGTACATATTAATATAGCCTAGGTCACTCAGGGATACAGTGGCTTTCTATGTGTGAATGCAATCGGACCAGTACTTTCAGATTTAATCAGTATTTTGATACCTTTAGATTCCAAGTTATAGATTTTTAAAGTGAGCATGCGATGACCGATCATTTGACCCTTGATGTCATAGTGCAGCGCTCGCTCAGTCCGTTCCCACTGCCTTGCGTTATTAGATATTCTGTGCTTGCGTTTCACTATAACTTATAAATTTATTATTTTTCCTAAATGTCTAATATTCATACTAGAAAATCATGCGTTGTGCCAAAATGTACAGATTTACATTTCAACGGCAAAGAAAACATTATTTGTCACTAAATAATGAGTAACCATTCTAATGTATTTTAGATAGGTTATCTGATTGTCCCTTTTTCGAATCCTTGTATGATAAAATAAAACGAAATACTGCGCGAGTAAACAGTTCTACTTCAGCTGGCGAATTGCGGCTGAGCGGAGCGTAGTAAAAAAACGTCACACGCGGTCACGTGACTTTACCGAGTTTTATGCAAACATTGAATGCAAATATAACTTCTTGGTATTTCCAAATAAAACAAAAGGGTGTATCTGTATACAGCTTTATTTTTGGTATATGCGAAAGCTGAACATAGTTTGTTCAGAATTAGTAACTGAATCGATTCCAACAATTTTTACACCAATGTATAAAGTTGGACACCACCGACACTAAGTACGACACAGGTCCTAGTGGGCATTAGGCACCAGCGCATAGCTGGGTGCGGGAGCAAAACAACCCCTCAGTCACCTGGATGGCCCGGTGACCATGTATTTTTCGGACAACCAAGTAACATAACAAGCTTATAACTTTGTGATTTTACATGATACAGTTTGAAATTTAGTACATAGTTTCTTTACATAAAAATGCTACCCACGTGTATCAGGCTTCACATATGCTGGAACTGGCGTTGTATATGCTTTACTGTTTACTACAGTTTAAAGCGATTTTACATACCTACTAGTATTACCCATTTAACTGAAACCAGGTGACGAAGAGTATTATCTAGTATGCCTAATGATGCTGAAATAGATTCTTTGCTCTTAGAAGCGGCAGAAGGGTAGGCTAATAATAACATTTTATTACATCACCAGAGTAAATCGCTTTACTGGAAAAACTCTAGATGTAGAAATATTAATAGTCAAATCTTGTTTCCGTGGAACTCCTTTTAATGTGTATAGGTATTCTGTAAAACATGAGCTTGTAGTTGGTACAAATCGGAATAGTAAGTACAGTAGAACATTATGTCTAAGGTGATGGCCTATATAATTTGCCATAGGTAGTGGTGCGAAGAATATACAATTGCATATTATCCAATTGAACACAAGTAGTTGCCAAATACATAGTTTAACATAGGTAGTTAAAAAAGAAACTGTGACAAAATGACATTTTTGTCTAATGAAGGAGTTAACACACAGTAAGAGGAAATCTAGCAAGTAATTAAATTACTATACAAAAAAAATATATAGGTGCCAGGCGTATGATACATATATGCATCAACGCTGTTGGCTCAATTGAAACGGTGACAATAAATAATAATACTCATAGTTAAATAAGCAAGGCAGAATAAAAATATTATATTTAATAAAATATGGTTGGCAGTTGTCGATAGTGTTGAGTCCAAATATTACCCTAATGCATCTTTGTTGTTGATTAAATATTTTTGATTTTGTAAAGTGATGTGAGTATCAATGGAAATGGAGAAGTGACACCTGCTAGGTTTAGACAAAGTTCTTGTTCAATTATTAATATCTATCAATTGTGCTATGTAGGGTACCAAGAGTGTGTTTGTTCTTGGTTTAAAACAAAGACATTAAATATATACTACCAATAGACAGGACATAGCGAACAAAATCGTGATCCGATACTTATTACCTAGTGGTCATAAGTCGCTCAGTCTAGTATGACGCCCCTACACGTCAAGTCGTGTTTGTATCCGCTCTATGCACTAAAAGAAAATAATTTTCTGAGAAAATATGCCGAACTGCCCATTACGCTATTGCAAATCTTGTTATGATAAAATGACTGAACCTAACTTCGGTTTATTTTCGTAAATATTTTTTGTATTTACGAATTAATTAATTAAAATTCAATAATTTTTATAAATAGTTCTAGAACATTTGCTGATTTTGTGATAACGCCATCTATTGCTGAAAAGCTTAACCTTACCTTTATCACACACAGGCTCTACCACGAGCTCATAACGTGATCCATTTTACGACCTAAACCGAGCTGTTAAAGGGGTGGAGATATATAGGGTGTATGGCTCCATCACTCTTTTTCGGTCGTACGACTGACATTTTAACATTATCATGGTAAGGCCCCTGGCCACCTACCGAGCGATAGTTAAATAATTATAAATTTCGACAAATTTAATTCGCGTGTTTGCTATTCAAAGCCAGATGGCGTCACTGAGACATAGGATGACGGTTTTTCTAAGACATTTGTTCTGATAGCCGCTCTATTATAATTATCTCTTTAAATCTCTTTGGTTTAAAAGGAGTACATACTGAGTATGTACTGTGTACTTTCAAGGGAATAGCCACACGCAATTTATTTTTTTAAGTATACCTACCTACACTGATGAAAAGTTGTGATTTTATAGACAGTTTAACAGGAAAACACCGTAGCTCATGTTGTTCAATAAACCACGTTTCTGAACGAAACATTGTAGAATTTAACATTATTTTCATGCTCGGAAGTCATTGTTCATAAAATGGCATTTGTGGACAAATTAATGTTGACTAGGCGTGTAACTCTTTACTGAACCGACTCACTGTTCCGAAATATTTTAGTGTTCCGAAAGATTGGAACATCAGTAATGTTTTAAATTTTAATGCATCATTTGGAACAATTGGAACTCTGAGACACTCTTTACTTTAAGTGACCAGCAGTCTTTTAAAAATTCAAATTATAACGTAAATGGCGTACATATAATTAATGACCTGAACTAAAAACCTCTGCTTTAAATTATTCTCAAATCAAAATTCAATTAAATAAAACTTTTAGTGTATATGACGCAACGTAACAGATCACGACTCAAGTGTGTATGTTTTGAGCGAATGTTCCAAATAATATGTTCCAATCGCAAAGATGACACACTTTTTTCCACGCCTAATATTGACCTACAATAAAGTGGTGACATGACAGCAGTTTCATGTCACTGACGTAACACTGCCGTCAAACAAACGTTTCATGAATTTTACCGAACTTGGATACTTGCCTTTTGAGATTAGTTTGAAACTTCATAACGGTTTTATCTTCTATATAAAGTTAGAAGACCAAGTAAATAAGATTGACTTTGAATATAACTATCGAAATGGATTTAGTGAAAGTATATTTTCAATACCTTCTGCGTAATAAATTTTCGTATGAGGTTGTAATTCGTGCAGAGACATCTTAGGACATGATCGCTAAGCTTCGTAAATAACTCGAATGTCTGATTTGGACTTTAGTCCTGCAGAATTTGCAATGTAATGTGAATTCTATTTAATGACTCCCAGAGCACTTCCAAATTATATTCATGAATTACTAATTTTAGTGTACCAACTTAGGGGATAGCATTGATTGAATTATAGGAAGTAATTTTCATGGAAAATCAGATGGTGCGGCAAAAAGTAGTTGCTAAAGTCAATAAGCCTTTTGTAGGCATTTTTTATTTGTTTTTAGAGATTTGTCTTATCAGGGGGATGTACCAAAATATCTGTAAATGTTGAGTATTTTAGGTATGGTAAAGAGTTATTGTGGATAAACATAATACAATAACTCCCAATTTGTTCACTAGGGACATGGAGGGATACAATGATTTATTTATTTAAAATAAAATGGTAACATCCAAAAGATAGCACTGCAATTTATTTAGTATAGAATGTCTATGAATATTTTGATTACCAGGGGTTATTTTTACGGAAGTGTACCTGACTTCCCACATCTAAAATTATGTTAACGAAATAAGTGATTAACGTAAAACCTATTATTCTTACATTAAGAGAAAGTAGTCTAGACTGAATTTGCCTTGAGTATCTTAAAAGTATTACAGCGGTGGTATTTACAGCGTACCTACTGGTAATTAATAGTTGGTAATTTTAATGAATGAAGTAAAATAGACGAAACAATTTCATAGTTCGTGATCTCGCATTTTGATTAGTTATTGTATCGAAATTTGGAGTTTCAATAAAACTAATCACAGCCAAAAGAGTAAATTAAATAAATATACCCTCACGTTTTAGTCGGGTCAGTGATTACAACTGATATCAAATGTAAACAAACGGTCATTGTTGGTCAATGATTCACAAATAACGGGTGAAATTTTGTGGTTGAGGTATAAATCATTGATGTTATTGTGACATGCACTTGAAACTTATCATGTACCTGGCCTGAGTGGCCATATCAAAATCAAAAGGGTATTTACAGAAATTATTGAGGGATCTGTTTAGGACCATTGAGGGATCTGTTTAGGAGCATTGAGGGATCTGTTCAGGACCTTTGAGAGGCCTGTTCAGGACCATTGAGAGGCCTGTTCAGGACCATTGAGAGGCCTGTTCAGGACCATTGAGAGGCCTGTTCAGGACCATTGAGAGGCCTGTTCAGGACCATTGAGAGGCCTGTTCAGGACCATTGAGGGGCCTGTTCAGGATAAGCCAATTGGCTTTATCAGGTAATTGTTTATTTACTAATGTTTGTTTTTCATTACAGGCAGGACATTTGAGGGACCTGTCTGTTTATATTAGAGGCAGGACATTTGAGAGGCCTGTTTGTTTTTCATTAGAGGCAAGACATTTGAGGGGCCTGTTTGTTTTTCATTAGAGGCAGGATATTTGAGGGGCCTGTACGTTTGTCATTACATGATAGCGACAAAAAATAAGTAACATAGATTTGTAACTTGACTTCTTGACATTTCAAAAGTGCCTGTAAATTGTGTATTTGAAATAAAATGCTTTGAATCTTTGAATCAGTAGAGGCAGGACATTTTAGAGACCTGTTTTTGAATGACTGTATAAAGAATAAGATAATGATTTGTAAGAATAATAATAATATATATTTATTGAGCAACAAAGTAAAATCATGTATACACAATTGCTTATAAGCTACTTTTACATAACTAAATAATGCAATCAATTGTGTCTAAATAGTAATTGGTAAATTGATAATTATGTTTAGTCTCGTTCCTAGGTACAGCAACCAGTGTATGAATAATCTAAAGTTTTATTCGCTACTGTAATAGATATCTGTTTGCTTTATTGCTGTTATTCTTTTTTTCTTCTCTCATTATTTTGTGTATAAAACCAATTTCTTTATTCTTTCACATACGAGGTCGTATTTGTAATACGGATGGCCGACTGTTAGCGATTTTTATGATTAGTTACATACACTATGATTGTTTTCTGTATTGGCAACATTAAAATGTATTTATTTTGCACTGACAACTGGAACGTTATGCGATTTGACAGCTCAGCGCTATGACAGTTGACAAGGTTATAAAATAACGCGCTGCGCTGTCCTGACACATTCCGTTCCAGTTTTTGGGGTAAGCAACATCTCAGAGTAAGTGCTACTATATAATTATTATTATTTTAAATGGTATTGATTTATGATATTTGTAATAATTGTGTGCTGTCAAGGCAAAAGTATAGAGGGTGTGTTACCCGTCTTGGTCGTTTTATTTAAAACCTTCCCGCTACACTATATCTAGGTACACTAAATAAGTTTCTTATGCAATCTTTCTCTAAAGTTAACACATTAGCTAACACTAGTATGTCCACGCTGGAATTCTAAATACCAGCGTTCGACAGTCCGCAGAGATGGGGCTTCATCACTGAACACAGATGTTAGCTCTTCAAAACACTGAAGCCGTGTCAGGCCTCTTCTAAAGTTGTAGAAAATTATTGCAAATTATTATTATTATTAGAAAGATTCATTTTCGTACGTAACCTGACAGATTCCAATCGACGCTCTGACTAAACAATAGCATTAATCCTAATACTTTTAACTGTTTTGAGATTCAAAATTTCAACACATTCGAATATAGAACATTTCCAAATTCAAAATTGCCGGGAAACGACAGAACTTAAAAGGCATGCCTATGCCTAGTATGTGTCACTGTAACCACTAAATTCTAAGCACAAATAGTTATTTTTCTTTTTATGTTTATTATCATATATATGACATATGTTTTGAAGTTTTTGTGGGTTAAAGAAGCCTATTGCTTTATATTTTGCTAGGTTCGAACACAGTTATGACATTTGAATAAACTACAAATACCAAAAAAAAATTGATATAGATTGTATCTCGTACCGCAACCGAAGATAGTTCAATATTTGTGTAGTAAGTAGTGATGGGAATAAAATAATATCTCAGTTGTCGATTGAACAGTTTTTTTAATTATGCAGTGTTTTTATTAAAACATGGTAAGCACATTGATTGCTTGCATTGCGCGCAAATGGTAACAATTCGTTTTGTTTTTTTAGAAGCGTCAGTGCGGTTTAATGTGCGTCGTAATTTTTTGTAACAACAAACACAACGTCTTTTTTTGTCGCCACGTTGGAAAATACGATCAGTACATTGTCATAATTAAATGAGACTTATGTGATGCTTTGTTGAATAATTCAATACAAAATAACAAGTCTTTCTTCTTTCAGGTTACTCCAGAACATATTATATGCCACAATTACTTCTTGTTGCTCCAAGAAGGAACAATCGGTAACCCAGAAGTAGGCCATCAGTGTTTTTATTTCGGTTATGGTTTGTCATCATTACGTGTTAATGGAAGAAGAACATACCAAATAAAGCTTGATCATTCTTTACAGCGAGATGTGATATTGCAATGGACACCACTTCACCTTGTGAGTTTGTACTCACAAGACATTTTATTTCCTATTTGTATTAATATTGCTATGAATACAAAATAAATGCAGTAAAAGCTTAATTTGTTTTATCTCCATTTCCTACCTAGAAATTAAAAATTATTTTAGGTCTCCAGACTTGAGAGGCATGTGGTGCTTACTGGAGGGCGGCTACTAGGACAGTGAACAAACAACAGCAACATGGTGTTAAGAGGCCAATAGAAACATAAGAAGTTCAAACACCTGACGAGCCACCACCAAAAATAATCTCTTCTATATACAGACGAGTTGCAAGTACAGCTAATCATTGTTTGTAGGTACGTGAACTGTACCGGTATAGAACGTCTGATAATACCTCTCTCATTACGAGAAATTGTACTTAAAAATCACCGATTTTACATTCCAGCTTGTGCTCGAATTTGCCGATATCATTTGGACCATGGACGTTGGGGTGAATTAACGTCAACATTAAATGATTTTACGGCACATCGATTTGATGAAATGATGGGCATAATGGAACGGTTATCTGCTAGAAATTTTCTTGATTTCAGTAATCCAAGTAATATGTCCCCAGACTTGTGTCATTACTGGTTACGAATGTCTCGAGATCAATTGTTACTAACTATACCAAGTTTACGTGAAATTGTCCCGAATGCTGGTTTAGAATTATCTATTTTTTAAATAAAACTTAGACACCGGACAACCGGAGACAGCAACGAGAGATTGTCAACTCTGTTCAAAATACCTCGATCTACATTAGAACGGTACATGAACAAAGCCCGAACTTGCCTAATTGAAAAGTTTGTACCTCAATATTTAGGTTTTAATCACATAAGTGTACAAGAAGTAGCGGCACGAAATAAATTTTTTCCTGAAGGATTATTTGGAATTAGCCCCAGAAACCAAACCTGCTATAATTTTATGTGATGTGCCACCTATATTTTTGTTCAAAATAGTAGTAACTATATATTTCTAAAGGATACTTACAGCTTAAAAAAGCTTGATAACCTGATAAAACCTTTTATGCTCGTCTGCTGCGATGGTCACATACTAGATTGCATGGGTCCATTCAAAGCGACCACAAATGATGCAACTATTACAAGTTTAGACTTGTATAGAGCAGAAGGAAATCTTACATAATTTTTTCGTGTTGGAGATATTTTCATCCTAGATAGAGGATTTAGAGACGTGATTCCTGAATTGGAGGCTCGTGGGTTTAGAACTCATACGTCAGAAACTGTTAATGAAAATGATTTCCAATTAACCACTCTTCAAGCAAACAATTCTAGGTTTGTGAACATGTGCCGGTGGGTAATGGAGGTAATGAATGGGATAATAAAAAGAGATTTTAGGCTTTTTCGACATGTGTATAATAATAGAGCTGCTAGACATTTAATGGATGATTTTAAAATAGCTTGTGCTTGTGCGCTATTTAATAAATATCACAAGCTAATTGAAGACCCACCTGAAGCACTACTTTATGTCACTATTGCAAAGGCCAGCCATTCACTGCCGAATTATTTATCAGATTTTGTTAACCATCAAAATATGAACAGAAGGAGTGCGTTATTCCAAACAATTGATGGAAATAACCTAAAATCTGGATACATTTCCGAGACTATCGAGAGAGATATATTGACGATTTAAAACGGTTTGCATTGCGTACTTATCGTACGTCACATAAGAACTAATCCTGCATCGCGCAATCAAAGTTCTCCGCATGATTAGAATATATACGATAGCCCGAAATCATCTACCGAGCAGCTGCCCACCAGGCATAACACCCGTCTGGCCGGAGGATCCCTTTTCAACGGAGGTATGCGGGGCTTTACTCTCTGTTCCACATACCTCCAAACTGGTGACCCTCGACAATGCAGCCTTCGTGCAGCCACTACTTCGTGACGTCATCATTACTTTTTCAGGCCTTCGAGCAGCGAAGCCATACACCCACGGCTATAAAAGGGTATCCTGACCACCAGCATGCCTACCTGGTCATACCTGCTAGCTGCAATTGTATGTGTTATTTAGTGTCCGACCGAAGCTTCGGCTTCGGCTTCGGCCACCTTTGGCCAAATCTTCGGCTTCGACCAAAAATTTGCCGAAGGTTTGGCCGAAGCCTAAAGTTTGCTAGTTGTCAAAATTTGAAATTTACTGAACGATGCTAGAGCGAGACGGAGAGTGTGCAGAGCAGCAGAGTTTCGCCGCGCCGCCGCACCGGCCCAAACGAATCGCAGTTAGTAAACTAAACGAGTCAAAACAAGTTTGAGAGCGCGTCTTAAAATTCTAATAAGTGTTTTGTTTTTAAATATTTCATATTTGTTATTACAAATTATTTTATTTATTACTGTGAGTAGTACCTGTGGTGATACGTTCATTATTGTGAGGCACTCTAAGAACCAAAAAACCGTAAGTATTGTCTGGTTTAAAATATTTTATGTTATCTAACGTTAGGTAGGAAACTAAATGGAAACAATGTTGGTATGTTTTTTTATGCAATTTTTAGATAAAAAGACATGTGAAGATTGTTTACTTTTAGTTAACTACCTAAACCGATAGGATATAGGCGCATCCGCGTTGCAGAGTCCTACTGCGAGTACGGGGCGGTCGGCTCGGCTCGGTAGGTACTTGTGCATTTATATAGAATATTTTCTTTCAGGTACACAATGACATCTTTAGAGCTGAATCCTATCTGGCAATATTTTATAAAGGCTACTGATAAAGCTTTATGTAAACAGTGCAATAAATCATTGTCTCTTGGTAGTGCTTTACCAAAAAAGCAGAGTACCACTAATATTAAAAATCATTTGATGAAAATGCATAAAATAGAGTGGGAGGCTTATTGTAATGCAATAAATGAAAAACAGAAGAGTAAGAGTTTAATGAAAAATAAAACAGAGGCAACTACATCTTCGCAATTTAATGTCAAGCAGAGTACCTCCTTTACCTCAAATCATAGAAAAAAAAGCAGCTCCATTGTGGCCAGATAGTGATCCAATATCTATGAGAATCGATAAAGGTATAATGGATCTCATCATCGTTGACATGCTGCCTTACAACGTTGTTGAAGGAGAAGCATTTCGCAGACTTAATTTGATTGATCCCGATGCTCCGTCAAGATACAGGAAAAAGACTGAGAAATTTTTTAGAACGACTTTAATGCCTGCGACATACGATAAGGTCAAAGCGAAAGTCATACGTGTTTTAGATAAAGCTTGCTGGGTTAGCTTTACAACTGATATATGGAGTAATCCAGCAAAGACGTGTTCGTTGCTAAGCTCACTTTATCCAAGGCCCTAAAAGAGAAAAAGTCATTCTTGCAGCTAGTGTTCTGGAGGAAGATCACACAGGCCTATATATTTCAGAAAAACTTCACCAGATTATTGAAGAATATAATTTAAAAAATAAAATCCACATGGGTATTCGTGACAACGCTTACAATATGCAGACAGCCATGCGACGTGGTAATTTTCTGTCGATTGGATGCGTAGCTCATACCCTGCAGCTAGTGATTCATGACGTTATATTTAAAGACGCTACTGTGATGGAAATAATAAAAAAATGTCGCAAAATTGTTGGCCATTTTAAAAGAAGTGCAAGCAAGCAAGCTTCTAGATATTTAAATATGTTTCAAGAAACGTGTAATTTGCCTAAACACGTATTAATCCAAGATATTGAGACGCGATGGAACAGCACATATTTGATGCTGGAAAGACTCCTTGAACAGAAAACTGCCATCAATTTATACATGGCTGAACGTGGTGGAATAGAAGTCCCTACTGCAGAAGAATGGGTGCAAATAGGATACTTTATCACCGCTCTTAAATGTTTTTATGAAGCCACACTTGAGGTTTCAAATGATTCCTCATCGGTATATATAATAATGCCGTTGATTGTCATGCTTAATATGAAATTAATCCTAAAAGAAGAAGATCCTGAAAATTTGAAAATACTGAAGACGAAGCTGTGTGAGGCAGTTAACAGAAGATTTTCTTACGCAAAAAATACTATGTGTTTATTGATTGCGACTCTATTAGATCCGCGTTTCAAAACTATTTAACTGCCGATGAGACTGAAAACGCCAAAACTGAAATACTATCATTCTTACGACAGCAACATGAACTATTATCTCGTGCAGACAATATGGATATTGACACCAATTTACCTTCTTGTTCAACCTCAAATCCACATACAGAGAATGCATCTCCAAAAAGCGATGAAGGATTATGGGATTCTCACGATAAACTTGGTTTGCCCATTACAAGTGATAATGATTTGGATTTGGAACACAATTATCCGCTATTTCAAGAACATCTTAGTCGTTATTTAAAAGATCCTCGGATTTTAAGAATAAGCCCATATACTTGTCTACAGCCAGCTGCAATCAAGTATTTGTCTGCTCCCCCCAGTAGCGTTCCTAGCGAACAGCTTTTTAGCGCTGCGAGGCAAATATATGCCGACAGACGGTCAAATTTGATGGGTGAGAATGCCGAAAAATTATTATTTTTAGCTTACAATATAAGACTGTTCAACTTTGATTACTAATTAAAGTAAATCTATATATATATAAATGAATGCCTATTTCCCTTGGTCACGCCATCACGGGTGAACGCCTGGACCGATTTCACTAATTTTTTTTTTGTTGTTTTTGTTATTGTCAGGAGAAGGATCTTATGAAAGAAAAAAATAAAAAATTAGTAGAGTAGAGTAGGGTAGAGTAGGATGGAGTAGGGTAGAGCTGGGTTGAGCATAATAGAGTAGTCTGTTGACGGGAGCGAAGCCACGGGCAAAAGCTAGTAATTAATAAAATTAAAATAGTCATGAAAATTAAGAAAAGGTATCCTGTCTTTTAGAATCGCCAATTGAAAAAAAAACTTAACCCTTGCATAATAATTGCAAAATGTGTTTTTCTATTGATTTTGTAATGATGATTTAATTATTAGAAACAGTAACTATTGAAGTTATTGTCAAACTGAAATTATTGTTTTATGTATACTTTCATCGAAAAAATATGTTTTTTATTTTATTTTAGAGAATCTTTAGAATTAGCTGATTAAAGTGCATTTATAACTTTAAGTCTAGTCTCTTCTACTACCTAAGGTTTTTTCCAAATAGTGAACAAAAATGTTCATATTTTCTTTTAATTGTAAGTTTTTATTATAGTTTAGTTTTCCCAAATAGGTATATTATTGATAATTTTGATAAATGACTGCTTTGCCATATAATTAAGTATAAAGAGCTATTTTTAATTAAGACTAGTCGAAAAAAGTGAGTTTATTTTTTATTAATAAGGTGCCTCAAATTGTTACCAAAACTTGTTAAGGTTTTTATTTTCTCCAATTGTTACCAAAAATGTTTAACTTAATTATCCTAAGAAATTACTTATAAGTATTTAATTTTCTCAAAAATTCCAAAAAATTATATGTAAAAAATAGATATTGAAAAAGCGTTAAACTTTGCTCAATTATTTTATAGAAATATATTGTGTTCGTCTGATAATTAAAAAAATGTGACTGATTATTTGATTATTTTTGTTAAAATTACTTTAAGTAAATAAATATTTAATTAACATTGTATATTTGAAACTTTTATTTTAGACAATATTTTATTACCTACTTGTACATGTTGGTCACTCGGCTCGTTATTGGGCTAAATCTCTAAAGCTCTCACAATATGTATCTAGTATATTCTGAGATCAAAGTAACTATCGTATTTCTCAAGGTCAATGACACCTTCGGCTTCGGCTTCGGCCGAAGGTTTTGGTGAATACCGATTAATCGGCTTCGGCTTCGGCCAGAATTGCACCTTCGGTCGGACACTAGTGTTATTAAATAAATAAATAAATAATACCTGGTCATCACCCTCAGCCTCATCAGCGACCTTGGCTAAGCACACCGCACCTTCGGCCAGTCACATGAAGAGCCATGAAGAACCTCTCCTGGTCGACGCCAGCAGGCAAGCCACTACGTCGCACGGCACCGCTCCGACTCACTGGAGCCAGCAGCACTACTCCGACTCACTGGAGCCTGCAGCATCATCCCGACTCACTAGGACATCATCATCCCGACTCACTAGGACATCATCATCCCGACTCACTTGGGTATCATCCCGACTCACTGGGCAGCACCACCCCGACTCACTGGGGCATCACCGCAGACAGTTCCGACTCACCGAGAACTATGCGGCATTCGGTTCCGACCCACTGGAACCAACCTACCACAGGCCTGGCACGCATCAAGAAGCATCAACAACCATCGATCTCCGATCTCCGGAAAGGAGTGATGTAGCGACATCTATAGTGTCACATAAGAACTAATCCTGCATCGCGCAATCAAAGTTCTCCGCACGATTAGAATATATGAGGGGTCTAAAAGCAAATCCGCCACTGTCCATTATGAACGAAAACTTAAGTATGAATGCCACCTAGTAGAGCTCGTTAAAACGAATTTATTACATTTAACAATTTAGATGCAATGTTCCCAATGTCCCATAATAAATGATGTTTAAAAATTGAGGTAAGAAGCAAAAATGCCACTGTCCATAACAAATCAGGTGCAAACGCGCCATTGTCCATTTTAGCCAATCACAGACAGCTAAATATTCAAGATGGCCGCAGATGATCGTGACTGTGATTTCGTTGTGAAACTGTGTCTGACTATTTTGTGTTTTAAAATTGCATTTCGTGATAAAACGTGTAAAAAATGGAAGAAAATGTAGTAGAAGTGACTCCAGAATGCGAGCACCAGAGACGTGGAAACGGGCTAGAGCAAAGTTTGAAAGGTAAGCATTTTTTCCTTACAATGGCGTGTGTTTGTACAATCAGCACGTAAAGTGAATCTTATTTTTGGATCGGTTATGCACAATTTTTCTTAAATATTGCAAGTTTTTTATTGGTTACTACCTGAGCCCATGACTCCATAAGAGTGTAAATCAGATAAAAATAATCCTTGTTTCTGTATTAAGCTGTTGATCCCCGCAATAACGCCGGCGTTAATGCGCCATTGTCTTTCTATTGTGTCTCTAATTACGCTACTCAAAAAGTTAAATAGGTACCTACCTAATTATTGTTTCTAGGAATCCAGCGCTAAGCGGCAAAAAAGAATTTTTATCATTTTTATTCAGCCCATCTGTCTGTCCGTGGATCTGTTATGTCCCCATCGTGTGGGTATTTATTGAATAGGTTTCATAAAATGCAGGTTATTTCAGACTACTTATGTTTACAGGTACTCTGCAAGAATGCCACCAGGTTTGCCACGCTGTAATCATGATGCGGAAAATAAACAGTTTAAATGTTGTAAATTGACGATGCTCGATGTACAAAATTTCCATGAAGAATTTTATAGGACAAAAAATAAAAAGGACCAAGATGCATTTTTATTGAAGCACTGCAGTGTGTCAATGGTGAAAAGACAAGCCAAGAGTAGGTCAGCGCCAGCCAACACGAAATATAACAAAATTATTTGTTCGAAAGAGAAATTCAGTGAAGTTATTACGAGTTTGCCAAAAAACTTTCATAACTATTTTGGGAGTTACCGAGCACAGAATAAGAAAAGTATCTCGAACATTTGCCAGCACAGGAACCGTAGTTCAAGAAAAAAGGGGTGGAAATCATACATCGGCCAAAAATGTGCATAAATTAAGAGAAGTCAAAAGATTTATAGAATCCTTTCAATGCTTGGAGTCACATTATTGCAGATCTACCGTTACGAGAAAATATTTGCCATCTACTCTAAACATTCGGAAAATGTGAAGAATGTATAATCAGAGCAAAGAACTCCAAGTACGTGAATGTTATTTTAGATCAATCTTCAACACATGCTACAATCTGGGATTTGGAAGCCCTCGTACAGACACTTGTTCTAAGTGCAATGAGCTGCTTGAACGCATAAAAAAGTCAACAGATCCAACTGAAAAAGTAAATTTAATGACAGAAAAAAGGGTACACATGCTGAAGGCCAGAGCATTTTATCGACTGCTAAAAGAAAAAAGGGACGATTTAGTTGTGCTTTCTTTTGATTGCCAGAAAAATCAGGTTTTGCCTAAAATATCTGATCAGGCAGCATATTACAGTCGCCAATAATATATATATATAATTTTGGAGTCGTAAAGTCGGTGCCAGAAAATACCTTGAACAGGGACAACGTAACGCTGTATACCTGGACTGAAGATGAATAGCGTAAAGGCGCAAATGAAATAGCGTCAGCCGTCTATAACACGCTTCAAAATACAATGCTCAATGAAAATGTCAAAACTGTTCGACTGGTGGCGGATGGATGCGGCGCCCAGAACAAAAACAGTATTATGGTCGGTATGTGCTCCAAATGGTTGACTCAGGCACCGCACCATATTAAAACAGTCGAACTAGTTTTCCCCATTCCCGGTCACTCGTTTATTCCACCTGATCGGGTTTTCGGTCTTGTTGAGAAGGAAATAAAACGTATGGAGACCATTTTAAAACCTGAGGAATACATAGAAATCTTTAATAAATATGGGACTGTTGTGTTACTGAACAATGTTAAGGATTGGAAAACTGCTCTCGGAAATATAATTCGTCCACCGGGAAACTGGCACTTCCAATTTAACCAATGCAAAATATTTTTCTTAAAACGAAACAGAAGCAATGATGTTTATGTAAGAGGGGAGCCTAACTATAACGCTGATATCGGAAGTTACAAGTCAGTTTTGGCGAAATTCCACCTCAGTTTCTTCCTAGCCGTCACAGAGAAGTACGATCGGCCGTTTTCAGATTCACAGCCGACGCTACATTGTCATCTTATGTACCGAAACAAAACAAATCTGTAATTGTACTGTCCAGCATGCACCACACACCCACTATTGATCCAAATACGCAAAAACCGGAGGTGATCATGTTTTACAATAGTACAAAAGGTGGCGTTGACATGCTTGATCAAAAATGTTCTATTTACTCCACATCCTGAAGAACACAACGTTGGCCAATGGCAATATTTTATAGAATGCTTGACATATCTGCAGCTAACGCATACATAATCAACAAGATGAACCAAGCTCAACCAAAGATTTCAAGACTGGTGTTTATGAAACAACTGGCAGAAGATCTTATAAAACCTCATCTGGAACGCCGCGTGCACACTTTTGGTTTGCAAAGGGATCTTCAGTTCAGCATTCGTCGAATCCTAAAAATAGAACAAACGCCCAGCACATCATCATCTGACAATCCTGAAGAATTTGAAAAAAGGAAGACTTGTTCAACATGCGACTCTAAGAAGAAGCGTAAAACAGCTTATATGTGTTTCGTATGTAAAAATCCAATTTGCATTTAATGTAGCCCAAAAATGTGCCTTGATTGTCGCCGCAACTTGTAAAACTTTATATTTTGTGATTTTATAATAATTGTGCCTTGATTAAGCCAAAAATAATTTTAAACTTAAGATAATATGTTCGACTGATAGTAAATAGGTTTATTATAATATGTAGTAATTAAAATTCCTATTCAGATCTCATATATCCAAAGTTCCTTCTTTTTTCTAAAAGAACGTTGGCCAAATCGTACCTAACTGCGTCCCTATATGCCATATCATGAAAAAATCCATTATTTTTTACTGTTTTAAAAAAACCAAGAAATATCTCGGTAGGAAGCCACCAAAAAAAGAAAACCTTTTTTTTCTGATTTCTTATTGATTTTAACCATTGTTGGAAATTATTTAGTTCTGATGTTCCGAACGTACCGGCTGACGTTTCATTTTGATATTAAAATAACTTCAATATAAAAGTAATAATGTTTATCGAGGTTTATCTTAATTATTAGCATTAATTCAATTACTCGTAATTATACATATACGTATACAAAAAAAATCAAACAAGTGTTTTTATGTGATTCTTGTCCAAAAATAATAACTGTGTATGCGCTTTGTCAGTGTCAGAGGGTTTAGCACAGATGCGTAAAACGGAACGTCAAATGTTATTGACGCCATCGATTGACAGATAAAATGTTAATCATTCGTTCAATGGTGTTCACGTCTCCGCGTTTGTTGCGAATTGTGCGATACGTACTGTGCGATTTTGACTTTCCTTTTGTTGTTTTGACTCTGGCATTATTACGGACTGATATCTACCGCTTGTGACGATTATACTGTGCTTTCGACTCCTGACCCCTTTTTTTTTTTTTTTTTTTTTCCGGTTCCGGGTTTGCTGACATAAAGACGTAGTGATATTGTGCTCCGACTTTTCGATACGAAACTGTGGATAATCATTAAAAACCTAAACAAAAACTGCAAAATCTCGTACATAAAGTGCTTTAGCAGACTTATAACGTATAATCTGAGTGGAAACTGTGATAACAACAGTATTATATGAAGATAAAATCGAAGAAAATTTTTGAGGTTGTCGAAAACGAATTGAAACTTCAAGTACATTGACAGTGACATCAAGTGACATTGACATCTATGTGAAGTGCTGCCATATCAAACAATTCGATATTCAGTTGTACCAACCTCATAGGTTTATTAAACCGGGTCAGACATACGACGACGTTCCGTCCCATGCAAAAATACCAACATGGATAACCTCCAAAAATTATTTGATCAAATTAAATCTGAACTGTCAAACCAAACAAAAGTAATTATTGCACAATTAGATGAGAAACTAATACCCTTTACTCAAGAAATACAAAAATTGAAGTCTGAAAATAACGAACTAAAGCAAAAAATCTCTTACCTTGAAAAACACAGAAGAACAAACAACATTATTTTATACGGAATAAATGAAAGTGAAAACCCGTCCACTAGTGTTTTGGAAGTTATAATAAAGAAATTTAAAGATGACTTGAACATTAATATCGAAAACAAAGATATAAACACAGCATACAGAATTGGCAAAAGCGACACCAAAAATGGTAAAAAAAGACCCGTACACGTATCATTTGTCAACAATTGGAAGAAAAATGAGATCATGAAAAACAAAAAGAAGCTGAAAAATGCATATGTTTCTGAAGACTATCCAAAAGACATTCTAGACAAAAGGAGAGATCTACTTCCAAAACTCAAAGAAGAAAGGGAGAAAGGTAAATACGCATTTATTGATTATGACAAACTGGTCATCAAAGAGGGAAAATTCGATAATGGGAAGCGCAAAAGAAACTCTTCAGCGTCGCCAAATTCAACTGACCACCCTTATAAACAACAAATAACTGCTAAAATAAATAGAATCAATGCATTTGATATTATGAGGAATAGTAGCAACTCCCTGCCTATTGAAGGCCAAACTCCTGAAAAGAAATCATAGGAAACAATCATCAGTCACCGGAATAAAACAACAAATACACAACAACTAAATAACATTAAAAACAGAACATTTCCCAAGCCGACTGGTCATCGTGGGGAATTAGACCACTACCCTCCACCTAATAAAAATAAAATAAAAAATGAAACTTTTGAAAGTGTGCACCTTTAATGTAAGATCACTAGCATCTACTGAAAGATACAATGAACTAAATTATGCCCTAAAAAATATTAACTGTGATATTTTGGGGCTTTCAGAAGTAAGAAGATTGGGCTGCGAGATTGAAGAACACCATGATTACATTTTCTGCTATATAGGCCAAACCAAGGGCTTACACGGAGTAGGATTCCTGATCAAGAAAAAATACAAAAATAACATAAACAACTTTACAGGAATTTCGGAAAGAGTGGCTCTTCTGCAGCTGAAGTTTGAATCCTTTTCTGTGTCAATAATCCAAGTTTATGCACCTACAGAAAAATCACCCGCAACTGAAATCGATCAATTTTATATGGACATTGAGGCTGCTCATTCACTAGCTGATGACAAAGTTCTAGTGATAGGCGACTTCAACGCTAAAATAGGATATCCCAAGGCAGTCCACTATCCTGTCATGGGTAGATATGGATTTGGAGAACGCAATGAAAGAGGCGACCGTCTTATAAATTACGCCCATGAACACAAGTTGTCAATAATGAACACATTTTTTAAGAAGAAAGGAAATCGTAAATGGACATGGATATCACCAGACCAGAAAACCAAAAATGAAATCGACTTCATAATGATAAATAACCCGAAACTAATAACAAATGTTGAAATACTAAACAACATCCCATTTCCTTCTGATCATAGACCACTGCGAGCAACATTACTTTTAAATCGCCCAATAAAGAGTAGGAAAAACTATGCCACACCACTTAATATTCCGATAACAGAAATCGAAATCAAAACCTACATTGAAAATCTACAGATACATATTGGAGACAAAGAAGCAGACACTAGTGACATCCAAACCTATTATAACTTTTTGGAAAGGGGCATAACAGACAGCTTGAAGACAACAAACATTTCCCAAGTAGAACAGCGGAAAATATTTAGTGAAGATACAGATCAATTAATAAAAAGGCGTTCCGAACTAATACGTACAAAGAATAAAACAAAAGACATGAAAAATGAACTTAGCAGAATATATAAAGAAACCAACAAATCAATCAAGAAAGATTACAGAAACCACAGAAAAGAAATCATCACAAGGAACATCAAAAAGTTTAGAAGTACTAAAAGAGCATATAAAGAATTAGTTTCACACAAAACCTGGATACAAAAATTAGAACAAAATACAATGATAACAAAATCAAGAAGTGACATAATATACCTTGCAACAGATTTCTACAAGAACCTATACCAGAAGAGAAATAACTGTGAAATTGTAATAGAAACAAGAAGCGCAGAAGAAACTGATGTGGATCATTTCAGACCAATTGAAGGTTTGGAAATCTACAAACACATAAAGCGGTTAAAAGCTGAGAAGAGCCCTGGCTCAGACGGGTTATGCAATGAAGTTCTCAAAATAGGAGCACCTGTTTTGATCCATCATCTATTACATTTATTTAATATGGTGCTAGAAACAGAAACAGTACCTGAACAATGGTGCACATCAGACATAATTTTACTCTACAAAAAAGGAAACCCCTTAGACATAGGAAATTATAGACCCATAAGCCTGCTAGCCAGCACTTACAAATTATTTTCATCTATACTTCTAGAAAGACTAACACAGGATATTGATCGTCTGCAATCAAGAGAGCAAGCAGGCTTTAGGTCAGGGTTTGGCACTGTGGACCATATACAGACACTGGAACAAATTATAGAGAAATACCAGGAGTTTAACAGACCTCTGTATCTGGCCTTCATTGATTATAGCAAGGCCTTCGACAGCATCAGCCATTTCTCAATATGGAATGCACTGCAATGTTCAAATGTGAACCAAAAATATATTAACATCTTAAAATATATATATGCAAACAGTACGAGCAAAGTCAAACTTGAAAAAAGAGGTGAAGAGATAAACATAGAAAGAGGAGTGAGACAGGGAGACCCTCTATCACCAAAGCTTTTCATCGCTGTACTCGAGTATATATTTCAGAAGCTAGAATGGTCAAACAATGGAGTGTTAATAAACGGATGCTATCTGAACCATCTAAGGTTCGCAGACGACATAGTCTTAATTGCTGAAACTTCCAAAGACCTTGAGGAAATGATGAGATCACTTGATAATGAAAGTTCTAAAATTGGTTTAGAAATGAACATAAACAAAACAAAGATAATGACTAACAGCCGTAAAAGACACATTGAAATAAAAGGAAATAACATGGAATATGTCAACGAGTATATATATCTGGGAAAACAAGTATCATTTAAAAGACTCAGAAATGAAGAGGAAATAACAAGAAGAATCAACATAACTTGGAAGAAATTTTGGTCACTGAAAGAAGTCCTAAAAGGAAATTACAGTATGCACTTAAAAAAAGTTGTTTTCGATACATGTCTCATACCATGCTTACTATACGGCTGCCAAACCTGGATATTCACAAACAAAGTAAAGCAACAAATTAAATGTACTCAAACAGCAATGGAACGGAGCATGTTGAAGATTAGAAAAATCCAAAAAGTGAAGAATGTGACCATCAGACAAAAAACTAAAGTTACCGACGCTCTTACCCATGCACTCACGCTTAAATGGAAGTGGGCTGGACACATCTCACGATTTACAGACAAAAGATGGACCATTGAAACCACACGATGGAAAGGCCCAATAGGGAAAAGAAATGCTGGAAGACCAATGAGACGGTGGGCTGATGATATTATTCAGGTAGTAGGAAACGACTGGCTAAATACTGGTAAAGACAGAGAGTTGTGGAAGAAGATGGAGGAGGCCTTTACCTTTACAGGGGTCCATATTTCAAAATAAAATAGGTACTAATATTACTAACATAATTTAAGCAAACTTACTAACCAATTACTAACAACATTTGAAATGTAAACATACTCGTAGAAATATGGAATAAATGGCTATTATTATTATTCCATTTATTTATTAAATTACATACTTATTATATTTTTAAATATTTCCTTAAAAAAAAACACATTAAAAAAAACATTTAAAAATATAAAAAATAGTAGCCCACCGGCATCGGGAACAGAGTCCAAGCTGCCGGCGGTCAGGGCTCCTGAGAGAGGAATCTCCTAACGATACGCGCCGTGTCTAGGAGTACTGCTTTCTGGATCAGGCCCTTGATCCAGCTGCCTAACGAGAGCCTCCTCAGATGTTGTTCGAGGCTCTTGGCTATTAAGCCATTGGCCGTTACGACTATCGGCACAATGATTGCTCTATCCACTTCCCACATGTCGACAACCTCGCGAGCCAAGTCAAGATATTTAGTTTGCTTATCTTTCTCAGCTTTCACGAGGTTCTCGTCATGAGGGACCGCTATATCAACAATCATTATTATTATTATTATTATTATTCGACTCCTGAATACCGATTTTACTTTCGATTTGAAGTGATTGTTGTTGTGATGTCAGTGGAATCACTATGCAGACGCCACAAGCAGCCCCACAATTGCTTTGTGTTAATTGCAATATACGCATACTTCGTCGCCATCTCGTCTTTTAGCTTGACACGAGAGTTATTTCTTTGAACTGCGAGTGGAATTTTTCAATAATAGTACGTATTTCTACATTTACCAACCTCATCTTACTTACTTTATATGATTACAGGGTTTAATGAACTAATTAAGATAATATTAATATAACTCTAAATCTTGTTTTAGATTACCGAAGAAGATTACATATGTGAAGCTTGTTATCAATTGGCGTTGCAACATATAAACATTAGATTACCTAATGAACATGGTGCTTCATCCTCCCGTGGCCACATTCATGTTTGCATTCTTTGTTGAAGTTCTCTGCTAAGACGTAGACGTGATCTTATTGTGAGACAGAATGCGTCTCCATTACAACAAGCAATACGTATAGCCATTGAAAATAGAATTGCCCCACAACAGGTATTTATTTATTGTTTTGTTTATTATTTTCATTCCTACTTCTAATATTCTCGCTGAATTCATCATCAATTTGTCATTTCTTTGGTAACTACATTTATATTTGTATGGTTTTATAAGAAACAACTAGCCATAACTTTTGTATATTAAAAACAGGTTTTCTGGTTGTTTCAGGCTAGTGCTTCAGACCATGTATGTCATCATTGTTGGCTGAGACTTAAGAGATCTGTAATGTGAGACAATTATGAGCAGCAGGCAAAGCCTGAGCCACAGGAAGGGCCAAAGCCACAACCTCAAGAAGCTGTAAGCTCTATAAATTCTGACCATGACAAGCAAGCTTACGAAGTACCTGGAGTGATTGATCTACCTAATTATGGACCAGCAGCTAATACTGCATCACATTGTTTATTTTATGGTTGTCAGAATGTTGATTTGTGTAGAATATCAGACCCATTAGGATCAACAACACTATCCCAACATCATCGATATATATGTACTACGCACTAGATTACGCGTGCCGTACACTCACTTTAACCGACTCAGGTGCAGTGTCTTCTATGCACCTTGATTTTGATGACATTAGTGTAGTTTTGACGTTCATGCAGTGTGAGAGCGGCGCTAATAAATTAAAATCAAAGGTAATCTGGACGTAAATAATAATTCTGTACGCATGTAAGTAAAATTACTGGTTGTTCGAACAATTTAATAGCTTCTAATATCGTAATAGTATGTTAGAAAATATATTATTTGATTTTAAAGCCTTTCCATTTTATAATCATAGACTAAAATATGCAGATGTTCCCTCCCATAAAAACCCGATTTTTACCTACAATTGGTTTAATATAACACAGACTTTGCATGGTATTTTATTCCGTTTAATTGAATATTTTATTTAATGTTTTTCTTTTTTGTATAAATAATATCAATGAATTCCGTCAATTTCAGAAATTATGACGACGTGCGTTTTTCGATACTGTAAAAACTCAGCAAGAAATGTCAGCAAATCATCGGGTATTATAATTTACACCGAGGACTATTGTTAAATTTTGAAATAGAGTGTTATTGTAATAAAGTATTGTAGGCAAAAAGCTGTGTCGCTTCTGCGGTATAAAAATCTATATGGATAACATGTCATTACACTATGTTGAACGAAACGCGTAAGTGCTACGAAATTCATGGCGCTTAATACGTTTTTGTCGCGAAAAAGTATCCTCTAAAAGCCATCTAAGCGCTGTATGTTTTAATAGTTTTATTAGACGACATAATGGCAATAAAGCGCTGCAGCGAACTTTTGTTTTAACTTTTCAGTATTTTGACAAATAGTTTCCATGAACGTGCTTGTCTATCGCTAGAATCTAAGTCGATGCCCAACATAGATATTACTTGCCTAAAAATGCTCGAAACTGTGTAAACAAACTCAGGCAATACTTTCAAATTAATGATACTTTCATTCTAGACAGGGAATTTAGCTATGCTATTATAAAACTTACATGCCGGAATCCTTATTAGAAGGTGAGCATCAACTCATCATTGTGCAAGCTAATAGGAGTCATTGTGTGACTATATGATATGCCATTGGGTGGTGGAGGTTGTGAATGGATATTTTAAACGGGATTATAAATTATTCCAGCATGAATATTTTATCTGTGCCACACATGATGCAAATGTTTTGTATAGCTGCGAGCCTTTTAAATAAATTCGGCGTTAGGTTGAAAAATAGAAATAATGCTGAATGATTTCCATTACATAATAATTTGTCAGATTTCATAATGATGATGAATATAAATAGAAGAAGCTCTAATTTTACTTGTATAACAGCTAATAAAAATAATATTTACACTCTCTCATCTAGATTATCATGAAGTAATATTATTTGCCTTAGGAACATAACAGATCCGACAGGCAAAGGTGAACATATCAGGTTTCATGGAGGTTACAGAATCGGAGTGTAGTTTGAGAGAAAATGGAGATAATTCCCTGATAAGAGGATAAATCAAATCCAGACATGTTTTAAGAAAAATATATTAAGCATGTATATTTATTCATTGAAATTAAAGTGTCAGGAAGGGCAGGTATTGTAGAATACTGCTGTAATTTTGGGTGCTGTGCACATGTTATGACGCTTGTGAAGTACCTTGGATGGGCTAGGCATCAACCAACAATATCAGCGCCAGCAGAATTCCTCGATGCTGTAGTTGTGAGAGAGAATGATGAATAAAATGTGTTTTTGCCAAAAGACTTAATTCTTTACCCACTCCCTAGGGTTTTTTGGACATTCCCTAATCTTAACCGTATTATGGTAAGTAAAAAGAAACGGGGTCCGAAAAATCTGTCAGTAAATTGACTTATTTTTTATTCTAACCTCAAAAGTATTTTTGGCCATAAAAAAAACCCGGCCATTTAAATATTATTTTTATATCAGATAGTGTTTACAACATAAAAACAATCTAATCTCACTATAATTTATTTATGGACGCGAAAAATAAATGTCAGGTACAACTGCTATAGAAATTTGGCCGATGTTCTTTCATATGTTTATTTTATGTGTTGATTTAGTATAAGTAAATAAAGACTTCTCATTGTTTAAAAACTTAAAACTAATAAAAAATATAATAAAAATATATATTTGACTTTCATTTAAAATAATATATAAATAAAAAATAATTAAACATAGTAAATACGCAAGCGGTCTCTATGACCGACGTCAGGTGGTAGTGTAACTGAAAAACACGTCAGGTGGCTAAGGGTTAATAATAATAGTTACTATTTTTTTGCAACTTCTCACTTAGCTTGTGTTTATAAAACAAAAATGGCCTACGTATAAAGCTAATAAATACTAGCCAACTTCAAGCTCCCGTAACTCAGTTCGGACTGAGTTTAGAGATATACCTGCCGTAGTAAGTTTGGTTTATTATACTATTTTGTATTTAAAAAACAAGGTTTGGTTGATGGCCGCTCGAAAAAAAAAGACGCCATTTTCCGACATTGGATTTTGTCTTGCGTTAAATGAAGGTTTTGATACGATGTCCGAGAAAGAAAAAAATGATTTTGGTAAGTAACATTTTATTTTCATTATTTTTATGCATATTGATTTTGCCATGGTAAATACTCTGCATATTTGTTACGAATCATATTTGCTGTTACATTACCTCGTGTTGAATGGGAACAAGGCAAATGGCATAGAGTAGACATCATGTGTGATAGTTCACACATGATGTCTGATGATGCATTGTCAGTAGCATTATTAGCAATACCCTCTACTTTATGAATTATTTTTTGTAAAATGCAGCATGTTTTTACAATGTTAACAGCAGTATCTGTTGAAACATTTAATGGTCTATGCTGGGCACGCCACGATTATGGCGGTAAGTCCCCTCTTTGAGGCGTGGTTGGAAAGACCTCACGGCGTCCTCACCTTCCGCATGATGCAGGTTCTCACCGAACACGGTAAGTTCGGGAAGTTCCTGCACCGGATTCGTGCGGAAGCGACGCCCGGGTGTCGCCACTGTGTGGAAAGCCCGGAGGACACTGTGGAGCACACGGTGGAGGTGTGCCCCGCTTGGGCAGAGCAACGCCGTGTCCTCGTGGGGGCGATCGGCGGCGGCGATCTCTCGCGCCGGGCCTTGGTACAGGCCATGGTCCGGAGTGAGGAGGAGTGGCAGGCGGTCGCCTCCTTCTGCGAAGCAGTAATGCCATAGTATAAAGAGGAGGGAAGTAGGTTATCTTCATACAAACGCACCGCGCGCGGCTTGTATGTGTGCGCCATAGTATCTATGCATCGACGCACGCACACTTTAACAAAATCTCGACCCGTTTCTCAGTGCGCCAGTCGGGGCTAACACTGCACGAGGTTCGCGCGTCGCGGCTTTTCGGCACCGCTAAATAAAACGAAAATGTCTGATAATCGCAGGAGAACGTATTGCTGTGTGTTTGGGTGTCTTAATAATTCATCGATTCCAGAATTGTCTCTGTTCAGATTACCTATTGAACAGGAAAGGTAAGCTAGTTACTTATTCTAGTAGATATATAATTTTTACTTGATGATGAGATACCTACTTACTTATTTTTTGTTGTATTAGTTTTCTATCACACAGAGGAAGTAGGTAGGTAGGCCTAATTTCCTACTAGAATGTATTAGGTACTTTTGATCTGTCAATTGATTTGCCGCTATTGCTTTGTTTACGTTTAGTTATGCTGATTTCTCAGTATTGTAGGTATAGTAACTAAGTACCTACCTACAGTTATACAATCGTAATTCAAAATAAGTAATTGACTAATTGTAAATCAGATATACATATAAAGCAAAGTTCGAATCATAACAACAAATTCGATTATAGTCTAAGAGACAGTCGTTAGTTTTTTTAATGTTGTTTTGTATTTACAGTGATTCTTTTAATTATAATGTTTTGTTTTTAGTCACTTTATTCATTTTTTTTATTATAGATACCTAATGTATATTAAATGTGCTTTTCATTTCAGACGCCTTTAGTGGCTGCGCTTAATTGACCGCGAGGATTTGATAAATAAATCCCAACCCAAGCATGTTGTTTGTGAAGCCCATTTCCACCCAGAAGACATAATGAAAAATAGTGTTAGAAAATTACTAAAAAAAAATTGTTTGCCGAATCTTAATTTGCCAAATATTAAAAAAATTGACAAACCTACAAAAGTGGAAATAAAAACTTCATATAATAATTCAAGTCAAACAGAAACCACTAGTGCTTCAGGGTCAAATGAAATTGATTTAACTATTGCCACTTCATCATGCCAAACGGATATTAACACCACGGATAACCTAACTCAAACTACTGCTGATCTTTCTGCAAGTACTCCACGCAAGAGGAAACTAAAATCGGAGTTATTAGAATGTAAAAAGCGTTTACGAGCAAATGAATCAGCAAATTCTTCACAAGATATGTTTCATAAATTATGTGATCGTTTTTTATCTAAGGACTTAGCCGAACTTGTTAAAGCTCAAACATACTTAAAATGTGCTAACAAAGGAAACAGATACACTATCGCTTACAAAATGTTTTGCTTAAACTTGTACTACGTCAGCCCACAAGCTTACCGTTTATTAGAAAAAACTCTTTGTCTGCCCTGTAGAAGTACGTTAAATAAGTTATACATTCCGATGACTACTCAAATAAACGAAGAATTAATGACAGTACTAAAATTAAAAGTAAACAATATGTCGGAGGGAGAAAAACATTGTACTTTAGTGATGGACGCTATGAGTTTAAAAACGAACGTCTTTTATGATATAAAAAACGACAGAATAATAGGCTTCTACGAAGTAGATGGCGTTCAATCGCCGACACCAGCAAAATATGCCTTAGTGGTAATAATGAGAGGTATTTTTGTGAAATGGAGCCAGCCAATTGGCTACGCCTTATTATCGGAATGTTCAAGCGATGCTAATATATCTATATCGATTGATAAACTTATAATAAAACTCTTTGAGACCGGATTAAAAATCAGAGTGTGCGTTTCAGATATGGGACCAGATTTGTTAAAAGCTGCTAAAGAAAGACGGATTTGCGTGAACAAAACTTATTTTACTGTTAATGGTCATAAAATTTATTATATTTTTGACGCACCACATTTTATAAAGTTGGTTCGTACCAACTTGATGGCGTATGATTTTCATTTTCAAAATGGCGCTGTAGCAAAATTTTACACATAAAAAAATTCTATGAGCATGATAAGAAGAAAAGCTTTAGACAAGCTCATAAATTGACTAACAGCCATATGTACCCTACAAACTTTGAAAAAATGAAAGTTCGTTACGCAACGCACTTTAAAGCAGATCTGTAGCAGCGGGTTTGTCAACATATATAGATTTTAATGTGATAGATGAATCAGCAAGGCACACAGTCGAATTAATAATGTTGATGAACGATCTGTTTGACGCATTGAATTCATCGAGTCTCCGTGACAGCTATAAGTACAAAAGAGCGTTTTGTGGGCGTAAAGAACAGATTGATTTTTTCAATAAAATGTTGATGTTTTTCCCCGAACTGGAAACGACAGTACTCAAAACGTGAAATTTATTCAAGGGTTTCAGATCACAATCAAGTCAATTTTACATCTGTACGAAGATCTTAAGCAAGAAGGATATCAATATATTCTGACGAGACGTCTTAATCAGGACGTGATTGAGATTTTTTTTGGTAAAATTAGATCGAAAAATGGAAATGCTTTAGAACCAACCAGCAGACAATTTATATCTGCATATCGTAAAATTTTCTTTGCCAATATTACCCGGGCTCCGAAAGAAGGCAATTGTACGGAAGATTTGACAGAATCCCTCGTTCACTTAAGTAATTACAAAAATACGGATTATGACGCTACTGAAATCAATAACGTTCCACCTGTCATCAATATTAACCAATCAGAGATATTGCAGTCAAATAGTGTATTGCGTGATATTCGTTGTTCAGACTATATAGAATTTGATATTCCCGAAAAAAATGCTTTTTTTTACGTATGCGGAGCCTTATTGAAAAAATGCATTGATCGTCACGAGGATTGCGAACAACTTAAATCGTATTTAAACGCGAATCAGCAAGTTTGCAATTTAAGTGCAGAATCTAGGTACCTTCACTACAAAAAATATTCTAGAGACCAAATTTTGTTAGTAGTTCCACCCGACGACTTTGTAGAAAATATTAAGAGGATAGAGCAGATATTTCAAAAAGCATTTAAAAATGATCACATAAACTGCAAAATTGGCATGTCTGTTTATGAACAAATAAAAGATTTACATTTTTCACCGCCCTGCCCATGCTTTCCAAAATTATATTTGCAAAAGTTATTTATAAGGATGCGGATATATTACACATTAAAGTTTAATAACAAGGCGTTTCGTAATAGTCGAAACCGAAGAAAGTATTTTTCTGTAGCTAATTCGTAATTTTGTAATAAATGTGTGATTCTATAGATATGTTTGTATTATTTATGTTTGTATTAATTAAAAATAAATATGGTCCTTTATGTGTAAAAATATTACATTATGCCTATTAAAAAAAAATGATATACTAGTATATGTATAAACTATTAAGCAAATAATTTAAACACAAGCTCTTAGTCTATGTTACCGCCTGTGCCATCTAGTGGCGACATAAAAAGTCGGGACCGCGACTTGACGTTGCCGCTGTTTATGCGGTTGCGTTGCGAGCGAAGCGCGGACAGCCGCGCCCAAACCACCCCGCCGCGCCGGCCGGTTTATTTTATCCTTTTTTTTTTGATAAATAATGCTGCCCTGAATCTTAAATACATTTCTCTATTTGTTAGGTAAACCATTGTTGAACTTTATTGACTAATGCTCACTGAATTAGTTATACAGAGATATGTGTGTTATTATTTATATTGAATTGGTGATAGTACGATAGTAAAAAAGGTTACTGATAAGTAAGCTACCGTTTACTCGTGCTCATCACCGCCCCGCGCCGCCTGTTGCTGGCCCGTCGCTGTTTCTTTCATCGTTTAGATAAAATCGGCCTCACAAACTCTGTACCCGGACAATACAATAATATAAATTAAAATTTATCTAAAAGTGACAACCCTAAGACAGTAGGCAATTGTATCGCGGATTGGGCCGGAGATAACCTACTTCCCTTCTCTTTATACTATGGTAATGCTAGCAAAGGAGGCGGCCGATCGCGTGAGGCAACGGTCTTCACGCCCCAACCGCCGCCGGGATTCCGATCCTGATTTCCGGCCACCGTAGACGCAGGCTTGCGGATGGCGAGCAATGGGTAGCCCGCCGTCCAACCGTCCGGTAACCGTCCGGACCGAGCCCAAGTCGTCGACGGCGCGTATTGTTCCACGCGCGCCTCAGGGAGATGTCAGCAAATCGTAGGGGCGCAGCAGGGTCGAAGCCTACTGGGGCCATGGGTAGTGTGAAAACGAAACCCGGGGCCCTGGGATCGAAAACTTTTCTCGTCATATTCGACAGTTATGCATAAAAATGTAACTGTTGGGAATGGAACGCAAATTAGTGTTCATGGTTGCGGACAGGTGTTGGTCGAAGTATGGAATCGTAATGAATGGATTGAAACGACCATAAATAACGTTTTATACGTTCCAGAGTTGAAGATGAATTTGTTATCTGTGAATCGTGTTACGAGTAGAGGTTACGTTTTGATAACAAAAGAAAACATTTGTGAATTTTACAATAAGAAGAAGAAGTTAATGGCTATTGCTCGACGATGTGGGAACATGTACGTTTTGGACGTCCGTAATTTTGCTAGCTGTTCAGTAAATACAGCAGAAGTTACATGCACAGATATAAATACATGGCATGAAAAGTTAGTGCATCAAAACATGGAGTACGTGAAAAGTGTATTGAAGAAAAACAATATTGATGTAAACAAAGGATGCGTTCTCGACACAAAGAAGTGTGAGAGCTGTTTGGAGGGCAAAATTCACCGTTTGCCTTACCCTGTAAGCGACAATCTGAGTAAGAAAACTTGCGAAATAATTCATGCCGATACATGTGGGCCTATGGAGGAAATGTCAGTTGGAGGCTCAAAATACTTCGTTATATTCAAGGATGATTATTCGAAGTTCAGACATGTATACTTTGTAAAAAATAAATATGAAATAAAGCAGTGTATCAAAAATTTCATTGCTCGGGCAGAAAATGAAACAGGAAACAGTGTCAAAATATTCCGGAGTAATAACGGAACGGAATTCGTAAATAAAGAAGTTCGTGAAATATTTAAAGCAAAGGGTATAGTGCATCAACTCATAGTTCCCTATACCCCACAACAAAATGGCAATGCGGAACGAGAAAACAGAACTTTAGTAGAAGCTGCAAGAACAATGTTGTGTGCCAAAAATTTACCCAAGAAACTATGGGCAGAAGCAGTTAATACAGCGGCTTATGTGCTGAATAGAACTGGTAAAAGTAGCATTGAAGGAAAAACACCTTATGAATTGTGGTCAAACAAAACATATGACATACATAACCTCAAAATATTTGGCACTGTTGTGTACGCTCACATACCTAAGGAAAAGAGGAGAAAATGGGATCCAAAAGGAGAAAAAGGAATATTGGTTGGGTATGGAGAAACAACAAAGGGATATAGAATATATTATGAAAACAAAAATCAAGTTGAGATACATAGAGATATTGTTGTCCTGCAACAAAATCAAAAGGAGACTTCGCCAAATTCTATCTGTGAAATGAATAACCCACTACCTTTGTTATCTACTGGAGAGCTTACCAAAGATCAAGAACAAATCAGAGAAACTGATCTGGCCTCTCAAGAAATTAGTGATGAAGAATATGATAGAACACTACAGACCGAGTCCGATGCCAGTTTGTATGAGCCAAGTGACGGTGATGAGTCTGCTGAATTAAGCAGTAATGAAGAACATTTAAGAAAAGAAACTCGTTTGAGGAAGCAGACATCATTTTATAAATGTAACAATGTTTTGGTAGAGGACGATGAGCCTAAGACATTTGAACAGGCTATGAGTAGTCTAGACTCGTGTAAATGGAAAGAAGCAATAAAGAAGGAACTACAGACTCTTAAAGACAATAATACATGGAATGTGTGTGAATTACCAGTTAATACAAAAGCGATTAGTAGCAAATGGGTTTTCAAAATAAAGAAAAATAATGGTGTTGTACAACATAAAGCTAGGTTAGTGGCTAGGGGATTTGAGCAAAATGATGAGGTGAGTTTAACTGAAATCTACGCACCTGTTGCTAAGTTAGCAACATTTAGATTGTTTTTAGCAGTAGCAACAAAACTAAAACTACCTGTGTATCAGATGGATGTTACCGGGGCTTTTCTATATGGGGAAATAGGAGAAGATGTTTACATAAGTTTACCTGAAGGAGCATATGAAAGTGGTAAAAATATTGTAAAATTAAATAAGGCTTTGTACGGGCTTAAGAAATCTCCAAAATACTGGAATGACAAGTTCAACTCTGTCATGATTAGAGAAGGTTTTATAAGATCACAGTGTGACTCATGTCTATATTCAAAGTGTAATGATAAACAACAAATGTATGTAATAATATATGTTGATGATATGTTAATCTTTGGAACAAATGAGAGCCAAATATGTGACCTTAAGTCAATGTTAAATAGGGAGTTTAAAATGAAAGATTTGGGTTTGATTTCTGACTTTTTGGGGATAAATGTAAACCAAAACTTTAAAAGTTGAGTAACAGAATTGTCGCAGAAAACTTATCTGGAAAATATTTTAAAGAAATTTAATATGTACAATTGTAAGCCTATATGTACTCCCATGGATTGTAACTTTGATACTAGAATTCTAGAAAAAAGGTGTGAGGTAAACAAAAATACAGAAAAGCTATGTAGACAAATTGTTGGGTGTTTGATGTATGCAGTATCAGGCACAAGACCCGATCTTTGTGTTGTGGTTTCAATATTAAGCAGGTATCAAGACTGTGCTAGTGAAATGTTGTTAATAGCATTGAAAAGAGTACTGCGATACATTAAACATACAATTAATTATAAACTGGTATATAAGTGTGATGATGAAAAGTTAGTTGGTTATTGTGATGCTGATTGGGGAGGTGACATCAAGGATAGAAAGTCTACAACTGGTTACTGTTTTATTTTTTCAAATTGTTTGGTTTCTTGGTGCTCTAAGAAGCAAAGTACTGTAAGTATTTCATCCACTGAGGCTGAATATGTGGCTATGAGTATGGCAGCTAGTGAATCCTGTTGGCTTATTAATATGTTACATGATTTTAGTATTTCTAATATATCTCCAGTGACACTAATGTGTGATAATCAATCCGCCATAATGATAGCCAATACTAACAGTGTTAAAAGATTGAAGCATATAGATATCAAGTATCATTTTGTAAGAGATTTAATACTACATAAAAAAATAACTGTAAAGTATGTAAGTACCTCAGAACAGGTAGCTGATATGTTCACAAAATCTCTAAAGAGGGATCTCTTGCTGAAATTTGTTAAGATGTGTGGAATGATGATATGATGTGTGGATGTGTTTGTTTTTTTAGTGTAAATTCAGTTCATAATCAGTAAAGTAAGATTAATTAAAATTTCTTGTTATGTAAAGCTATGTGCGTATGTATATATGTATGTCGCATCAAGGGTGGCCGAGATGCGAAACATCAGGTCTTCATCACGATCCGACATAGTTCTTGGTAAGTGTGGGCACTGACTTGGGTACTCGAACGAAAGATAATTTGAATCAGAATAATTTTATTTTGATAACGGTTTTACAAAAGGAAACAAACACGTGCGTTGGTACTGAGCGTATGCCGAGGCTGTCCGAGGTAGAATGCCGCACTTCTCAGGCTTCCCTCCAGTCCTCGCTGTATCCACTCTACCGACGATCGTGTCCAAGCGGTAGGGCGCCGCTTGCGTTTCCGATGACGATATTATTAGTTTACGGAACTAATTGTTAGATGGCGCTGTCCGTCGCACCCTTGCGCCATCAATCCACGACACGGCCATCCCTGACTAGCACCCGTCCTCGGGTGTAGTACCAGGGGACAAAATATGCTCAGAGAGTAAACTAGCTCGGCTATCCTGCCAATAGACACAAAGGTGGCTGATTCTCATTAGTACTTTATTTCTTCTAAATCTAAGTACAATAACCAACTTTCACAACTTAAAATGCCTCGTAATTAAGCTTACGTACACAGTGCTCCTTGCACAATATAATTCACTAGAAAAGATCCGACCACCAAGTTAAAAGGAATAAACAAGGTAATTCTAACAATTCTGTTTCTTTACCATAATTCATAAGCAAAGCATACTCAACTCATTAACTTTCCCTACATTCTGTGCACCAACACAGACCCGAATCGCACCAACGATTCGTTACAGACCCATCGCCTCATGTCACTCATGAGGTGCGGTCTAAACACACACTGAAATCGCACCAACGATTCCTTATAGACCCATCGCCACATGTTACTCATGAGGTGCGGTCTAGAGTTTCGAGTATGAGTATACAAGCCATTCTTAATCAGATTTGGTTTCACTACCACTGTCATAAACTATGACATCCAATTCTCGAGAAACTTGGTGATCGGGGATCTTCCTCACACGATCATGGGGGTTTTTGTAAGTTCGCTTAGAGTCAAGCGCCCTTGGTAGGCATCTATCCCCGTCTAACACATCAATAATCTTAAATAGACCTTTGAATTTAGGATCTAATTTTGTTTGATTTCTTTCCTCATTTTCAATCAAAACATAATCATTAATAGCCAACTTAGAAACCTGAGCCTTTTTTTTAATGAAATCGATTTTTATCATAATTTGCATTTTTCTCAATATTCTGTCGCTTGCTCTCTAATCTCATCTAAATTAACCTCTGTCACATCATCGTCGGCGGTCACTCATCTCGTTTACGCACCAACGTAAACAAGGATAACTCACTACAGGCGTCGCACCAACAACTCATCTCGTTTACGCACCAACGTAAACGAGGATAACTAACTACAGGCGTCGCACCAACGACTCATCTCGTTTACGCACCAACGTAAACGAGGATAACCCACTACAGGCGTCGCTACAACGACTCATCTCGTTTACGCACCAACGTAAACGAGGATAACTCACTACAGGCGAAGCTACAACGACTCATCTAGTTTACGCACCAACGTAAACGAGGATAACTCACTAATCGTTCCTTAATTCTAAAGCAGCAGTGATTAAATAGTGCCATGATCACTTTACCCACCTGCTTCCTATACATCTAATTCAACCGGAACCTCATGTTTTAGTATCCCTCTCTCTGTAGGCCATACCAACGTCTGCCCCCTGCGGGAATCGAACCCGCAACACGCAGCGCAGCAGTCAATCACTCAACCACTGCGCCAACCGTAAATTATGAAGGTTCAACAAAACTCGAGATGTATCCAAACTCTAAATTTCTTTTAACTAATCTACTAATTCTCACTACTGTTCATAGTACTGCTAAGTAAGTTCAATTAAAGAAAATAAATTAACATCAAAATTTCTATATCGTTTCAATATCAGAATCGATAATCAGAAAATTCAAAGCATAACCATCAATTAATTATCATGGTAACTTCACCACAAAATCAATCAAACTAATCCAAAACACTAATCATTAATCTCTGGCTACTCTTAGTCCAGTAACTTCTAGTTACTCAACTATTCCTGCGTATCCAGGATTGCCAAGTCTCCCACGACGTTATTGTTTCCCACAATATGTCCCAGGTTTGATCATAGTTTTAATTGAATTGAATAACGCGTAATTACGGACTACTGTGACCGCTAGATACCTACCGATTTCTATTTAGCTACGGCTACAGAACAAATCTCCAAGAGTCCAATCATCATGTAATCTCAATAATCTCATTATATTTTTTCTCAGATTGCATTTCAAAACTGATTGGCATGATCAAATGTTTGTACCGGCTGTCCGCTATCATAAACACTACTGAAAGCCTGATACACAATCTAATTTTGTAAAATAACGCGCAATATGTAAACGAGTTATTTTGTCTAAGATAAGTGGTAACGAATACCGGTTGGGCACGTTGTTATTTAGTTCACGCAATCTTTGCACATTATATCTGACCGGTCAAGTTTTTAAGCGAATTACTCGGTTGGTGATATTTGCACGCAACAATTTATCTAGGTACCCGCTCACGCACTTTTTTTTTTTTTTTTCACGCTAGACCGCTATGGTCGTCTTTATACAGTCAAAGACGAGTCAATTAAACGGATAAGCTCACTTTTTGTAACACGCGTTTGTAGCATATCGATAGTAAAATAGTCTAATTATCCGATCAACGCAGAAACAATCGCAGATTTATATTCTAGGCACACGTCAGTGTCAATAACGTCAAAATTATCTATGGAGGAATTATCACTGTCATAAAAAAAAACGAAACGGTATTCTACTGGATCTAATGAGGGTAGTTGTAATTACAATTGTTTACGTCGTGAACTTTAGCAATTTGTCAAAAAAAGTGTGTAATGGTCATACTATTTGAACTGAACCCTTGCAACAATATTTCACGGCCAAAATATCACTCCGCAAATGATGTTGGGTAAAGCATGAAATAAAATCTCAATTAAATTACGCAAGTAATCTGAACACACTAAACTAACCCTTCAATGTAACAACACTGTGTTTACGTTTGCCGTGAAATAGTGATTACAGACCTTAAAGTGAAAGAGAGACAACACTCAGCCCCAGTCGTTAATCATAACCTCAGATCAAATTTGTAGGGTACTTTGCAAACTAATATGGTCGATACCTATCACAATGTTATTTACACTAAGCTTGCCACTAAGTTTTGACGCAACAAAATCTTTGATGAGAGAGCATTCGACACCAGAATCATAATAAAATGGACATGACTCACCAGATTCATCAGCGTACTGCTGGGATTGCCAACATAGCAAACTTCAACACGTCTCGTTGCGCTTTGCTGACGCAGGCGCTGCCCCAGAACTGCTCGGGCCTCCAGCCGCACCGGTACCTCCATTGTTGCTTTATGGCATCAGGAACAGACGACGTCCGAAGGCTGCTTTGGTCTTGAAGAACTTCTTCTTTGGTCTGAAGTGGTAACATTGGTTGCCTTGCCCAAGGTGATGATCAAGGCACTTCCTTGAAGTGGTACTTCAGATAGGTACAGATCCACTGTTGTATGCCGGGCACGTGCGTCTTCATCCGGCTTATCTGAGTCAAATTCAGGCAAAGAAATACGCTTGGCACTTGCCGGGCCCTTGATGGATTCTATCAGGGACATCATATTCTGGTTTTGAGCAGCCAGCAGCGTGCGGAGTAAATTCTCGTCGCACCATGACGTCATGGCTTCATTCTGCAATATTTCTTGAGTTTCTTTAGTTCGAGTGAATCCCACTTCTGATGTCGCATCAAGGGTGGCCGAGATGCGAAACATCAGGTCTTCATCACGATCCGACATAGTTCTTGGTAAGTGTGGGCACTGACTTGGGTACTCGAACGAAAGATAATTTGAATCAGAATAATTTTATTTTGATAACGGTTTTACAAAAGGAAACAAACATGTGCGTTGGTACTGAGCGTATGCCGAGGCTGTCCGAGGTAGAATGCCGCACTTCTCAGGCTTCCCTCCAGTCCTCGCTGCATCCACTCTACCGACGATCGTGTCCAAGCGGTAGGGCGCCGCTTGCGTTTCCGATGACGATATTATTAGTTTACGGAACTAATTGTTAGATGGCGCTGTCCGTCGCACCCTTGCGCCATCAATCCACGACATGTATGTATGTGTGTATTGTAGGTTGGTAGTTACCTCATTGATAAGGTTTAAGTTTTTTTTTGTTATGTGTTTTTATAATGTGGTGTGAGTACCATTTATTACATTGAGGGGGGGTGTAGAACAGAACGTATTTGCAATGTAATAAATGAGACAAAAGATTGTGACGTTTTTGCTGTCTCTCTCACACTCATGTTTGTCTCTGCTCTGTACTGTAATGGACGTTGCTTATAAGATTGCTCCTCAATAAAATAAAAGTATAATACCAGCGTATATTTTATTCCAAAATCATCCATTATTAGTGCAGTGTTTTACTAAACGTTGTGCAAGACAGTCGTTCTAATTTGTAATAGTTATATAATAATATAGTCTTTGTTCTTGACCAAAGTGGTTTCATTTAGAATAAAACTATATAGTTAAATCATAGATATCAAACTAGAAAGCGAAGAAATTATTTCAAGTGTTCTGCTAAATTCTAAAATATTTTATTTTTAGATTTTAGTTACTTTCAAACTTTTGAGTGAGCGCATTAAATTGTTGTTGCTCCTTAATTAGAAAAGTTTTCTGTTAATTAGTCTTTGTTCTTGACCAAAGTGGTTTCATTTAGAATAAAACTATATAGTTAAATCATAGATATCAAACTAGAAAGCGAAGAAATTATTTCAAGTGTTCTGCTAAATTCTAAAATATTTTATTTTTAGATTTTAGTTACTTTCAAACTTTTGAGTGAGCGCATTAAATTGTTGTTGCTCCTTAATTAGAAAAGTTTTCTGTTAATTAGGTAAACTTTAATATAAAGTTGCAGTTTGAGTTGACTTTCTGTTTATTGGTGATTTTATAGTAGTAAAAAAAACAATTTATTTCGGGTCTTGTGCACATTATAGTGTAAATATAACATTAGTGTATAGTGTTTTTTATTAGTGTGTATCGATAATGTGTAAATAATATTTTAGTTAATGTGTTGGTAGGTATAGGGTAATAGGGTAATTTAGAGTATAACGTAGTGAAATAGGTAAATATCTAAAAAAAACTTTGATAAATGTCTCGTATAAATACCAGTGTTTTGTGGTACTATTTTGATAAAACAAATTTAGTGGATAAAAAAGCCAAATGTCGTGTTTGTGGTGACAATTATAGTTACAAAGGTACAACAGATAATCTAAAGGCACATTTGAAAAAAGACATTTAGATGCATATTCTAGAGTTGTTACCGGCCAACAAGAAATTAGGATTTCCCAAGTGGCATCATCAAGCCAGATTATTGCCGAGGATACATCTGCAAAAGCGTTAAGTCAGGCAACTATGGCTACGTTAGCTACTAGTACATCAACCGCCACTACATCAACAGCTTCAGCTTCAACTGTGGTGCACAGTCACACAGGATTAGTTTCGGCCATAGGCCAGGTAAGACAGCAAGGCATAGAAAAGTTTGGGACTACAAAAAAAATATCAGGTGATATGAAAAGAAAGATCGATACTGATCTACTCAAAATATAGAAATATAGATAATATGATAGTAGAGGAAAGAGCATTCAAAAAATTCATACGCTGGATTCCTGGTTATCAAGTCCCGACTAGGAAAACTATTTCAAATGTAATGATTCCTGCTTTATACAACAAAACATACGAAGCTCTAAAAACTACATTGGCCGGCATATAACACATGTGCCTTACAGCTGACTTGTGGACATCAAGAGCCAATGAATCTTATTTGGCTGTCACAGGTCACTATATAACTAACGAGTTAGAGCTGAAGACCATCTTATTGGACTGCTCTAATTTCGAGGATTCTCATACGAGTGACAATATTCAAGCTGTATTATACGAAATAGTAAATAATTATAATTTAACTATAGACAAAATTAATTTTATTGTGACCGATAATGCTGCTAATATTCAAAAAGCCGTAACTAATATCGGCTGGAAGCATTGGGTGTTTTGGGCATACACTTAATTTGATAGTACAGAATGCTATAAGAGATGAGGCCCTGCAGCTCGTATTAGAAAAGATTTAAAAAATAGTGCGCTTTTTTAAATTATTAAAAGCCCAAACCAATTACCAGCCAAACAGGGTGCCGAAAAGATTAATACAAGAAGTTCCAACGCGCTGAAACTCCAGTTTTCACATGGTAAAGCGATTCGTGGAACTGGAGCAATATATTAGGTCAACAGTTGCAGTAATCAAAAAGGACATGCCTATTATCAGCAATGATGAATGGTTGCTACTTGCAGAAGTTGCAAACATATTAAAACCCTTCGATGATGCTACAGAATCGATGAGCGGTGAAAAGTATATGACCGGTAGCTCAGTCATAGTCATGACAAGATGTTTAATAACATCGTGCGACAAACTTTTAGCAGAGGAGTTTTGTGAAGTATCGAACTAGTTGGTTTGTACTTTAAGGACCGGACGAAGCGGTACATTTTCAGTATGCACCTTTTTAGATCCCAGGAACAAACTGGCTGTCTTTTCAGACGAAAATGAAAAACGAAACACCATAAAACGGGTGCTGGATCTATTAAGTGGAATGATAGCGCACGATAGAGCACAGGAACATGCGCCCGTCTTAACATCGGAGTCCATCGACAATGATAAATTTTCACTTTGGACGATTTTGGGCGAAATAGTGGGAAAAACACAGTATGTTCGTACCCCGGTATCAAAAGCAACAAAAGAAATAGATACCTACTTGAATGATGACTTCTTGCCAGCATTCACGGGAACGACGTGGAATTGCCCACTCGAATGGTGGCGTAAACATAGATTTACATATCCATATTTGGCGCAACTGCTGAAAAAATATGCCAACATCATGGCCACGTCTGTTCCATGCGAGAAGATCTGCAACAAAACGGGGCTGATCATAAATGATCGTCGGACACGGCTAGCGTCATCAAAAGTAAAGCAGCTCGCATTGTTTAATGTAAATCTCGATGAAAATAGATTTAAATAGATAAACTTATATTTTTGACTGACCTGTTGGTCTAGTGGTTAGTGGCCCTGACTGCTATGCCGGAGGTCGTGGGTTCGATTCCCACCCAGGACAAATATTTGTGTGATGAGCACGTTCATTTGTTCTGTGTCTGGGTGTAATTTATCTATATATGTATGTATTTAGAAATATATAAGTATGTTTATCAGTTGTCTAGTACCCATAACACAAGCTCAACTTAGTTTGGGACTAGACGGCGTTGTGTAATAGTTGTGGAATATTATTATTTTATTATTTATTATTTTTAACTTCTGGTAAACAATACTTAAATAAATAGTGTAAAAAATTAAAAATGTAGTGGAACTCTTAACATAAGTTTGTAAATAGACAATGTAAATAACGTAGATATGTATATGTCATCATATGAACTTGTAAATACGCCTGCATTGATAATTACATCATATGTAGCCAGTCCTAAGCCTGGTAACAGTATGAAGGGGAGTTCATTGAAGATGACAAGAAATTGTATGTTTCCTCTAACGTTCGAAATAGGTTAAGAATGGTCCGGTTATACCCGCTTTGTTCTTCTTTTTAACAATCATATGTTAGGAAAACTAATGGAAGTGATTTATCTCCAATTTAATAAAAAATCATCGTTTGCTATCTACCAACTAGGTACCCTATAGATACATCGTCTTTCGATATGAATATAGCATACCAACGCGTATGTGTGACTATTTCACGATATAATATTGCAAGATACGATATAACATCAAGCGATATTACGCGTGTACGTCAATATATAGTTTCAGAAAAATAACGTAAACGCACCTAATAACGACCCGTTAAAATCCGCGCTCATTACCGCCCTATTCAGAAAACTATCATTTTTATGTCATGTATTAAAGCTACACAATTGGTTGTTTTAAAAAAAATGTAGATGTATTTGTATTACAAATGTTCATCTCTTGTTTGTGTGCGTAACTCGACGATTTAAATAATAATTGCTCAGTTCGTCCGTGGTGGACGCCGACCTTAGTGCATTTTCCATAGTGTGGCATTCCCGATGGCGTAAGTACTCTTGTTTCTTTTTTAGGCACTTGTCTCACCGGCAACGATTAACGAGTAACGAGTAGAGCTAGAACTAGAAACGAGTTAGAGACGCGGGGAGCGAGTGCGTAGTTCCGATATTTGTGTAGCTCGGCTATAAGCGAGTGTGCGAGTGAGGCGGGCGATTACTCGCATCACTCGCTCGCGGCAGTCAAGCGTACAGTCAGTCTTGCAGCCTCATACGCGATACACGTGTTCCCAATTTTCCAATAAAAATGGATGAGTTTTTTATTGAATGTGTCCGACAATATCCGTGTCTTTGGGACACAAAACTGATTTCATATAAACAATTAGACGTGAAGGACGCAGCTTAGAAAGACATTTTAAAGAAAACAAACATAGAAAGTGGTAAGTTTTTTATTTAACGTCTAACACAACATATACCTATAGTTAAATCAATATTCATTTTGCAGTCTAATGTAAGTTATGTGTTATCCTATCAGAATCTAATACATTTTGCACACGGTTATTTTGCCACGAAACTGTTCCTATAGAATTAAAATATTCCATGAAATATTCTCTCACAAAAAAACCCGTCTTCAAAATCTGCCGAGTTTTGTTCAGATACCTCGGAGTAATTTCTTGACATATTATCAGAAAAAACTGACTGTGAAGGCGCCTTTTCGATTTCATTGCATAATACATAGTTATGTAGAACGCACGCAGCCTTTACAATTTTTTTGGCGGTACTTATTTTAACATCTAATGGCCTAAAAAAGATACGCCATTTGTGCACCAACATACCAAACGCACTTTCTACCATTCGGCGTGCTCTGCTGTCTATAATTAAATATTAACTGGTCTTTATCCAACCTTTCATGATCAGGATATGGTTTTAAAAAATGTGTCATCAACGGAAATGCACAGTCACCAATAAAAACTAAGGCTGAGGCAAACCTCCTTCATAAAATATAGGGGTTCATCTGCGGGTAATCTCAATCCATTGTTTTGCAACACATTGTAGAAATTACTATCTGTGAATATTCCGCTGTCACTGTATCTGCCCATTGATCCAACATCAATCATTATAAATCTTCCATGAGCATCAGCAATTGCTAACAGTACAATCGAAAATGTTTTTTTGAAGTTAAAGTACTGTGATCCCGATTTACGGGGCGAAAAAATTACTAAGTGCTTGCCATCAATTGCACCAAAGCAATTATTGAAATTCCACAAATCATAAAAGTCTTTTGCTATAACTTTCCATTCGGGTTCAGTAGGGAGCTTCATTACTTTTGGCTGCAACTTGATCCATAAAGATTCACATACTACTGGTATTATTTCGGAGAGCGTAGAACGGCCTATTCTATAGCCTTTTGACAATGCTGTATATGTAGTTCCGGTTATAAGATACCTATCTGAAAATAAATAAAAATATCAAATAATATTAGTTAATAACATAAAATTAATTTTGATGTGGTGTGTTATAATTATTTGTTTTATTTACAGTTACACAGGCAAAATTAAAATGGAAAAATTTGCGAGACACGCACCGTGAAAAATTAAAAAAAATCAAGAAGACAACAAGTGGATAGTCACAAAAACAAATAAAACCCTGGAAGTACATGAGTCACATGGAATTTTTGCTTCCATATATGACAAATGCGGAACGAGATACAAACGTTACACCACATCCTGATATTTCGACAAGTTTGGAGGAAACAGCTAATACAGATGTTAGTAGAGATTCAGCAGATACGATAACAGCTCCAAAAAAAAGGAAGACGGATGAAATAATTCATAATGACGAGGATTTGTTAAATTTTTTAAAAGATATGGATGACAATCGAGCAAAACGAACTGCGCAGAGGGATGAGTTACGTAAAGAAGTACTAAAATCAAGTGATCCTTTAAAAGCTTTTTTTGATTCAATGTATCATAGTACAGCAGATGCCGGAGTATTATCAAAGAACAATAAAAAGAAAGTTGTTTCAATTGGTAATGGATGCTGAAGACAATATTGCTAATACAAACTATTCCTATACCGGTTACTACTCAAACGATTATTCTTACAACTCTCGCCCTTCTACGAGTCAGACAAATTTTTCTTCTGGACACGGTTCTGCCTCACCTGAACCCAGCGGTTCTGGTGTGCAGCAAATTGGAATTGGAGAACATACTACTCGCAGCCAAAACGAAGAGATCCAAGATTCAATGTCTGCCGCTGAAATCACTCCAAGCGATGGAGGCTTACCTTAATGTAATGACGAGACGCTCTCTTGTACCAATAGCTTCTCTATAATTAGTATTTTCTTTTTTAATGTCATCTTCTATTAAACAATGCAAATATTCAAACTCGTCTCTTGTAAAAAAAAACAAAAAAAAAAATCAAAATCTCTAAAATATGTGCGAAAGCCATGATTTGTTAATTCATAGAATAGTTTGAATTCACTAGATTCTTTTCTGAAAGATATTTTCCATCCATATTCTTCTTTTTTCTTTATTTTTTCCTTACGTTTATTCAGAATTACCGCAGTCACTACACAAATCCTATCATAGAATTCATCATCATCGTCGTCTGAACTAGATAACAATGATAATTCAAATGATTTTTCGATATTCATATTAATTAAAAAAAAAACGTGTACTTTCAGATACGCACTGTAGAGAAATGACCACTGGTTGCTCTCTCGGCGTAAGTTCTAATCGCTTGGCGACTATCGCCGAGCGAGTGTTATCTTTCATAGCTCTTGTCGCTCAGCGACAAACTAGTTAAGCGAGTGCTCGCCGGCAGTGTGAACAGTCAGCGATCAACTGTTTGTATATGCATCTCTTTTGTTCACACGGAAAGTATGTCTATTGTACGTTTCTTGAGCGAGAAAATAGCCGATAGTCGTTTTCTCGTCGTTGGTGGGACAACTGCCTTAAGCGCCTTATTCACCATCCATCTCGACGTACGTTCCGCCAAGGTCATCACGATGCACGAAGCAAAACGACTGTGAATATGCTTGACGTACGTCAATAATTATTATACGTCAATAATAATTATATTAATTGCTTGCTGGACTTGCACGACCAATTTCGCATCCAGCGAGCGCCCCCACCACCGCGAACGTCGTGCAGATGGACAGTGAATAATGCGGACGTACGTCAGAGCGTCGTGCGTCGTGCGTGCTTGATCGTGTATAGACTTGCTGTATAGCCGATTCGCCATTTTGAGCTTGCATCGCCATAGTGACCGCACGTGTCGAAATGGATCGCGAAACGATAACAAGTTTTATCGAAAGATATAAATCCCACTCTTGTCTGTGGGACGTCTCAAGTCCTGATTATATGAATAAGAATAAAAGAATTAATGCATTGCAAGATATGGTGCCCATTTTAGGGGAAAGTGCAACGATTGATAGCGTTCGAAAAAAAAATTACATTCTTAAAAACGGTTATTACAGAGAATATAAGAAAGTTAATGCCAGCTTGTCTACGGGCATTTCCGCAGATAATGTCTATACGCCAATACTGTGGTACTATGATTTGATGTCTTTTTTATCATCACAAGAAGCATCTAGACCTGGGATCGATGGCCTTGCCGACCCGGTAAGTTTTTAACTGTGTTTTTTAATAAGATAGGCTTCGATCCAACTAGATACATAAATCCATACATACCATTGTATTTCATAATTATTCGTTCGGGTGATAGGTACAGTCGGCCGCAGGTCAGTGGAAACACTTGCACTGCAAATATCGCCGCTACTACTAGGGAATAAGAGCGCTCTTAAGGTCAAAGTGTTTCTACGGACGTACCTATCTAGTTTTTATATTTGATCGAAGAAGATAGGTTAGGTATTAAATATTAAACACATTATATACTTATAAATACAATATGTAAAGTAGTAGTAGCAGTAGCGACATCGTGTCCGTTACCGTTCCGTAAATAAAATAGGAAAAGTGGTATAAAGTGATCAGTTAACATTATAACTTATATACTTTTCTCTGTTAAGAAGTGAGTAAACTGACAGTGTGATTTGTTTGTGTAATAAACTAAGAAAAATACTTTATAGTTCAAAAACATTACAACTGATATACGCATTTCAAATCGCAGGGACGCGTTCCTAACGCATCATTAGTGCACACTAAGCGCTATCAAGTGCTTCAAACTACTTTATTCTGATTAGACGCAAACTCGCTACAGCGCCCGCGCTGTGCTTTATTCGTTTTATCGCATGCGGTTAGTGACGGAAGCGCTTGCAGCTACTCTACGCAGTGTTGGTTGACGAAACGGAACTCTACGGCAGCGCTTTGATTTATTTGCTCTACGCGCTTTTTGCACGTTGGACACCTGCCTGCAAGCTTAACGCAGTGAACGCAAGCGCTGTCAGCTCCTCTGCGCGGAGCTGTTTGTTGAAAACGCGACTCTACTGCAGCGCTTGATTGTTTCGCTTTACGCCCCTTTCGCATGTTGAACACCTGCGCGCCCGACGCTCAAAATATTTTGATGTTTTTTTATTTTTTATTTTATTTATTGCTTTTACAAAATGATTTGTTTTAACTGTGATGGGACGATCGATGCATATGAACAATACCTACATTGCACTTTGACTGCATGCAATAATTATTTTCACACTTCATGTATTCGCAATGAAAATATACACGATGTAGATGTGAACTCTTGGACTTGCCAGGACTGTTCTTTTTGCCCTGAGAATAATAGTACCCTGGTGTCAATTGGAAACCCATTTGAAAGCCATGACCCTAACGTCACACTGAGGAGAAAGTATTCGTCAATACCTAAGGTGGATGAGATCCAGCCGTCAAACTCTGGTGAGCTAAATTCTGAAATACGTCTTCTACGTCACGAAGTTCTAACTCTCAGCGATCAATTATGTCAAGCTATGACCTTAATTACATGCTATCATGATAAGCTTGACGTTTACTCGAACCAAATGGCCATGATGGACTCCAAGCTGAAGAAGTTCGAAGAGGAACGTCTGCAGAGCAACGTACAGATACACCTAGAAGATGATCAGAAATCATCGACCGATGAACCTCTGGAAACTACTGTACCTTCAGCACATAAAAAACGGAAGCGGCAAAAGAAGTCGGTTAAACAGCAGTTCTCAGAAAAAAATCTCGTTGCTCCCGCGAGCCCCATATCCATTGTCGATGAAGCTACACTAACCCAACCGCAGAATACACTATCACAACTGCAGAAAATAATACCTGAGCAAACCTCACCTGGAGACGCAGAGGCGGAGCCAAATAATTCTGCCATTTGTACTGGAGTTGCACCAAAACAACATATACAGACGGGGAATAGTCTAGAACCGTACAATAGGCACAAATCACTGTCTGGCAAGGCTGGAGCTAATGTAACAACTCTAAAAGCTGCCGAAGTAAGGAAGTACATACATGTATGGAATATGGAGTCCAATGTTGAAGACGTTCGCCACTATTTGCGCCAGCTATGTCCCACAGCAACTTGCACGGTTGATGAACTCAAACCCAAAGGCCATTACAAGTCATATAAAATTGGGGTTCCTCTTCCTTACTTTGATACGATTTTTTCCGTCGACGTCTGGCCTGTAAATGCTCAAATCAAGCTCTGGTTTCCCTTTATTCGTCGTTATAAATCTAATAAGAAGGAACTTACGCAGGCTCAGCATACTTTTCGTCCCTCACGTGGTATCCAACAGTAAACCTGTCAAAACTATAACTATAGATATCTGTTATCAAAACGTCCGCGGACTGAAGACCAAGCTTGTGATGTGGAGAACTAGTCTACTGCTGCTGGAACATGATATAATTGCTGTAACTGAATCATTTCTCGATCATTCAATTGAAGACTCCGAAGTTACGAGTAATGGTTACAATGTTATACGGCGAGATCGTGGAACTCCGTGTGGTGGTGTTATGCTTCTGTCGCGAGCGAGCCTTCTCATGACTCGACGTCGGGATCTTGAAACGGATGGTGGTGAAGATCTCTGGGTTACGTGTAACCTTAATGGTCGCTCGATATTTGTGTGTGTCGTGTACATAAAACCCAGTGCTAGTGATGACGACTACATGTCGTGGTTTTGTAAAGTAGAAAGTTTTATACACACTGTAAAGGGAAGTGTCTTTATATGTGGCGATTTAAATTTGAATAGTGCTTCGGTTAATATTAACAACTATTTCTGTTATTTTTTGTCTTTTTGTGGTTTGACTGAGAGGAACGATGTGAAGAATTTGCATGGAGGTATGCTAGATGTAGTGTTGGTCCATGAGAGCGTCGAAGTATCAGTTAGCGAAACAGAAGGTATGGTACCTCCCGATAATTACCACCCGCCACTTGATATCACTTTAAAACTTGACACAGCTTCACATGTACGTCCTATGCCACCTTGTAACAGTGATAGGTCTAGGGATTGAAATTTTAATAAATGCGACTATGAACGTCTTACTGCCTTACTTAATCAGGAAACATGGAGTACTGTTCTAGAGTCAACTGATATTACTTCTAGCACAAATAATTTTTATGAAACTATTTATAATCTTTTTAACGAGTGTATACCAAAGAAACTACGAAATAGTGCTAGTCGCCAACGATATCCAGTTTGGTATACCCGAGATATTATTACAGATCTTCGACATAAACACAAACTACATCGTATTTGGAAAGCGTCTAAATGTTCTATAGCTTACAAGGCATTTTCTGAATTAAGAGCAAACCTAAAACATCGTATCATGATCGCTTATAACTCACATTTACATCGTGTTGAGAGTAATATAAAATTCAACCCGCGACAGTTTTGGAGACACATATCCACTCTACGGTGCAAAGGAGGCTTTGAACCCACCATCAACTACCAGGGTCAATCACTGTCGGGTATTGATGCGGCTAATGGTTTTGCTGATTTCTTCGCTAGTGTTTTCTTACCTGAAACGCCTGACTTAAACGTATCCCAAATATGCGCTCTTGATACCCATTGCAACAGTAATTCTGTCAGCTTAGTTAATTTTTTTCCTAAAGATGTAGAACGTGGTATAAGTAAATTGAAACCTAGTAGCTCTGTTGGGCCAGATAACATTCCAGCTAAAATTCTTAAACTATCTGAGGAATCCATAGCCAGACCTCTGTGCCATATATTTAACTTGTCATTAAGCACTGGAAAATATCCGACACAATGGAAGCTCTCTAGGGTTACACCTATACCAAAGACAGGAGTAAAAACATCTGTTGAGGACTTCAGACCTATTGCCATATTGTCGGCCCCTGCTAAAGTATTTGAACGTATTTTATATAAGGATATTCAAAGGCAAGTCGATATTTATATGTGCAATGAGCAACATGGTTTTCGCAATAAAAAGTCAGTCAACACCAATTTACTCACCTTAGTTGACTTTATTTCTACTCAAATGGACCGCGGACAGCAAGTGGATGTGCTGTATTTTGATTTCCGCAAGGCCTTTGATAGAATTAATAATGACATTTTACTACGTAAGTTAAGCGCCATAGGATTTTCACCGAGTCTTCTTCTTTTTATTTCTGATTATCTTCGGGACCGCCAGCAATTTGTTCGTCTTGGCTCTTACAACTCACACGCTTATCATACACGATCAGGCGTGAGTCAGGGTTCCATTTTAGGTCCCTTGCTATTTTTAATTATGATTAACGATCTTCCACAAATAATAAAACATGCAAAATGTTTACTTTATGCCGACGACCTTAAGATCTTTGCCAATGTTAACTCTGTGTCGGACTGTATAGCTCTCCAGCATGATATAGATGCCCTGAGTGAATGGGCCACCACCAACAAGATGGAATTTAACATCTCCAAATGCCAAATAATGAGCTTTGGCCGCATGCGGAATCCTATACAGTACGACTACAGTATGGACAATGGTCTTATAACCAGAGTCTCGACAGTGAAAGACCTCGGTGTACAATTTGACACCAAATTGACTTTCCATACGCACATAATGAGTCTGGCTAAAGAATCATTTAGACGTTTAGGATTTATTTTACGCAACTGTCAAGGTTTTAAAAACCAAGCAGTTGTAAAGCTTCTGTATAATGCTCTAGTTCGGTGCAAACTTGAAACCAGCGCTTGTGTATGGAATCCTCATGAAGTTACATATACACTCATGCTGGAGAAAGTACAAAAAGCTTATCTCAGGTACCTATATAAGCGATTATTTGGATACTATCCGTATATGTATCCTACTATGTTTATTTTAGGATGCTTAAATTGCAATTCACTAAAGGTTAGGCGGGCTGTTGACCAAATTACAACGGCTTATAAAATTATTAATGGTTACACTGATGCGTCCGACTTACATGTCGAGTTGTGTCAATTATTTGTTCCGAATAATTACAATCGCTCTAGAAAGCATAAATTATTTAATGTCCCATTTTGTCGCACTGTAGCTCGATCCACCTCCCCTATACCGCGTATGCTAACGATGCTCAACGCGCTCGTGGAGACCAACCCTGGATTGGATTTGTTTGCTGATGAATGGAAGACAATATTATTAGAAAGTTTGCGATTCTGTGAGAAGACAGAGTGAAAGGATTAAATTAGTTTAGTATTAATGGCTATTTTGCTGTACTAAATAAAAAATAAATAAATAAATAAATAAATACTTAGGTAAAATTATTTATTAAACAATCATTCGATCTTGGAAATCAACTCTTCCTTCATGAGAAAAATATCTTCTGAATCCCTCCCTAATCACTTGTCCTTCTTCATTAGAAAAACTAAGTTTTTCTTCAATGTCCAAAAAATTGTAGTATTGACGATAATCCCCTGGTATCACAATTCCTTGCATTGTGTCTTCTCGGTCAAACAGTGAATTTGGTATATCAGATTCTCTACACATTTTTGACAAAAAATTATGTAACGCACAACATGCTAATATAACATAATCTAAATAATCCACTTGAAGTGTTATAGGACTGTAGAACAATCTGAAACGTGTCGCTAAAATACCAAAGGCGTTTTCAGACACACGTCTTGCTCGAGATAATCTGTAGTTGTAAATTTTTTTTGAATAATCATTATCTTTGTAAGGATACGGTACGAGAAGATTATGCAATAACGGAAATCCAGAGTCACCAATAAAAAGGTATGGAGCTGTAACTTGGGATTGTGGCAAAATACTTTGATCGGGCAAATTAAGGCTTTCATTTATTAGTTTTTCGTAAAATTTAGTTTTTTTTCAAAACACCAGAATCAGCTGCTCGACCGTTAATTCCCGCATGGACGTAAATAAATTCATATTTAGCATTAACTACAGCAAAAAGTACGACACTGAAATATTTCTTGTAATTATAGTAAAGAGAACCACTGGAATAGGGTTTTGTTATACGAATATGCTTCCCGTCCATTGCTCCTACGCAGTTTGAGAATTGCCATTTATTCTGGAACTCTTCTGCAATTTGCTTCCACTCCTCAGCAGATGATGGGAACTGAAACAAATATTAAGAAATAAATAAATACCGTTACGTTATATCCGAAGAGGAAACAGATAAAATACTTTAGTATAAATAAGTGTTTACAGAATTTAATATTTCATGTGACTGTAACATACACTAATTTTTGGTTTTTAGGAGAGGGCAACACCTAGTGAAGGTATAAGCAGAAGAAAAAGAGCAAGCACGAAAGTTCAAGAAGAGTTAGTAAATGTTGCCAAAAAGTTATTGACCGAAGACAACCCTAAAAATGCTCCGGATCGGGACATGACATTTGGATTATATCTAAATAATCAACTCCAAAACCTGTCACATGATCAGAAAATTTATGCAGAAAAACTAATGTCAGATGTTTTGTTTTTGGCAAGAACAAACCAATTAAATGCTACTTCACATATCTTCACGCGTCCATCCTCTCAAACAACCACAACATTAAATGAATACTCTTCATCACCTATTCAATTTGTCAACTCACCTTCACCATACGCAGAAAATGTGCGTTCACCTCCAAACATCCAGCGACCGATTTCTCAAAATTCAGCACATTCTGCTTCACCTATTTGCCATAACTCGCCATACAGTGAAGACTTGCCTTCATCCCCAAACATTCAAACTTCATCTCCGATCACAATTATCAAACGACCGGCTTCACAAAACTTAACATACTTTTCCACACCGATCCAATATTCTTCTAAATCAAAAGGTTGCATTGAAACTCAATTGTCTCATATACCATCTTCTCAGACGGTTCTTTCGGCGAATTCTTTAACCCAGTATCAAGATACATCACAAGAATTACCAAACACGCAATTTTCTTCAATTTCAATAATTCTTGATAATGAAACTGAAAATTCTACTCCAGTACACACAGAACAGCTAAACAAATTTCTGGTTTTTAGAAAGAAATGAATATGTTATTGAATATGAGTATGAACAAATGAATATGAGTCTCATATTCATTTGTTCACTGTATGATTTAGGTACTTACTTCATTTGTTTTCTAATGGTAAGCAATTTCTGCTTGCAAATTATAATTAGTGGTTGGAATGACTGTGATTGTTTTCTTTTTAATAAATAAATATATAAAAAGTTGTTTCATTGACTTACCTTGAGATACTCATCCTTTAAAGCTTTATAAATAATAGCTAAACAAGTTTCAGGAATAAGCTGTGGTGAAACTGCATACGAAACCATAAGTTCAGGATAGCTTTCTCCCGTTGCAAGGTATCGTAGGGTTACAAGTAAACGTTCTTTTGCTGGGACACTCTCTCTCATAATAGTATCACGACGTTGAATTTCGGGTCCAACCATTCCTAACAGCATTTCCAATATTTCACTATCCATTCTAAGATAAGTATGAAAATCTATGACGTTCAAATCATTCATTATATTATTAATTTGAGTATACTCCGCACGCTTATGGTAAATTTTTTTCATCCAGAACCTCTTCTTATTTTTTTTCTTCTCTTCTGCTGCTGCTGACAATATGAGAAGAACTCCCATTTTTTGGCGCTTTGATAAATTATGCGGCATTATAAACACACACAACCTCCTCGAATAATCGATCGATTACATCTAGCATGCTGGATGCGCGCACGAGTGTGTGTATGTTACATCTAGCGCCGCGGATTATGTGCCATGATTTTTGTTAAAATGCATAAATTAATAGGCAGGAGGCTATACTAACTCAGTTCCTTAGTATGTTAACTAATATTTGAGCTATTAATGCCATATATTCAAGAGCTTTAGTAGCCGTATACACTAACTTTGTTCTTATGTAAATATTTTGATGAATAAAGGAGGTATAATTTTTAAATAGTGTATTTTTATGGTTGAAATATCATTATTATTAAATATTTTTAGCAACCGCACCACTTAAAATCATATACATGTACAAAAATCACATACACGTTTTTTTATTTGGTATTTATTTTCAAGTAAACATAAAGTTATTTAATAGACATTATAGTATTCCATAATAAACATACAGATTTAAAATAACATAAGCTTTATTATATTATAGTAATACTTAGCTAACATTTATATGTGGAAGTCATATGGTAATTTTAATTACTATTTGCTATCCGTTTATAGTATATCCTAGACTTAGTAAATAATTTTTTTTCAGAAACATGGATCGACTAAAACGTAAACAATATACAGTTAATCAACTTGACGCTGCACTGATGGCTATCACTAATGGAGCAAGTATCTATGAAACCTCGAAGAAGTTTGGGATTCCCAGAACAACTCTTTGTGACAAGAGAGATAACAAGTACTCTAATGAAAACTGTGGTGTTCAGACCGTTTTCACCAAGGACGAAGAACGTCAGTTAATAGACTGGATTCATTATTTGGGAAGATTAGGTTTTCCTGTAACAAAAGACCAGGTACTGGAAACGGTCTCAAAATTAGTGGAAATATTAAAGCGCCCGAACCCATTTATAGACGGAGTACCCGGTCGACACTGGTTTCAAAATTTTTTGAAAAGATATCCCATAATTTCGAAAAGAGTTGCGCAGAATTTGCCAACACACAGAAACGAAGTGAAAGAAGTCTATAAGATTATGGTTTGGTCGTGTGCGTCAATATTTTGAACAAAATAATTTAATTGAAGTACTAGATGATCCAGCAAGAATCTTTAATTACGACGAAACTGGATTATTTTTGTGTCCTAAGGCAAAACAAGTCATTGTGCAACGAGGCAGCAAAAAAATCTTAATCCAAGATTTGATTTTTGATTTGACATGACTACTAAACTTAATAGGCGGTTTACAGTCAAATGCCTTTTCTACTGTTGTTGTAATAGACCACATTTTGTGTTTTTTATTCTATTTACGAGTTATGATACTTTTTCAATTAGCGGCGCTAGTGGACGGATGACTATGTTACATTTTTACTAAGATTCTATAATGCCATTTACTCTTGTATAATACCAAATGCCCCCATTGGTTATATATTATAGTAGTTATAATCAATGCTGGCCTTTGGTAATTTGCTATACATAATTCGTATAAATATGATATTTTTTATTGATTTAACGCTGTTAAGAATACACTATTATAAGAATACATATAATTGTTAAGTGTTGATAGCATTTTGTACTGTGTTGGAGCATTTAAATAAACAGTTCAATATACACGAGCATTTTTATTTAACTTTAACGTTTCCATTTATTTAGTGGTCGGTATTAGGTGTCACATAAACGGTATTAGGCACACACCCGATATTTTGAGTCGGTAATAGGGATATGACCCTTTTTCCTTTTATTTAATTTTTAATTTTTTAAGGAATTCTTTGATTATCTGTTCTTATACATAACTAAAACAATCGATAATTTCAGTACTTGAAAAATTATTTTTATTGAAACCACATATTAAGAATGTGCTTATTTTTTGGATATCAATCTGAACTCCGCTTAAACTGGCGGTAATGGGTGCGTTTACGTTATATAGTTTCGGAATCCGATATCAAATATCGATATATAGTTTCGATTCGATATTGTAAAAAAGCTATATTACCCACTCCTAAAAAGTTTACAAAACTGCTCATTACTATTTCAATGAGACACTTCATAGACTCATATGGATGTCTAGGTCAATCCATTTTAATGAAACACTTCATAGACTGATATGGATGTCTAGGTCAATTTGGTAAGTGCTGACAAACGTGAACGTATGATAAGTTCGCGTATATTTTTACGTGACCGTATTAATGCCAAAACTTTAATATGTTGATAGATGATAGTATAGATAAGAGTACTTTCAAGTGTATCATCATACCAATTTTTTTAATAGCGAGGGCGAGTTAGCTCTATTGTTTCAAAATTTGGAATAATAAATACTTTCATTATTTCAAAAATATATTGAAATAGCTAAACAGTAGAATCTGAAAAAAGATGCAACCACCCAAAGACGTGAAGTGAAAGACTTTAGCTTTACTGTATCATGTATGTACACATAAATGATACAAGTTATTTATGTACATATTTATGTCTAAACACTTGCTCCTTACTCCTCCTCCTTATACTCCTTCTCCGAGTAGTAACGCGGTAATGTACCAGGCGCCATCACAATTTAAAAGCTAAAAAAAATAAAAATAAAAATTGTTCTCTCGTCGAGCAACACTGTATGGATAGGTCATTACGTGTTTTTGTGCTTAGCGCTAAAGTTAAGTGCTCTCGACAAAATACAAGTTTTATTGAATTCAAATGACATAACAAAAAAAAAAAGTTTTTATTGACGTAAACTCGAGTGCCGGTGTGACTTTGTTTACAAATGTTTTTGTTTATGAAGAAAGCAGGTATGTACCGTACCTAATTACTGAAAAAAATAAGAAAGACAAATTTACGGAAGCATCAATAAGGTAAGACTTGAACTTATTCAAGAATTCTGTGAAGAATTCCTAATGTTAAAAGTTACAACCTAAAAGTATCATAAAAAGTTTTGTTCGTCTTTATCTATGTCAAAGGACGCCATCCGGTATTCTCGGCCATTGACTAAACGAACTCACTCGAGACTTTAAAACTTCTTTGTTTGTGTCTATGTTAAATTTTTTCACACAATTTTTACGTTAGCGTCACATACTCTTTGGTAAAGCATTTGCGTGGCGTCAGATACTCTTTGCTCTACGGTTCATTCACTTAACGGTTTTCTAGCGATTGTGGAAAATTAGATTGATTGTATTTAGAATGGGTAAACGGAAGAATAAAGAAAGTCCAGGATTATATCAGGAAAAAAATACGAAAATTACAAAGAAAACTGGAAAAGATGCCAGTCGAAACGAGTTCAGAAGACTTCACCGCCATGTTCACCGCCGGCGCATCTCCATCACCTTCGCCACCTGCACTGCTGCCTCCAGTTTCTCAACAAAACCGAAGCACCGTCACCATTTGCCCTAACTACACCTACTCAAAATGATCCGGAACAAGCACATATCTGTAAAACATGCAATGAACTGCTTTCGTTATCCATATATTAACAATCATCGCCTGGGTGCAACAGAGGGATATGTGTTAAGGACACTTAAGCGCCACCACGTGCGGGTGGACACTGTGTCAAAACCCACAAAATATATGGCAAGCGCTATCACACTGCGGGTAGACAACGCCTAAAAATGTATTTCCATACTGAAACACTATTGACTTAGCGCTATAACTAAGCGGATAGACATGTCTATATCCTTTATTTGAAATTTTCAGAAGACAGTCTGCCTGACGAACTCCTACAAGCTCTGGGAACTGAAGGCGAGGAAAATACCGAAGTTGGAGAAGGTATTCGACCAGAACTAGCACTCCGCTGGACTAGAATCACACAGACAGGACTCGGTAAAGAATCTCGAGAGGCTATTATTAAAAAATATCCCACACCCATCAATTTTCCACGGTCAGTGGTCCCTTTAATGAATGCGGAGATATCAGCTTCCCTTTCAAACCCAATTCTCAAAAGGGATAAAAGGATCACTCATAGACAAACCTTAGTGGAAAACTCATGACTTGCCTTGGGAAATCATTGAGCAATGTACTGATGGGTAACATCAACAGTAAAGTCCTTATTGAGGAAATTAGCGATGCAGCAAAATTAGCTGCAGAGATTTTTTATCAGGACTCGTCCTCTAGACATTTTTTTGCATTGGCTGGTATCAATAAAGTGGTGCAAGATGCCGTACGGACAGCAACACCAGATGAGACATTATTCGGGACAGACTGCGCTGAAAAAATTAGGGCTGCACAAGCAATACAAAAAGCAGGCTCCATGATAAGAACCATAGAAAAAAAAACCTTCAAATCACAAAAGAAACAGGTAAACTGGAGAGGCCCGCCGCAATACCAACAACAGAGGACCCCCGCCCGAAGAACACGGTGGAGCATACGGTAGAGGTGTGCCCCGCCTGGGCAGAGCACCGCTGTGTCCTCGTAGGGGCGATCGGCAGCAGCGATCTCTCGCGCCGGGCCTTGGTACAGGCCATGGTCCGGAACAAGGAGGAGTGGCAGGCGGTCGCCTCCTTCTGCGAAGCAGTAATACTAGCAAGTGAGGAGGCCGCATGTACACGCGCGAGGCAATGGCCCTCGCGCCCCAGCCACCGGAATTCCGATCCCGATTTCCGGCCACCGTAGGCGCGGGCTTGCGGACGGCGAACAATGGGTAGCTCACCGTCCGATCGTCCGGTAACCGTCCGGACTGAGCCCAAGTCGTCGACGGCGCTTAGTGTTCCACGCGCGCCTCAAGAAGATGTCAGCAAACGTAGGGGCCCAGAAGGGTGAAAGCCTACTGGGGCCATGGGTGATGCGAAAGAGATCCCCGGGGCCCCAGAAAAATTGCAAAGAAGAAACAGGAGTGTGTTTTTAGTCAGTAAAAGGACACTATCTTCCGATCCGCCCAAGAGCGGGGGATGTCGTTAGATGATTTTACCACCCGAAAAAAAAAACCCTTCACCACAACTTACCCTGGCTGCAGGGCTGCTCTCAGCGAGGCATATGTAAGAAGAGGCACACCAAATTCGGCCCACCAAATCATGTTAAATTCACTATCTAAGAATTCCATAAAACAGTATGACTCGCCCTAAAAATCTTGGTGGTTATTTTGTAAGAAATGTAAGATAGACCCTATGAAGCTTCAATTCCCTATATTTTGAAAATTTTAAGTATTACTTTGAATCAGTGGCATCTAATGGTACAATAAATACTGCCAGATCAGCCCTTTCACTGTTATTTAGTTCTTAAGTTGGTTCTGACGAAAGGATAAAAGATTCATGCTTGGAGTATACCGTACAAAACCACCTACTCCAAAGTACAATTTTACTTGGGACCCTGGGGTCGTATTAACATATTTAGCAACTCTTTTTCCCAATGAAGACATAAGTTTGGAAAAAATAAAGAAAGTGGTAACTATTCTTGCCCTAACCACAGGACATCTTGTGATGGAATTCAGATATACATTCCAGATATAATAAAAACCTCAAAAACAGGCAACCTTCAGCCACTACTACACCTTAAAAGTTTTGAAAGGAAAATTTCGTGGAACACATACGCGTATGTATATGATCCACGGAGGAGTTGGTTAGTTATGACTGACCAACTCTTCGATAGCAAAATCTACGTTGGTTTCAAAGGGTTTAATTACTAATTGTTGAAACATAAAAGTTGTTTTTGTGATATTTTATATTTGTTAGATTATATTAAAATTATTCATATTTTCTATTGAAGGTTTTATGATTACACAGAATTGTGGTTTTATTTTTTGCACGCACAGGCTGCAACCTTTTGTGAAGCTGTGTTGAAGATCGAAGGGCAAAATGTGTCGGCTATAGTCTGCCAAGGAAATTAATTGGCTCTGAGATAAACTGGCACTAAAAGAGAATACGATTTCCCTTCCCCACGTCGTCCATAACCTGCTTGTAAAGTTATACAAGGTACAGAAATAGAAGTGTTTGAATGGGCAAATTTAACAAAAGTGCCTACGTGGGAAAATATACAGAAAGTGCTGGATTTACTGTACCCCGAGTGTTAATTTCTTGTCGCTTCTCAAAATACGTGACGAACACGTTAGTAGAGCTAACTAACGATAGTATTTAAAAACAGTGCGAGTGTTAGTTGCAATACGGTATACGAACGACCGCTCGTATCGTCACTTGACCGAAAGTATTTCGAAAGCTTTGTTATTTTTTTAAAGTTTGCCCTCATGAAACCTATGCGACTAAATTTAAAAATATTGCCGATACTGTGGTGTGAAGTCACGTTGATCAGCACATCACGTATAGCACATAGTTTAAGTTAAGATAGATAAGATGTGTTCGTAGCTTTGTAAGCATATTGTCACATACGAACTATGTATTATATATGTCGTAGGATAATTTGATACTTCGAATCTTCGCGAAAATCCTAGGGGTTTTACGAAAACGCGGATAATTAGACATAGGCGAAAAATTATCAAATCTTACTGGACAAAGTCAGGATTTTTGCGAAAATACTCGTTATTATAGCAATATTGCGAAACGAAACGCTGGCTGTTATGAAATAAGAACGCTGATTGGTCGGTCAGCGCGTTCAATAAGAGATCGTCTCTGATTGGTTGACGTCTTAAATGTCAATCATTTGTTGCCGCACTTTATTTGTTTACGTTTGTGTCTGAGTTAAATTGCAGAAGTGTTTTGTTTTTTATCGTAAATAGTGTACCTACTTGGACTTAAATAAAGTGGTAAATAAAAGTGCTACACGGATGTACATAGTGTCATATATCATAAAAGTCTTAGTCAACCACTCAACAACAACAATGCTTTCGAGATTGGTTTAGCGGTGTTTTGTTTGTCATTGTGTTAAAAGTGGACTATAAAATTGGACTTGAACTAAGAAACGGTGTGAATAGGAGGTTTGGTTTTCATATAATTATGACAGATTCGACAGAGAATGATGTTCAACCTTCAGCAGAATCGGAGAATTTGGAGGTTATCTCCGATAAAGACAAATTTTACATAGAGTTAAGAAAGTTTTACGATAATAGAGTTGACGGTACAACTAAACCAGAATGGACTAAAGAACGCGTAAATGCTGTAATAAATTCAATTGAACAATTTAAAACTGCGAGTGTACTTAAGCAACCAAAAACACAACAACAGTATAGAAATGCAAAAAAATACGACGTGATGAGTGTAGGTGAAGAAAAACTTCTGATACTGAGAAGAAAGGATCTTAACTCTCCTGTTGTACAAGTACCTTCAACAGATATGTACTATGATATTCTTCTGCAGGCGCACATATCAACTGGGCATGGAGGACGCGACAAACTGATATATAACCTAAAGCAACAATATGTGATACCGGTACCGATTATGATATTGTTCCTCAACTTGTGTAAGATCTGTCTGAATAAAAAAAGTTGCCCAAAAACAGGAATTGTTGTACGCCCCATAATTTCTCAAGACTTTAACAAACGTGGGCAGGTAGATTTAATTGATCTCCAGTCAACTCCTAGCCACAATTACAAATGGATTTTAAACTATCAAGACCACCTCACTAAGTTCTGCTTTCTCAGACCTTTAACCAGTAAAAAAGCAACTGAAGTAGCCATGGCCCTTTTAAAAATATTCTTAGAAGTGGGTGCGCCAATGATTTTACGAGTGATAATGGCAAGGAATTTACTGCCAGCATAATAAAAGAGCTAATCACATTGTGGCCTGCATGCAAGATAGTGAATGGACGTCCCCGACATCCTCAAAGTCAAGGTTTGTTTGCAAGTTTTGCACTATCCCGCTTACCGCTATGCATTTTTCTTTCACCCAAAGGTTGCCTGGTAGAGATTGCTACCTTAGCAATAAGGCCACCTATGTTGTACTGTCTTTTGTTGTTATCGGTATATGTTGGTTCGGTAGAAAGGTGCAATCAGGATGTTGAGAACATGTTGCGTTCCTGGATGTCCGACATTAACTCAACTGAATGGTCACTGGGATGCTATTTCGTTCAGTTCCAGAAAAATTCTTCGCATCATCGCACAATAGGACGTTCACCATACAAAGCCTTGTTTGGTCACGATCCTGTAATTGGCCTGTCTTCAACTTATTTGCCTAGAGATACATTGTCAAAATTAGAAAATGAAGAAGACTTACAACAGGTTTTAATTAATGAAAATCCTCCTCGCACTGAAGATATTCAAGACGAGCGTAATGCAGGTTGTAGAAATGAATCCAAAGTTGAAAATGCAATCCTTTTCTATGAGCAGCTTTCCGAAACCCACAAATCAGTATGTTTCCACTGATCAAAAAATGACTATCCGAACACAAACTTCAACACAATCTACCCCTCTTTCATCTATGACACAATATAAAAAAAATTCTGCAAATAACATTACAATTTTAGAAGATGTAATAATTGTCCCAGCAAGTACAACAAAAACGATCTGTCTTGATAACAATATCGCTATAAATGACACAAATTCCCACACAAATGTACAACAACAACATTCCAATAATATTGTTGCTACTGAAGTTAAATGTTGTATTTGCCAAATTACCACATCCGATTCACTCAAATGTTCAAAATGCCAACAAGTGATTCACGGCGCATGTGGAGTGTCTGAAGTTAGAGAAGGTAGTAGTTCTTCTAATGTTAAATGTAACTTATGCTGGCAAGAAGATTCTATTAAGAAAGAAAGAACAAGTTCGCATGAAAATTTAAAAAGAGCAGCTGCGACTATGTGTACTACATCCAACAGAAAATTTAAAGAAATAGATGTAGGTGCTACAATTTTGGTTGATGTTCCGAAGTACGATCGTGCACCCTTAGATAACAAAAACATTACAGGACGAGTAATTGATAAGAAGATTGGTTTGTTTCAAGTTGGTACCTCCGTTGGTATAATTAAAGATTGGCTACCAAGAAACGCACTTCAAATATCTCCAGGAGCTCAATTTACCGGCCCCGTTCCCGAGGTAGTATTACCTATTCGTGGTATTTCCTCACAACTATCACCATTCGGCGGACAAGGGTTTAAGCAATGTCATTGCAAGAAATCAAGCAAACAATGTTCCTCAAATAAGTGTGCTTGTAAAAAGCACGGTTTGCTTTGTAATTCCAAATGTCATAAATCTTTGAATTGTTGTAACAAGTAAAGTCCGCAATTGAAAACCGAGAAATGGAAGAAGGCATGTACTTAGCTCAGTATAAAATCTTGTTATGTAGCTACATATAATTTTGGTTCATGTCATGTACTCTAAGTCAGAAGTCAACTAGAAATCTCACAAAACTATGGCATAGCAATATTAGTTATACTTATGACCTTCTAAGTATAAGAACTTTTAACAACACTACACATTGGTCACTTGTTGCCCGCTTATGATTGTTATTACAAATTTCAATAAGTTTCATAAGCGTTACAGTGGCCAAAGTGGTTAGCACTATGCCTCGCATGGCGAACGTTCGGGTTTGAGACTCGACACATAAAACATGAAAAATATTTTTTAAGTATTACATGTGAAATAAGAATGGAGTTGCTAACAAATATGTTAAATATTCCACAACTAAACGAAGATTCTTTCGTTTTACAATTATTTTCAATCTTAGCGTCGTTATTAAAATATGAGGGTAGATTTGAAACAAAGTGATATGTTCACTCTTTACTAGTTCACATAAATTATTCCACTATTCGCTGTTGTTGGCCGGTGAACATTGTTACGAGCGTTTCTGTTATCTTGTTGTTGCATTTTAGTATTTTTCTGAGTTAAGTATATGCAGGCTAATATTAGTATTGAAGCCAAGGCAAATATAGATTTTTTTTTAGAGAGAGATTGTTAGGCGTTGGGTGAAGAGATTTGAGGAAGAAGGTAACCTGAAGAGTCGTGAGAGGAGCGGAAGACCACCTCTTATTAGCCAGCCTCAGCGACGTTGAGACCTGTGACTTGGTGACCCAACAGTTGTATATCTATCCTTGCTGATTTTTTATTTATGTATTATTTTCTATTTTAGTGGATTTTGATTCATGGACGGAAGCTGGACCATCCCACATCACGTTACCCTCATCGCAACCATCACCAATCACAAATACCTACCAGGAAATGGAACTTGTCTTGGACAGTCCACCTCCAGCAGGCCCTCTTAGACCAACGCATGCGGTACACACTCCACAACGTCGGCGACGGGGAATTACTTCACGTCGAACTATATCTCCACGACGCCGGGTTATCAGACAACCCAATCAAATTAAACGGGCAACAGAGCAGTTTCTAAACTGTAACCTTGCTGATTTTTTATTTATGTATTATTTTCTATTTTAGTGGATCTTGATTCATGGACGGAAGCTGGACCATCCCACATCACGTTACCCTCATCGCAACCATCACCAATCACAAATACCTACCAGGAAATGGAACTTGTCTTGGACAGTCCACCTCCAGCAGGCCCTCTTAGACCAACGCATGCGGGACACACTCCACAACGTCGGCGACGGGGAATTACTTCACGTCGAACTATATCTCCACGACGCCGGGTTATCAGACAACCCAATCAAATTAAACGGGCAACAGAGCAGTTTCTAAACTGTGATGAGAAATGGAGGGCTCTCTTAAGAAAAAAATATGAGCATGACCTTAACCCTTATGTGAATGACCACAAAAACACCTTGATCAGAGTGACGAGGTACCCGGGTATCTTCATATATTTTATACGTCTTGTAATAATCAAGTACTGCTATTGTTTTTATTTGCATAGTTTTTTAGCATGTTAGTGCAGCAGCCGCTCTTTGAGATATTTGGGGTATGTTTATTTCAAATTTGAATAAAAATTATAAGTCATGCGAATGTTGTACAGTTGACGAGCAGGTATATGAATATTGTGGGGTGTTGCGTTATTATAAATGCCATCAAAACCAGAAAATATGGCATAAAAGCACACAAGGATAAGGCTGCGTTTCCACCAGAGATGTGCAATGGAAATGTGTCGTGCGAGGATGTCTAGCTGTGCTGTGAAAATGTGTGGGGGTTTCCACCAAAGCTGTGCGATGAAAATGTGCCTACGAGGATGTGTAGCGGAGCTGTGAAAATGCGCATTAATGTGTGGTGCGAGGATGCGTTGCGAAGATGTGAAATGTGCGGTGTAGTGGGAGCGGAGTAACGCGAACGCCTGCCTGCCGCTCACGTCTCACTTTGCTGTCGTTAGCGCTTGTAGACATACGCATGTCGTACGGTTGCGTGGCATAATGGACGAAAAATTAATTGATGCCGTTAAAAAGTTTCCGTGTTTGTGGAACACTTCTTTGTCATTTTACAAATGTAATGAAACTAAGAACGCTGCGTGGGAGGAAATAGTCAAAGAAATAAAATATAAAGATGGTAAGTAATAATCATGTATTAAAATACAAGTTACAATATTTGGGTATTTATCGTGTGCGATGAATTCGTGACGAAATACGAGTATCCTGCCATGACACTTTTCCTTGATTATTGAAATAAGAGCAGTATTTCTCTCTTACTTCAAAACCATCACTTGACTCGACGACGGAAATGCTAGGAACGGATACAAGAGTACTTGTATTTGTTTTATCAATGGAATCCAAATAATTAGTTGGTCTTTCAATTAAAAAAATAAGCATTACACATGTGGCTTTTACGATTTTGTCAACCGTTTCCACTCTGCATTCAGTCTCGTACACATACCACTTTCGTGCCAATACACCGAATGTACCTTCCACAATGCGACGTGCCCTCGAAAGTCTATAGTTAAATATACGTTTATGTTGGTCTAACTGGTCCCGCGGATATGGGCGCATGAAATTTTCCATCAAAGGAAAAACCTCATCTCCAATGAATACAAATGGCTGGTTCAAGATTCAATTTTTATTCCTTCAAATATTTTCCAAAAACACAATCATCAAATATTCCAGCATCACTAAATCACTCACTCACATCACTTTCTCCTAGCGTAAGCTAAGCACATAAGCACTATAGAAAATCTTTGTTTGTAATTAAAAAAGAGAGGACCCAGTGTTTGCAGGACACATGTTTACCGTCTAGAGCCCCCATCAATTTTTAAACTGCCATAACTCTTGAAAATCCTTTGCTATTCGCTTCCAGTCGTCTTTGGTAGGTTTTGGAATAACAAGAGGTTGTAAAACAAGCCAAAGAGCATTACAAACTTCTGCCACAATTCTCGACACACTTGCTACTCCAATCCTAAAATTTTCTGCCAACCTTGTGAACGACAAGCCCGTGGATAAATACCTGCAAAAAAGGATTGTTTATAATAATAATAAAATAATTAATTAACAAATAAAAAAGTACTCTTTACCTGTTACTGATGTTTTTGCGATCTGTAAGACAATATGCTTGGTATAAAAATGTTATATTCCTAATCTATTATTATATATAGAAAATTATCTATTATTTCAGCGAAAAGCGCAAAGTATCGTTGGAAACAACTACGGGATAGCCATCGGGACGCTCTAAAGAGGCAGAAATCTAAAAAAACGGACAGGCTACAACCAAAACACGTGAATGGAAATACCAAAAATTGATGGAATTTCTTTTACCGTACATGGCCAACAGAGATAGAGAGTCAAGATATAAAGAGAATATTTCGTCACCAAATAATAAAGATGACTCTTCGCAGAGCTCTGAACATACACCAAATAAAGTTGACAATCCCGACAATCTTTACGAAATAGCCTCAACTACAAGCATTTCAACAGATTCGGTCACCCCGTCATCATCGAAGAAGAAAAAAGGCGATGAATTATCAATTTTAATAAAAAAACAAAAAAAAAGTTAAAAAAAGCTTAACTTAGCAAAAAAAACGCTAATGCTAACTAGCTGCTAGCTTAAGCTTGGCTTAGCTTTTTTTTAGCTTTTTAAAGTTTTATTCTATTCTATTCTAAAAACATATGAAAAATAAAGAACATTTTCGAAAAGAAAGGCAAGAATTAAAAGAACTTTTAAAACCAACGGACTGCGATGATACTGATCATTTTTTTCTTTCAATGGCTAAAACATTAAAAAAATTACCAGATTACATGCAAGTTCCTTTAAAAAGGAAACTTTTTAATATGATTAGCGAAGCCGAAGAATCTTACGTGCTTTCGAGGTATAAATACAAAAAGACAACTCAAAACAAAAAAAAAAAAACAAAAACACAAAACACACACATACAAAATATTGGTTATTCTTCAAGCTCTGGTACCAACCCAAGTAATTTAGCAGGCCAGATGGATTTACCGCCTCAGCTGGATCCTGAACAACTTGGTTATTTTTCAAGCTCTGGTACGAATACAAATAAAACAACAGGCCAGATGGATTCGTCTTTCCAACTGGAAGCTGTACAACCAGCATCTCCGGGGACTAGGAATACAAATAAACCAGCTGGCCAGATGGATTCGTCTTTCCAACTGGAAGCTGAACAACCAGCATCTCCGGGGACTAGGAATACAAATAAACCAGCGGGCCAGATGGATTCGTCTTTCCAACTGGAAGCTGAACAACCAGCATCTCCGGGAACACAACATTCAGACCTACAAACGCCAAATACTTCAAACAAAGTAGGAACAGAGTCTAATTTACCATGAAGAAGAGGAACTTGTTGTCTACTTATTTTGCAGATTATGTTGTACTTTTCAATTAATATGTTTAATAAAGACAAAATTGATTCAAACTATTTTACTTATTTTAAACATACCGCCAATTTTTCCTTGGTGCTGATGCATTCTCTGTAGTGAGTGTCTTCCTTCTTGATAATGTTCTCAATCAAATTGTGTAACTCATAAAAGTTACTTCTAGATACTCGATAAGAATTTTCGAATATTTCATTATCAGCCGTATAAAAAAGGTAAAGAATTCTCCATGTAATCGATGATATTTAATATGGTTACGTATCCAAAACCTGTGTGTTCTTCTATTGCTAAAAATTATAGAACTAATAAACTCCGTATCTTCTGCTTCCATTTCTTCATAGCAAATTGTTAAATATAATAGTAGGTATCTTCTTTTTCCAATTATACATATCTATTTTGCGCACTTCTACTTCCAACAAACTCCGTCTATGGACTGGCTGGTACAGTATGCGCAAACCTCGCAACACATGCTTCTCAACACACATTCCTCGCAACACATCCCTCGCACACACCCCTCGTACACATCCCTCGCAACACATCCCTCGCAACACATCCCTCGCAACACATCCCTCGCACACATCCCTCGTACACATCCCTCGCACACATCCCTCGCTTGTTTTGTATGCACAAAAATCTAGCTGAGCCGTTTCCACCAGAGCTGTGCCGACCGAGGCGAGATAAATGAAGCGATTCTATTGGTTCCTTACAAACACATCCCTCGCTACGCATCCTCGCACATCCCTGGTGGAAACGCGCAGCCTAAGGCTAAAAGGCAAGCAATACATAATGAAAATATTCCGCAGTCATGCATCATCATGTCATGTCATGTATGAAACATTATAATTTTGCATACATGACTGCGGAATGTTTAATTCGAGGCCGAATTAAATATGTCCATATTAAATGGAGATGTAAAAGTCGTGACAAATAAATTATAAATTACACAATTATTTAACTAATGTGTGGGCCCGACGAGAAGAATGGTGTTGGTCTAAGGCATCGTTCAGACCAAACGTATTGTCGGCCGCTGACTGTGAGCGCGCGTTACGCAGTTTATTGCTTTTCCATATATATTGAAATTGTCGTTCATACCGAACCGACTATACGCTATTACGTCGTCTGTTGTCGCTGACTCTCAGTGGCCGATTATTTTACAACGCGACTATGCACGGCGGACGCGGATTGGCTACGCGGACGCAGTTGCCGAATAGCGCCGCTCCGCCGCGCCCGCACCGCCGCGCCTCGGCTGCAATTCACTCGAGAAACAAACTTCAATGAGGACAGACGTGACACGTGACACCTCGCGATGTTCGACACCGAAAAGTTTATTGCAGAAGTACATTCTAGAGAATGTATTTGGAATGCGAATTCAGAAGAATATAGTGATAGAAACTTACGAAGATGCGTTTGGGAAGACATAGCATCTGTTATGTATGAAGATTGGGGGGTTTATGGAACTAAAAAGAGAAACGAAACTAGTAAGTAATGTTTATTCAAATTTTTACTTCCTAAACAAAAAGTATAGTTTTTCTGATATCTAAATTTTTTACCAACTTACATATAGGTACATATAATTATATTAGTAGCACTACATAAATAATAAAACAAAGTGTCATTAAATGTATTTGTCCTGCCAGTACAGCCGACCCTCGTTCACGAAATATTCTTTGAAAAACTCTCTTACCCTCTGACCCGACGTAGAAACAACTAACAGTGATGTTCGTACATCCCTTAGGTTACAAGTTCTTAACTGTTCTTCAAAATTTATGCCTTCTCTTCTACGAACAAAATTGTGTAGCAGACACGTGGCTTGTACAATTTTAATAGCATTATTGACATCAGTATTTATGGTTGTATGCAATACTCTCCACTTACTAGATAAAATACCAAATGCACATTCCACGCATTTTCTCGCTCGGCTGTGGCGAAAATTATATGTGCGTTGTTCCATGGTCAAGTTGCGATTTGGGTAAGGTCTCATAAAATTTGATTTCAAACTAAATGCTTCATCTCCTAAAAACACATATGGTTGTGCGGGTCCACTTGAATTAGGTAGTTTGGCAGATTTTGGTACATGTAATTGTCCAAGTGTTATCATTCTGCCCATATTGCTGTTTTTAAATATGTTACTATCTGCTTCTCTGCCACAAGATCCAATGTCAACAGCAGTAAATAAACAGTTAGCATCAGCTAAGGCAAATAAAATGATTGAAAAGAATTTTTTGTAGTTGTAATAGTTAGAACCACTGTGAGCTGGTTTTTTTATCCGAACATGTTTACCATCTACAGCACCTAAACAATTGGGATAATTTGTTTTATTATAATATGTATTTGATATATTCATCCACATTTCTTCTGTAGGCTGTGGTAACTCCAGTGGCATTAATATTTCCCATAAAATTGAGCAGGTTTCAGAAATAATTGTAGATATCGTAGACTTCCCCATTAGAAAATCTTCGGATAACGTACCAAATGATTTCCCAGTAGCCAAATACCTGTGAAATGTAAAATCAAATAGATCTCGTTACATGATATTATAGTACTTGTAATGCAAGGTTAATAAATAGTAATTATTTATTACATTATTATTTATTTACTTATAGCGAATGGGTAGGTACCGTAACCAGCGCCGCCAGCTGATTCAATTCTCTAACCACTAAACTGAGCATATTTTCAACAACCTCGGATCCTCGGAGACCTGGCAAACCTGTATACTATTTATTTAATCATTGTGCACTACTTTTTGGTCTGTTTTTGTACTCAAAACTTTGGGTACAAAGACAAATCAAATATTTGTGTATGATTATTAAATAAATAGTATACATGTTTGCCGAGTCTCCGAAAATCCGAAATTGCCAAAAATATGCTAAGTTTAGCAGTTAGAGGATCAAATCAACTGGCGGCACCAGCTACCCATTTGCCTTAATCAAATACATATATTTATTTATTTATTTAAAACTTTATTGCACAAAAATTTATACATATATAAAGGGTTTAATATTATAAAATTTTATTTCAGTTCAAGAACTTCAAAAAAAATGGAAACATCTCAGAGATTACTTTGTTCGGGAAAAAAACAAAGAACAAAATATTAAAAGTGGCAGCGGTGCCCCGAAGAAACGCAAAACTCCCTATTTGGATATGCTTCAGTTTTTAACAATTTCACGTGCTTCGAGCCCTGCTTCAGTCACAAATATACAACTACCCTCGGCACGTACACCAGTCAGTCACAGTTCGGGTAATAATACTATAAATTATAATGAAGATAGTTGTGATAATACTATCATGAACAACTCATCTCAGCAGTCAAAATCGAAAGGATTAACTGTATTTCAACAATGTTTATTAAATTCAATGAATAGACAGGAACAGAATAATATGAACCCACATATGAATTTTCTGATGTCACTTGTACCCGAAATGAATACGATGTCTGAAAGGCAATTATTTGAATTTAAATTTGAGATAATGAAAATAATACATAACATTAAATATAATAATGACTACATTTACGGATCCGGTCCTTCAACTAGCACATCATATCAGCATGAACATTATTATGATTATGATAGGGCGAGTTATGGGTACATGTCATCGCCACAGAACCGTTCACAGTGTACACCCCCACCACAGCCATATCAGGTCACATCCTCACCTACGAGTATGCAACGAGACGCCGATGCACAAATCGACACCTCAGAGAATAATACTGAATCTCCAGATAATGTATCGGAACCAGCTTCTATAGAAGACATCGAACGAATTTTGCAAGGTGATTGAAATTTTCGCAAGAATTTTTGCAAGGTGATTGATTTGTTTTGTTCATTATAATAAATAAGTGTTGATTACAGTATAAGTTGTTTTCCTCTTACCTTAAAGTAATTGTCAATCTTTCTTCTGGCTGAATAGCACGTCGATAATTAGTGTCCCTTTTATATAAACTTATACGTATTAAAGATAGTAACTCATCGAATGTTTTTACTGTCATACGAAAATATTTCTTGAACTTATTTGGATAAAGTCTATATTCGAAATATAAAGTATGAAATTGACCAAGAAAACATCTCTTCAAATTTAAGGGATGTACCCACAATCTCTTCTTTTTATTATTTTCGTCTTCCTCTAGAGCTTCGCAAATGGCAACTATCTGAATGCGAATCATTTAATTGAAATATCAGTAAAACGTCTGATTTTAAAAAAAAATTACGCTAGTTTTATCGTATGGGAACCACGAGTGATCTCAGAGATCGTTTATAAAATACTACGAGCAACTTCAAATACTGAGCTCTTTTATGTGTAGAATAGTCAGCCGCTCAGCGTACGCATCTAGTGTGAACCTACACGAGCCTATTCTTTTGTTCACACATGTAGCGCATCGTACGCTATAGCCTATTGTCGGCTTGGTGAGTACGCGTACTGCAGATTGAGTCGACGTTCACACTGGGGCAGACAGTGAGTATACTCACAGTCAGCGGCGGACAATACGTTTGGTGTGAACAATCCCTAAAGGTGTGTCCAAACATAAAGCGGCATTCGAGCGCGGCTGCCGCGCGCGGCTAGCCGCGCTATGATTGGAAGACTACCGCGCGCGGCAGTCGCGAGCTACCTGCCGCGTGCGGCGATCGCCGCGAACGGTGTTAGGCCTTTGCCACACTAGACGGAAATTCCGTCGCCGAACTTCCGCGGCGGAACGCCAATACATGTTATTGCATATAAAATACAAATAGCGGGCACACTACGCGGAAGATCGGTCGTTCCGTCGCGGACGAGAGCGGACCGCTCACTCGCTCGCGTCTGCTCGGTCGTCCGCGCACCGATCTATCGTCAGTGTAAGATCGGCAACGTCGCATTACAGGTAATTTGTAAGCATCGCGCCACATTCAGCGGATAACTCGCAGTGACGACGCACGCACAGGATGTTTGACACTGAACTATTTATTATCAAAGTGCAAAATAGAGTTTGCCTTTGGGACTCTAGAGAAAAGCCGGATATAACTGCATGGAAACGAGCATGGGAAGAGATTGCGAAAATATTGTACGACAATTGGGATAGTGAAATAGAAACAAAACAGCGAGAACTTAGTGAGTTTATCACTTTATTAATTTTCTATACCTAGGTATATCTAATTATAAGTACTCGTATGCATGTAGGTACTAAATGAAACTATCATTCATATAAACCTACTTAGCAATGATTATATCAGTCACCTTACCTAAATGAAGTTGTGTTGCCACTCTAGTTTACCTTCTTCCATAAAATATTTTTTAAATAAATCTCTCGTATGTATGGCATTAGAGGGTCTAGATGTATTACAGTTTGGTAATGTAGATAGATCAGAAGCTAACAATTCGTCGTTGTAGTTCAAACCGTCTCGTCTCCGTACAAAGTTATGAAGAACCACATGTTGTTTTAACTATCTCTATAGCAAAATCCGGGTTAACAAGTATGGCCGTATGAAGAACTCTCCACTTGTTGCTCAATATGCCGAAATTACATTCCACATAACGGCTTGCACTATGTCTAATGTTTTATTGGGGTAGGGTCGCATAATATGTTTATGTAAAGCGAAAGCCTCGTCAGCTACCAGTACAAATGGTAGTGCTGGGCCGGTAGTACCGGGGAGTATTTTAACCTCGGGTAGGTCTAACATATCGTGGTAAAGTTTCTGTCCGAAATTTGAACTTCTAAATACATTACCATCAGCTTCTCTTCCAACCCGGAGGACAAGGTGGAGCATACGGTAGAGGTGTGCCCTGCTTGGGCAGAGCACCGCCGTGTCCTCGTGGGGGCGATCGGCGGCAGCGATCTCTCGCGCCGGGCCTTGGTACAGGCCATGGTCCGGAGTGAGGAGGAGTGGCAGGCGGTTGCCTCCTTCTGCGAAGCAGTAATGCTAGCAAAGGAGGCGGCCGATCGCGTGAGGCAACGGTCCTCACGCCCCAACCGCCGCCGGGATTCCGATCCCGATTTCCGGCCACCGTAGGCGCGGGCTTGCGGACGGCGAGCAATGGGTGGCTCGTCGTCTGATCGTCCGGTAACTGTCCGGACCAAGCCCAAGTCGTCGACGGCGCGTAGTGTTCCACGCGCGCCTCAGGGAGATGTCAGCAACCGTAGGGGCCCAGCAGGGTCGAGGCCTACTGGGGCCATGGGTGATGCGAAAGTGATCCCCGGGGCCCTGGAAAAATGGCAAAGAAGGAACAGGAGTGGGTTTTTAGTCAGTAAAAGTCTGACACTATCTCGCGCTCCGCCCAAGAGCGGGGGATGTCATCAGATGATTTTCCCAACCGAAAAAAAAAAGCTGCTTTTCCAAAAGATCCAACATCGATAGAAATGAAGCAATAATTAGAATCTGCGGCTGCTATAAAAACTATTGAAAAAAACTTTTTATAGTTAAAATAGTTAGATCCGCTGTTGTCAGGATTAATTATTCTTATATGTTTACCATCCACAGCTCCTAAACAGTTTGGAAAATTTGCGTAATTATAGAATTCTTCTGCCACTTTTAAAAACGATTCCTTATTTGGCTCGGGCATTTCAAGTGGTTGCAGTACTTTCCAAATTACTTCACAAGTTTCTTTTATTATTTCTGCAACAGTCGATCGTCCCATCAAAAAATCGTGAGATAAAACTTTTAAAATTCATTCCGGTAGACAAATACCTGAAACAAAAAAAAACGTTCAGCATCATCTCGTTTTCCCGCCAGTGGCTCCCCCAATCTAAAATAATCAATAAAACATTTCTAAACAAATTTATGAAAAATTTGCTTCGGTCAATTCCTCAAGACTACATTTAACAATGTTTCGCATCGATTCACATAATTTACTAGTGATGCCAACTCTCACCTTCGGCGTATAAACAGAATAGTGGCACCTTTGCCTCCAAAATTCGAAGTTAAGAGTTCACATCGCTAATACACTATGTGAAAACATAATTAAATGTAGTCTTGAGGGGGTCCATGAAGCGGATTTTCCATATGTGGTATAGATAAATTATAATAATTGTACTTATAATTAATTATTTTCTATTGGGGGCGCCACTATTAGAGCTATATCACCCTAAGCTAAGTTATTTCGACATTTTGTTGTTACTTATATTATTTAATTTTACAGTGGATGAACTTCAAAAGAAATGGAAGCACTTAAGAGATTATTTCGTAAAAGAAAAAAAACAAGATAATACAAGAAGTGGAAGTGCTGCACCTTAGAAACGTAAAAACTCGTACATTGAATTGCTGCGATTCTTGGATGTGGTGAAAGAGTCTCGGGTCTCATCGGGGAACATAAGCGCTCCGGCAGGTGATAATGACCAAAATGAAAATTCTTGTGATGAAATATCAACTAATACAAACACTTGAGTGTTCGAAATGCAAACGCACAAGAAACTGTAACTGAGAATTTTATTCCACCTCAAACTGAAGAAGTTTCAGGGACCTCCCAAATGAAAAAAAAAACCTAAAATGACAGTCTCTCAACAGAGTTTAATTACAGCAATGAATAAAAAGCAACAATCACCTAAAGCAGCCGAAGAAGATGCAGACACGAAATTTTTACTTTCTTTACTTCCTCAAATTAAGAGCCTAAATGAAAGACAAAATTGTGAGTTCAGAATCGAAGTGATGAATTTGATTTATAAAATCAAATATCGTAACTCATTTAACATGTCACATAATCAAACGTATTCTGACAACCATCCTGGCTATAGTACATACGAACAATCACCTACAACATACTATATGTTGTACGGCGGAGACACATCTCCTGCAGGTATACTATTACCTGCAGGAGATGTCTCCGCCGGTGTACCAAGGATATACTACGAATACAAGCAGTGCAAGCTCCTATTCGACCATACAGTCACCCGAATCTATTGAAACTCAAGTACGTCCAATTCAATCAGCTGAAACTGAAACAGCACACTCAATTGAGGAAATAGACGAAATATTTCAGAATAGGTCCACTTAATTGAGATAATAGAGGAAATGTTGCAGCAATTTAATTCAATAAAAAAATAAAAGTTGAAATTTTATTCAATAAAAAGTTAATCATCATCATCATCATCATTTCAGCCGAAAGACGTCCACTGCTGGACATAGGCCTCCCCCAAGCGTCGCCACAGCGAACGGTCCTGTGCGTCTCGCATCCATCGGACTCCCGCAACCGTTACCAAGTCATCGGTCCACCTTGTAGGAGGCCTTCCAACGCTACGTCTTCCGGTACGTGGTCGCCATTCCAGAACCTTTCGGCCCCAACGGCCATCTGTTCTGCGAGCAATGTGCCCTGCCCATCCCATTGCCACTTTAGTTTGGCGATTCTTCGTGCTATGTCGGCAACCTTGGTTCTCCTGCGGATATCCTCATTCCTGATTCGATCACGCAAGGAAACTCCGAGCATAGCCCTCTCCATTGCCCTTTAGGTGACTTTAAGCCTTCTAATGAGGCCCATTGTAAGCGACCACGTTTCGGAGCCATATGTCATGACTGGCAACACGCACTGGTCATAGACTTTCGTCTTGAGACACTGTGGTATAGTGGACGAGAAGATACCGCGCAGCTTCCCGAACGCTGCCCAGCCGAGTCGGATTCGACGATTGATCTCTTTCTCGAAGTTAGACCTTCCCAACTGGACCGTCTGTCCCAGATAAACGTAGTCGTCTACAACTTCGAGTGTAGAGTCCCCGACCTTGATAGGAGTGGGTGCTACATGGCTGTTTACCATGACTTTGGTTGTGTCCATGTTCATTTTAAGTCCCACTCTTTCGGAAGCTCTACTGAGGTCACCAAGCATTGTACTGAGCTCCTCCGTAGTCTTAGCCATGACTACTTTGTCGTCGGCAAACCGAAGGTGAGTGATGTACTCGCCATTGACATTAATGCCTAGCCCTCTCCATTCCAAAACCTTGAAGACATCCTCCATTGCTGCCGTGAACAGTTTCGGAGAAATAACGTCTCCCTGCCTCACACCCCGCTGCAAGAGGATAGGTTTCGAGGTCTGGTCTTGTAGTCGGACTGACATAGTGGCGTTTTTGTATAAACACTTCAGCACTTCGATATACCGATAGTCAATTTGGCACCGTTGGAGAGACTGCAGTACAGCCCAAGTTTCAATCGAATCAAAGGCTTTCTCGTAGTTCACAAACGCTAAGCAGAGAGGCTGATTATACTCGTCAGTCTTCTGTATAACCTGCCGCAGCGTATGTATGTGGTCCACGGTGCTGAAGCCTTTTCGAAATCCGGCTTGTTCGGGAACCTGCGCGCGAGACGATTCGTGATGACTCTGGAAAACAGCTTGTAGACATGGCTCAGAAGCGAGATGGGCCTATAATTCTTAAGCAGGGCATTATCGCCCTTCTTAAAGAAGAGTACCACCACGCCTCTGCTCCACGCCTGTGGCGTTTTTCCCTCGAGTATGACGGAATCAAATAGCTTCTGAAGGGCCTTAAGGACTGGTTTTCCACCCGCCGTCAGGAGTTCGGCCGTAATTCCGTCCTCACCCGACGCCTTGTTATTTTTTAGCTGCTTCAGAGCCATCCTAATCTCGTACAGGCTGACGTCCGGGATATCTTCGGTATAGTGTCGAGTCAATCTAGCTCTTGGGTCGTTTACTAGATTTACAGCGGGTTTAGCCATAGACGTGTATAACTGTCCATAAAAAGCCTCGATCTCTCCCAGAAGTTCCGATTTGGCGGATATGACTCTGCCATCGTCGGTCTTCAGTTTCGTGAGCTGGCTTTGCCCAATAGACAGATCTCGTGCAAATACTTACAAATAAGAACAAGAAGAAAGAAAGAAAGAAAGAAAAACATTTATTTGAACCTCACACATACAGTAAAAATTTTTATAAAAAAAAAAAAACAGTAGAATACATAGGAATTAAAATATTGTAGAAAAAGCTCTCCGATCCGACCCTCGAGCTAATGAAGAAGAGGTGTGAGATGATTCTGCAGTCTTCAGACGAGGCGTGCATATACCGGCAGCTCAATAGACGAATCTCGAAGTCCCTGAAACGCGACCTTCGCCGCTTTAATACCGCAAGGATTAAGGATGCGATTGAGCGGAATAAGGGCTCTAAAGTATTTGCACGAGATCGAGAGAAAAAGTTAATATACTTAAGTAATTAATCAATAATTTGTTTCATTTCATATACTTACTTAATATTTATCTTACCTTAATGTAACGGTCAGCCTTTCTTCGGGAGGTATAGCTGTTCTAAGTTTTGTATTTTGCTTGGTAATATAGTCCTCAGTTAAATTCAGCAATACATCAAATGATTGTATGGACATACGATAATATTCGAATGCTTTATCTGGATTAAGTCTTAGTTGCATATACAGGGTATGAAATTGCCCAATTTCTAGTCGAAGAGTATTTTAGGGATGAACCCAATATTTACGCTTTCTTCTTCTTTCTTCTTCTAATGCCTCATAAATAGCTATCACTTCTATCGGATCCATCACGAATTCACGACCACACCGTATAAGCGCAGGCAGCCGACTGATGATCTGCCAGTGAATATTCAGTGTGGCTGGTACCGTATAGAACGGATTGACCGCCGCGGAAGTTCGGCGACGGAATTTCCGTCTAGTGTGGCAAAGGCCTGAGTGTTGGTTCGCCAGTGGTTGTGTGTGGACGGACGTATTTTATAAAGTAAAATGGATAACGAAACAGCAATTCGTCTTATTGAAATTTATGGCTCCCATAGTCCATTATGGGATACTAGACGATCTGTGGGATGAAATAGCAAAAACATTCGTACAACCAAAAGCAGCTTTAAAATTGAAAATGAAGTCTTTTGAGTTCTTATAGAAGGGAGATAAACAGAGAAAAAACAAGTAATGTCACTGGTAAGTCTAATCTTATTACATTTTATAACAGTAGGTACTTATTATTCGACCGACCAGGAACCGACTGACCGGACCGGAATAGGATGTCACATTGAAGGAGTATGTGTTAATAACATAAGTTACGCTGACGATATGGTACTGCTGAGCCCATCGATCAGGGCGCTAAGGAAACTAGTAAATGTGTGTGAATCGTATGCTGAGGCTCATGGGCTCAAATATAATGCACTCAAAAGCGAGCTCATGATTTTTAAAGCAGGCAGTAAATGCTATACCAGTGTACCACCAGTTGTGTTGTGCGGTACACCGCTAAAAAGAGTTGCAAAATTTAAATATTTGGGTCACTGGGTCTCAGACGATTTGAGAGACAATACGGATGTGGAGAGGGAGCGCAGGTCGCTGGCTGTTCGATGTGGCATGTTGGCCCACAGGTTTGCACGTTGTACGACGCAGGTGAAGGTAACGCTTTTCAAAGCTTACTGCCAATCCTTTTACACATGCAGCTTGTGGGCGAACTTTACGCAGAAGGCATACAGCGACCTGCGTGTCCAATATAACAACACGTTCCGGGTGTTGCTGGGGTTGCCGCGTTATTGTAGTGCGTCCGGCATGTTTGCCGACGCAAACGTCAACAGTTTTTCGTGCATTATGCGCAAAAGATGTGCATCTTTGTTAAGCCGAGTACGCGCCAGCCCCAACACCATTCTCGGAACGCTGGCTGATAGGTGGGACTCTCCGATCTTGGGGCGGTGGATACGACTGCACGCGGTCAAATAGACATTCCCCAGGTTCGGTGGGTCTCACCCAGTTTAGATTAAGTACCTATTTTATTTTTTATTTTTTTTGTTACTAACACTAGTTCTAAGTATAAATTGTTACTAACACGATATGGCAAGTTCCGAAATAAAAGTATTATTATTATTATTAAATTTCTGGCTGTTTACATTTCACTATACTAATTCTTAATTATCTCTTAAACGCGTGGACCGATTTACATGATTCAAACTGATAAAATGGTTTTAGATCTAGACCTTTCATTTGACACCATAATCGTTAAGATATCTCAACAAACAAAAAATCAAATTTTCAAGTTGCTCTCGTGAATTCGTGATTATCCAACATGTAAAATATGAAACGCGTAATTCAATTCTTCTAAAAACTATCTTATCAAACGTTAAATTATTTGTTATCGCTGTGGGTACGGCCGAATGAAGGCCTGCTCGAGGGCTAGTTAGTTAGTTATAAAAGTAGTGCGAGTAAATAAGACACAAGATCATCTTATGTTTCAGTTATTTTAATAATGTTATTTTTTCTGTTGCAGGCCTATAAATCTAAATGGTTTGCTTATGAAGCATTCAGTTTTTTACATGACAGGAATAACCCTATTGATGCAGTGGTAAGTACCTATTTCTTTTATTTTTTTATTAGACTATAGCTTTCCGCCAGCGGCTTCGCCCGCGTGGTCTGGTTGTTTCTTATAAATTATAACCTAATGTTACTCGGTGAAGATGTAGCTTTGTAATAGTGAAAAAATTTTCAAAATCGATCCAGTAGTTTTTGAGTTAAATCGTAACAAACAAAGAAATCTTTCCTCTTTTTTAATATCTGTTCTTTTGTTTGATTTATGTGAACTAAAGTGTACTTGTGTAAGTAAAACAATAACTTTTTGAATCAATGGTCTATTTATTTTATTAAAATTACATTAACACAAGAAACTGGTAAAAAAACCCTCACACTGAACATACACGACACTTACGAATACATGACAAGGTAAACCTACACCAATGTATACATATCCTGTTAGGTAATTTAATAACGATTCTAATGATATAACTGGTAACAAGCTAGCTAACGTAGTTTTGAAGTTATCGTCGTTTTAGTAAAACGCGCCGAAATGTCCCGCCAAGAGCTCGCGAACGGTGACAGATAGGGAGATAGCGCCGCGGGAGCGTCCGACGGTTCAGGGGATATTAGTTTAGATGTAACGGCCATAGTATACATAGGGGAGATACGGATAAGACGGGGACACGAGGTAAGACGGGACCCCCCACACATAGATGAAACTAAACATCACACGAACGCATCGCAATAGCCAACGGGACGCCACTTCCGAGCGGCCATTAGTCCGACGTCAGCAGCGAGTGAGAGCGCGTGCGTTTGTGCAGTGCAGGTCAAAACGTGTTTACTAGACCAGGGTAGAAGCCTTTAAAAATAATAAAAAGTAAAAAAAATAATAGTAGGATGAAACCCATTAGAAAAGGAGGAGAATATTATAAAAATTAAAGGAAAAATAATTTACGGGCGATCTAAGGTCGGGAAGGGGATGGGGGTGAGTTTTAAAGGGTAAAAAACGGTTTTTCTCGATTTCCGGCAAAACTAAAAGTCCTATGAAAAAAAGTCAAATGGCAAAGTTGTAGGTAATAAAAAGATCTAAAACTTTTGTATACACTTTTTTCACATAACCTCAAAATTTATGTAAAAAATTAAAAAAACCAAGTTTTTGGTTTTTTATTTTTATCTTTTACAAAAATTTGTTTTTTTTCCCACGAAATTTGGTGAAAACTTACCTTTTTATGTCCCAAATACGCTGTAATTTATTTGATTAGAAATATTTATTTTTTCACCTTATTTTGAATTAATATCGAAAAAGCACCCTAATTTTCAATCGAAAATTCACCCGTCAAAATATCAGCTTTTTTCAAAAAGTTGGTATGTTTTCTGTTCGTTGAAATCTCTACTTTCCGATGGTGAAAAAAAAAAAATGTTACTATAGTAAATCTTCTCAGAAAATGCAAAAAAATCGAAAAAAACTCGAATTCGAAAATTTTTTTTCATTATTATATACAATTTTGAGCTATGTATTAAAATTTACACTTTAATTACTCGAAAAACGTAAGATTACATGTTACAGTGATAAAAAAAAATTGTAAATCAAAATATACTACTATAATTAACAAACAAATAAGTTAATAAAATTAATATTTAATAAGACATCTACAATATTTGGAGAAAGTTGTCGAATATTATATGCATATTTATAACTATTTTAAATTAAACTATTTATAACTATTTTTTTCATAGGGGTATACTCACGATAAAATTGTGAAGGCATTATTAATTCGATTTTGTCTTTTCAGATTATCAGTATGGATGAATCTGTTTGTATCATCTACAATAAGGCAGATGATAAGCAAGTGTATGAAATAAAAAAAGCAGCTTTGAATCGTTTAGTGGTGTCCAGCAAGAAAAGAATCGACAATAAATACAAAAAATTTGAGACTTTGACATCAGCTTTTATTCATCGAAGTTTATTTATTTATTTATTTCTTTATTACATTATAACACCTTTACAGACCTAGTCCGAGGCGATGTTATAACTAACACTTAATATAATATTATGTACATAGTTAGGTATTCTTAAATTAATTAGGACCTTTCTCAATAATTATTTGAGCAGCTTTTAAAAATTTCGGCAGGTTTTGGCCAAATATATCCTCCGATAGTGCTATAATATTAATAAGACGTATGGCTCGTGACAAAGGGGCAAACTTTAGGAGGTTAGTTCTAGCAGACGGCACCTCTAAGAGAGCGGGGCGGCGCGGCGGCGCGGCGCGCGCCCACACACCCGTCCGGCGCGCGCAGCCGCAGCGCTTCCAGCACGTCTGGGTGGTGCAACGTGGCTAGTGCCCTATCAGTACACTAGCCACGTACTTAACCAGTGCGACATCCCTTCTTACCTCCAGTCTAGTATACCCGACCATGCCCAGAACGAAAAGACTCGGGTACATGAGCGGATAAAAGGGGTAAACCCCATATTGTTTTAAGTACAGAAATCTTGTAAATTTATTTTGGATCTTTTCTAACATGAGGCTGTACTTTTTCTCATGAGGATTCTAAATAATGGAACTGGTTTCTAGGTGGCTCCTTACAAGTGTATTATATGAAACTTTGACAGCAGCCGTATCGCTAAAATCCTTACATTGTCTCAGGATGAAACCAAGGCTTCTGAAAGCCCTGCCGCACACCTCAACTATGTGTTTGCGAAATGTTAACTCCGGCACCATCTGTACGCCCAGGTCCCTTACCTGCGTGACGCGCGGCATTACTACGCCGTCCATCTCGTACTGATGCCGCAATGGAGCATGCGCGCGGCTGTAGCTCATCACACAGCACTTATTGGCATTAAAATGCAGTTTATTAGATTTACTCCATTGGACTACATTGTTAATGTCAGACTGGAGTTGATTACAGTCAGCCTCATCTTTAACAGGCAAGAATAACTTTAAGTCATCTGCAAATAGCAGACACTTTGATTCTTTAACAACTGTGGGCAAATCGTTAATAAATAATATAAATTCTAACGGCCCGATATTAGTGCCTTGACTCACCCCAGAGAACGTATAGTAGGGTCTAGAGTCATGCCCTGCATACTCAACGTACTGTCTGCGTTCGCCAAGGTAACTAGCAAAAAAGTTAAGCAAGTGTGGTGTGAATCCCATAGCAGAGAGTTTGCACAAAAGTATATCATTATCCACAGCATCAAAAGCCTTCCGGAAGTCAAAATACGCAACATCCACTTGACCCCCGGCGTCAATGGCGGGCGATACTTCGCCAAGAAACGACAATAAGTTACCCCCCGTACTGCAACCCGGCCGAAAGTCATGCTGTACGTCCGTTAGCCGGGACATAACTTGCGAATAAATACTTTTATGCAACACCGACTCAAATACCTTGGCGAACGCAGACAGCACCGCCACCGGTCGATACCCACTCACGTCAGTGCCCGCACCTCCTTTAGGGACTGGGATGACTCGCGTAATCTTCCACACGTCTGGATAGTGACCCTCCTGCAAACACAAGTTGAAGATGTGTAACAAGGGCTACTCAAAAACCATGCGACAATCTTTGACAATGTAAGGTGGTATGCCGTCCGGCCCTACTGAGCGCTTGGGCTTGAGACGCAAGAACGCCGCGCGCAGATCGCGCGCGCTGAGGCGATCAACATGCACACGCGCCGCCCCCGCCGACCCGTCGCCCGCGCGCTCCGCAGCCTCCGGGTCCAGCGCCGGCTGCTGTGGTCTGTAAACCGAGTGGAAATATGCAGCGAAACATTCTGCACACTCCTCCTCTTTCAGCAATAAACCGTCCTTAGTAATTTTAGGTTTATTACGCTTAGCTTGTTTGGTCCTAATCATGCTCCAAAACGATTTCGGATCAACTTGCAGATTTTTCTGAAGTCGGTTTTGGTAAGCTTCATAAGTTGAAGCGATCTTAATTTTCACTTGAGTTCGATAGTGAGAAAATGCTTTGTAATCGCTTTGGGAACCAGTCATTTTATATAATTTATGGTAACGCCACTTATTTTTGATATCACGTATCAAGTCAGATGTGTACCATTCTGGATAATTAAACCTAGACTCACGCTTATTAACTCTAACAGTTTTCTTAGGAACACATTCGTCGAGGACCTCATTCACTGTTTTATAAAAGTTATTCATAGCCGCATCCGAGCTCTGAATGTGAAACCATGGTTCCCAATCTAATAACATAAAATAATTATATAAACTTTGGAAATCTGCCCGATTAAAATTCCACCTATATTTATTAATTATCAAAGTCAATATAATGATGAGACTGCAATAGCTACATTTTGTAGTTCAAGACAAAAAAAAAGCAAAGGAAAGAAAAGAAGTAATTAAAGATGCTCTTGGATTTAATTTTGAATCTCATTGCTTTCTCTGCGGTGGATTTTTCGGTAATATTTCAAAAGAAAAAATTTCATCTGTTCAAAGCAACGATACAAGAGATAATATATTACAGTATATTCAAAAACAAAACACATTAAATGATTTCGATAAAAAAAAATTCAGCTCGTTTGAAAAATGTGCCTGATTTAGTCGCGCTAAAAGCGCATTATCACACTGCTTGTATGGCATTTTCTGAAAAGATTTACAATAGTAATATTTTTTTTTTTCACCATCGGAGAGTAGAGATTTCAATGAACAGAAAACATACCAACTTTTTGAAAAAAGCTGATATTTTGACGGGTGAATTTTCGATTGAAAATTAGGGTGCTTTTTCGATATTAATTCAAAATAAGGTGAAAAAATAAATATTTCTAATCAAATAAATTACAGCGTATTTGGGACATAAAAAGATAAGTTGTCACCAAATTTCGTGAAAAAAAAATTTTTTGTTAAAGATAAAAATAAAAAACCAAAAACTTGTTTTTTTTTAATTTTTCACATAAAGGAGATTGGCGATTCTTGGCCCCGATAGACAAAGTATTAGAACATTCGAAAAAATATTTAAATAGATATAAATCCTACTTTAATTTATAATTTCCTAAAAAAACCCAGGAAAAAAGAATAATAAAAATAAAGAAGTCAATTGATGTATTCCTCGCGTTGCAGTTGTCACATGTTGCCATATTATGCTATTTTTAAATAAAAATGTTTTTCCCATTAAAAGATTTGTATTGTAATGTTCAATTTATATTTCATTACACTTAAAAAAGTATTTTATGAGTTAATTGCGAAACAATGATTAAAGATAGAGTATTTTTTTTGTTGTTGTTATGTTATATTATTGATTTTATAGAAAAATCGATTTGCATTTTTATGAACTGCAACACTCGATACGGCTGTCACTTGTCAATCAATCGGTTGTCAACAACAGATTGCCGCGTCATAACGTTTCTTGCTCGCGTTTGTGCTCGTGTTGCGGACTAACGTTATATGTTTATTTTGTGTGCTACATTACCGACCCTTGCTGTGTTTTTGGACAATTGTAACCTGCCTTTCTGACCGACCCTATTTCGTTCTTGGACTCCGTTCTTCCTGAAATACCTGTTGACCTTTGCACGACTTTTGGACTCCGATTTTGCTTTTTGATATTGTATTGTACCTGTTGTTTACGATGGATAATCTCCGCTGCATTAATTGTGGCATATCAACTGCTCGCATGAGAAGAAACCTGCTGAACTCAATCGACATACTATCAGTGATTAGAGAATGGATATCTCCACGGCAAGTAAGTCTTATTTTATTATTTCAAGTGTTATTTTATTGTTATTTTAATTATTAGACATAAACACTCATTGCAAGATTGGGTTAAAATGACATACTGGTTTGTTTAATTAACAAGCTTGCATTCTTAACAAACAAACGCAATTAAAAAAACACACCAGCAAACAACATAAATAATGCACCACTATGTATGCATCTGCATACGCAGGTGCTTATCACTTTGGAACCAAGATATGTAGCAATTAGGTATTTGTATATTTATATTTAATCTATATTTCAGGTCACTGCATCGGACCATGTGTGTGACTCTTGCTGGATGGTAGCTACACAATCATTGCCAGGAACCAGTGCTGATTCGAGTATTGGATCTAACTTGAATGTTGGCCATCGTCATGTTTGCATTAATTGTGGAAGATCATTATTGCGCATTAGATCCCATACACTGACACAACATTCAACACAACGTGAAAGCCATGTTTTTGATATTATATCAGAATGGATTCGCCCTCGACAAGTAAGTACTTAATAATCTGACAGTACAGCTATTAAAAGAACAATAAACAAGTTTCTAGTCCTGGCTTGTAAATACGGAGTTATTACTCCCCATATAAATGAAACACATTCAATTTTTTTTCTAGAATAATATGTTCTACTGTAATAATTTTGATTGATTTTCAAAATAATCATTTTGTATGCGTAGTGTTATTGCTCCCCATATAAACAAGTTCATTTTTTTCTAGTGTAATCGCTGATTCTAGAATTTATCTGAGTTTGTGTTAGGATTTTAGATAGAATATAGATAAAACATTTTTTTTATAGGTAAGTGCTACAAGCTCTATTTGTCATCCATGCTGGCAACGTGCTGACCGAGCTCCACGTCTAGTCAGAACGTCAAGAGAGTCCAGCGACAATCCTATTCCTGAGCCCTCTATTGAGGTACCACCAAATGTTCGAGATCACATAATGATGCCTCTATATGCAAGAGCTGCAGAGTCACAAAATCGTTGCTTTGTCTCGGGCTGCCATCGCACTGAACGTCTTACCGTACCATTATCTTTAAGACAATTTCTACTTAAAAACTACAATTTTTATGTACCTAACAATAACCGTGCATGTTCTAGACATGTAAGTCAAGGTTCATGGGATTTTTTGAATAATCCCCCACACAATAGCAACCACATGTTTACTGCTTTGCAAATACAGGACTTGATGACTTTAAATACAAGTCCTGTAAGTATAGATTTTAATAATATTGAGAATATGCCAGACCATTTAGTTCACTATTGGTTTGGTCGAACTAAACAGCAATTCGCTGAAATTCTTAATGAGGTACCTCGGCTCTCACAAATGCGTAATGGATCGCTTGCCCTAGCAGCATATTTAATTAAATTAAGAACAGGGGACTCATTTGAAAGAATCTCTTCCTTAATTCAAATACCAACAAGAACAACATCCTCTTTAATATCACGGGCTAGAGATTTGCTAGTACAGGACTATGTTCCTCTGCACTTAGGTTTAAATCACATAAACAGGGAACAGATTGCACAGAGAAACCTTACAATACCCAATGGGATTTATGTAGACAATGATAGAACCAGAGCAATTGTGATAGCTGATGGCACTTATGTATATGTTCAAAAGAGTACCAATTACTTGTATCAAAAAAATACTTATTCTTTACACAAGTACCGAAACCTTGTAAAAATGTTTATAATTGTCAGCACAGACGGTTATATTATCGAAGTGCTTGGCCCCTATCCAGCAACGACATCAGATGCTGAAATAATGGTGAAGGAATTTCGTGATGAAAATCAACCCTTAAGAAGATTTTTTGCTCCAAATGATGTTTTTATACTGGATAGGGGCTTTAGAGACTCTCTGTCATTACTAAACGATTGTGGGTATCGTGCTTATACACCAGCTACAGTTCAAGAGGGTGAAACACAACTATCTACATTAGAGGCTAATCGTTCCAGGGCAGTGACAATATGTCGTTGGGTCATAGAAGTGATTAATGGTAGGTTTAAACGCGACTTTAAGATTTTTCGTCAAGAATATTTTAATGCCGCATCTCGCAATTTAATGAAAGATTTTTCTGTTGCTGCTGCCTTGATTAATGCCTTTCACCCTCTTATCGAAGACAGGAATGATGCTGGGGAAATTCTGAACATAATAAATCAGAAAATGTACACTGAAAACAATTTAAGTACTGTTGTTATTAATAATAACTTAAATAGGAGACGAACGAATTTCCAAAGAATAAATGTTGATGACACTAATGTCAGTGATTTTCCCCGGCTCACCTACAATGAGCTGATATTGGTATGTTTAGGCACGTACCAAATAAAACAGGCACGTTCCTATTACGGCGAGCATATAAGAGCCAATGGCTCTTACACAATTGAAATATGCAGAGAGGTTGACAGCAGTTTACTGAGAGAGCTGTCGACTGAAAATAGTGTTTGGCTGCTAAGAGGCAAAATTCAATCGCGCCATATAGGCCGTAAAATATATTTTGTTTATATTTTGGTCGACGGCTCTCTTAACGGTAGGGACGCAATACTGCAACACTATTGCAATTGCAATGTGGGCAAGAGAACAGTAGGCTGCTGTGCACACATTTTATCTATAATATGGTACTTAGGGTGGGCTAGGTACCAAGACAATGTTGTACCTCCCGCCCAGCATCTCGATAATATATTAATCACCAATGATGATGTGGAAAGCAATGAATAAAATATTTTCAGTTAATTTGAATTCGTATTTTTTCTTTAAAATCCCTGATCATGTACAACTAAGGAATATAAATTCAACATTCTGTAAGTCAGTTTCACCTCATATTAAAATCACTAAAACAGAACCTAATAAAAGAGCGGGAACAAATGATAATAGGATTTATTGACTACGGTCTGAAATAAAGTTTTTTTTTTAATTTTCATACTATCCCATGTTATATCGAAAAACTAATTACACAGGGCTATAGACTAATATCACCCCTTGAAAACCCAAATTATTTCATTTTTGTTTATTGAGGCCTAATTTATTAGGACTGTTTGCGGATTTCCTTTTGAGGTTATGTGAAAAAAGTGTAAATACAAAAGTTAATCTTTTTATTACCTACAACTTTGCCATTTGACTTTTTTCCATAGGACTTTTAGTTTTGCCGGAAATCGAGAAAAACCGTTTTTTACCCTTAAAAACTCACCCCCATCCCCTTCCCGACCTCAGATCGCCCGTAAATTATTTTTCATTTCATTTTTATATTCTCCTCCTTTTCTAATGTGTTTCATCCTACTATTATTTTTTTTGGTTTTAAAAATTATCGACCCTGGTCTATACCGATTTCATCGATCTATGAATTAGGAGCTGTATAACTTCTTATTAAACCGTAGTCTTTGATTATTTACATGTCTAGATAGAGAGTTTTAGCGTCTAAACGCCAAAAAAAATATCAGCCAACTGTTGGCTCATAAGCTCGTCCCACCCGCTCAGTGGCGACACTGTCATTGTACGGTAAACACGTGTTCAGTGCCATACAAAAATGACGATTTGCGCTATAAAAGTGTGCAGAAATTACAAAGGACGATTGAAAACAATTGAAAAAGTTAACTATCATCGGTAAGTAAACTTTTAATAACTATATTATAAAGAAATAATTAAATAATAAAGTGAAATTTTATCAAAAGATGTAACGCCATTTTGACGGCATGTTTACAGGGTTGCCTGTTAATTGAATCTAAAATTTCCCATGTGAGCGTTACATAATTTAAAAAAAATGTTTAATCATGATCCAAAAAGTATATTTCGAGATTTCAAGCCACCATTTAACTGTAGTGCTGGATAATATATATACATTTAAATCTAAATTGGCGGATATTGTTTATTTAATTTAGTAATCTAATTTGGGTGTCAATTTCGGGGGTCCTTGGGTGCTGATAACGAAAGTAGTATGTAGATATTCTATGTATTATAAATAAAGTTTTAAATACTATCACAGCACACACGATAAAATCGTAGTTTTCCTATAAAAAAATAAAAAAATGTGGATGCTTTTAGTGCTGAAGCCGTTGTTGTGTAAAGGTTTAATTTATATTTTTTTACAGAATACCTAAAGATCCTATTTTAAGAAATAGGTGGATAGACGTTATAAGAAAAAGCCGCGGCGAGGATCTCTGGCAACCATCTAAAACAACAGTTATTTGCTTCGATCATTTCCGTGCCAAAGACCTGCATTTTGCCAACAACAAAAGTCGTCAAAGGTTAAAAAAGGAAGCAATCCCGTGCAAGGTAATTTTATAACTATTTTTGTTTTTAGAAAATACGCATCTTGTTCGAGTTTGTCTCACACTTGGCAGATTTTTTATTTTATTATATTTTACAGGCTTTGTTCTTAACGGAATTAGAAACAGATGATGATGAAAGTGACGGCTGCTTGAAGAAACAGAAAAAATAAGCGATTGTGTAACAGATGTTTTAGATGATGCGGTAAGTGTTATTTTTTAACAAAAATAGTATGAATGAATAAAATAAGAAAGTATTCAATGTTCTCTTCCTGCGTGTGTTTTGGTTACAATTTTTTTTTTATGGGGCCGTTTTTCTGAATCTGCCGTCTACTATAATTAATTTAAGGAAGACTTTAGTGTAGGTACTCTGATAACATTATTACGCAAAATATATAAACTTAGTTTTATTTTCAGAAAATATCGGTATCCAATGAAGAGGTATCTTGTCTTGCTACAAATGATAACCAACATGAAAGAAAAGAAAGAAAGAAAGAAGGGTGGGTTTCTTTCTTTCTTTCTTTGATAACCAACATGCTTCTTCTTGCTGTATGGAAATTTCTGACAAAATGTCTAGCAATTTAACGGGCATAGAATCTGCAAGTACTAGCGGTTATATACCTGGGCAAGCAACTGGTAGTAAAATCGGAGATGGACGAAAAAAAAAAAGAAAACTATATAATTGAAGGCTTTTCTGATCTTGAATCCATTTTTGATACACCAAAAAAAATTAAATTGCGTCGAGAATTACGAAGAAGAATACGACTATAAAAAAAAACAAACTCTAAAGATCCAAACTTCAAAAGAAAATAGCTTCATTTAAACAAATTATTGGAACGCTAAAAAAGAGAGATATATTGACAACGACACTCATAATATTTTAAGTGATAATGTGTTTGCTGCGGATCTTTATACAAATATGAAGAAAAAGCTACAAGGGTCCAAGAGACGGGTAAAAAGGATGCTCCAGAATTTAGAAAATTTTGTTTAACGTTACACTTTTTATCTCCAAAGGCGTATAGCTACGTCAGAAGTAAATTCGAGACTTGCCTCCCACACCCAAAAACGTTATCTAAATGGTATTCAAATATTGATGGATCCCCGGGTTTGACAGAAGATGCTTTTAAAATGTTAAAAGTTAAAAGAAATTAATCAGACAAAAATATGATTTGCGCGTTAGTAGCCGATGAAATGAGATGAAATGGCAATAAGACAACAAACATGTTTTAATCAAAAGACTTTGCGAGATGAAGGTCTTGTTGATATAGGTAGTGGACCCGCTGACAACATGAATGTTAAAGCGTCAGAAGCTTATGTATTTTTACTTGTCTCACTAAACGAGCCTTGGAAATTACCGGTGGCTTATTTTTTAATCCATGGCATGACAGGGGAACAAAAAGCCAATATTATCAAAACAATTTTATATAAATGCCATGAAGTAGGCATTGACGTCGTGTCATTGATGTTTGACGGCCACAGATCAAATTTATCAGCCATGGAACTGTTGGGTTGCAAATACAAAAACCCAAAAGAGCTGAAGACAACATTCAAACACCCTTGTGCCGATTATAAGGTGGCAGTATTCTTAGACTTCTGCCATATGTTAAAATTAATAAGAAATCATTTTGAGGCAAAGTGTTTCTATATAAAGATGATGAAATTAAATTTGTATATGTAAAAAAGTTTGCCGAATTACAAGAAGAAACTGGTTTGCATCTTGCTAACCGCCTTACAAAAAAACATATTCAGTTCAGAAACTCTATAATGAACGTTAAGTTAGCAACCCAGCATCTTAGCAGAAGTGTTTCTGTAGCAATTGAATTTTGTAGACAAGAGCTAAAGTTGCCCGACTTTTTAGAAAGCGAAGCAACAAAAAAATTTATAATGATTATAAATAATATTTTTGATACATTCAATTCTAGGAACTTACAGGCACACGGTTACAAACATCCATTATTTCCTGGCAATAAAAATGTAGTGCTTGCAATGTTAGAAGAGGCGCAAGATTTAATTTTGAATCTAAGCCTAAAAGAATCCAGAAAAAGAACGTATAAGGAACATAAAACATCAAAGAAACTGGTATTGAAAGGCTATGTACCAGTTCTAAAATCGCAATCATATACTGGATTTCTTGGCGTTCTGATATGCATAAATAGCTTGAAATTTTTATATGATTCTTTGATAGAATCGAAAAGAATGAAATATTTAAGCACGTATCGCATCTGCTAAGATCACATAGAATTATTTTTTGGTGCGATACGGACGCATGGGGGCTATAGTGATAACCCGAATGCTCGCCAGTTAAAAGGCATTTACAAGAAATTACTTTGCCATATGGAACTTAAATCTGCTTCGTCAGGAAACTGTGTGCCACTGGAATACATAAGTATTCTAATGTGTTCGTCATCCCTTAAATGCATCAATGCGACAGTTCCATCTTTGAGGAAAGATGACGACGACGACGAGGATGAAACTGAAAATATCGCCAAAATGTTTGATGAAAACCAAATATGATATAATAGATAATTCGCAATTATCTGAATACACACAGCAAATTGTTGGATACATAGCAGGTTTTGTTGTTAGATGTTTACGTAAAAAGGTAAAATGTGTCGCTTGCATTGAAAGTCTGATATCAAATGAGCCGTTGCAATACCATAAATTGGTTAATATGCGAGATGAAGCTGGACTTATTTACGCCTCTCATGATGTATATTCTGTATGTAAGACCGCTGAAAATGTTATAAGGCAGTTTATTAAACAAGATTTCATAATGACGCCCAATAATTACGCAAAAATAGTTTCAACTGTAATGAAACAATTGGTTGGAGGTACAAATTATTTTGAAGTGAAAACTGATCATGTCTGCGGTCTTCTGCATCAAGTTAATTTAATAAGACTGGTTGTGGAAAAATATTTGGATTTAAGATATTACTATAAGACTAAATTGGATAATGTCAACCGGGATGTAACATCTAAACGAAAACTGTTTAAAAAACAAATCCAAAGAGAAGGTCACTAAGATTCCTATCTGCTGTATGCTGCCTGCTGTATATAGCGTATGAACAAATTTTATATTTGTTAACCCTTTCTAAGGTAAAGATAATATTTTGACCACCATAAAAATAATAATGTTTTTAAATAATTCGGATCTAGAATTTTAAGAATAAATAACCTTTATTAGCAATATCTGTTTCATTTAAATATATTTTACCTAATAATTCATGGACAAACTCGTAATATGTGAAATAATCATAATTTAATAAATTTAAAACAAATTACTTATAGATAAAAAATAAATACATAATATTTTTTTCCACCTTTTATGGGAAATTATCAAGGGCTGGTATCAATCACTCAGTGCGCTCCCAAGTGATGCGCGCGCAGCCACGCGCTTGTAAAGCTACGCTTACTTGTGTGCGTAACACGAACACAAGCGCTGCAAATCTGGCCTGTGGTTTTTGTTGCGCTTGCAGCGCAACACTCTATCTAGACATGTAAATAATCAAAGGTATCAATAGTGTCTGATTAACATAGATTTTGTAACGCATTTGTGATTGTATTAATTATTGTATGGCGTAAGTCAAAATGCTTGAAGTTTGATGTGTATTTTTTTATTAATGTTTTTGCTGAATTATGGAGGCGAAGGCAAGACGGGGCAAACTTTGCGAGGCATGATGGGGCATTACCCCATCTTGCCTCTTTCAACAGGTTCGTGGTATTATGATTGTCGTGTTATTGAATCCATTTGTTGTTTTTCAGGTACAATGGTACGAAATTATAAAAAAAGACGACGAGGGGAGAGTGCTCTAAAGAAGCCATGAAAAAAGCAGTAGAAGATGTGTTGGCAAAAAAGTTTGGATTTCGAAAAGCAGCTTCAACTTATGTTGTTCCGCAAACTACTTTAGAGCGTTATGTCAATAAAGTAAAACAAGGCAGGGAAGTAACGTTCGACGAGCCATTAGGGCCTATAAAAAAAGTATTTACCTTTGAAGAAGAGGCAGAAATAGCGGGATATTTAAAACATATGGAAGAACGGCTTTTCGGTTTAACTACTCTTGATCTCAGACGGATGGCATATGAGTTGGCCGTTAGAAATAATAAAAAACATAACTTCAACAAAGAAAAAAAATGGCTGGTAACGCCTGGCTCAAAGGTTTCTTAGATCGCCAGCCAAATTTATCTATTCGTAAACCAGAAGCTACGTCCGCAGCTCGTGCAATGGGATTCAATAGAGTTGCTGTTGGAAAGTATTACCAGTTACTCGGCGACATCTACGACCAACATAAATTAACACCGGACAAGATATTTAACTGCGATGAAACCGGTATATCTGTTGTTTCGAAAAGTAAGAGCAAAATAATAGCTGTGAACAAGTCGGGTCATTGTCGTCAGCAGAGCGAGGTCAGACTGTCACAGTGGAAATTTGCTTTAATGCAGCTGGAAACTATATGCCACCACTCATGATATTTCCACGACAGCGTATGAAGGCCGAGCTATTAGATCATGCTCCACCGGGAACAACAGCTGCCTGTAATCCACGAGGATGGATAACCACGGAAATATTTACGATCTGGTTCAAGCAATTTGTTCAATTTTCAGGAGCTACTCTTGACAATAAAGTGCTGCTACTTCTGCTTCTGACGGTCATGTAAGTCACACTCAAAATTTAGAAGTTATAGATATAGCTCGTCAAAACGGAGTAATTATACTTAGCTTTCCTCCACACTGTACCCACAGACTGCAACCTGCAGATGTTACATTTATGAGGCCCTTGAGCATATATTACGACCATGCTGCTACCAACTGGTTACGATCGCACCCAGGCCGAGTGCTGACTATGTTTCAAATAAGCGAAATATTTGGACAAGCATATCTACAGGCAGCCACTATGAACACGGCATTGAATGGCTTAAAGAAGTGTGGTATATGGGTATATGGCCTTACAATCAGGACAATTTTACAGATGTAGATTTTTTGCCTGCTGAAACAACCAACCGTCCAGTTAATGAAGACACTCCGGCTACATCTGATGCCACTAATTTACCATTTTGTGACCTTTCCACCGAGCGACATTCTGTTGAGAACAGTCCATCTACACCTAATGGTACTCCTGCAGAACCAGCACACGCACAGACTAATGAAAGGAATGCTCAACCTGACAGCAATTCTCAACCTATACGTTTGCAAACACGTTCAGAGATCAGTCTAATATCTTCACAAGATTACTGCACGCCTACCAAGCCTCCAACTCCTACTTCTTTTATTTCACTCCAAGCCCAGCCAATAACCCCATTTGCTGTTGAACCTGAAACTGAAGCAGAGCCTGGACCTTCATCTTTACATGCAGCACAAACTAAATCTCCTGTTCGAGCAGTTTGCCGTGATCTCACGTCTAGTTTTAGTAATGCCTCTCCTAGTGATATCATCGCCATTCCAGCAGTTCAGTCTAATGAAAAAAGAAAACAATACCGAAGGGGTAAAACCGCCATCATCACTTCCACTCCGTATAAAAAAGAAGTAGAGGAAAGAAAAAGACCTGCGAAACCAGCTGTTCATAATACTACGACTAAGAAGGCCAAAGCTAAAGGCAAAGGAAAACAGAAAGTAACAGGAAAAGAAACACAACAAGATACAATTTGTTTATATTGCAATGATGAAAACAATTCTTATCTAAAATCGTCGGAAAACTGGGTAGGGTGTTTCAGCGGTGTGGACGATGGGCCCACATTGCTTGTGCTACCCCCCTAGCCAAGTTACAATCGTTTCTTGTCAAATTGCGTTCTCTAATCGGTAACGCCTCGCTGTCAGCAATTGTAGAAAACGATAAGTTGGTAGCCATGTTGACGCGCGCCTGAGTCGGCCGCTCGTTCTACAATGTCTTTAGAAAAACGACCTATTCTTTAGTCTATGGCGAGCGTTCCTACAAACGTCAAACAGGTTTTTGGCGGAATTTCTTCGAGTGAAGTTCAGTGGTTGTTTAATTATTCTATACAATTCGTGGAATCATTGAAAGAGGCACGATCTCGAGTGTGGAGTACCTCACCGAAGTTTGCCGAGAAGGTTGACTTGACACATTTGCTGCCAAATACTACAAAAAGTCAAAAACATTAAAATGTGTACATCCATATTATAATTGTAATTAAATTAACTCTACTCTTTATACGTTTGTGAATTAACTATTCATACGAAGACGTGGCTTAAATGACTTAGTGTCCAGGCCAAAACATTAACAAATGTCAAACTAACGTCAAAAGCTGTGATGCCAGATCAAGGATCTTGTATAATATGTTTAATGTTTTGTATAATACCCTATGGACTTTACCTATTGACTCCATTCGCACATTTAAAGAATCGGTTGTATATATTTTTTTATCCGTCAACCCCACTAGCGTGGCGTGACATTCGTGCTGAGTACTTCATTCTTGTTTAGAGATAAGACGATAAGTTTTCTGTGATGAGTCTGGGTGAGCGAGAACTTCGTATCTTCGAATAAAGCGACTCGTATAATATTGATCGAACTTCAATTAAAGAAGTTCGTTTGATCTTATATTAGTTTTGTTTACAAAAATCCTCCAATTCCAATTTAAAATATAATGATTGAACGCACTAACTAATCTGCAAAAGTCAGCACACACACGAAAGCGCAATGCTGTACACGATATTATCAGTGTCTTCACAATTGCCGTACCAATCTATACTCTCACTCGCTTGCTAAGAAAAGCAGGTTTTTACCATTATCGTACGCTAAAAAGTATCATATTTTTGGTCTTTGTGCCTTGGTGTTTGAAGTTATTTGCACCAAAAAAGAACAAAAAAATGTACGGAACTACAGACGACGCTAGTGAAGATACTGATTCAGTAATGACGACTTGCTGAAATGGTATAAAACTGTTTTTTTTTTAATTTGTCTCATTAAAAAACTATTTAGCCATATGTCGGGAGTTTTTTTTTTAAAAAACCTTTATTTTACGGGTATTTCGAGGAAGGTTTGAGGAAACTCGAGATAGTCGTCTGGCAACACTGCGTCAGACACAATATTGTGTAGGTACTTTTTGCTCGAGCGGAAGTTTTGATAGAGTAAATGGAGTAAAGTACTTTGTAACATAACTTTTGGATGATTGAGGTAGAATTGGAGTCAGTCTATTCTGTGAATAAGTGATAAAAAAAGGAAGCGAAATAAGGTAGGTACAAGTTTTCTTGTAATTCGTTTATTATAATAACACAGTGTAGAATGTAATTTTAAACATTACTGTGACACGAAATGTTACGATTATTTATTATCCTGCATAAGAGTGAAAGATAACATAATTAAAAGAAGTGATTACTTTTATAGAATGGAATCTAGAACCCGAACAAGCCCAGAACAGTTCGCAGCCTTATTAGAATTTATGGAAAGGTACGTAAATTATTAGTTATTTCGTAAATATCTTTCTTTGTTATTTGAAAAGTTATACTCGACACCTGAAAAACTTAAAACATAAACAAACGTGCGCAACATGAACTAATATGGCTATTACGAAACATAAATGATAAATGATATTTATTTTGTAAATAGGTTTAAAAAACACTTTTACACGTCAATTTTTTTTTCGTCATTTTTAAACTAGATGAGGCCGGTGTTTCCTAGCTGACTACCCTGAGAAGAAACACCGAAACAAACTCAGGGGTCAAAGTCTCTTTTAAAGTCCATACAGTAAATATGTAATGGTCAAATCACATGAGAACCACGCAGATTTGTCTGAAATGGTCTTTTGAAGAAAGAACCTTACAGATTTGAGTGGACCTGTCCAGTCAGTGCAAGCATTTATCAGTATTCGTAAAGCTCAACTCAGGACTACTAAGGAGCTCAACGACTTAACGAACAATACCAAGGAAAGGACATTTGGGTAGGCCGCAGAAAATACTCAAATTGCCAGACATACATTAAAATTACTGAAAAGAAAAAAAAAACAATCAACATAGTCCTCACGTTCACAATAATAAAAGAAAAATATAGTTTACAAAATGTAATACTTTAGCAAAGTAAACATTTTTGTCAAAAATTAATAGAAAAAAAAAAGTCCAATTGCAAAATAAAAATAATCTACACTATCGAATTGTAATAAATAATAAAAAACACAATTAAAAATAAAAACAAAAGAAAAAAAAAAATAATAAGACAATAGTTGCAGTGCGTACTGGAGCAGGTCAATCCCAAGCCTTTTGGTCCTCAACATAGTCCTTTATAGTGTAAAAAGCCTTTTGGCAAAGTTTTCGCTTTACAAATAATTTGAATTTATTAAGGCTTAGTTGTTGAATATGACTAGGAAGCTTATTATAGAAGTGTATACATTGGCATCTAAATGAGCCACCTATTTTTTTCTGCCTGGTTGTAGGAACCACAAATTTGTGTTTGTTCCTAGTATTAAAATTATGAACATCACTGTATTTTTTAAACATGTTTATATTTTTATGTACATACAAAATGTTCTCGTAAATATACTGTGAAGGTACAGTCATTATATTGATTTCTTTAAATTTATCTCTGAGGGAGTATCTGGGACTTAATTTATAAATTGAACGAATAGCCCTTTTTTGCAATACAAAAATTGACTGTATTTCGGCGGCATTTCCCCACAGTAGAATACCGTACGACATGACACTATGGAAATAGCTAAAGTAAACTAAACGGGCAGTCTCTACATCAGTTAAATTTCGAATCTGTCTAACAGCGTATGCTGCAGAGCTAAGTTTTTTTGATAATTTGTCTATATGTGGGCCCCACTGCAGCTTAGCATCTAGAGTTATGCCCAAGAACACTGTATTATCTTCAGGACTCAACTCTTTACCTTTTATTAGCACACTAGTTTCTACTTGCCTAACATGAGGCATGGTAAACTTTATACATTTAGTTTTTTTTTTCATTAAGAAGAAGGTTATTTACATCAAACCAGTGTACTATTTTTGAAAGTGCTATATTTATATCGTCAGTAACCGGCTGCTGACGTTTAAGTTTAAACAAAAGTGAAGTGTCGTCTGCAAACAACACTATGTTATGGTTATCCTTTATGAGGTAAGGTAAATCGTTTATATATATAAGAAACAAAAATGGGCCAAGAATTGAACCCTGAGGGACACCCATTTTAACTACAGATCCAGGAGATCTTTTTCCGTTTACATCAACTCTCTGAATCCTTTCACTCAGATAAGATGTAAGAAGATCCAGGGAGAAGTTCCGGATTCCGTAATGGTGTAGTTTCCTGATTAATGTTTCATGGAGAACGCAATCGAAGGCCTTTGACAAATCACAAAAAATGCCCAGGGCATCGCATTTGTCTTCCCATGCATTATAAATATGTCCTAAAAGTTCAACACCAACATCGGTTGTTGAACGACCCCTTGTAAAACCAAATTGTTTGGTATGCAATAATTTATGTCTGTTAAAAAATCTTTGTAGTTGCTCTAAAATAAGTTTCTCAAATATTTTACTAAAAGTGGGTAGCACTGAAATGGGTCTGTAATTCGTGGGGTCAGATGTACTACCCGTTTTGAACAATGGAATTATTTTACTATTCTTCATTAGATCAGGAAACTCACCGCGATCAATACATTTATTTTTTAATAATAAAATAAAAGCTAAAAAAAATAAAAGCTAAAGAAGGAGCTATAATGTGGATTATAGACTTAACAACGTCCACAGAATTACCCCATAAATCTGCAGTCTTTTTTACATTCAAGGAGTTAAACGTCTTAATAATATCTACATAAGTCACATGTTCGAAATTAAAATCAGAATCGCAAACTTTAACATTTTCTTTAAGCAGAGACTCTGCAGCAGTGGGTGACGAGTTCAGAGATTTTGTTGTTGATATGGGGATCTCTGAAAAGAAGTTCTCAAAAGCCACGGCAACCTGTGAGTCCGATGTGATCACATTGTCATTGATTACAAGTTTATAGTCACTAGATGGTCTTGTAGACTTTCCTGTTTCACTATTTATAACATTCCAAGTAGTTTTAATTATATTATTACTGTTTTTAATTTTGGAACTCAAATAACGCGATTTCGCTATAGAACAATTTTTTTTAAATAATTTTGAATAATTTCGCACATATGAACTAAATTCAGCAGTATTAACAAGAACCCTTTCATCATACAATTCGTAAAGCCGAGTTCTACTTTTATGAATACCAGTGGTAGCCCATTCACAGAACGAAACGTTACTATTGACCGAAATAGTCTTAGGTATAAAAGTAGAATTAAATTGATTACAGTACATGTTAAAGAAACCTTCATATTGGTTATTGAGATCATCATATGTAGACAAGTCTGGTAAATTATTAATGAGTTTAGTTTTAAAAGTTTCTAAACGACTTGCAGTTTTAGGGTTAACAGTGATATTCTTTTTAGCCACTATGTTTTTTTGGTTTTGAAAAGTAATTAACTGTCCACAATGATCAGAATCTAATAAATTTATAATTTCTTTGTGAGTTGGTACAACATCCGTATAAATATTACCTATGCATGTGGCACTAGTAGGAGTTAATCTCGTGGGCTCCAAAAATAAGTTTACAAGATTGTAGGACTGAAATAGACTTAAAATTTTACTACGTAAACCTGAGTTTTCTAATAAATTAGCATTAAAATCACCACAAGTGATTATGTACTTGTTTGAATTGGAAATCTTGTGGAAAACTTCATCCATTACCTTTTCAAAGCAGTCATACAATCCAGAAGGGGGTTTGTACACACTTAATATAATAAACTGCTCCAATTCAATACAGGCTATTTCAACTGACCGCTCAACAGATAGGCTCACAATATCCTTTCGTTCTTTGAACTTAAGGTTGTTGCTTACTAAAAATTAATGAGCCACCACGTATGGCATTAATTCTACTAAACGAACTACCAACCTGGTGATTACTAAAATTGAAAATGAACTGATGGCTCTTAAGCCAATGTTCCGTTAAGCATAGAATATCAATATTATTGCAATTAAGGAATAAGTCTACTTCTAAATCCTTGTTCATAAGTCCTTGAATATTTTGATGTACCAGGTTGATACTATTTAATGATTTTAAAACTTGATTGGAAATATTTTTGTTCGTTAGTACATTCATGCTAGAGAACCTGTTGTCTTAATTTCTAATTTAAACGAATATCTATGTCAACATTTGGTGCCAATTTATTGGCAAAGTCATATAACATGTCATTGCATTGCTCAACAGGAGCAATTTGTTTAGCCAAGTTCTTGGCTGAAATAAAAAAATAATATGATAGCGACACAGCTATCTGTCTCCTATAAAAGTTAATTAGTGCCAACATAATTGTTGATGTCAATTAAATGAAACAGATCATTATTTAATATCACATTGTACAATGTCATATTAATCTTATATCTAATACGAATTTCTTCCTGTGGCAAACTCTGGCTGTATGGGAATGTGAACATCACAATTTTTCTTACACACAAGTTATTCAAAGTCCTATAATATTGGAGTAATTCTCCTTTGTTCACATTTCCCCTATTTCCAACAAAAATTAAAAGTATGGCATCCTGGTTAAAATTACGTTTAATTATTTTTTTCATTATATCAAATAAAGAACAGCCAGGCATACAGTTATTTATTATCGAGTGTCCCGGATATTCATTTGTCAAAAAGTGGCCTAAATCTTTTCCAATTTCATCACAAAAAATAACTATTTCCTTATTTATGAACTGTTGTGAAAAACAATCAGTAATTTCTACTGGCAAACTGACACTAGACTGGGGTAAGGGGGCATCACATATTGACAATGAATGATCTGGTGCAGATGCAATAGATGTTGGTTGACAATGCTCACAGTTGGTTTTTTGTGAGCTCACCAGCTCATTCATTGCCAATACATACTCCCTCATTTGGTTTTCAGAGGCTGTATATTTGATGGTCATTGAATCTAATTTGTGTTGTAGATGGTTTAGTTCACTCTGCAAGTCCTCAGTGTCAGTTTGGTATTTCCTTGTACTTTTTTCTAAGTTTGAAGAATACACATCTAATTGTTTCAGTAAATGTAATCTTTCCCTATTTAATTTAACATTTTTTATAAAAAACTTTTGTTTTTTAACCATTTTTTTGGTTTTCACTATATATTTGTTAATTTTTATATATTTTTTAAGTTTATTTTTACTAGTGACTACCCTCACTGTTTTACTTGATTTTGAGTCATCATCACTTGTCAAATCAATAGAATAAGAGGGGTTAATTTCTGAAACTAGTGATGGGGCAATAGGCACCAACTCGCTGAATAGACTTTGATTCATCGAGGCAGTGATGTTTAGATTTGTTGTCTCTAGTTGTGATATATGACTTTTTGCCTCTTGCAGCTGTTGTTGCAATAAATATTTGTGACTTAGAGCATGTTCATACTCTGTGCTACATTGGCTGAACCCGTCCACAACAAGTTGGAGCCTATCCCGGTCTTCTATGGCCTCAGTGAATTGAATGTATACCTGAGCCATTTCATTTTTTAACTTTCGATTATTTTCATTGGCTTCAAAGAGTATCTTTTCATTGTCATCCATTTCCTTAATCAGTTGGTCACAGTACTCTTTTGACGCCTTTAATTGGCTCAAAGCCAGACTGAGTTTGGACTCCTCCTGACGAGCATAGGCGCTACGAGTCGTAGGCATGATTATAAGGAATTGAAAAGAAAATAAAATAGACTAGGTAGGTTGAGATAGAAGTTTAAAAGATAGTTAGTTATAAGAAAATAAACTTAGAAAGTTAAATTCTGTCACCAACTAACTAAGGTTATGTTTACGTTTTAATTGTCATTCACAAACAATATTCATCCGAATAAAAGGAGATTCCAAGTATAATGAAGTTAATAGAACGCAAACAATAAAATAACAAGTCAAATGTAAAGTATTGTACCTGATAACAAGATGACAATGCAAAAATCACTGGTACCGGTAACCTCTACCTGTCAAAAAAAGTTTTATCGATTTTTTTACACTTATTTGCACTTTATTGCACGAATTTGATACGGAATACACTTAAATACCCTATTTACTTGATGAGTAATTGGAAATTGGCTTTAAAAACTTAGAAAATTAACATTTAAAATAAAAATTACAAGGGACTAATTTAAATCAGCTGTTAGCTGTAGTGAACAAAGTGAACAAAAGTGAACAAAGAAATAAGACGACCCCCTGACCAAAACAATTGTTTGAGTGTCTTCGCAATTGCCGTAACAATCTATACTCTCACTCGCTTGCTAAGAAAAGCAGGTTTTTACCAGATTTAGCAATCAAACAATTGTTTTGGTCATAAAATAGTTCTAATTTGTGTTCTAGTCATGGCGATATAAGTAGGCTCCAGCAAGGGCCTCAAGGCAGATTAAAAGCTGACAGACTGTCGCAGGAATTGGAGGAGATCCTTAACTCCATGGGTGGAGGAGTTATAAGGCCAACAATCAAATGGAAAAAAGTAAGACTCACACAAAAACCTTTGTAAAATTTTATTTTATGTTTTTCCAAAACAAAACAATCAGGTTAATAATTTTCTTCAGGTGTGGGCAGACTGGAAAGCCAAAACGAAAAAAAAAAGCCTGGCTATACAAAAAGAGGCTTCTGGTACTGGTGGTGGTCCAAGCAGCAGGCAAACTCTCAATGCTTCAGAAGAGAGGGTGTTGGGCATAATGGGTTTGTCAGCAGTCGTTGGTCAAGCAGAAATTGAGGAGATAGGCTTTGATGTTAGTTTTAGTCCTTTGCTTATGGTGTTTGCTTATTAATGTATTTTCCTTTACAAAGAAGGTTTAATTTATATTCTTAATATTTTTCAGGCCGCACCATCAGAGAGAAACTCTCTACCACCACCAACCAGAGATACAGTCTGTCCATACCAAACTTCTGACACAGAGGAAATTGTGTTGGAATTTATTCCTTCATGTCCTGTCCTGTACAAGGTACCTTTTTTTAAGTTAAATGTTTTGACCAAATAATTAATTTTGCGTTAAATATAATATAACCATAATTATTTGTTCTCAGCAACAACAGCATCTACCGCCTCTTCTTCAATGCCACCTTTCACTGGAGAACTGCAAACTCCAGTCCAAATGCCGCTGCCCAGCATTGCATCTGCACCAATGTCGTCAGCAGCGTCAGTCCAAACGCCGCTGCCCAGCACTGCGTCCGCACCGATGCCGTCAGCGGCGTCGCTCCAAATGCCGCTGCCCAACACCGCGTCCGCACTGTTGCCGTTAGCGGAGTCGCCTACCGCGTCCACGTCAGGGGGTGTTCCGTAGCGTCAGCGGCGGCATCGTGAAAGTGCGTCGCTCGCGGTGACGCCCGCCACATCCACGCCGCGGCGCCGCAGGCTTCATCAAGCGCGTTCACGCCGTATCCAAACGCCCTTTGAAAGAGCCACGAGCGAGTTTGTGGCTCTTGAACATCGTCGGCTGCAACTAGAGGCAGACCGCGATAAAAAATACCACGAGAGGGAGGTTGAAAGGCTACGATTGGAGGCAAAAAGATTGGAAATTGAATCAAGAAGAATAGACATAGAAGAGCAGAAAAATCAAATTTTAAGTCGCTTAGGTGGTGCTGTCGACAATTTGATAGAGATGATACCACAGTTAAGACCATCATCACTACCTACGACAGATATTATTCCGTAAAATGTCTCATGTAGTGATCACTATCACTACATAAGACATTTTATGGAATAATGTCTCAGCTGTGCACTATTATGATATCCCAATGTAGATAAAGTTTTTGGAAATATTGTTTCCATTAAAAATTGTAATCTAACACACCTATGTTAGACTTTAATTTTTAATGGAAACAATAGTTCTTATTAATTGTTAATCTTAACGACCTTTGGCACCAAAGCTAAGATTAAACTTATGGGTGCACAGTGACAGTGATTTTTGATGGCGTTTTGTGGTTTTGGCCCCTGTGCGGTGACCCTTAGAGCTGGTTAAAAATTTAAGGATTGTATAATATTTTTTTAATTATAATTGTTGAAATCTAAATATATTTACACGTCATTTAGCTGATTATACTCTGTGATTTTCTGTGATATTTTTCAATTTTTATATTTTAAGTAAATTGTTATTATTTGTTGTTTAAAAAAAAAGACTGACTACAAAAAGTTGATTTTCTATAATATTTTATAATTGTTAGATTAAAAGTGAATTATTATGTCCATGAGACCAGCAACCGAAAATGTGGATGACTGGCGTAAACCAAAGCGGCCAGCAGTTACCAAACATGCAAAGTTCGATAGTACTCGAGACATTCCAACGCAAAACACTTTTCAAGATCTCCCAGTAGATGGACCTGAAAAAATTTCTGGTAATGAATTCTACCTTAATGCCACCGCCAAAGTCAAAAGAACTGGTCATATTCCACCTATCATCCTGGATATGAAGACCGAGTGGACACACGAGGCTTTAAAAGAGAAAATCTCAAAGTTGACAAAACGCTACCACCTTCAATACAGAAACGGAGGTAAGGTGGCTATCTTGTGCCACACGCCTGATGCCCACCAGGCTGTTAAAGATGGTCTGCGGCTTCAGAAAGCTTCATTTGTTACGTTCACCCGAAAGGACGAAAAGGTACCTAAAACAGTTATCCATGGCCTCCCGGCTTATGTTGAGGAAGACCTACCAAAGGAGCTGGAGAAACTAGGCTTCACGGGAGCTTCAGTTAAACCCCTTAAGTCTCGCAACGGTTTGACCAATCCTTGTCCTCCGTTTTTGGTGCAGCTACAGGCTGGAGCTGATATCTTGAAATTTCGACAAATAAGGTACTTATGTAGCTGTGTGGTGACTATAAGCAAATTCAAGCCAAACCGCTCGCATGGTACTCAATGCTTTCGCTGTCAGGAGTTCGGACATGCATCCATCAACTGCAACAAGCCCCCTCGCTGCGTGAAGTGTGTTGCTCCTCACGCAACTGCAGACTGTAACAAGACTGATCGCGCCGAGCCTGCGCAATGCTGTAATTGTAATGAAGCTCATCCAGCAAACTACAAGAAGTGCAGTGTAAGAATGGCGTATCTTGAAGGCATTGAGAAGAAGAAGGCTCTAGAGCGTAAGCCCGTACCTTCAATGTTGCCCCTGAAACCAATACCTCCTCCAGTGACAAACAAATTGTTTCGACCAACTTCAACGTGGCCTTCTGTAGGAAACAGCAATGCAACACCGGTGGTAAATCCAACTCCGATGTCTCACATCACGACTGACTTTAATGATGAGTCCACAAAGGACATGTTTGAAATCTTACTAGTATTAAGAAATATAAAGTCCCAATTTGTTGCTTGTACGTCCTGGTTGGACAAGGTCATGCTCGTACTTACTCATCTTGGTAAATATGTCTGATTCTGCTGAAATCCGCCTACTATCTTGGAACTCCGATGGAGTACATTTAAAGTTGAATGAGCTACTCGATTTGGCGGTAAGCGTTTTATCTATCGATATTATTGGTATTTGCGAAACTAAATTAAGCTCCAAATTACCTTTAAGCACTCCTGGTTTTATCTGTCACCGCCAAGACAAGCATCATTCTGGCCGGGGTCAGGGAGTAGCTATACTTGTAAGAGAAGATTTAGATCATTCGGTTTTTACTGTTCCTAATACTATACACATTAAAGCTATCGGTATAACTGTCAAAATATCAGGAATCCAACATACTATCTTATCTATTTACCAGTCACCAAACCTACCAATGCTTCGTAGTGACCTTGAGTTACTGTTTGGCTTGGGTTCCCATGTAGTTATCATGGGAGACTTTAATGCCAACCACTCACACTGGCTCAGTAGTTACACGAACACGCGAGGTAGAACTCTTTTTAATCACATGCTTGAATCCGACTACGTGATACACAGTCCTAATTTACCTACTCAAGTTAATTATTGTCCCAATCGCAGACCAACAAGCCCCGACCTGGTACTGTCTTTGAATATAAACCGCATTAGTGAGGTGGAAACGATAATAGCCTTGTCGTCTAACCATTACCCTTTATTCTTTACTATTGGTGGTACATTATGTCGTAAGGCAAAAGCTCGATATTTCAAGTTTAACTGCGCAAATTGGAGTCAGTATCGCCTCCACCTCAATAAGAACGTTATGCTTAGTTCTAAATCATTTAAAACCGAAAATGAAATTGATGATGCCATTGTTCATTTGCAACAAAGTATTATTGATGCTAGAAACTCTTCCATACCGTCTACGACTATTGCGTTTAGCGATACGCCCACTAAACTACCTCGGTTTGTTAAAGGTTTAATCCGCTACAAAAACTATCTACGTCGTACTGAACTCAAGCTGCCCAATGGTTACCTTAGAAGGCTTAATCGTAGTAATATTAATTTCCTACAAACGTACATAAATTCATATATCCAAAATTATCTTGATAATTTATGGAATGCTAAACTGGCAAAAGTCGATAACCCCAGTCAAGATATCTGGCGTCTAGCTAAATCTCTCAAGCCTAGATCTTCTAACATACCCGCTCTTAAAATGTCGGATGGGTCCCTAACGGCTAGCACAACCGAGCAATGTAACGCCTTAGCGAATGCGTTTAGTAAGAATATGAGCCTTACCACAAACTGGATTTGCGACTTTGAAATCCAGGACGAGGTATCAAACTCCATGTCATTAATAAATGATTCTAACGTCACACCTGGTCTTATAAAGCCTGTGAGGCCTTCCGAGATTCGTAAAAGACTGACAAAGCTCAAGTCTCGTAAATCTGCTGGTCATGATGGGATCCATAACCTGCTTCTAAAAAACTTGCCACAGAGGGCGATAGTTTATATGACTAAAATTTTCAATGGTTGTCTTGGTCTAGGCTATTTCCCAAACATCTGGAAAAAAGCCAAAATAATACCGATTAAAAAACCCGGTAAAGACAGTACCTTACCTGTAAATTATCGCCCGATAAGCTTGTTACCTGCTGTAGGGAAACTTTTTGAGTCAGTAATTTACACGAGACTATTAGGAGCCACTGAGCAGTTTCTGATCCACGAGCAATTCGGGTTTCGTGCCACACATTCAACTACTCAACAGCTTGCCAGGGTCTCTGAACATGTATCCTATCACCTAAACCTCAGACAATCTACGGGTATGTTCCTGCTAGACATCGAAAAAGCATTTGATACCGTCTGGCATGAAGGCCTGCTACACAAGTTGCTTTCTCTGGGAGTACCCATGCCCCTTATTAAACTCATTCAATCATACCTTGCGGATCGTAAATTCTTAGTTTACATCGATGGAACCACATCATTACTCTTTAAAATCCCAGCTGGCGTTCCGCAAGGTTCGATAGTTGGACCCTTTTTATTTATTTTGTTTTTAAATGATATCCCTATTCAACCTCGTACCTATTTAGCTTGTTTTGCTGACGATACTGCTTCGTATACATCTTCGGATGATACTGATCTGATCATAGGCCGACTACAATTTTCTATCGACTTACTTCTTGACTATTTCAAGAAATGGAAGTTAAAAATAAATGAGGATAAGACGGAAGCAATATTTTTCTCTCGCGCCAGGCACCCTCCTTTAAAAACTTTAAAAATTTCAGGTCATTCAGTACCTTGGAAAAATTGTGTGCGTTACCTTGGAATTAATATGGACAGTAGACTAAATTGGTCCAAGCATATTACTGATCTACGCGTAAAGGGCGCACAGGCGCTCGGTGCGTTAAATCCAATTCTTAATCGGAAATGCAAATTAAGTAACAGTACTAAACTGAGAATTTATACTACATTGGTCCGTCCGTGCATAACGTACGCTTGCCCAAATTTTAATCACCAAATTTTGCAAGTTATCCAAAATAAAGCAGTAAAAATATCGTACAAAACTAAATTAAAAACAAATCTTAAGAAATTACATAAACAAATTAAACTTCCCTTGCTATTTGATTATATAGTTAAAATATCGTCAAAATTTTATAAAAAGAATAAATTAAACATTTCTAACCCCTTAATCTCAAAGCTATGCTCATCAACAATGGGCAAATTACCATTTATCGATAGTTACGGCACTTACCGCTTACCGCATCACTATATCTTGTTCCCACCAACTGAGGTGCAATCGACCAGTGACTTGACCCCCGAGAGGCTCGCTGCCGACCCGGCCCCGGCCGCTGTAGAAAGGGAACGCGGGCGGCAGGGAGGCTCCGGCCGCTGATACATTGACTGGTCGCTCGGCTACTAGTTTGTAGTATACCGTGCGATCAGTTAAACTCTGATTATGATTATAATTGTTTTTTTTTATTGTCACACCCACATGTAATAAGCAAAATTATAAGTGAACCAAATAATTTGCATAAATGTCATTGTTTATTGTTATTTCAACCTAATTTTATGTTGTCATCAGTGTTTAAAAACAATATTATAAAAAATAAACTTTGAAAGGCGAATTTTTTAGCCTTAGAAAGTGTTTAGATGTATGTGTCAATGTATCTTAGGGTAAGTACATTCCTTTGTTAACTTTTATGTTTAATAAAGATATTTGAAAATGAAAAAAAATGAATTATGTCCATGATTTAGTAAAAAAAAAATATCTAACTCATTGTTTTTTAGTAACGGAAGACTGATTTGATTATTGAAGTCATAGGTAAATTTTATAAAATATTTTACACGTGTTTTTGTAAAAAAAATATCTTACTTAAATAATTACTTACTTAACTAATTACTATGGCATAAATTTTAATATTTAACTTTATATTGTTGATTTGATTTTTTTAGATATTTTGTAATTTTTAAATTGTAAGTAAATTGTTTTAGTTTGATTTGTTTTTGTAATATAGGTATAAAGAGAAAGTAGTTTTAACAAAGTTGATATATAATTTATTAAATAAGACATAAATAAAAACTGAATTTTATTTCAATTAAAGGTCCTATACAAAGCAATTTTGCTGACTGTACTAATATATAATTATAATGTACTAATATATAATATGTAATTTATTTTAGTTGAAACAATTGTGATAACACGGGTTCAAAGAAATAACTGTGGTATTAGTCGACTGGTATTAAAACGGAATAAAGTTTGCTATTCCAGTCCAGTTCGTTTTCCCTTTCTCTGAAACTTAATTGTACAAATTAAGTTTCAGTATATAATTTTTATTTATTATTTAATTATTAAATACTAATATCTAATCTACTATATTTAAATAGATTTTTTTATAATATTAAACAAACCCTTTGAAATGTAAGAACTGCAACCAATATTTATGTACAATAATATTAAGTAGGTAATCGATTTTTATGTAAAATACTTTCTAATGATACTATACCTAAATTAATGTATTGAGGGGATTGTAAAAAATATTGGACTACTAAAAAATCTTTCCTCCTAACCTACCATGCAGACCACTACCAATTTTTTAATCTACAAATATTTTAATAAATAAAAATAATGATAACCTTGTTTGTAATAAATGTTTTATTAATAATTTAAAATAATCTTACTACAACCTATTCAATAAACAGCTCAGCATGGCTCTTCCTTGGATTAGTTCACTTTGGCTACCTGTCTCGGTGGTTGTGGGATCTTCCATGATTATATCATCCCCATCATCATGTGTAGCAGAAAGTAGTGGTGGTGGTGGCAAGCCAGCTTTCAAAGCTAAATTGTGTAACACACAACATGCCATTGTAATTTTGCTAGCTACATGAGGATGATAATGAAGAACCCTGTCTCTAAGCAAACATCTCCACCGTGCTTTGAGTAATCCAAAACAGCGCTCAATGCAGTTACGGGCTTGCACATGCTTCTGAGTGTACCGTTCTTCTCTAGTACCTTGAACTGCATTGAGAATAGGTATCATAAGCCAAGGGCGTTGGGGATATCCAGATTCACCTGAAAATTGAATTTAAAACTAGTTAAAAAATTAGCTTTTCACAGGCAAACTATACCTTAGATCTTTTTTTGTTTTTTATTTACTATTTAAAATAGCTACCTAATAGCCATACTTGTCCATTATTTTGATGAAGTTCACGCATATATGGTTCAACAAGACTAGAAGACCATATATGTGAGTCATGAGTAGCTCCACCGAACTTGGCATTTACGTTTACAATGCGTAGATCACTATCGCAAATCTGAAAATAAAACTGTTATTAAGAAGTGATTTATCTAGCTTTAACATGCCAAACAGTATAAATAAACATTATATCTACCATTTGAACATTTATTGAATGATACCCTTTTCTATTATAGAATAAATGCTCTTCATTGTTGGGCTTTACCAAAGCTACATGGGTACAATGTATGCACCCAATTACGCCAGGCAGGCCAAATCTTCTTTGGAACCTAAAACAATAATTGTTAATTTAATTAAGTGTATTACATTACCTATATCATCATCTGCCAAGCCCTTTCCCAACTATGTTTGAGTTGGCTTCCATTCTAACCAGATGCAGCTGCATACCAGAATTTCACAAGTAGCGACTGCGTTCCACAACCAGTATAACTAAGCAATACGGTACTCTTCGGTTAGACAGTTTGTCTGACTTTTGGACCTGTGCGGCTATTATTATTTAACCTCGAGTTCCTCATTGTGTAGCATAATATGCACTTAATAATTTAAATATTGTTAAATATGCACTTCTTACTCTTGTTTAATAAATGATCTGTCTTGTCGTGTTTTTGGAAAGACAATCCATTTTGCCATGATAGCTTGGTGGTTCAAAGCATCAACAACTTGTCTGATGCACCGACTAGCTGTGCGCTGGGCAAGATTCTGAGTGACGCCAACAATTCGCTGATAGGATCCAGTGGCTAGGAAACTAAGAGCGCACAACACCTACAAAAACACAAATATTGAGAAAATGAAATGAGAGCTAATTAAGAAAAAAATATCAGTCAGATTATTATGCACTTACCTTAACTTTTAAAGGAATCTCGCTGGTTCCTTTAAATGTAGTTTTCTGGCGTAGTTGTTGGCAAAGGGCTACGAAAGTCGATTTGTCTAATCGAAATTGCTGCACAAATAAATTTTCCGGCATTTCGGATATTGTTTCCATGCACTTACGATATACTTCTCTTTTTCGGCGCCTAAGCCACACTTCTTCGTTATGAGCGCATCGTAACATATTTAAAGTATACATTATAAATCGTTAAATGCTAAATAATAAATATACTTTGTCTAAAATTATGGTAAATAACACTTTTCGGGCTCAACTTCAACACATTTGATTGAATTATAAATAACAGACGCCATTTTTTCTTGGGTCTCGATTGTCGCCTATTGATCGTTCAAAGATATCGACATCATTTCGTTAGCGCTTGTCAAAATTGTAACTTGGCTACCATTTAAACATTTTAACAAAGGATTTGGTGTTGAACATTGTAGAAACGATAACAATTCATTCTATCTTTTTGAACGATGTGAACTTGGCTACGAATTTTCTATTACCACGTGACTTAACGATGAGATGATGTCATTCCCATACATTTCGCTAGCGTTAACGATTGCAGATTATCAACTTGGCTAGGGGTGCTCGAGTCGACGACGAAGATGTGGAGGATGTCTTGATATGTATTTTCTGTGAAGAAAATTAGTCCCCATCTTAACCTCTGTCCCTATCTTGCCCCTTTTTTAGTATCCCGTCTTACCTCATATGTGAGGTAAGTGTCATAGGAGTGAATTTAAATTGTCTATGGGTTTTTAAAAAACAAAAATAGTGTTTGAATATAGAAGGTTGTCATGTTTCTGACAATAAAAAACATGTAGAAAAATTACTCACTTGTTAACGGGTTTTGTAGTAGAGTGTCACAAGAAATTATTATATATATATATGAAATGAAATGGTAGCGAGTTTATTTTTATAGAGAAATGTTTTAAATGTAATACAATGATTAATCGTGTTTGAGTGTTTGCTGTTGATCCCCGCATTAACGCCGGCGTTCACGCGAGTAGGGTATTATTGGGCATTCTATGCCACTGTCGGCAAGTAGCTCGGCTAGTGCGCCTCGCTACACGACAGTGGCATAGAATGCCCAATAATAAACGATTGACTCGACGGTAGAGCAAATTACTGTACTCTCTTCGAGATCTTGCAAGTTATACCACTGGCCGCCAGTAGCTAGGGCGAGTTCTCATTGCTACAAAACTCGCGTAGAATACCGAATAATGTACGATCGCTTCCAAACCACATAATCAATGATCTTGCGAGTTTGTCATTGTTCAAACGATCGCACTATCGCGAAAAAGATAGAGTACTATTTCAGTTTATAAATATTAATGTATCAGATACATTTACTCATTAGCAATCAGTTGGTTTCCAAGTGTAATCATGAAGTTTGTAAAGCAACCACAATTACTACATGTTACAACAATCTGCGAGGATGTTTGTAAGACTAGTTTTCGTCACGGAGAATTGTTACCTGACTCAGTTCGATGTATCATTTGCGGACCATCCAATTGTGGAAAAACCAATTTATTGATTGGTCTTCTCATACACGAAAATGGATTAAGATTTAAAAATGTTTATGTTTATTCGAAAACTCTGCACCAACCCAAATACATTTTTTTAGAAAAAGTTTTACAACGAGTACCAGGTATTTCACTTCAGAAATATCATGGAAATGAGGAAGTGCTAAGAGTTCAAGACGCGAAACCTAACTCTGTGATAATATTTGATGATGTTGCTTGCGAAAATCAAGATAGCATGCGTGATTATTTTGCAATGGGAAGACATAAGTTCATCGATTGTTTTTATCTAAATCAAACTTATAGTAAAATCCCTAAGCAGTTAGTAAGAGACAACGCGAACTTAATCATAATTTTTAAACAAGATGACATTAATTTACGTCATATTTATGAAGAACATGTCAACACTGATATGACGTGGATTGAATTTCGTGAAATGTGTTCAAAAATATGGAATGAGCCCTTTAATTATGTAGTAATTAATAAAGATTGTTTAAAAAATAAGGGATGTTACAGAAACAAATTTGATACCTTTGTAGTCTTTGATTAAGAATATAGTTATTTAAGTCCGTTACCTTCGTGATATTATTATTCTTCAATCATCGCTTAATCAATCACTATCGGCTTGTTTTTCCGCAATGGAAAAATCGTTAAAAAGACAAATAGTAGTTGCAGCCGAAGCTGTTAAGAAAAAAGTACGTAAAATGAGAGATGTTGACATTAACAATCAGCAAACACTGGAATCAGTTTTCAAGCCTGTAACAGGACCACTCAACCAGATTGCTAAAGCCAGTAAGCAGACTTCTTCACTGTGTCCTACAAAAAATGAAGAACTTCCGTTTATTGATAAAACTTTGCAGAATCAAGAAGCCAATGATAAAAAAGACAATTCAGATGAATATGAATCTGATATCGAAAGTGACTCTTCATATAAATCATTAGTTGAAAACAACCCAGGTCGTGACACGTCATCCTGGTCTGTATCCTCAGAAGCACTGTCAGATATTCCATTCGGTGTCAGAGTAGAGAACGGGAAATTGATGTTAGGTTCTGCTCGTATAACGATCGGCGATGAATATATCACTGTAGCTGGACGCAAATACCGAAATACGTCTGGTTTGAAACAGTTGTTATTGAAGAAGACCGTAGATTTAAACATGGTTACAGAGAGTGACATGCAGCATTATAAGTCAATGCTACTTGATACAAATGCACATCGACGAGACTATGAGCCGGATAAACCAATAAAAAGTAATAAAGGTCAAAAGTATATGCAAGTTATTAAGCCTATTTTCAAACTACAAAGTACTATTCAGACCCCTCAATCGAAGGGAAAAGGATTACCCTTAACAAAAATGTGGAAGAAAAAGGTTGATTTTGTATATTGGAACGATCCAAATGAACTGGTGGATAGATTAAAATTATTAATTGCATCTCGAGATGCTGGTAACACAGGATTAGATAATGAAATTATATCTATCATTGAAGAATTACGTGAAAGTAAAATTATAAATAAATAAAACACCTACATATTTTAAAACGTGTGTTCATTTTATCATAAACCTCACAACACAATACACCTTAAACATGAACGTAGATAAATTCGGACATCATATTCATAAAAGAATGCGATTATCAGAGTTATTTGAGATTAATGAAAATACCTTATTAAAATCAGAAAACGGAGATTTTGATTTAAAAACATCGAGACTGAGAGGAATAAAAAATCCAGTAGAAGCTGGTGATGCAGTGAACAAGGATTATGTAGATCGAATGAGTGCTAATATGATAAAAGAATTTAATACACTTATTGGTACATTGCGTTCACAAAGTATTATAGATGCACGGGAAACAGTTCAAGTTACTTTAAAAGCCAAGATACCTGCAATTATAAGTCATTTGCAAGATAAGTTTTATACTAAAGAAGAGGTCGACAAATTACTTCAAAAAACTCAGTAATGACAAAACAGCAAATTGTTAATGAAATACACAAAGCAGCACGAAGAAATTTCCTTAGACGTCCTGTCATTCTAAAGGGAGTCGATGACTTGTGGCAAGCTGATCTGATGGACATGCAAAACCTAAAGAAATATAATAAAGGTTATAATTACATTTTAGTGGTGATTGACTGCTTCTCAAAGTATGCTTGGACAGAGCCATTAAAAACAAAAAATAAACTCGATGTTACTCGAGCATTCAAAAAAATATTGATAAACAGCAAACGCAAACCTGATAATTTACAAACGGATATGGGAACAGAGTTTTATAACAACTCATTTCAGATGCTTATGAAGTCATACAATATTAACCATTACTCATCATATTCTACCAAAAAAGCTTCGATTGTAGAGCGACTCATTAAAACTATTAAAAATAAATTATATGTCGTGGAGAACGAGATTTAACTATAGAGTCTTTGTTTTGTTATTATTATGGTACCTACCAAGGGTGTAACGCCATGACGTCATGTATTAAGGCGCCACGTGGGCAGAGTCATATTAAAGGGTCTGTAACCCGGGAAGCGGGAGCAGTATCGCAGTATCGCTTGCACGGCTTCAAGGGTCGAACCTTTGATACGAAACTGTCGGTTAACCCGTATATTCGTAATTATTTAGTATAGGTACTTACAATACTATTGTGCATTGTAAAAGTGACATTATAGCTAATTGTAAACTGTGAAACTGACATTATAACTAACTGGAAAACTCAAGTGCATAGTTATTGAAAATCCCTTCGCAATGAACCCAGTACCACTGAATCAAAATGATGACGGTCATATCGCTCAGCCACTCCTGGCGCCGTCATCAGAAGTGGGATCTGGATCTGATTCCCACTGGCGCGCAATGTTTGAGGTGCAACAATGAAATGTGATGCAACTATATTATTGAAACCATAAGAACATTAAGATCGGTGTTTAAAATTAAGCAGCCAGAAATCAACCAAGAACAGCCTGATTCTGGTCCACGCGCTTGGTGTGTTACAGTGAAAGTGATATCGGTCTCAATGAACGCCTCCTGTAGGGTTCATCTCTCGTCATAGCCCTCAGCAAAGCCCTGAAAGGCATTGTTTTATCATGGTTATCACAAATATCAAACGTAGGCATGACGTGGGCGCATGTTTGTAATTTATTTCTCGTACTTTACGAGTGATTCGAATCAAGAAAGAAAGAAAGAAACAACGGCAAGTCGAAGGAAGGTGAAAGTGAACAAATAGCAGCAAGCTGTAGCTGCGGGACCAGTGCGGGAGGCACAGCATCGACGAGCAGCTTGAGCAACAGCAGCGCAGGCGCAGGCAGCGCGGTTGCAGAGCGACGCGACGAGTCAATAGTGGTCAAATATCCGGTATATGCGGAAAATTGGAGCAATCTGGTCAGTCGTACAATTTTTATTTTGAATCCGGGGCTGAATGGTCTTTGTTAAGCAGTCCATCAGTCATAACTTCGAAGGGCTACGTAAGTACACGATTGTTTATATTAACGGTGTCGATTGATCCACTACCATAAACCGTAGCGAACAAATCCTATTTGAAGTTTTTTTACCTATGGTGGCTTACGCATTTTATTTCAAGTGGTGGCAGACGATTGTTTGAAATATGTGTTGGGCACGAAATCTTGAGAGGGTTCACAATACAAATTACTTATTCTTCTTTGATTATTCATAACAAAAATCGATTGATTTATGTAATTCTATACCTAAATTGTTGTTTCGTTTTAATGGTATAGATACAAATAGTCAGATAGAGAGATCAAATAAAGAACAACCGATGGCTTTATTTAAAGAAAAAGAATTTTCACATGCTTTTATTAACGGTTTATCATGCACTCGAGTTACATCCGGTTTGTTAAAAATCAGAATTTAAGATCGAATCGTACGGTTTATAGCCGGTCATTCATATAGGGTTAGAGCAAACGATAGAGAAGTAGTTCGTTTCAAAGTCAAGAAACTACTCGATTCCAATATGAACTGTTCTAGCCGGTCTACATTTGCAAGCCCTATTCTCTTCGCTAAGAAGTGTGATGGTCCTGAACGTATAATCGTAGATTACTGCGAATTAAACTCGAATACCGTGCCTGATAGGATCCTTCCACCTTGCTTAACAGATCAAATAGCTAGGCTATCAGGTGCTAGAGACTATATATGCCTAGATTGTGCTGGTGGTTTAAACCAAATTCTTATAAGATACACTTGCTAGCTTTGCCTAAGGAGTAGGTACTCCTGAGAATATTCATCAACTTACACTATTCATTGGCCTCGCCTCATATTTCAGAAAGTTTGCTAAAAGCTTCTCTCAAACTATGACTCTGTTATTTCTACTGACCACCATTAAACAATTTAATTGGAAGATCAGCTTTAACTACTAAATCAGTTTTGCCTTTTTTTAACTCGGACTTTCTTATTGAATAACCAATGCAAGTGCCGATGGATATAGTGCTATACTTTTCCAAAAGGTCGATAATAAGATGTATGTAGTCGAGTACTTTAGTAAATAAAAGAACCACGCACCCTACGTGATCGGAGTCCTTAAATCTAGTGTATTCTTATTCCGAGCTTTGACTCGGGTTATAGATCAAAGTCCATGTTTCACTATCAAAGATTGTGTCATAGTTTGTCTTTGCATTTTATCACCACATGATTAAACCACGCAAACGGGTAAGTTGAAAGCGGACGATGAGCACAGTATAGGGTATGCTTACATCTCTAGAAACGCAAGAAGATTTGGAAGATGTGCAATTTGCTTTGTATTAGGTATTCTATTCACCGCGTATGCCTCAAAACTACGAGCCACTAAAAAGTACGTTAAACGTGTATTTTATGATGTGACAGCTTGTCATTTAGTTTTAAGAATAACAAAAAACCCTTATCCGTTTTGAAATAGCGTAACGCAATATTGGGCCTCTTACAAACTCATTTAGCCTGTGTTTTATGGGAAACAAAGCCGCACTTGTAACCGACATATGGCGAAAGCAATGTTTTATGCCCATTGAGATGCCATGTTCTTCACAAATTCTAAGAGTCGGAATGACCCGACATAAATTACGACAGAAAAAAAAATCCAGTTATCACAATGTGGCCGACCCTTACGTAAAGAACGAAAAAAAAGGGTGTTTTAAAGTTTTACAAACTCAAACAGGGACAAGGCCCTTGAACTTTTGACAGGTCGTGTTGACAGCTAAACCGTTAAATCTTGTAACTGATTGTGAAACGAAAAATAAATGTTTGCGAGAGAAGAGATAACGAACGAGCGGCAACGAACATGTAAACAAAAAAAAAAGTAAGTGGTAAGTACGAATAATTAAAATTTGTTGAAGATAAAGCTAAATTAGTAAAATTTGATATTGGTGATTTAGTTTTGAATCAAAATAAAGAGAGAAACTAGACTAAATTGAATCAAAAAGACAAAATCCTTTCAAAGTAGTAGAGTTATTTGATAGCGATTGTTATCTTTGAAACCATTGAGTGGTAACCGAGCCTATGAATATTCTCACAATCGTATACGAAAGATGCCTCTAAGTACCTAGTGCTCCTGCTGAGCTAGATTTATTTGACGTAGAAGACAATGAGGAGTATACCTCTAGAGGAAAGTAGACACATACCATGGCTATTTGGTCGCACTGCACGCACCAATCTGTAGTCGTAACTGCAACTCGGTTGGAGTTGTTCAGGGCGTGATGGGCAGTTGGTGGTGCGGCGGGGGCCTGTGTATTTTTGTGTTGGTCATGTGTTGGCCTGAAGTTCGGTCGCACTGCACGCACCAATCTGTAGTCGTAACTGCAATTCGGTTGGAGTTGTTCAGGGCGCGATGGGCAGTTGGTGGTGCGGCGGGGGCCTGTGTATTTTTGTGTTGGTCATGTGTTGGCCTGAAGTTTGGTCGCACTGCACGCACTTATCTGTAGTCGTAACTGCAATTCACGCGTGAGTTGTTCAGGGCGCGATGGGCAGTAAGTGGTGCGGCGGGGGCCTGGGTTTCTGAGGAAACTATTTTATGTTGGTCATGTGATGGCCTGGGAGTCGTGGACTCTATAAGAGAAGTGTTTGTTGCTTGAAGCAATGACGATACGGGTGGCAAGGTTTGTCACTAGCTGCTGAGACAGCTGGGCCATGAGAGTTGTATGTGATCTAATCGTGTTTTATATTAGTGTAACTAAATGTTAACTTAATGATACTTTTGAGGCTTAGAGGTACCTTTTGATACTTTGATTAGATTTGATTCTAACAAATGTTGACATTGAATTGTCTATTGTTATTGTACTTGTTCTTGGTCAGGTTGGCCGAGGTTGTACTGTTGCTTCTAATCTGAATTTTGGTTACAGGAGTACACGAGGACGTGTAATTTGTCAGGTTGGCCGTGTCGTGGAGAACGAGATTTAACTATAGAGTCTTTGTTTTGTTATTATTATGGTACCTACCAAGGGTGTAACGCCGTGACGTCATGTATTAAGGCGCCACGTGGGCAGAGTCATATTAAAGGGTCTGTAACCCGGGAAGCGGGAGCAGTATCGCAGTATCGCTTGCACGGCTTCAAGGGTCGAACCTTTGATACGAAACTGTCGGTTAACCCGTATATTCGTAATTATTTAGTATAGGTACTTACAATACTATTGTGCATTGTAAAAGTGACATTATAGCTAATTGTAAACTGTGAAACTGACATTATAACTAACTGGAAAACTCAAGTGCATAGTTATTGAAAATTCCTTCGCAATGAACCCAGTACCACTGAATCAAAATGATGACGGTCATATCGCTCAGCCACTCCTGGCGCCGTCATATATAAATGTTTTAGTCTGAATGGAAACTATAAATGGTTAGATTTACCGTTACAAGATATATTAAAGACATATAACAACACAAAACATCGAACAATTAGAGTTAAACCAATCGAAGTAAATAAAGATAATGTATCAGTTATAGAAGAAAATATAAAAAAATCATTTAAACATGTCCCTATTTGTAGAAAACCTAAGTTCAAAGTGGGTGATTTCGTTCGGATCAGTAAATACAAACACCAGTTTGAGAAAGGTTATACACCTAATTGGTCAACTGAAATATTTACCATAAAAAAGATTAATTTTACCATGCCTGTTACATATCATTTAGAAGATCAGCGAAAGCAAGCTATATTGGGAACTTTTTACGAGCAAGAACTTCAAAAATCTAACTATCCTGGTGTTTATTTGATAGAAAGAGTTTTAAAAAGAAAAGGATCAAAAATGTTCGTAAAATGGTTGGGTCTAAACAATTCAGAAAACAGTTGGATAGACAAAAATGCAATTGTGGGTTAAAATAATATTAATATAAACATTATTTTTGCACTATTTTCATCATTGCAATTCGGACAATGCAAGGAGGTGAACTAGTTAATTCATTAATTAATAATCTGCCGTTCGAACTTCATTTGCCTGGTTACAATTATTGCGGGCCAGGAACCAAACTCCAGAAACGATTACAACGAGGTGATCGCGGTGTGAATAAGCTAGACGAAGCTTGTATGCATCACGACATTGCCTATGCAAACCATACAGACTTACCCAATCGCCACAAAGCCGATTTACAACTATTAAATATGGCTAAACAAAGACTTAAGTCGAAAGATGCCAGAAAAGGTGAAAAACTGAGTTCATGGATAGTGAGCAAAATTATGAAAGCTAAATTAAAATCTGGTGCCGGCGTCAAAACGTTTAAGAGTTTCGTGTCAAAAATAAGTTCAACGATCAAGAAACTGAACCCAAAGGATAACAAAACATTAATCAACGTTGCTTACGCAGCGGCAAAAAAATATTTCCAAAAATTTCAAAAATTCGAGTACCGCGTGTGATACCATTGCCAAAAACTGGAGGAATTCTACCTTTAATCCCAATTTTTGCTGGTTTATCGGCTTTAGGTACTTTAGCTGGTGGTGCGGCGGGTATTGCAAAAACTGTAAACGATTACAAAACTAGTCAGCAAAATTTGCAAGAAACAGTAAGACACAATAAGGCCATGGAGTCTTTAAAGTTAGGCAAGGGCTTATACATTAAGTCACATAAAAATGGTAAAGGTTTATTTATAAAATCTTCAAAAAACTAAGAAATAAGCTACCTAATCGTCCTCTAACTAATGTAGATATTCAAAAGTATGCACGTAACATCCCCTACTTTCGAGGAGTCTACATGAAAGATCAATTACCAAGGATGCCAAAACGGATTGAATGTGGTGTCGTTAACTTGGATAATTATAAGAATGTTGGAACACATTGGGTAGCTTATGTTAAAGTTAACAACTATTGTGAATATTTTGATAGCTTTGGGGATTTAAAACCTCCATTGGAATTAATGCGATATTTTAATAAATGTAATATTTTTTATAATTATACTAGATATCAGAAATTTAACACAGAAAACTGTGGTCACTTATGTTTAGAATATCTAAGGACTTTTTGGAATAAAAACGTATAAAAATTATAATTTTCTTTTATTTCTATCATTTGCAAGATGTCATTCACATTGTCAATAACTGGAAACTCGTCAACATTATCTACGTACTATCCTAACACATTGCAACTAAATGAACAGTATGAGTGTGCCTTATTGCATTTCTCAACATTTAATTCTATTCCAAACATCGACAAAACAAATAACAAATTCTATTATGGCTCTAACGAAGTTATTGAAATACCTGAAGGCACCTACGAATTGCAAGATATTAATGATTACTTAAAATCTAAAATTAAAGATGCGTCAATCAAACTGCAGTGCAATAACAATACATTAAAAACTACTGTATTCTGTACAAAAAACATAAATTTTAGTAAAGAGGACACTATCAGAAATTTATTAGGTTTTGATAAGCAGATCTTGGAACCAAATAAATGGCATGTGTCACAGTTTCCAGTCAACATTTTACCTACGACAGTGATCAGGATCGAATGTGATATCGTAAGCGGCTCGTACACAAACGGAAAACCGAGTCACATAATTCACGAATTCGCGCTTAACGTACCTCCTGGCTATAGAATTATAGAAATTCCAAAAAACGCAATATACTTTCCAGTCAACCAAAACAACATAAGCTGCATACATATCCGATTGATAGATATAAATAACCGCTTAATAAATTTACGCGGTGAAGAAGTGCAGCTATATTTGCATCTTAGCATCAAAAAATGATTGACTACAATAAATATGTGCATCAACAAATTCAAAATATCAGTCCCGCTCAAGCATCCACCCCATTAAGAGCTCGCTGTAAGAAGAAAATAAAATTAACTAAAGACAACAAGACATTTCTCAAAGTGATTGGTTTACTAAAATGAATATCTTAGACGTTTTATCCGCTCCAACTTATGATAATACGGTTGAAGGAATTGAATTTCATTCTTACAAGCCCTATGTAACTAGTTTTAATAGAAACGACGAAATTCGCATACCTATTAATCAACAGGACTTGTACATTCTCCCATCAGCGAGTACCTTGTATTTGGAAGGATCCGTTATCGTTAGCAAAAAGGATATGAAAGATAAAGCCACTAGTGTTTATTTCACGAATAATGCTTTACTCTACTTGTTTCAAGACATAAGGTACGAGTTAAATGGAGTAGAAATTGATAGAATAAAAAATGCTGGCGTAACTACCACCATGAAATCATTAATATCAATGAATGAGAACGAATCAAAGACATCGAATTCATGGGGCTGGAATATAGATGGTACAAAAAACATTAACGGAGGTAATTTTTCTGCTTCTATACCACTCTGTAATATTATCGGTTTCGCAGAGGATTTCAAGAAAGTCGTGATAAATTGTAGGCACGAACTGATATTGCTACGAAGTAACACTAACCTGAATGCTGTAAAACTTAACACTGGTGAAATTGTAGAAGACGTACAGATAAATAAAATCATTTGGCGCGTGCCGCACGTTAAAGTGTCTGACAAGGAAAAAATAAGTTTGCTGAAACTATTAGAAAAAGATCGACCACTCCAGATGATATTCAGAAATTGGGATCTGTACGAATATCCTGCTTTACCTAAAACTACAAAACATACCTGGTCAATCAAAACATCCTCGCAAATAGAGAAACCAAGATACATTATTATGGGACTACAGACAAATAGAAAAAACAATAGCAGTTCTGATATGTCTCAGTTCGATCATTATCATGTTCGTGATGTAAAAGTGTACCTCAACTCTACTTACTTTCCGTATGAAAACCTAAATGTGAGTTTCGCGAATAACAGAATCGCTTTATTATACGAGCAATACGTCAGATTTCAACAGTCTTATTACGGGCGTCGACCGGAGCCCTTATTAAGTGAAAAACAATTTAAAGATTTGGCGCCACTATTTGTCATCGATTGCTCTAGACAAGCTGATAATGTAAAGACAGGCCCTGTTGTAGATGTAAGAGTGGAAATCGAGAGTGATTCAGAAATACCCGATCAAACTTCTGCGTATTGTCTTATATTGAATGATTGTATTATTGAATATAAACCTTTAAGTAATACAGTCAGGAAAATATCATGAATCCGAATACTGTCATATTAGATGTTCAAGGGTTTAAAGATCTGTACAATAATTTTATAATAAAAGAGTTAGCTTTTGCTACCCGTGATTATACGCAAACATTTTTAATAAAACCACCATACTTGTTTAAATACTTAACAAGTGACGAAAAGAGGCAAGTTAAATGGCTGGAAAGAAACAGAGGCATTTATTGGAACGAAGGGTATATAGACTATAAAGAATTTCATCGTGTAATCGTTCCCTATCTAGAAAATAAGGAAATCGTTGTTAATGGTTTGGAGAAAGTAAAGTGGATAAAGGAACTTTGCGAGAACTGTAAAGTATCAGACCTTGGTACCGAAGGATGTCCTAATTTCTATATTTTACATAAAAAATACTGTGAAGGAAGAATTAATTTAAATTGTATAAAACATTTAAAGCATTGTGCTCTTAAAAATGTGTTATGTATAAGAAAGTATTTAGAGTTATAAATGTGTACCTACTTATATGGTTATTGGTTTTATAAATAAAAAAGTATAGTAAAACTGCTTTTATTTTGTTAAACACCCAACACTTCTTCAAATAAAACACTCTACTTTAAAATTAAATAAAACAACATAATAAGTATCTACTAAATATTTGCCTAATCAACTTCTTACGCAAACAGATATATATTAAAAATCACTATCTATTAAAGATTTAGATATTTTTTTAACTAAAGATTCAGTTTCGTCCATAACATTGTCGATAGCGTCTTTAACAATGTATTGAGCACTTATAATAACGTTCTCACTGTCACTGTCTGTGTCACTGGTTTGCGAATTGTTATTGGTTAGATCTACGACTGATATTTTTATTAATTTCATGCCTCGTCGCTGTAATCGGCTCATCACAAAAGATTTAGTTGGATTGTGCTTCTTCGACTTTTCCCTGCATCGCTGTTTTGACTTTTTTTCTTTCGTCACATGTTTGCTGTGCTCGGGTTCGTTGTGAAGCGTTTCGGAGAATCCTTCATAAGGATTTTGAGCGTACTGGCTAAACATAATCTCTGATTCTGTATTCTGGAACAAAAATAGACGCTCAATAAGTTTAAACTAAACCGTAGACGTTGATATAGTGCTGCATAAACGAATTGTCAACGGGTTACAACATTCATAGCAGATTCACTAATAGCTTTGAGCAAAATTGCTGAAAACTCTATCGCTAGTTACTAAACAAAATAAAAATAAATTGAGAAACTTACCAATGACATGCTCGCGATAAGCAATACGTTGTGTGCTTCGTACAAGTACTCAAGGTGAGTTTTATTTCGTAAATGACAAAAAAAAAAATACCATCGCAACGATTCCCAATTTAGATTAAAATGTTAACTAAGCTTTTCTGAGGGTAATGCACTGTTACGTGTTTGTAATAGGTATTTTGTATGATCAGCGTTATGCAATTGACGCAAACATGGCTCTTCAAAATTGGTATAATCAGTCTTATTGTAATAAGTACAAAATACATTTTGCCTCTGAAAAACGAACGATTCAAGTTTCAACGTGCAGTTCATGTTGCAACTTGAATCTTGGTCGGGTTTCATTTTATTTAACCAACTACAAAAAAGGAGGATGATGTCTTAAATCATAAATTAAACAAGTAGTCATAGTCATTCACATTTTATTTATATTTTTACAATAACTTAGGTTTTTAAAACTATGAATTATATTTATCATACATTAAAAAGTTATTTAGGTATATTTTAAAAGCTATATTAAGATTACGTACGTTACATAAATCATATTCGAACTCTATTACTAATTAGCTTAATCTTAAAATACATTTTCGCTCTTTAAAATAAGTGAGTGACCCCAGGCACGCGTTGATATTCCATCTACAGATATTGAGCGTTTATCGTCATTTCGAGATAAAGCAATTTTGTTGACACACTTAGTAAATATTTCGTGCTTTATAGATTTAAACATAATATTTTTTCTACGAATAATTCCACCATTTAATAAAACATTTTCATAATCTGTTATATTTAAGTCTCTTACTACACTTGATTTTACTCCTTTTGCTTTTTTAATGACTTTATCAACGGTTTTTATTGAGTAAAGCTTGGATCTCAAACCAACAAAATCTGAGATATATTTTCCTCCCATTTCGTCTTTGAACAAACCTGGCACTTTTTTGTTCATAATCGGTATGTTAAAATCATTTTTATCATCATAGTTACTGGTGTCGAAATATTGCAAAAAATTACACTTCAAGTCATGGTAAAAATCAAACGTGAATATTTTATAAACAAACGAATCGGTATCTGTATAACACAGCTGCACTCGATCTTCATAAAAAGGTTTAACAATATTATAATGAAAGTCATACATGTGTGTCTTAGAAAGTTCTAATACAGTGAATCCAATATAAATAGGTTTATCTAAAATAATTTGGTCAGGTTTCATTTGTATTGCAACTAAGTTTTCAGTTAGAATAGAAGCGCTATGGAAATAGGGGTTGGCTACAAGTCTCTCGGAGGATATAAATTTCTTAGTTCGATTAGATTGATCACACCATTGATTAACTAAATGAACGGTTACTCTATTTTCAGTATTTTCTAATGTCTTGCCAAAAACACTGTTGTTTAACAACTTAAAAAAGTCTTGTTCGAAAGAACTTTTTGCCTTTTGTCTTAATCGAGTGTTTAATTCTATGTACTGTTTTAAATAGGGACTTTGTCTAAAAGTAATAGCTTTATGAACTTTACGTAATATTAAACCATGTTCTAAACATTTTTTTAAATGAACGTAATGTATTACGTAGTTGTACTTATTATGCAAATTTGCAACTAGTTTCTTCGTTTTACCTCCTGGAGGTATACATTTCTCAGGACAAAATGGTAAATCATTGTGGTGTTTGTGTAAATGTTCAGGATAAAAAAGATCGACTTCTAATATAAAGCCCCACTCAGAGTTATTCTCGATATTTTCTACACGAAAATTAGTTAATTCAATTTCATCAAGAAATCTAAAACTAGAATATGGTAAATACTGACACATGCTGAAGCCGTATAGGTTATTACAGTCTAGATATACTATAAAACTCTGAGGCTGTGATGCATCATGTTCTGGCATGTATTTGTGATTTGCTTTTGCATACCGATGGGAACACATGCACAAGCCACCTCGTATACCGCTTTGAATCATTCTGATGATAGCTAGATCCGAAATCAGTTCTAACTGAACACCTGTTTTTAGCAACATTGCATCGAACGATAAACTGGGTGCAGTTATGTAAAAGGCAGGATCGAGTTTGTAATATTGTTTACATGTTTTCCGAAAATTTTGAAATATGTCTGTCAACAAAAGCACGTCAGTTTTTAAGTATAGATCTGTATACTCGCCTAGGTCAGTAATATTGAATTCAGCCCATACATTCTGCGCATGATTATAATCTTCATCGCTTATACCTTCGTTCGTCAAAGAATTATGGAAATAATATTTCGATGGTAATGACTTTTGTTCGTAACATTTCCAATCTTTCATATAGTCATAGGGGTACACACCTTTACGAATTAGCAAACTAAATTGTGTATCATCAGAAAAATTTGATTTAAGGTTAACAAAATCGTCTACTTGCAAAGTTTTAGCAAGTTTGTCTAAACTTGTTCCTAGAAAGTTGAAAGAATCTAAAAACCTTATTTGTATAAACTCATTATCAGCAATAGGAATAAACTTTGTAAACGATATATATTTTTCCTTAGTCTTGGGTATTATTTTAATTTGTCCTGGAATTTCGCCTAACTTTTTAATAAATAAATGACAATCGTATCCGGATAAGTTATAAAAAAATATTGGGATGAATTTTGGTACTTTGTGTTGTAGGTTGCAGTGTCGATGTGCTGCACCTCGGTACCGGCCTGTAATATGACAGTGACCCCTTACTCGATCTGTCAACAGTAAATTTTCACAAAGGTAGCACTTAATAGCGCGTTTGAAATCAAGAGCATCTATTTCTGTGAATATCATAGGCTCGCTTTTAGTTAGAATTCTGTGTATTGCTTTAGCATCTTCAATCAGTAAATGTATAAATTTTGAAACACAATCTTTTCCGCGATAACTTCTATAGCCGCCAACCCTATCGTTAAATGATGACACTACATTATAGGCGAACGCGGCCGGTACGTGACGATGTGAGTATGACGTGTTAGTGGTGTTGAAATTATCGCCGGAAATCGGTTCGAGTATCGTTTCGAAATCAGCATATATGACGTAAGGAATGTTTTGTTTTCTATCATAATTTTTGAATTTTAAAAATGTTCCCTCTTCTGGTAATACCGTGGCAATCCCTCCACACATGTGTGATTCAATTTGAATGCGCGTCGGAAAAAACAATAAGCACGTTTCGCAGAAGTACAGTTTACCATGATGTTTAGTTATCTGATTTCTGACTAGACGAGGTAAATCATTGATAAGACAATAATGGGTATTAGTATTATTTTCTAAGAACAATAGATGGATACTCTTAGATTTTTGATTCGATGTTGAATACAAAGGTCCAACGATAGTCTTATTATTTTTTAAACCATACACGTAAATATTCAAAAACGGATTATTTTTCTCAAATATAGCTATACCCGAAAATGTTATCGGAAATGTCAAACCATCAACATTCAAAACATCCTGGAAGTAGGGATAAGATGAAACTCTGTCGGGGTGTTGTTTAGCAGGGTACAGAGCCGCCACTACGCACCATAAAAACAATACTCATCATTGTTACGAATATTCAAACAAGCTTTTTTATTTTTTATACATTTTGGTAAAGTTATAAATTTAGATCCACCGAGAGGCTGATATTTATTCATATTTATTTCTACATGGGAATTGCTCAAAAATGTCCAACCACTATCTCTCTCCTGAAACTCTTCAATTTTCTTTAACAGTAAATCAACCGTTGCTTTATAAATTGAATCAAAATCGTAGTTAAAATTAATAATAATGTTTTTTGTGGCGAACGATTTCATTTCCTTTTGATCATTTTTAAACATAAGAAAAAAAGAAAAAAGTTCAAAATTTATTTTCAGAGCTGTATGTTTCAATAATGATCGGTTTATTAGAGTTTCAACTTGTTTACTAATATTATTAAGAAACATTTCAGGAAAATTATTTATTTGTTCGCCAGCTGCTATGATTTTGTAACTTATGATTCGTTCTTTAAAAGAAGAATTAATAATTGCAACATTATCATAAATAGAGGTAGAGCTATTGTTTTTATGTACATTGCTACGTAAATGACCAGACCATCGACGATTTACCACAAATACTTTGCAATCAGAACAGTAAGGCATTATGTTATTTTTAAAATTAAAGAACACTTAAAATAATTGCTTATTTAAATAAAATAGATTAGGTAATACTTACAACAGTTACAACTAATAATCACGATCTTAGGTTACAAAATATTTAAATTATTAGTACAACTTGATCAGGACTATTTTACGTTCGTTCCAAGATTCCTTGTATAATTCTTCACATGCAAGTCGGTAATTATGTTTAGGTAGAATATTTATCTGAAAAAAAAAAATGGTTGCATTAGGTACACAATTTAATTAGGTAGATAATTGTATGTTCTGGGAAGAAAAATGTATTAATAATTAGTAATGAGTAATAATTACCAGCAAAATATGAAATGTTTTAAACATAGGAATGTGCGTCTGCTTGGTTCAAATATGTTGTTATATTTCGGGTCATTACATAGTTCTTCACTGGTAAGTTTAAGCAATGTATCTGAAATAAAAAAATGGTTTTATATGATGTATCGATAAATAATTAGGTATGCATGTAATTATATATTCTGGGTATAGAAAAATAGTCATTATGTTCTGATATTTGATAATTACCTGCTCAGTATGAAATGATTTATACACGTGTTCCAATTATGTAGATATATTTCGGGTCCCAAAATATAGCGATTACAGCTGCTCCAGGAGATGAAATCGTTCGTGTGATCAATACAATATTTATTTATAATAATTATTAATATTAATTATTGAATAATAATAAGTCTATGCTATCCCACTGCTAGACAAAAAATGGAGGGAGCTCCATTTCTTCAACTGTCACAGAACAATTAAGTAAGTCATTATTTATAATTTACTTAATTGTTCTGTGATAGTTTAGAAAGGTGTTCACTCCATCGTACCTTTGAAACAATAAGTATCTAATATTTTAGAGTTTACAACATAGCAACATATTATTGATGCCTTACGAAATTTTATTTTTTTGTCTACAAGCAGAAAAATATTTCATCATAAAAGTTGTTTTTGCACAAATGTGACACGCGTGTCAAACTTAATTGTTTAATTCACATTCACAATAATCAGCTATTTTAGTTAGGGTTGGTAGTAACTTGGTACGCATTTTATGTATAAGCAATATACAAATTTTATACAATGCACTATTACGATTATATATATCATAGTATATCGTTTGATATTGATGAGCGTGGTTTCACTCATGGCTGTTAGTGTGGTTATGGGAATTATATTATTGATTTATTTTAGGAAGTCTAGCAAAGTACGACGAGACCAAAACGTAGATGATCAAATGAGTACCTTAGAAACGTTAACTTATTTCCTGTACCCACTTCACTCGAGCATAAAAGTATTAGAAGTAAAACTTGGATGTATAACATAATAAATACTAATCTAATGATTGTCTCTAGATTGCCAAACATTTAAATTACTTGCAAGAATATTCCCTATTAGCGTTGTTGATAACTTATCTACTGGTTAACGTTTTGTCAACCCTAAGTCGCTTCACTGTCTCGTCATTCGATGCTACCTGAGACAACCTTATTGTGCACTTTTTGAACAAGTATAATACGTCTAAGGATAAAAGTTGTTTTACACAATATTGTATGAACGGTTGCCGTCATTTTTAATATGGTGAATTATCGTTCGTTTTCCGATTTATAAGCTACATGTTTTCGATGTACTCGGTACAAACTAACTGAAGTCTACAAGTGTGGAAGTAATCTTCAAGAAGTGCTCTGCGATCCTGCTGCGTTATTCTGTCAATATCAGTGTTGATAGCTAACCGCTGCCTGCTGCTGTCAGTCACTACGACTGCTTTCATCAGCCTGCCATATCGATTGGAGATAATTGGAAAATGTAAGTATAAAACATTCCCGCTCGGTTCATAGCTCAGAGATCTGACCCGATGCAGGTGATAGTAATAATTATGTTTGACTATTATTTTGTTGTATCTTTATTTCAGGTCTGATTCTGAGTGCGAGTACTTTCAACTAGCTCCGATCCCCGACCAGAAAACGAAACCCAGCCGCAAGCCGTCTGCAGACAACAATAAGAAACGCAAGTTGCACCCACCATCAACGAGTTTAATTCGTACGAGGTAAACAAACTATTCAATAATTTAGTTCGCCATACCAGTTAAAAATCATCAGTTATTCGTGTAATGTTACAAGTCTGCTGACAGATATGACTTTATAAGTGCCTGATATATTTTTATTTGTACGTCTCTCATGTTCTGCAGGCATATTGAACTTAGTCAATATGCCTGAGATAGTGTATTTTTTTCCTGTGCGTATCTAAACGGTAAATGTATCCTGTAAGTGTATGATGAACTAATAGAAGTTTTCGTTGTTGTTTCAGTAAAAAAACCAGTACTGATAATGATGTATTCGGTATCAGTAGCAACTACGGGTCTGATACCTTGCCAAAAGACGATTCATCGAGTACATGTCTATCATCATTCTTCGTTAACCGAGTCGCCAACGGCTGCGAGCGGCGAGCAGCGAGTATCAACGGAGAGTACTACGTCGACTGCAAGGTGTACAAGGCTGACGACGCGCGCCACACCGACTCCCAGGAGCTGTGGAAGAAGGCGCTTGTGCGACTCAAGTTCCAGACCGACTCGGATTCGTCTCAGTGGCGAAAACTACAAGAGCTCGTGCGTTCGGTAGATACATTATTTCCAGAAAAACCAATGTTTTACGACAAATAAACCAAATATAAAATGTATCTTGTTTATTATGCAGATCCCCTTCAAAGCAGTGAGTGAACAAGTCGTTTCTAATACTGAAATGCATGACCAAATCACTAAGTCGTTTCCCTGCTGAAACGCATTACAAAACCCAACAAGTCGTTTCTAATACTGAAACGCATTTCAAAAACACCAAGTCGTTTCAACCCACGAAGCGCATTACAAAAATCATCAAGTCGTTTCCATGCTGAAGCGCATTACAAAACCCAACAAGTCGTTTCTAATACTGAAACGCATTTCAAAAACACCAAGTCGTTTCAACCCACGAAGCGCATTACAAAAATCATCAAGTCGTTTCCATGCTGAAGCGCATTACAAAACCCAACAAGTCGTTTCTAATACTGAAATGCATGACCAAATCACTAAGTCGTTTCTATCATTGAAGCGCATTACAAAAACCAACAAGTCGTTTCTAACCACGAAACGCATGTCAAAATGACTAAGTTAAATCTTAATCATTGATCATGTCGATGGTTATCATTACTGTCCGATGCCAAGCAAACTTGCCTAGCTACTGGCAGCCAGTCGTATAACTCGCATGATCTTTGTATGAGTCCAGTAACACCAGTCGTTTCTAATACGTGCCAAATTCATCAAGCCGTTTCCAAGCTGAAGCGCATTACAAAACTCAACAAGTCGTTTTCACCATATATGAAGCGCATATCAAAATCATCAAGTCGTTTCTAACAACAAAACGCATGTCATACCATCGTCCGCAGCACGGTGAACTCGCCCGGCTACTGGCGGCCAGTGGTATAACTCACATGATCTCCAGGTGAGTACAGTAATATACTACACAGTCGAGTCGATCGTTCATTATTGGGCATTCTATGCCACTGTCGGATAGCGAGGCGCACTAGCCGAGCTACTTGCCGACAGTGGCATAGAATGCCCAATAATACCCTACTCACGCGCCATTGTCTTATTATTGTGTCTCTCTAATTACGCACTCAAAAGGTTAATATCATATACACCGGATCCCAAGAAATTTACAGCAAAAGGTCATGGGCCTTAATACGGACAAGCAGTATCTAAAGAAGATGATACAGAGATGCTACCCGTACAAATAACCTGGTAATCGTGCATATGTGTTTCTTTTTTTAAGTGGATTTACAATTTTCAAAATGGCAGAAGAATTACAAAAAATAGACGTCAATTCAAACTATACTATTTGGAAGAAAACTTTATATCTGTATTTGTATTCAAAAGGACTAAATTTAACACTAAAGGATGTGGATGAAAAACAAAAACGTACGGAAGAATTTTTAAGCAAAGATGCAAAGGCAAGATTTATTATAATTAACTCAGTACATACAAAATATATTAGCAGGATAATAGATTGTGAAACAGCAAAAGAGATCATAAACATATAAGAAAAAATTTTTTTTGGGATACATAGACACAGAGCGATGCCATAGATTGCAAGAATTCTATAAATTTGAATTCAAAAAGGAAGATCTATTAGAAGATATCGGCGATCTAATGAACATTGTGTCATCCATCAAAAACACAGGCATGGAACTAAATGAAATAGAAGTCATATCAAAAATATTATGCTCACTTCCGAACGAAATGGCAAATTTTAGAACGGCTTGGGAGGCAACTCATACCACTGAAAAGAATCTAACAAATCTGACAGCAAGACTGCAATTGGAAATTAAGATGAACAAAGCGAAAATTCAAAATAAAGAGGAAAATGAGAAAACTTCTGACACCTTTCTAACAGTCAAGACATGTTACAACTGTGGAAGAAAAGGTCACAGCAAAATTTTGCAGAACATCAGGAGAAAATACATACAGCAAAACAAAAATGTGTCACAAATGTATGAAAACCGGTCATTTAAACACAGATTGCAAACAACAATATAACTGTATGTATTGCAAAACTAATACACATTTTACAAAATTTTGTTTAGAAAAACCTCATTATTCGGTAAGTCTTTTCAAACAAATAAATCAGAAAGAAACAATTGAATTTATACTAGATTCCGGAGCTAGCAGTCATACCATCAATTCAGAGAGCTTTCTACATACCAAAGAAAGATGCAACTACAAAATATCAACAGCAGATGGTAATACACTTGTAATAGACACTGTGGGAAATGTTGAATGCAAATCCAACTCAAGTTTTCATAATATTACCTTCACTGATGTACTACTAGTCCCGAAGTTAAAAAAGAATCTAATATCAATATCAAAAATAGCCAATAATAATTACAAAATTATATTTTTCAGAAAAGAATGTAGAATATACGACTACGATGGAAGCTGCTTGCTGACTGGTGACTTGCGAGATGGAGCGTGGAACCCAATACAGAAATACGCTTGTACGATATGACTATATACAGAAAGCACAGTTAATAGAAATCTCTATTCCTAGACAGCACGTTTCGCCGAAAACTTTGTTGTTAGAAAACATTGTTTGTAGACATCTCGGTACATAGGAAGCACTGTTGACAGAAATCTCTGTTCATAGATAACACTTCTTGCCGTAAACTTTTTCATAGAAACCACTGTTTCCAGATACCTTGGTTCACAGAAAGCGCCTCTGGAGAAGAAACTATTAATATTTATTATCGCTTTTCTGGCTCAGATTCAGACACGCATTATGTTAGCCGCTACGCTACATAGTATTCATTAATTCATGTAATTATAACCATGTCAATAAATTATTATCTATTTACGGAAACCAATTAGATAATTATTTTTATAATGTGATTATGCACATTGCGTCGCGTCGTATTGTAGAAGTTTAACAATAATACGAGAATGAATGCAGAAATGAGAAAAAATGTAGGGTACATGTAAACTATTGCGCCTTACAAAGTAACAAACGTTTCCTACGCATTTAGTTTTGCATTTGTAATTGTCGCGACGCTAATGAAAAATTTTTTTTTAAAATGAGTGCTTGCAAGTTAGTAGAATCAAATCGTGGAGCAAGTGTACTTATAGTGGATGGTTATTCATATCACGTAAATAAAAAAGTGAATGATACATTTTACTGGAGATGTGCGCGGAGTAGTGCTAAAGGTTGTGGTGCTACTGTAAAAACATTAATTATCGGTAATGAACATTCGATCATCAATCTAAACAACGCACATGGACATTTGCCAGAGCCAGAAAAGCGAATACAAATGGAATATAAATCAAAAATAAGGAATATAGCAAAAAAATCCATGGATTCTCCGTCACAAATCGTTAACCGCTGCCTCCAGGATGTTTCAAGTACGAGTGCTGTCCACTTGCCTAATAAAGCAGCAGCACGAATGATTGTGCACCGCATTAGGAATAAAGGACAACCGAAAATCCCTAATACAATTAATTTCGACATACCGGACTATCTTTCAAAAATTGGAGAAGAGCAATTTTTAATCGGCCAATATATTAACCAAAATGAGAGTGTAGTCGTATTTTGCACAAAAAGTAATTTCAAACTACTTATTAATGCAAAATGTTGGGTAATGGATGGCACGTTTTCTACATGTCCAGCGCCATTCTGTCAAATATACACTATACATGGTTCAATAGGAACAGAAAATGGCACAAATAAATTTCTACCTTTAGTGTTTGCATTATTATCGCATAAGACAGAAACATGTTATACAATTTTATGAGAATTATTAAAAAGATATGGCGCTAATACATTTCAGACTAATTTGTCTCCTGAGAACATTTTAACTGATTTTGAAATAGCTGCTATCAATGCCGTTAAACAGCAATTTCCAGAATGTATACAAAGACTATGTTTATTCCATCTTACGCAGAGCATTTGGCGGCATGTACAGATCGAGGGTTTAGCAAAGAAGTATGGAAATGATTTTTCATTTGCGCAAAAAATTAGGCATTTATTTGCTTTGGCATTCCTAGATCCCAACGAGATACCTGAAGCTTTTCAACTTGTTAAAGATAAAGTATTACCAGAGGAAGCCGCAGGAGTAGCGAAGTGGTTCGATAAATATTATGTCTCTGGGACGTATGTAAGAAATAATGCCAATAGTACCAAATTAACAATAAATAGAAAGCCACTATTTCCACCTGCTATGTGGTCAGTGTTTGATCGCACATATGACATTCCCAAGACACAAAACGTCTTGGAATCTTGGCATGAACGCTGGACTACACTTCTTAACCGTAAGAAATGGAATGTGTTTAAAACTATAAAAGAATTTTCAAAAGAGGTAAAATACACAGAATGTGAAATTGAGCGCATCAGGGCGTCAGAGCCCATGCCAAAGCGTCGTCGATCTCCACAAATTCAATACGAAAACAGAATGCAAAAGCACTTGTCTCAAAGAAGTGAGATGGACTTATTAGCCTTTTTAGGTGGATTAGCTCATATTTTGCACATGGAAAAATAATAATATTGAAGTTTAGTGTATAAACAATATTTTTTAAGTTATATCGAGTACTTTTTTGTTTCTATTATAAAGCTAAAGAGTTTGTTTTGTTTTCAATTTCATCTATTGCTTTCGTTTTGCTTCATTTTTGATTAAAATGGCATTTTTGTATGAAATAAACGTGTTTTTTTTATGGATAGAGAGGCAGAAAAGCGAAATTTAGTAATATAATAAATATTAATAGTTTTTTCTCCAGAGGCGCTTTCTGTGAACCAAGGTATCTGGAAACAGTGGTTTCTATGAAAAAGTTTACGGCAAGAAGTGCTATCTATGAACAGAGATTCCTAGGTACCGAGATGTCTACAAACAATGTTTTCTAACATCAAAGTTTTCGGCGAAACGTGCTGTCTAGGAATAGAGATTTCTATCAACTGTGCTTTCTGTATATAGTCATATCGTACAAGCGTATTTCTGTATTGGGTTCCACGCTCTGCGAGATGACGGACTGTATATTACGCAGAGCTGTCGGCCACTCTTTCGAGCACAAAGTCAGTAAACTTCATTTCTAATAAAAGTAGTGGTAATTTCTGGCATAGAGCTTTGGCACATACACCTGTATCAAAAACAGAAAAAATAGTAAATGGAATAAATTCAAAATTTAGAGATACAGAAACCTGCGAGGTCTGCATACGGGCTAAACTATGTAGGAAGGCATTTAGTGCCGTAAGACATAGAGCTACTAGGCCGTTAGAAATTGTTCACAGTGACATCTGTGGACCAATTGGTACCGACACGTATGATGGTTATAAATATTTTATCTCTTTTCTAGATGACTATACACATTTTGCAAAAATTTATTTACTGAGATCTAAAAGTGAAGCTTTTACAAAAATTATCAATTTCATAAACTTATCTGAAAATCACTTTAACTTAAAAGTGAAAACATTCAGATGCGATAATGGTGGTGAATATACTTCAAATAATTTTTAAAAATACTGTTCAAATAAAGGAATTACAATAGATTTTACAATACCATATACTCCACAACACAACGGTAAATCGGAACGCTTAAATAGAACAATTATGGAGCGAAGTCGTGCTCTGTTGTTCGACATGAACTTAACAAAAGAGTTATGGGGTGAAGCAGTGTTAACAGCTACATATCTAACTAATAGGAGCTACAATACAGTCAATGAGAGAACACCAGCAGAAATGTGGTTCAATAGAATTCCAAACTTAAAACATTTAAATATTTTCGGTTCTTTGGCTTATTTCAAAATAAACACTAAACTTAACAAGTTAGATTCCAGGTGTATTATGGGTTTGCTAGTAGGTTTTACGAATAATGGGTATAAGATTTGGGATCCAGTGGAACCGAAAGTGTGTTATTCAAGGGATGTGACATTTAATAATAATGCAGAGGATGTTTTGGAATTTTTAAAGCAATGTAACAAGAGTGTGAGGATTACTGATTTAAATAAATTATTTAAAGAAGAAGAAGAGTTGGAAGCAAATAATCAGAAGAATATTGAGAGAAGAAATGTGGTCATAACTGATGATGGTTGTCAATTTGAGAGGGGAGAATTTTATAGAGAGGAGAAGAAGAAGAAAACAGATGTAAAAGCTACGAGGGAGGAGGAGATTTCTATTTATGAAGAAGAAGAACGAAATGATGTTGGAATAGAAGAACAACGAGATGATGTTAGAGAAAATGAGGAAAACGATGTTTTTGAAGATAGTATTGGGGAAGAATTATTAAATAACAATAGTAGAAGAAAAGTTAACTTGGAAGATAGTTGTCAAGAAGTGAATAATGAAAATGAGTTTGAAGATAATAGAATATTGACGTTGGATGGAAATGAGTTATTTGTGGATGCGGAGGAGTCTGTTGAAGAAACTAGTAAAAGAATTTTGCCAAAAAGAGATAGAAGATTACCAGTAAGATTGAAAGATTATGATTTAGAAACAACATTTTTAACTTACAGCGAGGTGTTGAAGAGTGATGAGAGAACTTTATGGGAAAAAGCTATTAAAGAAGAGAAGGATTCTTTGGAGAAAAATAAAACTTGGGAAATAGTTGATAAATCAGAAGCTGGAAATAGGAAGTTGATAACCAGTAAATGGTGTATACACAATATATGAATTTGATTAATAAATAACACTGATATTATTTGAAATACCCTGTTTTTTTACTACTTTACCTTAGCGTCCCCGTCTTACCCGCATCTCCCCTACAGCCCGCATACTACAAAATCTATAAGATCAGATAATGCTAAGGGGCCGTTTATTAATTACGTTAGGATGATTTTGGCCATTTTTAACCTAAGGTTATGTTATTATTTAATATCTTTCTTGCCAATAAATTGATTCGTTTGTCATAAAATATCTTGACAAAAAAATACGAATATCAGAAGGAGTGGTATTAAATTGATTTGGAATAAAGGTAGCTGCTTCATTTGCTGAATTATTTTATTTTTTTAATAAAGAGTCTCTGCGAAGAAAGTTATGCAAGTGAACAGTAGCTAGAAAGTTTTGGCTGATTTTGGGCTTAAAATCATTGTACTTCTCAATACTCTAAATTTTGCCGACAAGATTCCAAAAGCATTTTCTACTACTCGGCGTGCTCTCCCATATAGCGCTTTTTGGTAGCCGTTACGAAATAATTCGACACTATTGTGTCCACACTTATTCATTTTAGTAACACTTTTTAGTCGCTGAGTGTACTTAGTTCCGTCGCTACGACTAAAAATGGGGAACAGTCGACACATTTGGTTTTAAAGTTACGTTGTTGTATGGTAACATTGTTCTTAGTCTGCAACCACTTCTCAGAAATCATTCGTTCGTTCATTTCGTCCTCTTTTTGTTCTGTGACTGACAAGTTAAAAAATAATAAGAAGAAAACATCAGCCATCACTGTTTATCAAGGTAAATTTTTATTCATATTTTAATTTGTTTACATTGTTCAAATCCGTATGGGAAATGAATTTCATTTTGTAATTTGTTCATATAGTTTGAAATTTTTAATGCGCCACCATAAAATTGTGATTTAACCTGTGTAGTATAATTTAAACAATAGTTTGTAAAAACTATTAATACTTTTATTAACAAGTTTTTACATTCCCAGAGCTTGGAAGCTTTTGTTGTAATATATTTAATAGTAACTATATGTTATGGAACCAAAAATGAAGCACAAAATTGTTAAATAATTAAAAAACGTAATTTTATTTAGAGAAAATCTTCTAGTCACAACTGGTCAGGAAGTTACTAGATTATGTCGACATATGTCGACGTGAAACCAGTAGTAGTTACAAAGTTACCGAATTCACAAAATGGTTTATTGCTTCCAGTGATTCTCAAACGATTGGACAGGCCTGCATATTATCAAATTATGTTTAGTATAGTACTAACTAAAGAGGGCTCGTCCCACCTTATATCGGTTGTGCCTAGTACATGGATACTGGGCAACAACAAAGACTAATTATGTTTAGTATAGTACTAACTAAAGAGGGCTTGTCCCACCTTATATCGGTTGTGCCTAGTACATGGATACTGGGCAACAACAAAGACTGTCCTACAGGTCAAGGACGAGAAAAAACAGCGACCTTGAAATATTAACCTTTTGACGTGCGTAATTAGAGACACAATAGTAAGACAATGGCTTGCGGACGCCGGCTACCGCCTGAGCGTTAATGAATTAAGGAGATGAAAAAAGTGTGCCTTCGGAGAATTGGAGAAAATTAAAATGTGTCGTGAAACTACAAGGCATAGCTACTTTTGCTGAAGGAATTCGATTAGAGGAACTATATTCAAATGAGGATACTGAAGATGAGGAGAGGTAAGTTTTACGACGTGTTTTATTCGACAATAATTCGACGAAGTGACGCACCCCACTACCGCAGTTTAAAATCCGCGGCCCTGTGTACGTAAAATGCAGTAGTGGGGCGCGTCACTTCAGAAGTTTATACGGGTTGCAGACCAAGAGCTAAGCTAAGTTAGTTTAGCTTAGCTCGCATAGCTGACGCAGTTTTCCATACTTGTGTGCAGACCGCAAACTATGCGAACTAAGCTATGTGAGCTAACTAAAATATGCGAAGCTAAGTTAGTTGTGTATGCCGATGCGCAGCTACACGAGCTAAGCTAAGCCCCTCCCGCTACCCCGCACACCCTTTGCACATCCTTCGCCAGTGCTGTCCAGTGTTCTTTGTTGTACGCACGGTCGTTTAGTAGCGATTATGGAGCAATTTATTGAAACTGTTAAACAATTTCCTATACTATGGAACACACAATCAAAGGACTATCACAACTTAATTAAAAAGGATGTTGTATGGAAAAGAATAGTGGAGGAAATAAGTAATCCAGACATACCAGACGGTAATTTTAATTAGTATTTATTTAAAGTTTAATCTAATTTATGTTATTAAAATAATTACAAAAGGATTCTCTGACACGAAATGCTTCTCTAGTTGCTCGTAAGTTGTCGTATTGTACCGATCTTAAAGTTTGCTGTTCTTCAATATTGACGGTATTTGCGTTACTAGTTGTCGTTCTTGAAGACATTAAATAATTGTGCAAGATACAGGTAGTCTTTGTAATGACGTCTACTAGTTCTAATTGACATTCGAATGGTCGACGAAACACACGAAATCGCGCTGACAGTATGCCGAACGCATTTTCTACTACATTTCGTGCTCTACTGAGACGATAGTTAAAGGTGTTTTTTGCTCTGTTATCTAAACATGTACTCCGTGGGTACAATCTCATAAAGTGTTTTTGTAATGGGAATGAATGCTTGATCACCTATAAACACAAAAGGTGTTGGATCGCCATTAGGCGTTAAAGGTTTATGATTAGGTAAGTTTAGTTGCCCGTTTTGTAATTTGTAGCCAAATGCGCTATCTGCAAAAATACCTCCGTCGCTAAATCGGCCCATTGAACCAACGTCTATTATAATAAATCTTTTGTTCGCATCAACGACTGCGAGAAGGACGACAGAATAAATTTTTTTATAATTAAAATAATTAGAACCCGACTGTGGAGGGCATTTTATTGAGATATGCTTCCCATCCACGCCACCAAGGCAGTTAGGAAATTGCCATTTATCATTAAAGTCTTCTGCAATTGCTTCCCATTCACTTTCTGTCGGTAACTTCATATATATTGGTTGCAAATGAATCCAAAGTGCATTGCACACATCTTTCACAATCAAAGAAACTGTGTTATTACCCACTCTGTAATTATATCCAATTGTTCTAAAGGAGTCACCAGTAGCTAAAAACCTGAAACATATAAATATTTATTACTAAGTTTGACTTGGTGTTTGTTACAGTGAAAACTGCGAAGAATGAGTGGAAAAAGTTACGTGATAGTCATCGAGAGTCACTCAAAAGGATGAAAGCCAGTACAAGTGGTCAGACTGCTTCTCCGGCAAATAACTGGAAATATGCCGAGTTACTCGAATTTCTTTTACCCCACATGAAAAACCGTAAGAGAACCGGTAACGTATCAATTAATAATAAAAATACATTGGCCAGTACATCAACCCAAAGTCAAAGTATTTTGCTCGGTGCATCAACTGATAATCAAAATACATTGCCCGGTACATCGATCGAAAGTCAAAATACTTTGCCCAGTACATCAACTGAAAGTCAAAGTATTTTGCTCGGTGCATCAACCCATAATCAAAGTACTGAGATTTTCGAAGAAATTCCGAATGATGATGATGAAAACACATTCGAAGCACCAAGGATAAAAAAAAGAAAAGTTGGCGATGACTCATCATTACGCGACTTACTTCAGGATGTCGATAACGATTTTATGAAACGATGTGAGCAAAGAGAGAAACGGAAGGCTGAGGAGGCAAAAGAGGCGGAGAAACAAAAACATCCGTTAAATTTGTTTTTTTACAGTATGTGCGAGTCAACTAAAAAGCTTCCCGATTGTATACAAAGAGATGTTAAAAAAAAAGCTTTTTCAAATTGTAAACGAAGCAGAGGAAAATTATGAAAGTTATTTGTCTAGGCAGACTTATCAATATGGGTACTCATCATCATCTAGCTTCTCGACACCAGCTCAAAACGATAGCTTAGAAAATTTGTAATGTAACCTTTTGTCATTTACCAATAAAAAATTGTTTTAATTAAAATTGTTTTGCTTACCTCAAACAAATAGCTAATCTTTCTTCTGGCGTTATAGCCTTCCGATAGTTAGTATCTTGTTTAGTAATATCTCCGATAATCAAAGATAACAAATCATAAAACTGAACTCTTGTAACACGATAATATAACTGAAAATGTTCATCATCTAACTCATAAAATAAAGTTCTAAACTCTCCACTTGTGTGCCGAGATTGAATGTATTGACATATCCAAGACCTGGAACGTCTTTTTCTTAAATAATAATAAGTCAGTATAAAGGTGGCGGTTCGCGCCGCGACAGAGACGGGAGACCAAGACAGGAGATTGAGACCAAAGACAGCGACCATTACTTGACGTTAGGCAATATATACGCGACAGTTCGCGAGTGAGACAGAGACAGGAGACCGAGACGCGAGACAGGAGACAGCGAGACGGTCGCTGTTCCTTCCGGACCAGTAGTGTCTCGTGTCGCGCTTGTGAAAGCACACGTGTTTAGGTTTAAAAATGAGTTTTTGTGATGAAGACTGTGAGACTCTGATTGAACTAATCAGACAGCATCCTCCGCTATACAATGCACAGTTAGACTCCTACAGAGATGAAAATTTGAAGGATAATATTTGGAAAAGCATAGCTGAAAGCATAAATAAAACAGGTGAGTTATTCTTATTTTATTTATTTTGCATAAAATTAATATTTGGAAGGAAACATATAAGAAAGAAAAGGTGGAGTGGAATCAGCTCAAACAAGCCGTGTGACATGTTGTTCTTGCCAGTCTACTGCTCCTTGCTGTGACGTGAAGTAATTGGTTAATTTTACTCTAATATCGAGTCCGTTGCTGTTCGAAAACCCTCCTGTTCCACGTAATGAAACAAAATTTGAAGGCAAATTTTCTTCTTCTCGGTTCCATTGGTGTACGGGCATTTGAGCAGATTCCAAAAATCCATCTCTTAATAGGTTATGCATGCAACAGACAACCAAAATCATGTCGGTGCATGTTTCTGGCGTTATTCCAATAGGAGTGTAAAATACTCTAAACACCTGAGACAGCAAACCGAACGCGTTTTCCGATACTCGTCTCGCACGACAAAGTCGGTAGTTAAATATTTCTTTGCTTAAATCGTTTTTTGCAACTCTTCTAGCGTAAGGTTTCATCATAAAAGTATCAAGACTAAATGCTTCATCTCCAACTAAAAAATGTGGTAATATTATGTTCGAATTTGGTAGATTTTTTGGTTCTGGAAAATTAAATTCATTTCTCATGATTTGTTTTCCCATTGTAGACTTTTGGAATATTCCACTATCTCCTTCTTTGCCATAAGAGCCGACGTCTACTGCAATGAACTTGTAATTATGGTCTACAATAGCCAAAAGAACAATTGAGTAATACTCCTTATAATTAAAATACAACGACCCACTATTTTCAGGGGCTCTTATTCTTACGTGCTTCCCATCAATAGCACCTGTGCAATTGGGGAATTGCCATTTATCCCGAAATCCTTCAGATACAAGCCTAAAATCACTTTCTTTTGGAATAGGCATAAAAATTGGCACCAAAACAGTCTTTAAATGTTTTAACACCTCTTTGACTATTTGTGAAATATAAGAAGGTGATATACGAAATTCGAATGATAGCGAAGCATATGTTTCTCCAGTCGCCAGGAATCTGAAAATAAAAAAAAATAATATTATTATTTATTACAGATTCGGAATGCCGTAAAAAATGGAAACTGATCAGGGACTCTTACAACAGATATAAGCGCAAACAAAAACAATCGACGGGATCTGCAGCACCAGCTAAAAATTCAAAGTGGCAGTTTTATGAACGCTTAAGATTTTTAGAAAACACACCATCAGAACGGCAAAGCTGCACCAGTGTAGAACAAGAACAGCAAAGCTCCGCCAGTGTAGAAAAAGAAGTTACTAATACCTCCCCAGGAGTAGAACATGCAGATACTCCTCACGAAGCTGCAGACACGTCACTACATAACACTCCTTCAAAGGAGTTACCAGGCACTTCTAAATCTACACAAGAGAAATCTAATATACCAAGTAACAGTTCTGCCAAGAATACAAAGAGAAAGAGACCAAAAGAAGATGAATTTATAAAATTTATGAAGGACAGACAGGAAAACCGAAATAGACAGCTGGAGTCATTAAAATCTCAAGAATCAGTTGATGATATATCGACATTTACAAAACATATTGAAATGATGTTAAGAAAATTGAGCGCACGTTCAAGAGCAATGGCAAAAACTGAAATTTTTAATATTGTCTCGAAGTATGAGATCACAGATATCGAGAGTCAAACTGAACGCCCCTATACAAGTTCACCTTACAATTCACATTTTCCAACAATAGCGGCTTTATCAGGACCTCAAGCACAGAGTGATTCATCACGCCAGTTATCATATAATTCAAATTCATCATACAATTCATATTCTCCGATAAGTGCAGCTTCATCAGAACACCAAACACAGACTGGATTGATTGATTTAACATCTCGCCAATTACCAAATATTTCCGGTGAACCATTTCAAAGCAATTACGGTGAAATCGACCAGAATAATTTCGATGAATTGGCAAACTTACCTTAAAGTTAGTGCTAATTTTTCTTTCACTGATATTCTTCCCTTTCAAAAAAATCAATGCAAGAGCATTGATTTTTTCAGTAAATTTAATACGTAATCAAACTGTGTTTTATTCAGCCGAAAATACTTCCTGAATATATTGTCATCAAACATCAGGTGCTTCTTTACTAATAGCGAAAATGATCCTTCTTGACCTCTAGTTAAATATAAATCCTTAATAGGTAATCGTCTTTCAGTTTAGTATTTGTAATAATAATATAAGAGCAAATCATCGTCTTCTTCTTCCTCCAATAGCAGTTTCGTTACTTGGTTTTCCATCACGACACAAAACACCACTGACTTCATCGACAGACTCTCTTGAACTGAGCGGTCGCTCCACGACACTTGTCGCGATCTTCGGTCTCAGTCTCGACCTACAGTACATGCCGAAGAGACCGAGACATTTGTCGCTGTCTCTGGTCTCAGTCTCCTGTCTCGGTCTCCCGTCTCTGTCGCGGCGCGAACCGCCACCTTTAATCTTCTTTTTCTATGTGTAACGTATTCATCATCGGAACTTTCTTCATCGATTATATTCATGACGAGCGACGTCCGTCTAATTGAACTACGCAACACTGACTGAGCTTTGGCTTAGCTGTTGGTGTGCACGCTATTTATTTCTAGCTTAGCTTAGCCTAGCTTGCTTGGCATAGCTTAGTTTAGCCTTGGCATAGCTTAGTTTTCGGTCTGCAACCGGCTTTAGACTGGAAGAGCTCATGGACAATGTTTAATACAACTGAGTGCGCGAAGAGTGAAAAAGAGAGGTACGACCACGAGTCGGTCTGTCGAGTCCGTCTAAGGTCAGTTGAGCTGCGCGCTTCCGAAGGAACGCCCGCACGTCATAAGACTGTGGTACCGATAAAGCGGTGTAATTTATTACGTTTACTAGACTGAGTGTAGATCAGTGCTTAACTATTGGATTCTATTAATTTGGCGTAAGTACTTTTACAAGTTACAAAGAGCAAGTAAAATACCACACGTTTGATATAAAATGGTATTTTAAGTATTTCTATGAACTTAGTGATTTTGAGTTTTCTATAATAATTTAAAAATACTTACGCTTTTTTTCAAACTAAACTATTATTAATAAAGTATTTCATGTCTTGATTATATATATAAGATTGCATTACTCGTAGAATCAGTCTTCTCATTTTAGACGTTGTTGAATTTAAATTTTGTATGGAGACGTATACGACATTATGTTTGACATCAGGTAGGTAGGAAGGAGCACCGCGCGGCGCGTCTTTGCCTTTACTCGGCTGCCTTGCATTTACCTTATCAATCCGGTACCTTTATTATGTCTTTACTTACGACGCTCAGTCACAACGAAAACTTAGGGCCCAGTATATTTTCCTAGTAAAGAAAAATAAAAACTACTTACAGACTAGTAAACTAATAAATAATAATAATATAGCGTACGTAGAGATAGGTATTGCCAGTAATTTTTCCGCCAAATTTCGCTCGGTCACCTTAAACATCCATATCTGTTTTTTTTTTTCGTTTGGCCATCTCATGAAATATCACCTTTTAAATAATTATTATTTTTACAGATACCACAAAAATCGTGAAAATAAAAGAAAACATCCGGCTGAAAAGTCAATTGTAGAAGATTTACAAAATTTTAATACTGATTTTGAAATGATGGAAGTTACAGAAACTAAAAAAGATAACGATAATATTACGATCAAAACAACAATGAATGAACACGACTCAAATATATATTTAAATCACGCCAGTACCAGTTATAACACTATTGATGATACCGAAGCGATTGAAACGGATGCTTCAAAAATAATAGTAACGAATGAGAATTTAGCTACAATACCCGAAACTGAGAGTCAAACTGGTGAAACTTTAATCAGTTTGAGGTTGATTGAATTCAATCAAATCATAACAGAGAACAGTGGGTTACAAGCAGAAAACAAAATTCTCAAAGAATGTAATCTAAAGTTCCAAAATCGTAAGTGATTTCATTCGACGTACTTCGCCGGTTTTTTTTGCTTGTAGGTGCTTTTTACCAATAATATGACTAGACTAGAAAAAAATAATAAATATTAATATTTTTTCTAGTTAAAGAAGAAACTGACAGAGGCTTTAAAGCAATACAAGTACAACTGGACAAATTATATGATATTCTGAAACATAAACAATCTAATATTGAGACTGTTAGTGCTGCTGGTACTTCCGTATCAACAAAGTTTGATGAGGAACTAGGTCAGAGGAATATTGAATTTCCAATTAATTCTATAAAAAACTTTAGAATTACTAGAAGATCAACTCATTGACACGGATTTCGAAAAAGTTTTGGTATGGATATTGTTATTTTAATACTATAAAATATTTATCACGGTTATAATGGGTATAATATTTGTTTTTATAAATATTTCAGGTCAAAAAATTTTTTAGAATATGCGGTACGAGTGGAATGTTAAAAATAACAAAGATTGGATTACAGTTAACGAGATGTTTATTCACGGACGAACTCCTTAACCAGTTAACCTGGAAAGGAATTAAAGGCTGTACTAAAGTACCCTTTATGAACTACATCAAAACAAGAAATATGTTTTTAAAAATTATATATTTGGCTGACAACTGTTGCTCTGCAAAGGATTCTGACACATTTTTGCAGAACAGTGCGATAAAACATAGTGGCCAGCGTATGAAACAAAATTCGTGAGTGCGAACAAAATTGTTCTCATTTTGACATAGGGAGTTTTTATCGTTATAAAGAACAACGTTACTGTAGCGACCCTACAAACAATCATCCAAGCACATCACAGTCATGTCCGGCCGCCGCCACAGCACGCAGTGCACTGGCCGGCCGCTAGGGCGCGCGGCGCGCGGCGACACTGCCATGAATCATCTGCGCCTCCGCTAGCGGCCCGCGCCCGCTCTGGCGGCGCGGCGGCGACCGTAACTAATATGAAGCGACGACATCTCCGCGTCGAAGACGTTCGGACACTGACGGTGAAAGGCCGCGCAGCCTGTATTAGGGTTCATACGCACTATGCGGGTAGCCGCATTGCGGCTAGCCGTCCGGCTGACCGCAAGCACAATTATGTACGTAATATTCATTTCTATGCGCACTGCGATGCGGCTACCCGCAGACCGCTCCGGTCGCTCGGAGGGCTGCGGCCCGAGTGACGGCCAGCCGGACGGTCGCCATACACACTACGCGGATATGCTAGTGTGCGGTTGCCCGCCATTGACGGTAAACGTGTTCACCAACATTCGCGCATTTAACTGATACTTTATTACTATGGATTTCGATACCGAAAAATTTATAATCGAGATACAAAATAGGCCAGCAATCTGGAATACTAAATCCGCAGAATATTCCGATAAAAACTTACGTTTAAAAGCTTGGGAAGAGTTGGTGGAGATTTATGGAGTTGATTTATCACAGGATAAAAAAAAAGAACTTGGTAAGTGCCAATCAGTTTATTTGAAAATATTGTTTTAGTGATGATGATCCATCTTCTTTATTGTCTCAGCATATTTAAATGAAATTATCTTGCCAGATTACCCTCCCTTCGTTCATGAAATAATCTGCAAATAATTCTCGATATCTCAATGCAGTTGTATTGTTTTTGCGCACACTATCTCGAGCAATTGATTCAGTCAGTGGATTATTTAGTGAGTCTTCAAAAGAATACCCATCTTTGTCTCTCACGAAGTTGTGTAAAATACACGCAGACTTAATAATATCATTAATTAAATCGGTATTAACATTAATGGGTCTATGGAAAATCCGCCATTTATTCGCAAGTATCCCAAAAGTACATTCAATATAACGTCTAGCTCGGCAAAGCCTATAGTTAAACGTTCTTCTTGTAACATTTAAATCACGTCTTGGATATGGGCGCATCATAGTTGTACTTAAGGCAAATGCCTCATCTCCTACAAAGACGTAGGGGAAACTAGTGCTATTAGATTCTGAAATCGGTGCAGGTTCAGGGATGTTCAAGCGATTCTCCTGCATTTTTTTATAAAAGCTCGAATTCTGAAATATTGCTGAATCACCGAATCTGCCATATGCTCCAACATCAATTAAAACAAATTTGAAGCTGCTGTCACAAATTGCCATCAAAACCAGAGAATGAAAGCTCTTATAATTAAAGCACATTGATCCACTATTGTTAGGTGCTATAATTCTTATATGTTTCCCATCACAAGCCCCAATGCAGTGAGGGAAATGTGCTCGGTTAGAGAAATCATTTGCAATTTGAAGCCACTTTTCTTCCGTTGGTTCTGGTAGGCATATTTCTTTTAAGCAAAACCATATCGCGGCACATACTTCTCGTACTATTTCGGCGACTGTGCTAACTCCAATCCTAAATATGTAATGCAATTCAGCGAATGAGCACCCCGTTGCCAAATATCTAAAACAAATTTTCTTTATTGCAGGTCTCAATATTCAAAAAAAGTGGCGGAACATTCGCGACGCTTTTGTAAAGGCCCATAAAGCAAGGATGAGTCCGAGTGGGTCTGCAGCGAAAAAAAAGGATTCTTATATATTTTATGATAATCTTTTATTTATAAGAGATACAGTAACTGTTAATCGCACAGACGGTAATGCTACAGTAAATGAAGATATTGGGACGACTACACGGAATGAAGACAATCCTTCATCAAATACTGTATTGGCATCAAAGAAAAGAAAGAAAAATAATGAAGACCACATTGGTGCACAGTTAGTCGGAGTTTTAAGTAAAAATTTAGAAAAAAAAAATTTGGATGATGACAACGATCGCCTTTTTTTTCTTGTCATTGGTAAAGGATTTTAAGAAAATACCCGATCACCTGCGAATGCAAACCAAGTTAGATATTTTAAGAGTAATTAATGACGCACAACAGTTTTCTGATTACTATGCAAACACACAGTGGAGTTCTTCAAGGCCCAATTCCTATCGTGGATACCAAACGACGCAGTATTCAAGAAATAACCCCAACAGTCAGCCTATGTATCCGTCGGAATTCGGACGACCACATTCTCAAGAGTCCGCAGCGAGTCCGTCGCAAAACTTGGATGTACAATCACCATTATCAACGGCCCAACAGTCTCAAAATAGTGAACACTCGTCTTACTTGGAACTTTTTAATTCTTTAAATGATAATGACAATGATTAAAATGTGAACCCACTTTCTTTTGATCAATAATCCATAAATAATAATAAATTAACCACATACCAAATGTAATTTATTTTTCTTACCTTAGCACTAATGTTAACTTTAATTCCGGCTTAATGCAATTTCGAAACTGTGTATTTTGCTTTGTTATATTGGTTTTTAATATGTTCAAAAGTTCTTCAAACGATTTCAGACTCATTCTAGTATATCCAAAAAACTTGTCTCCATACTTTTTGAGCTCTTCGAAAAACAATTCAAAATGCTTGCTCTCATCTCGAGTTTGCAAATAAGGATGCACCCAGTACCTTTTTTTCTGTTTCTTTTTATAAAGCGAGTAAATATAATAAATAGCTGCGACTTCTTCGACGTCCATCTTGGAAATGAGCCGATCCAACCGCAAACCACTACGGTTTCTAAACGCACTTTCCGGTTGGAGTTGCGGCTATCCGCCACCCGGCTAACCGCAAGCGCAACCGCTTCCTACGGTTAGCCGGACGGCTGACCGCATTCCGGCTAACCGCATAATGCGTAGGTGCCCTTAATGTGTAGCTGCGCGCGCGCCGTGCCTACATCATCTTCGGACGGCTCCGAACTTGGATCGCGTATGATCGGGTATAACTCTTCAATACCACCACTATTTGTGCGATACTCTGCGGAAATATAAAAGCGATGTTTGTCCAATAAATCATGCCATTTTGATCATATACCATTCGCCTTTCTCTGTTTTTTAAAGCAAAAAACAAATGTAGCGCAACCTGGAAATTGATTAAAAATAAACCTAAATGTAGAGACTCGGAATATATAGAAGCTATTAAACTTAACGGTACTTTGATAGAGGATCCTGAACAAATAGCGGAAGCTTTTAATAATCATTTTATTGATTCTGCCAACATTAATATTACCAATAGCAGTAAAAATAGACCCATGAATAATGAATGTAACAGCATATATATAGAACCGTGCACGCCAAATGAAATAAGCAAAATAATTGCATCTTTAAATAATACCAAAGCCGTGGGATATGATGAGATTTCGACACAAATTATAAAATCGTGTGCTAATATACTTTCACCCATTTTGGCTCATCTGATTAATTTAAGTTTCTTCGAAGAAAAGTATCCTGACAAATTAAAGTTTTCAGTAATAAAGCCGTTATATAAAAAAAATGATAAACATGACTTAAATAATTACCGTCCAGTAACCTTAATTCCTATAATTTCAAAAATATATGAAAAAGCAATGTACAATAGAATTGTATCATTTTTAAATAAGCACAGTATTATAAGTCCGGAACAAAATGGTTTTCAGAAAGGAAAGTCGACTACACTAGCTTGCTTTCAACTTATTAAATCGATAACCGAGAATATAGATAAAAAAATACCAGTCACTGCTATATTTTTTGATATGAGCAAAGCTTTTGACTCTGTAAAACATGACATACTACTGAAAAAATGTGAAAATTATGGAATAAGAGGGAAAGCGTTAAACTGGCTTAAAGATTACCTAAGTAACAGAAAACAACGTGTTGAAGTTTTAGGAATAAATAAAGACAAAGAAGTGTTAAATTATAAATCTCAGTTCAGAGCCAATACATATGGCGTGCCTCAAGGTAGCATTTTGGGACCATTGCTCTTTCTTCTTTATATAAACGATTTGCCTATAGTAACTCAGAATAAGTGCGTGTTATTTGCAGATGATATTGCACTGGTAATAAATAACGAAAACAAAAATGAACAACACGAGGACAAAATAAATGCTGCTGTAGAAGCCATACTAGAATGGTTTGAACAAAATAACTTATGTGTAAACATTTCCAAAACAAAATATATTAATTTTTGCAATTATAAGATGACAAATAAAACAATGAAAATTATTGGGCGTAATAATGAAATTGACGAAGTTGACATTACAAAATTTTTAGGCATAGTAATTGACAAAAATTGCAATTGGAAAAAACATATTGAGAATTTATGTAACAGGCTGAACAGCTTTGCATTTGCACTGAGAAATCTAACAAAAACCGTAGGAAGAAATGCCGCTTTGTTAGCTTATCATGGATATGTTGCGTCTGTGTTAAGGTATGGATTAATAATATGGGGCAATTCTACGGACAGCGATAGGGCCTTCATTGTTCAAAAAAAGTGCCTAAGGGCTGTGTTCGGTATTGGTCCTTTAGAATCGTGTAGACCCATTTTTAAAGATCATAAATTGTTGACACTTGCATGCTTATACATACTAGAGATGGGAGTATTTGTAAAAAAACATCCTGCTCTGTTTAGTAAGGCAGATAGCGAAAATGTTTATAAAATAGGCAAAATGTCTAGAGATCCTACTAAATTAGCAATGCCTAGGCGTGGGACAGCATTTTGCCACAAAAACGCGAGTCGTATGGCAATTAAAATATTTAATATGATACCTAAGCAAATTAGAGAAATGCCAACGAATTTTTTCCAAAAAGAACTAAAAACGTGGCTCATAGACAAATGTTTCTACACGGTAAATGAATTTTTTAATTATAAAAAAGGCGCATTGAATAATAATTTGTAATTAAATTTTTGACATTTTGTATTATTTTTAGTTCTTGACATTTTGTAATTTTTTTTTGGTTTTGGTATTTTGTATATTTGTTAGTTTTGACATTTCGTATCTTTTAGTTTTTGACATTTTGAATTTTTTTTTTAGTTTTGGACATTTTGTATTATTGTTTTTTTTTTTATATTTCGACATTCTATTTTTATACTTACTCATAATTTATTTATTTTTATTCGTTTTTGCTCTGACATTTTTAATCTAATGTATTGACATTTTTATTTGATTTATTGTTAATTTTTCAATTAGATAGCATAATATTATTAATATATTTTTTGGATGTAAATAATTGAGATTCATAAAAAATTTGCATGCTGAATATGAGGCGGAATATGAAGAAACAATGTTGAATTTTAAGACCTGTACCTACCACCATATTTCAAGCAAATAAATGATATTATTATTATTATTATTATTTCATTTCTCCATAACCCAAGCAGCAAAAACTTCTAAATTGGTGACCCCGACGTGATCGACGCGGCAGACAAAAACTCAATGAAGAAGGGAAGTTTGGACTTGCTGTGGCACAACTCGACAAGGTAGATGTCGAGCAAATTAGCGACATCATATTGTCGTCGGCCAGGATGGGTAGATTTGAAGCGCTGAAGACCCGATTATTATCCGTTTACGAAGAGTCGGAGAATAAGCAGCTACAGAAATTGCTCAACGAAGTGGAACTAGGCGACCAGCGTCCCTCCCAGCTACTGCGGCGTATGCGCGATCTAGCCCGTGACAAGATGCCCGACGAAACCCTCAGGATGCTGTGGATGAGCCACCTACCCTCTTCAACGAGAGCTGTATTGGCGGTCAGCGATGAATCAAAATTAGACTCGCTGGCGGCAATGGCAGACAAGATGATTGAACAGCACAGAAGAGAGCTAGAAGAAGTGTTCAGAAGGCTTAACGATCATGGGTTACAACTAAATGTAACAAAGTGTACATTTGGTCAAGAAACACTCAACTTTTTGGGCTACACTATAACCACCAAAGGAATTAAGCCAACTGACGAGAAGGTCGAAGCAATTAAATCTTACCCACGACCAGAAGAGTTTGCACTGTATTTATTGATTTTGCGGTTATTTATACTAAATTTAAGTTCTGTTTTACATACTGTGTATTGATCTTTATAAATTATATGCCTTTCACTACAGTGCGCGGCATAAAATAATGTTTTAAAACGTCCTGTTTTGCTTTTAGCTCTGCAGTGAAAATAATCAACCCAAAAAAAAAGAAAATTGAAACTGAAAAGAAGACTACTACTGAGAATGAGGATCCTTCTTCAAACAATTTAGAAACTATAATAATATATACTTCAGATAAAGAAATTCATGAAGAAGAGACAAATGAAGGATTGCGAGATGGGTTTCGTGGGTTAGATGACAAGGAAAACAAAATCGGTATTGTTGGGGGCAGAGGATGTAAATAATTACACAACACAATGGTCACGCTTGAAAGGCCTCAGCCAATTTATTTAACACGTATAAAAATACAGACTTCACATAACACGTGTAAATACTTTCACATAATCGAGTCCTTTACGTACATACGCGTGACGCTAACTCACAAATAGTTCACAGTTACTTTACAATACTTCACTGACTCTAATACGTTAGATAACTTAGGAAATCTGGAAATTTAGGGCCGCTCCAGGAGCGTAGGGTGCCAAAACAAACTGTCGTAGTGACGCTTCAAGTCGAACTGCAGAGAGAGAACGTCGTCTTCAAGGAAAGTGCAGCTTAAGTACCTTTTCAGCCGGTCGCAAGTCGTGGGAGAGAGTCCCTATCCCTCTAGTCTGTTCCCTAATCCTGTTGAGGCCGGCTGACGTTCACCTCCCGACCCCCCGCATACAGCAAGCACACCATTGGTCATCAATAGTGGCGTGATTTTCTCCGTTGTAATCTACCAATAGAAATCCAGATTATTCTTAATGGTTTTTCTGCGCTATTTACTTCTAAGAACCGCATTATGTACTTCTAAGAACTCAGTACATAGCCTTATATACTATCCCAGTAGCCGATTGGACAATAGTCTGGCCTCTGATTAGCTTGCCCTCTATTATGTACAGCGCTTTTTTTTTTTTTTTTTTTTTTTTTTTTTTTTTTTTTTTTTTTTTTTTTTTTATTTGCAAACAAGTGACACTTATTACATAAATGCTCTGCCTCCTGAACTAGGTAGTGAACCTGTATCTCAGGAGACAGTTCCTTCCCTATACATATTACAATTCGTTTACAAACAAACAATGCCAATTGGTACTCAAATCAAGAGTCCAAAAAAAAATTTAATGAAATAAGACACGTAGGTAAGTACTTATATAAAAAAAAAATATTGATTCGTGATATAGATAACAAAAAATAAAATAGTAGTATAAAAATAACAATAATGGAATGGTTACTCATGTGGGCGTGTGGTGGGGTGTGTTATTCATGATGGTGTGTTTTTGTAGAGTTCTTAAGAATGATGATGTGTTTGTGTGTGTGTGTGTGTGGATGTCTTCAAAGTACAGTACTTTTATTTGTTTGGGTTACTGGTGACTAGATTTTCTATTTGTTCGTACTCTAATTTACTGAGCCAATTTAGTACACTTTTCCGGAAGTTGTGGTTATTTAAATTTTGTGCATTTTTAATAGAAAGTTTATTATATAAACGCGGTGCAGTGGAGTTGTAGTGTCGTTTTGCAAACGCGGATTTCACGGAAGGTGCTGGACATATAAAACGTCTCTTGGTGGTCGGTAGCAACTGAGGAATAGTGGTGCGGTGGATTCTGCGAAGTACTCGACTTACGTAGAGTTTGCGGACTGTAAGGACACCAGTACGATTGTATAAATCTGTTGTGGGGTGCCGGTATGGGAGGAACATTAAAACTTTGAGGAGCATACGCTGAGCACGCTCCAGTTCAATTATGATTGATTTGGACGCGCCACCCCAGGAGCAGATGCAATAATTAAGTACACATTCGCCTAGTGCTTTATATGTTGATATCAGAAGCTTTGTGGGTGCAACATTTCTTAGTTGTTTGAATATATATATTAATTTTCGTAGTCGAGCACTTAGACTCGAAACATGGTGATTCCAGTTTAGATTTTCATCAACTGTAACGCCCAAGTATTTTATAACATTTGATCTTGTCAAGACATCACAGTTACATTGAGCACTCCCGCGGGGATTTCGGTTACACGGGAAAGCATGAATTTTTATATTAAACCTCGAGTTCGGACGAGAGATAGCAGTCTTTGTAAAACATAGATATTTGGTCTTGGACGTGTTCAGCGACAGCAAGTTGTCTTCGAGCCACTTTGTGACAATCGCAAGACCATTTTCTGTTACCGTCCGCACCTGCTCCCATGTTTGGCCATGAAACAAGATGACTGTGTCGTCTGCAAACATAATAGTTTCCGCGTTGGGAATGGCAAGCTCCGCTAGACTGTTTATGTAAGCCAAAAAGAGAGCTGGGCCAGTCGTACTTCCTTGCGGAATGCCAAATGTGCAAGTTGCAGCATCACTGAAGTGGTTTCCTACCCTGACACGCTGTTCCCTACCCGCCAGATAGTCCTGGAACCACTGAAGGACGTGTCCCCTTATACCCATACTGCATAGTTTTGCTAGAAGTATAGGAATCGATACAGTATCGAATGCTTTTTTTAAGTCGAGGAAAACACCAATTACTTTCTCTCCTGCATCGACATGCTTTGTAATTATCGATGTCAACTTTAGTAGGGCATCATTTGTAGATATTCCCTTTCGAAATCCAAATTGGCGATCGGTTAACAACTGATTTTTTTCCAAGTAGCTGACGAGTTTTTTTGTTACTAGCTTCTCAAGAACCTTTGATACACACGAGAGCAGCGAGATGGGCCTATAATTTGAAGGTCGTTGCTTATCATCAGCTTTGTGTATAGGTGTAACTATTGCCTGTTTAAAAATGTTGGGAAAAGTGCCGAGTCCCAAGCTTAGATTGCAAAGGTAGCTGATAGGTTCTGCCAGTACGTCTTTAGCTAACTTGATTAACCTACTAGAAATATTATCGGGGCCAGGTGCACTATCTATTTTCAGAGATGCAATAATGCTGCCTATTTCTGTTGCGTCTGTAGGCGTGAAAAACATGTTGCATGGCGTTGTGTTTGTATCTGGTGTGGTAGCTAATTCGGCTTCAGTTTTGTTTAACCTGCGGAGAGTGGCATCAGCTAGCTCACTACCAATAGAAGTAAAGTACTTGTTTACCTGATTCAGTGACCTAATTGGTGTGCTGTCTATATGCAGTAGTTCTTTAGGTGTATCATTACTTTTTTTCATATTGCAGATGTCCTTTATGATACTCCAGGTTTTTTTGATATTGTTACTATTAATTTCTAGTTCCGCACGGTAGTATTGAGATTTTAGTGATTTAATAATTTTATTGCATGAATTTCTATAGTTGGTATATATCTGGTGCAGCTGTTCGTTTTCAGGTTGTTTCTTTGATTTTTGATGAAGCTTGTCTCTTTTACGGATACTTCGAACAACGCCTACAGTAATCCATGGCTTCAGTAGGGCTTTTCTTTTAGGTTTGGAGGAGATACTTGTACAATTACTCACAATACCCTGGATCGTCTCAACCAAGTACTCCGCGGCGACGTTAGCATCATCTAGCTTATAAAATTCAGACCAGTCCACTTCTTTTAGCTTTAAATGTGCGGTAGCATAATCTAGTTTTGTACTTCGATACACAAGTTTCCTTTTAGGTAATCCTGCGTGCCCAATACACAATAGAATAGGACTATGGTCTGTTAGCTCTGGAAAGACGATTGTTTGCCATCGTTCTTTGGATCTTACCATAAAATGGTCCAGGCAGGTGTTGACTCTAGTTGGGTATATTATGCCCTGTTGTAAGCCATGCGATGCCATGATACACAAATAGTCATTTGTATAACTGTTATTTACGCCACAAGGCAACGTATTGATATTGATGTCCCCAGTAAAGACTATTTCTCTATTATGAATCCCATTAAGAATCTCGTCAAGTGATGTTAGGTAGAGTTGCGGGTTTTTGTAGCTAGGAGGACGATAAGAGCAAACTATACTATGCCGAGCCGTGTCCAATTGCAAACAATTACCCTCCAACATGCTTGGCTCAGAAGCAACAACACTGACTTCAGTTCGAACGTATGCCACTATACCGTCATTCTGGTTCAAGGTGTTCTTAGTGTAGTACACGTTATAGTCATTTAGGCTGGGAGGTGCAACTCCCTTTTTTGTCCAACACTCAGTTAGTACTATGATATCTACTGTTGTATTGATGGTTGCTAAAAAGGAAAGCAGCAAATCAAAGTTACAGTATATACTGCGAATATTCAAACAAAGAATACAAATAGGATTCAAACCCGTGGTATTATTTAAAATAAGAGAACATTGAGATGAATCCGTAAGCTGCGTGCAGTCAACACTACCAGTGGCGTCAAGGTCATCAATTATAATCAAGTTGGAATTATCGAATTTTGTTACGAGAGAACCTGAGGTACCAGCTATATGACCGTCTGAAGTTATGTACTTGCAACTGTGGCATCAGTAATGATGTGGTTTCCATTTGATAGTAAGAACTGAAGGCTATTATAAGCATAAATTCAAACTTTTCATTGTATGTGTATATGTGCTTGTAAATAGTTTGTGTCAATAATTGTGTGTTTATGTTTTGAGTGTTGTGAAAGTGTGAGCAACCATTTGCGCCACAGTGTGTTACTGCCGCAGTGTAAATATTCAGAAAGTACAGGCGCTGTTGGCAGTCTGTTATTAAAGCAAAAAAAGAAGGTAAACAAAAAAAGATAAAAGCTAGAACTAAAAAAGACATAAACATAAAACATTGCATGCTGCACTTAGGTTCAACAATTACAGTAAATAGTCATTGTTTTTTAAGCTTATTGAGATCAGATTCACTGTCCACTAGAATTTGCTTCTGTCCTTCAGCTTTTCGTAGGAATATCCGTCCATGCGATACCCAGCAGAACGAGTATTTGTGTTCTTTGGCAAATTCTCTGCATAAATAAAAAAAAAAGCTTCCTTGCGTCCTTATGTACATACATTACGCATCTATGAATGACGTAATGTTGATTATATTTAGTGATTCTAAATTACATGCTCGTGTCCGTAACAGGTATGTTACTTAAAGAATAACGCCGTTCATTTTATCTAATTATCTTTAATATATGCAAAATTTGCTCATCACGTACAGGACGTCGTCGCCGTTGAGAATCACGAGACATTTTGATCGGCGAGAGCGCGTGGTCTTCGCTCGATCGCTTGCACAGTACTAAAAGCTATGATCGCGGCGCGTGACTCGCGGGGACGAGGGGTCTTGGAAGGGTGCGGGGTGGGTAAGTACCAAGGATGCCGAATCTACGTATTTATACGTATACGTACTTATACGTATACCGGCACCCAGGCAGGCTTTTTTTTCGCTGATGCCATATACGTATATATCCGTAAATAGACAAATGTATGGTGGCAACCAACTTTGGCCGTACAGCCAATTTCGGCATTCATTCTCTCGCGCGTTTCTCGTACACACGGGTGTACGAGAGAGTTGAGTGCCCATCGCGCAATTGTACACACGGGTGTACGAGAGTGACTTGCACCGATTGGATATTTTTTCTGTGACGTATATTTTCAAGTTGCAACCCGTTCTTTATTTGATTGAACAGAATAGTTCATTCGCTTTCTATTAAAATATTTTCCATTGGCAATATCGATACATGGAATGAAGAAGATTGAAAAAAATAAAGTGATCCGTCATTCAGCTATCTGTCACTTTTTGGAGCCATTGTTGCGTGTGGTTGCGTGCGGACGAAAATCATGTTTCCAATATTAGAAAACGGTGAGTAATCTTATAAGATTTATATAGAATTACTGAGAAATAAGTGTAGATTACGTTGCAAGTGTTTGTTTTTGGAAAAGTAATAAATATGCCAGTGAAAAAGTGACGAAACTTGTGAAGATGCGTATTTTTTTCCGTCATGGCCGTCGTGTTTCGACTTGTTTTAGTGCAAAATTTATCTCGAAATGCTTTGAAATCTACATAAGTTGTTAGTTTATTTACCTATAAACATAATGAAGTTACTACAAAGTGATATAATTGCATATTGTTATCATAATCGTTGTTGAAAGAAAATAAACCGGTAAAAATGGCGCCAAAGTCGTAAACATTGCATAAAGTACAGACAGCAAAAAAATTTTTTCGATTATTTTTTTGTTGTGATTATTGAATATTCAGTATAACGTAAATATTGTCTTAGTGTTCATATCTATGAAAGCCAAAATATGTAAAGATTATTTTATTTTTCGATTTTATATTTTTCATGATCAAAAAAAAAATTTTTTTTCTTCTATTTTACATTATTTCGCATTTACTTAGGCAGGGTATTATATTATACTTAGCAGGCATTTATGAGTTGAGTTGGGTGATCAAAACATTGTACAAGTACTAATGTTTTTCATTTTATTTTAAGATTACGTTCTCGAAGCGTCACCCCTGTTGGGGATGACCGGGACAGCCGTGGCAGCCCCGGGCCTAACCGGCTACCCTCGGCTCGTCGGGCCCTGTTATTGGACCTCGTATGGAAGGCCCCGGAACGGGAAATGGACGGTCCCTCACCACCACGGTGAGTGTCTTTTTCATAGCGTTACCTACAGTGTTTCTTTAGTTTCAGTGGTGTAATTTGTAATTGTTTCTTTTTAGGTCTCGAGCTGTCGTCGTCGACCAAACACCTGGGGGGGTTCTCTACGGTTGACCGAATCGACGGTGCCGATCGAGAATTCCCCAGGTGGAAGAGTCCACATCAGCGAAGCAGGGCAGTCCAGGCCTAGCCTGGACTTGCCTATTGGGTAAGTTAATTTTCCTTCACAGTCCTCCTAGGCTATCACGGTGCCATGGGTGTACGACATTGCATTTATTTGTGTTATCTTTATCTAGGGCTGATGAGGCAGAGCTCCTGGATGATTTGGACTTGGACGACGACGAGATCATGGAGCTCCAGTCCAAACATCCCGGGTTCATCCAGCAGAGGTTGAGGAGGCTGCGAGGTGGCGACGCACCGGGGCCATCGAAGGTGCCAACTAAAGCCAGCGCCAGCAACACGGTTGCTCTGGCTTCTCTTGTCTCTAGTGCCATGTCTGAGGCAAGCGTTTCCTCCGAAATTGATGTTCGTCCATCAACTTCGAGGGAAAAATTGCCTTCACGGACGGTAGCTAGAGATTATGGTAGTGACCCCGACAGCGATATCGAGGACGTATACGATGTCTCGGCCATACCAGTTGTCAGGAATGGAATTCCTGACTCCGAGGAGCTTGAGGAACCGGTAGAGGCTTTGATAAACGAGGTCGATACGGGGATGGATAACGCTATCGATACTCTTTTGGGTGATTCGAGTAGTTTCAAGTGGGAAGAAGACTTTGGATCATTCAGGGCTGTTCGTGAGAATTTCTCAGGTCCTACCCCTGGGTCAGTCAAAGACTACGATTCACCCTATGATGCCTTTACCGATATTTGGGACGAGGAAATCATAGGGTTGATAGTCACGGAAACTAACCGATATGCCCATCAGGTTATCGATGCTGAGCGTGAAGCAGGGACATTGAAAGAATCATCTCGCCTTCATTCGTGGACGGACACAAATGCAGACGAAATAATGACTTTATTCGGGATGTTGATGTATATGGCTATCGACTCGCGGTCGTCGATAACCGAATATTGGTCATCAGACGATGTGCTCCATTTGCCGGGGTTCAAACGTCTGATAACCTATAATCGGTACATTTTGCTAAATAAGTTTCTTCATTTCGTGGATAATTCAGCTGACGCAAGTCAGCCAATGTCGCGAAATGAGGGTGCTTATTTAGCAAAACAATCGGCCAAGCTGAGGAAGGTGGCTCCTATTATTGAACATCTCAGTAATAAGTTCAATTCCTTGTACAACCTAGGTGCTGAATTCAGCATCGATGAGTCTTTGACCTTATTCAAGGGTCGTTTGTCCTGGATCCAAACAATAAGGTCAAAGGCTGCACGATTTGGAATTAAGTCATATGAACTATGTGAGTCCCGCACTGGTTATATGTCGAGATTCCAAATCTACACCGGTAAAGATGACAGTACTGATGGTAATCCATTACTTGGCGTCGATTTGGGAGGGAAGAGCACTAAAGTAGTTCTAGAGCTTTTGCAAGGTCTCGAACATCGGGGGCATTGTGTGGTGATGGACAATTTTTACAATTGTCCAGCATTAGCACGGTACCTCAAGAGTTTAGGCTTTGATTGCTTTGGAACTCTTCGTGTGAACCGTCGAAACGTCCCTAGTGCCATTGCAAAGATTCCGAGGAAAGTGAGCAAGGGGACTATTATAGCTCGCCATTGTGGAGATGTATCCATCATTGCATGGATGGACTCCAAAAGGGTGAATATAATATCCACCTATCACACCCCCGAAACGTACATGGGAACTAGGGCCGGAAAACCACTTCTGAAACCGGTTTGTGTGAAAGATTATAACGGCGCCATGGGGGGTGTTGATCTAAAGGATCAAAAGCTCTCCATGTATCCGTTAGAGCGAAAGAGATGCCTGAAATGGTATATGAAGATTTTCAAAAGGTTAATGAATGTGAGTGTGCACAATGCGTTTGTGCTGTACCGAAGTTCAATGGCTCGCAGAGATAAATTGGCTGAATCGCATCGGTAGTTTCGCTTTGAACTTGCAAGGTCTCTGATCAAACGGCATCGGCCCTGTTTGACAGAGATTAGCCAAGTTCCAGGGGATCTCATGAGGCTGAGGCGAGATATCGAACACGAGCCAATGTACACATCGGGCAGATCGAAAAGAAAGCGATGTATGATATGTTATCGACAGAAGAAAACTAAATTGATTCATTCTCGGTGCGTTCAGTGCGATATATATCTTTGCTTTGAAGACTGCTGGAGAATTTGGCATTCTGCAGCAGAGCTTCCGGGCGAAGATCTTATAGAGCGGCCGAGACCGAAGCGCCGAGACTAATCATTTTAGGGCATGGTCGTGAAGCGTGGTTGTTTTATGAATGTGGTGTGGTGATCTGGGGCCTCTCGTGCGGGTCGCGTTTCGACGGGACGTCTAACCGTTGAACATATCTCGTTTATTACTGCTTCAGTTGCTGCTATCGGAGGCGTTACTACTATCGGGGACGAGACGATAGCCTAGTAGCGCCTTCTGCGTTGGCATATTCATCGGGGACTGGTATCTTACGGGACAGATATCAGTCTCAGTTTGTGCGTTGTAAATAATGATCGAATACTCATTATATGTAATGTACAAATACATTTGTAATTTTTGCTTTAGTCTGAGATTGCGCATTGTGAAATTGTATATTTTTGAAAGTAAAATCCATAATACAGGACAAAATCTCAATGTGTAAAGTGAACCTTATGACAAAATATATGTTTTTACATTTTTATTTTTATTCTTTTATTTTTTCATAACATAAATAAATTCCCTGAAAAGAAGTACATTTTATTCCAAATCATTCAAAGGCTTCTCTGAGAAAGGAAGGAAGATTGGTGGTTGATGCAGTTGTTAGTAAGTATATAACTGAACGAGCGACGACTTAGTGAGGGTCGTGGAAATCCACTGGATGCGAGACACACAGAACCGGTCATTGTTGCGATGTTTGGGGTTAGGCCTTTATACAGCAGTGGATGTCTTTCAGCTGAAATGATGATGATATGTATAAAGATCATCGTCTAGTTCTTTGAATGACGTAGGGATCCGATAAGAAAGGATTACTCAAAATTCTATCAAAAACGGGGGGGGGGATTTGTGTGGAAACATGTACTTTCCTGTGGTTGAAACCGCTGGTAAAAGCAAGTCTATCATCATCATTTCAGCCAAAAGACGTCCACTGCTAGACATAGACCTCCCCAAAAGGGGGGGGGGGTTGAACCATAACCCACCACGCTGATCCAATGCGTGTTGGCGGGTCGCCATAGCTTCATGGCAAGGGTGCACCACGTGCAGGTGAGGCTTGGGTCCCCATGGATGTTGAATGGGACACCTATACACCCCGCTAGTCTAAAGCTAGTCTATATTGGTATATAACTAACATATCAACGCAAATCCGAAAAACACATGAAATAGGAGTGTGACATTTCGCACAATTCCTTAGCACTGTTCTTTGTATGACGAAGATATCCGATAAGAAAAGATTAATCTAAATTCTATCCCAAAGGGGGAGAAAAATTTTCATTTTCACTCAAAAATATAGGTACATAAAACATGCAATAATTAGCCACTCTGAGATAATAATACAAGACGTACAATGATTTAGTTTCACTATATCAGATCTTGACAAAATTTATACGAATCTACCTTGGGAGTATTTTGCTTTTCAAATATATCTTTTTTTATCCATACTAAATCGATTGAACTACTACTGGCTACTTTTACTTACCACAAAATCTAAATACCTTGATAAAAACATACTTACACGCGAACAACACCTACTATTCTGGTTCTAACGGTTTTATAAAATATAAATAAAAATAATTTTTTTTTTTTGTAAAACAATATTACAAAAAAAGTTTATTTACAATAAAGTAGCTTTACTAACAGTAACATAACAAAAATCATTATAAACACCACTAATAACACATTATAAAAATACAGTAAAAAATTTATAGTACATCGAAAATTTCTTCTCGTAATCTTTTTCTGGCAACAGTACACCGAGGTACCTATCTCGTCAGTGTTTACATTTTGCGCGCCAGTAATGGCGGCTTTTTGCTGAGTTGCGGAAAAAGTGATTGTGTCGTGTAATTATTGTGTTTTGGATGTGATACGAGTAATATTGTTTTTGCGCAAATGTATGGACTATCGTATTCAAGTGTTTTTTTCGAGAATATGTGTGTGGTTTTGGTGTAATGTGAGAAAGTTAAAGGTTATGTGTAAGAAAATTTGTAAAATGCCAATTTATCTCGTCGCTACGAAGTCAGGTCAGTTTCATTTATTTATAATCTTACACAGTTCGATAGGAAAACTAATGGGCTTTCCGGGAAGGTATAATTTATTGCATATAATTATCAATATAACCACGAAATTTGCGTTTTTCTCAAGGTCAAACCAAAAAAAAAAGAATAATCGAAAAATCCTCGACGCGTGAGGCATTTTGGGTGAATGTTCGCGAACGTTCGAGAGGATATCAGATTCAGATTCTGACAACGGTGATTTTTCTTCTGGTTCCGGCGAAGAATATTGCCCAGGACGTGAAGAACATAGAAATTTGTCTACCTCTTCGTCAAGCTCTAGTGCCAATGAATCCTTGGTCGAAGCACTGTCATCAGAATTGGACCCAGAATATCAGCGGACGCATGGATCTTCAAGACCGAGTCAGTTTGTTTTTACAGGTGAGCCAGGCGTAAAAGTAAATACAAACTTCACACCGGCGTCATTAGCAGATTTATTCTTCTCAGAAGAGTTCGTCAAAACTTTAGTTGATGCAACTAATGACTATGCCAACCGAACAGCTCGACCTTTACAACAACATTCACGGTTCAAATATTGGAAAAGACACCAATCCTCACGAAATGAGAAGGTTCATCGGGATGTTACTTTATATGGGCATTGTACAATTACCAGTGATTTCTTACTACTGGCGATTGGATAAACTTTACAATTTGCCGTTATTTCGATCCCTCATGAGTAGAAACAGATTTCAGTTGTTGCTACGATATTTTCACTTTTCGAAAGATGATGATAAAGCTACGAATAATCGCCTTCATAAAATAAATCCTATCTTGGAAAGATTCAATACTTTGATGCCGGAAATATATTACCCAGAGAAAGATCTTAGCATAGACGAATCGATGGTGTTATGGAGAGGGCGTTTGATTTTCAGGCAGTATATAAAAAACAAAAAACACAAATATGGTGTTAAGCTGTATGAATTATGTGAGTCTTCTGGTTTAGTAATGAAAATTCGTGTCTATAGGGGCAAAAGTGAAAGACCATCACCCGGAACATTGCACAGTACAGAGGTTGTTCTTGATCTTCTTGATGGGTACTTAGACAAAGGCCATATCCTTTACGCAGATAATTTTTACAACTCTGTAGATTTGACAAGACGTCTACTATTACGTAAGAACCGAAAAGGCAATCCAGCAGCCGTGACTACAGCACGACTGAAAAAAGGTGAACTGGCTTTTCAGTCATGTGCCGACATAACTGTTTGCAAGTGGAGAGACAAGCGAGATGTTTTGGTTATTTCAAACAAACACAAGCTGGAAATGGTAAAAGTAAAGAACCAGAATGGGAAAATTTCAAATAAGCCAAACATAGTTGCTGATTATAATTTAGGCATGTCTGGAGTTGACCGAGGTGACCAAATGATCTCGTATTATTCTTGCCTGAGAAAAACATTGCGATGGCATAAAAAGTTGGCTCTGCATATATTTGATGTTTACGTGCAAAATGCGCACAGGCTTCTTCGAAAACAAGATCGAACTTCCAAGATGAGGCTGCTAAAATTTCGTGAAGAATTTGTTACACATCTGTTGGGAATGTCGAATATTGATACAGAAACTTCTACATCACGGACGTCCATGTCATCACAATCAATCCATCCAGCAAATCAGATGTCTAGAGCTTCTCCAGATAATTTCCACTACTTGGAAAAGATACCTCCCACCGAAAAAAAGAAGATCCCCGGTAAACCATGCAGACTTTGCACTAAACAAAAATAACGCAAAGAAACCTGTTACTTTTGCCCTGTATACCCCGAAAAGCCGGCCTTATGCATTCTTGAATGCTTCAAAATATATCACACAGATCCTAGATTTATGTAGCCTGATTTTGTTAGTTCTTTTTTATGTATTAGAGTCCCAAAATATATCTTACAAGTCTTACAAAAGGCTGATTAGAAGTTACGATTATGATTAATATTTCAGAGTTACTAAAATGTAAGACTGGTTTCGTTTTGTTCGGAAAAATAATTAAGTAAGTTTTATTTTATTTTAGTGTTTGCGCCAATAATCAGCAATAATGCCAAGTCGTTCTTTGATTTTCAGAACAAAAATTGAGGTTCTAAATTACAAAAAAAAAGTATTACTTTAGGTCTAAAAATTTCCAAAAAGCTTTTGAATTTTTGTGTTTTCTTCTTACTTATTGTCAATAAAGTTACTCTTTTATTAAAGCTTGTTTTATTTGAGATGCCATCCTATATAAAAATACCTTATTGGTGAGGCCAGCTACTGTAGATTCTATTGAAACTCGTATAAAAGTCCTACGTATCTATCCGTAGTCGGCGTCCTGCATTGAAACCATATCGTCGGCTAAGAGTGTAAACCTGCTAACTCCACATTTGACCAAAATTACATTTTTATACAATCTGTTAGAGAAAGTTAGGCCACACGGACTGTAAAACCAGCTAAACTCACTCTCAACGTAAAATTGGCGAAAAAATGTGATGCGTAAAACAGCCAAATCCATTTTATTCAAATTGCGCGGCTAAATCCATGATCGAAGCCATTTTGTATTGGGTCTTCGGCGTAACAACGTTCCGTGCAATAAAAATTAGTTTTCTGTCAAATAACTCAATTGTTTCAAGATTGCATGGTTGAAATATAGCAGAGGTAAGCCTTTATTATTACTATTCACTTTTCGTTTTACGTCTAGTATTCAATAAGTTTTTTTTGGTTATCAACTTGGTAACCTCTAAAAAGTTTTAATGTAGGAGTTAGCAGTTTTTCTTAGTCATTCCTATATTTTTTGGAAGATAGCAGTTATTTTGTATTGCCTAAATCAACCTGTGTACGTATCGTAATAAATTACAAAATCATTATTTAACTACAAAACAATAGTACCTACATATGTTATCTATGAAGTGATCGGATTGTCGCTTTCCCGCTTATTTTATTTTTTTTTTTTTGTCCTGTGGTCATCCAGCTATACAGCCAGTATTTTTCACGTTAATCATTAAAAAAAAATGGCAAAGATTTTTCCGAAATCTATGTTATTTTAGAGAAATAGTTGTAATTAAATTATATTAAAGATACAATTCTTAATACTTAACTTTGTTATTTTAATTTTAAATCGCGCTGTAATTTAGTGGCTGTTTGAAAAGTTAGAACATGGTTCAATAGAAATGTCAAAATAGAACTAGTTTTTTTTTATTGGAAGTTGTCTGTTGAAAGCGATTCTCCCTAGGTCTGCAATACATAACTTTCAACCCGCTGATCAGGCATGTAATGACCTACTTTCAGTTTCAGAGTATGAGTAATTAAAATTATATTAATACATACATATTATCAGGTACAAAACTAATATGGGTGTGTTTATTGTTTTTGTTTTAGATGTCTTCAAATCAACTTTGGCGTAGCAAAAAAAATATTGAGTTAGTGAAAAATAATGATGATACTTACAACAGTCATCCCTGAATCACCGTCTCTTTTAAACGAAGAAAATTTGATTGAAAATGTTAATTTTGAATTTATTAATAACCTACCAATAGTCTTGACTTCTGATGTCAGCCATTACATACAAACTGTAGCAAATATAGATGTTCTTGGATCTGATGACTGCACACTTAGTCTGCTGATGACGAAGGGTAATGACGATGATTCTACTTTAGCGGTGTTGTATAGTGACGACGGGAATATGTTGACAAATGAAATTAATGAAATTAGCGAAACTTCTACAAGTCAAGTCCAAACAACCGATGCTCCAAATGATTATGATACCAGAGCATGTTCAGTTTTGACTGCGGATGCTATTGTGACGGGTTCGGCTGATGTGGTGATAGTTAACGATAACTGCACTGTTAATACCGGTTCTAGCTCAGTACATCTATCAAATCAAATTGAAGACCCCATAACCGATGAAAGTGACCAAGAAGCCTTAGTACAGTTAGTACCTTATGATATAAATTCTGAGTCAAACTCTGGTTCTGATGACAACTATCCAGAAAGAAGTACTAAGCGAAAAAAAAGAGCACTGGTTAAGAAATCTAATTGGTTTGCAGAAAAAAACAGAAAACTACGAGAGGCAGGCAAAAAATATTATGGAAGGAAAAGAGAAGAATCCTGGAATTATGAGGTTCCAAGAGAGTCACGGAAAATAAAAGCTATATGCAAATGTAAAGAAACTGCAACAGGTGTACTTAAGTGTACCAATTTGACAGAAGAGGACAGAAAAGATATCTCTAAAACCTTCTGGAGTATGAATTGGCCTGAAAAACAGATTTACTTTGACAGTCTTGTGATATCTGCACCAGTAAAAAGACAACGAGGTAGAAAAAAAGCTGAGGAGTCTAGAAGAGCTCAGTCTTTGATCTATTTTCTAAAATTAAAGTTTGTAGAACAATGTTTCTACATACTCTTGGCATTGGAACATGGACGGTCTTAAACTGGAAGAACAATGTTTTAAGACGATGCAAAGAAAAATCTCGTGAGCAAAATCAAGAGGAACTAACTACTTCGAAGCCATTTGCAAAAGAGCGTCAAGAATTATTCTGTTTTTTGGACTCTTTACCCGTCATGGAATCACATTACTGCCGAGCATCAACTGAAAAAAAATACCTTTTACCTGAATGGACCTCAAAAAAAGGTGTTTATGACTTTTACGTAAAAAATTGGTGTGAACAACATAACGTAAAACCTCTTTCTATCACTATCTTCAATGAGGCATTTGATACTAGAAACTTAGGACTATACTTCCCTAAAAAAGATCAATGCGAGAGGTGTGCTTTGTATAAAGTTGGAAAATTAACTGAAGAAGATTACATAGAGCATCAAACCAAAAAAGAAGAAGCGCGAGCAGAAAAAGAAAAAGATAAAGAAAATGAAAATATTGTTTTTACAGTAGACCTCCAAGCGGTGTTAATGGCTCCTAAATCCAAAATAAGTAGCTTGTATTACCGAACTAAACTCCAAATACATAACTTGACTTTTTTCAATTTAAAAAATAAGAATGGGTTCTGCTATTTATGGAATGAAAGTGAAGGAGGCTTAAATTCCGAAGAATTTGCTACTATTTGGATGGATTTAATAGAAAACAAAGTCGTACTCGGAAGACTCTGCTGAACTGATGAAAGTGATTTTTTATAGTGATGGATGCACTTACCAAAACAGAAATGCTGTCTTGGGTAATGCGTTACTCACTACAGCCATGAATAAAAATATTGTGATAGAGCAAAAATTCCTCGAGGTTGGGCATACGCAAATGGAGGCGGACTCCATGCATTCGACCATAGAGCGTGCTTTAAAAAACAAAGATATTCATGTACCAGCAGAGTATATATCCATCTGTAGATCTGCAAGGAAAAAACCACGTCCATACGAAGTAAAATATCTAAACTACCAATTCTTTAAAAAGTTCAATGAGGTTCAATTTTATAAAAGCATTCGTCCTGGCCGATCTAAAGGAGATGCAAAGGTTACAGATATCCGGGCTCTTCGCTACACTCCAAATGGAGATATTTATTATAAACTTAGATTCCCAGATGAGTGGAAAATATTACCACAAAGAAAATCCTCATCGGTGACACCTGTTCCATTTACTGGTCTACAAAATTTATACAGTGACAGGCCAAAAATTAGCGCGAGAAAGTTCGAAGATCTTCAATACTTGAAAAACACCTTACCAGAAGATTATCGCTCTTATTACGATAGCTTACCTCATAATTAAAACAGAAAAAAAAAATGATAATATTAAGGAAAAGAAGAATAATATTTTGTTTTGTTATTTTGATTATAATTTTATGAAAAGAGGATTTCAGATTATTTAAGTTTTATTTATTCCATTTTTTGTTTTCTCAAAATTTTTTGATTAAAAGACTGATCTTTAAGTATTAGCCAAATATATAACTGTGATGATTACTAAGAAATAAATAGACTGATTAACTAAACAATTAAATTTATTTAACCTATCCTTAATCCTCTGCTATCCTAAATCTTCCGAAAAACCTGCTATGTCCACAAAATAAAACGTTTGCTACCAAAAAAACCTTCTAAGTCATAAAATCACTTATAACTTATTAACGGCCAAATTTTACTATTTTATTAGTTTCTGTTAATGTTGTAGCGACATCTATGGCGTCACATAAGAACTAATCCTGCATCGCGCAATCAAAGTTCTCCGCGCGATTGGAACATATAGAACAGCCCGAAATCATCTATCGGGCAGTAGCCCACCAGACATAACACCCGTCTTGCCGGAGGATCCTCCCTTTTCAACGGAGGTTTGCGGGACTTTACTCTCTGTTCCACATACCCCTATAATTTGGAGGTAAAGTCCCGCAAACCTCCGTTGAAAAGGGAGGATCCCCCGGCCAGACGAGTGTTATGTCTGGTGGGCTACTTACTGCCCGATAGATGATTTCGGGCTGTTCTATATGTTCCAATCGCGCGGAGAACTTTGATTGCGCGATGCAGGATTAGTTCTTATGTGACGCCATAGATGTCGCTACAACATTAACAGAAACTAATAAAAACAGAAACTAATAAAATAAAATACACACACACCCTCACATATATATACACACACTCTCACACTTACTCACACAAACTCATCACGCATGTTCCACTCGCACTTTTTTGTTTTTGTTTTTATTTTTTACTTTACTCTTTTTATTCCGGTTATTGTACAATGTATGTTACGACGAAAGAGACTACCCTCCACGACACAGGGAATCCTAGTGTGGAGGATAGTGTATTTTATTACATTATGTCATGTTTTTCTGGACAATAAAAGGATTATTATTATTATTATTATATTATTAGTTAGCAGGTTTACACTCTTACGGTACGCGTACACCGAATCCGTCATCGGCCGAAGTATGCTCGGGACGTCATCGGCCGAACTCGGCCGATCAAATCAAACGTAAGTAAATGGAAGAGAGCGAATACACTGCTACTACCGACGTCGACGAATTTGCCTGAAGGAAGCGCGAGCCAAGAACATCAAGATGATTCGGAATCATCTCAGTTTTCGGAGTTGTCATCGGAATCACAACCACGAGCAATACCGCAGGTCGAGCATTCGCCTGTTTCACGACCAGAAACTTAAAATTCGAGCCAATCTGAAAATTTAACGACGCAACAACATACTCCATTACACACAAATCCTACTCGTGTACCTGTAACGCAAGCTTATTGTTTCAACTCGTTAACTGGACGTATTAGGAAACAGCGAAATACTGACGTCGAACAAGAGTATTTACAGATCGAAAAACGAAAACTTCAATTATATGAGTCCAGGTCAGCTGATAAGTCAGCAGAAGACCCTGATCGAAACTTTTTGTTAAGTTTACTTCCATACTTAAAAGAAGTGCCACGCAATAGAAAACTCTGTGTTCAGCGGAAGTTGTTAGACGTCTTTATGGAAGAAGAAAGAAATCAACCTCAATATTCTCCCGTAAGCTGCTATTCTTCTGAAGAATTAAGCCGCCCTGCTTCTTGTGAAATGTCATCAAATGCGTCACTTCCGACATACGTTGTTAATTTTAAGGAGCCTTTGTCACTGACCACGAATCCAATGACACTTTCACACACATCCACATCTGCGCAGGGCCACTTGACACCAGCCACAAACTATAACATACCATCAAATGTGTCACAACCGACAACTGCCCAGAGCCTTTTCTCGTATGCAGATTTAGATATGAACCAACAGTAGGTAATTTTCATTTCACTATGTTGGAATAAGTTTTATTAATACCATTAGATGTTTTGTATTTTAATTTAAATAAAACCACTTAAAGTTTTGTATTTTTATTTTTATTGAACATACCTATTTTAAGATCACCGTATCCACCCTTACGTTGTTGAAACCTCTACGGTCCGGACCAAGCGTTTTGCCTCGTCGTTTATACCGCGTACATCGAGGGACTGGAATAATTTGCCTGCTGCGATTTTCCCGTCCGATTATAATTTGGGTCTCTTCAAGGCTAGAGTGAATAGGCTCTCAATAAATTAGTGCGCCTCACCATCAACGATTGCATTACCACTTACCATCAGGTGGAATCGCAGTTAAGCACTAGTTTATATCAATTAAAAAAAAAAAAATAAGTTTACTTTAAAAATAAATTGTTCTTACAAAAATATTCGAAAGCCTTTAAGTAAAATTTATTGATATCTATGTAATTTTGTTACAAAAGAACTGTTTGAAAGCTTCACGAATATTATAAGCTTCGGTCGTACTTCTGTTTTGTCCCCTAGATGCAAAGTTGCTTCTTTGACCCGAAATACTTGTTTGATCTGTAAAATAACTGTGCCTTGGTTGTCCTTCTTTGTTAATAATAATGTTGTGTAGTAAACAGATACATTTCACTATAGTTTCAGCGTTTTCTGTAGTTGTCTCTATGCATTTAGTTAAAATTCTCCATTTTTGTGTTATTATACCAAAAGCGCATTCAATCACTACTCGGGCGTTAGACAATCGTTCGTTGTAAAGCCTTTCCTCTTCTCCAAGGTTACGCCTCGGATACGGCCTCATATTATACCGTTTAAGTGGGTAGGCTTCATCAGCTATTAATACCAAGGGTAACACAGTATTGGTATTTGGTAAACATTTTGAAATATTGAACTGCCCATTTTCAAAATGTCGAAATAACGTTGAAGAGGACCACCATCACTTTGTTGTCCATAAGCTCCTACTTCAATAAACAAAAATTTATAATCTGGGCTTGCAACTGCTTGTAAAACTATGGGAAAAAAATGCTTGTAATTATAGTACATACTGCCAGAATTCGAAGGACATTTCAGTCGAATATGCTTACCGTCCAAGGAACCAATACAATTAGGAAAACCCCATCTTGCCCAATATAATTCAGCATTTTGATAAATCATTTCCTCGCTCGGCACAGGCATATGATGAGATACTAGACTTTCAAATATAGCCTTGCAAGTTTCTCTCACAATCATTTTAATGGCGCTATTTGAAACTCTGAACGAAAATGCTAAAGATCGAAAAGATTCCCCAGTTGCAAGGTACCTGAAACGAAAAAATATATCAGATAATAACTGTGTAAACCGTTTAACCGGATAACCGTATATAGTGTCTCGCTATAAAATTAATAATATTTGGGGGGTCTGGGGAGGAAACCGATGAGGGATACGTGGGAGTCAGTATGTTGGTAATATTTTTGGAACTGGTATGGGCTACTTTTTATCCCAGAAACACTTAATATCATGTATGAGCGATGCCAGCAATCTATTTGTTATATACCCGTGCGAAGCCGGAGCGGCCGCTACTAAAACTATATAAGTAAGCTAAACTTACCACAAAGTTATTACAAGTCTTTCCGTCGATGATATACATTCCCGATAGTTTGTATTCTGCTTTGTAATAAGTGGTTCAACTGCGTTTAAAATGTATTGAAATGTACCATAACTCATTCTAAAATATTCAAAGAATTTGATGGGTTGTAATCTTAACTCCTCAAAAAGGTTTTTTTTTTTATTAATGATAGGCTCGCCTTTGACCACCATCTCACCTGATGGTAAGCGATGATGTGGTCGACGATGGAGCACGCTTGCCTAGAAGTAGCCTATTCACTCTTGACTTAAAGACCCCTAAGTTGTAGCTATCAGGAAACACAGACTCCGGCAAGGAATTCCACTTCAAGGTGATGGAATTCGCCCAGTTGCTTCCTGTGTATAAGTATTTCATTAACCCACTCACACCGACGTCGCCGACGTCGACTTCGACGAACAAAATTGCGGTATACATTTTCTAAAAAATACATTTCTTCGAAATCCTCCATTTTTAAAAATACGTCTGTACTCTGTAGTTGCACAGTTCAGACTTCATAAGTTCCACCGACAACGGCCGTTATCGTCTGCAGTGTATTCAGTTGAACGTCCGAGTTACTCGTCCGAGTAGTTCTGTCCGTCATCCGTTAGCCGACGATATACGGATATATCCGTAGTCGGCATTCAATGTGTTAATGAAAACAAATTAACTCTAGTCATTGTACATTTTAACAGATGATACGCCAGACACGAAAAATCGTTCCATTAAAGCATCGAAAACAGTGACAGTACTCTCTGATGTAAAAATAACCCTTAACTGGACTGAGGGAAAATATTCCCCAGATTAATTTTTGAGGTTCTACTCGAGCTTTAGACAAGATATTCCCACAATATGTCAAACACACAACAACAGTAATATTATCTATGGTCCGGAATGTAGAATCGTAAATCGGAACGCACCGTTTTGCTGTGAATGTCAATTCATTTATGCCCTTTGAAGTTAGTTGGTGAAAGTTTGTGTTTTCGTGAAAGTTTCTCAGAAAAATATTTACAATGCCCAAAAAAAATCCGGTAAGTAAACAGAAATGGTTATTTTTAGTAGATTTGTTGTTTCTTTGTCTGAATTACTAGTTTATGAGGTGCATAAAATGTTGTATATGAGGTAAAATGCTTTTGCAAAAACGTGGGAAATATTGCATATAGCCCGATTGTCGAGGCATTTATTTTCGTCGGTTCAGAATTTATTCTATTTTAGAGCGTTGATTGATGTTGTTAGCACCGCAAACGTTTCAATTGTTATTTATACATTTATTTCTTTGATTGCAGCCTGCTAAGAAGAGAAAGATTTTTTCTCTGATGAACGAGAAACACCGTGATGAAATATATGAAACACTACAAGATATGATGTCTTCTGAAGAAGATGATGACGAGGATTTAGGAGAGGAGTTGAATGGAGCGTGGAACCCAATACAGAAATACGCTTGTACGATATGACTATATACAGAAAGCACAGTTAATAGAAATCTCTATTCCTAGACAGCACGTTTCGCCGAAAACTTTGTTGTTAGAAAACATTGTTTGTAGACATCTCGGTACATAGGAAGCACTGTTGACAGAAATCTCTGTTCATAGATAGCACTTCTTGCCGTAAACTTTTTCATAGAAACCACTGTTTCCAGATACCTTGGTTCACAGAAAGCGCCTCTGGAGAAAAAACTATTAATATTTATTATATTACTAAATTTCGCTTTTCTGCCTCTCTATCCATAAAAAAAACACGTTTATTTCATACAAAAATGCCATTTTAATCAAAAATGAAGCAAAACGAAAGCAATAGATGAAATTGAAAACAAAACAAACTCTTTAGCTTTATAATAGAAACAAAAAAGTACTCGATATAACTTAAAAAATATTGTTTATACACTAAACTTCAATAATATTATTTTTTCATGTGCAAAATATGAGCTAATCCACCTAAAAAGGCTAATAAGTCCATCTCACTTCTTTGAGACAAGTGCTTTTGCATTCTGTTTTCGTATTGAATTTGTGGAGATCGACGACGCTTTGGCATGGGCTCTGACGCCCTGATGCGCTCAATTTCACATTCTGTGTATTTTACCTCTTTTGAAAATTCTTTTATAGTTTTAAACACATTCCATTTCTTACGGTTAAGAAGTGTAGTCCAGCGTTCATGCCAAGATTCCAAGACGTTTTGTGTCTTGGGAATGTCATATGTGCGATCAAACACTGACCACATAGCAGGTGGAAATAGTGGTTTTCTATTTATTGTTAATTTGGTACTATTGGCATTATTTCTTACATACGTCCCAGAGACATAATATTTATCGAACCACTTCGCTACTCCTGCGGCTTTCTCTGGTAATACTTTATCTTTAACAAGTTGAAAAGCTTCAGGTATCTCGTTGGGATCTAGGAATGCCAAAGCAAATAAATGCCTAATTTTATGCGCAAATGAAAAATCATTCCCATACTTCTTTGCTAAACCCTCGTACAGATGTACATGCCGCCAAATGCTCTGCGTAAGATGGAATAAACATAGTCTTTGTATACATTCTGGAAATTGCTGTTTAACGGCATTGATAGCAGCTATTTCAAAATCAGTTAAAATGTTCTCAGGAGACAAATTAGTCTGAAATGTATTAGCGCCATATCTTTTTATTATTTATTTATTTATTTAAACTTCATGTACAGTAGTGGTACATAGGCGGACTTAATGCAACAAGGCATTCTCTACCAGTCAACCTTTGGGTTAAAAGAGAAAACACTGTGGTAGGTGTGCACAATAAATAAATAACAGATAAATATCAAATGAAAAGTAGTATCAATAAATTAAGTTACAATAATAAAATACTTATATACGCTAATATTATAAACTAATAAATACATTATATCTAGGAGAACTTAAAAATAACAATTATGACGAAGACCAAACTAAGGTTGAGAGGACTTCAAGTAGTAGTTCCGAATTTTACGCTTGAAAGAAAATTTACTTTCAGCTTTTTTGATGTCAAGGGGAAGCACATTCCAGAGTTTTATGGTAGAGACAACGTAAGAATTAGCCATAAACCCTGTACGGTGAGAAGGAATATGAAGAAGCATGTTTTTGGATGCTCGAAGGTTGAAATTGTGAGAACTGCCCAATACTTTAAAATATTGATTTAAATAATCAGGAGCACACGGATCGTTCATTATAGTGAAGAGTGTACAAAGGGATCTGAGGGATCTCCTGTGACGGATAGGCAGCCATTTAAGCTGAGAACGAAAAGAAGAAATGTGATCATATTTACGAAGACCAAATAATAATAATTCTAATAAAACTGTATAACATGTTTCTGTCTTATGCGATAATAATGCAAACACTAAAGGTAGAAATTTATTTGTGCCATTTTCTGTTCCTATTGAACCATGTATAGTATATATTTGACAGAATGGCGCTGAACATGTAGAAAACGTGCCATCCATTACCCAACATTTTGCATTAATAAGTAGTTTGAAATTACTTTTTGTGCAAAATACGACTACACTCTCATTTTGGTTAATATATTGGCCGATTAAAAATTGCTCTTCTCCAATTTTTGAAAGATAATAATAATAATAATAATAATAATATCTTTATTTCATAAAAAAAATACAGATTTGACGTTTTACATAAAAACAATTTGAGTGAGCTTTGGTAGAAACACAATACAATACAATCTAGGGACTATAATCTGTACACAATATTTAATAAATAGAAATAATAATTCTCCAATTTTTGAAAGATAGTCCGGTATGTCGAAATTAATTGTATTAGGGATTTTCGGTTGTCCTTTATTCCTAATGCGGTGCACAATCATTCGTGCTGCTGCTTTATTAGGCAAGTGGACAGCACTCGTACTTGAAACATCCTGGAGGCAGCGGTTAACGATTTGTGACGGAGAATCCATGGATTTTTTTGCTATATTCCTTATTTTTGATTTATATTCCATTTGTATTCGCTTTTCTGGCTCTGGCAAATGTCCATGTGCGTTGTTTAGATTGATGATCGAATGTTCATTACCGATAATTAATGTTTTTACAGTATTACCACAACCTTTAGCACTACTCCGCGCACATCTCCAGTAAAATGTATCATTCACTTTTTTATTTACGTGATATGAATAACCATCCACTATAAGTACACTTGCTCCACGATTTGATTCTAACTTGCAAGCACTCATTTTAAAAAAAAATTTTTCATTAGCGTCGCGACAATTACAAATGAAAAACTAAATGCGTAGGAAACGTTTGTTACTTTGTAAGGCGCAATAGTTTACATGTACCCTACATTTTTTCTCATTTCTGCATTCATTCTCGTATTATTGTTAAACTTCTACAATACGACGCGACGCAATGTGCATAATCACATTATAAAAATAATTATCTAATTGGTTTCCGTAAATAGATAATAATTTATTGACATGGTTATAATTACATGAATTAATGAATACTATGTAGCGTAGCGGCTAACATAATGCGTGTCTGAATCTGAGCCAGAAAAGCGATAATAAATATTAATAGTTTCTTCTCCAGAGGCGCTTTCTGTGAACCAAGGTATCTGGAAACAGTGGTTTCTATGAAAAAGTTTACGGCAAGAAGTGCTATCTATGAACAGAGATTTCTGTCAACAGTGCTTCCTATGTACCGAGATGTCTATAAACAATGTTTTCTAACAACAAAGTTTTCGGCGAAACGTGCTGTCTAGGAATAGAGATTTCTATTAACTGTGCTTTCTGTATATAGTCATATCGTACAAGCGTATTTCTGTATTGGGTTCCACGCTCAGTTGAATGATAGATTAGACTACATCCAAAATATAGTTACGGACCATGATTTGCATGAAATATTATCAGGTACCTACCAGGTGGTAGGTAGGTACCTATTTATTTTCAAGATAAGGTCACTGCAAAATTTTATAGAATTTCTAACATACAAATTATTATTTTCCAGCTCCAGTTGATGATCAAATCTCTGCTGTGAATTCTGGTTTACCTCCGGGTTCTCCTCCGATTGATGTGCCAATTCCTGCCCCTGGTGTTCAGTTACCTGCAAGTTCTTCTCCGATTGATGAGCCCATGCCTGACCCTGATGTTTACTTACCTGCAAATTCTCCTCCAATTGATGAGCCCATGCCTGACCCTGATGTTCACTTACCTTCATGTTCTCCTCCAGTTGTTGTGCCCATATCTGACCCTGACATTCACTTACCACCCAGCTCTACTAATCAATCGAGGAATCAACCTTCAAGATCTATATCAACTAGGCCAAGCTATGTAGAGGTACAAAATAGAAACTGGCAGTGGACAAATGATATTGAAGACTTTGATTCTCCTATATTTGATAGGCCAATGACAGTTAGAAAAAGATATTCTAACAGGAGTCTGCACAAAGATTACTTCATGGATATGAGTCCTGAAGAAGCAATGGATCTAATTGTAGAAAATACTAATATCTATGCACAAACAAATAATTCCAAAAATTGGATGGACATTACAAAAGTAGAATTATTTGCATATTTCGGGATAACAATACTAATGTCTGTGAATCCTTTATCTGATTACCAGCTTTACTGGAGCACTGATCCCTTCTATAATAATCAAGAAATATGCCAGGTAATGACTCTAAAACGTTTCAAAAAAATTACAGAAAATCTAACATAAGAGAAGAATTACCAAGGAATTCACAACATTACAATAAATTGTGTAAAGTCCAACCATTCATTGATTTTTTTGAGTGTGACATTTGGAGAGGCATGTGACCAATCATCAAACCAATCCATTGATGAATCCATGATTCGGTTCAAGGGCAGAAGCACAATGAAACAGTATATGCCCAAAAAGCCCATAAAGAGAGGGTACAAGTCTTGGGCGAGGTGTGATGCTAAGACAGGATTTCTCTACCAGTTTCAAATTTATACTGGAAAAGTAGGTACTGCCAGTGAAGAAAATCTTGGATATAGAGTTGTTTTAGACTTGTCTGAAAATGTACCTACTAATACCTTACTGGCATTTGACAACTTTTTTACAAGTTTAGGAGTACTTTCAGCACTGCATCAAAGACAAATTTATGGTGTAGCTACAATCGTAGTAACAGAAAAGGTCTACCAGAAGCTTACAGTAAAAATCTTAGAGAAACACGTCTCAATGCTGGTGAGTTTATATATTTTTATAGCAGGCCTATATCTATTATAAAGTGGAAAGATACCAAAGATGTATTTGTTGCTACCACGGCTTACTGCCCTAAAGAAGTAACGGTAATAAAAATAAAGCAAAAAGATGGTTCGAAAAAAGAGATGTTCTGTCCGCTGGCAATAAAAATGTGTACAGAAAATATGGGGGGTGTGAATTTATTTGATCATTTCAGGTCATCCTATCCCCTAGGGAGGAAATAAAAAAAAAATTGGCACAGACTATATTATTATTATTGTTTTTCCAGCAGGACAAGAAGGCCACCAGTATTCAAAAACAAAAAAGGTGGTGTGTATGGTGTACCTGATGAGCTTTGGCTCTCAAATGTAGGAAACCATATGCCAAGATTGAATAAATTCAGAAGATGCCGCTTTTGCAGCACTCGTGCTAAAGAAGTGCGTTCAAAATACATTTGCAGTGTATGTCAAGTGCCATTATGTCCAGCTCCATGTTTTGAAATAATTTATTAATATTAATAATTTCCCTGCACAAGATACATGAAACTTATTTCCCACATAATACTTTCCATACAGGTCCTAAGAAGACTGAAGGAACACATTTCCCACACAATTTTTTTTATATTTAGAAATAAAAATCTCAAAAAAAAAAAAATTGGTCTTCTTTATTTCCCTAACTACATTACATAACTAACTGCAGTTACTGTATAGCCTCACTGTTTAGCTCAGGCCCAATTAAGGGATAAACAACAAGACGACCGATTCAAAACATGAGACTAAAATGATGATTGTAAGTTCTGACGATCTACTTCTATGTCAAGTTTTCGAACAAAATGCGGAGTGCAACAAAATTACAAACAGCGATTAGACTACTCATTTATTTAAAATTTTATTTATTGATATAATTTAAAGTTAGTTAAAGTTAAAAATGGTGAAAGGTATAGTTCCATCGCATGCAGAAGACAGTCAGCTGCAGCAAACTCTGACGCCATCACAAATTTTACCGAAAAAAATTAGTTATTTTGTTATCTTTGCCAGATGAAAGTACCTATGAATATAAACAACTTTTTGTATCGGACCAACTTCCAACACGAAAAAAATCAGCTGTCCCATACATTTTGGTGTATTAGAATTATGTATGGAACAGCAGATTTTTTTCAGGTAGAATAGTGGGTTCTTTACGAAAAGTTTTTATATTCATAGGTACTTTCATCTGGCAAAGCGAAAAAACAACAAAAAAAATATCTTGTCTTTTAACCTTTTATGGGGTACTGTGTAAAATTTTATAATAAAATACCACTTGAGATTCTACAACTAAATGAGTCCAAATTTAAAACATGCATTAAACGCACACTATGTAGACAAGCGTATTATAAACTGGAAGATTATATCCTTGACAAAAACGCTTGGCTAAATGCCGGTTCTGCTCCACAGCCACAGCCTTCAAATTAAGTTATGTGTTCTTTTTTTTTAATATATATATTTCTAATTATTGGAAGAGATACTTACTATTCCCCTTTTTGTTTTGTTATTTTCGAAATCTTTCTTATTTTATTTTATTTGTTTATTTCAATAGAGCTTATGATAATTTATTACCTTTTGCAGAAGCACTTTTTTTTTTCAAGTTTTGTGAATGTGAAGTACCATGGAGCATTTTTATTAGGTTACAACTTGTTTGACATTACGAGCATGGCAGGTGAGTTTGTCATGCTCACTCAAATGTCTCGCTGATGGTGGCACGTGTTATTGGGTCATTCAGTTCCCTTCAAAATGGTTGAGCTGAGTGAGGCTGATGCACGCGTCATGCTCGTGAACGGGTGCCGTCGGTTGAGAATGGTCATCTCTTAGCTGCCAGTGGCTTAATTCAATTTCTATCTTTTTAATTAGTTTTTATTCTTATTTATCTACATTGTGCTCACATATTAGAAGCGACATGAAATATGTAACCAAGATTTATGTAACTCATAATATGATTTAAAAGAGTGTCCATGGAGTTTCTTGCACGTTCTTCTCCATAGAGATCTACGCTTTGGAACGTGCAATTTAGCTTCACTTCTTTTCTTTTTTTGACTGACTGACATTTTGACAATTCAAAAGTGCCTGTAATTGGTCTATTTGAAATAAACGTTTCTGATTTCTGATTTCTGTATGTGGTCTGGAAAATATTAATTCTGAATTTTAATGCTGCGATTAAAAAAATATTTCTGGTGGATAACAACTCAGTAACACTTTCTTACATGAAAAAATTATGGAAATAAGTAGTTAATTTTGATAAAATTTCAAGTAAACAATATAAGATTTCGTAGAAGAAACACAATGTATACCGAATAAATTTACTGTCTGAAAAATTATGTACTTACTTGGAGATAGATTTTGTGGAACCAATAATTTGTTAACTTTTCTGTAGAAAGTCGATGTGAGACGGAATCTTTTCGGTTCTTTACTCATTTTCAACTGCAATCATTTAATCACTTCTCGAAACAGTTTGAGAAACAGTATCTTAATGTGACTTTTTTATTCACATTTCAGTAATATATTGTTCAGTAATAATGACGTAACATTACGACACCTCGTGTAAATATAAATTTTAAGTTATTATTCTAGTAACATGGTGACCACACATTTTTACTCGATTGTACACATGTTACAAACTAAACACTAGCCGTCTTATTATAAAACTTCCGTAAGTACCAGGTTTAAACCAGGACTAAAAGGTCTAGGTTTGTTACGGTACTAACGTTAATTCTGTCATTCGTATTACAAATCGTAGACCAACAAAGGACTACTTAGTACCAAAGATAGTCCCTGGTCTAAACATTATCCACAGATTATAAGCAACAAAATATTTAAACTATTCAATCATTCGTTCAGCGTTCTATGCGCCGTTCCTTTTTACAAAATGTTGTTACGTAATTGAAAGAAAAAATATTCAATAAATTGCTATTTGTAGTGGTAAAATATAAAGTTTTGCTATTTAAAGGTAGTTAAATAATCCGACTTTTAATTTTTTGAATGCATGTTCACAATTTAATTGTTCTGGTTTGGATCAACTATCGAGATAACCGTATAACGAAGTGAACTTGACAGCGCGCGTAATTCGAGTAATGTTATCGAAATGTTTATGTTACAACTTAAAAGTAAACTAGATGTCCGGTTTCACATAAAGATTAATAATCTAAATAAAGGCACAGTTCTTTGGGCACTTTGTGGTGAGTGAGATCGTGTGTGCATCGTTTTAAGAAAATGGAACAACCAAAGAAAAAAAGGGACAAAGGGGGGGGGGAGGGAAATTGGACTCCAGAAGAAAAGGTTAGTGATAACGGACATAGATTACGTACACACAGTTTTTTTGATGCACTAAACTATGTACATAAGCCACACTACTTCCATTAATTTCATTCTAGGATATACTGCGTCAGCTTATTGCAGAGTCGGCTAAAATACTCGAAGATAAGTCGACGAAAACTAATGTAAATATGTTAAAAATACAAGAATGGAAAAATGTAACTAATAAGTAAGTACTTTATTATTTTTTGCTGTAAGTAAAACTATGTACATAAGCCACACTACTTCCATTAATTTCATTCTAGGATATACTGCGTCAGCTTATTGCAGAGTCGGCTAAAATACTCGAAGATAAGTCGACGAAAACTAATGTAAATATGTTAAAAATACAAGAATGGAAAAATGTAACTAATAAGTAAGTACTTTATTATTTTTTGCTGTAAGTAATACGATATTGTCATAGAATATATTCAAATTATGTTTTTTTTTTTCAGACTAAATGAAATTGTGGGAAAAAATCGTTCTGTAGAGGAGATAAAGTTGGCTTGGAAGAGAATGAAGTTGGCAGCCAAGGCAAACTTGTCTCTTCACAGGAGAGAGCAGTCTTTAACAGGAGGTGGCAACAAGCCCCCGTCACCTTCTCCAGAGGACCTGGAGGTCATGGCTATTGCTCCGCATGACTTTGTTGTATACGTGAATGATTATGACAGTGATGCAATGGTAAGTAAAAATTAACATTAGTGGAGAGTATAATATGATGTTAATTTATTAAACATTTACCAGTTACAGATTACAAATACAACAACAGCAATAGTTGAAGACCCTAATGTTGACCATAGCGCCCATAGCTCAAAGGATCCATTTGTAGTGATTATAAGTGATGAATATGAAGATTCCAGTATTAAAGAAAAACAAGGTATACTAATTTCGTAAGAAAAAATACAAGTTGGTTTCATTAATGTTAATATTATTATTTATTATTTTCAGTGATCGACACCAGTGAAGTTGTGGAAACAAAAAGTAGTGTAAAAATAGAAGAAAATAAACAAAAAAACAGGAAAAAAGGGAAAACCGCCACCCTAAATAAGTATGTAAAAATTCAAGTAATACTTAATATATTTTATTTCGATCAAGAAGGAAACACGAAAATATAAATAAAGCATAGCACACTAAAATGAGAAGTCAAATTATTACTTAAGCGCTTATTACACTTTCCTCAATTCAGGATTCGAAAGTCAGCCCTGTAAAGCGCTGAATTTAGAATTGCGGGAAGTGTTATGAGCGCTTTAAAGCGCTGCATTTCGAATCCTAAATTAAGGATAGTGTAATAAGCGCTTTACATAATAATTAAAAAAAATATATTTTACAGAAATGCAGAAGGGCGTCAAGCTATTATAAATAGTAATAAGGATTTTAAAAAAAAGCAGCTTGATATGTTGGAAGTCGAGCACGCCTATAATATTGAAATATCAAAATTAAAAATTAAAAAGCTACAATTACAAATAGAATTATTGGAGACTCAGATAAAAACTAACACCAGTACTAAAGAATAAAATGTGAGTTACATTTTTTGACTGAAATCAATACAATTTTTAATTACAACTAGCGTTATCCCCGTGGGAGTACGGGGATAAAATATAGCCTATGTTTCTTGCTGACAATGTAGCTATCCATTGCTGAAAGAATTTTTCAAATCGGTACATTACTTTTAGAGTTAAATCGTAACAAACACACAAACAAAAAATCTAATCTTCCTCTTTATAATATTATTAGTATAGAAGTAAATAAGTATAAAATGTTCAGTCGAGTTTCAAATAAATTACTAATGTAATGTGCCTCCTATACCTATTTTTTGATTAAAATACTGTCAATAAATTGATCACATAATAATATAACATAATTCTTTTCAGATACCCCTCTGCTTATATATTTCTAATAATTAGTATTTTAAGACCAATTTTGGCCTGTTATTAAAAAGAATAGTTCCTATCTATGTTTGATTTTATTAATACTTATCTTTATTGTTCACAATTTAATTGTTCTGGTTTGGATCAACTATCGAGATAACCTTATAACGAAGTGAACTTGACAGCGCGCGTAATTCGAGTAATGTTATCGAAATGTTTATGTTACAACTTAAAAGTAAACTAGATGTCCGGTTTCACATCAAGATTAATAATCTAAATAAAGGCACAGTTCTTTGGGCACTTTCTGGTGAGTGAGATCGTGTGTGCATCGTTTTAAGAAAATGGAACAACCAAAGAAAAAAAGGGGTGTTAATTGGACTCCAGAAGAAAAGGTTAGTGATAACGGACATAGATTACGTACACACAGTTTTTTTGATGCACTAAACTATGTACATAAGCCACACTACTTCCATTAATTTCATTCTAGGATATACTGCGTCAGCTTATTGCAGAGTCGGCTAAAATACTCGAAGATAAGTCGACGAAAACTAATGTAAATATGTTAAAAATACAAGAATGGAAAAATGTAACTAATAAGTAAGTACTTTATTATTTTTTGCTGTAAGTAATACGATATTGTTATAGAATATATTCAAATATGTTTTTTTTTTTCAGACTAAATGAAATTGTGGGAAAAAATCGTTCTGTAGAGGAGATAAAGTTGGCTTGGAAGAGAATGAAGTTGGCAGCCAAGGCAAACTTGTCTCTTCACAGGAGAGAGCAGTCTTTAACAGGAGGTGGCAACAAGCCCCCGTCACCTTCTCCAGAGGACCTGGAGGTCATGGCTATTGCTCCGCATGACTTTGTTGTAGACGTGAATGATTATGACAGTGATGCAATAAGTATTTTAAGACCAATTTTGGCCTGTTATTAAAAATAATAGTTCCTATCTATGTTTGATTTTATTAATACTTATCTTTATAAAAATAGGATATTTAGCTTTTATTTTACTCGTAGCATTCATAACCACATATTAACATATTGAATGTCATAAAAAAGAAATGTTATTATATAATAAATGTTATTTTAATTAAAATGAGTTTCAATAAACTGCCTTCTTCTAATATTCCCTCGTAGTAAATTTAGAACTGGCTGCAATGGTATTAAATCCCTAGAGGATTGGTCATTGCTGTCATCACCAGGAAATAGTTCTTCCCGCATGTCTATAGCTATGTTATGAAGGACTGCACATGCTACAATTGTCTTCCTAGCTGTTTCAATGTCCCCATATAAGCCTCTTAGTAGGCAGCGGAAACGTTGCTTCCACAGACCGAAGCATCTTTCCACAGTGTTCCGTGTACGGATATGGCTCCGGTTATATCTTTGTTCTGCTTCTGTTCTTGGGTTCAGCAGTGGGGTAAACAAATATGGTGTACAAGGATAGCCACTGTCTCCTAAGAGGATGCCAGAAAACGCACCAGCAATTACATACAATTTATTAAAAAAAAAAGTGTTGTTTGTATGCATTAAATAAAATTTCTCAAAGTTACCTGCACATTGATTGATGGAAAGCCTTTTCTATTAATATACAGCTGACCGTCATCAGTTCTTATTTTTTTAATTCGTATATGTGTGCAATCAATTGCACCTATTACGGTTGGGAAATCTGCAATACTGCGAAATTTCCTTACCACTGCTTCTTGTTCATTTAATGAACTAGGCATTTTTATAAATCTATGCGACATACGCGCTAAAATTCCTGCCATTTTCTTGCAGGTCTGACTTATAACTGGCTGAGATACGCCATGTAAGTCACTAGTATCGTCTTGAATCTGTAAAACAAAACAATTTTGTAATTATACATAATTGATGACGCACAGGTTAGTCTTATTTGCATTACAATGTACAAACTTACTTCATGGCGAGCCCAGTTGCGTAGTGCGCAAGCTACTTGAATTTCGGGGCTTAATGAATACCCTTTAGTTTGCGCTTGCAAACAGTCACAAACTAAAATCTTCTTGTAGTGCGAACTGATAAAAGAAAAACAATTGCGGCTGCGCCATGTATCGTGTCACTGATCACAATCACAATAAAACAATATTTGCACAGTTCTCTTGACTTTTATTTAGATAGTTACAACTTATAACCAGATCGCTATCCGACTCCGGATGCCATTCCCGTTCCTTTTCTTATTAGTGTTGTCCTCCATCCTTACCTATAACTAGTGACGTGCTATTACTAAACATACATACTACACAGTCCTTTAACCTTTGTGCTGTGACGGCGTAATTGTGCATGTGCATCATTAGTGCAGTTCGCGAACTTTTCGCGCGCAAATTTCGCTTCAATTGGCGCGTCTGATTAAAACGATGATATCTTTGAAACTCCTTTAGTTAGCTGGCTACGAGTTATATCATTAGAATCGTTATTAAATTACCTAACAGGATATTTATGGATTAATATAGTTTTGCCTTGTAATGTATTAGTAATTGTCATTTATGTTCAGTGTGAGGGAATTTTTTACCAGTTTCTTGTGTTAAAGTAATTTTAATTAAAAAAATAGACCATATATTCATAAAGTTACTGTTTTCTTTTCACAAATACACTTTAGTAATACATTTTTTTCATATCACAAGCCTAACAATAAGATTACGTAAGTTATATGATGTAAGAATGCCGTCGGGTTACAATCAAAGAACGTGTTTGTTTACGGTTCTATTTTCTGAGAACGATATACGTGTACCAGTTTCTTGTGTTAAAGTAATTTTAATTAAAAAAATAGACCATATATTCATAAAGTTACTGTTTTCTTTTCACAAATACACTTTAGTAATACATTTTTTTCATATCACAAGCCTAACAATAAGATTACGTAAGTTATATGATGTAAGAATGCCGTCGGGTTACAATCAAAGAACGTGTCTGTTTACGGTTCTATTTTCTGAGAACGATATACGTGTAGTGGCTTGAGTTTCATTTTAATAATAATGATTGGTACACATTCATAACACAGACAAAGCCTCAGCAGTTAGAAGTGTTTAATTTATTAGTATCGGATATCCAAATGAACCACTTGAAAAGGGGCGCAAAAAACCACCTACTCGAGCTTTTTGGATCACTGTTTAAATTCTGTTGACTAAATTTGAAATCTAATTCAACATCCTACATTTTGAAAATATCTACAAAACGTTAATCACATAATAAAGGCATGCTGCCTAACAAAAACATTACACAAATACGTATTAGAATTACGTATTTCTACCTAACGTTTTACGTAATTCTAATTTCAAAATGTACACAATAAAAATACGATAATATTCAAATTAAACGCCTAATATCTTTACTAATATACATAAAAACTTACGTAATAGCCATAGTTTGCATTTCTATCAATAGTTATCGCCAAAATATCGCAAAATGTTTAGTCAACAGTAGTAACGGTTTTTCATGTTTGTTGAAATGACCATTTCTGACCGAAATATTTATCAACTACACTGTTTAAGCAATGAAAAAGGTTTAATACTTACCCAGGCATTGTCGACATCACTCACTCACTGACACAATCACTATTTGTCACTTTTAAACCATTTTTCAATCGACAGCAACTATCTTTCGACCGTACCGCGCGCGAGCATAATGGCGACTGGTTTATGACGTGATATTTTCTGTTCGCTTAGCTCATTTATTCATTGGAAGATGGAATAGAGCAAATATATCTGTCTAGTTTACTCTGTGCAAGTTTGAGCAGGATTAACACAGGTTTAATAAGCTTAAGGTGATGTGGACTTAGAGAAAACTGTTAGAAGGCTACGTCTTTCAGAGGTGACAAAAACACAAATCAAAGAGGTGCAAGGTGATTCAGCAGAAGTTGGGGAAGTCCATAAGGTGCAGATAAAAAATCCCACTATACAGTGCAAATGGTGTGGTGGTGAACATGAACGGAACATCAATAAATACCCTGCTAGAGGAACAAAATGCGCGAAATGCGGAAAATATAACCACTTTGCGAAAGTGTGTCGTACTAAAAAAGTGCAAGTCGTTTCTGAGGAGCAAAATGACAAAGAGTTTTTTTGTGAATCGGTAGGTCAAAAAAATAATTCTAACTGTTGGGAACAGGATTTAATAATTGAAAATGTGATAAATTGTACTTTCAAACTGGATACTGGTTCTGATGTTAATCTAATACCTATTTCATAGCTAGAGGATATACAAAATAAAATTCCAAGGAATAAACTTAAAGAGATTAAAATTAGGAAATTAAAAGTTACATTACAGGCACACAACAGATCAAAAATTAAAACGTATGGTACCGTTTTATTGGAAATAAAATTAAAATCTAAAGTTTATTTATTGGATTTTATTGTTACTAGTTCTGGATACCAGCCAACAGTAGGAAAGGATTCATGTTTGTTATTGGGTATTGTTGAAAGGAAGTTTATTAACAGAATCAAAATTAATCAACCTAATGAACAAATACTGATGGAAAGATATAAAGATGTTTTCTCAGGTGCAGGTCAGTTTCCTAAAAAATATAGAATATTGTTAAAAGAAGGCTCTATTCCAGTATCCAAACCACCACATAGGGTTCCTTTAAAGTTAAAAGATAAATTAAAAGATGAGCTAGACAGACTCTGTAAACTAAATGTAATATCCAAAGTTGCAGAGGCTACAGAATGGGTGAATAGGATTGTTATTGTAGAAAAAAATGATGGTTCTATCCGTTTATGTCTAGACCCCAGAGCTCTCAATGAGTGCATCCTTAAAAAGTATTATGAAATACCAACTATCAATGATTTGAAGTCACAAATCGGTCATTCAAAATATTTCTCTGTTTTAGATCTGAAAGAATCATTCTGGCAGATTCGTTTAACTGATGACAGTAAAAAATACTGTACATTCTCAACAATTTATGGATCTTATTGTTTTAATGTCTTACCATTTGGACTTGAAGTGTCAGCAGAAGTTTTTCAAGAAAACTGTAAAAGTTGTTTCAGTGACATTGAAGGGTTGTTTATTTACATCGACGATTTCCTAATTCATGCAGAATCCAAAGAAAAACATGATAAGATCCTCGAGAAAGTCCTCAGCAGAGCACGTGAGTTAAATATTAAATTTAACCCAAAGAAAATTCAATACTTACCTGATGTAGTTAAATATTTTGGCCATGAAATTGTAGATGGAAATTTAGTACCAGATAAAGATAAGATTAAGGCTGTTTTAGAATATGACATGCCAAGTGATAAGCAAGGTCTTCAGAGATTTTTAGGTTTTGTTAATTATTTTAGGGAATACATCCCCAATATGTCTGAAATTACCAGTCCACTGAGACAACTATTAAAGAAAAATGTTGAGTTTGTATGGAATGAGAGTTATGCTAAATGTATCAATAATATTAAGACTCTTTTAATAAGTCCACCTGTGCTTGTAAATTTTGATCCCAAAAAACAAATTGTAATTCAGACTGACAGTTCTAAGGATGCAATTGGTTGTGTACTATTGCAAAATGGTCATCCAATTTCATATGCCTCAAAAAGTTTATCCACCTGTGAATCTGAGTATGGTCAAATTGATAAAGAATTTTTAGCAATACTTTTTGCTTGTAGAAAATTTCACTACTATATTTATGGAAGGCATGTAATTATGCAAACAGATCATCAACCATTAGTGGCAGTAATGAAGAAGGAAATAAATTCCATTGGTTCTCAACGTTTAAGAAAAATTAAAATAAAATTAGCCATTTATGATTTAGACGTTCAATACACTCCAGGTTCTAAGATGCATGTAGCCGATGCCTTAAGCCGTGCTTCAAGTAACGCTGACAAGACAGAATTGGATAAGTCTCTCACTAAAACTGTACACACTATCAATGTCAGTGAAGATGTACAAAATCTCATTATGTTAGAAACTGAAAATTATTCAGTACTTCAAAAATTAAAGTTATTCTATCAAAATGGATGGCCTAAATGCAAAAATAAAGTAGATGATATTGTGAAATTTTATTATAAATATAAAGATGATATAACATATGAAAATGGAATTGTTTATTTAAATTATAAGATTATAGTGCCATCAGCGTTAAGACATAGAGTAATAAAGAAAGTTCATTCAACTCATTTTGGTATAAACAAGACAATTGCTAGAACAAAATCTTTATTTTATTGGCCGAATCTTGAAAATAATTTTATCAATATTGTGTCAAAATGTGAAACATGTGAAAAATATAGTGCGAATAAATCAAAAGAACCTATGTTGCTTGATAAGATGCCTACTTTACCATTTCAAAAAATAGCTTCTGATTTTCTACAGTGGAATGGTAAAACTTATTTAATTGTAACTGACTATTACTCTAAATGGTTTGAGTTAATTCATGTAAATTCATTAACTGCATCTACTGTGATTAATATTTTAAAGAATATCTTTTCAACTCATGGTATACCAAGGATCTTGAGGGCTGATAATATGCCATTCAACTCTTTTGAGTTTCAAAATTTTGCAAAACTTTGGAACATAAAATTGATTACTTCAAGCCCAAAATATCCAAGGTCTAATGGTTTTGTTGAAAGATATGTTGGGATTGCTAAAAATTTGCTAAATAAATCAACTGAGAGTGGTGTTGACTTTCAGGAAGTATTGTTAGAGTATAGAAATACTCCAGTATTAGGTTCACAATATACACCATCACAGTTACTATTTAGCAGATTGACAAGAACCAAACTACCTATTCATGATGTACTTTTGAAACCAAAGTTGGTAACAAACTTTAATGAAACTCAATACAAAGTAAATATGTATAATAAAAGAAACTTTGATAAAACAGCTAAATGTAACAACCATACTTTCTACGCTGGCCAAGATGTGGTTTACCTAAAGGATAATGTTTGGGCCCCGGCAATTGTTTTAGATATACACTCAGCTCCGAGGTCTCTGATTTTAAAAGATTTTAATGGGCAAATAATTAGAAGGAATACATTGCATGTAAAACCCTCATTTAATAAGAATAAAAATGTTCAACACCAATCTAATTTAGATTTCTTAGACAATGAACAATTTCAATCAGAAAAACAAAATGTTCCGATAGAAAGAAGTGGTAGTAGTAATGGTCAAGATGTAGTTTTAGAAGATGCCCAAGAGCAAAATATACAAGATACTCAGTCAAGACCTAAGAGAAACATAATTCGTCCGAAATATTTCAAAGACTATGTTTGTTAAAATTAAATTTTAGTTTATAAGGGAAAGATGTAGTATGTATGTTTAGTAATAGCACGTCACTAGTTATAGGTAAGGATGGAGGACAACACTAATAAGAAAAGGAACGGGAATGGCATCCGGAGTCGGATAGCGATCTGGTTATAAGTTGTAACTATCTAAATAAAAGTCAAGAGAACTGTGCAAATATTGTTTTATTGTGATTGTGATCAGTGACACGATACAGACTGTAATACATTATAAAATATTGTCAATTTTACAATTATTTTTAGGTTGCACACAACTGTAAAAATTTATTGTAATTTGTTTATACACACATACATTATTTTTTAAGATATATAACAAGTATTGGTATTTACGCGTGAGAAATGAGTACATTAGAGGAAGTTTGAAAGTGGCGCCAGTGACTGAAAAGTTGAAAGGGAATCGTTTGTCTTGGTATGGTCATGTAAAGAGGAGAGATGAAACGCATGTTACTAAAAGAGTTATGAGTATACATGTGGATGGGTGGAGAGGGAGAGGGAGGCCAAAGAAAAGATGGATGGATTGTGTGAACAGTGATATGAAAGAAAAGGAAGTTAGTGATAGCATGACGGTTGACAGGATAGAATGGAAGAAAAAAACATGTTGTGCCGACCCCAAATAAGATGGGACAAGGGCAGGAAGATGATGATGGTATTTACGCGTCAAACCAATTTTCGTTGTCAAGTACTTAGTGTCTTACACAAAAATTATATTTACGTCTTTTTACAATGGGTTACAACCAAAGTAAACAGCAACAAAACAATGTGGCTGTTGCTCAGTCAGTGACAAATGAATATATTGGACAAAAAAGTTAATTATCTGGAAATCGTTTTAATTATCATCGCAGTAGCACTGGGCTTAGTGTTACTGTGCTTATTCAGAAGTCAGTGCAAGAAACGCGTACGCGCCTGGTTGCGTAAGGAAGCAGCATTGTTGGTGTATCTCCACCGGTGGTCAAGGTCCACGCAGTCCAACCACCCACGGTGGCGCATAACACCGACAATAATTATTAAACAAGTAGTGTGATGTGTGTGGAAGCAAACCATGTATTTATATATATTTTATTTTTAGATATGGTGTAAACAATTTTTTTGTGAGGGGGGCTACTGTAGGGACACATATTAATCATATATATATACATATGTAAGTATCTATTTTATGCTGAGAGCGCACCTTAGTGGCGGCTGCGCCCGCCTCGTAAGTTTTAGCGTCAGTCGCAAATATACGGAGTTAACATCAAGTCGTGTATCATTTCTCCACACTGATTATCCAACACACCTATAAGAAGCATTAGAAGTAATGCGAAAACAAAATGACAGTAATAGTAATGATCCTTACGTTGCTTTTGGCATGCACATAGCAGCCGAACTAAGAAAATATGATGCCACTATGTTTACAAGAGTTAAACATTCAATAAATACTATACTATACGAAGCTGATATGGAGCGCCTCAATCAATCATCAACGCAAGAATATAACGCTGAAAACAGACGAGGATATTTCACTTCACAGTTTACCAATCTTGACTCATCATCTTCTAGTAACATGGGTACTGGCCTTACACAATTGATTCACGATTTAGACACGGATGTAGATTAATATTGTGAATTAGTTGAGAGCAACTGTGATTGATGAATAATGATTGTGTTGTTTTTTAATTACTACTTAATTTTGAAAATAAATAAATTAACAATGTGTGTGCCCCCCCCCCCCCCCCCCTCCCACGCACTCAGTCAGTTCGCCTTGCGCCATTGCGAAGATTAGATTGCGCTGCTTTGTGTGTCGCCACGGCCGAGCGAGAATCGGAACCAGATACGAGTTGAAAATGTCTTCAAGTATACAAGCAAGTAAGCAAAGGTATACACCGTACGCACGGAGGCGTTGAAGGATATCAGAGAGTATATAGACGTTAATTATCAGAAACTTTTGTTTCATAGCAAGACACGATGGTTTAGTCTCTTTCCAGCGATCGAAAGAATATTGAAGATGTATGAGCCGTTGAAGCAGTACTTTTTATCTACTCCTGGTGTACCAATAACTTTGAAGAACTTTTTTGAAAATGAACTAAGCGAAGTTTATTTATTTCTCGCTCACTCATTGATGTCAATATTTCAGGCGAGAATTGAAGACATCGAAAAAGAAAGCAATTCTGTTCACGATATTAAAAGAATCCTCGAATCCACACATGAAATTTTAGTTGCACGAGCGAACGCAAACTTCATGTCACTAAAAGTGCGAGAATTGCTGGCTAAGTGTACTGCGGAAAACCAAGAAGTTTTCAAGCAAGACCTTAAAAATATGTATAAGACTTGCATAGAATATCTGATCAAGTGGATGAAGCCTTTAGATGATTTCAAAGTTTTTAATTGGTTGATGCTGAAAAAGGGCGAAATGATCGACTTTGATCAGATTGCTTTATCAATTAACTACCTGAATGGAAAAGGAGTACACATCGATGATGTCAAATTATTCGATGAAATTGCAGCTCTGAATATTTTTTAACAAAACAAGAAGAAGCATTTTTTGACGTAATGCTTCATGCGTTGTGGGCAACCATTTTCAAGACAATAGGTATTTCACGATTACCAGAGATAATGCGTATTTGTCAATATATATTTGCAATTACAGCCCAGAATGCAAACGTAGAAAGAGTTTTTTCTATCATGGGGGCTCAATGGTCGAATGAAAGAAACCGACTAACGGTGTCTTCAGTTCGAGCAATACTTTTAATTCAATATAATTTGAAGAGCTTAACATGTAGGGCATTTTATTAATCCATAATTAAAGAAAAAACCTTACTTAAAAATGTATCATCACATATTAAGTATGATAAAACTGACTAAGTACCTACTTGGATAAATAAGTACTGATTTTAATTATTTTTTTTTAATTCATATAAACCAGTGCTTGACTGCGATCCCACCTGATGGTAAGCAGCGATGCAATCATTGATGGTGAGGCGCACTAGTTTATTAAGAGCCTATTCACTCTAGCCTTGAAGACACCTAAATTATAGTTGGACGGGAAGACCGCAGCAGGCAAATTGTTCCAGTCCTTCGATGTACGCGGTATAAACGACGAAGCGAAACGCTTAGTCCGGACCGTTGAAGTTTCAACAACGTAAGGGTGGATACTCGCCGTACGTCGGGTTGTCCGATGGTAGAAGGGAGATGGCGGAATCAAGTCATGCAATTCCCGCGCACACTCTCCAAAATGCAACCTGTAAAATACCGATAGGCTGGCTACCCTGCGCCTGTGCTCGAGGCTTTGTAGATTGGACTTAACCAAATCTGGGGATACAGATTTGGTTATTAGCCTTTTCGCACGCCTTTCCACTGAGTCCAAAGCTGCTAGATGGCATTTTGCAGCACCAGCCCATATGTGACTGCAGTACTCCACACACGATCGGACCTGTGCTTTGTATAACATTAGAAGCTGTCCCGGTGTGAAGTACCGTCGGACCTTTGCAAGAACGCCTAGTTTTCTAGCAGCTACCTTTGCTTTGGACTCAATGAACCGCCCAAAATTGAGGTCTGAAGAAATTTCAACTCCCAAGAGCTGAAGGCGGTCGGTGCACTCCAGAGATACATTCTGAAAAGCAGGAGCCAAGGCGAACGGACTCCTTTTGTCGGTGAACAGACACGCTTGTGTTTTGGCGGCGTTGAATCCTACCAGATTGGTTTCGCCCCACATGGAGACTGCCTGAAGTGAGACATTCGTACGCTCTACCATAGCCTCTCGTTCGGACCGGATTAACTCCTTACTAGCCCGAGCACCTGGCAGGTATCTCTCTACAACTGTGCTATCATCTGCATACCCATAGATACCGGGCATCAGCAGATCGTTGATATGCAGCAGGAAAAGAGTTGCAGAGAGAACTGACTCCTGAGGAACTCCGACATTGGTCGTCATGGGCTCTGATGAGCATCCATCGACAACAACTCGGAGAGACCGTTAACTCAGGAAGTCTTTTACCCAGTTAATCAGACCAGGGGAAATGCCGTACGCTGGAAGCTTACTCAAAAGGCTGGCATGCCATACCCTGTCGAAGGCCTTCGAGACGTCTAAGGAGACAGCAATCGCTTCTCCATTCTTCTCAAGGGCCTCGCCCCACATGTGAGTGGTATACACTAGTAGGTCCCCAGTAGACCGATTGTGGCGAAACCCGTACTGACGGTCACTGAGGAGATCGTTACCTTCCAGGTATGCCATGAGGCGCGAGTTCAATACACGCTCCATAATCTTGCAGAGTATGGAGGTTATTGAAATCGGCCGATAGTTGGCAGGATCGGCACGACTGCCCTTTTTGGGCACGGGTTGCACGTTGGCAAGCTTCCAGGACTTGGGCACTATACCAGTCCTAAATGAGAGGCGATACAAGCGCGTCAATACAGGAGACAACTCGGGCGCACATGCCTTGAGAACTATTGCTGGTATACCATCTGGTCCACTAGCTTTATTCACGTCTAGACGACACAGTGCTCTCAAAACTTCTTTGTTTCTTATGCGAACCTCGGGCTGAGGTCGGGAATTGAGGTGTTGCAGTGAGGTAGAGTTGGTGGAGTAGCACTGCTAGTGTCAAGACGAGAGTTATGGGCGAAAAGAGATGCAAAGAGACCTGCTTTCTCTCTCGCCGTGTGAGCCAGTGTTCCATCAGGCTTAACCAGCGGAGGCTATGTGGGCCTACAGAAGTTCGCTTCGATCGATTTGGCAAGGGACCAGAACGCTCTGCTACCGGACGGCTGTGCAGAGAGCTTTGTGCCAATATGGGTAATGCGGTCGAACCGAGCCTTCTTTAGTGCCTTTTTGTAGGACTTGGCAGCATGGTTGAAAGCTCTCTTCTTTGAGCTCAGATCCGGAGCTTTGCGGTCACGAGCGTCAACCCAGGCGAGAAACGCCGAATGCTTACGCTCTTCAGCTTGAACGCAATCGGCGTTGAACCATGGGCGAGCTGAGCCTCCGATGGGTACGTCTCTATAAGGGATGAAAAACTCCATAGCTTGACGTATCACATCGGATATAGCATCCGCACAGCTCGACGGACTTTTAGAAGAGAAGCAGACCTGCTGCCAAGGATAAGACGCAAAGAAGTGCCGCATCTCATCCCATTCTGCGTATGGTAATAATTGTGCAATTATTACCATAGGAAGATTATTTTTAGTTTGTTTAACTTTTTATTAAAGAGATCTTTAAAATGTAAGCTGTATTTTATTGAAAATTCAAAAAATCCTGAGATTTCATGAGATTTGCAAAATCCAGCCGCAATCCTGAGAAGAGTCTAAAAATCCTGAAATCTCAGGACAAATCCTGAGATATGGTAACCCTACCTGTAGCCAAATATCGTAACGTTATTGCAAGTCTCTCCTTCGACGTTATTGCCGTTCGCCTGTGAGTATCCATTCTTTTAATAAATGGTTCTACCAATGTATGTATGTATTCGAATTCTTCCAAAGATAATCTTAAAAACTGTGGCGTTCGGTAGTTGATTTCGTAATAGATCACTTCCAGATTTTTTGTCCTCTGTTGAAAGAGTGGTCGCATCCAACACTGCCTTTGTCTAATACACTTTCTTCTATTCCTCCTTCTACGTAATTTACGAATAATAAGCAGAGCAACAACACACGCGGCCGCTTTCATTGTGGTTTGAATACGAAATAAAGAGCGCGGCGTGTCTCAGACATGCCACTGCCGCGCAGAAGGTCTAAACTAGTCGCGCGGCAAATTTGTGTCCCGCGAATGCCGCGCGTAGCTGCCGCGCACCTTGCACGCCGTGTTTGGACACACCTTTAAGGTGCGTACAAAGATTAAGCGGCAAGTGTGCGCGGCTGCCGCGCGCAGCGTGCCGCGCTATGATTGGACGGTTACCGCGCGCGGCAGCCGCGAGCTTCAAGGCGCGGCTCCACCGCAGTGCACGCTGTGCACGGACACGCGGCGCATTTTAGCTGCGTGTATTCATTTGTTTGACAACGTGGGTCTACGTTTCCACTGAAGTACACGAATATGACCCACGACTATGTATAGCGTGGCACGGCGCACGGGTAGACCCACGCTGACAGCGTTGAGCTACGTTACCGCTTATTCGAGTAAGCTATGCGTGTGTCAATGACGTCAATTTATGCGTAGCCTCTTCGTGGGTTGCAGTGGAAACAACTACATACATTTTCTTACAAAGCGAAGTTTAGTACACATGCGTAGCCTCTCCGTGCACCGCCGTGGGGCACTGCGGGAGGTGGGACGGGCGGGGAAGCAAGCGAGTGACGCCTGCGCCATTTTGTCAATTGCTAGGTTTCGTGGCGCACGCGTGCATTTGATGACCACGACAGGCGGCTTTATTTTTATTTAGTCAATAATATTTGGTTTAATTATGGAGTTATTTATTGAAAAAGTCAAGCTACACCCCTGTTTATGGAAAATGAGCGATATATCGTACAGAGACATCGGTAAAAAGGATTTGGCTTGGGAAAAGATTGCGAGGGAATGTGAAATGGCGAATGGTGAGTAAATACTTGTTTACTTATTTTTTGTTACTAATTTAATATTATAAAAATATTACTTTTAAATCTACAAACTTAATATTTATTTATTACACACCTACTACCTAGTAGACACAAACTTAATATTTGTTTAAATTGTGACACGGGCATTTTGCCAGCTCAAAACATGCGCATGATTAAAATAATTGCAAAATTCTTCCCTGATAAAAAAACTGTCATTAGAACTTCCAAATCCCGAATGTGTTAAATCAAAAAGTTGGTTCTCAACTGGAGTTGCTGCTATATCTTCATTTGTCACAGAATTGTAGGTGAAACTATGTTCCATTAAATAATTATGTAGCACACAAGTTGCCTTCACTATTTTTATGGCTGTATCTACTTTGCACTCAAAAGGTCGTTTGTAAACTCTTCAACGGACACTCAGAATTCCAAACGCGTTTTCGACCACTCGTCTTGCTCGACAAAGACGATAATTATAAATTCTTTTATTTTGTTTAATATTGTTTTCTCTGGGAAATGGTCTCATCAAATTACATAATAAAGGGAATGCTTCATCCCCGATAAAGACATATGGAACCTCGATGCCACCTTCTACAAGTGCTTCATCAGGCGGAAGATTTAGATTACCAGCATATAACTTCTGACCAAAGTTGCTTTCTCTTAATATTCCCCCATCACTAAATTTGCCTTTTGATCCAATATCTATCATTATAAATTTTTTTTTACTATCAGTAACCGCTAAAAGCACTATAGAGTGATCTTTAAGATAGTTGAAATAATCTGATCCACAGTTTGGAGGTGCTTTTATTGTGACATGCTTGCCGTCAACAGCTCCAACACAATGAGGGAAGTCACATGAAGTTTTAAAATTTTCAGCAATATTTCTCCACTTATGATCATCTTTAATTTCTTCTAAATATATAGGCGCTAAACAGTCCCATATAGCATCGGCAACTTCCTCGATTATCCTTGCTACAGAGGTTTTTCCTACTCTGTAACTGTAAGCTATGGTGTGGTATGTTTCTCCTGTTGCCATATATCTGTAACATACAATTATTATGTTTTTTTTTGTTCCAGGTAAGGAAGCGAAATCTCATTGGAAGAAATTAAGAGATAGTCATAGAGAAGCTCTTCGAAGACGTAAGACTACTACAGGACAGGCAGCACAAAATATGAAACCGTGGAAATATGAGAATTTAATGGAATTTTTACTGCCACACAGAGAAAATAACGAGACTTTTTCAAATTTTTCGGATCGTATACAAGGAAACGACACTGAAAACACTTCTGATACAATAATTACGGATACTGATGTTGTTGAATCACCTCCCTCACCGGCTAAAACATCTACAATTCAATCTGGGAAGAAGAACAGCAAGCAACTGGAAATGATAGAGATTCTTCAGCGCCGAGAGAAAAATCGCGAGCAAAGACGAACTGAAAGAGATGAAATAAGAAAGCATATTACTGATGCTAATCGACCACCAGATGCATTATCTCATTTATTTGAAAGTCTCTGTCAAAAGACACGTGATCTACCAAAGTATTTACAACTACGAGTCCAAAGAGAATTTTTTGAAACAATTACTCGTGCTGAAGAAGAAGCATTGTCCTATGACTCAATGAATACTTACTACTGCTCCACGCCTTCCACTTCGTCGTTCGCTTCGTGGTTATAGAAGTGCAACAAATTATCAAACCAGCCATTTGCTTGACGCCAGTCCCTTGCCTGATTGCAGCCCCCTGCCTGATGTGAGACCTGTGCTTGACGCCAGTCCCTTGCCTGATAGCAGCCCCCTGCCTGATGTGAGACCCGTGTCTGACGCCAACCCCTTGCCTCAACCTCAAGATACTTTTCCAGCTGTTTGAATCTCGAACCATTCAAAAATAATAAATAAACACACACACAACGTCACGCCTTTTTTTAATCCCCGAAGGGGTAGGCAGAGGTGCACATAGACACCCACTTTTCACCAGTTAAATAATAAATATACATATATATATTTTAATAATAAATAAATAACATACCTAATGGCGATGGCGAGTCTTTCATCAGAACTTATAGATTCCCGATAATTAGTATTCCTTTTTTCAATTTTACTTTTAATCATGTCATGAATAATCTGGAAGTCTCGTCGTGATAATCGATAGTAATTTTCAAATTTTTCATCACTTAATGTCATAAATAATGTTTTGTATTCTCCATGTTTATTTCTGAATTTAATATGATTTTCAATCCAGAACCGGTGTTTTCTTTTCTTTTGCAATTCACCCAAGATTAGATCATCAATCTCACTTTCGGATTCATCGTCAGAAGAACTGTCTAGCAAAGTCAGTACCAATGCCATTCTATGAGTACCTCGATACGATATATACGAGAAACACGAAACGCGTCCGTTCCACAACGTGTATGACTGAAAACTGCTCTGCGATAACCGAGCTGTACATAGTCGTGGGTCTTATTCGTGTACTCCAGTGGAAACGTAGACCCACGTTGACAGCCTTGAGCTATGTAACCGCCTATTCGAGCAAGCCACGCGTGTATCAATGACGTCAATTCATGCGTAGCCTCTCCGTGGGTTGCAGTGGACACAACCACATACATTTTCTTACAAAGCGAAGCTTAATACACGTGCGTAGCCTCTCCGTGCACCGCGGTGGGCCCGCGCCTTCATGCCGCGCGCAAACATTGCTCAGTATCGATCGTCGGTAATCGTGTCTGGACGTGTTTGCGCTTCTCAAAAATGGACAATGAAACATCAATTAGACTAATTGAGTTATATGGCTCATTTAACGAGTTGTGGAATCCTCGACATAAAGAATATTTTAATAAAAATATACGCGAAGACCTTTGGGACAAAAAAGGCCAAAACTTTGAATTGCCAAAAAAAGAATTAAAGGCCAAAATGAAAAGTCTTATTAAGTTCATATAGATGAGAAAGGAATAGAGAAAAGGAAAGCACTGTGACTGGATCAGGTAAGTTTTATTCCCTTAGTATGTGTGTTACAACATGTACAAAAAACAAAGAAATCACAAACATACTTATAGGTATAGTTAAACATTAGTAAACTTATGAATTACACAAGTCATTGTGACATTAACTAAATGTAATATCACTATATTAGGTATAGTTGTGTTTATTAATTATCAAATTGTATATCTAAATCAAATGCCAAATTATACAATATTTAAAGCTAAATAATTATTTTGCAGGTAGAAATCAGTCGTATAAGTCATGTACCGCAAATACTGCAAGTCAGCATTAACGCTTCACACTCATTTTACTTTATAATAAAGTTCAGTTCGCGTCGAGCCATCAAGCTGGGCGATCTCATCACGGCCAACAAGGGCCACGTGTCACTCATTTCACACACATCAGTTCATTAGCCCATTTTACCTATAACCTTTGGAACAATACAGTAGTTTAAATTATATTACCATCTTTTATTCTATACTGCCCACATCATCTAAAAGTAGTGTGTGATCTAGCAAGAGATCATACAAGTCAAAATGGTTTGCTTACGAGGCATTTAACTTTTTACGTGACAAAAATAATCCCATCGACACGTCTGATACAATGGAATGTATCTATATAAGTAATTAATTTTGTACAAAAATGAATAATTAATAATTATCCTGCCATGGTATCGACCCATTAGTTACAAAGTATCTTGCTAAGAAACTGCGGAGGAGCAGTGGTGGCCGAGTGGTAACGGCCCCGACTTACGAGTTGTAGGTTGCGGTTTCAAACCCAGTCAGGCGCATTACTTTGTGTAATTTATTTCATCACCACTGCTCTCAAAACGGTGAAGGAAAACATCGTGAGGAAACCGGCATGTCCTAGAACCAAAAATTCGAAGACGTGTGACATCCACCAACCCGCACTGGGCCCGCGTGGTGGATTATGGCCCATACCCTCTCCTAGGGAGGAGGCCTGAGTCCCAACAATGGGAACACTATAAGGCCGACTATGCTATGCTTATGCTATGCTAAGAAACTGCGAATATATGTGGGAGGGAATACCTACGTCAGAGCGAAAGCCGTATCATCGAAGTTTGTTTCTTCGAAAACCTTTCAACGATATCTCTATACTGCGACGCCTTGTTAAGTCGACATTTTGTTATTGCGATGTTTCGTTACATCGAAAAACTGTACTGCGAACGATTTTAAAGCGAAAATATCATACTGCGAAGCCTTGTTCAGTCGCCGTCTTGTTACTGCGATGCTATGTTACTTAGGAAACTTACCTATTAATAAATAACAAGGAACATTTTGGTTATGTTAATGTGTTTACTTAAATTTTAATCATTTATAGCTAAAAATTAGACGAACCTTTCAAAGGTCTACGATCTTAAACACTGATATTCATGACAGATTTCGTTTGTTTTTACAATGTTAAACATTAAGAGGGTCCTTTTTCACTCGCCTATCGTCAACATCGAGCATGGTTTAACCTCGTAAGGCCCAACGACCTAATTTAATGACAAAAAAATTTTGACACTCCGGCCCGAGACTATTTAAAATCATTAAATTACGGCCCAGCGACCTAAAATTGTGACATGATATTTGAACATATTTTTCTGTTTAAATAATCCCGCCAATTCAAAACTGCCATCGACAAATTATTAACTTTGAACGCATCTCTAATTTTGACAATTTCAACTTGACGTTTTAGAACCAATAATCTGTCTATTTGACGTTTCATCTCGTGTAAATGGAAGCCTCGTGGATATAGGTGAGTAAATCTATTAATATCTTTATAATCATTACATGGTGATGTCTGAAATGTATTGCAAACAGTTGCGGAAATGTTATATTTTGTTCCTACGCATTTTTTTCAATGGAAAGTCATTTTAATTCAGTAATATACGAACGATAAAAACTATGTCCCAAAATAAAGTCGGTGGGTTTTTATTGTAAAAGTTAGCCTAACTTCTATGTCATAATTTTAGGACGTTGGGTGTTTACTTTATGTTTTCTTTGTTTAAGCCATGAATAACGAAGCTATCGAAGCTGAGCTTAATCTGGACATATCCGAGTTTGAAGATGACGAAGACAACGATGATATTGATGATGTGGATTATCGACCACCTCAGGGTCGAAATCGTCAGTCGGATAATTCAGCAGAATCGTCTTCGGATTCTGAAGGCGAGCTTTCAATTTCAAGTCCTGCGATTTCTAATTCTTCTGTTATGCGAGGGAGGAGCTTACAGCGTCGAGGTGGCCGTCGTGGTCGAGGAATTTCTTTGATTTCTCAACCAAGTCATAGAAGAGGAAGCTCTTCTCGTGGAAGAATGTATCAGCAAGTGGAAGCTGTAGCTAACGAGGATATTGGCATTAACGATGGACAAACTGGAGATTGGATAGAAAAAGATTTTAATCCAGATGTAATTCCCTTTATGCAACCATCGTATTTACCTCTTAATGACGAAGAGTTTAGTAAAATTGATTACTTTCGTCGATACGTAAATGATGAGCTGATGCAAATCATCGTGGATAAATCCAATGAGATGTATCTATCAAGAAACGGCCAGTTATTAAATTTGACACTTACCGAGTGCTACATTTTTTTCGCAATTAATTTGGCTATGTCATGTATTGGATATCCGATTCTCCGCATGTACTGGCAACATAAGTTTCGTGTCGCTTTTGTAGCTGATCACATGTCACGGAACAGATTTTTCACTCTTCGAAATTCTTTAAAACTCGTCAATGATAACGACTTTTCTGCCGAAGATAAAAGTAAAGACAAGCTCTGGAAAGTTCGCCCACTTATCAAAGAAATTCTTAAGGGTTGTCATTCCATACCAAAAGACCAAAAACTGTCAATTGACGAAATGATCATTCCTTTTACGGGCTCCTGTGGGATGAAGCAATATTGCCCAGGTAAACCTAATCCTACAGGTTTAAAAGCTTTTGTCTTGGCGAATCCTGCAGGAGAAGTGTGTGATTTTGATAAATATCAAGGGGCAACTACATATCCTTCTTATGCTGACACATCATTCGGGTTGGGAGAGAAAGCAGTTCTTGCCTTAACGGAGGATTTGATACCGGGACATATAATTTACTGTGATAGGTACTTTACCACCGAGACACTGCTTTTGCAATTAAAAAACAGAGGCCTGATGTGCGCTGGTACATTAATGAAGAATAGAGTACCTAAGCCCGCAAGATTAATACTCAAAGAAGACAAAGACTTAAAGAAAGCAGGGAGAGGGAGTTATCAAGTATTGGTCAACGATGAGAAGAATATAGCTATAACTAAATGGCTTGATAATAAACCAGTCACTTTTCTGTCTACTGTGCACGCTGCCCAAACTTCCGACACTTGCCAAAGGTGGTGTAAGCAGAATAAAGTTTATGTTACTGTCCCACGACCGGAAGTAGTAAAACAATATAATTCAAATATGGGAGGAGTCGATCTTGCTGATCGCCTCTTAGCTGTGGCACCGTCGAGATATCGGACAAGAAAATGGACAACGCGATTTATCGCGCACATGTTTGATTTGGCTATAACTAATTCTTGGTTAAATTACAAAAAAAATGAGTTACGCAAAAATGTCCCGATAAAAAAAATTCAACAACTGAGGAGTTTTAAAATGGAAATAGCTGAAATTTTAGTATCAGCAAATGTCTCCACTAGTTCCGAAACAGAAGACGAAGAACAGCCTCGGCCTAAACGTTCTAAACCAACTATACCGCTTCCCAGCGTCAGTTCAAGAACTCATGGTGCACTGCATTTGCCCTCGGCTGGAGAAGTTCAAAACAGATGCAGAAGACCAGGATGTAACAAGAAAAGCACAATTATATGCAAGAAGTGCAACATTAACTTGTGTCTCACTAGAGAAAGAAATTGTTTTTTCAAGTTCCACACTGAGATTTATTGATTTAGATGTTTTTATTTTATTGTTTTTATTTTTTTTTATTAACGAAGACTATAATTGTGATTGGTTTATGTGCAATTGTCATTGATATACCTAAAGATTTAAGACCAGTTTAGCATTTTCTTTAATTTTTAATATATCTTAAAATATTATAATTTGAAATATTACCATTGATTAGTAGATAAGTACCTACATTATGTTGTTAATTATGATTAGCGCAAGTGTAATGCTAATGATACATTGTTTCCTAAAAAATGAGACTGATTTAGAGACATTTGTTACGTAAAATGATTAATTAATACGATTTAAAATAAAAGGAGAATAAACGATTTTTTTTTTTCACAGTTTCTTTTTTTTCCGGTATAATTTGTAACATTTGATAATAAATAACTGCATAGATTTGATATATTCAAATTAATATTATACTTAAAACTATGGCCCAGTGACCTAAAAAAAGGACAATTAATTTCAAAATATTTGTTGCTTGAAATAGTTAACTTTAGGTATAAGAAATACCCCTTAAAAGAGTTTAGCCAAAAGTATTACATTTAAACACTTTTTTACTAAATCAAAGTTCTGGGCCGCAACTACTTGCACCTATTTTTAGTACATTGGGCCGTAATATATATCGACCTAAATTTGGGTTGGGCCTTACGAGGTTAAAAGCTTGATCGTTTGTGTCAAAGTTCATGCAAAATAGTAGATTTTCAGAGGTCTTTACTGGATTAGTTTTACACAAATCTATAAATCGATTTCAATAGAAGCCTAGATAATATCCGCAAGATACTGTGTTTCCAAAATATCTAATGAAATATTGCAATAACGTCATAATCGCGTAAGAGCGGTTGTATAAAAAACAGTAAAAATGTATGTCGAGTTGGATGCCCTTTAGTATTTAAAATCGTACCTTAGCGTAAGTAACGAAATTAAAAGTTTAGTATTCCTAAGTAACATAGCATCGCAGTAACAAGACGGCGACTGAACAAGGCTTCGCAGTATGATATTTTCGCTTTAAAATCTTTCGCAGTACAGTTTTTCGATGTAACAAAACATCGCAATGACAAAATGTCGACTTAACAAGGCGTCGCAGTATAGAGATATCGTTAACAGGTTTTCGAAGAAACAAATTTCGATGATACGGCTTTCGCTCTGACGTAGGTATTCCATGTGGGAGAGGTACCCGAAAATTGGCTTTATGTGGCAGTTACTTCTTGATTCACTGGCATTTCAGCGCAGTTAAGTAAGTTATCTCTGCGTAGAAAATTATGCAAGTAAACAGTTGCTAAAACTACTTTTTTGGTTGAACTTGGTTTTAAAAGTATCGCTTTTCTCAAAACTCTAAATTTTGATGACATTATCCCAAAAGCATTTTCGACTACTCGAAGTGCTCTTGATAACCTATAATTGAAAATCCTTTCTTTCGAACCTTTCGCATGGATTCCTGAAAAAGGTGACATTGTGTATTTATTCAACGCAAATGCTTGATCCCCTAATATAGCAAACGGTATTTTTGTTACATGGGGTACATTTAAAATTTCTGGTGCTGGTACATGAAGTTGATCATTTTCTAGGCTCCGGTATAATTGAGAACTTTTGAAAACCCCTCCATCTGAAATTCGACCTTGGCAGCCTACATTGAGATACATAAAGTTGTAATTTGCGTCTACTAATGCAAGTAGTATTATACTAAAAAAAAAATTATAATTGTAATATTCTGTGCCACTTCGATGTGAAGCTTGAATAATGACGTGTTTGCCGTCCAAAGCACCAATAGCATGAGGAAAATTCCACTTTTGCTCGATTTCTTCAGAGACTGCCCGCCACTCTTCTTCTGTATATATATGGTAACTAAAAAGTATTGAATTTTTGTTAGGAATCATAAAAGTTTTTTATCTGTTACAGAACTGTGGTGGGCCGTCTGTCAATGCGGATAGCAATATCAAAGAGGCCACTGAAAATAGTGCATCTTCAAGAGCATCTGATAAAATAGAAAAAAGACAACCAGCAAAGCGCAAAAATAAAGATACTAATATTAGTGATGCGGAGAATCAAATGATAGAAGAGGCCATGGAATTGATTCGTAACCAAAACGATGTGACTAATGATCCATATACTGCTTTTGGTATGCATATTGCGTCCGAATTAAAAAAATATAACCCTGTTACACTGGCACAGGTTAAACATTAAATTAATAATATTATATTTGATGCTGATATGGCACTGCTAAATCAACAGACAACACATTACCATGAAGAAAGGAGACCAGGATACTCCACAGCACAACAATTGACTGATCTATCCGACTCATTAGCATCTAACAGTACTGATAATGGATCCGGATTGACCCAGCTAATTCGCAATCTGGATGCATAGAAACAGTCTTATTTGTTTTTTTTCATTGTGTCTTAATAAAAAATATTAAAACAAATTTCATTTTTTTTTTCACCTTTACCACCACTTTAAGGGCTTCCACTATGGCGTCACACACTTCGGGAACAACTGTTGATATTGTTTGCTTTGATACATAGAAAAAATATTGCAAAGTAGAATATAAGTCTCCTGTTGCTAAATATCGCAAAGTTATTGCAAGTCTCTCTTTTGTCGAGATTGCGTCACGCCAATGCGTATCCTTTTTCTTGATAAACGGCTAAACCAAGCTATGTAAATGTTCAAATTCTTCCAAGGACACTCCTAAAAGCTGTGGTGTTTTAAAATGAATTTCGTAATTAATTGATTCCAAATTCCGTGTCCTCCGCTGGTAAAGTGGTTTCATCCAGCATGTTTTTGTTTTGATATGTTTTTTTTATTTCTTCTCCGCAATTTTCGAATAATAAGCAGAGCTAAAATACTGATACACGTCTTCATTGTAGTTTAGGTTCAGACTGACTGAATTTAAATGCGCGGCGTGTCTTGCATATTGCCGCGCAAACAATCGTCGGATTGTCCTAACTAGAGCGCGGCAGAATTGTTTCCTGGCCATGCCGCGTGTTCCTGCCGCGCTCTTGCCGCTCAATGTTTGGACGCACCTTTATGAGCATGACATTATCAATAGAGAACATAACACAAACAACTTTCGAGAGGCATCTATATGAATTTTCAAAGATATTATATTGCAAAGATGTAAAGTTTTCAATGTGTGGGCTGCTGGATTTTATCACTGACACATTTAAAAATAACCACAAAAAAAAATATTGCAATTTGCTAATGGGAGAGAGCAAAAGTTAACAGTAAGCTACGAAATTTTTTGTCAAATAAGTAAGTCGATAACTCAAATATCACCACTTGATGACACGTCTTACTTAATAAAAGAGAAAACAGACGTGTATGTAGTCGATTCTGATATGGGAACGTGTGACTGTTTATCAGGGAAAGGTGGACGCTACTGCAAGCATGTATGTGCTGTGGAACAGTCAAACCCCAAGCGAACGCCGGTGTTCGCGCGTGATTTTGCGCCATTTAGGTTAAACGCTAGCGTCCGCATAGATTATAAAATATTGAGCGTTTTATTTATAGGGTATTTATCCAAGTACATAAATAAGAAGTTCTTCATAAAGTAGTCTGTAAATATCGAAAATAAGCAAACATTTCCGTTATTCCCTATATTAAGTGAAACTAAACCTAACATCAAAAAAACTTATAAATGCAAAACAACACCAACCTTTACAGTGAACCAACATTCACTAAAGTTTTGTTTGATTTGTTTCACTACTAGGCAATGTACATGAGTATTATTAATCCATTGACTTTATACGAATAAATACATTAAAATTATAATGCTGTTGTGCAATTCATGATTAATAAAGCGCAAGCGGTGCACGTCCTTGGTGCGCAGGGTGCGGGGCAGCTCTAATAGAGTTCTGGCGATGATTGGGGGAGATTTGATTACCCTTACATCGGACATTGCTGTAGCTAGCATGTTGCTGGCTATGTCCGATAGTGTAATGTATTTCCGTATGTGTGTGTGTTAAAAACGTTTAGTCATATAATGCCTAATTCGCAAAATGGCACCCGATTCTCTAAAGGGCCAATTCGCGAATGGACTAGTTCTCAAAAGGACTAATTCGCGAAATGGCTAATTCTCAAAAGGACTAAGTAGTAAAATGCCTAATTCGTGAAAGGACTCATTCGTAAAAGGACTAATTCGTAGTGGCTAATTCTCCAAATGACCAACTTTTACCAACTCATGCCATGAGTTAAATTACATGAAAGAACATGCATACATACAGTTTAACATTATTAAAAGTAGCTCCACCTTGATGAGTAAATAGATGTTGTTCTAACGTTAGATAAAGAATATTGTGGTGTGGTGTCACGTACATCAGCACGTCACGTACAGCACGTAGTATAATATGCTAAGGTAGTTAGTATGTGAATACGTGATTGTAGATTATCGACATAACATCACGTCGTAACTATGTATATAATGTTGCTAATTAAAGGTGGAGGAGGACTCGACTCTTGGAGTAGTAACTAACATGTAGTTTACTTTGACCCCTCCATCTCCTCGCATCGCATGGCGACCCTGCCAGTCGGCTGGACGGCGTTGTAGTTGCCGACCAGGAGCTAGTCACGGTTCGTGGTTCGCGGTTTGATTGTCTTCGTTGAGTATCGTCAGTCGCGTCACGGCGCAGGCCATGGGGAGCACGACGTCCAAGGAAGAGGTGATTATCGCCCAGGCGTCTACGAGTGGTGCAAATACCGCAACGGCTACTCAGGAGCAGCTGGCGGCTATCAAGACCGTGTTGCTGTTTGTGGCTGTGTGTATGGCAGTTGTCATCATAGGGTTGGCGGTTCGCATGTATCGGAGATGTCACCACAACTGGATTGAAGAAAAGATGAGACAGCGGGAAGTCCAGAAGGCTGTACAGATGGCTTGACCAGGAGCCGTCGGAGGAACGAAGTAAGTGTTTCTTGAGTGGAAGTGAATAAGTGTGTTTCGGTGCTTGTGTTCATCGTTAAATTTAGAGACAATAATTTAAATGGAAGTGGAGTTAACGTCGCTATTTGTACAACTTAAGTTATTAAGGGAATCTATTGTCAAGTTAGGCCCTAGTAGGCGAGAAGGCAGGAATTTTGATAGTAAGATTGGTGAGGTGAAAGCGCTTTATCGTAAATTTAAGTGTATAGTTTCAAAATCTAGTAATTTCTTGGAAGAATTGGCTCAGTTGGTATGTAAGATAGAAGCATTATACGTAGACACTATTAAGTTTGGGAGCGAAACCGAAACGGAACAAAACATGGCAGCGGAAAAGTTTTCTTTGAGAACGGCAGTTAGCCTACTCCCGAAGATGAGTGGCGATGAGCAAGTTACGCAAGACTTAATTGATGCCATAGGACTATATAGTTCTATGTTAGTGGAAGCAGATAATGCTCTTTTGATTAAATTTGTTTTGACTACACGACTTACCCAGGGTGCTAGGATTCGGTTGTCCTCTACTTACGCAACGGTAGATTGTCTGGTAGCTGATATGAAGAAGCATTTGTTAACAGTAGAGTCAGACGTAGCTGTGCAAGCGAAGCTTGCTCGCGCTAGGCAGAATGATAGGTCGGTCGCGGATTTTGGGGCTGAGATAGAGAAGTTAATGGTTAATTTGACTATTTCTCAAGCCGGGGAAAGTTCGGAAGCGTATGAGATTTTGCGGCCGTTGAACGAAAAGTACGCAATCAGGAAGTTTGCTGACGGGCTTCGCAATCAGCGTTTAGGTACGATCATTACGGCGCGGAATTTGACTTCTTTGAAGGATGCGATCAGGGTAGCAGTAGACGAAGGTTGTGCATCGTCGGCACAAGTCATGGCGTATCAGCGTTGGCCCGCGAGGGGTGGTTTTGATAATAGAGGTCGCGGAAATGGTTATAGGCGGTCTACGGTAGGAAATGGATACGCGCAACATAAAACAGCTGTTGAGCGTACGCGCAAAAATGCCACCGTATGGCATAATCGTGGAATGCGCGGACGTAGCAATAATGTTCATCGTGGTCATTCGACTCAGCAAGGTCGGAGGCGTGTAGCGTGTTTCGAGCATGCGCGTAGTGATGCTGACTCAGGCGAGACGTCAATGTCACGACGTAATGAAGCAACTGACCACCACTTGCAGTTTTTTCGAGACTAAGTGTATTTTAGCTTGCGATAGTATTAATTGGGTTAATTTTCTAGTGTATAATATAAATGCGGAATGGTTAGTAGATACGGGCGCGTCGATATCGGCTGTAAAGAGTGGTTTCTTGTTGAACGATGCTTTGTGCTGTGAGGTAGTTAAGGAAGAATTAGTGATAAATGGTGTAGGAGGTAGTTTGAGGGCTATAGGTTATGTATATTTAACGTTGGAATATGGACGGTGTTCTTTCACGCATAAGTTTTATATATTTGATGATTTGCCATGTAAGTCGGTTGGTATATTAGGTCAGGATTTCTTGCAGAAGTATGGTGGTATTATAGATTTTTCGGCGAATAGGTTCTCTCTTAGGGATCGTGAACGGCGGGTGGTCTCGATGCCACTTAAGTCCTATGATTACTTGTTGACTATTCCACCGCGTTGTGAGGTGGTTAGGTATTACCCCGTTAATAGAGCGGAAGATTGTGTGGTAGTTAGGGAAGAATTGCGGAAAGGCGTTTTCTTGGCTAGTGTGTTAGTAAGGCCTAAAAACGGGATGGTGCCCGTTAGGGTTTTAAATACGAACTCCGAGGAAGTTGTGTGTAGTATGTCCGGTGTGGAAGTTTGTCCGTTGAGTGATTTTGATTGTTGTAATTTCGTGGAGCCAGGGACGGACGTTGAGCGTGTAAAAGAGGTACTTTCTTTACTTAAACTCGACTATTTGAACGCCGAGGAGCGGTTGTCGGTTGAGCAAGTGTGTGCGAAGTTTTCGGATGTTTTTCATCTTCCGGGTGATAAATTAGCTGTCACTAACGTATATGAGCAGTCTATACGTTTGAAAGAGAGTGCTACTCCGGTGTACAAGAGGCAGTATAGGATACCTTATGCACAGAAGAAGGAGGTTGATAGGCAAGTGCAGGAGATGCTGGAGAGTAATATCATTGAGGAGGCGGTTAGTGAGTGGTCTAGTCCTGTTTTGGTGGTACCCAAAAAGGCGGATCGTAGTGGAGAGAAGAAATGGCGTGTGGTTATAGATTATAGGCAGTTGAATGAAAAGATACAGGATGATAAGTTTCCATTGCCGAATATAACTGAGATTTTGGATTCGATGTCAGGCGCAGTTTACTTTAGTCACTGTGATTTATCACAATCTTATTATCAGTGTGCTTTGGAGGAGAGTAGTAGGAAGTACACTGCTTTCACAACAGACAAGGGGCAGTATCAAATGTGTAGGTTACCAATGGGTTTGAAGATAAGTCCGAGTTCGTTTAGTAGATTAATGACTGTGGCCATGTCTGGATTGAATTACGACAGGTGTCTGATTTATTTGGATGATCTCATTATTTTTGGACGGAATTTAGATGAACATAATCGGAACCTAATATCAGTATTCTCACGCTTGAGGGAAGTAAATCTAAAGTTGAATCCGTCAAAATGTGAATTTTTGAAGAAGCAAGTACTTTATTTGGGGCATGTGATATCGGCGGAAGGTATTTCACCAGATTCAGAGAAGGTAGAAGTTATTAGAGGTTATCCGCGTCCATCGACGGTTGATGAGGTAAAGCGATTTGTAGCGTTTGCGAATTATTATAGAAAATTCATACCACAGTTTGCTGATATAGTGGTACCTATGAATAGGCTGTGTAAGAGAGGTGTTGTATTTAGTTGGTCCGATGAGTGCGAGAAGTCGTTTTTGTTGCTTAAGGAAGCGTTAATGAATCCACCGGTGTTGGATTATCCAGATTTTTCTGATAGCAATACTTTTATATTGCAAACCGATAGTTCTGGATATGCAATAGGGAGTGTGTTGTGTAATGGGAACGGAAAACCCATCGCATATGCTAGTAGGTCGTTAGGGAAGAGTGAGTTAAATTATCCGATAATAGAGAAGGAGTTGTTGGCAATAGTTTGGTCAGTTAAATATTTTAGACCGTATTTGTACGGACGGAGGTTCGTTGTAAAGACGGATCACCGGCCATTACTGTATTTGTTTAACATGACAGATCCATCTAGTAGGTTGACTAAGTTTCGTTTGTGTTTAGAGGAGTATGATTTTGAGGTTGAATATATTAAGGGCAAAGAGAATGTTCTAGCGGATGCACTTTCTAGAATAGTGATAACGAGTGAGGATTTGAAATTGATACGGGAAAAGACGATATCCGTAATGACGAGGGCGCAGTACAAGCAGTTGGGAAAGCCAAATGTTTGTGATAGGGACTCCGTGGTATCTGGGACTGATCACCCTAGGATCGTGGAAGTACTTAAGAAACAAGGAAATGACATTGGGATTTGTTTAGATGATTGGGAGAAAATGTTACGTAATAATAATAATAACAACAATAATAATAATCCCCATCGCCGTATCTCTACGTTGACGTCGTGGTGGGGCTTGCGTGCTCCAATATACCCTAGGTCTGTATCGGTAAAGTTTGCTTTGCCGTAATATGCCTAGGGTGAGGGGCCAGACTAAGAGAGATACAATCCGCAGTGCAGTTTTGTGGCGAACTGTTGGGCATTAGCGACCCCACGGACCCGATCTCCCGGGAGAATTCTTGTTCTTCATCTCCGGCTTGCCTTTATTGGCCGGCCGTAGTGAACACTGACGAGGAACTGAGCTCCCACCTCTCTCTTGCCTTTATTGGCTGGCTTGAGTGGAGATTCGCAAGAGCAAACGTGCTCGGGAGAAGGATGTATAATCCAGTAAGGTGCTGGTAGGGATCTTGACCGTACTTCCGGGATTGTCCTGATAGCCGTGGTATACCTCTCCACTCCTCAAGCACCTCAGGATATGTTGCCCTCTTGTTGCTACGTCACTTCGTGCTAGCGGCCGTTTTTGGGGGCCCATTTATTGAGTGTGCAAGTCACCCCCTGCCTTTTTTCGATGCATATTAATAACGTTGTTCAGGCAGGGGCCATAGTCTTGACATAGTTCCATGTTACCAGTCCACTTAAGACTCCAAAAACCATAGCCCTATTATCTTTGTTCTCCATATGTCGCAACAGTTTTTCAATAACCGGGGGTTGTCCTTGGGTGCACTAGCATAGCGCGTACAGGGATAATCGTCGGTTGATATCATGTTCCTTTATAATTATCTAAAGGGCCTCTGCGAGTTGGCTTCGGCTCCTCGTACGCCTCCCAAAGGTCCAGGACCTCAGGGTCCTGAGATAAATAAAATAATAATAATAATAATGGTTGTAGGAGGATATTTTCAAAGTCGCGCGATATAGTGTATATGCCAGAAAACTCGAGTATTTATGTAAACTATGAATCTTTATCGGGAACTTCGCGAGACGAGTTATCGAAAGACATAGTCAGTTTTTGTATTGAAGAAGGCATTAAAGAAGTAGTTATTATGAAAAATCGTTATAACGTTGATTTCATTACAAGAATGGCAAAATATTTGAAGGAAAATAGAAGTTCGATTTGTGGGGATTTTAAACTGTGTGTAGTGAAGGATTTACGGAAAATAGAAGGGAAAGATGAGAAGAAGGTTATTTTGAATGATTTCCATATTTTACCCACGAGTGGTCATGCAGGAATACGTAGGATGGTGAATAATATAAAGAAGTATTATTATTGGCCTTCTATAGAGAAAGACGTAGTGGAGTACGTTGGTAAATGTGATAAGTGTTGTAAGCAAAAGTATTCTAGGAATACTAGGGAACCCATGACGGTTACGACTACTGCATCAACATCGTTTGAGAAGATTTATTTAGACATAGTAGGACCCCTTGATAGAGACGAAAGAGGCAATGTTTACATATTAACTATTCAATGTGAACTTACGAAGTTTGTAGAGGCTTATCCGTTAAAGAATAAATCCGCAAATGAGGTAGCAAAAGCTTTGGCAGAGAATTTTGTTTTGAGATATGGAATACCGAGAACAATAGCTACGGATAGGGGTAGTGAATTCGTTTCGAAAGTAATGATAGAGCTATGTGATATCTTGAACATCAATAAAGTCATGTCGACGTCATATCATCATGAGAGTATAGGTTCCTTGGAGAATGTACATAAAACATTAGGTGCATATTTGAGGATACAGACGAATAATAACCCATCATCATGGAGTTCTTGGATACCATTTTGGTGTTTTTCTTATAATACGACAGTTAATACTGTTACCAAATATACACCTTATGAATTAGTGTTTGGAAGAATATGCAGATTACCAAGTAGTCTTCAAGGAGAAAGTGTTGAACCATTGTATAATTTTGATGATTATCCTTTAGAATTTAAGTACAGATTGCAAAGGGCACAAAATGATGCAAAGGAGAATTTAATAGCGAGTAAATTAGCTAGGAAACATTGTTATGATAAGAATCTTAATTCTGTAACTTATAAGGAAGGTGATTTAGTTTTGATTAAGAATGAAACTGGCAATAAATTGGAATGTATTTATAATGGACCTTTTGAAGTTGTAAAAGACGAGTCACCAAATGTTGTGATTAAGTATAAAAATAAAATAGAGATAGTACATAAGAATAGAACAAAAGTGTATTGTAAGAGTTAGAGTAGGTAATAGTTTGTAATGTGAAAAAAAAAAAAAACCTTGTAAATTTTTTTTTTTTAAATTTAAGGGGGGTGATGTGGTGTGGTGTCACGTACATCAGCACGTCACGTACAGCACGTAGTATAATATGCTAAGGTAGTTAGTATGTGAATACGTGATTGTAGATTATCGACATAACATCACGTCGTAACTATGTATATAATGTTGCTAATTAAAGGTGGAGGAGGACTCGACTCTTGGAGTAGTAACTAACATGTAGTTTACTTTGACCCCTCCATCTCCTCGCATCGCAATATAAAAATCACTTAGTATTTTTCTCATCTATATTTACTAGGATTATTTAATAATAAAGTACTACATATTGTCTACTATCGTGATGTATAAACATTTTAAATACCATAATCTGGCCCTACTTTGCTCCTAAGGTGGTAAAAATGCTCCACTTCCGAAAAATTATTAAATCTGATTTTGCGTACTGATACTCTACTGTTTAGTAGAATCCAATATTTTTATCTGAAAATATTGTTCTTAATCTAGCAACACCAGAGTTGACAGATGTCAAAGTCAGCCATTATTTTTTTCTGTGTGTGGTAGAAATGCATCGCTCTTCGAGGTGAAAATTTAAAAGTGAGTAAAATCTATTTGCATCTCCTAAACTTGTGATTTAAACAATTACAGTCGCATTTCATTAGTTAACGTGTTTTCTAAACTATCAGATTCAGGTGATATTTTGTGTTTAACCTTTTGAGTGCGTAATTAGAGACACAATAGTAAGACAATGGCGCGTGAACGCCGGCGTTAATGCGGGGATCAACTGAAGTGTATTAGCCTTAAGTGAATCTACTTAGTATTACCCTTAACAAAACGGTGTCATATTAATGCTTAATATGTACTTTACTTAATGCGCATTATTGTAAGTCCACTGTATGTTTTAGTTAGATAATTCAATAAATCCTGTTTAGACCTACTGGTTGTCTGCTTTGCGAACCCCCAACATTACACAACAGCTTAATACCAGCATTGTATTTCTTGTATCAGTTTTTTTGACTTGGGTATACTTTGCGCCTACTTTTGAGGTTATAATTCGCCTGAAGCAAAGAATACCCATAGTTTAATTTTTCCATCTATGTTTTACTTACTTATGTATTTTACTTGTTTTAGGCTAGAAACATGCCTAGAAAATATAAAAGACGAGCTGATGCAAGGCGCTACAAAGCGTATAGCAAAGAAAAATTAGAAGAATGTCTTTTGACATTAGAAAATAAAGCCATGACCCAACGAGAAGCTGAAAAGCATTTTAATATTCCTAGAAGGACTATAATTAATTATATTAAAGCCAGAAAAAATAATACAGCCGTGAAACCACCAGGACATCCTCAAGTTTTTGATGATGAAGAAGAATCACAGTTTTCTAGTTGCATTAAATTGATGGGAACGTATGGATTCCCCTTATGATTTTCGTTATAATATCGTAAAAGCTTATCTTGATAAAACTGGACGAACTGTTATAAGATTTAAAAATAATTTACCGGGTATCGAATGGGTCGCGTCATTTTTACGTCGCCACCCTGATTTATCCAGACGCTTTGCTGCAAATATTAGACGAGCTAGAGCCGCCATCACTCCAGACATTTTAACTGAATATATTGAATATCTTAGACAAGAGCTCGTAGATGTGCCAGCCAGTAATATTTGGAATTATGACGAAACAAACGTCACGGATGATCCCGGCAATAAAAAAGTGATTATAAAAAGAGGCACCAAGTACCCGGAACTTCTACGAAATTCATCAAAATCCAGTATTTCAATTATGTTTTGTGGAAGCGCTGAAGGCGAATTACTTCCTCCATTCGTCGTTTATAAGTCTAGCTGTCTATGGACAACATGGACGGAAGGTGGACCTGAAGGGACCCGCTATAGTTGTAGCCAAAGCGGCTGGTTTGATATGAGCATATTTACTGATTGGTTTCAATCGCAATTGTTACCTAGATTGAAAAAAATGCCAGGAAAGAAAGTCATCATAGGAGATAACTTATCTTCCCATATTTCTCTCGATGTTATTAATCAATGCAAAGAAAACAACATCACATTTCTTTGTCTACCACCAAACAGTACTCATTTAACACAGCCACTAGATGTGGCGTTCTTCCGCCCACTGAAAGTTGCTTGGAGGTCCATATTGTCCGACTGGAAATCTAGTGCGAGTGGGTATAAGAATGCAGTTCTCCCAAAGGGTATTTTCCCTCAAATGTTAAAACGTTTAGTGGATGCAATAACCCTGAACAGTGCTAATAACCTCAAAGCTGGATTTACAAAATGCGGAATCTATCCTTTAGATGCTAAACCTCTCCTAGATAGACTACCCCACGCAAATAACACTGATGCCATTAATGATTCTTTTGTACAAAGCCTGGAAATAAAAAGAAACGCATGGACTCAGGGTGTTGCAACCAACAGAGGCAGAAAAAAGCTAAAGTTAATACCAGGCAAAAGTGTAGCGGATCAGATGCTTGTTTCGCCGACAACTGGTGAAGTAGAATCCGTCCCTAGTTAGTCTTCTGCTATTATTAATGGTGATAGCAGCGAAAGTGATGATCAAATGTCTCTAAGAGATTCCTCTGAAGGGCCACTAAGTGACGTTGAAAACGAAGACCCCAACATTTTAAATTCTATAGATTCAGAGAATCTAGCGTTACAGCCCTTGGTAAAAAAAGAAGGTCAATATGTCATTTTTAAATACGAAGGTGAGCTGTTTCCCGGCGTGATTATAAAAATCAATAAAAATGGGGCTGTTATATCATCAATGAAGCTTTCTTTGAAGAACTGGAAGTGGCCTCTTCCTAAAGACGAATTATACTACACATGGAATGATGTACTTGGCAGCATAAACACACCGAAAAAAATTAGACGCAGAAACTTTTATTCCGTGCCAGAACTGAACCAAATATGGGGCACCTAAGTTAATAGAAGATTTTGAAAATTTATAATTTTTTTCATCTCATAAATGATTGTTTTATTGATAATTTGTGCTAGAGCAAAACAATATTGTTTATTTTTGAATTATTTACGAAATGTTGTAGTTAATTACTGTAATAATTAAGAAAAAAATATCCTATGGCAAACCAAAATGTGATTATTAATTGATCTCTCATAAATAAAGGTGATTTTATAACACATCTGCTTTCTATTACCCTGTCCTATCGGAGCAAAGTAAAAATGACTAACTATGCTCCATTGAAAAATAAATGACAAACCTGTGAAGAGAAATTACGGTGCAAAGTTACCCCCTGCATAAGAACTACTTTGCTCCAAAAGAAATTAAAAAAATAAAAAACTTGGTCACTAAATACAATAATGTATTTAATGTCAGGTTAAACTTTAATAGTACTATTATATGTATACCCAATACATCTGATTTAGGCAAGATTTAAAAAGATGTGGATTAAAAAAAAAGTTGGAGTTTTGGTGCAAAGTAGGACCAGGTTACGGTATATTATAATTGTTTTCACACCTCTTTGTTTATAATACAAAACCTTTTCAATGAAGACAAGGCAAAAGAAGAGAACATCGTTTGACAGTGACAAAATATGTTAATTAAAATGTACTAAATGTTATAATAAAGTAATATAATATATATAATAATATTCCACAACTAACACAACGCCGTCTAGTCCCAAGCTAAGCAGAGCTTGTGTTATGGGTACTAGACAACTGATAAACATACTTATATATTTCTAAATAAATACATATAGATAAATTACACCCAGACACAGAACAAAATGATCGTGCTCATCACACAAACATTTGTCCTGGGTGGGAATCGAACCCACGACCTCCGGCATAGCAGTCAGGACCACTAACCACTAGACCAACAGGCCAGTCTTAAAGTATTATTATATTAAAAATAGTTTTCACTCATCATGATGAGAACAATAATTTATGCAACTAAAGCATAAAACGGAACGCCGAGTAAAATTTTTTATGAAAGTGTACGGGTAGTTTGTGAGTGGATAATAATCTATTTGTTAAATTCACCGTCATTTATGTTTTCGTTCATAAGTTTCTGTTTATAGAAGAAGTAGGTTAATTCATGAGAAAGATGGAAGAAGACATTTTAATTACTGAAAATCAAAAAGGTAATGATACTATAAGGGAATGAGAGTGACTCGTAAATGAAACACGTAGTTAGTCGTTGATGTCTGAACAAGATCTGTGTATTTTCTGTATTTACACCTTATTTATATTTACATTGGTACTAGTAAAGGTAGTGCTTAGTCTAACATATTTACAAGCGTGCGTCGTTATTCCTCCGACAGAGGGCTCTTGAAGCGATGTAGTTTGAACGCACTGAACGGGCGGCTCACCGCGCATGCGCGGCTTAGTACAATCCTGTCGCGAATCTTATAAATACGACTCGCTCGCTCGCGCGGTCCTTTTGATTCTCGCCCGACGCTCGCCCCGAACGGTCGTGCCGCTCTGTGCTCCGCGCCCGCTCCGTGCTCTGTGTCACCCCGCGTGACGTCATCGTGGTCGCCGACCGCACCAGCGATCCGAAGCCGCCTTTTTCAAGGCAGTGGAGGATAGACTTTTCCTTACGGAAACAGTCGATAAACGTGTGCCCCTTCAGGGAAAATCCACAGTTTCGTGGTCCTTGACGGGAAACCTAACGGTGTCAACAACGTCAAGGGGGTGTTGCCCCAATACACCCGCCGAACCCCTTCAGGGCTAGGCAGTCATTTGGAGTCGGGAGCTAGGTTTTGGCCTTGGGGGATCTCCTAGTCAAACCTATTACTCCGAGTTCTCTTTCAGCTACTCACCTGGTGTCGGTTGGGGTGTCTATCCCTTCGCACCAGACCCTGGTAGGGCCCGATCGCACATTAAGATTGGCGATCGGTTTCAAGCTTAGGGCTCACCATTAGGTACTCACCTCCCAGTTAGCAAACCCTTACTGGGAGGGTCACACACCCCCGGGCCCGTCCACCCGGGGACGTAGGGTATTAGGCATAGGAGAGTTACAACTAATGTAACAAAGCCCAATCCCACCCTAGTCATGACGGACGCTATTATCTTAGCGTTCGTCAAAGAGGTCCTTTTCAAGGACCCCGATTTTCTCGCCAAATATGGCGAGAAAATCGCCTTAATTAAAAGCGCCCCTCCTCCCGTTCCGACGAGCGTCACCGATTTTAGTGACGTATTGTCGCCATTCCCGGCCAACACGGACTCAGGTCCGTCCCCGCCGTCCCCCTGTCCCCGCCCCTTACCGGGAAAGGCTTCTATGCCTCCCCTCTTAGTAGCCCATTTTGCCAATGAGGCTATGGACACGTCAGTACCCGCCAGCGACTCAACGTCGCATTCCTCCGCCTCGGACTCCGAGCAGTCCACTGATTCCTCCTCCTCCGAGGACGACTTCCAAGTCGTCCTAGGGGGCAAGAGGAAAGCCCGAAAGGCCGCGCAGGCCTCCAAAGCAAAGAAGACCGTAGTGTCTCCTCCCGCCCCCGCTACCCAGCCCGCCCCTGTTACCCAGCCCGCCCCCGTTTCGCAGGCTAGCTGCCCTCCGTCCGCTTCTGGCACTCAGCCAAAGAAGCAGCGCCCCCCTCCGCCCTTGTACATCCAGGACAAGGCGAAGTGGACAGATGTGTCCAAAATGTGTAGTGATCGCAAGATCAACTACACGAACGCCCGCTCTTGCCAACAAGGCATTAAGGTTCAGGTCCCGACGTCAAATGACTATCGGGAACTAACCAAAGTCCTCCGTGATAGGAAAATCTCCTTTCACACGTATTCCCTCCCCGAAGACACGCCAACCCGAGTGGTTATAAGACGTGTCCCCAAAGAGATCGCCACCGAGGACATCAAGTCCGACCTCCTGGCGCAGAACATCCCCGTGTCCGCTGTCCACCGCCTTCATAAGGCGAGAGGAAGCGAGCTCTACGACATGGTACTTGTCGTATGCGACCCCACCGAAGGGCACCACCCGATCTTCAAAGTCAAGTCGGTGTGTTCCCTCTCTGGCATCTCCATTGAGAAGCCTTTCAGACCGACGATAGTCGGTCAGTGTCACCGCTGCCAATTATATGGCCACTCGCAGCGGAACTGCTACGCTACACCCAGATGCTTTAAGTGTCTGGGCGAGCATGGCACGAGCGACTGCCCTCGGCCCAAGGACCGCACACTCTGCACAGAGCCACCCAGCTGTGTACTGTGCGGTCAAGCCGGGCACCCGGCTAACTACCGTGGCTGCCCTAAAGCCCCCAAAATCCCTCCCAAGCTGGCAAAGCGTGCTGCTGCTCGCCAACAGAGGGAAGTTCCATCTGGGAAAGCCCCCTCTTCCCAACTCCCCGAACGTCTCGCACCCCAGAGACCATCCCCATGGAATCTGTTGAACCATCACAAAGCCTTCCCGGCTTTGGCGGTCTCACAGCCCATCCCAGCGCTAATGGCCAAGCCCATTCCAGCGCCTGCCCCCGCTTCTGTGGCCCCCGTGGCCGCAAAAACTCCCCAAAGAGCGGCTGCGTTCCCACGCAGAACCGTTGGCCAGATCATTCTGGACAACTACCGCATCTTTATGACGCAGGATGCTAGGGATTTAGCTGATGAGCTAACCCTAGCTGAAATAAATGGCCAGCTCGACTACGCTAAGCGAGCTGCGCTATTCTCAAAATATGAGTCGGTCACGGCCGAACTCGACAAGTTACCCGCAATAACTCTTGATGGATAGACATCAAAGAATTTGTTCTTCCAAACCGCGATCCCTTAAATTAGGCTTCTTTAATGCCAACGGCATTATCAATCAGAGAGATGAGATCGCCACTTTTCTCCGCGACCATCAGTTAGACATTCTCCTTATCCAGGAAACATTCCTCAAACCCCACCGTAAAGATCCTAAAATTGCCAACTATCGCATAGTTCGCAACGATAGATCTCGCTGCCACGGTGGTGGCACCCTCATTTACTACAGGAAGGAACTGTACTGTATCCCCCTAACCCCACCCGCGCCCTGTTCTTTCTTAGAATACGCAGCCTGTCGAGTAGGCATGACTGGTCATCAACCGATCACTGTCATCTCCGCCTACTATCCCCCTCCGACTTCCTCGTCTCGTATGCCAGACGAGTCCATCGCTCTCACTAGAGACCTCACCGCCCTCTTTGGCTTGAGTGACTCCGTTATATTAGCGGGCGATCTCAATGCTAAACATCCCGCCTGGAACAGTAGTACGACCAACCCTAGAGGTAAGGTCGTGTTCAACCTTGGTGCATCCCTTAACTTTGACATCATCGCCCCGATGTGTCACACTCACTTCCCCCTAAATCCCAACCATAGCCCCGACGTCCTCGATGTAGCGCTCCTGAAGAATGTAAACCTCCGTTTACAATCTATAGAAGCAATACACGAGCTTAACTCCGATCATCGCCCCGTGATCATGCACCTAGGCTCCCGCTCGGGTAATCTCGACCCCGGCCAGCCTCCCCCGTCCCAATTGATCACTGACTGGAAGAAAGTAAGCGAAAGACTGAAATCTACCACGTCACCTCAATTGGATTCTATCCCTGACCACATCGACTCAGTCGCTGACACGACGGCTGCGATCGACTCGCTCACGGATCACGTACAATCCGTCCTGAACGAATGTTCAAGGGAGATTCCAGCGACGGGGGACCGTCGCTGGAAAATTCCGGACGATGTACGGGCTCTGATGACCGAGAAGAACGCAGCCATCCGTGCGTACAGCGCTTTTCCCTGCGACGCTAACAAGGCTCACATGCGTAGATTACAGCGTGCTGTTAAGAAACGCATGACCGAGCTGCGTTCCGCCCGCTGGGACAAGACGCTTAGCGAACTCGAGCCTACTCACCTCGCCTTCTGGCAACTTCAGAGGAAATTACGTTCCACTGAAGAGTCCTCTATCCCTCCGCTCACCCGCCCTGACAAGAGTGTCGCTTTCGACAACTCTGAAAAAGCGGAATGCCTAGCCGACAGCCTCGAAGCCCAATGCTCGCCTAGCTCTCAACTAGTAGACCAAGCTCACATCGACATGGTGGACACTGAAGTCGAACGTAGAGCCTCCCTCCCTCCCGTTGAAGACCCTGATAACCCTCTACCCCCCGTCACTCCCGACGAGGTGGAGGATATCATCAAAAAACTTCAACCCCGGAAAGCCCCCGGCGCCGACGGTAACACGAACAGAGTGTTCAAACTCTTCCCTCCCCAACTTATAATGCTAATGACCGCCATCTTCAATGGCGCATTAAGCAATAATATCTTCCCCCAAGCATGGAAGCAGGCCACCGTTATCGGTATCCCCAAACCAGGCAAGCCCAAGTCTGACCCTTCCAGCTACCGCCCCATCAGTCTCCTCAATGTTCTCGGTAAAGTCTACGAGAGGCTTATTTATAAGCGTCTCAAAGATTTTGCCGAATCCAAGGGTCTCATTCCTAATGAGCAGTTCGGATTCCGTACCGAGCACTCATGCATCCACCAAGTCCACCGCATCGTAGAGCACCTAAGCGCTGGCTTCCAGCGTAATACGATGACGGGTGTCTTGTATTTCGATATAGCGAAAGCATTCGACAAGGTCTGGCACAATGGCTTATTATATAAGCTATACCAACTCGGAGTGCCTGACCGTCTCGTGCTCATCATGCGAGACTTTCTGTCGAATCGCACCTTCCGCTATCGAATTGAGGGTGCCCTCTCCACCCCCCACCCCATCCGAGCAGGAGTCCCGCAAGGCTCCGTAGTATCCCCCTTAGCCTTCACGCTGTTCACCAGCGACATTCCCCAGAGTAAAAAGGCCCAGTTGGCTCTATTCGCCGACGACACGGCAATTTACTACACCGGTCGTGACCCCAGAGTTATCGCTCGCAATCTCCAAACCTCCGCAAACATTTTGGGCAAATGGTTCCGGAAATGGAGAATAGAGGTTAACCCTGATAAGAGTCAAGCTGTTCTCTACTCGAAACAGCGGAAGTCCGTCCTCCCTCCCCCTCCGATCACCATGTACGGCAAGCCAATCCCCTGGGAGAAGCAAGCCAAGTACCTCGGAGTGATCCTAGATCAGCACTTGACCTTCGCCGAGCACATAAAGCAGGCTCGCTCGCGAGCCGCTTTCGCTCAAGGTAGGCTCCACTATCTCATGACTGCTCGCAGCAAATTATCACTTAAGTGCAAGCTGCGCCTCTTTACAGCAGTAATCCGCCCGATTATGACATATGCCTGTGCTATCTTCGCACACGCCAAGCCCCGTTTCCTCCATAGGATGCAGACCCTCCAAAATCGGACCCTCCGTAAAATCCTCGGTGCCCCTTATTACGTCCGAAATGAGAATCTACACTTAGATCTCAAAATCCCCACCATCCAGCAGTTCATGAAACGCCTGTGCAAGCGTTTCTTCGATACTGCTGTGAAACACCGCAACCCCTTATCGTATCGGCCGCCCGATATGAACCCTCCCTCATCTCAAAGATTCGCCGTCCTAGGCATACTCTTGTCACCCCCGACGACCCCATTACCCTGCTCCAAGAGAGCCGTAAGGAAACCAGTACAGTTCGTAGACATTACAGACCGCCGTCATTCCGTCCTCGCCGCCGAGGCCCGCCGCGACAGACCCGTCAACGTCCTCCCCGTCCTTTGCTCGAGCCAGCCCGCGCCGCTGAGCCGTAGTTTTAAAATTCCCCGTTAATAATAATAATATCTTGTGCGATCCAGCCCGTCCCTTGCTGCCCCCCCCCCCAGCGACGCCCTAAGCCGAGGTCCGTACCCCACAGGGGGTGCCCTTAGCGTGTAGTCGCTTAGTTTTTAAGTTAGTTAAGTAAGCCCTGGCTGGAGGCTTTGATTCTCGAATCGAGGCCGCCACAGGCAAGACCGGTTAAGCAGCCGACAACCTCCTAGGTTGACCTGCGAGAGGCCACACACAAAAAAAAAAAAAAACGCGCGGTCCTTTTCGCGGGACGCTGTCACCGAGTGAAGATCTCCGCTGCGCGAGGCCACGTGATCCATCTGTGCAGCTGCGATGTTCGAAGTGAAGATCATGGAGGGTGCTGGAGCTTCTGATTGAGCTTACAAGCTATTCCTGTTTCTTGATGTGTCGTAAAACGTATTGCTTCATTGTTTCTATAACAGACATCGTCGTAAACGTGTTACTTCACTGTTTCTGTACAGGACATGTCGTAAAACGTGTTGCTTCATTATTTCTATAACAGACATTGTCGTAAACGTGGTAATTGGTTCTGAGGTATTGGTAACGTGGTAATGGGTTCCGAGGTACTGGTGCTGTGACAGGTACTGTGTCACTACAATACTTTATTGTACGATGGGCATAGGTTTAATAAAACTAACCGAATAAATAAAGACGGAAGTTCGTTTTGGCGATGTGTCAATAAAAACGAGTGTAGTGGGTCGGTTACTGTGGACATACATTTGAAGAAAATATTGAGGAAATCTCAGCATAAATGTTTACCTCATCAGGAAAAAAACGATATACTACTTAACATGAACAAATTGAAAAAAAAGAAGTGTGCAAGAATTTGACGCCTATAAAGGGGCTATTTGAAAAAGCATTTGACACAATGAATACGTCGAGCAAATCATTACCAACATTTCATGAAAAAAAGGACACTTTGTATAAAGCAAGGAAAAAATTTTTAAATGTCGATAAACTGACTTTTCATACACTCAAAGATGTATCTGTACCTGAAAGCCTTGCTCATAATTTTTTATCAGCACAAGATGGAGAAGAAGATAAAATGCTGGTTTTCACTTCAAAATTATCTCGAAAAATTATAAAAGAATCAAGTACCCATTATTGGTACGGTGATGGAACATTCAAGAGTGTTCCAAAACCTTTTTACCAACTTTATACTTTACACATAGATCTGAATTCTGATGTAAATACAACATCACTAGTTCCTGTTGTATACGCACTTCTGCCTGATAAAAGTAAAATTACTTACACAAGGTTTTTTCGCTTGATTAGAGACGTCCTGGGGGTGACGATAAAAACATTTAAAAGCGATTATGAAATTAATGAATGCGGCCAAAGAAGTTTTTCCACTAGTTAAAGTCAGCGGGTTTTTATTATCACTACCAAAAAGCTGTTTGGAAGAAGGCTAAAGAACTAAAAGTTAACGAAACAAGTGACCACAGAAATATTATTCGGAGAGCAGCTATTCTGCCACTTCTGCCATCACATTTCGACGCAGAAGGGTGGCAAATTATATCTGAAAAGATAGAAGCTGCTCGTAATATGGACAATTTCCTTCAGTATTTTGAAAAGCAGTGGATCAGATTGGGCTCAACACTTCTTAGCTGTGCTGGACAACGTCATCGTTCGACAAACGCACTGGAAGGATGGCATCATCGACTAAATGTTTTGATTCCAAAACGTCCAACCTTGTTTAATTTTATCCATAAACTAAAGAAAGAATCCAAACATTTCGACAAACTCATGAAAAAGAATCTTTTTACAGTAAGAAGAAAAAATCGTAGAAATAAAGATATACAATTTGACACACAGTATAACAAATTATTAGTAAAACTAAAAGCCAAAAAAATATCTGTTGAATATTTTTTTCACAAGATAATTTATTACCAACTATTATTATAATTTGAGCTTCCAGTATGATTATTTGGTAAAAAATAATGTTTTTTTTTTTTATATGACACATCGTAAGGTGCTTTGTTGATTTAATACTTTTTCGCCATAATAATCACAATGTTTTTTTTTGTTATATGACACATTGTAAGGTGTTTTGTTGATTTAATACTTTTTCGCCATAATAATCATAATGTTTTTTTTTATATGACACATTGGTAAGGTGCTTTGTTGATTTATAATACTTTTTCGCCATAATAATCATTGTTTTTTTTTTTTGTTATATGACACATTGTAAGGTGCTTTGTTGATTTAATACTTTTTCGCCATAATAATCATGTTTTTAGGGTTCCGTACCTCAAAAGGTAAAAACGGAACCCTTATAGGATCACTTTGTTGTCCGTCTGTCTGTCTGTCTGTCTGTCTGTCTGTCTGTCTGTCTGTCTGTCTGTCTGTCAAGACCTTTTTTCTCAGGAACGCGTGGAGGTATCAAGCTGAAATTCATATCAAATACTCAAGTCTATGGTCTCTTGGAGCTGTGAAAAAATCAAACGTCAACGCGATCAAAAGATACTACCGTTTATGCCGCAAATTTTCGACACTCGCAAGGGAATCAAAACCTACAGGGTACTTCCCGTGAACTCAGAATCTTGAAATTTGGTATGAAGCAACGTCTTATAGCAGAGATATAGGAAAAATTGCGAAAAGTATACATTTTTAGTTATATCATATAATAAAAATATTTTTAATAATTTTAAACTTACTACCCCTTTCCTCATGAACGCGTAGTGGTATTATATTGAAATTCATATCAAATACTCAAATCTATAATACCTTTAAGCTGTAACAAAATCAAACTTCTATGTCAACGCAATCAAAAGAAACAGGAATTAAAACCGCATATTTTGAAACTCGCCACTACTCGCAAGGGAATCAAAACCTACAGGGTACTTCCCGTGAACTCAGAATCTTGAAATTTGGTACGAAGCAACGTCTTATAACACAGATAAAGGAAAAATTGCGAAAAGCATAAATTTTTAGTTACATCATATAATAAAAATATTTTTAATAATTTTAAACTTATTACCCCTTTACTCATGAACGCGTAGTGGTATTATATTGAAATTCTTAACAAATACTCAAGTCTATAATATCTTTAAGCTGTAACAAAATCAAACTTCTACGTCAACGCAATCAAAAGATACAGCAATTAAAGCCGCATATTTTGAAACTCGCAACTACTCGCAAGGGAATCAAAACCTAAAGGATACTTCCAGACGACCTGGAATCTTGAAATTTGGCATGAAGCAACGTTATAAAGTACACATATAGGAAAAATTCCGAAAATCTTAAATTTTTAGTTACATCACATAGTATATTTTTTTTAATAATCATAAACTTACTAGCTGACCCAGCAAACGTTGTTCAGCGATTAAAAAAAAAAAACAGATGTTGGCCGATTCTCAGACCTACCCGATATGCACACAAAATTTCATGCAAATCGGTTCAGCCGTTTCGGAGGAGTTTGGAAACAAACACCGCAACACGAGAATTTTATATATTAGACTTGCTGACCCAGCAAACGTTGTTATGCGATTAACAAAAAAAAATAAAAAAATAGATTTTGGCCGATTCTCAGACCTACCCGATATGCACATAAAATTTCATGCAAATTGGTTCAGCCATTTCGGAGGAGTTTGGAAACAAACACCGCGACACGAGAATTTTGCTTCCCATTCCCTCTCGCTCCACACCATGGTCTGAACCAGGGGCCCGGCCCTACGAGAGGTCGCTGCCGCCGATCGCCTCCACGAGGACACGGCGATGCTCCGCCCAAGCGGGGCAGACCTCCACCGTGTCCTCTGGGCGATCCGCACAGTGGTGACACCCTGGCGTGTCCTCCCGCCTGATCCTGAACGGGAACCTCCCGAAACACCCGTGTCCGGTGAGGACCTGCGTCAGGCGGAACTCACGGTCACTCCTCAAAGAGGGGCACTACCGCCGCAATGGTGAAAACGGGTAGACCTACTTTTATTTATTTATTTAACACTTCATGCACACAAGTACAGAGGCGGACTTAATGCCAGCCTCTTTTAATTCCAGCATACGGGATGATAGCTCTAAAGAGTTTAAAAAACTCCACGGGGTAGCTCGTACAATCTTCGAATGACATGACTGTATCGATGGAGTGGTAAGTTGATGTATCGCTCGCTATTTCATCCAAGAGTCTTCGCGTTATCACAATGGCTTACTGCGTTGCGTCAAGTCAATGTTATCGTGATAACTTTTGAACGATTAGTCAAAATTACTTAGTGTAAAAGACAAAGTTTATCTATATTAAATACTTAAAACGACCATTTTATCAATTTTTATAAGAATTTGACAGATATTCTAAAATGTGCATGGTAAAAAATGTATCCAATTTAATTGTATTCATGGCTCAGTATTTTGCATATAGTGGCTACCACATAAGAGATAGATATATGCTATCGCGGACTTTTATTTAGAACTATTTAAGATAAACAAACTTACAGTACATTAACTTCATGTAACTCCAACGGTATAGGCAGCGCACGCCAAGATAGCTCTCAGGGAGCAAGAATTTTTCAGACTTACCTAATACTTATCGTTATATTAGACCAAAAATACACAAAACCTTTATAAATTGTAGCCTATATGTTATTCTGATGTATAATCTGTATTCATGTAAAGTTTCATCTAAATCAGTTCTGTCGTTTAGGCGTGAAAGAGCCACAAACATACATACCAACATTTATCCATCCTCAAAAACTTTCACATTTATAATATTAGTAAGATATATATATGTATACATATATAGGTAAGTAAGAAGTAAGATTGTTGGTTATTATCATAGATTATACATATTATACGGTTATTATCAAACAGCTTGCTTGTATTGTTTTTACTGGCGAAGTGGGATGGGATGGGACGCTTGATGGCGCGTGAGTCACGCGGGCCGCGGGCGCGGGCGCGGGGGCAGGCGGTTAGCCAAGGGAAGGGGTACCGAGGTACAGCGAGCGGCAGCCGTGCGCCATACGCACGAGCGCCCGGATGCTGTGCGCACGTGTACCGAAATAAGTAAAATTTGCGACAATTTCTCGTTGATTTTGTTTTTGTTGTTTTGTTTTGTTCGTTGGTTTTGTTGTTTTGTTTGTTGTTTGTTGGTGCTCGTTGTTGTTGTTGTTTTGTTTCTGCTTTGATTTTCAATTACAAAACTTTGTAAAGATATAATTATGGCTACAGTTGCATTAATCGTCAACGAAAATACTATTTTACATAATATAATACCTATGCCTCCCGATGGAAGTTGTTTATTTCATGCAATAGCGTTTTCTATTTACAATTCCATTAATTTTGATCAAACACAATTACTAAGAACTACAATAGTTAATTATATTTATGATAACTGGGACGAGTTTAATTTGTATACAAGCAATGCACGGGGAGATCCTTTCTCTTCACGACAAGAGTACAAAGCTACGATGCTCCGATCTACCAGTTATGGCGGTACTGCTGAGGTGAAGGCAGCAGGATTTTTGTATCCAGCGAAGTTCGAAGTGTATGAACGTAATACGGGTATTCTGAGGGGTGTATTTGGCAGAGAAGGATATGCAATAAAGCGTTTACTTCTTTCAGGTAATTTATCATCGGGTCATTATGATTTTTGTTCACCAATAGGGTCCGAAGGATTAATAAATAATACATACGATAATACGCAGGAAAGCTTGGTAAATAAAACAAAAGATTCAAAGGTTGGTCGTCCAAGACGTAATAAAGGTGGTCGTCCAAAAAAGTCTGAAAAGTCCCGCTCAGAACAAGTACTTGAAGCTAAACAGAAACATAAGCAAACTCAACCTAAAATTAATAGGCCAGCTGTGGCGAATCATACGGCGATGGACCTCGAGGAATCTCAAGGCCAGCATCTTCGGGTCAATAACGAACTCGTAATCCCTGCTACCTCAGTGTGCTCTATGACCTATACATCTAAGTCACTTACGCCAATATCCATGACGTATACTCCTAAACATGCTGAGTCTTTAGTAGCTTCTAAGTCTGGTGATACAGTTTCTCAAAAAAATCTTTCTGTTCCTCGTAAACGAAAATCGTCAGAAGAGCTTAAAAAATATAACAAAGAGAAAAAACGTGTATCGAGAAAAAAAGAAGACGTTGAAATTAAGGAGAGAATAAGAAACAGACTGTCAAAGAGATTACAAAGGTCACAAAAATCTACAAGAATACGTGACAATATACGTGCTCGTGACACGGCTGCTCATCGTTTTTTACGCAAGGACTCTCTATACAGAGAAAATGAACGAGCTCGTGATACTGCTGCTCATCGTGTGTTACGCGAGGACCCTGTATACGGAGAAAATGAACGAGCTCGTGATACTGCTGCTCATCGTGTGTTACGCGAGGACCCTGTATACAGAGAAAATTAACGAGCTCGTGACACTGCTACTCATCGTGTGTTACGCGAGGACTCTGTATACAGAGAAAATGAACGAGCTCGTGACACTGCTACTCATCGTGTGTTACGCGAGGACTCTGTATACAGAGAAAATGAACAAGCTCGTGATACTGCTACTCATCGTGTATTACGCGAGGACTCTGTATACAGAGAAAATGAACGAGCTCGTGACACTGCTGCTCATCGTGTGTTACGCGAGGATTCAATATACAGGGATGAAGAGCAAGTTCATAATACAATTGAACATCAATTAAATAGGCAGGATTCAGATTATGTTGAACGTGAGAAAGAGACGCGTAATTTTAGAAAAAATACTTATCTACGTGATTGGATGGCCATACGTCAAAATTTTTTTGATAATATCGCAGATGGTCACACGAATGTCTGTTCCTGTTGCGGTCGTTTGTGGCACAAAAATTCGCTTAGAGTTATGAGAAAAGATCAGTTGCCTAAAACATTTTCAGATCAAAACCTAAATGATTTATTTCTAATCAATACATCTGGTGACTGTGGTTCATTTTGTTACACGTGTCAAAAATATCTAAAAGAAGGCAAAATACCACGGCTTTCCATGTATAATGGTTTAACTTATCCTGTAATTCCAGATGTTCTGCAACAACTTACTCCACTTGAGGAACGTATTGTATCACCTCGACATATATTCCTTAAAATAGTTAGGCGAGGTCAAGGTCTCGGTTTTCAACATGGATTGGTAGGGAATGTAGTGAACGTTCCAGTCGATGTTAACACTATGGTCTCAGCGTTACCAAGGCATGCATCTGATAGTCATATAATAACACTTGTTTTGAAGCGAAAAATGTGCTACAAACACGGTCGTCAAGAGCGTATTCGTCCTGCAATAGTGAGAGAAGCTGCAAAATATTTAGTCCAGACAGAATTATTTAAAGAATTAAAAATTACGTATGATGATAACTGGGCATACGACGACAAGTTGACGCTGATGATGATCGTATAGATAACAATGAATGCACATGTGAACCTGATGAGTTAATAGATGAACCTGTAAATCCCGGTAATGCTGAAACTTTACTTGATAATGAGCAGGATGTCGTCATAACAATGGCACCCGGTGAGGGTAAGTACCCGCTGTCACTACTGTATGACGATTTTCTTGAAGAATTAGCTTTCATTAAGGTTCATGGTGGCATTAAAAGGCAGTTTAAAATAAAACTAAGTTCATCTGAGATAATGAAATCCGAAATAAGTCGGCATGATAGAAGGGCTATGCGGTCAGATTATTTGTTTACTTTATTAAAGAAACAACAGATGACCCAAATAGGTGGACACATAGCTACTTGTCTTCGAAAGAAAACCGTCAACGGCGCTCCTATTTTAGTAAACAACCTTCTTAACACTTTGACAGCCTTTCACGTAGTGAATACGTGATGCCGCTCTTCCCTCAGGACGCCGATCACGTAGTCACTACGTTATCAACTTTCATACCACTTGTTAAAAAATCACGCATTCAGTACGTTATCGGCGTGCAACTCTATTCAAGCGGGTTTCTTTAGCTATCCGTACGTGCATCAATCATCAACCTGTGGTGCAGGGTGTAGGTGTGGGGAGGGGTTTTGTCAACTGGAGCGCGCCAGTACACGCATCGCCGCCGACTCGCAAGTGCGTTCACGTATTTTGGCGCGAAATGGCTTCTGCGCGACGCAGTTACCGACTCGATTCGACTGAAATTGTTGAATATTTGATAGATGATGACGACTCAGACGTTGGGGAAGCTCCAAATAATGAAATTGAAGGTAAATTACTATTTCAATTGATGTATTATCAGCATAAACTTATTTTCGTCGAGCATGATTTTATATTGTTTTTTTGTCTCTTCAGAATTACTTCTTGAGTTACAAGAAGTCGCATCGGTCGAAGATCGATTTGAGACCGATTCGCCAGACATCATTGAACCGGAAGAGGAGCCCGAGCGGGGTCGTAATAATTTACGAATCAGAAGTTCGAGATCGCGTCGTGGACGCGGTCGGCCGGCAACGCGCTCATCTACGCGAGGTCGGGCCGCCAACCGCACTTCACGATCTGTCAGGGATATGGATGAAGGTAATGGGTGGTCATACCAACCAATGCAAGAACCGCGTGAAAATCCAGTTTTTCAAGAACAATGTCAAGTATTAGCTCAGGTAACTGAAGATTCAACACAATTTGACTGTTTTTCTATTTTCTTCCCGCATTCTTTTTGGGTACTGCTCAAGACAGAAACAAATCGCTACGCATCAGTAATGAAAGCGAAACAGTTGAGACAAGGCATATTGAAACCAGGTACTATGCTGTACAATTGGAAACCTGTGACAATCCAAGAATTGAAGTTGTTTTTTGGCATCATAATTCATATGTCGCTTGTCCACAAAGAAAGTTTTGATTCGTATTGGTCGACGCGGGAAATAATTGAAACTTCATTCGCCAGCAAGCATATGAACCGCAATCGATTCAGAGCCATTTACAGCTGCTTACATTTGAACGACAATGCACGTTATAAACCTCGTGGTCATCCTGAATACGACGCTTTTTTCAAAATCCGGCCGTACTTTGACCAACTTTGTCAGTTATGCGAAAACAGTTTCTATCCCAACGAAAACCTGACAGTAGACGAAGGAACTTGTGGGTTTAGGGGACGTATACACTTCCGAGTATATAATAAAGATAAGCCAGACAAATATGGTATGAAAATCTACATGCTCTGCGACGCAGCAACTGGGTACATACTGAAAATGGTCCCTTATACAGGTGATGCAAAATCTGTGGACACTATTGTCAGAGAATTGTGCGAACCATTTTTTGGAAAATGGCACACCATTTACATGGACCGCTTTTTTACGAGCCCAGTAATCGCCGACATTCTCTGGCTGAATGATACTCGCCTTGTTGGCACAGTCATGGCGAATCGTCGTGGTCTGCCTCAGGATTGGCGTCACCAATCGTTAGACAGAGATGAAATGACTTTTTGTCACCGGGGAAATCTTACCGCCTGCAAGTGGAGAGACAAGCGTGATGTGCTCATGTTGACAACGAAACACGCTGCTACCTGGTCAGAGGTAGAATCTAAAGTAAAAGGTGTTGGTATAACCAAGAGAATAAAACCAGATTGTATACTAGATTACAACCATAATAAAATCGGAGTAGACTTGAATGACCAATATGTCTCCTATTACTCATTGAACCGAAAGACCATGAAGTGGTGGAAAAAAATGTTTTTCAACTTGGTAGCGAGGGCAATGGTCAATTCATATGTAATATATAATAAGTCTCGTAACCAAAGGCGCCGTCCGAAATTCTCGCAATTTTTGATGAATTGTGGTGATAAGCTGGTGGAAACTGCATCAGCTGATGAGCCAGGACCCTCACACGGACCACATTTTGTGGGTAAGAGCACGAGATTGACTGGCAGGCACTTCCTGGAGAGGATTCCGAGCACCGATAAAAAAACGAATGTGGCAAGAGTGTGCAAAGTTTGTGCCGACATGAGAAAGAAGGAAACTGGCAAACGAGGAAGGAAGGAAACGGTCTATTACTGTCCAGACTGTAATATACCTCTTTGTTACTACCCATGTTTCAAAAAATACCATACAATGACCAATTACGCAGGTTAAAATAAGTAAAATGTTGTTGTAAGTTTTTTTTTTTTTTCATTTTTGTATCGTATTCAGCGTTTATTTTGAAATATAAGAAAAAATAATAATAACATGTTTTTTATTTAAATCATTAAAATAGATAACACAAACGAAATAAAAAAAAATTATGCCTATAGCACTTATAGTTATGTTTTTAAAAATCCTACAATATCTTAAAAAATGGCCGGCGTCCCAGAGAGTGCGCGCAAAAAAAACGGTCGGCTGTCAAAGTGTTAATAACGACTACCTACAGAACCTCATTCAGCATGATGATGGATATAGAATTCTTAGTAGTGTGAGAAATTCCCCAGCACACTGGGAAGAAGAAAAGAAAAAATTGTTAGCAATGATTCCGCAGTTCGGTGTCCCCACATTGTTTATGACGATATCAGCAGCTGAAACGCAATGGCCTCATTTAATAAAACAGCTTAAAAGCACAGTTGACAAAGAGGAAGTCTCTGTTGAGGAATCACAAAATATTCCATACGCAGAAAAAGTGCGACTCATTCAGTCCGACCCATTTATATGTGCTACTTTTTTCGAAACACGTTATAAAGAATTAAAAAGAACATGGCTGTCTCCCGTTGGGCCTTTTGGTGACCGTAAAATAAACCATCAATACCATCGAATAGAATTCCAAAACAGAGGTTCTCCTCATGCCCATATGATGTTGTGGATAGAAGATGCGCCTATCTTCATTCCTGGAGATCAATCATCAACTGAAAGGGTTATAATGTTTGTTGACCAAATCATATCCTGCAATAGTGAAGAATTAGATGAAGACTTAGTTAAGCTACAAACTCACAAACACACACATTCATGTCATCCCAAGCCAAGTCGCCCTTGTAGGTTTGGAATACCTTTTTTTCCAATGGATAAGACACGTCTTCTAACACCCCTGGAAGAAGATAATCCAAGACTAAAAGAATGGAAAGAAATATCTAAAAAGTTAAAGGACGACTTGGTGAATATTCCGCCACATTTAACATTTGATGAGTACTTAGCATCGACAGAATTAAATATCGAAAAATACATATGCGCAGTTAGATCAACACTTAAACGGCCCAAAATATATCTACAGAGACGCCCAAAAGACGTCATGGTTAATCCATTTTGCAAAAAAGTATTGGAATTACAGCGAGCTAATATGGATTGCCAATTTATACTAGATCCATTTGCCTGTTCCGTTTATATTGTCGATTATATTAACAAAGCTGATCGAGGCATGTCAAATTTACTAAGAGCGGCGGTGGAAGAGGCCAAAAGTGGCAATAGTAGCATAAGAGACTCTCTACGCGCTATATCAAAAGTATTTCTAAATTCTTCAGAAATTTCTGCCCAAGAGGCAATTTACTGTCTGGCGGGACTTCCCATGTCACAAGCCTCTGAGAGCGATGTTTACATAAACACAGGACACCCCAATGAACGAGTGGGTATTTTAAAATCTTTAATAGATTTGCAGTCCTTGGATCCATCGTCCACAGACATATTTAAAAAAAATTTACTGGATCATTATAAAAATCGGCCACGTGATCAAACGTTTGATACAATGAGTTTAGCTTACTTTGCTGCGTATTATACTTTTTCAACTAAAATCTCGTGTACACATGAAGGTGAAAACACTGACCATGAATGTATAGGAAATTGGATTGAGTTGTTAAATAACGATGGATATGTGCGAAAAAGAAGAAAACCCAGGGTCATACGTTTCCGAAGATATAATAGAGCTCAAGATCCTGATAATTTCTACAGGGAGCAGCTAATGTTATACACAAACTGGAGGGATGAAATTACTGAATTGGTCAACGACATTATAAACCTCGAACAGAAATTTATTGAACTTAGTGATGAAATCCGTTCTGAAAGTCTTCAATTTAATCGCTTGGAGGGGCCAGATGAGTTTGAGGCATTGTTGGATGCAATTCGTAACGTAGATAAAGATGAAGAGGATGAGGATAGTGCAGTGAAAGAAAAAGCTCGTCCTTTAGATGATTATGAATTAGAAACACAAGAAGGTGATCCAGATCATTGTCTACAGTTACATGGAAATTAATCGGATTTAGTAGGAGGAGCGATTGCTCAACCAGCAGTATTGTGTGAAGATGATGTATTGAGTTTAGTTAGAATATTTAATTGTGATCAAAGACATTTTGTATTACATGTAGGACATATTTTCACTCAAGAATCACCACCACCTTTTTATTATTTTGTTAGTGGTGGAGCTGGCGTGGGCAAAAGTTTGTTAATTAAGGGCTTGTATCAATATTTAATGCTTATGTTCAATAGAGTTTCGGGTGTAAATCCTGATGATGCTAGAATTTTACTTTGTGCATACACGGGAAAAGCTGCTTTTGGAATCGGTGGTCAAACTGTACACAGTACGTTTGGACTTCCAGTATCCCAGTGTGGCCAAACAATGCCCGAATTATCAGCAAGCACCGCGAATACCTTAGCATGTAAACTTGCAAAAGTAAGATTAATTATTTTGGATGAAATATCTATGCTAGGGAGTAGAACTCTGAACCAAATTAATAGGAGATTGCAGCAAGTATTTCACACAGATACGCTATTTGCTGGTATGTCTATTATAAGCGTCGGGGACTTTACCACCGGTAGGAGACAACTGGGTTTTTCAGCCAAACAGTAGTCGAAATCCATTGGCACCCCTTGCTGGCGCTCCGTTGTGGGAACCATTCCGTCTCTTTATGATGACTAAAATAATGCGGCAAAGAGATGATCTGGCATTTGCAATAGCCTTAAACAATATGGCTGTCGGTCGGATGACTTCTATGGATATAGAGTTAATAAATTCTAGATGTCACAGTATTAATACTTTACCTATTGAGGCACATGGAGCGATACACTTATTTGCAACCAACAATGAAGTCGACAAATACAATAATCAAGTATTGTCTCTAATGAACACTGAAGGGTCCTCGGTTAAAGCACTTGATGTGGTTTCTGGAGCACCAAATCCGCAAGCTGCTAGAAAAGCCTTGCAATCTGTAAATGCTCTAGCTACAATGCAGACCTATGGTCTTCCTAAGAACTTGTTTTTACGAGTAGGTGCACGTTATATGATAACTGTGAATATTGACACTACGGATGGCCTTGTGAATGGTACTACCGGAATATTGAAGGCTATAGATTACGGTCGACACAAGGAGACAAGTGAAAAGCGGCCTTTACGTATTTGGGTTCTGTTCGATAAAAGTACGGGAATAGCTACAAGAAGTAAATGTCAAGTAACTTCTCGGAAACATCGTCAATATCTCAATTCGTATTGGACGCCATTAGATGCTGTCACTTATACTGTGAAAAGGTGGAAATCGTGAAATCTTATAGTGCAGCGTACTCAGTTTCCAATAGTACCAGCAGAAGGTATTACAATTCATAAGTCGCAAGGTGCAACCTTAGAAAAAGTTGTGATTCATATTTCTAAAAATGTAAAAAGATCGATGTTGTATGTAGCTTGTTCTAGAGCAACGTCATCGTCTGGACTATTTTTAGTCGTGAATTCAGGTGGATTCAAACCTCCCTCTGAAATATCAGAATCGAGTGCTGTAAGTATAGAAATGAAACGACTAGAGCAAAACAAATTGGTTCCATATTTTAATTTTTTGCAAACACCTGAAGATAATGCAGTTCAAATTGTATTTCATAACGTGCAGTCATTACGCAAACATTTTTCAGACGTCATCGTAGATCCGATTATTCATTCCTCCCATGCAGCATTGTTTGTTGAAACCTGGGGATGTCGTAGAGACACTTTTGAACTTGATGGTTTTTATGAGGTCTGCAGAGTAGATGGTCCAGCTATATCTAATGCAAATCCAGGTTGGGGATCTATCGCGTATGTACGTCGCAATCTTAAGGATGCCGTGACAGATGGATCATGTAAAAGATATTATTTAAATAACCCAGGCGATGCCAACGGCCATTGTGAATGCTTGCATTTTGAAATGTTTAATGTCAGAGTGATAACTGTATATAGGTCACCACAATGTCAAATTAATGTTGCAATAGAATGCATAAATACAACAATATACGGCAGCAACCTCAATAGGTATACTTCATGTTCTCGTTTGATAGTTGTGGGAGACTTCAATATCAATTTTAGAATGAATCCCCAAAATGGAATTTCCACATATTTTTCATCCATAAACATGTTTCCGTTAATAAACACTAGCACTACACGAAGTAGTACAACTATAGATAACGTTTTTTCGAACTTCAATGTTCAATGTGGTACTATTCATACCTTTTTCAGTCACCATTTACAGATCTGGTTCAAATTTAATACTTAATTAGTAGTATTTTTGAACTAGATTTCTAAATAGTGACTAAAAAACTTTATAAATAAATAACTTTGATAAAATAATTTTTACAAGGCTAGTGTTAGGTATTTCATTTATATTAAAAAAAAAAGAAAAAATAATAAAAAAAATATTAATAAGTACCTATATGTTAATACAAAATAAAGGATTACTGAGAGACCTTTGTCTTACATTTTATGCTCCTCCAGCTCAAACTCAAACTCAAAGCATTTATTTCAAATAAACCATTTACAGGCACTTTTGAATTGTCAATAAGTCGGTCAGTCAGAAAAAGGAAGCTAGTTGCACATTCCAAGGAGTAGATCTCGATGGAGAAGAACGTGCAAGAAACTCCATGGACACTCTTTTAAACCATGATTATGTATTACAGAAATTCTGGTTACATGTCTTATTACTTCTAATATATGAGAACAATGCTAATTAAAAATTACATTAACAATAAAATTAAAATAAGCTAGTGGCAGTTGAGAGATGACCAGTCTCAACTGATGGCGCCCGTTCACGAACATGACGCGTGGATCAGCACTACTCAGCTCAACCATATTGAAGGGAACCGAATGACCCAACACACGTGCCACCATCAGCGAGACATTTGAGTGAGCATGACAAACTCTCAATTGCCATGCTCGTTCATGTCAAAAAAAAAAACAAAAACAGTTACATTATATTACACGTGGTACTCATATTTACAAAATAAATAAAAAATGCTTCGAAGTTATACAATACTATAACTTTTCAAAAGTTAAAAATAAAAAGATTAAACATTTACTCCAAAAAAAAAAAATACGATTTAAAAAAAAAAAAAAAAAACCATGTTTATAAAAATAAAAGGGAGAGCATCTCTTCCAAATATAAAATAAAAGAAAACTAATTAGTGGACCCAAGTGGCTGTGACTGTGGAGCAGGACCAGCATTAAGCCAAGCTTTTTTATCAAGGATATAATCCTCTAATTTATAATATGCTTGTCTACATAGTGTGCGTTTTATGCATGTTTTAAATTTTGTCTCGTTCAGTTGTAGAATCCGCAGTGGTATTTTATTATAAAATTTTACACAATTCCCCATAAAAGAATTTCGTACCTTAGCCAATCTAAACCGAGATTGATCCAAATTGTGCCTATTTCTAGTATTAAAATTATGTCTATCACTTTTCTTCTTAAAGAGATGAAGATTTTTCCGAACATACATAATGTTTTCATATATGTATTGACAAGGTACCGTCAGCTTTCCACATTGTTATGTTATGGATTTCATTTCGCAATAAAAATACCATAACTTTTACTTATATACCTACAGGTTTGTACGGAACCCTCGGTGCGCGAGTCTGACTCGCACTTGGGCGGTTTTTTTTTTTAGTTGGTTGTATGACACATTGTAAGATGCGTTGTTTTTCACTTTATTTATTTTAATAATAAATGTTTTTTGCTAAGTTTTTTGTTTGCATTTCGTATAAAATATAACATAACCTAGAAAATTAACTTAGATTTTTCATGTCATTTAACTCATGGAATGAGTTGGTAAAAGTTGGCCATTTGGAGAATTAGCCACTTTACAAATTAGACCTTTTACGAATGAGTCCTTTCACGAATTAGGCATTTTACTACTTAGTCCTTTTGAGAATTAGCCATTTCGCGAATTAGTCCTTTTGAGAACTAGTCCATTCGCGAATTGGCCTTTTTGCGACTGTGTGCCATTTTGCGAATGTGTTTAAATTGTTAATACCTTCGGAATCCAAATCTTAGCATGGTGCTGAAACTGCATTTGCCGTTTGTCAGCATTGTGCTTCTGATCCAAGAAGCATGCTGATAATTTGGTTCTCCTAGTATTTCATCATCTTTCCTTTTTCAGATCCACCTAACCTACCATGAAACCAAAGGAAGTAAATATACCAATTATAAGAAAAAAATACACAAATGAAAACTTACTAAAAGCCTTGGATGCAGTCAAAAAGGGCATGTCCAAAAAACTGGCATCAAAAATATTCAATGTTCCTAGAGGAACTATCCAGACGCGGTTGAGAAAGCCGTGCAAGGATCTACCAGGCCCTGATCCAATATTGTCGAACGAATAAGAAGGAGTTGATCGGAGAGCTGTCGGAAAGGATTCCCAAAAAGAAAAACTGATTTACAAGTGAGTGTAGCAAATTTCGTAAAGAAGACAGGACGAGATAACCACTTTAAAGATAACATACCTACCTGGTAAAAAATGGTATGACCTTTTTATGCGCAGTCATCCAGAACTCAGCGAACGCACTGCCGAAGCTGTAACATCAGCCAGTGCTAATGTATCAGAAAAAGACATCAAAGGGTGGTTCCACAAAATTGAGTTTTATCTTAAGGAAAACAACTACTTTGACATCTTACAGGACCCGTCTCGTGTTTTTAATGGGGACGAATCTAACTTTCAGTTATGTCCCAAAAGTGGAAAAGTTATTTCATTACGGGGAGAAAGAGACGTGTATGAAATTGATCACGCTGCAGCTAAAACATCCCTTATTGTACTGTTTACGTTTTGCGCCAACGGAGATATTACACCTTCACTAGTTGTGTTTCCCAACAAGAGGCTTCCCAAGGATATAACATCATCAGTTCCAAATGAGTGGGGCGTTGGTTTGAGCGATACTGGCTGGATGAAAACTTAACTTTTCTATGATTATATCAAAAATGTATTTCATCCATACCTTATCAAAAGAAAAGTAACATTTCCCGTCATACTATTTGTAGATGGGCACAAAACACATCTTAGTCTTGAGGTGAGTGAATTGTGCAGCAAGTTGGAGATTGTTTTGATTGCTTCATACCCTAACGCCACACGCATACTACAAGCCAGCCGATGTGTCAGCCTTTAGACCTCTCAAAAATGCATGGAAGGAAAGTGTCCTGAAATGGAGGAGAGATCACCTTTTGGAGACTCTCACCAAGAATAATTTTGTACCTGTCCTTAAAGAGGCTTTAGAGGTTGGTGACAAAGATACAACGGTGATAAATGGATTCAGAACTACTGGCTTATGTCCTTGGAACTCTGAAGCCTTCAACTACAAAAAATGTCTGGGTAAAGGAAGTAAACATGATGAAGAACCAAAAGAAGAAAAATTACAAGAAAATCCTAATAAAATAGAGTTATGGTAAAACATGTAAAACGTTAGAAAAGATTGTGGGGCAAAAAAAAATTACATTTTTGCAAAGAACGCCGCTTGATAGTATAACAGAAACAGAAAAGATTTTGAAGAAGATTTGTTGTTAATTTGAAATTAATCAAACTGATGCTTCTACATCCCAAGAAGCTGTTATCGAGAATGAAAATTACGAAACAGTTGAACTTCTCTCTATAGATCAATTGCCAGTAGTATTAGCAGAAGATTTTGTAAATGAAATATGAACACTGCGATAACGAATAAACCATCTAATAACAATACTGAAGATTATCTTGGGAGTGCGCAATTGGTATGTCTTGATAGTCAACAATATTTGCTAACGCAACGAGCTCTAACGGCTCGATATGCCCCTACAGCCCAGGCGCTCAATCTGCTGAACGCTGTAGTGTGTAACATTAAGTATACTTAGATTAATAACAGAGACCATGTCAGCTACGCCGAACAGTCGCTAAATATACTTCGTACAGTAAAGACGTCTTTTATTCCAAGACAACCAAAGTACCTCTACATGGCGACCCTGCCAGAGGCGCGGTGTCAGATTGCGTCGCGACGAAAGAATGTGACGGCGTCAGCGACTAACCGTGTGACCGCGTCGTAGACCACCGTGCATTATGGGAGCGATAGTGAAACACAAAGGTTACAAGTTAAATAACCATTTGTCAGAACACAAGCACAAACAAATTTTAAAATTCAAAAATGGGAAAAGAGTGCAGTAAATGTTTATGTGAAAACAAGGAAACCATAATTACACAACACGGCAGTGAAAATAACGGCGGAGCTGATGTCTCTTCGCACTTTCGAACGAGCAATATCCTACTGGGGGTGATGGTTGCTGTTTGCGCTGCAGCAGTCTTCTACGTACTACACGCCCAATACAAGAGATGCCACAGTGAATGGGTGCGTACAGGAATACAAAACGGCATGCAGGCGGACTTCATCAAACGAATTCAAGAACGGATGTCGGTCCGAGGACGAGGCCGCCCTGCTGAGGAGGATATTTCTTAACTGTGTGAACAAGTACCAATGCGAATAAGTACCTATACCTAAAGTGTTAAATAATTAAAATAAAAAGTGAAGTGCATTCAGTGTTAAAAGTGTAATACAAAAAAAAGAACTACTAAAAATAACCTCTACAATAACTACATCGTGTCTGCGAAATATGAACATTTTAAGAACTTTAAGTGATAAGTTTAGATGGTGTTAGTATTAAGTTGTGATCTATGGAAATACAGTTTAACAACATATCCAAAGAGTTAGATTAGGTATATCAAAATAAGTCTCAGGAAATTAGGACCAGAAAAAAAGGAAATATATAACTTATATAAACAAAGTAAAAAGGAATTAGAAGTAAAACACTTAACTACAGAATATTCAGGGCTATTGATTGATAATTTGTGTAAATCTATAGAGGAAACTTATATAAAAATATTAAGTTACAGTGGGTCTAAGTCATCTGACAACTTGGCAAGCTTCGATCTAAAAACGGCAAATTCGCTCATTCTTGTGATGGATGGTAACGAGGACACCACGGAAAAAATGATACAAGGTATAGAAATGTATGATTCTTGTTTAACAGCAGCAAGAGATAAGAAACTACTAATTACTTTTGTGCTTAAAACTCGAATAACAAAAAAAAAGGCAAAAAGGCTCGAATGGCAAAATTAAAGTTAAAGACAGATTATTCCAGTACAGACCTCTTAATTACAGATATAAAAACATTCCTTTTAACAAAAAAGTCTGCAAATTCTTTACTTATGCAAATGAATAAATTATCACAGAATGATTTGAGTATAGCTGAGTTCGGTAGTAAGTTAGAAGAGCTTTTTATTAATTTAACTATTTCTCAATCAAACGACAACGAAGCTGCGAGCGACGTTTTACAACCAATAAATGAAAAATATGCCATTAAACGGTTTTCAAATGGTCTTCGAAATAGAAGACTCAGTACTATCATTACGGCTCGCGACTACCAACAGCTGAAGGACGCTATTCGTGCAGCACAAGATGAGGAGCCAGACCAGTCGGCCCAACAAGCGGTAATGCACTTTAGAGGTAAGCCAAGGGGCAGAGGAAGATGGCAAAATAATCGCAGTCGTGCGTTCTACCATCGGGGATTTTTGAGACTGTCAAGCACCCCAAGTCACCGCGTGGTGGCGGGTAAACCACCAGCAACAGCATTCCCAAAGAGGGTTAGTGTCAGGCAGGCGGCCGACTGTAAAACAGTAGCCATATCTCTTACAACATGACGAGTATAAATGGATTGCGCGATAGGGTTAGGGCGTACCCCACAGGCGACGCGCAGGGGCAGCACCCGGCTCCTGTGGGAAATGGACTAGGGTTGTTGCACCATCCCGGGCGGGGGCAACGTAAGAAGCTAGCTCGGGAAATGAGATTGAGGTATGCAAGTTGGAATGTAGGAACAATGACTGGAAGGGCCAGAGAGTTAGCGGATGTATTAAAAAGAAGACGAATAAACGTGGCGTGTTTACAAGAAACTAAATGGAGAGGAACAAAAGCGAGAGAAATTGGTGAGGGATATAAGTTTTATTACTGTGGAAGTGATGGTAAAAGAAATGGTGTAGGAATAGTGTTAGACAGCAAATTGAAAGAAAGCGTGATAGAAGTACAAAGGATTAATGATAGGCTCATAGTTGTGAAGATTATGTTAGAGAATGTAATGTTGAATGTACTTAGTGTGTATGCACCACAAGTAGGATGCGCAGAATAGCTATAAATGGAATGAAGAATGGTAAGGTAATTGGTCCAGACGGAATACCAGTTGAAGTGTGGAAGTTGCTGCGAGTGGATGGATGGATGTGGTTAGCTTTGTTCTTCAATAAGTTGTTGCAGGAAGAAGCCATACCTGATGAGTGGTGCAACAGTTCCCTGGTGCCCATCTTTAAAAACAAGGGTGATGTGCTTGAATGCAACAATTATAGAGGAATAAAGCTAATGTCACATACTATGAAAGCCTGGGAGAAAGTTATTGAAAGGAGGCTAAGAGAAGAGAGTGAAATTTCACAGAACCAATTCGGTTTTATGCCTGGTCGGGGTACAACGGATGCCATTTTTGCTATACGCCAGCTGTGCGAGAAATACAGAGGTGCGCATAAAAACTTGCACATGGTATTCGTTGACCTCGAAAAGGCATATGACCGGGTACCTCGTGAGGTTCTGTGGTGGGCCCTTAAGGAGAAAGGTGTGCCTGGGAAGTATGTGCAGTTGATCCGAGCGATGTACAGCCAATGCAGTACCCAAGTCCGGTCTGCAGTGGGCAACACTGGCAGCTTCAGTGTGGCTGTCGGCTTACATCAAGGGTTGGCCCTCAGCCCTTACCTCTTCCTGATGATAATGGACGCTCTGACGTCGGGCATCCAGGAAGAGGCTCCCTGGTGTATGCTGTTTGCCGATGACATTGTGCTGGTTGCCGAGAGTGGCCTAGAGGTCCAGAGCAAATTGGAGGTGTGGTGGCACAGACTGGAGAGTGTTGGCTTAAAATTGAGCAGAACGAAAACCGAGTACTTGTTCTGTGATTTCGGTGGTCTCTCCGGTCCTATGCCCTTAGCTCTCGCTGGAACGCCCATACCAATCTGCTCCGACTTTCGGTACCTCGGGTCGCTTATCCAAGGAGATGGCGAGGTAGACCGAGACGTATCAAATCGGATCAATTCAGGATGGATGAAATGACGACAGGTCACTGGAACAATTTGTGACCCACGGATGCCCCCCAAGTTGAAGGGTAAAATCTACAAGTCCGTGATAAGACCTGTCATACTGTATGGATCAGAATGTTGGGCTGTGAAAAAGACGGATGAAAAAAGATTGCATGTAGCGGAGATGAGAATGTTGAGATGGATGTGTGGTGCGACGAGAATGGATAAAGTGAGAACGTTTGTCTTGGTATGGTCATGTAAAGAGGAGAGATGAAACGCATGTTACTAAAAGAGTTATGAGTATACATGTGGATGGGTGGAGAGGGAAAGGGAGGCCAAAGAAAAGATGGATGGATTGTGTGAACAGTGATATGAAAGAAAAGGAAGTTAGTGATAGCATGACGGTTGACAGGACGACGGACGGTTTAGGGGTCCCCTAAACCGTCCGTCACCCGAATCGGGTGATTGTCATCTTGTATTGTTTCATTAATTTTTCTATAATCAACAACTAATCTCCATTTCTTTTTATTATTTTCACTTTTTTTTGGAACGAGTAATATAGGACTATTCCATTCACTATTTGCTGGTTCTATTATTTTGTCATCTAACATTTGCCTAATTTGTTTATCGATTTCCGTTTTTGTAGATTGTGGTAGTCTATATGGTTTCGTATAAATGGGCGTAGCATCTGGTTTTAAGTTAATAGATTGATTCATTATACTAGTAGTACTCAGTTTATTACCTTCTAAATGAAAAACGTCTGCATACTTTGCACAAATCTGTTCAATAGTTTTTTGTTCATGAGGTTGTAAATAATTCAGATTCAAAGTAGATAAAAGTCTTTTTACGCGGTGTGCATCCTTTTCTGTGCTACTATATTGACAAATAATATAGTCAGATAAGTTTTCTATTTTGGGTTTAAAATATGGTAAGTTTATATCTTCTTCACTTGTGTTTAAAATTTTAATAGGAATCTTTCCATTTCTTGGTTGTACTATTGCTCCCGCTAAAAATATGTTTTAACTACGTAACTTTCTTGTGAATTTGATTGAATTGTTATAAAATGAATTGATTCACTTCTGCGTGGTAAATAAAAGTTTTTTTATTGAAAACACTATTCTCGGCACATTTCTATTAAGAACTCTTTGTTATTACTTTGTAATTTTAAAACATTCTTTAATAAGTCAATGTTTGCGTTATACGTTCTAAGAAAGTCTAAGCCGATAATTCCATCCGCTTGGCATGGCATGTTATTTAATACATGGAACTTAAATGTAAACATCGCTGATTCTCTGTAAGACGAATATGACTGTGTTTGTGAGCTTAAGTATAATTGTAATGTCAAGTTAGCAGTTTCATTGGAATAAATGTTACCACCAATGCCTTTGATTTTAATATCATTACTTTGTAATGTAATATAGTGTGGGATTTTATTTTTAGCTATGACTGATAATGTTGCCCCTGTATCTCCCAAGAATGAATTTATCTGATTTCCTATTTTAAATTTAATGCAATTTAGTCCACGGTTAACTCACGGTTTTCTGTCGTACTCTCTTGCTAGTTTGATCGTTGGTCAACAACATAAGCAGCTTGTTGTCGGTTGTCTCGACCATTAAAGTTTTGATGGTGACCTCTAAAATTAGGTCCTCGTCCGTAACCTGTCTGTGACTGGAATCGTGAGGTTCTAGTTCTTCGTCCTCGACTGTAGTAATTATTACTCCGTCATCTGTTGTATGAAACCATTGGTGCGGCTTTATGGCCACGATAGGACGAATTATTAGAATAATAATTATTACCTTGATTGTAGTTACTTTGATGATGGTAGAACGCACATCATCATCTTACTGCCCTTGTCCCATCTTATTTGGGGTCGGCACATGTTTTTTTCTTCCATTCTACTTAGCCCTTAATCTGTGGGGGGGGGCCCTTAGTCTGTCTAGAAAAATGGGAAATCTAGAATTTATTATACTGACGGAAATCTGGAGCACCATATTGGAAAGAATAGACAAAACAAGTAATTATCTTCAGAAAGAAACAATAACACTGGACGTTGCAACCAATTTGTTGACTTCACTTTATGATTTTATTACTAACCTCAGGGATAAATTTGATAACTTCGAATCATCTGCCAAAGAAAATAACCCAGAATCTGACTACAAGGATCTATCTCAAAGAACAAGACGTAGAAGCTCACGGCTGGAATTTTTTGATGGCTCTGCGCCATCAGTCCAATTGAATGGAAAAGAGCGATTCAACGTAGAAACCTTTCTCCCAATAATCGATACCTTGAGTGTTCATCTAAAACAGCGACAAAGTTCATATGAGACCGTCAGTCAACGTTTTAGTTTATTTTTTCACTTAAAAACTCCGAAGAGATACGACAAGGATGCAAAGAATTTTCTCAAATCTATCACGAAGACGTAAATGAAAAAGAGTTAGAAATAGAATGTCAACATTTAAAAGAATACTTAAAAAATGTTCAGAGTGACAATGAAGCATCTAACAGTGTACAGGAAGTATATAATCTATTAAAGCAAAACAAAATTGAAGACACATTTCCTAACGTAGAAATTGCATTGAGAATATTTTTAAGTATGATGGTAACTAACTGCAGCGGAGAACGCTCCTTCTCCAAATTGAAACGAATAAAAAATGAATTAAGAAGTACAATGCTTCAAGAGAGATTAACTACTTTGTCGCTGATGTCCATAGAATGTGATATTCTCAATACCATAGATTTTGAAGATGTGATTAACGATTTTGCTCATCTTAAATCTAGAAGGGTACCTTTGCAATCAACATAGAATTAATCTAAGGATTTTAAGTTAAGCGAGTTACTTTTGTAGATTATTTTTTATATTTCCTATTTTTTTATAGTTAGTAACTAAATAAAAATAAATTTAGAACCTTGTTTGTCTTTCTTTATCTATTGTAACTAAATAGTGTTTTCTCAAGGTCATAGGGGCCCCATGATCCTAATGTGCCCAGGGCCTCAAATAGTTTAAAGACGGCACTGGAGGCAGTATATTGGACGAAAAAAAGTTGACGGGAAATGGGAAAAAACACAAGAATAAGCGAGTGCTTAAACCTCGATGCAAATGTAAGACAAATGACAAAAGTGCTTTAAAATGCTGTGAAATTACAGAAGATGATAGAAAAGTAATATATGAAAAGTTTTGGGGGATGACTTGGGGAGAAAAGAAGGTTTTCGTAAATAGTCTTGTACAAGAGATGCCTACAAAACGCCCAAGAGATAGAAAAGACCCATCTATTACAAAGAGAAAAAGCTCAATGATTTATAACTTGCATTTGAATGACGAACGTCGTGTGAGGGTCTGCAAAACGATGTTTCAAAACACTTTGTGTATCACCAAAATGACCATCTGGAACTGGAAAAAAGGTAAAGAAAATACCTCTCACAATGAAAACCAAAATGTATCTGCCAGAAAAAATCCCCACGAAGCAGAGGTAGAATCACTTAAAGAGTTTTTGAACAATATACCAAAAATGGAATCCCACTATTGCCGCAAATCTACATCAAAGCTTTATTTGTTACCAGAATGGACATCAAAAAGAGCCCTATACGAATTCTACAAAAAAGACTGGTGTGCATCGCGGAATAATAAACCTCTCTCTATAGCAAAATTCAGCAACACTTTAGAAATTGAAAACATATCACTGTTTAAGCCGAAAAAAGATGAGTGCGAAAAATGTCTATCCCATAAACTCGGAAATATACCTGATACAGAACATAAGGAGCACATAGAAAGAAAAAATGAAGCCCGAATCGAAAAAGAAAACGATTAAAATTCAGAACTCGTATTTACGATGGATACACAAGCTGTGTTATTAGCACCTAAATCTAATGTTTCATCTCTATATTATAAAACTAAGCTATGCACACACAATTTCTGTTTATTCAATTTGAGAAACAAAGATGGATTTTGCTATCTATGGAACGAGACTGAAGGTGCCTATCGTCTGACAACTATGCAACCATAATAGTACCATAATAGTCAAGTTTATTACAAATAATCTTCTGCCGAGCATTCACAGAGAACCTGAAAAGGATATTAAAATTATATTGTACAGTGATTTGATGTACAGCACAAAATAGGAACGTGGTATTGGCAAACGCTTTACTGAATGTGGCAACATTTAACAATATTATAATTGAGCAAAAGTATTTGGAGGTTGGCCATACCCAGATGGAGGCTGACTCTATGCATGCCGCCATAGAGAGGAAGCTGAAAAATAAAGTTATTCATGTACCAGCTGAATATGTAGGAGTTTGTCTTGGAGCACGCATACACCCTAAGCCCTACAACGTGTCTTATTTAACGCACGATTTTTTTAAATCCTTTGGTAGTCTACAATATTATAAATCTATAAGACCAGGAAAAGCGACAGGAGACGCTAAGGTACCTTTGATTTTATTTATATTTGATCTTATTATTTTATTCATTTTTATAACTCTTTTTGTTCAGGTTTCAGTAGAAGTGTAAAAAACACATTTTACTGTGTAATTCATTGATTAGATATAATTATTATTGTTTGTGTTCAGGTCACAGACATTCGTGCGCTGCAATATAAAAAAGGGAACATAAACTTTAAGCTAAGATTTAAAGATGAGTGGCAGTTACTACCACAACGATGCGATAGAAATATCACACCCTCGGCGATTGAAAGCTTACCGAATCTTCATAAAAATCGGCTACAAATTAAAAAACGTAAGTTCAAAGACCTCCAGGAATTAATATCTACCCTACCGGTGGACTACAGGGACTTCTACGACAACATACCACATGAATGAAGACTTACTTTTTTTTTCTTGTAACATTATAAGACGTAATAAAACATATTAAGTGATAAAAATATAGTTTTTTTTCTCTTATTACCCAATACTAATCTAAAAAACTCTATATAAATCTAAATATAGGAGTCACAGAAAAGTGGACAACTCCCGTATTTTTATTATTTTTTAATTTACAAATAGGCCAACTCCAAAAATCTATTTTAAAGGTATGTGATCAATATATTTTTTCATAATGTTCAGTTAATTCCGTATGCAAAATAAAAAAGCACCAAATAGTATTTTGGAATATGGATATTGTAAATATTTAATTTTTTATTCAGTTTTTTTGCCTCCCTCTAATGCATAAAACGGAGTTGGCCGATTTGCAGATTAAGCCATCGATAACTCTAACTTCGGATGACTTGAAAAACATTCACGAAAATATATTTGTGACAACGCGAGCTCAGAGTAGGAAATTCAAAGAGAAAAATACATTAAAAGAATTAAAAGAGGAAGGGAGTTCACTGGATCACCCTAGTAAACCCATTAGTAACACCAAAAATCGTGGAGCTATTAAGGAAACCAATTGACTCAGTTGAAATGATATTTATAAAAGGAAAAGAGTAAGAAAGCCTTCGAGAAAAATATTATAAGTAGAGAAGAAAAATGTTTAGCTTACGTAGAAAAGCAATTAATTATTTACATTAATCTTAATTATATGTCACAATTCACGCGAGACGTATTTGTGAATTATATTAAGTGAGTTTTGTAAGGAAATAAATGTAAAAGAAATTTGTATAATTAAAGAAAAGAATAACGATAAATTTATAAAAGAATTATGTGAAGAAATAGACAGTACAAATGAGTGGTCCGGACCGCCACGTATTCACATTTTAAGAAATGTAAGGAGAATTTTTGATAAGGATGAAATGACAGTCATATTAAATGTGAATACGTGGTGGTTTTCATTTATTACCTTCGATCGGAGCCATTCGCCGGCGTTCGACGAATGGTAAACAACATCAAAAGTAAGTACTACTGGCCAGGACTAGAAAGTGACGTTAGAAATTACATAACAAAGTGTACTAAGTGTCAGGTGATGAAACACTCACCCAGTTATAAGGAACCTATGGTGATAACAACCACGGCGAATTCAAAGTTTGAAAAGATCTTCCTAGATCTTGTAGGACCTCTAGACAAAGATGATGAAGGTAACCAATACATATTAACCCTGCAGTGCGAACGAACAAAATATGTGGAAGCTTACCCTCTTCCAACAAAGGAATCGGCTGTCGTATAGCGAGGTCATTAGTAAGTAATTTTATTTTAAGATATGGCGTACCGAGAGTAATCGCAACTGATCGTGGTTCAGAGTTCATGTCTTCTACAATGACGGAAATATGTAAGTTAATAGAAATAGAAAAAATAAACTCCACAGCTTACCACCACCAAAGCATAGGAGCTTTAGAAAACACACATAAAAGCTTACGTAACTTTTTACGTATCCAATGTGAGGAAAATTCTTACACTTGGAGCCATTGGCTTCCCTATTGGTGTTTTGCTTTTAATACAACAGTACACACGTCAACTAGTTATACAACAGTACACACGTCAACTAGTTATACACCATATGAACTCGTATTCGGTAAGCCATGTAATGTTCCAAGTAGGTTAAAAGATGATTTAGAACCATTGTATAATGTAGAAAATTATGCTTTAGAATTAAAATATAGAGTACAGTTAGCACATAAGGACGCGAGAAAAAGGTTAATAGATAGTAAGATGAAAAGAAAGGAGAAAACATTTATGATAGACATAAAAATCCTATTAGTTATAAGAAAGACGATTTAATTTTGATAAAGAATGAAAATACTAATAAAATGGACAGATTGTATATCGGAAGAAGTTGGACCTAATGTTAAGATAATTAAAAATAGTAAGGTAGAAACGGTACATAAAAACCGTACAAAACCATACCTACATAGTATAAGTAAATAAAACAAAACAAAAATGTAAAAAAAAAAAATTGTATTAAGAGAAAAAAAATATATTTCTTTCTTTTTTTTTCTCTTTTTTTTCTCAATTAAAGAGGGTGATGTAGTGTGTAACATTAAGTATACTTAGATTAATAACAGAGACCATGTCAGCTACGCCGCACAGTCGCTAAATATACTTCGTACAGTAAAGACGTCTTTTATTCCAAGACAACCAAAGTACCTCTACAACGCCCTGATTGCTCAAGAACCTAAATTTGAAATATTTTTTTATAGCAGTAAAGAAATGATAAATGTTTGTATAAAAATTTTTAGTTCCTAGATTTTTGGTTTGTTGACTTGCTATACGCTTTGGTGCATAGTGTAAGTAGAGCAAGCAATGGATAAATAAATAATAACTCCAGTCAAATTACAGGACGTATTGGTTATGGAAAAAACGCCTAAACGAAAAGGTGTTAAAAATGTAGAGAGATAATCATTCGTTCTACTTCATCTGAATGGCAGAAGACTAAAATCGACAAATTTAAAGCTAAACAACTTAAGAAGAACGGGCGACTCGTAAGAAGAACAGATTACTGAAACAAGAAGAAAAAAATAACGCGAAAGCAGAAACCACTAGAAATAAACAAAAAAGCGAAAGAGACACTAGCGACTAAAAACAAGAGACAAAAGCTAATAAAATACAGGAGACAAAAGAAAACAAAATACAAGAGACAATAGAAAACAAACTACAAGTGACAATAGAAAACAAACTACAAGTGACAAATGAAAACAAAATGAAAGATACAAAAGCTAACAAATTAGAAGAGATACAAGCTAACAAAACACAAGAGACATTTATTAAGTCCGCCTTTGTACAATGTTTAGTGCATAAAGTTTTAAATAAATAAATAATCACCACCACACAGTTATTAATCACCAAGTTATGATTCATGACAACAATATGCCATCCTCTCCTGAAAATGAACACTTGCTAAATGTTAAGAAAAGAAAAGTTGAAGAGCAGCCTATGTTTCCACCAAATAAAAAGATTCAAATTCTTTCCGACATTAAACTGACGTTTGGTAAAACGTACTCCGAACTTCGCAAGTTGGTCAAAGAGATGACAACCAAATTACCCACTGGACAAAATAATCCACAATACAAGAAAGAGAAATTACTCTTTATTAGAACTAGAGAAGATTCTTGCTGAGGATTAGGATTGATTGAAGATACAGAGCAAGAACTATTCTTTTTATTTAATTTTCTTACATAAAACTTTAGTTTTATTTATAGTTTCTTATTGCTATACCCTTATTAAGTGCAATTTTATGTTTCTTAAATATAATATAATATAATATAATATAATATAATATAATATAATATAATATAATATAATATAATATAATATAATATAATATAATATAATATAATATAATATAATATAATATAATATAATATAATATAATATAATATAATATAATATAATATAATATAATATAATATAATATAATATAATATAATATAATATAATCTAATATATAAAATTCTCGTGTCACGGTGTTCGAACTTGAACTCCTCCGAAACGGCTCGACCGATTCTCATGAAATTTTGTGAGCATATTGAGTAGGTCTGAGAATCGGCCAACATCTATTTTTTTTTTTTTTTTTTTTTTTATTTATATGGCAGAACAACGTTTGCCGGCTCGGCTAGTATAATATAATATAATATAATATAATATAATATAATATAATATAATATAATATAATATAATATAATATAATATAATATAATATAATATAATATAATATAATATAATATAATATAATATAATATAATATAATATAATATATTAAAAAAATTGTAAAATATTTGTGGACTCGCCACGATGGCAAATATCTCTGGTAACCTAGACGCGCAAATCAACACAAATGATGTAGACACTGCTCCAAATACTAGTGGTCAAAAGAAGCAGAGGAAAAATTTTTGGAAAAAAGATCGAAAGGATCCCACTCTGTGAGAAGGAATACGATGTGATAGCATCGAATCAACTTTACTTCGCGAAGACCGTCTCCAAATCGGCGTGGGTCTACTATTGCGTTATGGGCTTATACGCCCGTCTGGTAACCCTGAAGCAAGAAGACGGATCCTCAACATATGCTGAAGATTCGTTTGCTGGCCAGGTCCTATCCGGAAACCACCACTTACCCGCACCAATAGAAGCGTATATTAAGGCGCTCGGGCATGTCGTAGACAGCTCGTCCATGCGCTATAAGTTGGCTATGCCCGCATGGCCTAACGAACAAGGTGATTTTGGGAAAGTCGGGCCGCATACACATTGGAAATATATGTCTATGCTTTGCCCTCTAGTGTGTAAACAACGGATACAGAAAGACCTTCGGGTCACGGCCACTCCAGGTGTTAGAGAGTGGAATCTCTTATTGGCCTCTCAGAAGGCCAACCCAACGTCCGAGTATAACAACTTTGCTCACGTGAGAGGCGGACACCTGCAATGAAGTTTCTACGCAGGTGACCAACAGGGCTCTGGCAAACCCCAAACAATATGGAGAATAATAATGATAGTATACGTTTAATGCCGCTGCCCGGGGGCGATCGCCGGGGCATGTCTGGAGCTGACGCTGGACGTGACAGCATGCGGACCGTCAGTGGCTCTTCGCTGAACAGGCGGGCGAGAGTCGGGGAATCCGAAGAGATCACAGCCGAAATTATCAGGGATGCCGATGATACTTTGCAAGACGTGGATCGAAATGGTCCTGCGAGTCCTGCCGGTGCATCAGATGCAACCACGACAAGTTCACACAACGGTGATGCAAGAAGAAAGTGGTCACAAGAGTTACACGAATTAATGTTCTGTTATTATAGAGCAAAAGCTGAAGGTCCAGGCTATATAAAAAGATTTGAAAAATTATTTAAAGATAGGAACCACCACAACCCTAAAGTCAATAGATTCACTGGAAACACCCTTTCAAATCAAGCCCGTAGTGTTATAACCCGTAAATTCATATCCACTCAACTTTTAGATGAAATTAAATTAAAAGCCGAACAGTCCTTACTACAGACAAACTCTAATATAAACTTGGATATTAACGATACTACTTTAGTGACAGAGTTACATCAAACACCAACCGTTGATAACAAACCTAACATAGATTTGAGTCTTGACAATGTTAACACGACAATATCTCATGATATGCACATAATACCAGAATTACCACTTGATTCTGATTTGTTACCGCAACATGTAGAATTAGATGATATTTTTGCATGGATTTTCACGATATATAGCTACGACAATTATTTTGCATAGAATAGGCATTTACTATAAGGCAAATAGACAAAAAAAACTAGATTCGGATGAATGATTGCAAATATTTTTGTTGCTGAAGTTAGTACCCATTTATGGGATAGTATGCAGTCGCAGGAAAAACTGCTTGGCAGATATGGGATTGTATGCAGACTGACAACAAAAATCATAAAACCAGATTTGGGATAGTTATGCGATTGTGTCAATTTTAAGAAAAAATATTTTCATAACATTTGAAGAAGTGGGTACAATACTTTTTGGTCTGTTTGGTTTGCTTAGGCTTGCTTGCTTGTTGCACCTTACTATGCTTCGTTTTTCCCACCAGTTTGAACAACAATGCCGAGACGGAAACAAGTCTATGTGGTGAACATCCCAGATGGGAGTGAAGACGAAGAGCTTTCTGATGAAGATACGGAATGGAGAAATAATCGAGGACCGGATCCGTTATATTTATCCGAGTCCGATGAAGATAGTGATTCAGAATCAGAATTGGAAGACATTAGCGATCACCCTTCAACAAGTCGACAGGGGACAGGGGGTAACAGGCAGACTTCTAAGAAGACATTTATATGGGAAAATGGTCAGCGAGAATATAACGAAGACAATTTCACCTTTCTATGAGATATTAACCTCACTGATGACATAAAAGGTTTGAATACACCATCACAAATTTTTGATTATTTTTTCACGACTGAAATGTTTACTTTCATCACAAACTAGCTGACCCGGAGAACTTCGTACCGCCTATCCTACTCTACCCAACTCTACCTTACTCAACCCTACTCAACCCTACTCTACCCTACTCTACCCTACTCTACCCTACTCTACCCTACACAAAAAAAAAATAATAATAAAAAAAGTCCTATGTGTTTCTCCTGGTTCTAAGCTACCTCCCCACCAACTTTCAGCCAAATCGGTTCAGCCGTTCTTGAGTTATAAATAGTGTAACTAACACGACTTTCTTTTATATATATATATATATATACCAACCCGCACTGGGCCCGCGTGGTGGATTACGGCCCATTCCCTCTCCTGGAGAGAGGAGGCCCGAGTCCCAGCAGTGGGAACATTAAAAAAGGCTGGCTATGCTATATATATAGATATAGATGAAACCAATCGATATGCTAATGAAAAGAGGCCAATATTACAGAATTAGAAATGCGACAATTTGTAGGCATTTTAATTTATATGTCTGTAGTTCATTATCCGACAACTCGACATTACTGGAGGTGTGGGATGGGATTCGAGCCTATCGAGAAGACAATGACCTGTAACAGATTTGAGGAATTCAAGAGGTTTACTCATTTTGTTGACAATTCGTTTAACCTACAGCCAGAAAACCCTTAATATGATAAGCTTCATAAGAGCAATATCTTGCAGTAGACGAACAAATCATACCTACAAAAACCTGGCAAAGTAGCATAAAGCAGTATAATCCTAATAAAACTCATAAATGGGGATACAAAGTTTATGTGCTAAGCGGCGTTTCAGGATTTTCTTATGATTTTGATTTGTATGCAGGGAAACAATCTATGTCATCCCAGATGGTGAACAAAACATAGGCACTAGCAGCAATGTTGTCTTGAGACTCACCCAGACAGTCCCAGAAAATCTCAATTACAGAGTGTTTTTTGACAACTGGTTTACTAGCGTAGAGTTAATGATTCAATTGGATAAGAAAGGAATCTTGCCTTTAGGAACAGTTAGAGCAAATAGATTGCCAGGAACCAAATTGCCGACAAAAAAAGAACTTTTAAAGAAGGGTAGAGGATCTGCAGTGGAAATAGAAACGAATATTGATGACAGAACAGTCACCGTTGTAAGTTGGCTCAACAACAAAGTTGTCAATATATGTTCGACGTATGTTGGTATTAATCCCACTGATACTGTTAGAAGATTTAATAGAAAGAAGAAATGTTATGAGGAGATAACATGTCCAAGAGCAATTTTGCTCTACAATCGTCACATGGGTGGGGTTGACACGCTTGACTCAATGTTAGGCTACTACAGGATCAAAGTAAGATCCAAAAAATGGTACATGCTAGTTTTTTTCCACATGATTGATGTCATTGCAGTAAATTCTTGGTTGATTTGGAGACGTTTGAATCAAGACCCGTACATGCCACTCTTGGATTTCAAATTATTGGTGGCAGAAGTGCTAACCATGAAAGGGTCCCGTATATATACACCAACCACTAGAGGCAGACCATCTATTTCTGAGCCAACTCCAAAGAGAAGCAGAAAAAGATTAGAAATGCCATCTCGAGAAGTGGCGGAAGATGGCATGCATCACTTCCCGGAATGGACAGACAAACGCCAAATCTGCAAAAACACTGGGTGCAAAGGGAAGTCGTATATATGGTGCTTGAAGTGCAAGGCTCATTTATGTTTAAATAAAACAAGAAACTGCTATATGGAATATCATGTTTAGACTACTATACATGATATTTGTTAAAGCAGTTTGTAACATTAGATTTGTGTTAAGGTTCCTAATAGAAGCTCAAGTTCCTAATATTTTAAAAGTACTTATAAATAAGCATGGCAGTTGAGGGTTTTTCAAACTCACTCAAATTTCTCTCTCTATCTTTCTTTCTTTTTAGCGACAAGAGGTATGTATGTTACATGCCTCTTGTCACTATTATTTGTAATAGATAATTGATAATTCAAAAGTGCCTGTAAAAGTGGCTGATTTGAAATAATATAAAACATAAATTATAAATATGAGCGTTTTTCTAATTTAATTCCATCTCTCCCTACACATATGCAATATATCCCCAGCCTATGCTAGCAATCTTGGTATACCCCGTATGCTTTCTCATTTTGTTCATTATTTTTTATTTTGCGCCAGCTATTTTTGCATACAATGACATATTTGGCCAACTTGATAATAAACCATTGAATTAAAAAAATCCATGCAGTAAGGGGATAATGTTCGCCCATACTTTTGAGTTAATTCCATATGTAAAATAAAATGTTTCCATTAGGGACCTCTTTTAGAAATGGGAAATCATCCACAGGGGATCCTAGTGTGGAGACTAGGGCCAAATAAATTTGTGAAACATTTTTCTGAACAATAAACATTATTATATTATTATTATTATCCATAACTTTTCCCGCTCAAGGGTCGAGCAAGTCAGGCTTTTACTGACTAAAACTTTCCTGTAAAATTCTCAACGATAGTCAACAATATACCTCACAATATCAAAAAAAAAATAACCTTGAAAACTCATCACATAACAAACGAATCATTAAATAATTACGGAACTTCAACAAGGGCGACACCAATCGACAAATTCTCATCCTCGAAATCGAAAACCTAATAGACTTAAGTCCTACACCTCGTTTTTTGTTTATTTCACTGATTTACTGATTTCAAAGCAAACGCTGACAACCATACTCATACCCACTAAAACAAACTAACAGCCCACACTAAAAGCCCATATTTTACAACTGTAAAACGGCCCTAAGACATTTTACCAAAATTCTTCGTAAAAAATAATTACGAATTTTGCCAAATGATTTTTGTTTTTGAAGAAATAATAGAAATAGAAATAAAGACAATACACAAACAAGTACCAAATAATTGCACAGACTACAGAGAGATATGTCATGCATGTCACTGCCGTGTGTAACTCTTTACCAAAGAGTATAGTAAACAGTGTGACCAACTTTAAATTAGAGATCATGCCCCACTTAGGCAAGAAAACTGACAAATCCTGCCAAAATCGAAAGCACAAAATGCCAAAATAATGCCAATATAATTTAAAATAAGTAGACACATTATTTTTTGGAGTTTTATTTAAAATAATTGATCTTAAAGTCTAAAAGTGAACTGAATTAAATTATACATTCGTATTAGCATCGTATTCTTATTGATCACTTTTGTCATTTGTTTAATCATTTCTATAATTGGCTGGAATGAATCGCAGTCACCATATTCACTAATGCCCTGTTTAACATGTAAAATAGAGGCGACATGTTTATTAATAAATCTATTCCGCGTTTTGTTTTTATGAGGTTGATTTGCGAGAATATCCTTTCACAAGCAGCATTCGACATTGGCAAACACAACAAACCTTTTACAAAATTATAAACATTAACGTATTTTAAGTCTCCATTTGAATTTCGAATTTTACCAATGGCACCCCAAAATTTATCAATATTTAGAGTTGGCTTAGCGTTACTTCCACCAGATTCAAATAAATCACTAACATCTTTGTCGAGTTTTAATGAGGATCAATCACATAATAGCAAATCCCATTTTTACTAAGTACATCGTGTGTGTAATAATGTAGCAGTTGAGCATTTAATTTTTTAAATTATTAAAATCCGTCAAGAAATGGTGGATTTATTAAATATATATACCAGTTGAGCATTTATTTTTTTAAATTATTAAAATCCGTCAAGAAATGGTGGATTTATTAAAGTTATTATACGCGCGATCTGGCTGGGCTATTTACGATGACGTCATCTGTCGTGATCCGTGCGACGAACAACTTGATCGTAGGGGCATTTCACGTTAAGTGAACAATTAAAAAATTGCGAAGTTTCTGATTTTAGTAATTATATAATGTTATTTAAGTCTATGTTCCCGATATACGTACACAATATTTTTATCGTGTTTCGTATGATTTACGAGCTTTCTCGATACTGCATCCTACTCTTTTTGTGGACTGTAGCGGCTATACTGCCAAATCTGTCAGCTTATATTGCTAATACTGCCAAATACTGCCAGATTTCTAAAATGTCAAACAAAAGTGCCAGAGAGTAAAATAAAGGGCTAATTCTGCCAAAAAGGCAGGATCCTGCCACATATGGTCACACTGATAGTAAAGACTTTTACTGAACCGACTTACTCAGTGTTGCCAGTAGGGTCATGTCAGAAATTACCTGAAATATAAAAAAATGTAACCTTTTTGTATAAAAAATAACCTTTCACATTTTTTTTACTGGAAAGGTAATTATATGTTGATAGAATAGAATATTAGTTGTATTGACTTACAGAAACATCGATGAGTATTTGAGCACTTGCCTGCATATAAAAGTATACAAGTACGATATTGTTGAAAATTATACGCGAATTCATAGCCCGTAATCTTTCATACGAAGGAGCTTGGAAATTTAATAAATACACTACCACTTTTTGTGAAATCTTTCAATATAGGGTGACTGGCAATTAGTGTACGATACTTAAACACGTGATTGTGCTCATGATAACAAACAATTTTTATTATGGGAGCAACTGAGCAAAGCCGAAATCGCGAAAAAAATATCAGCTGTTCAGTATATTAGGCAAACATAAATGTACTGAACAGCTGATTTTTTTTTTGCGATTTCAGGTTTGTTCCCATAGTAAAAGTTGTTGGTTATCATGAGCACAATCACGTGTTTAAGTATCGTACACTAATTACCAGTCACCCTATATACCTGTCACTTCATTTTTTACTACTCCATTTACAAGGGTATCATATTGATAGCGTATGTCTTTCCCTTCCATAAAATAATTAAGATATTGGATATTTTAATTTTAAATAAAAAGTTATCTATTCGATATTGGCAATCGGTAATATAATTCTACATTACCATACTATTTTTGACATTCGATTCACTTTTGCTTTTTGTTCAATATATGGTTGGAGAGAGCCAACTTGAAGAAAAACAAAAACTGCCCTAGTTATTGGCAAAGTGCTCATACCCCTATGATTGTTCTTGTAGGTCTATAGTTTTACAACTACCACTGCTAGCTAACGAAGCTTACCAACATGAAAAATTCTAAAACGAGCGTTCCGTTTCACGTTGTTATAAAAGTAACGTGAAACGCTCGTTTTAGTAAAAAATTAAAAGTTAATTCTACAAATTCCGAAAAATCACCTAAAAGTAACCTTTTCATTAGTGTAACCTAAAAGTAACCTTTTCATTAGTGTAACCTAAAAAAGTAACCAATGCAGTTCAAAAATCACCTAAAAGGTTACAAAAGTAAGCTTCTGGCAACACTGGACTCACTGTTCCGAAACATTTTAGTGTTTCGAAAGATTGGAACATCAGTAATGTTTTAAATGCATCATTTGGAACAATTGGAACACTGAAACACTCTTTACTATAAGTGACCAGCAGTCTTTTTAAAATTCAAATTATAACGTAAATAGCGTGACCTGAACTAAAAACTCTTCTGCTTCAAATTATTCTCAAATCAAAATTCAATTAAATTAAACTTTTAGTGTAAATGCAACGTAACAGTCACAATTCATAACAGTCAGTGTCTGTATCTTTTGAGCCGTTGTTCCAAATGTTCCGTTTGTATCTTGTGAGTCGATGTTTCAAATGTTTCTTTTGTATCTTTTGAGCCGTTGTTCCAAATGTTCCGTTTGTATCTTGTGAGCCGATGTTTCAAATGTTCCAAATTATACATATCACTGATTCGGAACATTTCATTGATTCAGATGCAAATGTTCCAATCGCAAATATGATACAATTTTCCTACGCCTATATCACAGACGAAAGAGGGATACTAACGCGATAACACTGACATAGAAACCTAGGTATATATCTCAATGCGCGATACGTAACGGATAACGTATGCATAAATGTCACAGACGAACTGTTTTTTTTACCCTTAGGGAAGGCTATAGTCGTTCGACCATATCGCCTAGTCGTTCGTCCATATTTTCTTGCGTACCTAATAAGTCTTCCGTATTCGAATATCATAGTTTTCTTTTTTTTTACATTAGAATTAATGTTGTTTCCCGATAGATACAACCTAGGGGTCTTTAAGTCAAGAGTGAATAGGTTACTTCTAGGCAAGCGTGCTCCATCGTCGCACAGTGGGCTGAAAATCGAGTTTCATAGACATCTAATACTTTTTTCCCAAATGTCCACTTTTATGACTTGAAAATGTTTTTGGGAGACTCTAAAAATATCAACATTATGGAATAGCACCACAAACAACGCAAACAGAATTTTTTGTTTAAAAATTTGTATGGAGCTGGCATGAAAAAGTCTTGTATCTCCGCCATCGCGCAATTGGCCCTAATTCCCTTACAGAGTATTAAACCTTGAATTATTTAAGATTTTTTGGCATACTCCCCGAAGCGGCCACTGGTGCGACCTTTTTTTTAAAAATCGAAAACGATTTTTTAATTATTTATTTTTTTAAATCAAATTTTTGACTTAATTTAAGCTACACAGACAATTACTGAAAATTATTTTAACGATCTTAATTATAATAGAATAGTATTGAGTAAATGAATTTGTGTGATATGTAATTAAGGAATAGTAAGTACCATAAATAAAAAATAAAAACATTGAAAAATTCAAAGACTATGGGTACAAGACTGCTGAGAAATACCTAGGATTTTTTTTTTTATCAAATGTTTTTTTTGAAATTTATTTTTTTGTGATCATGTGGTGTGTTTATACAAGTTAGTGGTCGGGTTCGTTGTTTAAGTAGTCTGTGTAGCTTAAATTATGTCACACATTTGAAAAAAAAAATCCGCAACAGGAGTTGCGTGTTATATAATGTTCTTTTTGTATGATTTTATTTTCTATTAGGTATACCTACCCATGGTATAGGTATACCCAACAAAAAAAAATCATGCTTATTGCATTATTGTGTCCTAGAGCGTTTTGATGAATATGGACATTCTTTTATTAGGTACCTTAAAATATTAGGTACTTTCTTTTACAGGCAAACTATGGACAAACAAATAACAGAATTACTTTCCGAATTATCTGGTGAATTTGAAAATTTTGTGCGCATGTCTTTCTACGATTTTGAATAGGTACTTATTGAACAAAGTTGAGTATCTTGCTTGGCGATAATATCGCCAAGCAAGATACTCAACTAAGGCACGCTATACCACCCAAAGTACGACTTGCCATTACATTAAGGTTTTTGGCTTCTGGCGATAACTACAAAAGTCTACATTTTTTATGTAAGCTGTTGATCCCCGCATTAACGCCGGCGTTCACGCGCCATTGTCTTACTATTGTGTCTCTAATTACGCATTTCGAGTCGGCTAATTTCAACAATAATACCAGAATTTTGTGCTGCAATTGACGAAGTATTAAAAGACGAAATAAAGGTAAATTATTTTATTACAATTCAAATTATCTTTACAAAAGTAATCATTTCAATCATCAAAGAAATATTTTCTTCGTTTTACGAACCAAAAACATTATTGTTCTTTGTAATTAAAACTCTGAATAAATTCTCTGACCTGTGAAACTATTATTTCATCGGACAAAATTGTAACTGATTGTGAATTGTCGACTGGGTTAAGAATAAGATTAGGATCTGGAATGTGCAAAACAGGCGGATACATATTTTGTAGCACCATAGTATGATTGGGTGCAATTATAGTCGGCTTAGGTGATGGCAGTCGAGCAGTAGGTATTTTGTTTTGGAATATGTCTGGTAAGATCAGAGTAAGATGAGTGGGAAGAAACAGGTTGTTGTGATATTAATTGTGAACTCCCGATTGGGCTTTGATCTGGAGCTGGAATATATTGGAGAACTGAAGGATATGTAAGTTGAGACGACTTAAGGTTTGGTACAATTTTGTTTGATAAAGCAGGTTCTGAATATGATGTGCAAGAAGAATAAGGCCGTTTTGAGATTTGATTATGTATAGGTTCAGAGTAAGAAGATTCAGAAGAAGTAGGGCGTTCTAGAATGGAATGATATACAGAAAAATTAGGTGATGGGCTACTAATATTACCTACGTAAACGATTTATAAACATGCCGTCTATCTCGTACATGAAAATAACACGTTCGTTTTCAGGTAGCGCTCGTAATTTTTTTGCAAGGAAACGACTGTTGGCTAGTTGAAGCAATTCGTCCCTTAGCTTACAACACCGCTCAAGTCGAAAATTGGCGGTTTTCACATTTGAATGCCTTTAGATGGAGCTGCTCATTGCGCGTCTAACCATTGGTCACATGATATAGATTTCAGCCAATCAGAAGCCATAATTCGAAAAGTAGTGATAGCGTGCAAGTCGGCTGGCATCTCAACACCGCACAGTTTTTTTGATTTCCTGTAAAGTTGGTAAAAATGACTTATGCGGTGTTGTTAGCTAAGGGACGAATTGTAGATTGCGGCATTATATATTCTTGATTCATACTTGATTCTTCTTCAATTACAGCTTGTGAATTGTTCCCCTGAAATGCAAATAGAATAACAATTATATAATTTATTATAAGAGTACCTATTTTATAATTTTTAAATATTTATTATGTTTGTTTCAGATTCCGTCTAGTGCCCAGGAGTGGTTAGATATAGAAAAAGGATTTAGAACAAAATTTCCTCATTGTATTGGAGCAATTGACGGCAAACACATAGTTTTACAATGCCCTATTGGAACTGCATCTGTTCTTTTGGCATTAGTTGACAGTAATTATCGCTTTATTTTCGCTGACATTGAAAGCCAGGGCCGAATCAGCAAAATTAATGAAAAATAATGAAAATTAATGCGAAATTAATGTGGCAAAAAATTTGCTCAAATAACCTTAACTTGCCAACACCATCTCCCCTTCCAGGTTCAGATAAAAATGTGCCTTATGTATTAATAGCAGATAGCTCATTTGCTCTAGTCGCTCTAGATACCCATATAATGAAGCCATACCCAGGAAATCACACTACTGGCTCGCAAAAACGAATTTTTAACCAGCGATTATCAAGCGCACGTGTAGTACCTAGTAGAGAATGTTTTTGGAATATTGTCGTCAAAATTTAGAATTTTCAGAAAACCCGTTTTTGTTAGATCCTAACAAAGCATCAGTAATAACAATGTCATGCATTTTACTGCACAACTTCCTTAGAAAGAGTGAAACATCTACTACATTATATACTCCTGCATGTACAGTGGATATTTTTGATGATAACGGGATTTTAGTCCAACCTGGTTCTTGGAGAAATGATGTTCAAAATGACGTTGCCCTGCAGCGTCTGAATCAAATACCACGCAGAGCAACATTAAATGCAACTCAGATAAGAGAAGAGTTTACTTCATATTTTGCACGATGATTCTCTCTCACTCAGTTTTTATTTAGTTTGTGTAACTAGAACTAAGAGGTTACGATGGGGTTAGCGTATCCATGTGGATAAAAACTCCGAATTCAATAAAATGAAAAAAAAAAACAAAAAATAATTGCGATTCTCGCCACGAGTGTACTTTGGTTAGCACGTGTGTTTTGAGAGTTTTAAGTTTTAGCTGTTTCTGAGTGATCGTTGTTACCTTTGTGACTTGTTTTTATATAATTGTGCCGTCCTTGTGTTCGTAAACAGGTTTGTTTTGTGATTGTCTTGTGTTTTGCTCAGTTTATCCAAGATGGAGAGAAATAAACCCCCTGACCCTGCTCCCCCTGACATTCCAACTTCCCCAAATCCCTTATCCCAAAACCCACTAACACAATTTGCCGACGTTGTCTGTAGTATCACGGAAATGGATGTATCCTTAAATACACGTAAACGCCCCAGTGTCGAACAGACCACTATTCCCACACCACCAAATAAACAACCGAAGAGTCAAATCGGTCGTGTGAGATACTCTGCTGTAGACAAAGGCCCTTATGTCGTTCACGTTTCTCGGCTGGAAGCTTCACCAAACGCAGGTACCACATTACATCCTGTAAACTTTGGTAAGTTTTTAATATTTAATAATATCGCCAATATTCGTCGGGATGGAGTCAATAAAGTTGGTCGTAACCGTGTCTCAGTGGAATTTACATCTCCCCAGGATGCAAATGCGTTCCTCATCAATAACCTCCTGTCCAAACACGGTTACTCAGCATCCATCCCAACATTCAACATCACAAGGATGGGTGTTATCTCTGGTGTACCCACTGATATTTCTGAGGAAGAAGCCTTAACCTATTTGTCTGTTCCTTCTGGATGTGGTAAAATTCTGAAAGTCCGCCGCATTAATAGGAAAATACAGAAAGACGGTGCGAATGAATGGAAACCCACAGAAACTTGTGTCATCACTTTTGATGGCCAAGTCTTACCTCCAAGGGTCTACTGTTGCTATACATCTCTCCCAGTTGAGCAGTACATCTACCCTACGATACAGTGTCGCAAGTGTTGCAGATTTGGACATGTGGCCAACCTGTGCAGGTCGAAACCACGCTGCAGTAAATGTGGCCACGATCACCCCGGTGATGGTTGCAACATTTCTGAAGGCGAGGCTTTCTGTATACTTTGCTCGGGTAATCACTTTGCCAACAGCAGGTCATGCCCCGAGCATGGTAGACAGAAGGCTATCAAGACAATTATGGCTGAGAAATCAATTCCCTATGTAGAGGCTAGTAAAATTGTGCCTATACCTTCTCGCAACTATGCCAATGCCACGAAATCTCAGTCATACCGCAAAACTGTCACACTCAAACCCAAGACCCATGCCCCACTTTCCCCATCATATAATAAAAATATCCACTATGATATAGTCAGTTCTCCCCAACCCACACAGCCCAATGGCTGCGCCTTGAATCCAAATAATGCATCACCTAACAATAATATCTCCATTGTTGAACTTCTCATTAAACTTTTACCTACCCTTATCTCTTCCCCTTCTAACTCCCAATCACCGTCCAACGTTGCCGACCAACTAATACAAATTCTTTCACAATTTAAAAATGGCGTCCAGCCAAACATTTCTACAGTGGAATGTGAGGAGCGTGTGGCATAAGAAACACGACCTCATATTCCTCCTCAATAAATATAAACCTCTTGCTTGCTCCATAGCTGAGACTTGGCTCACCCCAAGTCTCAGCTTCCGTATACCACATTACAACGTCTTCCGATGTGACAGATCCGACGGATATGGAGGATCGGCTCTTTTTGTCAACAATCGGGTCCCACTTTCGCCCTTATCTTTGCCTTCACTTACAGGCGACATGAGTATCGTATCTGGAAAGATGGAAGGTATAACAGTACTCTCAGTATATATTGCTCATCCTCAGCACAATTTTTTAGCTATTTTAAGAAATATCTTTTCCAACGCTCAAGGTCCTATATTGGTCATGGGTGACTTTAAATGTCATCATTATAGATGTCGAGGGTCTGAGCGTTGTGATGCGTTTGGTACAGCTCTGGTCGAGATACTGGATGATATGGACCTCTGTATATTAAATAATGGTTGCCCAACACGTAGGTCTCCCCCTGGTCAGCAGAAGAGTTGCGTTGACCTAACATTTTGCTCTGCTGAGTTAGCAGCTTCGACTCATTGGGAATGTACAACCTTGTCGCATGGTAGTGACCATTACCCCATTGTCATTTCTTTGATTAACAGGACTTATTTAGAAAAAGCTTCCCCTCCACTTTTGAAGTACAACCTGTCCAATCCAGATTGGACAAAGTTCGCTTCATTACTGGAGCAGAAAATTGATACTCTTCCAAATTTAAATTCAAATTTATCCGATCCTTCTGATCACCGCCATGCCAAGAGCTGTTATGAAAGTTTTGTTGAAGCAGTTACTTCTAGTGCAGATTCTTGTTTCCCACTAAAAAATAGTGCCCGAAACAAAATCCCGTCACCTCCATGGTGGGACCAAGAATGCACTTCAGCAGTTAGATTGAGGAACGAGTCTGAAAGACACTACAATAGAGAGATGACCACCCAAAATCTGTTGGCTTATTTACAAGTTTGTGCTCGATCTAAACGTCTTCTCCGTAGGAAGAAACGTGCAGGTTGGGTGAAGTTCTGTACATCCTTATCCCCCTCCACCCCGATTTCAGTAGTGTGGAAGAACATCAATAGATTTAGATGTGGTTGCTCGCCTTCAATATCCTCACCAATTACTAGGGAAACAGCTGAATTATTTTTTGACAAAATAGCCCCACCGTATGTTCCACTCGCGTCTGAATACCATATCGCCCCCTTAAATGCTGTATCCAATGATCCCTTTGATGCGCCATTTACTTTAAAGGAACTGAATATGGTACTCAGCCATGTCCGGGACTCAGCACCTGGTAGCGATGGTGTGATATACTCCTTTGTAAAACATTCCGGGGATAAAGCTAAAGCATATTTCCTCGATATTATTAATTTCTGCTATGATCGTGGTTGGGTTCCAGATCAGTGGAAACTACAAATTATCATTCCTTTGTTGAAACCAGGTAAACATGTAGATGATCCGAACGGCCTTAGACCTATTGCCCTGTCCTCAGTCTTAGCTAAACTAATGGAACATCTTATTAAGAACCGACTTGAGTGGATAGTTGAATCCAGAGACTTACTGCCGAACTACCAATTCGGTTTTAGAAAAGGGCTTAGTACAATGGATAGTGTTGGAGTTTTAGTCACCGATATCCGTCTAGCACTTTCTAAAAAAGAGTCCGTCGTCGCAGCCTTTTTAGATATCTCCTCTGCATACGATAACGTTCTTCTTCCCGTCCTCAGGCAGAAACTGCACCAGCTGAGCATCCCGGTAAAGATGATCGAATGCATATGTGGACTACTGTATTGTCGCTCATTGGCTTTGAGGGTCCAGGGAGAGGTCTTTGATGAGAGGCTGACTTGGAAGGGACTCCCGCAGGGCTTCGTCCTCAGCCCCATTCTGTATAACCTGTATACATCCGAAATTGGCTCCTGTCTCAACAATAACTGCCACATCCTCCAGTATGCCGATGACTTAGTCCTGTATGTGTCAGATTCTTCCATCGTTGACGCTGCATCATCCCTGTGCCTCTCTCTGGACTCTTTGAACCATTGGCTGTTGAACCACGGTTTATCGCTATCTGCGCCGAAAAGTTCTGCAGTAGTTTTTTCTCGCAAAAGAACTATCCCTCCCATCACAGTGACCATTTCGGGAAAACCTATTCCGCTGACAAATAAAGCAAAATTTTTAGGCGTTTTTTTGGATTCAAAATTAACAGGTAAGCACCACATAAATTTCTTAATTAAAAAATGCGAACGCGTTATTGCCATTTTAAAAGTTCTGGCGGGTGTGTGGTGGGGTGCCCACCCCTACACCATGAAATTAATATACAACGCCTTAGTCCGCAGCATATTAGATTATGGTACGTTCCACCTAATACCATGCAACAAAGGTGCCTTGGCTGGACTAGATAGGGTTCAGTCTAAGTGTCTTCGGATCATCTCTGGGTGTATGAAGTCCTCCCCCGTTAACGCGTTGCAGGTCGAGTGCGCTGAACCACCTCTAGCCCTAAGGCGGCAATATCTAGCTTCCCGTTTTTTGTCTAGGATAATATGTAGATCCTCCCATCCCCTCATTTCAAAACTGAATGAATTAAATAACATATGCAGAACCTCAAACTACTGGAAAAATAAAGAAATTCCCTTAATTCTAAAACATTTTCGTATTACTCAAAATTTTGAATGTCCGATCGTCCAATATCCTAAATTACCCCTTTTTAATTTTGAGTATGAAGTTTTATGTTTCACCCCAAAAATTTTCTACAACATTGGCATATCCAAAAATTCCCCTTCGGCGGATTCGGCCTTCAATGCGGTGGTGGGCGAGCGATGGAATGGTTTTCAAAAATTTTTCACTGACGCCTCAAAATTCACCGACAGTTACACTGGAGCTGCAGTTTACTACCAAAGTTCCAGAATTATCCTACAATTTAAATGCCCCAAGGAGTCTTCTGTGTTCACTGGTGAATGTGTGGCTTTATTAGAAGCTTGTCTTTTTATAGAGTCACACCATAACATCGACAAAGCCGTTATTTTCACAGACTCCCTTAGCTGCCTTCAAGCTTTGGTCCAAAACTCTTTTAAAAGTAAATTGCACAGCTCACTAATTTTAAAAATTAAAAAGTCCCTATTTTCGTGTTTTAATAGTCAAAAAGAAGTTCAGTTAGTTTGGATACCTAGTCACTGTGGCATCAAGGGTAATGAATGTGCTGATACCTTGGCTAAAGACGCTTGTTCGTCAACCACAGCTGACCTTTCATATAATTCTAACCAGGGGTACGACTTACTGAACCTGCCAAAAGCAAGTCTTCAATGTGCATGGCAGGAACAGTGGAATACCACTGGTAAGAAGAAGGGCAAATTCTACCACGCAGTACAGCCGACCATAAAGTCTAAACCTTGGTTCTACCCTTTTAAAAAAATGTCCAAACCAGTCATTTCCGTCCTTTGTAGAATCCGCTTAGGGTTCTGCTGTACTCCTGTCTTCTTGGAAAAAATCCGAGTTCGTGACTCTTCCATATGTGAGTGTGGTTTGGAAGAAGGTACATTGGATCATATATTTTTTGAATGCTCAAACAACGTTCCACCTTTAGATCTATATAGCCGCCTCCCGAAATTCAAAATTCCTCTCCCAATTAATGTCCCCGCCCTCCTTACATATCCCTCTCCAGATCTACTTGTGGCGCTGATGAGCTTCATCCGTCACAACAACATCAAATTATGAGCCTTGACTTTTATGTAATTGTGGTTAGGTACGTGTATATTCTTATTTAATGTTCTAACAATTTTAATATTTATGTACCTTTATTTTTTGTTTGTTTCAGTCCAGTACTAACACATGAAGTCCAATCGTATCAGTCGAAAATTTATACACCGATAGTTACTACGTTTCTAGCATACCAATTCCTTGTGTTAATGACATACGTACTTGCTTATCAAATTTACTTTCGACATTGGCAGAATAGTCGACATCGGCTCTATTTGCCATCAATAAAAAATAGAATAGAATAGAAAAAATAATTGCACAAACCCTATAACTATGTACTTTTTTATTAGTCTGAGCCTATATAATAGATTTAAATAATTCAGTCAAAATGAACTTACAATACCTACATAATTTAAGCAAAATATGTTTTATTTTACTTACCTACCTGTATCTCCGTGTTTATTGTAGGCGAACATTCATTGATGTCACTCAAAAAGCTTTCCATTAGTTGGTATAGAAACCATATTTGTTTTTATGCATCATTTATACCGGCGCGGCGCCGGATTTAATAGCTTTCTTTTTCCTCAGGTGCCCTCTAAAAGTCGCCATTAATGATATTTTTTTAGTTTTTAACCTTTTGAGTGCGTAATTAGAGACACAATAGAAAGGCAATGACTCGTTAACGCCGGCGTTAATGCGGGGATCAACAGCTTAACTCCTGTGTGGGTATATTTAATTCTTCGCTTATCCGATTCCACGCGTTGTTCACTTTGTTTTTATCCTTGTGATATGGATTTTTCGGATTCCAAATTATTGGTTCCATTTGATACAACTCCATAAAAAACTTTTTATAAAAAAAACTAACCGACTTGACTAAAAAAAACACTAAAAGGATCAAAATAACTTTAATTTCGGAAGTCGGTTTTTCTCGGTATTTTTTGTTTCTTATTTAACACCGACTTCCGAAATTAAAGTTATTTTGTCAAAGTTCCTGTGTCTACCTTCCTCTTTCCGGCTCCATCATCAGATTAGTTCGATAGTACCTTATAGTCAAAGTGCATCTCATGACAATTCTAATAAGCCCAAACACGGCTAGGATACATTGATTAATTACGGAGTTCCTGTGCCTACCTTCCGGCTCCATCATCAGATCAGTTCGATAGTACCTTATAGCCAAAGTGGAGAGTCTGGATGGGCCATTAGAGTTTTTTCGCTAGTCCGAATATGTCACTCTGTTGGTATACAAATACAACAGTTAAAAAAAATACAGTTACGTTTTGGGCCGGTTTTTCAGAGCGAACTTAACCATATTAATGATATGGATTATTTTATCTGAAACAGGATTTGATAAATTAATATTCTGCGCGCCAATTTCATGATTGATTTCGGACACATCTCATTAAAATATGATATGTGTCGTCTTCGTTACATGTGCCGCCGCCAATAGGTGAAGTTAACTTTTTCTTTACATAATTTATGAGCACTCGGACCCCACGATCCGAGAGTTTCAACCCCAAACGACTCGAAAATATAACTACCAACAAGGTGCTGCGGCGGCACCGGCACAGCACGACGAGCTAGGAAGATGAGATGGCGCAAGAGTATCGACACAAGTAGCGTCCCACACTAAAGGCCTATTCATCTTCCATGGTAATAAAAACATACTGTCCGGTCTTTTGCCATCGTCGCGTGCCAGGCCATGAGGTTCCAACGCAACCGAAAAACGCCAACGGTGACAAGAGCGTGTCGGATGATGTCGTTGATATTCGCGTGCCGCGTATGCGACCCGCACTTCGGCTGCATGACAGACCGTGGTGTACGAGGCTGTTGACAACTTCGCCACAGTGGCAGCGACTGTGGGCAGCGATGAGGAGAGCAACAAGGAGCGCCAAGACGTAGGGAAGCACCGAGGCGGAAGGTAGTATTGTCGGACAAGGTGCCTATGTTCGACGACGGTAGTGCATGAAGCCAGAGACCCGACTCCCACTCCCCCACAGCTAGCAGGCGCGCACGCTCACACACACAGGTAGTCACAGATGTAACCAACAGGTTTTCTTGAACTACTTGCAAAGCGGCTCATCCCACGCACTTTGGGAAAAAAAGTCGTCGGGCTGTTTGGAATTTGGGCAAGCGAGTCTTCAAGCGTCTATAGCCTCAGTGAAGCACGGCACATCAAAATCTATAAGCGCAGAAGATAGGATATTCCTGACAAATTTTTCAGTGCCGTGAACCGAAGATATAAAAGCTGATAAACTGATACTGGTAATTTTACAGACGCCGAGGCCCAACCAAGCTCGATCGTCCATGGTGTGGCCATTTAAAATTGATGAAAGAGTATGTCGGATAATTTGATCCATTTTTTCCAAAAGATGAGTATGTTTCCACAAATGAGTAGCATGGAGAAAATATGTTAATTTAGGGCCGAAACAGCAGAAACGAATTAAGCTGTTGATCCCCGCATTAACGCCGGCGTTCACGCGCCATTGTCTTTCTATTGTGTCTCTAATTACGCACTCAAAAGGTTAAGGTGATGGCTAAATGCATGGTAATTTCGGTCAATCATTCCGAAACCTCATTAAAATTTTGAATTTTTTCTTTAACAAAATTGGGAAAGGAAGCTTTTCTTAATAATTTTGATTTCTGGGACTATTGTGTTAAATTTCGAAAGAGTCAGTTGTCTGTCAGTACTGTCTGATTAGCGATAGCACACTGACGCCACTCTATGAATCAACTCAGCGTCAACCACAAGGCTTTTTTTTATTCTCAAATATAAAATCAAGAAAAAATATTATTTTTACGTTCGATATTCAGCACGTCTGTTAAAATAACAACAATCAAATCTGGTTGTAAAACAATTGCTCTTTTATTCAGCTTAATAATATTACTAAATAATAATATGTATAACTAAATATCAGATCATTAACATAATGGGATATTTTGGACGGAATTGTATAATACCGTATAATTAAAAATATAAAGCAAAAATCTGTTTCATATAAAAAAGGAAAAATATAATATAAATATAATTTATCTTAGTTTTGAAGTGCTAACATTAATTTAAGAAAATGACATTAATTATCTATACAGTTTAACGACTGTCCCTACGCGTGCACAATACAAATAAAAATATATTATATTTACTTCAACAATACAAAAGTAACAATAATAAAGTTGATTTTATCCTCTTTGCATCTATCTGAAAGTCACTAAATTATTAAGTAGTTACGTCGAAACTAAAGTTAAGACCAGAATTTGGACGGACAGAGTAAAAAGTAATACTCTACAATAATATTATTATTTTAACTAAGAAATTAGCAAAAGTAACTGAAATTAATACAAACGAAGGATACCGAGCAAATATTGAACTTCATGCTGAGAGTACAAATAGCTTTTTATTTGAAAAATCTTCAAAAATTTAAATAAATTCGACATTTGGACGGTATAACTAAATTTAGGGATCATATGTCTTATCTTTTTCAATAGGTAAATGGCATTTAGGACATAAGGCACAAATTTGGATTCTAAAGGTAAGGCACGAATCTTACGATCAAATTTTCATCCTAAACAGCAGACAAATCAAAGGTTGCTAAAATGTGATGATCCGCAAAAGGCTGGTGGGTTTTCACGTATATTTACACTTACCTATATTTAATTAAACCTTATAGATAAATCGGAATTTAATTCTAATACATTAATGTTAAAATTGCATGTTTGTTGCATGCACAACAAAGCTGTATAATGCAACAAATTCAAAAAGTAATTTACAACACTTTGTGCTGATTTATGTACACTTAAGCACTTTATACACAATAAAATATTCAATTAAGAACTTTGTTCAAACGAAATATACAGATGATTGCAATGTCTCATAAATTGTAAATAATAAAAGTATTCTTATAATATAAAACAAAATACGTAGATATATCAACTTGTGATATGTGGATTCAAATTGCGACAGTGCATCGACTTCTATTTTATTTATACTTTTATTCAGAATCTTAAACAGTTAATATTTATTGTGAAACGTACTTCAAAAGCGTTGTCCACAGTTACACAAAAATGTTTTTTTTAATTGAACTAGCGCTTGACTGCAATCGATGTTGATTAGTCATCTCTATCAATCTTTGGGGCTGCGTTACGCACGTCTATGCGCTTTTCACATTAATAACTCAAAACTGTATTCAAAGATTTTGGTGTTAATATTATACGAGATATCACGATGTTTTGTCCAGTTTTAAAAACCGAGCCAAAAAAGTTCTAAATAAAATTTTCTTCATCGAATTTGAACTTAGGTGTCATTTCATTGAGTGTCATTAAGTTCTTTGCGTTCTATGATTCCAATTTTTAAAACATTACATTTAAGATTCTGAATTGAAGTTTAATTTAACTTAGAACTATTTTTGTATGCACACTTGTGGAAATGTACATGCTATTATAAAACAGTAAAAAGGTACCTAAAGTTTTAACATACACATTACATAAAAAGTCCTACTTATGTTTACACTATAGTGTTAAAAATCTATCAGTGTCTTGTTACTATTAAAAAGTCAACCTACATCTATAAACCCATTTCTAAATCCGTTTAAATAAATATACCACCTACACCTTTGATCAAAACTGTTGGTACAGTGAATCAGACATGAAATATTAAAATCACCCAACTGCTCACAAATAATAACAACACTTTCTAAGTTAAACTGATTTTTTTAATTTTGGAATAAAAACGAATAGCAATATTGTTTTATTATTATACAATATGTTAGTAAATTGCAATTCAAAACTGCGAAACTTAATTTTTCTAATCATTTTGACCGAAGGCGCAAGTTCTATGATACCTGAAATTTATCTCTGCTTTTCTGATACCTAAGCAAGTAGATACGAGAACTTATCAGCGAATAGACCGCGACTTAGATGACTGCAACTTACTTGCAAGATATTCTTTCAATTCAGTTCAGTCAAGGGTTAAAATATGTACCCATACACAGTGAAAAACGGTTTGCTTCTCAAATATTCATTGATATTATGAGTTGCATATTAAAGCATCTTTACATTGTATTCTGATATTTGATCGAATTTTAACAATTAACCAATACTCATATTAGAGAACTGATTTACAAAGGCCAGATTTTTTATCTATTGTTATCTCAATCAATAAAAAAATATTAATTGTTGAAATATACTAAATATCTGTCTTCTACTTTCTTTTTCCTTCTTGTATAATAGTTACTTATTAGTTACAGCTTGACTTAACCACAAAAAAAAACAAGATATTTTGAACCTACTGCCTATGAAACTACGGTGTTCGGTTGACATTTCGAGCGTTGTCTCCTAAGAACCTAATAAAGCGGTTCCTGCAAAATTTGAGGGGTTAAGTGGCACACATACATATTTTTGCCATGGACTGTACATCCTCAACCTCTTACTAACAAACGATTCAGAAGATTTTTGAACCAGTTTCGTTTCAAAAATCTTTTGAATATGCATTTCAGCATAACTATACTCCATTCGAAATAAAATGAGACATTTAAACAAACCTTTTATACTGTCCGTTCAATCGATTCTGACTTCTATTCCGTAGGCATAAGGATGGCATTAAAAGCAAAAAAGTGGTTACAATATCAACTATTTCTTGCAGCGGCCATTTATCATACCACCAACGCAATACAAACAAGACAAAATCGGTTGAACGGACAGTAAAAACGGTTTGTTATAATGTCTAACCTTATTTCGAATGGAGTATAGAGTTTAACTAAAATAAGGAGACAAATTCACACCTCAGTACTGTGTGTTTGTATGCGCACTTTCTTCTGGCTTCCATTTCTGTTTAGCGGGGGTGAATGTCCAGAATACCCTGGATTCTGTATGCCTAAGCCTCCAGGTTCACCTTCTTTAGGTCGTGGCTTCTTGAGTGAAGACCTGAGAGGTGATCTGGTGATCGTACTGGCGTCTGATAAGCCAGTGAGCGTGGTTGCCGTTGTGTTCATTGAGGCCACGCTACCATGGCCATTTGTGCTGTACGGCTTTCCTGATGCATCCGTCATTGATATCCCTGAAAGGTATGGTTATTTCATTTAAACGGGGTGGACAAGTGGACCATGTTTAGTGTACATAGAACGCTGCTATATGATACGCCGATACATGGCAATCGACGTAAATATTATACTAATATTAGCTGACAATCAAAATAATAAAGAAAAAAATGGAGGTGGGGCAGGAGGGAGAAAAAATGGCCTACAACCTGTTTGCAGACCAACCAAATATACAAAAAAAAATTGTAAAAATCGGTCCAAGCCGTTTCGGACAACGACCATACAGCCCATAGACGCCTCATCCTTCATCTAGCGCACCAAAACAATTCTGTCAAATAGCAGAGGTACGGGGAAGCAGGGTACTGCGTTCTGATTGGCCTGACCAAAGTCATTAAGACACGCTAGGGATGAGTCACGGTTTAAATAAATCACGAAATTATCGATATTTTTTTTTTCGATATGAGTTCGACAACAAACTCTGTGACACGAGATTTTTATATATTAGATTTATTTGTGTGTCACTAATATCCATAACTACGTCTTTTTAAAATTCGAATTGAATACCAGTATTTTACATGGAACGAATGCCTATCTGAGCTCCTCAACAACTGGGTAACACTACACCCGTTGGTAAAAACTAGTGTCCGATTTCCTGGTTGACTAGGTATATGCAGTTGCATAAAAAAAAACCTAAACTAAAACTTAAACGGTTAAACTGTTGTCGTATGTAGAACTTTGATAGTATGTAACTACATACGACAACAGTTTCGCGTGCTTTCCGAGGCGCAGAGAACTTACATAAAAGATGGTCACCCATTCATCAACCGACCTCAGCAAGCGTTGCTTAACTTTTTGACCGCCACAGCGTGCTTTCGGCGCCAAGCTACGATTTCTTCCTTTAATTTGTCATGTATTCGTGACCGTGGCGTGCTCGACAGGTTTTGCTTTGTCATTTCTCGCGATATTTTACAATCTCACGGGGCGTTTGCAATTTTCCGGTGACATATAATACATATCTATGATGGTGAAGTGATTAACCTCTGAGATCGACCTGACTGCTATTACTTAGCCACAAGTATACTTAATCCTTTAACCGCTTGCGTCGGATTGGTCCGACGAGTGTTGTTGTGTCCTATTCGCCAGTAGTAGTATTCGGGTGTGTTTGCAACTGGGCACTCCATCTCGTTTAATTCTTCAATCCCCATAGGTGACAGAAGAGCTGACGAGATGACGACGACGACGCTGACGATATTTAGTCTAATATATCTGAGGTAGGTGGTTAAAATGTTAAGCAATTAATCTTATTTACCTCTTCCTTCTTTGAAGCCAGGGTTGTTGATGGTGGTGCCTTCAGGTTCGCCCAACGGATTGGTTGGGTCGCCGCCCTCCCGTCGCGAGAACAGCGCGTCGTACAGTGACATTATAAACAGGATGGAGTTTATTACTATACTCACAATCTGTAAGCAATAAGTATTATGTAAGTAACACAGAACACAATTTTTAAACAGATTTTGTTTGTTAATGTTTTTGGCTTGGAAACTAAGATTCAAGATTCAAAATATTCAAAGCATTTTATTTCAAATAAACCATTTACAGGCACTTTTGAAATGTCAAGTAGTCAGTCAGTCAGAAAAAATGATGCTAATTGCACATTCCAAAGCGTAGATCTCGATGGAGAAGAATGTGCAAGAAACTCCATGGAAACTTTTCAATCATGTTTTGTAATTACAAATATCTCTGTTACATTTTTCTTGTCGCTATCATGTGAGAACAATGTAAATAAAGTAAAAATAAAAACTAAAGATATTATAATAGCAACTGGCAGCTAAGAAATAACTAAGTCCTTTATGCCATGACTTCGTATGAATATTTCATTAGTTTACCATTAGAATATGGATGTACACATTATTTGTAATTACACACATTTTTTTGTAGTATTTGGCAGCAAATGTATCAAACTATCGAGTCAACCTGCTCGGAAAAATTGGCTGAGGTAACCAAAACTACAATAAAATTGGCAGCTCCATTTTACCGAGATCGCGCATGTTTCAATGATTCCACAGACTGTCCAGTTGCGCAGACACTTGAGATACAAAACTACACCAATTTTACATCACAATATCCACTAGGAATCAATTTGCGAATAATTAAAGCAGTCACTGAACTTCACTCAAAGAAATCCCGCCAAACAACACCGACATTTTTTTTAAAATAAGTTAGAGATAGATCGACTTGTCGGAAAAGCCGACATCTGGCTTCATTATAGTGTATTTGACAGCAGACTCAGTCCTAGTCAATAACGAACCCATCTCTGGTTTAGGATTTGTTCACAGTGAGTCATCCATAAATCACGTCACTCGAAATTCACAAAGAAAGAAAGATTAATATTTTATTTGGCACACATAAATAGATACAGTGTAGACACAATATGTAGAAAATTAAGGTTAAAAAAAGGAAACTAGTATTGTGTGTCTCACGGTTGTGCCAAATAGGTTCATGATTCTTTTAAACGTCTGGGTCGATCCCACCCCTTACCGTGTGACATAATTTATGGATAGGCCTTAGTTAAGTCAACAAGATGAGTTTGTTTAGACATTGGGGTGATATCCGAAACTGTGACAAAGTGTCATTCTATTAACAACTAGCATTTTGCCAGTGACTCCGTTCCCGAGAAAGTTTTTATAACTAACATTCCTTAAACATTATTTTGAGGATAGTTTTGAAAAACTAATAATTTTTATTATCTATTTTGATTAGAATTTATGCCAAGTTTCAAGTTTATTAACCCAAGAAATAAGAATCCTCCATACAATCTTTAACACCCCTAAATTATTCAATTGGAGGTAGTTCCGAAAATAAATAATAGCAACCTAAATTATTTATTTAGGAACGAAATACCCCTTTTTCACCCCCTTATAGGTTGAATTTCCAAAAACCCCTTCTTAGTGCTCGCCTACGTCTTAAAAGCCTTGTGCATAATTTCACGCTCCTAGTCCCAGTAGTTTCTGCTGTACGTTGACACAGTATTACAATGACGTTGATATGTAAGTACATATATTTGTTTTTTTGCCGAATGTAAATTGTACGGTTTGTCTCTTTTTATTGCAATCTTTGGATAATTTACAATCTCGCGAGATAGATTATAAACTAACGGTATTTACAATTTTACGGTGACATATAATATATAGATAAAGATAATAATTTATTGTTATATTATATCTACAGATGTACCATTGGTATTTGGAAACAATTCATTTCTTCATATTATACTCAAAAACGATTTAACAAAAAAATGCTTCGTCACCAGTAAATCCTCCATGCATAAGGCAGTTTTTTCCGATTGCCAAATTGTTCTAAACGTTAAATGGTACCTTATCAAACTAAAAAAGTAAATAGATGAATATAATTGTAATACCTGAACATAAAATGCTTCTCCCCTCGTCACAAAGAAACCCCTGTCATCGCCTTGAACGGCGAACAAACTTGCTGCAACTATGGACAGCAATGCTGAAAAGATTACATTGTTTATTTATTTATTTAACAATTTATGTACACACACAGAAATAAAAGATTCGAAGAAGGAAACAGAAAAATAGGTACAAAGATGGTGCTTATTTCTAATGAAATCTCTTCCAGCACACCTGCATTAATAATACAGCAATTCGTAAGATTTTTTTGGAATATAATGGCGTGTGCAACAAAATAATAATATTCGACAACTTTCGCACACAATGCCATCAATGTAGTCTTCTGAAATTAAGCAGAGCTTATGCAATGAGTACTGAACAACTGATAAACATACTTAGGTATATATTTCTAAATGCACACATATTATAGATAAAGTACACCCAGACACAGAACAAATGATCGTGCTCATCACACAAACATTTTTCTTGGGTGGAAATCGAAGCCACGAACTTCGGCATAGCAGTCAGAGCCACTTACCATTAGACCAACAGGCCACATTGAATTCTTACTTATGGCGTGAAAAACTTTTTTAAGCTATTGCATAGCTTCTATCGAGGGCCTTGAGCGCGGGGACCGAATCCAGAAAAAACCTCACGCTCCCCACTCCGACGGGCACGGAGGTGTGGCTTGAAGGCCGACAGAGACCGAACACCTATTTTAGAAAAGTCGTTAACGACCTGTGTGGCGCATTGGTACAGCGTTCTACCTATGTTATCATCGTGCCTCGAGTTCAAATCTCGGTCAAACAAAAATAGTCTTTTTGTATTATAATAGATTATAGTAATGTTCTATTCTATGATAACAACTGAACATACTTGTAGCAATTTATGAAGTAAACAAGAAAGAAAAAAAAATGTTTTCTTATCGGTCACCACGCTCAAAAAGTGTAACTTGAATTAATATCAAAGAAAAAGAAATACTGCATAAATAAAATAAATAAAAAATTATAATTGCATAAGTTGATACAAAATGCTATGCAATAGCTTTACCGCGGCAGTCCCCGAGTGCCACACTTATTTTTTTATTAATGATAGGCTCGCGTTTGACCACCAGAATCATGGTTGGATTTAAGGTGAAAGCTACGTGCTTGAACGTGACCATGTTCTCACTAAATGGCACTATACTCAAACCTAAAACCTCACCTGTGTCCTTGAGTTGTCCTTTGCGTCCTAGCACCATGGTTTCTGTTTTAGGAATTCCCTGTGGCCCTAACTAGAAGGCATCGACCCTGCTAACCGCAGGGGCCCGCTACGATTTTCTTTGACTCGCACGTGGAACACTACGCGCCGTCGACCACTCGGTCAACGGCAAGCTACCCAATGCTCGTCGTCCACAAACCCGCGCCTACGGTGGCCGGGTATCGTTTTGCGACTCCCCCCAACGCCTGGAGCGTCTCCTGTCGCGGCGGCTAGGCGGCTGGGGTTTGAGAATGTCCGTTCATTGCCGGCTGCGGTCCTCTCATTCGCTAGCTGTTTCGCAGGAGGCGACCGCATCCCATTCCCTCTCGCTCCAGACCATGCCTGTACCAGAGGCTGGCACGAGAGGTCAGGGCCGACGTTAGGTAGCTTAGCAAGACATTAATGTTTTGCGAGGGTCGTATTCTCGACAGATAAAAGAACTGAGCTGTCAACAGTGCTGGTGTTGTATGAGCAGGGCATTAGGCATGCAGGGCAAGATGTGAAATGGACAACACCACAAAATAAAGCCGCATATACAATAAGAAACAGTTCAAAAGACTTGAGCCAAGTCAAATGTTGAAATAGTAAATTTTAGTATTGTCTACAGAACTTTGCACCTATTTAGATCTCAACTCTTTTGACAGTGAAGTCGACAACCACATCATATCCTATGATATCTTGTAGTCCTTGTTCATATCTCCAATATAAGTTCCAATAATCGGAACCGAAATTGGAAACGGAGGTGCAATTTATCAATCGGAAATTCCGATCTTTCGAAATCGGAATCGATACACCGTAACATCTCCGATTTTAACTATTTACTTTTACCATTTCTTATGTTTTGGAAGCCCTGGTGGCGATTTAGAAAATTAATTTGGCAAGATGGGTATCGGTTGATTTTTACAATCTATCTATCAAATTGATAAAAAATTGATTAATGGAGGTTTTTCGCCTTGTTTGCAATCGAATAATAACAAAAACTTAGGTGTACTGGTACTTACTGGCTAAGAGTGCCAACGCCAACTTCATCATGACGAGGTGAGTGTACTTGAACACGATGCGCTCCTTGGAGGATATCATGGCGAGCTGCAGCACGGATAGCACGCAGAACACGCCGAGAACCGTCACGCCAATCGACGCAACCACGCCCGCTATGTACACCGCCGCTGAAAATTATAATAAACGTTCATAAGTAACGAAGGTTGAACAGAATTTTTTTTTATATTAGCATTGTCTTCCAACGTGGATGTATTTACTACATTGTACAAATAATAATAATTAGTACAAGAGTAACATTTATAAAAACCAGTGTATAATGGGCGATTTTATATAGATTTAGGATTTAGGACTGTCAGTGTATAATGATCATACATAAATATTACTAAAACATAATTATAAAATATACATTATAAATACTTTGTGTAATTTAATGTATCACCATGCTCTCAAAACATCGTGAGGAAGATGTCCTAGAAACAAAAACTCGAAGACTTGAGACATCCACCATCGCGCACTGGGCCCTCATGGAGGTTTCCGACCCATACCCTTTCCTAGAGAGGAGGCCTGAGTCCCAACAGTGGAAACAATATACGGCTGATTAAAAAATCATAAGCCTAGCTATGCTATATGTATATTAGAAGGAAAAGAGAAGAAACATTACACAAATGATGAAAAGCTTCTTCAACATTTCTCAATTTTTTGGAATTAGACAATTTTTTATGTCCAATGAGTTATTCTTCTGTTTTCATACCGGTTCATAATAAACTAATAATTATAAGTTTGTATAATATATTATAATACTGTTATATACTTGAATAAATCCTTATCCTTATATATTATAAAACTAAGTCCCCCACCGCGTCTGTCTGTCTGTCTGTTCGTGATAAACACGAAAACTACGGGACTGATTTTCACGCGATTTTCATGTAGATAAAAGCTTTTTTCATTCAATGATTTGGAACACCTATGTAAATCTAGGGCGGTAGTATATTACTAAAAAATACTTTTTTTTGTATACTTTTTTGTTTCTTACTTAGTTTTGTGATTCGTATGAAGAATTCCTAATGTGAATATCGTGCCGGATTTGTTTACCCACTAAAACATTCATGCAAAAATACACTGCAAACTGAACTTAATTATCATTTAAATATATTTTGGATACACGAATCGTAAAAAAACTTTTCTTAAAAACTCACTATTTTTTGGTATTTAATAGTTGGAAAAAGCACATCCTTTTTTAACATCACTCCTCAATTTAGATATAAAACTTTACATTAAGTATATTAGAATACCATTACACGGTCACTAAATCACTACTCATAAATACCTTTTGTTCACAAAAAGGGTGAGTTACACCATATGAAACGCTGAACTAATTAATTAAACAAACTGTCCTATTATACAAATATAAGTTTTCACACACACGTTAGCACTAAGGGCCGCGTCCAAACTAGACATATGACTGACATAAAGGCCAGACCTGACTCACGCAACTACTACTTTCCTCTTACTCATTATATTTCACAAAACTGACGACTTCTTAAACTTTGAACAGCGAGTGCTAATTTCATCTGAATTTCAATGGATTTATGGTGTATTGTGGATAAGGCACAAAGTAGTCAGGTACTCCGGTTATAACAAGTACAACTCCTTATGAATGAGCTCGTGTAAGGCAGTTCCACTGCTTCTTTTTACCCGACTACGGAGGGTTATGATTTTGACAGGCTATGTATGTATGAGAGCAGTGGTGGCCGAGTGGTAACGGCCCCGACTTACGAGTTGTAGGTCGCGGGTTCAAACCCAGCCAGGCGCATTACTTTGTGTAATTTATTTCATTACCACTGCTCTCAAAACGGTGAAGGAAAACATCGTGAGGAAACCGGCATGTCCTAGGACCATAAATTCGAAGACATGTGACATTCACCAATTCGCACTGGGCCCGCGTGGTGGATTACGGCCCATCCCTCTCCTAGAGAGAGGAGGCCTGAGTCCCAGCAGTGGGAACATTAAAAGGCTGATTATGCTTATGCTTGCTTATGTATGTATGTGAGTATGTTCATCTGTTCCCTCATAGCTCCTAATCTACTTATCGGAACTTGACGTATGAGGTATCGTTAGAACCGTCTTAATTGTCCGCTGAACATAGGCTACGTGACGTGTCACAAAAATTGATATGGCGCCCTCTAGCGGACAAAAAGTAATGTGTTAAAAATAAATATGGAGTAAAATACGCCGTGTTTGGTATCATTTGAAAGGGCTTCACTTGTACATTTCCAATATATTGCTCAAATTTAAAGTGACGCCCGGACAAAAAGTCATGTTTAAAAAAAAATAAGATAAATATACCGTGTTTGATATCATTTGAAAGGGCTTCGCTAGTACTTATCAAAAAATATCATCAAAATTCAATGTGGCGCCCTCTAGCAGACAAAAAGTATTGTGTTAAAAAAAATACGATAAATATGTCGTGTTTCGTATCATTTGAAAGGGCTTTACTTGTACATACCAAAATAAATAGTAAAGAAGCACAGTGATTTAACACCAAAATCTTTTAAATAAAAAAAAAGTAAAAAACTAAAACCCGACTACGACAAAAAAAAATGACGCTGAAAAAGTATGAAACAAGATTTTCAAGATGCTGAAATAGACAAGGTAACTGGAAAAACAAGAATAGAACAAAAAGAAAAGCCGTAGTCACACGTTATAGGTAGGTAATAATCGAAACACTTTAATAACGCGTGACTACGGCTTTTCTTTTTGTTCTATTCTTGTTTTTCCAGTTACCTTGTCTATTTCAGCATCTTGAAAATCTTGTTTCATACTTTTTCAGCGTCATTTTTTTTTGTCGTAGTCGGGTTTTAGTTTTTTACTTTTCTTTTAAAATTGTTAATGATTTTATTTACAACATAATAAAAAACTGAACGAATAAATAACTAAAATAAATATAGAAACTGAAAAAAATAATATGTTTCTACAAACACGTAAAAAAATAATCATCCATATCGTTGTCAATAGGAAAAGTGCTACATTGCCACGATGACTAGCAATGTTGATTAGTTGGCCAAACAGAAGACCAGCCCCTCTATGTTGATCATCATTTTGCCCTTGTACCAACCTATACTCCTGTTTCTGCAAACGCGTATAAAAAGAATTCATCCATATCGTTGTTAATGGGAAAAGTGCAACATTGCCACTATGAATAGCAATGATGATTCGTTGGCCAAAGAGAAGACCAGCTGATCATAATTTTGCCTATGTACCAATCTATACTTCTGTGTCTAATCTATACTTGTGTGTGACACTTTTGCTGAGTAAAACCCACCCGTGTTCTTTCAGTTGCCCTTTGCGTTCAAGGGCTGCGGTAACTCTATATAATCCCACAGCCTTTGGTCTTCCCCTACTTTTGAATCTACATGCTCAATATTTTCCTAATGATATTTTCGTCATTGCTCCGCAGCACATGCCCATACCACGACAACTGACTCCGTACAATTGTTTAATACCCCAAAAGACTTAAAATAACCACATCTCTTCTAGAATCGTACAGTAGTACTGCCCAGTAGCAAAAGGTAACTGGAGGAACACAGGTGAGTTTTAGTTACTGGGGCCATGTGTTGTGCGAAAGTGAACCCCGGGGCCCTGGACGAAGGCAAAGAAGGAACAAGAGTGGGTTTTAGTCAGTAAAAGTCTGACACTCCGTCCTACTCCGCCCTAGAGCGTGAGATTTCATTAGATGATTTCCAACCTAAAAAATATAAGGAGAGTTTTAGTCAGAAAAATTCTAACACCGCAGAGTAAAAGGAGTTATATGATGATTTCCCACCTAAAATAAGAATATCTCATTTTTAAGAATCGTGATTTTTTTTTTAATTTTCAGGGTATACGGTGATAAAAATTGTCCGGAGTCCACAGTTCAAGTTTTCATGTAATTAGTACGATAATGTGTTGCCTATGTTTTGCATATTTGGGTCGAGCTTCAAGGCTTCACACAGTGACATGTTTCAGGTCAGTTTTAAAAGCTAATGGGTTTCTCTTTAACCATGTTTTGTAGTTCACAGATTAGTATGTATATTATGTAATAAGCTTTATTTTGTTTCATTTCGTGTTGTTTTGAATAAATTATGGGACGAGTTTCAAGGAGTGTCATAATATTGTGCTTTAACTTGTTTTCTTACTTTATTTATGAATTTAATTGAAGTATTCCAGACCGAATTTCAGTCACGCATCCAATCTCAGAGGAGACCAGCCGTAAACACAGATGCACGTTTTTTCCTAATGATGAGGAAGATGTAATATTAAATACCATCAAAAACATAACTTGTAAAAAAAACCAAGGCTCGTAACTCAGTTCTTCTGCCGTAAAAAGTTGTGAGATCCTTGTAATACCAAGTCGGTTAATTTATTCAGTCCCTACTTGAGGGACCTTTTGCAACATCTAAGGCCGCTATCACACTGGCGTTTTACGAGCGTTGGCGCTTCTCCAACGTCTGCGCAGCGCCAACGTTGAGCAGACGCGACGTTAACGTTGCAAGTTTCTTTCGTACACCTCTAACCGCGACGTCAACGTCGCGTCTGCTCAACGTTGGCGCTTTACAGTTATAATTCTTAAACTACTGGTTCGTTCAAATTGAATAAAATTGAATAAATTTAAATATACCGTGTTTATACAATTCCTGCTTAGTTACTGAATTTCAGGCTTCTAGTTTTATGCACAACAAAGTTTCGGGGGTTCGAAAATGGCCTGAACTGGTACGGCCGTGCCGCTTTTTTGTTCGCCTTGGCGGGGGCTTTGCTGTGCCCCCTAATATTTCTATCCCCAAAGAGATTGCCAATTAATATAATGTCAACATCTTATTTGGAAACATCTTATGTAACGTGAAATGAGCTTGAAGAATGAATGTGCTGTCATTTCACCTTAGCAGTATTCTGCCGTGATTATTAAAAAGGGCACAATTAACATTTTTTTTTTTTCGAAATTGAGTTAAATACATATACCGGAATCAGTAAAAAAAAATATTTGACTGTGGGTTTTAGTCAATAAAAGTTATAAGTTGATGTTTATAAGCAAATAAATAAATACAATAAAAGTCTGATTCTCCTTATCGCTCCACGCAAAGCGGGAGAAGACATTTGAAGATTTCCCACATAAAAAACAAAAACCATGATTATTGATAGCTTACTTGAAAGTAACTAACTTATTTTTTTACAGAATAGCACTAACACTACGTATACCGCGGTGTGTTTGAAGACCTTCCAGTATGTTTAGTAGTGCCAAGATGCTCCAATCAAGTTTGATGAATTTATAGCATCAGTGTTTCCCGGATACAACACGAGTTGAAAACAGAACCACCTCAAAGGAAACACTTAATGAATTGCAAACAACGGGCGACATCCGGACGTTCAAAATAATATCAACAAATGCAATGGAACAGCAGCGTATCCAAAACAATTCGTTTCACATCGTTTGTTCCTGACATTGTAGACACTATAATAATAAAATAATAATAAATCGTTTATTTATAACATAGGGCATTTACATTTACAATAAAGTATATTAAATATTAAAAAGAACACAGTTGCTTATATACTATAGTGGGTTACAGATCTAGTCTCTCCGAGAGGCTATGGTTGAGCAGCAATTTGGTCAGGTTTAATGATGCCAAGCCCAGGTGTGTCTTTTTTCCGCTAAAAGGAGTCAATTCACCGCGCAATATCTCTCAGAGGCGTAACCGTGCCGATAACAGACTATCTTGAGCTTCTTGGTGTAAGTTAACAAACACCCTTAATTTTGGTTCTTCCATCGAAGTAAAAGCTCAACCTCAATCAAGCGCAAGTTTGATAGTGTATGAAGTAATGCTCTATCAGATCTAATTATCTCTAGGATGGATCTGCCAGATACTAGCTTAAAGCACTTACAGAAACCTGCCAAGAGGATATTCGGCTATGGTGCACTGGTCCAGTCAAAGCTCCAGTCTTAAGTATCGACGCCGAATTGCTAGTCTGTCGGTTGTCTATCGGTTACATTTGGGGAAGTGTGCGTTGGAATTGCAAATTGCAAAGTTTAATTTCACCCAGCCCGTTCAGTCATCGGATTACTAGAAGTAGAGCGATGCGTCACCGCACATACCACACCCACCGCTTCAAAGTTAAGGACAAGATTAAGAGACTTCTAAGCAAGCATGCACCAACGGCGACCACATTATACCAATACCACCAGAGGCCCTACCAGAAGCTGTTGACGCGATTACATACACCATAAGTACAAAACGTTTTGGGAACACATTTATTGTACATACAACTAAAGAGTGGAATTCCCTACCGGAGTCTGTGTTTCCAGTTAACTACAACCTTCAAGTCAAGAGTGAATAGGTTACTTCTAGGCAAGCGTGCTTAATCGTAGACCACATCATCGCTTTCCACCAGGTGAGATCGTGGTCAAACGCGAGCCTATCAACAATAAAAAAAAATCATTTGACAACCTAAACTGAACTTTTAAAGGGATGGAGCTATATATAGCTATACTAGCTTCTGCCAGAGCAGCTTCGCTCGCGTGAAAGTAGGTTTCTGCATATAAACTTTGGACCCACGTTTCACCCCCTCAGGGGGAGAATTTTGGAAAATCCTCTCTTAGTGCTCGCCTACGTCATAAAAGGAAACCTTGTGCCAAATTTCACACACCTAATCCCAGTAGTTTCGGCTGTGCGTTGTTATGTCAGGCAGTCAGTTTCTCCTTTTATATATGTTACGGCTAATACCCGAAGTGCGGCTACACCTAGTTTTAGCCGGTTAGAACTAGGTGTAGCCACTTACTCTTGGTTAAACCTAGTACGAGCCGATTGTTTTCGGGTAAAACTAGGTCTAGCCTTCATCATGCCGGCTACAACTAGGTCCAGCCATTCCCTGTTGGATAAAACTAGGTCTATCCGATATCATTCCGGCTAGAACTAGGTCCAGGCAATCCCTGTTGGATAAAACTTAGATGCGTGTCCCGCCAAGCCTTCCGCCCCGCGTCACACTCATGACTCACAGCATCTGCAACAGCGGCGCGGGGTGGAGGGCATAGCGAGGCACGCGCCTCTGCAGGTTGTGAGCGCCAGGTGCTGCTGATCTACTGCAGGTCTACTAGCGAGTGTGACTCACAGCGTCTGCAGCAGCAGCGCGTGTCTTAGTTTTATCTAACAGGGATTGGCTGTACATAGTTGTAGCTGGCATGCTATCGGCAGAGCTTTTTTAGATATTAAAAAAAACATCGAATAAAAAGAAACGTAGAGAGTTTTTTTATTCTTATAAATCACATTGTAATAATTAACACAAATTATTAGGAGTACAATTTTTAATATAATAGGAACAATCAGGAACATTTTTTTAACAACAGACAATAAGTAGTTGCATATTATAATTTAAAGAATGTTATTATAATTATAAATCACACTTTTATAAAGTAACATAAACTATTTATTAGAACAACTTAAACTTGAGTGACATTTTGAGTTGCACAAAATACCAGCAGCTTTGCAGAGGCACTTTTTGTTGCCACATTTGGTTTTGCAGTGGCATCTTTTATAGCCTTGCCCACCAGAGGTCGATTGTGCATTGGCCGATAGCATGCCAGCTACAACTATGTACAGCCAATCCCTGTTAGATAAAACTAAGACACGCGCTGCTGCTACAGACGCTGTGAGTCACACTCGCTAGTAGACCTGCAGTAGATCAGCAGCACCTGGCGCTCACAACCTGCAGAGGCGCGTGCCTTGCTATGCCCTCCACCCCGCGCCGCTGCTGCAGATGCTGTGAGTCATGAGTGTGACGCGGGGCGGAAGGCTTGGCGGGACACGCATCTAAGTTTTATCCAACAGGGATTGTCTGGACCTAGTTCTAGCCGGAATGATATCGGATAGACCTAGTTTTATCCAACAGGGAATGGCTGGACCTAGTTGTAGCCGGCATGATGAAGGCTAGACCTAGTTTTACCCGAAAACAATCGGCTTGTACTAGGTTTAACCAAGAGTAAGTGGCTACACCTAGTTCTAACCGGCTAAAACTAGGTGTAGCCGCACTTCGGGTATTAGCCGTAACATATATACATATAGATATACATACAGGCTGTATAGCTCCATCCTTCTTTCTCGCTCGCACGCTTGACATTTTAACACGTCATGGTAAGGCCCCAAGTGTGATAGTGTTCTAACGCGAGACTATCAATCAGAAGTAAAAAAATCTTCGATGACTGCGATTAAAACATACATAAATTAGTGATCGATACATAAATAGCATATGACTGCTTTGTTCAATATGTATGAACGTCACTGGCAGAATACGTCAATGTGCCGTATTATGAGTATTTTAAACGTGCAGTAGGTATGATATGTACAATAAGATGAGCTTAGGTGATGGGCGCCTCCTATGTATAGGCCGCCTGCTATTGATGATGACGTAATCTTTAGAATATACTTTTATATACAGATTACAGTCAACATTCAAGCTGGTAAATAAAATACGCATGAACTTTGCTGGAGCAAAAAGATTTTTGTCCGGTATCTTAAAAAACTTTTAATTCAATGCGAAAATCAAAGAATACACACATTATAGGGAGCAGTGGTGGCCGAGTGGTAACGGCCCCGACTTACGAATTGTTGGTCGCGGGTTCAAACCCAGCCAGGCGCATTACTTTGTGTAATTTATTTCATCACCACTGCTCTCAAAACGGTGAAGGAAAACATCGTGAGGAAACCGGCATGTCCTAGAACCAAAAATTCGAAGACATGTGACATCCACCAACCCGCACTGGGCCCGCGTGGTGGATTACGGCCCATTCCCTCCCCTAGAGAGAGGAGGCCTGAGTCCCAGCAGTGGGAACATTAAAAGGCTGAATATGTATGTATGTACACACATTATAAAGTTTTAAAGAGTTCCATTAGTATCAATACTCATCGAGTCACCGTTAGGAAGAGTAGTAGCGCGGTGGGTTTATCTCGCATCTCTTTTTTACACATGTAACCTGACACTTGACAGTTTTTCTAATACTTGACAGTTTTCCCTTCCACCAGATTTGAATCCTGACTTATTAATATTGAATTTCAAAAATTCTTTCTACTTGCGATTTTTGATAGATATAAAAAAAATAGGTCAACTACCCAATTTATAAGATTTTTTGGTGTTAGCTGTTAGTCCAGTTAAAGTACACAATATTTGAGTCATAACTAGTAATAGTAGCTAAGCACATAACCATAGTAACATAAAAAGCGGTTATCATCCATGAGACAATGGCGTGACATTGAAAATGCAACTACTCGTGAATGATTGTCTTCTAGAAACTGCAAGATGCAATGACGGAAAATTATGTCAACAATGTCATTGGGGACATCACTTTACTGTACTTAGATTATTACTAGATAAGCATTCACGTACAATTCTTATGATGCAATGAAATGAGAAAAAAGCTAAAGGGCGAAAAAAGTCGGACTTTAGGCACACTCGAATCATAACTTGTTAGTATGTAAGTACACTATCATAAATAAGACAGATTTAGAAGAAAAAATTGCTCTCATGATCTAATAAAAACGTCCTTAATCCATAAAGTCTGTATGAATAATGATTATTTTTTACAAATAAGGAAAGGATAGTTAAAAAATAAAAATACAGGAAAAAGGAAAATATTTCCCGAAGAAACCCTTCAGGCCATTTAAATGAGGACCGGTCAGTCTAAAAAGGATCATAACTAAAAATATGATAACAGGTGTGGCAATAAGCGCATTCCTGTTCAAGTGTCGCTCTTTAGCATGACGTCATAAGCTTGTTTTTGGAGAGCATTGGTGCCGGGACCGGTTGTGTAAACTTGACGTTAAACTCCCTAAACTTGAGGCTTTGGATCTTAAATTTAAGGATTACGTCATTAGTTCCTTATCATATGCAAATTGAATATGCGGATAATGTCTTGGAGAGAAAATGATTAATAATTAAAAAGACGTAAATAGAAAAAAAGTGTAAATGTATTTCTTGTAAGCAACGTAAGTTTATTATGTTTTTTTTAGGTGGAAAATCATCCAATGACTTCTCCCTCTCTAGGGCGGAGCGTGAGGGCGTGTCAGACTTTTGCTGACTAAAACCCACTCTTATGTTCCTTCTATGCCTTCCTCCCAGGGCCCCGAGTTTCTCTTTCGCACAACCCATGGCCCCAGTAGGCTTCGACCCTGTTGGGCCCAAGCTTAACTTTAGCCAACAGAACGAGTTGGAGATCATTGCATGCATATGAATATTTAATCGCCTTTGAATTGGGAGATGATTGAGAGAATATTTTTTGACAGAAATGTGATATCCCGTACATCATGTATTTTTTCAAGAAAATTGATAATAAATAAATTAGTACCTAGTCGTTGTCTACCATCTTTATTTATGAAGTATTACTTATCAGAGTTTCTATTACGAAGAAATTGTAAATTGTCTGAGAGCATTCAAAGCCGTGAATTCCTTTTCATACTGGCTCAAACAGCACTGCAATAACAGTTCACATCTATTGTCAAATTTCGAAAGTGAAATTCTTCAACGAATTCAAGCTTTTGGAGTAATGTTTATTTTCTCCAACCTTTGAGCGGGTAAGGTGCGACGAATATGCCGAACACTGTCTACGAAACGGAATCATCCATGCCGATTGGATTCATTCAAACGTTTAGTAAAAGCGCACGCGTCGAATCGAAAAGTTCTTATATTGCCGTGTTGAAGTCTGTCAGCGCAATTTCTTGCTGTAGAGACAGGCGACATTTTTGCACGTTTGAATAAGTTGAGTCACGCCCGTTCAAACATGACAATATGTCGTCGGCGAAGCATGTATTTGTCTTTAGATTATAAGTAGAGGAAATTAATTCAGATTCATGATTTAACATAAAGTTTGATAAAGACATCATTATGAATTAATTTGATAACGAAATCTTCTGGGAAACAACAGGTCAATAAAAGCTCCTGAATATGTTAATGAATAAAATAAAAAAAAACGCTGAATTATAGTAAAAACTAAAATAATATGAAACTTTAGAAAATTAAGAATTTATTTCTTCTTATAACATCTGTGATAAAACAAATTAGGTACCTACTTCAATTAAAATCATAATGACAAACCTCACGACACTGCAAGGTTGTACTTATTATTATAGATGTACTTACTTAAACTATTCGTTACACGAGATGCAATTGTTGCATGCACCTACCTACAAAGATAACTTAGATAACTATATGAACTATGTATAAACGACACGTAAGTATCAAAACGAGCAATTGGTAGGTAATCATAAGCATAATCAGCCTTTTAATGTTCCCACTGTTGGGACTCAGGCCTCCTCTCTCTAGGAGAGGGAATGGGCCGTAATCCACCACGCGGGAACAGTGCGGATTGATGAATGTCACATGTTTTCGAATTTTTGGGTCTAGAACATACCGGTTTCCTCACGATGTTTTCCTTCACCGTTTTGGAGCAGTGGTGGCCGAGTGGTAACGGCCCCGACTTACGAGTTGTAGGTCGCGGGTTCAAACCCAGCCAGGCGCATTACTTTGAGTAATTTATTTCAATTGGTAGGTATCTAATTAAAATACAATAATAATATTACTAAATGATTCAAGGACTTGATTCAGAAAGGGGCACTTCTGGACACGGCTCGTATTGTAAGGAGATTCCTTTCTCTGGAGTCCCGACGTCCTCCGGTAGACATAGGTACTATTGTTTATATTCATGATTTTTTCATAGAAATATTTAAAAAAAATTGAAATGGATAAACGAAAAATAGACATAATTTTAGCATCTTCCTAGCTAGAAATTTCATGCGCCTTGATTTGAATCGTATAACCTATCAATAATAATTAGGTACCTCTTAAGTCTTAAGATTATGATGCTCATCATAATCAGAGACATAACAAGACTTGCGCCCGCCTACAACAGAACTGAATAACGATTGCGATATTCATCTGGCAAGGTCACTGTTCATGCAAAAATGAATTTTAATTCTTTAACGTTACAGATGATTTTCTGCCGCCTTTACCTCATAAATTAATTGGCAGCGTAGGTGATTATACCACTTATTAAGGAGGTATTGATTTATAATACTCGTATAAAAGTGTGTACCTGACAGGTTTGCCTGCACAGTTATACCTGTCAGGTAAGCTTGTGTGGAAACCTGCAGGTATATAGGCCCTAGCGTGTATGGCTACCTTAAAAATAATATTCCAAGCTTATTTTTTCCCTGATAAAAATACCTGATTATTCAGCACTTAGGAGTGATTTGGCAGATTCTAATAGGTACAGGTTGACGAAGGTAGTTTTTGGACACATGTAATATAATGGAACTGGTCCAATATTAGTTAGACTGGTCTTTGACAGATGTTTATAGATTAATGAAACGCTATCCATGATCCAAATAGGTACATTGTTCCTTGATCAATGTACCTATTTGGCTTTCGTCGCTGCGGTCAGCGCTGCGCTTATGGCTGTTTTCTTAGAGAGAGTTCTGTTTTCAGTTCGAGCGTCGTTAGTTACTGCTCTGCGTAAGAGAAGTATTATGTAATATTTATTTATTACCTATTTTATTGTATACTTCATAAACAGGATAAACATTTATAAAATCAAGTGTACGAGGCAATCTCTTACAGACAACCTTTGGATGGATTAATACTTGTGTGTTTTGTTTATTTTGGATAGGCTCGCGTTTGATCACTATCTCACATGTCGGTAAGCGATGATGTGGTCGACGATGGAGCACGCTTGCCTAGAATTTAACTATTCACTCTTGATTTAAAGACACCTAAGTCGTCGCTATCAGGAAACACAGACTTCCACTGCTTAGCCTCGGCTTTATAATGTTCCCACTGTTGGGACTTAGGCCTCCTCTCTAGGAGACAATGGGCCGTAATCCACCACGCGGGCCCAGTGCGCAGACTTCCACTGCTTAGCATATTATATTAGAATGCGTTCCCAAAACGTTTTGTGCGTATGGGTGGGATGTCGACAACGCTTAATACATGTCAATTTATCAAAAACGTTGCTGTCCTTTAAGAAGATCAATGGACTAGGGGGCACGTTCAGGCCCTTTAGACCTCGACCAGGATGCTGACTAAACATGAACAAATATTGTTTCATTAATGTTTTCTAGATTCTTTTACGATAAAAGACTCTGTTGAATACCGATTGAGTACACACGCAATCGTGAACTGCATCTGATTACAATGACTCACTGTAGATTTTATATAGGTACTGCAACCAAAGTATAAGGTTATAGACTAGACCTTCCAGTACTCCTTCTCCTTCTCCTTCCATGACTCGGGCAGTATTTGTATCTAAAAGGAAAACGTATGGTTGAGGTCGGATTTCCCGAATTTAATTACAAGTATGTCAACCGCAAACAATGTATTTAGTCAATACCATTATTTATTATCAATTTAAATAATTATGTCACCGCTATGTGGGGATTTCGTTCGCAGTCAATGCTCTTTTATTAGCACATGGTTAGCAAGAAGATGCATTGGCAAAATTTAAACTTTAATACATCGATCACTATAAAGAAATATGAAATTTCATCTTTGTTTGCATCCTAGAATAGAAGTCTGTTTTTTATAGTTTTTTTAAACGAGCATTATGGCATGTTTACGGTCGAAGCGTTTGAATGTTACAAGTCAAAAATACATCCATTTTTTTTTTTAAATTTTGAGTGGGTGCGGTTTCGGTGAGGACATTTTTTGTCGTTGATTGTGCGACTATCTAGTTCTTTATTAGTGATTGATGGTTTAATATTATAAAGTGGAGCGTTGCCTGTAGCTGTGTTTACAATCGAGTGCAATATATTATGTGAATAAATGAATGCCAATGGCAACTGGTTGTTTATTAATATTTTTGTGCAAAATTATCTCTGGAAGTGAGATTTAGTAGAAAAAATATTATAGATATTTCATCGTGAAGTGATGGGCAGGGCACATTGCTCGCAGAACGGATGGCCGTTGGGGCCGAAAGGTTCTGGAATGGCGACCACGTACCGGAAGACGTAGCGTTGGAAGGCCTCCTACAAAGTGGACCGATGACTTGGTAACGGTTGCGGGAGTCCGATGGATGCGAGACGCACAGGACCGTTCATTGTGGCGACACTTGGGGGATGCCTATGTCCAGCAGTGAAAGTCTTTCGGCTGAAATGATGATGATGATGATCGTGAAGTTAGCTGTCAACGGTCGCAGGATTGTTTCAAAGAGTTAACTAAGTTACGTCTAATTATGTCAAATAGTATAGTAAACCGTTTCTGTCACAAGACGGCACTTTATACAGTTTTGGTACAAACTCGTACTAAGGGAACTGGGTTCAATAGATCAAGAATTAAAAAGAAGCTTTGCCCTGCGGTTTCACTATCATGGCCTATTCCACACGAACTGTGCATTTTCCGTCATAAAAAGCAGCACAGTGATAGTGTTCCTTTCTATTTCCGAGTTCGAAACAATTTTCGTACTTGGTCCAGCCTGTCTGTTCCGATAAGGCGATCGAGTATTTAAAAAAAAAACCTGACATATACAGAAAATCTTTTTTTAAAGTCGATTAAAAAACTTACACTAGTTCTTAGTAATGTCTTGCGCATACTTGCAGTGGTCCATTTCCAAATGTTTAAAACCATTCGAGATTGTTTGCAGTTGGAAACAAGATACCTCATCATCATCTTCCTGCCCTTGTCCCGTGTTATTTGGGGTCGGCGCAACATGTTTTTTTCTTCCATTCTGCCCTGTCACTCGTCATACTATCACTAACTTCCTTTTCTTTCATACACAAGATACCTACCAACTGATAAACAGGAATCCTGTTTCTTGCGAAATTAAACCTTCAAGGTTATTTTACATTTTTATTTCTGTGAGGCATAACTAGATGGCCTGCATTTATTGAGTTACGAAATTGTTACAAGTTTTAAAGAAGAAATTTTGCGATAGTACTTTGGTTTTTGAAATAAAGATTATTGTTACTATTTATTTATTATTTACTTTGACATCTATCAACAACTCAATCAATGACACGTTTTTTTTTTCGCTGGGAATATCATATAATGACATTCCCCGCTCTTGCCTTTTTCTGCACTTAATTTTGCTACATCGTCGACCACCGTCATCACTTACTAACAAATGAGACAGAGATTATACGAGAGCCTAGAAATAATGATCACAACGAACACTTGTATCGATTCGCTTGCGCCATCCCATCTTCCTAGATCGACGCTGTGCTGGTGCTACCGCCGCGATTGCGAAGAACCTCAATCAGCGGAAATATAATAAAGTAACCTTGCTGGCAGTTATATTTTCGACCCGTCTGGGGTTGAAACTCTCGGATCGTGGGTTTGAATGCTCACAAATTGTAGAAAGATCTATCTAAACGCCTTATTGACACTTCACTTGACCCAAAGACTGCCACTACCTTAGACAGAGCATTAGCAGTACATACAGCATGGCAATGCCGCCAACCTTTTGGGTCCATGCCCAGGCGACAGCGATGCGGTGGCGTATTTCGTTCGACACCTATTTTGCATTGTTTTTAGTTTAATTTTAATAACTTAAAGGTTATTTAAATATGTAAATGTACTATTTAGCAATTATTCAATAAATAAAAATACAGTTAATGCAGTATGCTAGTGTCGTAGTTTTACGTAATATATATACAGATGCCTAAATAAAACAGTTATTGAGTACATCCACGAACGAAATCTCGGTTCACGAATATGGCTAGCGGCCCGCAGTGAATCCTAAAGCGGTGCAATGAACACCTGTGTATACTGACTGTCCTCACAATAGGATTGGTATGCACTAGCCGTACATTCAGTCCCCTATTTGTGTCAGACGGCTCTTGCATTACTCGTGAAAATGATCAGTGTGAAAGCTATTTCGATTTATCAGCTCATTTTTTTTTGTTATTGGTTTTGTGATGAAAAGTCCATTCATTCAATCTTTTCGGAATTTCGTTTTCTAGAAATGAGAGTTCTTCGCAATACTGGGTAATAATTGCTTTAAAGTTCAAAATTCCATATGAATAATTTATATTTAAAAATAATTGATTTAAACACGTTCATTCGTTTTCGGTTTCGATCAGAACTCTCCATTATTAGCATGTTGGGCTGTATTTGGAAGCTTAACTCAATTGATTGATATAATTTGTATTTTATTGTTATATCGCTTGCAGTGATGTTATGGACCTTCGTAACCGTAATCGACAGTATCCGATATCCGAAATAAAAAAATATCCGTAACCAAAACCAATATAAAAGTTTCAGTTAAAGGCGGAGTCTAAATGACAGGTCTTTATTTATTTTCCCTGTCAAAACAAATGATATTCTACACTAGAAATAAAAGTCAAATTTTGCTATTTTACAAGCTTTTATTTAGTTTCACCTGCCCCGATGTTTGTATGTCTGTAATCAAATCTTGCAAATTAAATTTGATCCACTTCCCGGTTACCGATTGAGCTGGAATTTTGCATGCATGTGTAAATCAGATGACAATGCAAACTTACTATGACATGGAGCTGATCTGATGATTGAACCGGAAGGTGAGCATAGGAACTCAAATAACCCTATCGTGTTTGAGTTTTTGGAATGGTCTTGACGAGTATTAATTATATAGGTATATACCGCGCTATAAAAGCTTGCTATGAGAAAATGATTTTCATTGAAAACTTGTTTATTTTACTTTTAAAATTCTATTATCTGTAACCGAAATTATCCGAAACTAGCAGATAATCCGAAATATTTTCAAATCCATAACCGGTATAATATTATTCCTATATTCAAAATTTCATATCATCCCTGATCACTTGAACGTCAGTACCAGGTCAAGGTAAGAACTGCATTGATAGTCATGCTTCTGATTTTCCGCAGCATTTGCCTCGAATATTAAACGAAGGATGCTTTGAAACAATGAAAGCATTACACAAGCGCGCGTCAACTGCACAATGACATTGTTTTAACATTGCGTGGACTCAAAGTAAACAGCCACCAGACTGTTGAATCTTCTCGCTTTTAAAGGACGGCTATAACACTAAGTGGCAAAAATAATACTTATAATTTTCTTTTTTGGTAAAATTGGGATTTTCCTTGGCGGTAAATGTAATGAGAAAATTAAAGCGTGTGGTGTACCGGCAGGGGTATTGTACGCAGACTACGGCAAAGAAAGATTTAAAGGGATTTTTTTTTAAGTGTTCATCGCAGTACTCCTCCCGTTTTGGGTGGAGCGAGAGGGAGTGTCAGACTTTTAACCACCTGGTTAAATGGGTTAATCAGTACAAGTCTGACGTAGGCACGTCGCATATATCCAATAAACACTCTCGCATTTATTCCGCCAGGATCGCACATCCACGACCAAATACTCTATCTCGTCAGCTCTTCTGTCACCTATGGGGATTGAAGAGCTAAACGAGATGGAGTACCCAGTCGCAAATACAAGACCCTGGCGAATAGGATGCGAAAATACTCGTCGGACCAATTCGACGTGGGCGGTTATTTATTTATTTTATGGAAGGTACTCTCTGCACTAACATTTGAAACCAATACGTGAAGAGAGTCATTATTATATTACAATAAAATATATATTAAAAAAAAATAACACATATCACTTAATAGAAATCATAATCATAGAAAAAAAAAGGAAGGAGGTTAAAGAGATAAATCCCTGTGTTGCGTCAGTTCCAGGGCAACGGTTTCGGCAGCCCTAGCAGGCATCGGCACTAGTGAGTAGTGGGTCCCGTCCATTTTGCTGACATGTCTTTGAGGCGCGCATGGAACGCGTAGTTGATTCAGTTTAAAACTAAGTAATGATTTGACATTTTGGTTTTTAACAGGAAAACAATTGAACCTACTATAATTAGAAAGAAAGAAAAGAAAGAAAAAAACGTTTATTCGTACCTCACACATACAGTAAAATTAATAAAAAAAAAAATAGTAGAATACATTGGAATTAACATATCGACTGTGAACTGGCAACCGGTACTATCTCAATTTTGACAACTTTACAGGATGAAGAAAAAACATGTTTGCATCATTTATACAGCATCTCGTATGTTAAATAAAAATACGTAGTTTTTAAATATTTTTATTGCACATGTAATTAAAAACAAAAGTAACATTATATGCTTCCTTCCAATATAAAATCGAGATAGGACAATATAAATCAACACAAGAACAAACATAGGACTTTTTACTTGGAACAATATGGGATATCTTCAAAATCAAAATAAAACAATAACGATAGAACATTATCAACACAATATTCTTTATAATAAAATTAACTTATTAATAATAAAAGAACATTTTTAAGTAGGAAATTTCATCACACCATATGCCATATACATGAAAAAATTTGGCCGATGTTCTTTCATTTCTAGGTGGTTCAGTCAAGGACAATGATTTTTTAATATTCTCAATTTTAGAGGGCATAATTTCTTAGAACCTATTTATCAACAAAAGCTTTAGATCACAAATCTTATTTTATAATAAAAAAAAACAATAATTACCAAAATTAGGGAATCTGCAAAAAGTTACAAAATAATGTTTCTTTTATGCTACTTTTGTCTACTGTCCTACACCAACAATAACGATGGGTTCGTGGAAACTGTCCATACGGTCGGGTCTAAGTTTTTCAAGACTCACCGTACAAATAACAACAAAAAGGCTCTCTGATCCGACCCTCGAGCTAATGAAGAAGAGGCGTGAGATGATTCTGCAGTCTTCAGACGATGCGTGCATATATCGGCAGCTCAATAGACAAATCTCGAAGTCTCTGAAACGCGACCTTCGCCGCTTTAATACCGCAAGTTAAAACTAATAAGCTGAAAAACAACAAGGCGTCGGGTGAGGACGGAATTACGGCTGAACTCCTGAAGGCGGGTGGAAAACCAGTCCTTAAGGCCCTTCAGAAACTATTTGATTCCGTCATACTCGAGGGAAAAACGCCACAGGCGTGGAGCAGAGGCGTGGTGGTACTCTTCTTTAAGAAGGGCGATAATGCCGTGCTTAAGAATTACAGGCCCATCTCGCTTCTGAGCCATGTCTACAAGCTGTTTTCCAGAGTCATCACAAACCGTCTCGCGCGCAGGTTCGTCGACTTCCAGCCTCCCGAACAAGCCGGATTTTGAAAAGGCTTGAGCACCGTGGACCACATACATACGCTGCGGCAGGTTATACAGAAGACTAAGGAGTATAATCAGCCTCTCTGCTTAGCGTTTGTGGACTACGAGAAAGCCTTTGATTCGATTGAGACTTGGGCTGTACTGCAGTCTTTCCAGGGGTGCCAAATTGACTATCGGTACATCGAAGTGCTGAAGTGTTTGTACAAAAACGACACCATGTCAGTCCGAATACAAGACCAGACCTCGAAACCTATCCTCTTGCAGCGGAGCGTGAGGCAGGGAGACGTTATTTCTCCGGAACTGTTCATGGCAGCAATGGAGGATATCTTCAAGGTTCTGGAATGGAGAGGGCTAGGCATTAATTTCAATGGCAAGTACATCACTCACCTTCGGTTTGCCGACGACATAGTAGTCATGGCTGAGACTACGGAGGAGCTCAGTACAATGCTCGGTGACCTCAGTAGAGCTTCCGAAAGAGTGGGACTTAAAATGAACATGGACAAAACCAAAGTCATGGTAAACAGTCATGTAGCACCCACTCCTATCAAGATCGGCGACTCTACACTCGAAGTTGTAGACGACTACGTTTACCTGGGACAGACGGTCCAGTTGGGAAGGTCTAACTTCGAGAAAGAGATCAATCGTCGAATCCGACTCGGCTGGGCAGCATTCGGGAAGCTGCGCGGTATCTTTTCGTTCAATATACCACAAGTGTCTCAAGACGAAAGTCTATGACCAGTGTGTGTTGCCAGTGATGAAATATGGCTCCGAAACGTGGTGGCTTACAATGGGCCTCATCAGAAGACTTAAAGTCACCCAAAGGGCAATGGAAAGGGCTATGCTCGGAGTTTCTTTCCGGGATCGAATCAGGAATGAGGATATCCGCAGGAGAACTAAGGTCACCGACAATGGGCAGGGCACATTGCTCGCAGAACGGATGGCCGTTGGGGCCGAAAGGTTCTGGAATGGCGACCACGTACCGGAAGACGTAGCGTTGAAAGGCCTCCTACAAGGTGGACCGATGACTTGGTGACGGTTGCGGGAGTCCGATGGATGCGAGACGCACAGGACTGTTCCTTGTGGCGACACTTGGGGGAGGCCTATGTCCAGCAGTGGACGTCTTTCGGCTGAAATGATGATGATGATATTTATTGGTAAACCTAATGAAACGTATTTTCGGTTGATGGTAACCTTAGTTGAATAGAACCAAGAAGTCCTATCTCTGAATAATTCCAACCTGTCAAAACTTTGAACAGCAATGCATAATGTACTATTTCGATTTACAGATTATTAACGTAGAAATCTTAAATATTAATAATAAATTTATAACAAAACTTACCATTTCAGCTACTAGAAGTCCCCAATAATGTCAATTTATAACTTAGGGCACAGAAACCTAATAAATCCACATAAAACAGTTATTAGTTTCAAGAGCGCGCGAAATCGCGTTCAAGTCCGTACACATTTAGCGAGATAGGATAAAATGCTCGCATTCGCTGTGCGTTGAAGTTAGTACTAGTTGAATGAAGCCAATTCTGGCGCCAAATTTAAATGTATTTTAGTTAGGATTTCTTGCAACGATGTGGAGTATTAAATAGTATAAAATGGCATTAAAAAGTGAAATCTTCAAAAAATTGAGATAGGACCGGTTGCCAGTTCACAGTCGATATAGTAGAATTAAGTACTTATATATATAAAAAAAAATAACTGTATGATCTGTGCAAGGTCAAAAAGGCGCCTAACTTAGCATATGCTGCGATATTTAAAACGATAAATAACGCAGCGCTGGTATTCTGTTAGGGCCCGCGGTGATGCCACGGTCACACTCACGGAGGTTAATTGTATGGTGTATGATGACAATATCTAAGTTTAATATTAATAATATTCCACAACTACGCCGTCTAGCCCCAAGCTAAGGAGAGCTTGTGTTGAGTACTAGACAACTGATAAACATACTTATATATTTCTTAATACACACATAGATAAACTGTTTGGTAACGTATCTAACTTATCTGGGGCCTTACCATGACGTGTTAATATGTCAGGCATGCGAGGGAGAAAGGGAGATGGAGCTATACACCCTATATAGCTCTATCCCTTAAACAGTTCAGTTTAGGTTGTCAAAAGTATCACGTTAAGAGCTCGTGGTATCAACTTAACCTTCGAGTAACAGAAACGTGAGTATAAAGTTCATAAATAAACATAACTGCAGCGTTTGTAATGCCCAAGAGTACAATCCAGAGGTTTATTTATACCATCGTATATTCACAGTTAGGCGTACGGTATTCTCACTAGATCCAATAGCTATATCACCAACTCTGAAACTGCTTAGGATTTCCAAGATAAATATCTTCTTTTTTTTGTATGAACTGTGAATTCAACCCAGGGCCTTTTCGAGCACTTAGTCACTAGTCACCTAGCCTGTTCGTGTAAAACAGCAATTTTTAACCGACTTCAAAAAGGAGGAGGTTCTATGTTCGGCTGAATGTTTTTTTTTATATATGTTCACCGATTTCTCGGTCAAATGTGGACCGATTTTGAAATTTTTTTTTTATTATTGAAAGTTTATGCTTCCAAGTTATTCTCATAAAAATATTGTTATGATCTGATCATGACCTTCGATGATATGGAACAGAACTCTTCATAGGATCACAGCAGTACTGTTGTAACGAGTAAAATTGCTTTGTTTATACGTGTAGTCGATAACTGACTGTAAGAAGAGGGGGAGGGGATATATCGAACTGATCTGATGATGAAGCCGAAAAGTAGGCACCGGAACTCTGTAATAAATCAATGTAACCTAACCATAACCTAACCGTATTTAGGATTATTAGAATAGTCATGAGATGCACGCTGGCTATAAGGTACCATCGAGCTAATCTGATGATGGAAGGTAGGCACGAAAACTCCGTAATAAAACAATGTTTCCTAGCCGTGGGGCTTGGCTTATTGGAATTATCATGCAGTTTTAACAATTAAAATCTATAGGTACCTTACTATAGAACTTGCACACTATTTAGGTTTTACTGAGAGGTGCTTTTTAGTTGTGGTACCACAACTAAAATGTGTAAAATAAAAAACTTTTTACAAAAAAAAAATACAACCGACTACAATGTAAAAAATAAAGTACAAAATTACTTTAATTTCGGAAGTCGGTGTTTATAGAATAGTTAGTGTCTCTTCGTTATTTAACACTGACTTCCGAAATAAAGATATTTCGCACTTTTTAGTGTTTTTTTTTTTACATTGCAAAAAAGTCAATTGTATTTTTTTGTAAAAAGTTTTTTTTTGTAATATTTATATTTGAGCACACTTTCTCAGTAATTTCTAGAAACTAGACTGATGGATGGCTGTTTGCTAGTTTCATCTTACTCTGATACGTTTCGGTAATACCTAATCTAGGTGATAGTCATTAAATGGTTCAATAGTTACTGAGGACCTACCACGAGCTTTGAACGCGATCTATTTGACGACCTATACTGAACTGTTAAAGGGATGGAGCTATATTGGGTGTATAGTTCCATCCCTCTTTCTCGCTAGCTCCTCTAACATTTTAACACGTCATGATATGGCCCCTATGAGAGCAGTGGTGGCCGAGCGGTAACGGCCCCGACTTAGGTACGAGTTGTAGGTCACGGGTTCAAACCCAGCCAAGTGCATTACTTTGTGTAATTTATTTCATTACCACTGCTCTCCAAACGGTGAAGGAAAACATCGTGAGGAAACCGGCATATCCTAAAACCAAAAAATCGAAGACATGTGATATTCACCAACCCGCACTGGGCCCGCGTAGTGGATTACGGCCCATTCCCTCTCCTAGCGAGAGGAGGCCTGAGTCCCAACAGTGGGAACATTAAAAGGCTGATTATGTTTTATGTTTATGCTATGGCCCCTTGTCCCGTAAAACAGGCGAACTCCTTAAACACAGCTTTGATTTAAAACTGCAAACTGCTGGTAACTAAATTCGCTGAGAAATGCTCTATCGCTAGTAAAAGCAGTTAAAAGCGATTTAATAACTTCCTGGAGATGTAAGAAAATTGCGCTGCTTATCACAAATTGTAAGTAGTAACTAGGCAAATAGGTAGCTGTGATTGCCTTAACTTTGCCAACTGTAATTGCTTTAAAATGATAGGTAATAGGTTTTATTGCTAGACGTAGGTTCATATCCTAGACGCAAGTAGCAAGGTGAAAAAAGTTTCAGCTCAAGGGTTTTGCATAAGATCTTTAAAAAGGTAATTACTGAGTCCTAGTGTTTGGTACATTTAAAGATTGCAATAGGTATAGTGTAAAGCTAGAACTACATTAGACCGACGCACACGTGTGATTTGTACGTAGAACGACGTCGCGTGGCGGCGTGGCGTGTATCAAGTGTAGCTCTACAAGTCTAGTTTCCATATAAAATGTATGGAGACCGACGCGCCCAGAACGGCGTGTGTGGCACACGTATGAGCAGTGTAGTTCTACCCCCTGGAACTCAAAGGACAACTGAAAGAACACGAGTGGGTTTTTCTTCAGTAAGTCTGACACTCCCTCTCGCAGAGCATAACCAGATTTTGATGATTTCCCACCCCAAAAAATACTTTATAAGTATTAAAGTAACTCTATTTGTTTGTTTGTTACATTTTCACACCTAAAAGACTGAAACAGTTGATAAATTTCGGTATGGAATTAGATGGGACCTTGGACGTTCCCTTGGGACATTCCGACTTACACGCGGGTAAAACTGGCTGGCAGAAGTAATGAGAAGCAGTGAGTAATGTTTAAACGAATAGTTTTAATTATGTTAGCTTAAGTGGGACGTGTGATATACGCACAACTAGATAATCTCGCAGTCACATACATTCTGCTTGTGTTAATTACTTTCATGTCCCACGTGGAACAATACTTCATAAATCAATTCATAAGGAAAGTGTCTGGGTTAATTAAATGACAGTTCTATGTAGCGGTAAAGAATAGACCTTTTCTAAACGCGAAGGGCGATATAGAGATAATGTCAAGCGAAAATCGCATTATTCTGTTTTTTTTTTAATTTTATTATTGATAGGTTCGAGTTTGACTACTAACTCACCTAATGGTAAGTGATGATGTGGTTGATAATGGAGCACACCTGAATAGAAGTTACCTATTCACTCTTGACTTAAAGAGTCAGTTGCTGTAAACTAAATATTCGCATGCATTCATTTCACTGACGAAGACGAAGTTACTCATGTCATATGTGGACTAAAAGATGACTCTGCAGTAGGATGGGATAATATTAGTAATAAGATCCTTAAACTCTGTAAGCATATCCTTGTTCCGCCTTTGACGCACATATTTCGTATCTGTCTTTCCGAAGGAATTTTCCCTAGATCTCTGAAAAAAGCAGTTGTAATCCCTGTTTTTAAATCCGGAAACAAAGACTTAGTAAATAATTATAGGCCAATATCGATACTTTCCTCTATTTCAAAAATACTAGAAAAAATATTAAACAGTAGACTAGTTAAATATTTAGAAAAAAATAAACTTTTATCATCGGCGCAATTTGGTTTTAGAGCCAAATTATCTACAGCTGATGCAGTGCACAACCTGACAGATTACGTCTCTGAAGAACTCGGCAAAGGACAACAGATCCTGGGGGTGTTCCTTGATCTAGCGAAGGCCTTTGACACGGTGTCGGTTCCTTTGCTAATAAACAAATTAGAGGCCATAGGAATAAGAGGAACGCCGCTTAAACTTTTTGCTGATTACTTAGATGATCGACATCAATGTGTCAAAATAGACAATATTACGAGTGATGAGCAAATCAGTTCTGGATATGGTGTTCCCCAGGGAAGTATCCTGGCCCCTACCCTATTTTTGATCTATATTAACGATTTGTGTAACCTAAATATTAATCAAGGCAAAATTGTTTCATATGCCGATGACACGGCCTTAATATTTACAGCTAAAACCAGCAGCGAATTGTACGAATATGCTCAATTGGGTTTCAACACTGTGACTAATTGGCTTCAAAGCAATTTACTAACATTTAATGCTGACAAGACAAAATATATTCACTTTTGCATGCGCAAGCCTCAATTTAACACTGCTAACTCTCATCTGTATGCCCATAAATGTGGATTCCGATCGTTCAGCACGTGTGATTGTCCCTGTATCTTTAAAACACGCGACATCAAATATCTCGGGGTTATAATAGATGAAACTCTCTCTTTTAGACCACACATTGAAGGTTTAGTTAAAAGAGTGCGCAAATTAATCTATGTTTTTAAGAAATTGCGAGCGATTGCTGACTCAAAATTGGTGACACAAATTTATTTAGCCCTAGGTCAATCTGTAATCCAATACTGTATCACTTCCTGGGGTGGAGCACTTAAAACTCACCTACTACCTCTTGAAAGAGCTCAGAGAGCAATCTTAAAAGTAGCCAATTTCCTTCCCTTTCTCTATCCTACAGATCAGTTATACAAATCCTGTAACGTGTTTACTGTTCGCCAGCTTTTCATAATGCACTTAGTATTAAAACAGCACTCCATGCTTTCCTACAACGCCGAAATTACTAATAAGAGACGGAATGATATTGTTTGCCATTCTAATTCATCCTCAAAACATGTATTTGTAAAAAGATTTATTACTTTTTTAGGCCCATTTCTGTACAATAAATTAAATAGAATATTATGTATCTACAAATTAAATAAGTATAACTGTAAAAAGATGATTCACCAATATTTCCTAAGCATATCTTATGTAGAGACAGAAGACCTACTTACTGTTTGTAAATAAAACACGCCGTATCTCTAAATTTAGTTACGGTAGAGGTGTGCCCCGCTTGGGCAGAGCACCGCCGTGTCCTCGTGGGGGCGATCGGTGGCAGCGATCTCTCGCGCCGGGCCTTGGTACAGGCCATGGTCCGGAGCGAGGAGGAGTGGCAGGCAGTTGCCTCCTTCTGCGAAGCAGTAATGCTAGCAAAGGAGGCGGCCGATCGCGTGAGGCAACGGTCCTCACGCCCCAACCGCCGCCGGGATTCCGATCCCGATTTCCGGCCACCGTAGGCGCGGGCTTGTGGACGGTGAGCAATGGGTGGCTCGCCGTCCGATCGTCCGGTAACCGTCCGGACCGAGCCCAAGTCGTCGACGGCGCGTAGTGTTCCACGCGCGCCTCAAGGAGATGTCAGCAACCGTAGGGGCCCAGCAGGGTCGAAGCCTACTGGGGCCATGGGTGATGCGAAAGTGACCCCCGGGGCCCTGGAAAAAAATGGCAAAGAAGGAACAGGAGTGGGTTTTTAGTCAGTAAAAGTCCTCACGCTCCGCCCAAGAGCGGGGGATGTCATTAGATGATTTTCCCACCCGAAAAAAAAAAAAAATCTCTAAATTTAGTTAAGTTTTTATTATAGTCATATTTAGTGTTAATTTATTATTTTGTATTTAAGCACTCTTTAGCCTGAAGCACAGGGTTCCCCTAGTTCAGGTAAACAAGCAACTGTGTTCTTTTTAAAAATTCAATATACTATATTGTAAATGTGTCCTATGTTATAAATAAACGATTTTTTATTATTATTTAATTTTTTGCCACCTGCTCGTTTGTGGAAGGAATGCATTACCCATAGATACAAAAGGCTACAAACGCTACAGACCTTTAAAAAAATACTTTCTTTATTTTTTTAATATTATACCTTATTATTATTTATGATTTTTGTACGCTCAGTCTATCCAAAGGTATTCTGTAAAAGATTGCCCTGTGCGATAAGACCGCCATCATACACTTGTTTTTGTACATTTTTATCCTATTCACATCACGAGGTGTACAATAAAGTATAAAATAATATCTAAAAATGATCGAATCACCAGTAAATTAAAATACCAGACTGTGTGCGTTGTATGCATAGTATGCATGCATTGAATAAACACCTGTCAACCGCCAAATATAAAGCCTTACATCAGAATAAGGAAAACAATACGTGTTAAATACACTAACATCACCTGAAAGGCCATCAAGGTCCGGTAATCTTCCACTGTAGTTAATGAGTAAAACGAATGCATACCAACGTAACAGATAGACAAAGTTAACTACTAGTTAATTACTTAACACGTTTAGTAAAACCATCGTTCGTGTTCGTTGAACTGCAAGAACTGACGGATGGTGCTATCAAACGAACTGACCTGTTACTTAAGGGGACGTCTTTTTGTCGACAAAAGATGGTATGACGTTCATTGCAAGAGAACGAAGGCAATTACCTTGCAATAGGCTTAGCTTAAACTTAACATGTATGGTTGTTGTCTTGTATCAGTTACTGGGTTACGCAGGTTAGATACTGTTTGTTAGAGCATTAGGTAAATAAAATAATGTTAATAAAACCTAAGAGTGGAGACCTGGTGTCCTGAAATACGGCCTGTATTTCAAGCCTAATTTAGGCACCAGTCTCCCACAATATGCTTATTGTATGGAGAAAATAATTCCTATAATTATTTGATATGCAGTAGTTTCATGTAAAAAAAAACTGATATTCAGCTGCAGCTGGTTGTTGACCAGCACCAATTATAATTTTTGTTATTTATTGGCTACCAAAAATGCCTTTAAAAAAAGATTTAGAAACAATTGACGTATTTAAAATCATCTAAGAAACCCTGAAGTCTAAATTTTCAATACACTTCCTCTATCTCGGTTTTGGAGTTTCGAAGTCATATATACATTGATGTGACGGGGAAGGATGTCTACTCAACTGAATGCCGGATAAACTGTGAGCTAAAGAAGCACAGAGCTGGTGCCCTGATACGTGTTCACATCACTACGAAGGATAGATTCTGCAACAGTTCTCCTAAGACTCGGATTCCGCAACCGTTCTTCTAATACCGATTCGTCATTGGACTGTTCGTCGATAGGACGATTCATTTATTTCCGTTTCCCCAGCAGAATCTTTCACCTATGGACATTTCGCCGACAGGAACTTTCATCTACGACACTTTCGACGACAGCCCTTTTCAGCTACCGAATGTTTGACTGACACGACGATAAGCCTATAACTCTTTTAACTACAGACCTTTTCATTTACGGGGAATTCGCCGTCAATCTTAAGACAAGAAATATTGCAAAAAAAAATCCATAAGAAAAAGGAAATAAATGAATCGTCCTATCGACGAACAGTCCAATGACGAATCGGTATTAGAAGAACGGTTGCGGAATCCGAAGGATATGGTGAAACGAATTAGAAAGATTTCAATTGGAAAGAGGTAACGCAGGCTCGGAGAAGGTTGAAGGAGTGGAGGGAGGCCTTTAGCCAGAAGTGAAACAGAATAGTTCAGAAAACAAAAACACTCCTTGCCACTACACTGAACTATATGGAATTCCTGTGATTTTCTCAAATTCCCACGTCTATTTCTCTACCGCTATCAGTTGTTAGCTTAGGACGACATTATTTGTTTCAACGGTAGGTGCTAATAGAGCTTTCCCTTAACACGAATGTTTCATCATTTTGTGACATAAATATGAATATACCCACTGTCATAAACCTTTAGTGGTAATGAAAAATAGGTCATGATACAGAATTATTGTATTTTACCTAAGTAATATCACAATATGGTATTCGGAATTTCTGACGTTTTTGTAAACAAATGTAAGAATTGAATTAGTTAAGATTCTTAATTAACCGCACATTAACACTAGCATTTATGGAATATTAAGAGCATATGAAACAGATTATTGTATGTTAAGGCGCTTAATGTAGTGCAATTTTAAACATATACAGATCGAAAAGTGAGAAAAACTGAGTAAGAGTGCATGAAAAGTCAATTTCTCCAAAATGGTCTTTACACCTTTTGTAGTGGAAAGAGTCGTTATACGTTTTCATGATGAACCGGGTAATTTAGAAATGAATCGGATTTTCGAAAAGGACATTAAATACTTTTCGGGAGTATATTCTCGTTGATGATTTTGACGTTTACTCGGGCATAGACGCTGACAGAAGCTAAAGATACTATATTTACCTCTTTGATATAAAGAGTCACAATAGGGGACGTGACAAACTCTTCCTAATGTGCTAGTAAAAAAACAACTGGGCAAGTGCAAGTCGGATTCGCGCACTGAGGGTTCCGTACAAACTTACCTATGTAAATAATTCCCGAATGGAGTCTCGAAAGATTTTTCTGAATCTCGTTTTTTTTTGTGACGTAACAACAAATTTACTGTTGTCAGATTTATTCCTATATCTGTGCTATAAGACCTTACTTCATGCCAAATTTCAGAATTCTGGGCCAACGCGAAGTTCCTACCCTATGAATTTTGATTCCCCTGAGTGTCGAAATATACGTTTTCTGCGACATACAAGGGCCGTATCTTTTGTTTCGTTAACTTAGAAGTTTGTTTTTTTTTTCAGAGCTTCAAGGGACCGCAGACCTGACTACATGGTTTTAATTTCAACTCGATACCTCCACGCGTTCCCGAAATAAAGGGTGTTGACAGATGGACAACAAAATGATCCTATTAAGGGTTCCGATTTTTTCTTTTTGAGGCGCGGAGCCCTAAAAACAGTGAAGCGATTAAGTCCCAAAGATCAATTCAATTAGAAAACTAACCAATTTCCTAAGTGGTCTGAAAACATAAAGAAAACGATACTCCTATCTATCTTCGATCTTTGCTAGCGAGCTGTCTCTTGTAAAGTAATTGTCGTTGGAACTATTTTATCGAGACTTTCACGTCCACTCTATGTCTATATTGGCTATGGATAGGTGTAGGTACTTTCCCAGCTTTATATTAAACATCTTTCATGATTTTTCTTTTTATACATAGAATTCTATGGTCTGTGCCTCAGATTATGTTTAAAATGATTAGCTATGAATCTATACATTATAAAGTTGAAGAGTTTATTTCGTAAGGCGCTTCTGGTGGGACGTTTTTAGTACATTCAGTACCGAATTAGTAGAATTTGGACTCCGCATTATGTGTTTGTTATAGTTATACTTCTTTTGGCGCGATAGAGAAAAATGATGAGAGTGAATTTTTACGATGCGCGCGCACACCGACACCTAAATTCTACATCGTGAAGTTAGTTCTAGGTGGCATGCATCCTCGTGGGGGCGATCGGCAGCGGCGATCTCTCGCGCCGGGCCTTGGTACAGGCCATGGTCCGGAGCGAGGAGGAGTGGCAGGCGGTCGCCTCCTTCTGCGAAGCAGTAATGTTAGCGAAGGAGGCGGCCGATCGCGTGAGGCAACGGTCCTCACGCCCCAACCGCCGCCGGGATTCCGATCCCGATTTCCGGCCACCGTAGGCGCGGGCTTGCGGACGGCGAGCAATGGATGGCTCGCCGTCCGACCGTCCGGTAACCGTCTGGACCGAGCCCAAGTCGTCGACGGCGCGTGTTGTTCCACGCGCGCCTCAAGGAGTTGTCAGCAACTGTAGGGGCCCAGCAGGGTCGAAGCCTACCGGGGCCAAGGATCTGATTCTGAAAGGAAGACTCGGCCCTGGTACGAAAGGCAACGAAGGAACAGGAGTGGGTTTTTAGTCAGTAAAAGTCTGACACTATCTTCCGCCTCGCCCAAGAGCGGGGGATGTCATAAGATGATTTTCCCACCGGAAAAAAATAAAAAAAAGGTGGCATGCATGAAAATTGATAACTATGTTCAAGTTGTATATTCTAGTATTTTTATATTTAGAACATGTGTTTCGTGAGAGTACAATTAAACAGTATAAATATTATTTTGGTGTATAAATTAAATCAATTTCTACGACGGTGATAATAATTTATTATTTATTAGTATATCTATATTTATATATTGAATATTAGTGATAAAACTGATTTGAATAAACTGTTTTGAGTGCATTTATAGATTTGAGGTTAATTGTCGGTATGTATAATTTATTTACATCGTTAATTAAAAATTATTACATTATTATCTAAAAAATATATTTTTTTCCATACGCCAAAGAAGTATAACTTCTAACGCGTGTACATAAGTACACACATTCTTTTTTCAATTTTTTCCTAACTTTTAATTAATTATTTTCGTAAGGAATAATTTTAGTATAATTCCGCATTTATTTTGTTACTGACAACATAGTTTCAGTTGATCATGTTTAGAGTTCCGTATCTCAAAAGGAAAAAACGGAACCCTTATAGGATCACTTTGTTGTCCGACCGTGTGTCTGTCTGTCAAGACCCTTTATCTCGGGAACGCGTGGAGGTATCGAGTTGAAATTAAAAACAGATACTCAGGTCTGCAGTCCCTTGAAGCTGTGAAAAAAATCAAACTTCTGAGTTAACGAAAAAAAAAAGATATGACCGTTTATGTCGCAATAAACGTGTACTTCGACACTCTCAAGGAAATCAAAATTCATAGGGTACTTCCCGTTGAACTAGAATCCTCAAATTTGGCATGAAGCAAGGTCTCATAGCAACAAGTATAGGAAAAAATCTGAAAACTGTAAATTTGTATTTATGTCACAAAATAAAAAATTACGATTCATAAGAATCTTCGTAACTCAATTCGGGAATTGAACCGTTTTCATAGGTAGTGTGTACGGAACCCTCAGTGCGGGAGTCCGACTCGCACTTGCCCGGTTTTTTAAAACGATCACGCTGTGCCTGAGAATTGTCAACCTATTAATTAGCGTTGTAGAAAAACAAGAGATAGTTGCCCTGTGTGTAATGAAAAAATCTTTATTACGCACTTTTTGAAAGTCTTTGACAAATGATATCAACATAAGACAGTCATGTTATCATAATTATTCTTAATATTAATAAGTGACCTAAATACATAAAAAGTATGGAACAAAGCCATCGAAGCGTGTCCTGTTTTTCGAAAATAATCAATAAAGGAGGCATAATGGCAACGCAGCCTTCCCTAGCTTTCCGTTCCAACGAAGCCTGTTTCCTTTTGAACATTCCCCCTTCGAGCAAAATATTAAGTTACCTTTCGAGTTCACGAGCTTCTTGCTGTACAATATTTATTTATTAGCATTTTAATTAAATAAAAACAAATTGTACATATGGTATGGTATTTACGTTGCACTTTTAAATAATATTGTAAGAATCCAAGAGAAAATACAAAAATATCTAATGTTAGAACCAGTTTTTGAATAGATTATAAGAAGTTAAAAACCGGCCAAGTGCGATTCGGACTTGCAGACGAAGGGTTCCTTACAATTATCTATACTACTGTTTTACACAATTTATTTTATTCTGTTTTTAGATTTGTTGTAAAAGCGGCAAAAGAAATACATAATTTGTAAAAAAATCAACTGTGTAGCTATCACGGTTCATGAGAGTCAGAACCGTGCAGCCTGATGATGATGACAGACAGATAGACGGACAATGGAGTTTTAGTAATAGGGTCCCATTTTTGCCCTTTGGGTATGGTAGCCCTAAAACCGTGAGAAACGCTAATTCAATACAATAACAATATTATTAGCATCAAATAATTATTGTAACCTACCCAACGGCTGTGCCCATAAAAGCAGAGCGCGGCCAGTACTCGCCCCTTACTCCGTCTCCGGCAGCCGTCGTGATAACATCGTTTTGTAAGATTGTTAAAAGTCGTTATTTTTACGTTGTATCAGAAAGTATGTTTTTGTCCCATGTTTGAATTTGTATTTGTTTTAAATTGATTAAAGACTAGTTTTTGGTCATTCCGTTTATTTTTTTAAATAAAACTGATACTAATCGCCATTAATATAATAAAACAGAATCTGAAGACTCAACTTTAAATTCTTGATTCAGAAATAAACTAACTTAACTAAGATTACGAATGTTGGCAATCGTCAACATAATTATAATTAAATTCCCCACCTTTGCTACAATGAAACAATATTTTCTATTAAAATTAGCACAATTACTAAAAGCATTAAATGACAACAAAGAAAACTAAGGGCGTTGCCTCTAAAAATAGGTCAATCTATTCCACCTTAACTGGTGGTGAAAATTAATGTCCCTGGAACATGACACACGAAACAGCGTTAACAAAAGCTCTCTTTGAAATTAGAGGTTTAAAGTAAGTACATATAAATATAAACTAGTATTGAAAACAAATAGTATGAAATCTCCAGATCCGCGCGTATTGTTCCACGCGCGCCTCAGGGAGATGTCAGCAAATCGTAGGGGCCCAGCAGGGTCGAAGCCTACTGGGGCCCTGGGACGAAGGCAACGAAGGAACAGGAGTGGGTTTTTAGTCAGTAAAAGTCTGACACTATCTCTCGCTCCGCCCAAGAGCGAGATTTGTCATTAGATGATTTTCCCACATAAAAAAAAAGATCAAGAAATCATTTTTGTTAACTGACTTAGAAACACCGGCCAAGTGCGAGTCGGACTCGCGCACAAAGGGTTTTCGTACCAATATCACATTCATCAGTCAACATTAGACATTTTAAATAGGAAAAAAAATCACATTTGTTGTATGGGAGTTCCGCTTAAATATTAATTTTATTCTGTTTTTAGTATTTGTTGTTATAGCGGCAACAGAAAAACATCATCTGTGAAAATTTTAACTGTCTAGCTATCATGGTTCATGAGATATAGTCTGGTGATAGACAGACGGACAGTGGAGTGATAGCAATAGGGTCCAGTTTTTACCCTTTGAGTACGGAACCCTATAAATGAGGTTATATATTTCGGAATAGGTCCCATAATAAAATTCATGAGTACTTTTACTCTCTGAAAGCTTGCCAATAAATTCTAAGCCAGCCTGTATGTATATCTATTAGATTATCCGGCCATAACGCATTTGTGACTCTGTACCTACTCGTAACATTGGATAAGACACAGAAGTCTAATGTAACTGGGTTCATGGCTCAAGAGTAAAATGGATATACCTACCCACTTGTCATAAATGCAAAAGGTTGGATAGATGTATCTTACTCAATCACAACGAAGAAATGAATTTAGATGTGTAATTTAATGTAGTCTGTGTTGAAATATATATATACGGGGCCCACTAGGGCCGATGCCTGCTAGGGCTGCGAGATTGTTCGAAAGAGTTACCATGACCCTGGCACGAAGGGCAACTAAAGAAACACAGGCGTGTTCTAGACAGTAAAAGTGTGACACTCCTCGCTACCAGAACGACAGAAATCAAGGACTCAAAAAAAAAATACTTTGCTTGCCGCGTCTGTGTTTGAGAGCTTCAATTTCAAAATCATTTCGGCCGAAAGACATCCACTGTTGGACATAGGCCTCCTCCAAGTGTCGCCATAACGACCGGTGTGTGTGTGTGTGTGCGTCTCGCATTCATCGAATTCCCGCGACTCTCACCAGGTCATCGGTCCAACTTGTGGGAGGCCTTCCAACGCTGCGTCTTCCGGTACATGGTCGCTACTCCAGAACCTTTTAGTCCCCATCGACCATACGAACCAACCAATCAAAGTCTTCACCAATAGAATAGTGTAATTAAATATGTTAATTGTAATATATTTTTTGCCAAGAGCGTCCTAGGGTGTTTCAAGTTTTTTTTTAAAATTTTCGATTTTCATTTGACTTTGCTCGAATTCTCTTGATACCACTCATGCAGTGTTCATATACTAAAAACTGGGCAAGTGCGAGTCGGACTCGCGCACTGAGGGTTCCGTACAAACTTGAAAGATAAATTGCAGTTTACGATTTATGACGTATTAAATTTAAAAAAGAAACTATTTACTAGATCTCGTTCAAACCAACTTTCGGTGGAAGTTTGCATGGTAATGTACATCATATATTTTTTTTTAGTTTTATCATTCTCTTATTTTAGAAGTTACAGGGGGGACGACGACACATTTTACCACTTTGGAAGTGTCTCTCGCGCAAACTATTCAGTTTAGAAAAAAGATATATCTTTTTTCTAAACTGAATAGTTTGCGCGAAGTATGGGTTTGATGAAAAAAAATTTTTGAGTTTCAGTTCTAAGAATGGGAAACCCCCAAAATGTATTGTTTTTTTTATCTATTTTTGTGTGAAAATCTTAATGCGGTTCACAGAATACATCTACTTACCAAGTTTCAACAGTACAGTAGTATAGTTCTTATAGTTTCGGAAAGAAGTGGCTGTGACATACGGACGGACAGAGAGACAGACATGACGTTTTTTGCCATTTGGCTACGGAACCCTAAAAATCACCATAATCGGTTAATATTTAGAGGTTGCACAATGTCAAAACAGGCCTTTTATTTTTTAACGAGTTTAGGAGAATCAAAAGTACTCCCTAGCAAAACCTTGAATGAATCTAATAATAGAAAATGCTTGGTTAATGAATATTCTATCTTCGGCTTTCAAACCACATGTATAAACTTAACCCATCCGTAAATATATGTAAATAAGCAACTTACTCGACGGATGAAACTTGGAGACGTCCGAGCCGCATTTCTCCCGGTTGTAGAGCAGTTTCTTGCAAACCCGCCATGGTCCGAAATAGCCCTGGTCGAAGTTCGGATTGTCTACTGTAAAGAAAAGAACGATTACATCAATGACATCTTCGAAGTAAAAACTTGAACAATAACTGTCACTTTTGAATCTATAGGTACTTACTCTAATTTCTAATTAGATGGAGTAAAATGACAGTCGATGGGTTGCCATGTTATCGTAATGTAAATAATATTGTTGTATTCCCGAATGATCAAGTTTAATAAGTCTATTAGTTTGAATTTGCGTTGATCAGCAGCTTGACTAACGTTAATTTACGTTGCATTGCGTTTAAAGCGTTGCTTTGTTTTTTTTTTTTTCTTTAGACTAAGAAATATTTAAACAACCGATTGCAAGCCATGAGGGTAGATGAATAAATAAAGAAAAAAACTCTTTCCAATAGCAATTCTATTTCCACTAAGCAAATCGATAAATTGTTAAAACGACTGAAAAAAGAGAAGAAAAAAGTTAATGCGTATTAAATGGAAAACTCTATGCTTATACAATGCGTTCCAAATAAGAATAGGATCGATTGCCATGTTGTGACGTCACGTCATACTGTCAAATCGCAAGAAATTGGGCAAAATTTAAGAACTCAGACATGAGCAAAATTGAAGAACTGGATTCTGATTAAACTTTTTTCGTTCACAGTTCGTAAATAAATTAAATTTAAAAAAAAATTGTTTTGCTCACCCTATTAATTAATAATAATATAATAATATTCCACAACTACCACACAACGCCGTCTAGTCTCAAGCTAAGCAGAGCTTGTGTTATGAGTACTAGACAACTGATAAATATACTTATATATTTCTAAATACATACATATTATAGATAAATTACACCCAGACACAGAACAAATGATCGTGCTCATCACACAAACATTTGTCCTGGGTGGGAATCGAACCCACGACCTCCTGCATAGCAGTCAGGGCCACTAACCACTAGACAACAGGTCAGTCAGTAAGTTGTGGAATATTATTATTATATTAATTTTTCGATTTGACAGTATGACATGACGTCACAACATGGCAATCGATCCTATTTTTATTTAGAACGCATTGCACGCTTGCGGCATTTAAAAAAATAAGGTGGAAAAGAACGGTCACTTTGGTCCATCTAATTAAAAATTACAGTATAGGCTCGATTGTTGACACTGATAAAACTCTGATTTCTACAGAAGCAACAGAAATGCCATTGCCATCGACAATTTATGATATTATGTAAGATACATCGTATAGGTTACATAAAGCATTATCGGATAGCTTATACATACCACCACCGTGCATTGTTAATTGACATAATCAACAAACCATTATGGATCGTAAGTATTAACGCGACACACGATTCAACGCATACATCATACAACATAGTCAATTGATTAGTTGTTGTTTTTCAATATGTATTAGTTAAAATTTTGATGTGCATTTTATCTATGAGCCTTTTTGTGAGATGTGAAATCATCCAATTACTTCTCCCGCTCTAGGGTGGAACGAGAAGGCGTGTCAGACTCTTGTGTCACAGTATAGATATATGGAACAGTACGGAAACTACCTACAAATATTCGAAAAGACACTCACACAAACATACGCATCGACGAGACTCCTAAGCGTTTGTAGCGGTCCTGTCAGTAGCGAATGCTGCTTAGGAGTCTCATCGATGCGTATGTTTGTGTGAGTGAGCCGTTTCGAACATTTGTAGGTAGTTTCCGTACTGTTCCATACATCTATACTGTGCTTGTGTCCTTCAGGTGCTCTTTACGGTCTAGAGCCACGGTCACTCTATCAATCATTTCCACAGCCCTATCTAATAAGCCTTAGTTGCCTGATAATAAAGATTCATATTATTAAAAACTGACACTTAGGTTACTCAATTACTGCGGGATGGTTCGAAAAAGTCACCACAGCCTAGAACGGAAAGGGCACCTTGAGGATCACGGGTGGGTTTTAATGATTATAGGTTTAAACATCCGTCTCGCTCCATCCATAGCGGGGGTTATTTGATGATTTCTCAACTCAAAAAAAGTCTAGTCAATTACGTCAGAGCAAAAAATGTAGGCTCCGAGATTTAATCAAACGTTTAAGTAAAGTGGTAAGACTTGATAAATATAGGAAAGTAGCCACCGGTACTCGGGCAACATTGCTGGAAAGCCGCGAAATTACACTGATAAACAACATTATGCTATCATTTACGGGCTTTTCCAATTTCCTTTCGATATAAATTTTAATCACCACGTTAGCTGTCAGTATGCCGACTGCTTAATGAGACTATCTCTAATGAGAATTGATACCAAAATACATTGCGACACCTTACCACCGACTGTAAGCTGCTACGCAGAATACAAAACAACATTCCTAGTAATTGACTACTCATGAAGGAGGTCAAGGAGATATTGAAAAATGTTTATACACATGTGACGTAACGTAAAAAATATTGACTTGGCATCCAAACGCAAATCATTGACGGCCTCAAAACCACCTACACATACACATACTTAAACAGATTTTGACGTAACAATACTTTAATAAACCAAACAAGTTTACTATGAACCCTCAATATAGCCAACGAGCTACTGGCTGGGCAATATATATCTTATGAAATCTCTTGACATAACTTATTAGTAACTTCGAACTATGAAAGAAGTAAGTGAAACTAATACAAAAAGACCTTGTAATATTACATGGTGTTTCAATATGAATGGACATACAATTAGTGAACGCATCAAAGAGTTCGAAACAAGGTCGTGTTTCGCAGAGGGAAATAGCCATGTTTAGGATTCGTATGACAATCAGCCTATTAGTTGAGCAGAACTCATTGAAGGCCTGCAAATTTGAAGGTCGGCGACACGCTAAGAGGAGTACAGAGGGCCTCGTCACGATTTCCTGACTGCATACTAATTTAATTCATAGTGTGTTGCGAATGAGACCTTGCTAATTGTCTAGCGAGACTTGGCAAGCTCTTCTCATTCTTTCATCCTTTTTCAAACAAGAAAATCTATCTCCAGTAGTCACAAATAAAGAAGTGGCACGGAAACCATTTTATCGATTTCACCATTATGTCTTTGAATCTTTAATATGAACGTTGTTTCCTAGTAGACAAACAGCTTTACGAATGACGCATTAATGAATTAATTGTTGAGTTTCTAATACCAACTACCGGACCTGCATTAAGATCATTAGTTAGTTAGGTACTTAGTGGCTTCTAGAAAATTACATTATTGCAGCTAATCGTTAATCAATATTCTTACTATTGTCACTTGCACTTGGTGTACAAGCCATTTAGAAGCGAGAATCGTAAGTTCTTAAGATAACAATAATAGTTGATTTATTTTCTGAATGTGACAAGATAGCACGACTTTTTCTAAGCACAATTTTGAGCGCAAAAAGTGAATAACGTAAAAATATGTGACCGTTTTGGAATTTACCGTTACGCTAAAGGCACGTTTCAAATTATTAGTCAAGATAGAAAGAATATGACGAAATCAGATCATTAGGATGGCCGTAATGCACTTCATTAATGATGGCATGATGAGTCACAAGGCACATGTCAATTGATTACACGATGACCGACATTCACCTAGTGTTCGGGTCAACAATGCACTTGACTGTACATTGTGTATTGAAATTAAACGTTATGTAATTGAACGTAATATAGAAGAATAATGCGAAATTAACTAAACGGAATCTAAAACAAGGTTCAAAAAACGCCTGCTTAGCAACATTTCGCAAAACTTGGTAGATTTAAGCATAATATACCTACGTACGCAAGATTTCTGTCATTTCAGATTCGTCACTGGCCGTTTACGAGGGTCGAAGAAATTCAAACTGCGTATCGAATTCAAAGATGCTCTATGGAAGCTTCAATTTTATATTCATACACTGGCAGAAGCCAATCGATAACGAACGGTTCTTAGTAAAGAAGTAAGGATTGGAACGAATTGCAGTAAATAATACTGAAGTTTTACTAAAAATGCTATTGCAAAAACTTTTGGAGCCTATAAAAACTAACATTATGAAAGTTTGCTGTATACTGATGAAGTACTGATTCTAAATTTCCTGTTACAAAAATAATTCTATAATTATCTGTCTGTTAGCCTGTCCATCCGAAGACATGGATCAACATAGTAGTGTTTGAAGGTATTCGTGACTGCGATTGTAATTTACAGCGGCGAAGCAGAATATAACTGTGAACGCTAAAGAACTCCACGGAACAATAAGTCATAAAGTGCAACGATAAATTTTACGATCCAGTTCAGTCCCGGTAAACCGATAGCCTAGATTAAGGTGCAATACTGTGTTTCTATGCACCTAGAAACATTATTAAATGACCAATGAAATCAAAAGTTTTAATAGCTTCTAACAAAATCGTTTAAAGATAATTTTTCATCCAATATTGCTCGGATGAAGAGCGAAAAGCGGAACAAAATATCAATTTATTGAACATCACGACATAAAAAAGGCTCTTTTGTAGTAGTCTGAAAGACTACACATTTAAATGACGAAAGATTTCTTTTTAATAAAGGTGTCGTCATGTGGCGTCAAAATCTTAATTAATCACAAACCAGATAATGCTTGTAAAAGAAATGCATAATAGACGGTTACAGAATTAACTGTTATAAATACCAGACTTGACACTTCATTAAACATCAATGCCACGGACGATGAAGAGAACATTTGGAGGAAAAAATATTATTTCTTTGGACCTTCGTATCGTGCTGGCGTTTGAGCCGAGGTCGTTGCCTGTCAGTAAAAAAAAATGGCGCTGTCATGCTGACCATTGATGGGTAGGTACTGGCAGAACTACAACAGTTACACTATTGTAACTTACACAACATAACATCAATCGTAAAAGAAAATTCTTAGAGCATCTGGCTTGGAGTAGGTAGATGAGTAAGATTGAGCGCTTGAGAACTACGCTATAAAATATTTTTGGTGATTAAACTTCACCCGTTTTCTAAAAGGTTAATCAAAACCTTTGCCTCCATAATGTCACACCGTGTTGAACGTTTTGATTGACTTTTCGCAGTGTCACAGCAGTTAACATAAGTGTCAATCTTAGTAAACGTTAGTCTGTTTATGGGTAGCAAATTTTTGTTATCAACAGCATTTCAGCAACCGGGTTTTACATAATGTATAAAAGTTTGCGTTGAATACGAATAACAATTTCGTCAGGTATATATTATTTATTACAATGTCTGGGAAATCTAACACATGTTGACACACGATCCAGCGGTTAGCAATTAGAGTTAAGGCCTTGACTTGAGGTGTAATTGCCATTTTACGTTTAATAAAAAACAACTTTATTCTCGTTGATATCTATACAATATTATTACTATGGAAGATAGCAGCTACAACGCTTCCGGTTCACTCTTCCGTGGTTCGGAAAGCAAATGATATCGGTTGTCATAATGTAGATATCTGACAGTTGTTATGCGTAAATATGGTAGTCAGAAGCTAAAAAATCTGACATCAGTCATGTCAAGGAGTATAATTGTGCTGCCCGGTTACAAGGTTGTGGTACTTGTGGAGGTAAATTAGGCTTCTAATAAAATGCTAATACTGAAAGTCTTCCAGTCTAACCGGATGCCTATGACAGGGTTAACATGCTATGGAAAAGGCTAGGTATATTAGTAGTAGGTATAACAGCTGCAATAGTTCTTTATACTTTGTTAGACATGCATCGATTTTAAATGAATAAGTTTTTATTTTTGTATTTTATATGATACCGTTATTAGACTATAATTCACTCCCACAGTGAATTATAGTCTGTTATTTGGAAAGCGATGTAATGACGATTTTATACAGAAGGCAGTTGATAACTTTAATTTTACGGTGATATTACAACTGAGAGTTACTTATGTAGTACAATGTTAATGATTTTCTTTTTCATTATATTCTCTGTTCGTTTTATAACTTTGGTAGTCATTGTCCGGTGTAGACCCAAACTTATGTGACCGTGACAGGTCGAATTTCTCAGGGATGGGGACGTGAGACTTGTTTTGTTTGAAGAACTCAAAGAGGAGGTTGCGGTATTACCTACCTACACTGAAAGTAGAATATATACAGGACCTACATTTTTGCTTTTAATATATATATATATTTCAGTTTTTAATCTCAAGAATAAAGCCATATCTAGTTAAATATGTACATTTGAATAGGCTCTGATATTCACAATGCTCGGAGCATTATGTATGACTACAATATTACAATTTACAATATGTTTTAATCCGTCCAGTTTTTATTAAAGAACTTTTTTTGAAGTCCTGATCGAAATTCAAAATTAAATCCGCCTTACAACGTACGTGACGAATACAAAGTGATTAAGCATTTAGCATTCACGTTATACAAATTTTAATATTCTAGAAAGAGGTTGAATGCACGATGGCTGTATAAATTAAAAAAAAAAAAAACAACTCCATAACAGCGACCGCTGGCACATCTCCCACAAGTTTTGTCACAAAGGTCTCGGAGGTCAATAACCCGTTTGGCGGGCGTGCCACATTTTTTAATGCACTGAATATACCAGCACAAGTAAACATCGAGAACAGCCTACGAGTTAATTACAGTGATAATAGTGCTGTTTTCCATGCAGTTTAAAATTAAACTTTATCTTGATTTCTTGATACAGTTAGTTATTTACTAGTGCCAGATTATTCGGAACTGATAAAAAACCTCGCGTAACAAGCTAACAACTAAATAACTGTCGCCTAATTTCCTGTTTCTAATTTTATTGTGCTCTAAGTAAAAGTGAAAAACTGAAACTGAAAAGCAATTTTGACTAGAAATACTTTTACGTATTTCTATAATTTACTTTTTATAGTGAAATACGTGTAATAACCGTAGAAATTCGAGATGGATTTTTAAACGGTTACTACCACAATTCTTCGAAAATAATCAACGTTTAATTTTCCCGCGAATAAGAGAGTTTTAGATTTGACGGGCAATCATTGATGTTATCTTATAAATAACTAAGGTACGTTAGAAAGGCGAAGGTATCAAAGGTAACAGTAGGTGTAAGTAGGAGCGCGGTTTGGCCCACTTTAGTGCGCTTGAGCTTGGGCCTGCGACGTCCGTTGTGTGCCCCAAGATAAAAGAGACACAACCACACACCCATAAAACGCAGACCAAGTTTTCGTGTTTACATAGTAATCGTAATCCATGAAGGTTGTACAAACAAAAAAATCAGAGACCAGATTTGGTATTTTAGGTTTGTTAAAGCAAAAAGGTGCGACGTGGACTTTGAAATTTTCAAATATTTCAGCGTACTGATTTATATTCAAAATGAGAAGATTTGGGTACTAGTTTTGGAACCACAGTCATTACAGATTTTGCGTGTATGTTTTATTAATTTTTCCAAACAGTCTGTGTAGCCGCTATCTTGCATAATAAGCACAGATGAAGATTGTCTAGTCCTAAGCTTGAGTTTATTTTTTTTTAAATTGGAAAGTTACTTAATTAGTATTTAAATTAATCAATTAATTATTTTTTCCTCCTTATCATAACTAGTTCTTATGGCCTTGTTATGGCCAGTTGGAGTGCTAGCAAATGTCTAGCCAGATCTTATCGTGAAACTAGTGTGACAGAATCTTTCAGTCTTGGTGTAGGTATACACCTATTCAAAATACTAACTTCTAGATCACAAAGATTACGAAACTGTTGACTACACGAACTTAAAGCTGTTTTATGTAGATAGATAGATAGATATATTCTTTATTGTACACCAAAAATACAAACCTACCAACCGACCACCTACCTACCTATGTACCTATGTGTGAAAGCAAAACGTATAGAAAAGTCTATGTGAGTGTCGTATTCTGCATCTAATGCAGTGAACTGATGCCTTATATTATCTTTCAATCCGGTTTTTATACGTGCACAGTTATTTATTTCTTGATGAAACTATTACGAGATATGACACGTTTCTGATTATTGCTTTCTTCCAACCTGTGGTTTTAACATAAATAATAGCTTTACTATGTACATAATTTCAATAACAAATACCTGAGAAGTATTTACTACAAGAAGAAGTGTGTAAACATAAATGTGAAAGATTGCCGAGTTCTTTATAGGCAACGGTTTCGCCTATAAAAAAAAGTGTGACCTAACTGTATACTAAGGTCTCTCAAAGTTCCTTATATCAATGCTCCTGTCATTTAAAAGCTTATTCAGTTTCTGTAGTAGAAAATTTGTTCATTGCTTCTCAATAGTGCGACTTGGCAAGTTTTTACTCACCAAATAATAATAAAAGTCAATAAAAAAAATCAGTTATAATTGTCTGTTGGCAATAGTAATAATAAGAAAAAGTTGAAGTATGCTTCAACTTTTTGCTTCTAAATAGGCCAACTATAGGCACTTCTATAAATTATCTACAAAACTATTTCAACTTAGCAGAGAAATAACACAAAAAATGGTTTCATCTCAAGCAAGCTTCTTAATTTGTTGCACAATTGTTTAAACAGAGGCTAAATAAAAAAGCTCGTCTTGACTTTAGATAATTCAAATTCGAAATGTTTATATTTCACATAGGCCTACATGGGCACTTACAAAAGTCAGTTTAGCATACTCAATGGAAAATGATTTCATTTTCGACGATTACCTAATCGTCATAAAGTTTTTATAAATCTCTTCCAAATTATTGCCTTTAGTGGAATTTAACTCAAAGAGATTAATTTCTTGTTCAGTGATGTTGGAAAAATCAGTTTCTTTAGATGGTTTTTGAGTAAGTTTTTTTATGTTGTTTTCTGTTTCGTCCTGAGGCTTTTCTTTCAATGATAATTCAGTTTCGATAGTTTAAAACGTAGATTTAATCAACATATCTATTTCTTTATTATCATTTTTGTTTTTATTGTTCATCCTTTCAGTTAGCCAATTTTTTTATTTTTGCCATTTAACTTGGATTTCAAAACAAATCCTTTACATCACTATCATTGTCCAAATTATTATTACTTAATATATTCCACTTAACACATGTCGTCGATGTCTTTTATGCGGTTCTATAAAATGTCTTTAATCTAGAAGCAAATTTGTCGCTCAATTGTTGTTAAAGAAAAGTTAAAAAATTATAATAATCCCGATAATCCCGGGATTTGTAAAATTTTAACCCAGGTCTAGAATAAGACCGGGATCAAATACTCTAGTAAGTACTCTCATGTCATGTTTTGTTTTGGTAGTTAGTATTTTACAGGCTATGATTCTATACCGCATGTTAGATGTCAGATTACGATAAACAAATTCTAAAATAATAATAATTATTATAATAAATTCAGTCGCACGTCACATTTGATGTGCGCGCGGGTCTGAGGTACAAACACACCAGACACGCGGAGTAATTTTCAATCGGCAAGTACATAATTTTTATTATTTTGAAGAAGCATGTTTTTAAATAAGTAGTTTTGTTGTTAATAGTTGGCCAGACCTAATACTGAAACGAACCAGTTTATAGAAATATTTTTGAGTGAAAATGACAATGAAATCTTTAAGATGGTTCTAAGCTAGAGGAGCCGAGCAAGAGCGGAGCACAGCGCAGCATGAGCCGAGCTCAAATTCGTGTAGTGTCGTTCGTGCTCGGCTCGTCCAGAGTCGGTTTATACTACACGAATTTGAGCTCGGCCCTTGTTCGGCATCTCTAGAGTAGACCCACCTTCATGGTTAAAGTGGAGCTGAATGTGAGTGTCCAACACGAATTACTTAGATGGTGCCAAAGGAAGAAGCAAAATTCCTTAAAGAACCAGATAATAGCTACAGTAAAGACTGTGATGACGTCATGTCTCGGCTTATTGAGAAATTGTTATTTTGCATTTTGACAATTACTTAAAGGTAAAAAAAAATGATTTTGTCAATGGATTCGACAGACAACGTTAACGAGAGATTAGAAAGACTGTTAGTTTGTGTAATCAACCTATCTGAAACCAGAATTAAGGCGCAGCGCCAACGTTGCGTAGTCGCGACGTTAACGTCGCGGCTGCTTAACATTGACAATTTACCACTAGAAATTCGCGACGTTAACGTCGCGTCGGCGCGACGTTGGCGCTGCGCAAAGGTTGGAGAAGCGCCAACGCTCGTAAAACGCTAGTGGGATAGCGGCCTAAGGTAAAGCACCCGCGAAATTCAAATTTTCCATAATGAATGGCTATTTCAAGAAAAAGTCATTTTATAAGGTTAACTGAACTGAGATTTGTTGTATATATTGATGATTTTAATGATTATAATTCCGTAAAAAAATACGTGTTATGGTCGCAAGTCATATTTTAATCAATTTACAACTATTTGAATTTCGTGGAATTGTTCGAAAGAGTTATCGTTGCCGTAGATCTTAAAAAGCACCTAAAGGAACACGGGTAAATTAAAAGTCTGACACTCCCTCTTAAGAAAAAAAAATAAAAATATTTAAAGAAAAACAAAAAACCCGACTGCGTCGAAATTAATTTTAAAAAATACGTAAAAAAATTAATTTAAATAAAAACTAAAAAGAAACAAACAAGCCCAGTAGTTTAGAATTCTGTTATGTAATACTAAATAACTACACAATTTAAATAGTTTTATAATCGATACACACATAAAACAAATCATACATTCTAATGCAGAACAGAATGACTCACAGTCGGGGCCCCTTGGGAAGATTTGATTGGTAAAATTTGAATGGCCCCCGACTGTGAGTCGATCTGTTCTGCATTAGAATGTATGATTTGTTTTATGTGTGTATCGATTATAAAACTATTTAAATTGTGTAGTTATTTAGTATTACATAACAGAATTCTAAACTACTGGGCTTGTTTGTTTCTTTTTAGTTTTTATTTAAATTAATTTTTTTACGTATTTTTTAAAATTAATTTCGACGCAGTCGGGTTTTTTGTTTTTCTTTAAATATTTTTATTTTATTTTATACTTTTTAGTTACGATTCATTGACTTCGTTATAAGATGGTAAATTTCGCAATCTAGTCATTTCATTGAGGGAGTTAATATCGTGGGGATTATTAAGTAACTTGCTGTGGTCTAAACTACTGATGATTAGTCCCTCTAGAGACCTGACTCGGCTCAAAGCTACATATGCTTGACCTTTAGCAAAAATGCGTGAACATAAGTCAACCACAGCTCGGTCCAAAAGTCCAAAGTAGTTCCTTGGAGCTTGTGTACAGTTACACCCCAGCACAATATCAATGGCAACATTTTTCGCTCTATTTTACCCTGTCCGCGAAGTGCATCGAATTCTGTCGTCGATGGTTCGATTCTGACTCCTACTCCAGGAACATTGTTTTTAATTGCTTTGTCGTCAAATTCTATATAAACAGCTTGTGGCAATTCTCCGGGTTCCAATTGGTCCCTCCGAAGAGCTGGCCACTCAATTGTCCTTATAACACCCATTGCTCCGTTAACAAGACCATGGGTAACATTCAAATTTCTTCGTAACATAACTCGTGATCCTAAACCGATTGTTAAATATTTAACGATTCCTCCAGTTTTGTTAGGATCATCAGATACATATACCTACATCTTTCGGTTTTTGACCATATGTTTTCGATTCTACTGATATATCAACTGCATGTAATTTATACAACCTAGTAGTTTTTGCCAATATAGTTGTCATCTTTTGCTTATGTTCATCGACCTGTCTAGTAGATGGGAAAGTCGAATGATTTGATTTACAAACGTGCATCAAATGAACAACGCCATCTATCGAGTTTGGTGGTAAACTTTTTTTTACCAAAAATATTTGTTCTTCATGCTTTTTCACTGTTTTTTTCATTTGTGTATCGTTTATACTTGAAATGAAAACTTAAATCAATAAGTAAGAAAATTAGCGAGAATGATTGTTTTGTTAAACAACTTTAAATCGTTATATATCCTAAACTATTATTTAAAATGGAAAATGATAAAAGGAACCTAAAGATGATTTTAAAATACCTATTCAACGACACCCCACTTGACATAGTTCATCGACTTTTTTTTTTTTCATTTTGACAATATGGCGTCTGGTTGTAGCTGTGGTGAATTTTGATTACTGTCATGTCTTTAGTGACACTCGCAAGGTTAAGACGAATCGATTGACGTAAGAATTATCAAAATCGGCCTACGCATTTGGTCTCTAGAACGCCACATAGAAACAAACATACATACATACATACATACATACATAGACTGATAAACACATTACCCTCCTTTGCGTCGCGCAGTCGGGTAAAAAAATGGTTAATTTATTTCAACTTTACACCTTTAGGGGTCATTCATTTATTACATAAGACGATTTTTACTAGTTTTTTGACCCCCCTCCCCGTAATTAAGAATAGGCCGACCGTCCCTGTTTAATATTTATTACGTAAGAATCTAAAGGAAAAAAATGAATAACTTTTGGTTGGGTTTGATTATTTTTTTAAAGTGATAATTTTTACGAACGTTTACAAGTGTGTCGTTTACACAAACAAATTATGTTTATCTCACAAGCGTGGAGAAAACGCGCGGTTGCCCGCGCTTTTTCAAATCTTAACTTTCGAGTATTTTTGTGATCTTACGTAAGAACTATCAAGACTACCCCCTTGTAAGAAAAAATAAGATATGGTCGACCCCCCTCCACCCTAAATCGTCTTACGTAACAAATGAATGGCCCCTTATCAACTTTAAATTCAACCCAACACCCAGAAACGGTTTGTATACTTACAATAGTACCCAGGTACTGAGAGTTGAAAGTCAGAGTCATCTGAAAGAATTAGTTTGTTTATACAAATCTAGGTGCCAAGCTATTATCTATAGTGATCAAGTGATATTAAAGTGCTTAGGCAGACCAAATCGCATATTACAGAATAGTGGAAACAACAAACATTTCCTGCAAATTTCCTGATCTTGCTTATTTGGTTGGCCTAGTACTGCAATACATCTACTTATTTACAAAACAATTGTGCTTTTCTGATTTTGATTCACGTCATCACGTGCACTGTTTCTGTGTGCATAAGCTATTTTCTATAACAACAAGGACTCCCAAGCTTACACACACAAAAAAAGTGTACATGAACCTACACGCACCCAAGACTAACGCACACAACTATAATGGGGAAGGACAAAACTTGACATAAACTGATAACCTAATTTGTTTCCTTGTAAGTGGACTTTGTTACACAGTAAAAAATAATTTTATTCAATCTATATTATCATCATTCTGAATGTTGGTTCTGCACTTAGTTCATGGTGAACTAGTTATTTTATGTGACATTTTTTTAAATTAATAATTGGCTTATTTCCGAGTTTACTTTAGGTTTACTGAAACAATATTAAAGTCAAGTGATATGATTGGCTGTTGACAATGAATTCCTCAAATCACTAGTTAACTCTCGCTTAACAATTATTTCACAATGATTTAGCATCAATTTACGTTCCACTGACTGGGTGAGACATCTGACAGCATTGTATCTAATTTAGTAATAAAAAAATTATAAATATACTTGTATAAAAGAAACTACCAGTTCTTTTACTGTCCTAAACAGATGTTCATTCTTGATTTTAAATGACCTATTTGCCTATTATCATCAGAAAGTGCAACATGTTAGAACAATTACATAGGTGCTACAGATTTGCTACCAACATCTAACCCTGAGAGTGATACATTAGCCTACATTAAAACAAAACAAAGCTCGCCTATTTCATTTAATTCCATTGTATTTTTGTGTATTGTTTGTTAATACAAGTAACATTATATTTCAGACAGTTTTTCTTTTCTTTTCATATTCCTCTAGCTGTGTGCATGATGTGTTATTAGAATGTGAAATGATCAGTAATAGGTCAATTAGGTAAATACTAGAGCTGTATTATTAAATCAGCCATGCATAACTTTGTTATAGTTTTTGCAGTCATTTAATAAATGTTCTATACATTCTAGGATCTAATGATATCTCACTAAATATGATGTAGGTGATATGTAAATACAAGAGTTACTTAGGCTTATTCCAAATTGCAAAGTTTCTTGTGTAGGTACCTAAGTAGGTACTAAGTATAAGTAGTACTGCTAAGAAGTTTTACATAATAATGTAATTATGCACAAAATGCATAGACTCCTCTATGTCTGATACTGACTACTGTTAAGATGGTACGTCTACTTGTGTTAAATTGTTTAAGATACTTGCACAATGTTTTGGCATCATACACAAATACTTACAGCTAGCAAAGTTGCCCCAAGTAGGTAGGCCCACTGCGATAGCGCCAACTACGAAGCAAATGAAGCCCAATGCGACCACCGCTATTGAATACAGAGCCTTGCCACTGGCCATGGCTGCATGTCAGCCAACTTCATGGAATGTTCCGGACAACATCAGGGCTGATGAGCACTTGTTCGGTGGGTGTGGAGTCTCGATGCATACATCTGTAGGAGAAAATTAATTAAGATACTTACTATACTATACAGGGGTCACGCACAATGGTCCGCCAAGGACTAAGTGCGGAAACCAGACCACAATAGATAGATACTATACTATACTAAGACATCTAAATAACCATTTGACTTTTTGAGTGACTTATTGGTGCTGGCAGTTTTTAGGCACTACTGTCAAATATTGCAGTCAGTTATTTTAATAAATATTAAATCATTTTTTGGGGAAAGTTGTTAAATGAACACAATAATATTTTGTGAACACACAAAAACAATACAAAAATTACTTTTAATTTTTTTTAGTTTGTAGGTACCTTTTTTGTTATCATTTGTTTCAGTTTTAGCAATGCAATTAAAAACTAAAGTTAAAGTTTTGATAAAGAATGTGTAAGAATTACTATTATTATTATTTATTTAGTGTTGATGCTGCTTAGAGGTCAATTGAGGTCACTCTACAGGTTTTTCCTTACCTAAGTACTAAGGTTTACTCACTTGTTATGTCTAATAGGAAAAGGATCAGAATAGTATGCCATATATATGACTGCATCATATGCTTGGTATGGCATACTTAAATTAATTGCATAAACTCGGATATTATCGAAATCGACATTTGGCTGCAGTCATAAACATTATTGTGTAATTAAAGTAAGCAAACCGGTTTTTGCTCCATAGTAACGTTACGGCACAAAGGAATGTTAAATCAAAACATTTCAGCCCACTCTATATTATTATCATTCCTATTGGAAGTTACAACAATGATTTTCAATTAAAATCTTACTGGAATCACCTACTGGGAACTTTTCATCGTGTTAATTGAACCATACACTGAACAGCCAGTATCTAAGGCTAGAAACAGTTATTTTAGCGTAACTTTTACTCACGTTTACCTTGCGAACTCGTCTCGTTGAAGAAATCACACGAAGATCACTCAACTATGCAACTGACAATCAATTTATGTTTGAACAAAAACCTTTTCCGTATTAACTCTCTTTTGCACACACGAACTCATCGAAACAAAACACCAGTATTTTTCACGTGAATGCACAAAAGTTTATTCACGATTCAAAATTCGAACCACGACACACCTTTTCAGCACTCCCAGTGTGTACTTTATTGAGGACTTTCGAAAATCATTTAATACACTAAAATCTTGTTATTATTGTAAAAAAACACACAAAAAATAATTGCACTTAACTGTACATACAGATTTTGGGATTTTTATCTCTATGACAAAACACGGACTGTATTTTTAGGCATGAAACCATCAACGCGCGCGTTGTGGATGTGGTCGGTAAATAAACTGGTTTTTTGATTTCAATTTGTTGAGTTGAGCGAGCAACGTTGCAATCAAGAACCGACCAAACGCGAAAAATATGTCGAAAGTTGTCGAAACTATTGCTATCTCACTTATCCGTGACATAAATCTGTGATATATTTCAAGGAAGACAGAGATCGCAATAATTTTAGTGATTTTAGTCTTCAAGACATTAGCTGCATGCAACTTGCACCTATTGCTGTTTTTGGACAGAATTACCATTCAACTTGAAAATAAATGGTGAAGTATAATTATTTTATAGTAATTTTGATTATCATTAGACATTTAATTCTTTCTTTGCTTTTATTTTTTCTTGTTTTTTCTTGAAACTCAAGTCCTAGTTCTGAAATATGTTTCCGAACGGAAATTAACGTTTCTCTACGCGCAGCAATCTTTAGCGTAGCGGGAAATTAAGTACAGTAAATGAATATAACAGAATAACTCGCGGGATAATTTAAAATAATGCAATTTTTTGATTATTGTTTTATTAATTATAATTATTATTAATTGGAATAGAAATATTATTAATTTATCGAACATTCATTTGATTCACTAATTCGAGGCATGCATACGGGCGGTATTCAAGGAAATTGTTTCTTTTTTAATAAGCTGACGAATTAGTACTGGAGTGATTCGGCTATATCATGAAAAACTACATGTAACTATGTAGTTTTTCATGATATAGCCGAAATACTATACACAACACACAATAAACGGTTAATTCAATGCACGATGACAACAATGTGGCAGCGAGATATTAGACCCTTGATATTTTAACACCAGAAGAATTTCCGTTATTTTATATTAAACCTAAAGCAGCTAGCTAATCTTTATAAATAGACTGTGATTTTATCTGAAATATGGAGCATTATCAAAAGTTTACTTAGCTCACATTTTCTTAAAGACACTAAAAGATTACATAGTCGAGATTGAATGCATAATTCCATTAGCCTAATGGCGCGAGGTCATACATCTATTTCGGTACCCACGCTTCTAAGACGAACTGACGAATATTGGTCGACTGAAAAGTGCAAGCAGTTCGTAATATCGTTGTTTGTGATATTTAATAGTATTTTTCCAACAATTTAGTAAGTTTAACACTGTACAAAAGTACAGTGTTACTTCAAGTGGCTATTTATAGAAACAGTTCGTAAATCTTCTGCCAGAGCATTTACATAGTGTCGTAAATAAACGGGACTCTTAAAATACTTCAATGAAAGTTAACAATATGATGAAAGTACGGACAGTTGTTGCAGAGAAAATGTTTTTCATAATGTTGGTGTTCATTGTGTTTATTTTGCACCCGATGACGTGTAAGTTACCTTTCTTTTTGTTATGACTGAAAATTAAATCAAAAGAACAAAAAAAAACTAAAGGCACTAAAAATTACAATCCGTTTTAGCTATTGCAGAATGATAATAATAAAAAAAAAACACTCATTCTGATGCATTTAATATTAATGATTTCAACTAATGACAGACTATGGTTTTCTGTTTTAACAGTTGCTGAAGCTGTGAATATTTCTCCTACAGAAGATTCAGTAAGTAAAGTACAATAACTGTGTTTACGAAATATCTTAATACCTCTATTAAAATATCAAATTATTCTTCTTTCACAAGACGTTCTCGAAATCCAATAAGTTCTCTACTGTCTTTTGTTTTGTTTTTCTTGGAGTCATAAAGGCCCCATTCACGGTATTAATTGTCTGTACGATCCGTCGCTTCAGACCGAGATCGTAACGACGAATTGATAGTGTATGTCAAGATCGTTAACGGTTTACCTTGAAATGCACTATCGAATTGTCGTTACGATCATCGGTCTGAAGTGACGGATCGTACAGACAAATGGTACCATGTATGGGGCCTTTTACCATATAATATTATTATCCCAATAATGATTATTATTTTATTCCCCAGGTTCAGCAGCCCTGTGAGACGAAATGCGGTTGTGAAGAGTAAGTGATCCGTAATTTTTATTTGTATCTACATTTTTATTCTATCAATTCTTTGATTTCATAATTCTGAAACAATTGTGTTATCAGAATGTATATCTACGACGCCGTTAACGATCGATGTCTGATTAATTTCAAGAAAGTAATGAAGAGAGTCGTTGTATTTTACGAAAATAATGGTAAGCAATTTATGGCACTTCATTTTTATCTAACCAAACTTAGTTTTTATACACCGTGTCACCGACATCGACGCACAAACGAATCCCATGGATCAAGTACATGATTCTGGACCCCCTAGTGGTGGAATTTTTCGTCGGTATAAATTCTGAATTAAGAATCATGTACTGGATCCATGACATTCGTTTGTGCGTCGATGTCGGTGACACGGTGTTTATTTAGAGCATTTCTAGCAGAAAAAGTGAATGGACTTCACAATATCAATTTATCTACGGTACAGCATTATTACATTGTTTTTATTTTACAAATTCACAGCCTATAATTTTTAATAAAGTGTGTTTTATAACTACAAAGTCATTTAACGTAATGTATTTTTTAATTGAGACCAAATTATACAGCAGCATTGTATTTACAGAGATTGAAATTATAGCTGATGACGAAATGGCAAGTAAGTTAGGTGGAAAACACAGCTTATTGTGAATGTATTTAACTCACTAATATACAATTTGTGCACACGTAACTAAACTCTTCTCCATACCAGATTAAGTTGGGCAGAAATGCATGCCGTACAGTGGCGTAACTTCGTAGTTTTCTCTGGTTATATTATATTCAATATTGAATAGACAACGAAAATTAATGCATGTTTTCGGTAAATTTTCATGGGTGCCGGTGCAGAGGCTAGAAGGGCCAAAAATTATCGCACCTATCGAAGAGGTAAGAATATTTTTGTCTATCCATACAGGAATAGGAATAAGAAGGATTGAGATTGAGAATAAAGTGTTATTTATTTAAATGCTTAATAAAAGGATTGAAAGAATGTAAGATGCAAAAATAAGCAAAACTGCACCGTATAATATTTTTCAGTACACTTCTTCGAAAATCTGCCTTTATCGCACTACGATTTGGTTCGGTAAGTCCCCTCTTTGAGGCGTGGTTGGAAAGACCTCACGGCGTCCTCACCTTCCGCATGACGCAGGTTCTCACCGAACACGGTAAGTTCGGGAAGTTCCTGCACCGGATTTGTGCCACTGTGTGGAACGCCCGGAGGACACGGTGGAGCATACGGTGGAGGTGTGCCCCGATTGGGCAGAGCAACGCCGTGTCCTCGTGGGGGCGATCGGCGGCGGCGATCTCTCGCGCCGGGCCTTGGTACAGGCCATGGTCCGGAGCGAGGAGGAGTGGCAGGCGGTCGCCTCCTTCTGCGAAGCAGTAATGCTAGCAAAGGAGGCGGCCGATCGCGTGAGGCAACGGTCTTCACGCCCCAACCGCCGCCGGGATTCCGATCCTGATTTCCGGCCACCGTAGACGCGGGCTTGCGGACGGCGAGCAATGGGTAGCCTGCCATCCAACCGTCCGGTAACCGTCCGGACCGAGCCCAAGTCGTCGACGTCGCGTATTGTTCCACGCGCGCCTCAGGGAGATGTCAGCAAATCGTAGGGGCCCTGCAGGGTCGAAGCCTACTGGGGCCATGGGTAGTGTGAAAACGAAAGCCGGGGCCCTGGGACGAAGGCAACGAAGGAACAGGAGTGGGTTTTTAGTCAGTAAAAGTCTGACACTATCTCCCGCTCCGCCCAAGAGCGAGATTTGTCATAAGATGATTTTCCCACCTAAAAAAAAAAACTACGATTTGGTTCAACATGCAATGTATATCTCCCTCGTGTTTTTATAGCTACTGTCTTTTTAGATCCGGGACTATTTTGTGCCGGTTGCTAATATTGACCACTGTTTGTTCCGTTTGGGGGCTTCTTAACTTACGGGTTTCTGTTGCATTGCACTACTTTAGCAGCCATGCCACTGGCGACGTTATTGCTGCTTATGATTTCTATAATTCTAAGGAATATAAGTAATACTCTTTAAATTTACAACGTCTTTGCACAATTTCTACGATTGCAAGTTTGAGATTTTGGTTTTTCTAACAGTCCCGAAACAAATAATTAAAAAAATAAATAACAAATGCTAAAAATCTATTGCAGGCTTTTGTGCTGTATTACCGACCTGTTAGTCACTGTGTTTTATAGCTTAAGACTCTCTGTACTGCATCGCCGACCACCATCAATCACCCTCCAGGTACCTGTCTAGGTACTGCATTCTTTGCGGTGTCGTAGGTTGTATTTGATTGTACTGGACTACACAGAGCTGAACAGTCATGCACGACAGCAATGCAAGTAACGAATGAGCTCCTTTATCTACAGCTGTGCTGATGTGACCCCACTATTAAACCTTTACAAGTATTTAGAAAGATCTTATTCTGCTTTCAGAATCCATTTATATTGAAGGAGAGAAACTATTTAAAGGGATCATGATCTCAGTTATCCTCTTCATGGCCTGCGCAAGCGTTTGTGTCATATCAGCTTGTATATACTGTTGCCGCATTAACTACACGTAAGTGCTATTCTTGAAGACATAATATATCATTAAAGCTAGAATAGGCAAATCATGCAGTATGTACCTGTAGGTATAGCATGATTTGCATGTAGGTAACCTACTAGATACATATTACTTGCATATATGCACTTAATTAACACACAAGCATCGAGAGACTGTCTCGGTTTTCGACTGAACTGGCATTTGAAGTAGCGGTAGGTTATGAAATACTTTTAGGACATAAGTTATTCTTTGCTCATAAGGCATAATATTCGATAGATATTCTGGTGCCCATCCACGTTATTAGACAGGCGTAGGTATGGCTTTGAAAGTCCAGTCTATGTAAATACTCGATTGGTGATGACGACAACGAAATTCACTTCATTTGTTTGTATTCCAGGGACCGGACATTGAAAAATCATGTAAAGGTCCTGGCAAAGAAATTGAAAAGAGATTATAAATCTACGAAGATCGCTCAAAAGCGTGCGCAGCTGCCAGCGGTGTCGCAAAGTTGTAGTGTCGTTGTAGAACCAGCGGGTGTTTTTGTTGCATAAGTGTATTATTTTCAATTTAATGCTAAAACATGCCTAGGTACTACTGGCAGAATAAATTACATGAAAAAATAAGCATTTTCATTTTCTGCGTAAATACCAAATCCAAGTTCCAGATAAAATTAATTCTAATAATTTGTAAATGTAATATTATAAAAACTGGGCAAGTGCGTGTCGGACTCGCGCACTGAGGGTTCCGTACAAACTTAAAAGGTAAATTGCGGTTTACGATTTATGACGTACTAAAAAAAAACTACTGACCAGATCTCGTTCAAACCAATTTTCGTTGGCAGTTTTTATAGTAATGTACATCATATATTTTTTTTAGTTTTATCATTCTCTTATTTTAGAAGTTAGAGGGGGGGGGACACACATTTTACCACTTTGGAAGTGTCTCTCGCGCAAACTATTCAGTTTAGAAAAAAATGATATTAGAAACCTCAGTATCATTTTTGAAGACCTATCCATAGATACCCCACACGCATGGGTTTGATGAAAAAAAAAATTTTGAGTTTCAGTTCTAAGTATGGGGACCCCCAAAATTTATTGCTTTTTTTCTATTTTTGTATGAAAATCTTAATGCGGTTCACAGAATACATCTACTTACAAAGTTTCAACAGTATAGCTCTTATAGTTTCGGAAAAAAGTGGCTGTGACATACGGACGGACAGACGGACAGACAGACAGACAGACAGACAGACAGACAGACAGACAGACATGACGAATCTATAAGGGTTCCGTTTTTTGCCATTTGGCTACGGAACCCTAAAAAGGTAAAATTTGTAAGTTTCTATGTAGGGAGTAATCTCAGATTTTTCATACATATGTTTTTTTTACATATGATATAAACTAGTGCTTGACTGCGATCCCACCTGATGGTAAGCAGTTATTAAGAGCTCATTCAGTCTAGCCTTAAAGACACCTAAATTATAATCGGACGGGAATGTCGCTGCGGGCAAATTGTTCCAATTCTTCGATGTAGGTACGCGGTATAAACGACGAGGCGAAACGATTTTAAAATTCTTTCCCCAGTAGAATGCTACGGTATCACTGAGTGACACAGACTATATATTTTTCAATACACTTACTCGAAAACCCACTCTTATCCCACCGCTTTTAGGCACGCAATAGACTGTTTCCCGCACTAGAAGAAGAAGAAAAGTGCGCGTGCTCTCCCCGCCACAATTTTATTACATTTATCGTATCAGGCCGGACGCGCGTCGACCCCCATGAGTCGCCGATCAACCCTCGTTCATTCATTTCTTCGCAAGTGTATTGAAAAAAGTTGTTTGATACACGTGCAAACTTGTCACTGCAGCCCTTGACTCCATAAGACACTCGCGTATGGCTCGTGCGAATTCCGCCTCGGTCGCAATGACAAACTTTCTGCTTTTGTATCAAAATGTACTATTCTATCATGCGGGATAAACCCCTAAGAGATGCTAGTTTTCTATACCTAATATACTCTTCGACTCGAGAAGCAGCGGTGGTTCAGTGGTAACGGCCCCGAGTTCAGAGTTGTAGTAGGTCGTAGTGTATGATAGACTATGGTCCATTGTTTCTCCTAGAGGCCTGAGTTCCAGCAGTGGAAATATTATTAGGCTGATCATGTTGTGTTATGATATTTTTACACCACCTGCTCGATAATGCCCTTTTATACGTCATACAACCATCACTTAAAGCAAGTCATTATGTCCCTAGGGAGATAATGCAGTATGGGCGATCCCTAGGGAATAATGAGATTTGAATTTGGAACGTGAAAAACCGTCAGCATTATGTGAATTAAAATGTAGTGCATCAAACAAGTTTATTCAAATTTCAAACTGGCCACTAACAAAAAAAAAACAGAATAAAAAAATTTCTAAAAAAAAGTAATGAACAAGCGGGAGCGTCATAGAAAATTTAAACTATAGAATCTTTGAGTACCTAGTGAATTTTGTTTGTTTCAAATCTCAAAACATTTTGAGTGATAGTTAAGATTAACTCGTAATAGTAGATTATGTGACTAGGGGATAAAGCAGTGTCTTTAAGTCGCGGGCGGCATGTTGAATTCCGAACGAAACGAAGGTTGCTAATTTTAATCCCGAACGGTAGTGAGGGATTTATATAATTAACTCCCGAGCACTGCGAGGGAGTTAATAAAGAAACCTGAGTGAAGTGAGGAATTCAAGCCGCCCAAGACAAAGACAGCTTTATCCCCGTGTTGGATACTCTACTTTTTACACCATCTGCGAGATAATTAAAAAACAATTTAGTAAAACAAATCATATAATAGAGAAATATAAGTATTAATTTACGAGTTAATCATAACTATCACTCAAAATGTTTTGTGATTTGAAACAAACAAAATTCACTACTCAAAGATTCTATAGTTTAAATTTTCTATAACGCTCCCGCTTGTTCATTACTTTTTTTAGAAACTTTTTTATTCTGTTTTTTTTTTTGTTAGTGGCCAGTTTGAAATTTGACTAGACTTGCTTGATGCACTACATTTTAATTCACATAATGCTGACGGTTTTTCACGTTCCAAATTCAAATCTCATTATTCCCTAGGGATCGCCCATACTGCATTATCTCCCTAGGGACATAATGACTTGCTTTAAGTGATGGTTGTATGACGTATAAAAGGGCATTATCGAGCAGGTGGTGTAAAAATAATACTTATATTTCTCTATTATATGATTTGTTTTACTAAATTGTCTTTTAATTATCTCACAGATGGTGTAAAAAGTAGAGTATCCAACACGGGGATAAAGCTGTCTTTGTCTTGGGCGGTTTGAATTCCTCACTTCACTCAGGTTTCTTTATTAACTCCCTCGCAGTGCTCGGGAGTTAACTATATAAATCCCTCACTGACGTTCGGGATTAAAATTAGCAACCTTAGTTTCGTTCGGAATTCAACATGCCGCCCGCGACTTATAGACACTGCTTTATCCCCTAGTCACATAATCTACTATTACCTACTCCTCGACTCATGCATGTCATAATAAACAAAATGAAGTTAAATCAGGTACCAACTACCAACTTCAATTTTCTTAAGTGTCATTTGTAGAAATAAGAGGAGCTAGAATACAAACAGCCACATAGGTCGATCTCCAAGGTTAAGCAACGTTTGCCGAGGTCGGCGTTGGATGTTTAACCATCCAATTCAAAAAAATCCATGTTAAAATACCGCGACTCCTCTGTGCAGTCATTTGTAGACTTTTAGCAGTTGTTACGGATAGTCGAAAGCTAGGAAATAGATATCAGTTTTTCCAAGGGGCATTGTGTTACCCGATTACTGCGTTGTTGAGGTCGGACAGCAGGTTCCATGTTAAATATTAATATCCAGCTGCATCCGGTTAGATTGGTAAACAACCCCACTGCAACGTAGAATGGGAAAAGGATAGGCAAACTGATAAGTCTTTTTCGTTCTTTGTTTAATGCTTAATAATGCACCTACCACAATTTGTCTCTGCTTCACCCAAAGGTTGACTGGTAGAAAATGAGATAAGACATTGAGTCCACATTTTTTTTTCTACATAGAGTATTAAATAAATAAATAATAATTGGTACAAATCAAGTTTGAAATTCCCGCTATGCAAATTAAAAGTTTTTGAACTAAACAGTAGAAAACTTCTGGACACATCTATTGGCCCACCTTGTATTTTCAGTTTCGTTTGGTCCTAGCTAAAATTTTATATTAGGTCGAGCAAAAAGTTTTTATGCAGTTTTGAACCTGGCACATTCACAATTTCATTCAATAGTCTTTTTTTGAATTTCGAACACAGAATTTAAAGAAACAAAAGACAATTTGGAGCCTGTTTGTTGATATCAAACAATCGAATACTAAGAAAACTTGGTTTTATTGGTTTACTTGGATTTAATTCTTGAAAAAGTGATTGATATCTTTGGTTTTGCAACAAACATTACTTATTCTTAACATTAAGGTGAGGTTCTATCAATAATCTATGGATACTTCACCTGAAGTCGCCGCCCAAGCTGTGGCACTTATTCAGGCCGGACACAGCCAAAGAAACGTGAGTGCTCAACTTAATTTAAGTCGATCTGCGGTCCGAAATGTTTATCGGAGGTACCTAGAGACTGGCGGCTTTGTTCGTCGCCAAGGAAGGCCACGATCTCGGGTCACAACTGAAAGGCAGGATCGATTCATCGTGACGACCAGCTTGAGAAATCGTCACCATACCTCCATTGAGATACAAAACCAACTTCGCTACTTCCACGGAGTATCTGTGAGCGCTCGAACTGTTCGGAGAAGGTTAAAAGAACGCGATATGGTACCACACAAGCCAGCTAATGGGCCCAAACTAACGCGAGCCCAACGAACAGCGCGCCTTCATTTCGCACGCAGTCATTTAAATTGGACACAGCAAGATTGGAGCCGTGTACTCTTTTCTGAGGAGTCTAAAATTGTGTTACATGGCAATGATGGAAGGAAGAAGGTCTACCGACGTAAGGGAGAGCGTTTCGCACAATGCTGCTTTGAAGACAGGGTTGCTTATGGCGGTGGCTCATGGACTGTCTGGGGCGGTATATCCGCGAGCGGCAAAACTCAACTTGAGGTTGTTACAGGACCACGGCTGCCAACATTAAATGCTGAAAGGTACATTCGTGAGTGCTTAGGACCTCACGTGATACCATACGCGGACTATGTGGGCCCAAATTTCCTTTTTATGCATGATAATGCAAGAGCCCATGCGGACGGCATCGTCAGGGAATATCTTCGGGATGTGAACATCACAGTTATGGACTGGCCAGCCAGAAGCCCAGACATGAACCCCATTAAGCACATGTGGGACGAGCTAAAAAGACGTGTTAGGGCTCGTCAGCCAGTTGCCCAGACGATGCAGGAGTCGAAAACTGCCATAGAAGAGGAATGGGAGTTGATCCCTCAAAATTTCATAGAGCGGTTGATAAACTCTATGCCTAATCGTATGAGAGCTGTGGTAGATGCCCATGGAGGCAACACGCGTTATTAAATTAAACCTTTATTTGATAAAACATGTTTTTTATTCAAAAATCAATTGCCTTTAACAAGGCGCATATCCGACTTGTTAGGCGTAGCTTCATGTCGTATGGTATTCTGAATTCAAATTTAAAACAATACGATCGAAAAAGATGGTAAAATGTAACAGGTTTAAAACTGCATCAACAGTTTTTGTTCAATCTAGCAATCATATTTCGGTAGGGGCCATCGAAACCTAAACTCTAAGGTGGGCCAATAGATGTGTCCAGAAGTGTATATGTAATAGAGGAAATCTGTGTGCAATATAACCCAGTGTTCCGAACCGCGATTGGATAAAAGTGATTATATCGCGGATCTGACCAAATTTAATAGTCACAAAATATAAGGGCTGTTATATAATAATTGTGACGTTGCGCGTTGGTCGGATTCGCGAAATTATCACTTATCGCAATTCGGAACGCAGGGTAAGTGGTCAGCCATTGATGGAATTCTGATACCGTCATTTAGACATGGGTCGTATTAGGTAAAAACGATACCTATTCCACCTAATCCTAGTATTTAAAAATACCTAATCCATTTACCTAATCCGAATATTTTATTCAATATAGCCGCTGGCCTGTTACAAATATTGTACCGATATTACGTAGCGTATGTGGATTAGGTAAGAAATATTGGGCATAGAGTATGGACGTTCCGTTTCTGATATATTGTAGAACAATGGATTATATTAATTTTGTTTTTTTTTTATAGGCTAACGGTATTTAAAGCAATCGTGAATAGGTACTCTATAATGGTATAGCACATAATCTTAAAATGTCGTCTCATTGATTATATAATCAAAGTATCGTCTATTAGACATTCTCACAGGCTTAGGACTGTCATCTTGTGTAGATTCACACAAAAGGCGTAATACGTAAACAAGCTAAACCAATGGAATTTAATAAATAATGCAAACGACATATTTTTTTTGTCTTTATTACTGAAAAATGGGTTAACATTAAAACAGGTACCTAGAAACCTCAGCATTACTAGATTAACATGCATTTCACCCATATTATTACGTGAGTCTGATTTTTACACATTTATTTTCAAAAGACGTGAAAGTTTTGTTATTTTTTTCGAAAGTATTTACAATAGCGCCACCTATCAACGACGTATATTCGTGACGACTTATATCGCTAGAGCACTAACTAGTCCAGTGTAATCTCACATAGATGGCGCTAGCGACAGTGCTAATTAAACTTCAAACTTAACATCCACGTCTTAAGGTGCAGAATATCTTCTGTGTAGACTGTGTACGAATATTGTGTGCCATACCTAATCCCCGACGCTTTGGATTAGGTACGGACTCGCATCGAAAACTACCTAATCCACATACCTGTTCCAATATTTATGCCTCACGTCTACCGTCATTCGATTTTGACACTGACAGCATCTTGTTAGTGTTTTCGTTTTTCCAAGTTGGTTAAAGACTAGTTTTATTGCGTGATAGGATTTGTTTTTGTGATTGTTATCAAAAACTGTATGAAATCTAATGAAAGAACAGACAATAAATATTTCAATATTATGAACTATTAGAGATCTGTAGGTACCTCCCTACATAGTAAGTATCTATAGCGGGAGCTAATATAATATTTTCAAAGCTTTCGTTTTAATTTAGCTCGTTTGCATTTGTTTTTGTTTACTGAATATATTTATTAGAGTTTTTATGCAAAATCGAACCAATTCGATTTATTACAAATAATAGTTTTCATAAACCTTTTTCAGACAGCAGATAAAAACTATTTGGTAAAGATGCTCGATGGCAGCTTGATGGACATGGTGTTTACTACATTAGGTGTATTACTGAGCATGGCAATGCTCAGCTGCTTATGCTGTATCTGTATGAAATTCAGGTAAGCAAAAAATCTAAATGTATCTGCTAGGTTATTTAATATATATATATACTTTATTGTACAACATGATAATTTCTTTAAAAAATGGAAACGATTGATTGAATAAATTATAATTGGTGGCCTTATCGCATTCTGTGATTTCTTCCAGGCGAGAGCAGTGGTGGCCGAGCGGTAACGGCCCCGACTTACGAGTTGTAGGTCGCGGGTTCAAACCCAGCCAGGCGTATTACTTTGTGTAATTTATTTCATCACCACTGCTCTCAAAACGGTGAAGGAAAACATCGTGAGGAAACCGGCATGTCCTAGAACCAAAAATTCGAAGACATGTGACATTCACCAATCCGCACTGGGCCCGCGTGGTGGATTACGGCCCATTCCCTCTCCTAGATAGAGGAGGCCTGAGTCCCAGCAGTGGGAACATTAAAAGGCTGATTATGCTATGCTTATGCTAACCTGGATTTTACAACCTGGTTATTGAACAAAATGGAAAAAAAATTATTGAAGGATTGAGCCTAAGTAACTGATTACCATTTTACCATAGACTATTTTTGAAAACTATACATTGGGTCTGGGCATGTTTGGATGCACTGGCCTTTTCAAATTATTAATGACATCAATGAAAAAAATACACAACATGCAAATAACATGTTAAAAACTACTATTAGTCATATAATCCTCGCTCTGGCTACTCAATTGAGAACTTCCTCAAGTCAATTATCAGAAGACCTTTCAAGCATGTCTTGCAATCAATCACTATTATGTTCCACATTCAAAAGAACTTTGTTAATAAAACTCCTTGCGGTCAATTTAGATCTTACTTTTTATTAAGCATAAGCATCACCAGACTAGTCTTCCCACTGCTGGAAAACAGGCTTCTTCCTGAGATAGGAAGTGGGCTAATCTATGGATTAGCCTACTGGACCTACATTATGATGTAAGTCCAGTATTGATCTGACAAAAAAAAAAACAAAATAGCTACAGTATTGAAGACACAGGTCATCAGATGTCATGTCGTTAAATTCCTGGTTTTAGGACAAGCTGGTTTCTTCACATGTTTGCTAACATACTCTATTTATCAATTTCAGTGACCTGAAGATGAAGAGTTATGTAGTAGAAATGGCTAAAAAGAAGGGTGTCAAAGTGGATTTAGACAAACTGGAGCCAAAATACAAGCAGTGCCAGTCACCGCAATTAAACGAAAATTGTACTATTATGATACCGGATGTGGCTATTGTTCTTTAGCTTGGTACCTGTCCATGTTGATATAATTTTATAACATCTGCTTGGCCGTAAATAATGATGTATACGGTTATGACTTTCTACTGTCAAAGAAACACTTGATTTTGTGTTGCTTGTACTGATTGATTGAAAAATACCAGCAAGCTGTTAATTTCCAGTTTGGTGGCTATGAAGCTATAAAGTCTAAAAATTATGTTCCATTTGATTATTAGGAATTGATAATTTCTTAAAAGATTAAGTAATTATTGTTTTGTATAAAACATATAAAAAAAAAGAAAATTTATCTCTTGCACCACCAAAAGAGAGAGGAGTTATTTGATGATTACCTACCCTTAAAAAAAGTTACTTTTAATAACAATTTAATTGTTATTGTTATTTAGAGCTTAATTGTTATTGTTATCTAGAGCTTGCTTTGATTTTTCAAACTAACCTGTAATATCTAAGTGTTGATCAGCCATAAGAATTTTGTTTTGATCAGATCAATTATTTTCAATTCAATAGGTTTTTGTAAGAAGAAAGATTTCTTCTTGAGTTTTTTGAGAAAGGGACAGAATTATATACACCAATGTTGATATTGATTCAGGGTTCAGGTGAGTGGAGGTTAGTTTAGATCATAGAAAAGAAAACTATATAGGAATGTCAGCTACCTTAAGCAAAAATGGCGCTTCTGACCATAACACAAAAGAAAGAAAATAATTAAAAAGTTCTGATATGTTTAAAATTTTGTTTAGTGTACCTAGACTCTAGCATGGGAGTTCGTAGAAAACGATAAAAATGTGACTAGATGCACCTCGTTACCTAATTCTGACTACATATAAAAATCAATTTTACATAAAAGGGCAGTTGCTTGATGCCCTTTTATGTGCATGAGCTCTATTCTCATGCATGTACTTTTTCAAAGCTTTTGGATCTGTATGGTTTTCTTTATTCTATTGTTAGAGCCATAGTTTATAATATACAGGTAATTTATAACCAGGAATTGCCAAATATTTTCTAAATATAAAAATATGAAAAAGTATTATAGTTACAGAGATTTCTACACTTGGCAAAATATTTTGACCTAAATGCCATGGATATTACTGTGTGTAAGATAATTTTATATTTCTTTATGTAGTAGTGATGGTCCTTAGCACAATTGCACCAGTTAACTGTGATGAAAAACATTTTGTTTTTGCCTTAGTTTTAATTTTAGTTTTCTTGCATAGTTTTTTTAGTGAAGTCCAACTTCTTTTTTAACTTCTCTTCATGTGATATTGTGTTATTTATTTTAACCTTTAATATATTAGGTTATTTTTTCTGTAGCAGCCTCCCTAAGTTCCTAAATTATGATTAGATTTTACGTAGTATATTATATATGTCTCTTGACATTTTATATTTACTTCAAAATGGAAAGGTGTTGTTTGTTCTGTATTTTTTATTACGTAGTGCCTAATGCGTAGACTGCACCTTACTCATAGTTTTAAATAGTAGAGAGAGAGAGAGTCGTCCGAATGTTTTCTACATGTGCACCATTTATATACACGGAATTTTATTATCCAGTGCACACGACTGTTTCCGAAAATTTCCGACTGCTTCCGAAGATTATTGGCAAATTCGTGCCAAAAAAAAAAATGCGCGTTCGGCCTTGTCTTTATTGTCGAAGTCAATGACGTTATTACTATTACATTTTATATGTAATCGACTTCAGTATTATTCAATTTACACTTCATAATTATGTTAACTTTCAAGTGTTCAATTATAATAATGAGATTTATGTCTAAATGCCGCACTTTACTGAATGGCATTTTGGTATTTATTAGTATAATATAAGTATTAAAATAATTGTATACATTTAGACCGTAGAATTAATTATAACCGATCATAATTATTCAATCTAGATTAATCATACATAGATACCTACTAATACATTCTTAAAACAATAAAATTGATCTGACGAATTTTTTCAATTGAGAATTCTGTCTCATTGGTGATTTTTGTTTGCTTTTAATACTATAAAAATATGTATTGCGTGTAGTTTCTTACTACTAACGAAAACATAGAGATAATATCTTCATTCAGTATCTAATCTTATTTAAACCTTTTTTATTACCGTTCAACCAATTTTGACTTTTATTGCGTTGGTGGTATGATAAATGGCGGCTGCAGTAAATAGTTGATATTGTAACCACTTTTTTGCTTTTAATGCCATCCTTATGCATACGGAATAGATGTCAAAATCGGTTGAACGGACAGTAAAAATGGTTTGTTTAAATGTCTAACCTTATTGCGAATGGAGTTTAAGCATAATAACATAGAACTGTTTGGGGAAAGACAAGCGTAAAATTAGTAGTTGTATTACATGCTCAGTCCTTACTTTTGGTATGAAGTCGTAAGTTGGATGTTAATATGGGTCACTCATCTCCGTAATCACAAGTAGACCATAATAGAATGACTGTAATGAATCCAGTTTCTAAAAAATGTAACCATACTGCCGACATTCTTTACACACCGTATCAATAAAATAAATTAAGCATATAGTTTACTATAGACACTACTGTGCTTACTATTGAATAAGTAAAAACGTAGAATTAGAAATGGAAAGAAAATACCGCAATTTCTTGAGATGTATTCACCTAAGAACTGAAGGAATTGAAAATAATGTAGAATAAACGAACTAGTATGTAGAGCGCAATACTCACTATATTTAATAATAGTAATAATATTTATATACATTACCCTACTATTTATATTTATTAGCTATATTTTTAAGCATAAAATGTGACGGAGGGACTTCACAAAAGTGCTTCTTTCCGTTGTTTGTTTTCAAACTAGTTAGTATTAAGCAATTTTTCTTACAATCGTATTCGATTATGTGATAAGTCCGTTACGTCTGTGCTGCCATCTGTAATATGATGGGAACACCCAAATACTCCGAAATATTTTATTCCGAATTTCGATATTCCGATTTTCAAAAGTACGAATTTCATAATACCTAAAAATTATAATGTCTATTATTAAAAATCACGAAATTTATTTTACCGAAAGTCGTAAATGCGATTTGTTAGTTTTCCGATTTTCATACGTTCGAAGAATCAAATGCTCGAAGAGTTCTCGGTCCGAAAAACGATATTCCGATTTTCAATACTTCGAATAAACTAAAAGTCAACATGTTGTGCTACAAAATTTAGTGTCAGAAACGAATCGCTGCAAAACCGACTTCACGCAGTCTTGTTTGCCCTACCCCTAGAGTGTAATTTAAACCCGCGTAGGCGCGGAGGGGTAGGGCGGTAAGCTCGCGTGGGGCCACCCAAACCCCGCAGCGCCGGAGCCGTGACAGAAACAATGCTTGCTGCATTTTGCATGCCTGCTTGCATGCTGCATGCCTGCTTTCATGCTGCATGCCTGCTTGCATGCTTGCTTGCATGTTGCATGCTTGCTTGCATGTTGCATGCTTGCTTGCAAGTTGCATGCCTGCTTGCATGTCGCATGCTTGCTTGCAAGCTGCATGTCTGCTTGCACGCTGCATGCCTGCTTGCATGCTGCAATAAATCCCCTGCATGATGGAAAATGCATCAGTCATTCGTTTTTTAATTCTACCCCCTCATACTACGACCTCTGACGAGCATTTGTGTTTATTTGTCTTGCTATACAGTTTTATGAGGCGTTTTTATTTCGGTATTTTAATAATCGGTATTCGTATTTTTGATGTTTCGAATTATCATTATGTCGGACTTTTCGTTATTCGATCTATTGAAACTCGGTATTTTGAGAATAGTAATTATAAAAGTTAGGAAAATTGAAATTTAGGAATTATAAAAATAGGAGTAATGATAAGTCGGAGTTGTTATATTCGGAATTTTGAACCATTCGGAATTATGAAAATCGGTATTTTGAAATTCGTATTTGTGACTGTCGGAATAAAGTTTTTATAAACATTATTATGTAAAACTTCGATTTCAATGATCTCAATATATGTATGTAATGTACTAAGTCTTATTCAGCATTTAAGACCTGGTCACACCAGCGAATCTCACGCGGTATGCGACCAAAGGCATTAGGAAATCACGCGACTATTGATACAGTTCTATTGTATTGTATATCGGGCTGTTATCCGCAACTCCACGACTAAAGCGCGTATTTTGCGTAGGGGTGGGACAAATGTGTCATTCGATCCACCATAGCTCCTCAAGGAAGGCCAGCAGCGCGCCTTGGTGTTACTGACCATTTCACGGAGGGTACCTGGGTTTCCGAAATACTTTGCCCTGTATCCAGTGACCACAGGTGGGCAGCTTAGAAGTGGATGAGCTGGTGTCTCGGCCTCCTCCAACTTTGCGCAACTGAGGTTTAGTCAGTCGTAGGGCCTGTTTCGTGAAGCGGTCATCAATGGAGGGAAGTGACTCCTTGGCCTGTCTGCACTCACTACGGTCGTTTGTGATGTAGATCTCTGGTGCGTTTTCTTACCAGATTGCGTGCATCCGAAGGGAAGCGGCACAATGGGTCAGGCCCTATTGCTGCCATACTAGAACCCCTTCTGGCGAGTTCGTCCGCTGCATCGTTGCCTCGGGAATCGGTGTGTCCTTTGATCCATTGAATGGTTACTTGGTTGTGTTTACCCACCAGGTTAAGGTGTTGGTGACACTAGTATATTAGCCCACAGTTAACTGTGTGGCTGTTCAGCGCTTGCTGGACAGCTATGCTGTCCGAAAGCATGCGTATTGTGTGGTCCTTAACTTTCCTGGTCGTGATGGCCAAGGCTGCCAAAGAAATGCCCAAGCACTCAGCCTGGAACACCGTGTTATGGACCCCCAAAGGCGTGGCTATGTGAATGTTGGGATCCTCCGAGAAGACTACCGCATCCGTGCGTGCACTGGTGGAGTGGGGGAAGTTCCAGCATTGCCTCGAGCGCTGCAGTCAGATTAGTCCTCAAGCATGTGTTGAAGTATGTTTACGGCTGTGGCTAGCTTGGTGCGGGGCCACAAAACCACGGCCCCATAATTAATCATGGGCCGAATTACTGCGCTATACCTACAGTCAGAGTATGATTTGTGGGATAGGTCCCACCTCTTCCCTATCATTTTCCTGCATTGCCAAAAGATGGTGCAAGCCTTGTTTAATTTATTATCTAGATGAGTGCTCCAGTTTAACTTACTGTCTAGGGTAACTACCAGATATTTGATCTCGTTTGACAACTGGAGTTCTGTATAGAACAGTTTAGGCAGGTTGAAGCCGCCTAGTGCTCGTTTTTGCGTGAACGTGTCTAATTCAGTTTTAGAGGGGTTCACTGACAGATCATTTTCCCTGCACCATCGTTCTACTATGCGCAGTGCTTGTTGCATGTGGTTGCAGATTGTTCCAGTCACCTTCCCAGGCACAAGGATTGCTAGGTCGTCTGCATACCCTACTGTGTAGTAACGATTCGCGTTGAGTATGGTGATCAGTTCATTGATTACCACATTCCTCAGTAGCGGAGACAGATTGACACCAATTTGAACACCTACAAAACAGCCAATGTTCTCGCACTCCGCGTGGTATCGTCTCAGTGTGACTAGAGATTGACAAAAATACTTATTTATTCTTTTTGCACATAATATACAAATTTTGTGAGAATAAATATAAAAGTGCGAATATTATACTCAAGTCATGTATAAAATAAGATAAAATATATTTAAAATACATAGTAGATATAATACATACCTACTTTACATAATTACTGAACTGTAGCGCACAATGAGACTATGTATTTGCATTAAGCGTTAATTTGTTAACACACAAGCGAGATACCTCGACATAATATACCTATTAAAAGTATATATTTTTTAAATATTCATTATTGCTTACTTTTTCGCATATTCAAAGAAAGTGTAATTTCAGATAATCACCCCAATGTGAATGGTATCGGGTAATTGCAAAATCCGTTATACTAATGTATTATTGTTGTCCGTGATTTACTTTTTTGGGGGACTCACTAATGACCTAATTTTTGTTGTTATGCAGCGCTACTTGCGACGATTATTGGGACTAAAACTTTCAAAGCGGCGGCGGCGTATCGACGATACGCCCATTTGTATTTGGGCTCCACCTTGCTAAGCACTCATAAAATGCTGCGTACTTCATTTCAGCCGAATTGGAATCTGACTGAACGTGAGGTAAAGTAATGTAAAAGTAATGTAATACAACGCATTACTTTCAATCTGGCGCGCCTACTTGTAATATGGCATTTTATACGAAATGGTTTCGACCACGGATATCGACATACCTGTATAAATCTATCTACCTACCGCATGTATGAAAGGTCATTTCATAAGAACGACTCAACTGATTTTGCTGTTTATTTTTGTTTGGTTGGGGTCGTAATGGTCAGGATGAGGATTGTATGAAAGTTTTTAAAATTTAAATTGTAGTCCCGTGTGAAACAGTGGCGGGTCGCTAATGAAATAATACAATCTCGTGATATCCGTACCTAATAACCAAGTCTTGAGTGTGTCGTTTGTGTGTAGAAACATTATGTCGTACTGCCAATGGCTACGCGTGACTGAAGGCATAAAATATTTTTGATTATTATGTAGAAAATATTTACTATAATCAACTTGTAATTTACATAGTAAAATTAAAGTCATTTTTGAAACTCAAACTTTTGCGTTTGGATATTTATCTTTTTTTTTTTAATGATTTAAACTAGTGCTTGACTGCGATCCCACCTGATGGTAAGCAGTGATGCAATCAGTGAAGCGCACTAGTTTATTAAATTATAATCGGACGGTAAGACAGCAGCAGGCAAATTGTTCCAGTCCTTCGATGTACGTGGTATATAAACGACGAGGCGATTTACTTAGTCCGGACCGTAGTGGTGTCAACAATGTAAGGGTGGACACTCGCCGTACGTCGAGTTGTCCGATGGTAGAAAGGTGATGGCGGAATCAAGCCGTGTAATTCCCATGCACACTCCAAAATGCATTCTGTACCTATAATACCGAAAGGCTGGCTACCATACGCTTGTGCTCCAGGCTTTGTAGTTTGGTCTAAAATCTGGAGCACCAATTACCCCCTTCGCACGCCTCTCCACTGATTCCAAAGCTGTTAGATGGTATTTTGCAGCACCAGCCCATATGTGATTTCTCTGCAGCGCTAAGTTTTAAAAAACTTCGTGGCCGCGTAGTCCTTTGCGTTTCAATGGCGCAGCCATGTCCAATTCCTTATGATTTTTTAATCATAGCTTTGATTTTATGATTTTGGGAACAATCACTGCCAAGCGCCAGATCCCCTTCTAATGTTAGTGAATCATTTGGGTTAGGTTAAGTTAAAAGTCATTACTAATTTATCTAATTCTACATTAAGTAATAATATTTAAAAAAAATCCAATATATGAATAAATGATTTTATATATAAGTAGATATATCTCAGATTTTATCAGGCTGTCAGGTTCCAAACTGTAGTAAGTAGGTATAGTTTGGAACCAGGACGCGCGTGTACACGTTATCTAATATACAAGGTGCAGTTTTGAAGCTGCAAAAAATTTCAGGAGGTAATTATGTTAGTGATTCTCGACCCGAATCAATAATAAAATGAGTAGGTATTTTTTTTTATTTTTTAAAAATCGGTACGTGTGAACTACCTTTTTTAAAACGCGGCCAGTCTGATACTCGTCTTATAACCGCGCTTTCACACACACAAACACGCAAACAATAATTTCATTGATCCAAAGCAACTACTATCCCCCGCACAACACCCCTCTCTCCCAATAGCCACACCCCCGCGGCCATCGATCAATCGATTTAGTGATTTAGTCATTTAGTGTGATTGATGTCGCCGGCGTGTGCATACGCTTGCAATATCCGCCCCGCAGGTGCGCCTTCAGTTTACGGTTGCGATATCTAGTGATAAAGATGACGGACCAATACTCCAATGTAGAGTTGGTAGAGATGGTCCGCTTGTATGCTATCAGTGGAGACAGCGTATCTCGAGCTATCGAAATGTTTATTGAACTATTCCCCAATCGGCAACGTCCATCTCAAAGGGTAATGCTGGCTGCTACGCAGAGACTCCGCGAGTTTCGGCAATTCGACGTTCCCCGGCATGCTGACGGTCGCGGCAACGAAGGCCTGCCTGTCGCCTTGCAGGAAGATATCCTGCAATACTTCCAGCGAGAGCCACGGGCCAGCACGCGGGATGCTGGTCGACGGTTTGGAGTGCACCATTCCACTGTGTGGCGGCTACTGAATAAAGAACTGCAGCATCCGTTTCATTACCGCAAAGTACAGGACCTCCACGAAGCCGATAACGCCGCGCGAGTTACATTTTGTCGCTGGTTGCTGGAACACCAAGACGCCAACATCCTGTGGACGGACGAGTGTTTATTTACTCGAGTTGGCGTCTACAATGTTCATAACGAACACTGGTGGGCTCACCGCGAACATAACCCGCGCGTGACTAAGCGGCACTCGTTCCAAGTCAGGTTCAGCCTAAATGTGTGGGCTGGCATAATAGGGGACCAACTGCTTGGACCTTATTTTATCGACGGTCACCTCACCAGTGCCATATACCTGGAGCTGTTGCAACACGTCGTCGAGGAGATGTTGGACGAGGTTCCCCTGTCACTTCATCACAACTTTTTCTACCAGCAGGACGGTGCACCTCCTCACTACGGTCGGCAAGTACGTGAGTACTTAAGTGAAAGGTTTGGCACACACTGGATTGGCCGCGGTGGTCCAGTGGCTTGGCCTCCGCGTTCTCCGGATCTCACACCCCTTGACTTTTATTTGTGGGGAGATTTAAAAAGACTAGTGTACACAGAGGAAATCACCAGTGCTACACAATTACGTGAAAAGGTGATCAGTGCTTTCGACACTTTAAAAACGAATGTGTTTGTGCTACGTAAATTAAAAGAAAATCAGCAACGTCGTGCTAGATTGTGCCTGGAGTGTGAAGGTGGAAACTTTGAACAATACCTCCAGATAACATAAGTAGGTAATTTATTTATTTTATTTGTACATAGACAATCATATTTTGTAAAAAAGTTGTTAGCCGAATCAATTTGATTAGTGTACTTAAATAAGTTGATTTAAAATTTTTAACTACGCCAAAAATACCTACCTATCAGGCAAGATTCAATCACTTAAAAACCCTAACACATAAGTAGGTAGGTACCTACTAAACTAGCACAAATTATCTTGAGGTAGGAAAGAGGTTAGAAAGTAGGAAGGAAAATTTCATATCAACCAACTTAATCCCTTATAAACGAAATTATTAGGTACGAAAAATTGACCTTGGGAATGAATTTACCTACAGCGCGACTGCCGAGTGCCTACATGCCGCTCGTACCTAAACACCGCGCGCGCGCGGCGCGTTTGATAAACGGAGCGGGAGGACATAGTCAACAACCTACATACAACATACCAACATTAGTGCGTCTCAATCACGGTCTCAGTAATAAAGCAAAACTATGGTTCAAAGTTCAAAGTTGTGCAGCAGGGACGCGAATATTGCTTACGTGATGTAAGGTTTATTGATCTCGGCCTAACAATTTTATTCATCAGCTGATAGGTAACTAAGACGTCAACGTGAACTTTTCTTTTAAAAGATTTTCGCATTGCATTGTAGTGATGCTTAAAAATGAGTTATTAATTAGCGAAATTTAAGACAATAATGTACATTATTAAATGATTATCGAATTCGAACTACATCTAAGGCTAAATTATTTCGTAGAATAAGTGGGCGGAGCCTCGTACAGGTTGATGCACTTACACACACAGTGACATGACGTGCGATAAATCGCAACGGGTGATTCTGTGTTTTTTTAAAAGTTTATTTAGAGGATTATTCTGAAAAACACTTAAAATTAGGAAAATAAAATAACAAGTATTATTGATTATTGACCAGGTATCGTATTTTTACATGATTATTTATGAGTTTTATTACAACCTCTTGAAATTTTGTGCAGTTTCAAAACTGCACCTTGTATAAAATTCTCGTGTCACGGTGTTCGAACTTGAACTCCTCCGAAACGGCTCGACCGATTCTCATGAAATTTTGTGAGCATATTGAGTAGGTCTGAGAATCGGCCAACATCTAATTTTTTTTTTTTTTTTTATATTTTTTTTTTTTTTTATTTATATGGCAGAACAACGTTTGCCGGCTCAGCTAGTAAACTATAAATTCGTGTATACCATAGATATCCGGCTGTATACGCCGGATATACTCGTAGGTATATTGTAATTGCAGATTTAAAAATAGCAATACAAAGTATACGCGAACAGTTTCCTATGGCTGCGTTCAGGCCATGTATAGAATGGAAATGCAGCGCGGTTGAAATGGACATAAGTAAAAACATACATAGACTCGATATTACTTGTAAATTTTGATACAACCGAGACGAAATTCACCCGAGCCGCACAGGCGACTGTGTTATGGAGCCGAGTTCTGCAGTGACAAATCTCCACGTGTAGGTATCAAACGACGTTTTTCAATACATTTACGATGAAATACTTTCTCTGAAAATTACGACGCATTTTTGTTCATTCCGCCTCTTTGAAACAGGAAAAAAAACTCTGGTTGAGATGAATTTAAAAAAAGACACGAGGGTGATATACATGCCATGTTGAACCTAATCGTAGTGCGACAAGAGTCAGTTTTCGAGGAAATGTATTGAATAATATATTATCCTTCTGTACGTCACGTAATCGGGTATTATAAAAAGGTTTTCCTACTTACACTACGCTGCAACAACACAATACTAATTACGATCAAACATGATTCTTCGGGAACTTTGTAATGTAAAGGTGTAAAGCCTCGACAAGTCGACGCATTGAAAAGAGAGGATCATGCGACCAGACGACGGGTGTCAGGTCTGAGCAACTGCCCATTAGGCCATTAGTGGTTTTCGGACTGATGTATATTATATTCGAATCGCGTGGAAAACTTTAATGATAAACTTTGATGTAGGATTTGTGTGATGTCGGTTTTTAGGTCGTATATAGGTTAATTATCAATGGCGGTAAGTCCCCTCTTTGAGGCGTGGCTGAAAAGACCTCACGGCGGGCGTCGTCACCTTCCGCATGTCGCAGGTTCTCACCGGACACGGTCAGTTCGGGAGGTTCCTGCACCGGATTCGCGCGGAAGTGACACCTGTGTTCCGGGCCTTGTTACAGGCCATGGTCCGAAACGAGGAGGAGTGGCAGGCGGTCGCCTCCTACTGTGAAGTAGTAATGTTAGCAAAGGAGGAGGCCGCACGTGCACGCGCGAGGTTGCGGCCCTCACGCCCCAGCCGCCGGGATCCCGATCCCGATTTCCGGTCACCGTAGGCGCGGGCTTGCGGATGGCGAGCAATGGGTAGCTCGCTGTCCGATCGTCCGGTGACAGTCCGGACTAAGTTAAGTCGTCGACGGCGCGTAGTGTTCCACGCGCGCCTCAAGGAGATGTCAGCAAACCGTAGGGGCCCAGCAGGGTCGAAGCCGGGGCCAAGGGTCTGCTTCTGAAAGGAAGACTCGGCTCTGGTATGAAAGGCAACGAAGGAACAGGAGTGGGTTTTTAGTCAGTAAAAGTCTGACACACTCTCGCTCCGCCCAAGAGCGGAGGTTGTCATTGGATGATTTTTCCACCGAAAAAAAAGGTCGTATGTAGGTATAGATCGCAGTGATCTATGTCAATTGCCGCCCCTCACTCCCATCATCCACATCACTCTTATCACCTCCCCTGCGGAGAATGGAGGTCGATAACAGGATGAGTGCATGCCGCTACGGCACTTAGGATTTTCAACTTTGTTTTTTTTTTGAGGTGGTAAATCATCAAAATATATTCTGCTCTTCTCCCGTAGCCAGTTTCGTTTCTATTCTCTTTTCGTCGACCGCCTCGAGTCGGCCACGGCTCCGATTCCTTTGTTCTGACGGCATCTCAACGCTCAGTCACGTGGTCGAAAACTAACGAAACGGTTGTAACTTGGCTAGGGTGGCTGGGTGGAGCGAAAAGACGTCTCAGACTTACTGAGCAAAACCCTAGGCTGTGTTTCTTCAGTTGCCATTTGTGTTGCAGGTCCACAGTCACTATTTCGATCAATACTGGAGCCAGGATTATTCATCCTAATTGCTTATTTACAAAGTTCTAAATTTGAACCGATTTCCATTTAACTTAATTTCTTGCCGTGGTTGTGGAAAATAATATAAAGGGAAGAGGGAAGCTGCGTCAACATGATAACAGTGATAAAGCTATCCAAAAGCGTGATGCGAATAATCCTGTGAGGTTTAAGGAATAAGGACGTGATACTAATATCAACTCGATGGCCTCTATTTTGTGTGGATATAGCGTACTGTAAACACCCACGGTAGCTCTAAAAATGTAATGCCGGGAGTCACGGGCTGATTTTATCAGAATGTTGGCGCGGAAAACGAATACTCACTGACATTTCGTGGCCCAGAATGTCGCTGCTTCCAATTTCAAATAAAAAAAAGAATAAACAGATTGTAGACGATGATACGCATTATTAAATAAGAAAACCGAATTGTAACACTGGCAGAATAGTTGAAACCGGCTCAATTGTCACAAAAAAGAAGAATGAAAAAAATTGGCATTCTGAACAAATTTTATTTTGGAACTAACACTGAATCGCGAAAAGTATCTACTTAAATTAGCTGTCCAGTACAATTGGTCGAATTAAAAAAAAGCGCGGGAATCGTCGAATTTGGCGGGCGTGAATTTTCTGGCGGTTTTGTAAAAAATAATTAAAGTCGAGATTAATTGTGTAAATTTGTGTAGATATTGCTTAGAATATTTACTTTATTATTTGTGTATATTAGTCTTCGTATTTAGGGTAAGTTTTTTTAACTTTATTATCTTTTCTTTGTCCAATGGACAAAGAACCACCCGATCCGGGGGGCACAGTCCCCTCGGTAGGGTATAATGGCATTATTAACGAGTCCAGTATGGACACAGACTCGTCCATAACTAGATCGGAGCGGAAAAGGGCTAGGGCTCCACGCAAAATGTGCAAACATTGTAATAAAAGAAGAAGACATGGTAAATCTACAGCAGAAACCAACAAAGATACACACTGCCATTGTGAAAATGACTTGGTAATTACCAACACTCCAAACAACAGCCAATCATTACGAACAACACCTTTAAATCATCTGGAGACCACTCCACGTTCTGTGAATGGCCCCCAGACTGAAATATCTTCGAATTCGGATCTCCCCCAGAAGGCGCCACAGGTTGCTAGAGCTTTGTACGAATCTACAGACTTATCCCCATATGTGGTACACATCCAAAAAATATTTGATATTACGAATTCAGGTCAAACTTTACACCCAATCACTTTAGGCACAGAATAAGAAATAGTACAAGTACAGAAATTGCACTCCGTGATAGCCAACATACGAATTTAAACCTACTAACAACAGCGATAATGTCCATAATACATTGCACGGCACGGACACGACCTTGATTTTATTAGCCTACCAGATCCAGTGGCGCTCGTAACGAATCAAAATGCACCGTAAGTCCGCGTGACGAGAGTCTCTTTTATTATGCCCGTTATGCGCCTTTGAACAGGCCGCTCTTTTTATAGGGTTAGGACTTGTGTGTTTTTGAAAAATGTGAAATAGGTACTTACGTTTTATTACATAAAATATAATCAGATTTTCTAAAATTATATGGTAGATAGGTACCTAATTGATTTCTACCTATTTACTTATATCCATACTTTAAAAAATATTTTTTAAAAAGTCATCTCATAGAAGTGTCAAGAGATTGTTTACATTTAGTTAGGTATCTAAACAAATGAAATAGGTAATTAAAATGAAGTGTATATGACTTTGTTGATTTTGTATGTGCGTTAGCTTTGCGTTCATATGTAATATTTAAAAGTTAGGTCGTTTAAGACGTTATTATACATAATAATTAACATTTTGTGAGATATAATTCCAATTATGTTGACCTTGCATTAGTAAGGTAGTCACTAGTACTGGGAGGTCTACTATATGGAATGATTTTAAGGTCATTGACTCGTTTACGTGAAAAATGTCGCAAATACTTGAAATAAAAACTCGATTGAATATTCGATAAAGAATTCAAAAATATTTTTTGTTAGCACGGGTCAAGCGGAAAATCGAACACGCGTGTGGCACTCTACCGAAATAAGCCTCGCAAGAGAGGCCGCGGGCGTAGGCAGATTTCTATACCTATAGTTAGAAGTGCGCCAGGCCTGCTTTAGGTCACTTTTTAAAAAAACGAAGGATAAACAGCATTATTAATGGTTCAATGAAACGCATTGGTCGCAATAGAATATCTCTAAGCTTCTCTCATTACCAAGATGCAAACTTGTTTATAAATGACCCTTGTCTGGCCAAGGAGAAATTGAAGGCATTTGTTCCATCTTTTAACGTCTGTCGTATGGGAATTATTAAAGGCGTCCCTACCGAATGGTCTCCTGAGGAAATTATTGAAAATGTTTCTGTCCCTACTGGATGCGGGAAAGTTATTAAAGTTAGGCGTCTTAATTACAAAGTTCACGAACCGACCCCTGTTTGGAAACCATCTCAAACAGTCGTGTTGACCTTTGACGGGCAAATTTTACCGAAACGCGTGTTTTGTTGTTACAATTCTATGCCAGTAGAATTGTATACATTCCCAACAATACAATGTTTCAATTGTTGTCGTTACGGCCATACAAAGGTACAATGTAGGTCGAACCCTCTGTGCTTCAAGAGTGGGGAGAAACATTCTGCTGACACTTGTAGCATTCAAGACGAACATGGTAAATGCTGTCATTGCGGTGGCGTTCATTACGCCATCAATAAAAAGTGTCCCGAATTTGAGAGACCGAAAGTAATCAAGCACTATATGGCCCATAGTTGCGTATCGTATGCCGAAGCATCGCAGCTACATCCCCCAGTGTCAAAACTATATGCAGACGTGGTAACTTCAGCTCCTTCACTTACCAATAATAAACCTACTTTACGCTCTTCACCCCATTCACCTAACACATCACACAAAAAAACTGTTTTCTCAAAACCTAGGGACCCCCCAAAAACAACTAAGGGGTATGACCGGGCAGCTCACCAAAAACTTATTAATAATGAAGTTTCGATGACAGGTAATGGTGTTGCATTGCAAAATAAAACAAATAATGAAAGTCAAATTTTAAATATAATTATTATGTTAATCAATACTCTATCTAAAAATAATATTATTGAACCGTCCATCGTTGCCACTGTAATTGATACGCTGTCTAATTTATCTAAACTTAATCATAGTGGATCCAAGTCTATCCAAGATTGTTCAGTGGAACAGTCGCAGCATAGTGAATAAAAAATCTGATTTGTGTTATATATTGAATAAATACGATCCCTTTGCAGTCGCTCTCTGTGAGACATGGCTTAAACCAGGGTTCTCATTTAGAATTCCTGGCTATGCATGTCTAAGAACAGACAGAAGCGATGGGTATGGCGGCGTCGCCATACTTGTAAAAAATAACTTGTCCTTTCAATCTTTCCCACTTTCCCGTCTCAGTGACGATATATCTGCCGTTGCTGCCATTGTAAATAAAATCTGTTTAGTATGTATATATTATTCTCGTCCTACTGTGAATATCCTCTCTGAAATTAATAATCTTTTATCAGTCTTAATAATAATAATAATAATAATAATAATCTTTATTTGTTTAAAACGTTAGTACAAGATACACAAAATAAGTACATCAGTTGACTTATAAACTAAAATAAACAATATATCTCTGGCCCCCACACTAGGATAACCTGTGTCGTGAGGTCCAGTCCCTTCCGTAAATTTACAAATTAATTAATAAATGCAGGTTTTGTGTATATTTTGCTATTATTATTCTTTGAATTTAAAAGGTAAAAAATAAACAAAAGAAAAAAAAGTTAGCTAATTTAAAAAAAATAAAAATTGAAGATGCGTTTATGTGTATGTGTGTGTGTGTGTGGTGGTGTGATCGTGTGATTGTGTGTGTGTGATGGTGTATGTGTGTGATTGTTTTTTTTCTTTTTTATTAAGTTTGTATACCTACGCGTGATATCAAACAATAATATTTAAAAGTTTCTCGGTATGGGCATAGTCTTTGGGTATTAACCATTTGTGAATTGAAATTTTAAGGTGAAATAAAGTCAGGTTTATTATAGTTTTATTAGTCTTAAAGAATTTGTAATATAAATATGGACCCATAAAAGTAAAAGATTGACGAGCAAAAGCTGAGCGAGCTCTTGGTGTGTCCCATTTAAGAGTTCTGTAAGAAGTTCGAGCTGTGATCTTCGCAAGTTTATGAAAGCGAAGAAGCACCGAGGTAATGTAAAGCTGTCTCACGCTGAGGAGATCACATTCTGAATACAGTGTACTTGTAGGATAACGCCAGGGCTTTTTAAGCGCTACTTTTAAAATCGCTCTTTGAGCTCGTTCGAGTTTGAGAAGATGTGTTTTTTTAGAACCTCCCCATGCAATGATGCAATAACCTAAAATAGACTGACAAAGACAGAAATATACAGCTCGAATAAGTCGCGGTTCTGCCACAGACCGAATTTTTTTAAATATATGTGTTAGCTTCCTTACACGTTTCGTAACTGCATCGATGTGTGATTTCCACGAGAGGTGCTCATCAATGATTACGCCCAAGTATTTTATGCAAGAAACTTGTTCAATAGCCGGGCATTGGCATTGAGATGAAGATGGTTGCTTGGCAGACTCACATGTGTGCAATTTGATGCATAGAGCTTGCTTAGGAGCAGACTTTTTGCTTATACTTAAGGCTACAAGTTTAGTTTTGCCTGTGTTGAGGGTTAATAAATTATTTTTCAGCCAGCTGGCAGTAGTTCTAAGGCCCTTCTGAGCCACATCAACAACCTCTGTCCAAGTCTTAGCATGAAAAATTATAGCCGTATCATCTGCAAAAGTAAAAAAATTAGCAAGTGACAGTTTAAGTGAACAGAGGTCGTTGATGTAGATCAAAAAGAGAGTGGGACCCAAAATACTGCCTTGAGGCACGCCATAAGCAATATCTGCATAGCCACTAGTGTATTCTCCTATTCGTACTCGCTGCTTCCGTTCGCTAAAGTAAGATTGGAACCATTGCAGCGGTAGACCTCTAACTCCCAACAGTTCTAACTTTTTTAGTAGTAAGGGTCGCGAAACAGTATCAAATGCTTTCGCCAGGTCCAGGAAGACACCGACACATTTTTGCCCTTCGTTAATTTTATCAGTTACAAAATCAACAAGACCTGTGACGGCATCCTCCGTGGACCGGGCCGAGCGAAAACCATATTGGTTAGGAGCTAGAAGGCTATTTACCTCTAGATATTTAAGTAATCTTACATTGACTACCTTTTCAATCACTTTTGACACCGTGCTCAAAAGTGAAATTGGTCTGTAGTTAGACGGCTCCAGCGAATCACCTGCCTTGAAAATAGGTATTACCTCTGCAATTTTAAGGTTATTCGGAACTATACCTGATGATAAACTAAGGTTACAAATATAAGTTAGGGGCATGGCAATCACATATTTGTTAAGCTTTAACATGTCATTACTGATGTTGTCGTGTCCTGTAGCTTGACTGGATTTTAGCGTACCTATGAGTTTGATAACTTCAATTTCATCTGTTGGTTGGAAAAACAGCGAATGGGCTGATTGATTTGAATTATAGGTAAGACTTCTATTGTTAACTAATTCAGCTTCTGTGGTTTCCAAATCATTCAAAATTGTCTCAGCCAAACGCTCTCCAACAGTACTGAAATATTCGTTAATTGTATTTAAAGATTCAAAGGTATCAGATTTTAATTTTAATAGTTGATCATTATTATTTTTACTTTTATTAAGATTACAAATAATTTTTAGAGAGCTCCATGTCTTTTTTAGGTTATTTTTATTTTCTGCCAGCAGGTTGCGTTCATATTTGTTTTTTTGTTCATGTAATAAGTTAACACATACATTCCTGTAAGTCTTATACTTGTTTTGTAGTTCAAGATTGTTGGGATTTTTCCTAGCATCAATATGTAATTTGTCACGAATTCTAATAGATTTTAAGAGACCTGGAGTAATCCATTTTTTAACTATAACATTGGAGCTGCGGAAGTTTTGAGTTGATTTATTTTTTTCAATAAGATTATTCATTTCGGAGATAAAATATTGTGTGGCCTCCGTAACATTAGTTATATTATAAAGTTCCGACCAGTCAAAATTCTTTAAGTTCTCATGTAGACTTTCATAATTGATCTTAGTGAAGCTTGTTTTAGGTTTATCAATCTGGAGATTTGAGCCAAGACTACATAGTACGCTACTATGATCGGTAACATCGGAATGACACACAATGGTTGTAGACGAGTGAGCGGATTTGATTAGACAATGGTCTAAGCAATTTTGTCCTCGTGTTGGTATATTATGCCCTGATACATAACCATAATGAGTCATTAAGCTTAGGTATTTTTCTGCACGGTTATCAATAGAGTTATCTTTTATATCAAGGTTGACGTCGCCTACCAATACGCAGTGTTGGCTTTTACAGTTCTCAATAACGTTTTCCAAAGAAATAAGAAAGTTGTTTATGTTTTGAAAAGATGGTGATCGATAGATCGCTATTATAGTATAAGTAGAAATATCCAAGCGTAGGCAGTTAGCATCATTAATGTCCGGTTCCGACACGCATATCTGTAAATTCTCCTTTGTGAAAATTACTATTCCGTCACATTTATTTAAATATTTAGTTGAGTAAGAACATTTATAACCGTTTAAGTTTAATCCATTAAAAGATTCATCCAGCCAACATTCCGTTAACACAATAACATCCGGTTTAAATTGTAGACGGTGTAAAAGTATGATTAAGTAATTAAAGTTTTTATTTATACTTCGTATGTTTTGCGAGAATATTGTAAATTGTTTCGCACTATCCCCAAGGTGTTGTTTACAAAAATCAGGATTGTCCAATTCCACTGACTTAGTTAGTCTCATACTATCAATATCGTCTAAAAGTTTACTTTTATCTAGCATAGTGATAGATAAAAAATATGAAGTGCATTATTACTCGATATGTCGGAATATTAAAATAAAAGTAAGTAAAGTCTGTGGTATTCGTAAACCTGAGAAATCGATAAAATTGTAAGCGATTGATTTGTATACTTTGTATAGATCTCGCAAAGTTGTTAAATACATTGGGAGAACTATTTTTAATTAATGACATTGTAACATGATATATATTATTTGATATTGCGTAATTGTGTTTGCGCGTGGCTACATTTTGAATGCGTGTAAGTATAAAGTTTCGATTACAAGAGAAAGCATTAATAGTGATTGTTCTCAAATAAAGTGACTTGTGTTTTTGTGTATGTGATTGTGTATGTGTAAATGAATGGTAACAACGCATTTTTATGTTACAGTTAAGTTTAAATGCATTTAAAAGAATTAAAATTTTTATGAAATAGAAAATAAACAGTATTATGTTAATTAATATTAAACTGAGTCATTCTGACTTTCTCAAATTCTGTAACTGAGCTTCATTCCTGATTTGAATGTATTCTGAGCCATCCTTTTTTTTCAGATAAACATTGCCGTTCGATGTCCAGCAGTATTTAAAATTTTCTGATTTTGCAATGTCTCTTGCGAGAAAGTGTAGCCGTCTGGATTTAGCAGTAAGTGATTCTGATAGAAACAAGGCCGAATAGTTATTTTCAATTCCTAGGTTGAGAATCTTTAATTCTTTTGTTTTATTGTAATGTCTGGCGGTACTCAAGAATTTTGTCTTTAACTGAGTATTCGAAAATTCAGCAATAACAGTGGTCTTTAAAGGATCTTTCTTATTTGGCACACGGTAAACGTCACGTAAGTCGCCTGGGTGAAGAGTGATGCTTAAGCATTTCGAAAGCTCAGTTATGTAGTTAAAAAGAATGTCTTTGTTTTCCATTTGGACACGAGGAATATATCTCAGTTCGATACTGGTTTTTTTAAGAGATTTCTCCAGAAATTCGCATTTTTCATCAATATTTGAGATATGGTTCATTATGTTCTTCCGTTGATCCTCCAATCCATCAATTTTTGATTGCATTGACTTCAATTGAAGAGACACGTCATCAAGAGAGTGTTCTATTTCCTGATTTGTGGTAAAAATTGAGGAGTTTTGTGATTTTACTTCTTCAAGGTTCCTGTTCAGCAAATCAAACCTCTTATTTTGGGTGTCTTGGAAGTTAAGTAGCATTTCCTTTATCTCCATTTTAAACGCTGTAAGTTCATCATAGCTCTTATCGGTGAGCTTACGACGTGTAGCTCTCGTTGTGATATGACCTGCGTCCTCCCCAGACTCAATATTTGAGTCTGATGCTGACAGTGTTTTGCTGAGTGGTGGAGAATGTCGCATCATGTTTATTATTAGTACGAGTAATTATAATTGGCTTACTTGACAAGTTTATTCACTGCGCTACGCTTTTCGTAGCAGCGTAGCCAGCACGCAAATTCCGTCTCGTTCAGTCGCTTGTATAGAAGGGAGATAGATGCAGGCGCCCGCGGCTGTAGCTCGGTGCTGCTACGACGACTGGGGCCAGCGGTGCAGGAGCGAGAGGGAAATTATAAGGTGCCTCTCGTTTACCCGAAGTGCGCACGGGGCAGGGGCGATATCAGCGGTAGTGATGGAATGAGAGGGCAATTATGAGGTGCCTCTCCTTTACTCGAGGTGTGCGCGGGGCAGGGGCGACCGTAATATTGTAAAAAAATTTAAATACTGTTTTGCAGAAATATTTAAGCAATAGGGATGTCACTGTTCTACCAATTACGTACTAAAGTCGCGTGAGCCGAAAAGGTTTTTTTTAAACAAAAACTAAAAGCACGTCTGCTAGCAATGAGTAGTTGGACGGAAGGGTCTTACCTAAACCATTTTTGGTAATGGGCGATTTTAATACCCAAAACCAATCTTGGGGAAGTTCTAATACCAATTACTATGGAGAGAAACTATTAGAAATCTTAGACTCTAATAATTTGTGTATTTTAAACACATGTCTCCCAACACGCCTAACAGATCCAGTTGAAGGAATAAGTGCTCCTGATCTCTCGATATGTACACCTGAGCTAGCATCAGCATTATCCTGGTCTCCTCTACCGTTATCTTATGGCAGTGATCAATTCCCATTAATAATTTCTTTTCCACATAAAAAGCCAGAGGTTTGCACTCCCACACCACGATTAAAGTACAGACTTCAAAATGCAGACTGGGATAAATATAAAAATGGTGTAGAAGAGAGAGTTCTTACTTTATCTGATTCCTTACAACATGATCCTCAGTTATTGGCTGATCAATTTACAAGGATTTTAATAGAGGTAGCAGATAATACTTTCCCTATAAAAAATGGCGCTACAGGCAAAATTCCCTCACCACCTTGGTGGGATGCTGATTGCACTCAGGCTGTTAAAAAAAGAAAAAAGGCACAAAAAGACTACTGTCATAATATGACTCAGCTCAATTATGAGCTATACCTAGACGCTGCTCGTGCAACCCGTGCAAATTTTGCGAATCTATCTCTCCAGCAGTTAATGTTTCCATAGTATGGCGAAATATTAAACGATTCAGGTCAGCATTCAGTGACACAACAGCCTCAAAACTGCCATTAGAGTTAGCCAATGAGTTCATGGATCATTTAGCTCCTTCTTCAGTCCCTGAACAGAGATCTTTGATGCATTTTCCTTATGTTCCTATTTCTGATTCTGACTTGAATTCTCTCTTCACACTAAGTGAGTTGAAAGGAGTCCTTTCACATGTTAAGGATTCAGCTCCTGGTGAAGATGGTATACCATATTCATTTTTAGCTAATCTTTCCGACTCTGTTCTTTTAATTTATTTAAATCTTATCAATGCAGCCTTAATATCTGGCAACATCCCATCAAGTTGGAAGTCTCAAATAATTATTCCTGTTCTAAAACCGAATAAACCTGCTTCTAATGCTACTTCGTATCGACCAATTGCACTTTCGACGGTTTTAGCTAAGATTGTCGAACACCTTATTAAAAATCGTTTGGAGTGGTTCTTGGAAAGCAAAAACTTGCTTGGTAAATCACAGTTTGGTTATATAAAAGGCAAAAGTACTATTGACAACCTTAGTGTATTCATAACTGATATTCGCCTAGCCTTTTCTTCCAATAACTCTGTAATTGCTGCCTTTTTGGATATTAGCTTAGCCTACGATAATGTTCTTGTATCAGTCCTGGAACAAAAATTGAAATCATTACAAATTCCAACAATGCTGTCTAATTTCATAATTAACATGCTTTCAGAGAGATCTTTAAATCTAGATGTTGAAGGGCATAAATTTACCCGTTTAATATGGAAAGTTCTCCCTCAGGGTTCTGTACTTAGTCCACTTCTCTATAATATTTACACTTATAATTTAGAATCTTCTCTAAATGGGTCCGTACAAGTCCTTCAATATGCAGATGATTTACTTCTCTATGTATCAGGTAATTCTGTTTCAAATATTTGTTCTTCCTTAACTTCTTCTTTATGTTTACTGAAGACTTGGTTGGACGCCAACGGCCTACACCTGTCGATTGATAAAAGCAACATTGTCTTATTTACTAGAATGCGTAAGCCTCCTGTAGTTACAGTGAAGTATAATAATTTTCCTATAATAGTTAAAAACCAAGTAAAATTTTTAGGCCTAATTTTAGATACTCGTCTTACTGGTTTACCACACTGTGATTATATAGCTGCTAAATGTGAACGAAATATCAACATTATTAGATGTCTTTCTGGTGTCTGGTGGGGAGCACATCCATTTTCATTAAAATTACTTTACAACACATTAATTAGAAGTGTATTGGACTATGGTACCTTTTTGCTGGAACCTGCTAATGTTGCTGGCCTTAAGAAACTGGACAGTGTTCAATCCAAGGCACTTAGAGTAGTTTCAGGTGCAATGAAAAGCAGTCCTATTAATTGTCTTCAGGTGGAATGTGGAGAACCTCCACTTCATTTGCGATGTCAATTTTTGGCTGATAGATACATGGCTCGTTGTTTGCAATTCACACACCATCCTTTGCTAAATAAACTTTCTACTCTCTCTAAAGAAGTAACCTCGTCCACTTACTGGAGACACAAAATTACTCCGTGTTTAGTTAAAAGCTTTAGAAAATACAATTTAATTGAAGCGCCTTGCCACCAATCTCAATTTCTTCCTATATTTCATTGTAATTTCAGTTCATTAGTTATGTCACCAAATACCTATTCAGTATAACCTCAACATTTACCGAGATGACGTATGTCCTAACGATAGCTTCAAATTCACTATGGATAAAGACTGGAAGAGTTATCAGCTCCTGTTTACAGATGCTTCGAAGCACGGAAGAGACTCATGTGTGGGAGTAGGTGTATACCACTCCCAATATAATATTGTACAAAAAATAAAGCTCCCGCCCGAATCATCTGTATTTACGGGAGAATGTTACGGTCTATTCAAAGCTGTCGAATATATACTTGTTATGGGCTTGCGGAAAACACTTATTTTAACTGATGCAAAGAGTGCCTTACAATCCTTGGCCAGATTTCCTTTCTATAGTCAAAATCCTTTTATTATATTTGAAACACGTGAACTCCTCAACAAGTGCTCTCATAAGGGGTACTTGGTGCATTTTGCGTGGATTCCCTCTCATTGTGGCATTTTAGGTAATGAGAAAGCAGACCAATTAGCTAATGATGCCGTTTTGTGTGGAGATGTTTTTTCTTACAAAAATTGCTCTCAAGATCTGGCTGCTCTGCCCAAAGTATATCTACAGGAATCCTGGGGTCAGCTTTGGTCGGAGCAATCACTGAAAGGGAAATTTTATCGTTTTATTCAGCCATCTATTCCTGTTAAACCTTGGTTTAGCAAGTTTAAACTAAGCAAAAAGATTTCAACGATAATCATACGTATGAGATTGGGTCATGTGTGCACTCCTGCTCACCTTGCCAGACTCGGCATTGTGCAGAGCCCTGTGTGTGAATGTGGTGCTGAGGTGGGAGATCTGAACCACCATATTTTTGCTTGCCCCCGTTATGACTAAGGAGTTGCCCTTGTATCTTGTTATTTGGGATCAGTGCCACACGTTTTTTTTAATGTCCTATATATTATCACCGGGCTATATATTGCTCGCAGAACATATGGTACGGCCAAAAGCCGAAAGGTTCTGGCTGGAGTGGCGACTGCGTGCCGACGAAGACGCAGCTTTAGAAGGCCTCCCATAAGGTGGATCGACGACCAGTGTCGCGGGAATCCGATGTATGCGAGACGTACAGAACCGACCGGCGACACTTAAGGAGGCCTGTATCCAGCAGTGGACGTGTTTCGACTGAAATGATGATGTAGTCTGTCACAACACAATTTGTAGAAAGTAACTATGCAATGAACTAGTCTCGTGTAAAACGAAAGCCGACGGCAGTTTGCACTTTTTAGTAAAGCCACTTAGTGACATACCATAGAAAATAAATAGGCCCATAGAAAAAATACATAAAATAATCATAAACAATAATAAACTAATACATATTATAAAAACAAAACATAGTTAACTATAATTATACACGTAATTGAGAGCAGTGGTGGCCGAGTGGTAAGGGCCCCGACTTACGAGTTGTATGTCGCGGGTTCAAACCCAGCCAGGCGCATTACTTTGTGTAATTTATTTCATCACCACTGCTCTCAAAACGGTGAAGGAAAACATCGTGAGGAAACCGGCATGTCCTAGGATTAAGAATTCGAAGACATGTGACAATCACCAACCCGCATTGGGCCCTCGTGGATTACGGCCCATTCCCTCTCCTAGAGAGAGGAGGCCTGAGTTCCAGCAGTGGGAACATTAAAAGGCTGATTATGCTAAGCTTATACTTACACGTAATGTAATCGGCGTCGTGTTAGGCTGCGTGGTATCATATAACCGTTCTCGGAAACGTCGATATACGACACCTTTCGGCCAGAAGTCCTCTTATAAGAAAATCTGTAGCTGTTGGGTTGGAACTCATACCACGACGACTTGAAGTTGATGTCGTGGCGCGCTTCCAACCTTACGACCCTCAGAGTCCGGTTGGTCTTCATTTTCAAATACTCCATGACTTCCTCAACCTTCGTGTAGTGATGCAGGCGCGAAATGTATAGCTGCGTCGTAGGCATAGCAGGACGCAGCAGCATGTTCGGACCACTCGGTGCGGTACCGCACTGGTTACGGGAACAGGGCTTCTTCATTACTAATCTCGTGAAACCCTCTTCATCCACTTGGCCTGTTTTTGACAAGGTGCTCTGGACCGCAGACAGGGTAGTTGAGTACCCGTTTTCAGCTTTTCCCCTATTTTCGTTTGTCGGTTTGGTTGCGACGCACCTGATTTGCCGACGGTGACAATAGCAGCGTAGGAACGTTTAGGGTTTAACGTACCTAATAATAACTATATAAAAACTGAAATAAAATTACACAGAATACCTACCTTAATAACTACGTAATTCGGTTCCCTCCGCTTTCGTCCTCGATTGTAAATCTAATAAAGATAAAACCGGGCCTATTAGGAAAATAAACTAACTTCCCTGGAGGCTCAATGTTTAGATAATATATTTATTTGTATAACAAACACAAAGTAAAATATCTGTCATAACAGTAACGAGTTTTCTTCCCCAGGGAGACTTGCCAGGTTTCTCATTATAAAGGCTTTTGTGTAACATCCGATAGTTACTCTGGGAAGTGATAACATTAATGTTGGGATTATTTGCACTTTGTTTGTAAATTGTTTTCTTAAGTCCTACAGGTTAGATAACGTGTTCCGTGTGCAAAGGGCAACTGAAGGAACATATGTGGGTTTTAGTTATTAAACGTTTGACGTTTGACCTTTATAAAAATCTCCTACAGGCATCATAAAACGTCTTAAATCACGGTATCTAACTATTCCTTTGTGTGCCTATGCTCAATTTGTTATCTTTCTCTCTATATATGTACTGGCTACAGCCAGGTTTCGCCTGTGTGAAAGTATATAATTATTTATTTATTTATATATACTTTATTGCATACCAAGATTAAAAATAAATCCCAAAAAAAAAAATATCCCAGGAGATAGGTACTGCCGGTATAAAAAGTATTTTCTGTACTATTCTAAGAAATGGTCTACCCGTGTGCCAAATTTTATCCTAATCCGTTCAGCTGTTTGCGCTTGGAAGAGTAACAAACACACACGTACAGTCAGGGATCAAAATTGCAGTTGCACTCTACCAATGCTAAAGTGTCTAAAATTTCTTTGTTGTAGAAGTTCAATAGTCGACAACTAGTTTATTCAATACTTTAGATTCTATGCTACCAATTAAATCAGTCATAAACCATTGACCCTCTTTCACAAATAAATTATAGACATTTTAGCATTGGTAAGGTGGAACTGCACTTTTGACCCCTGACTGTACATACAAATTTCATATTTTTATTATCAATGTGATATCTGGCTATTGTCGTTGGTACGCAACAGTCGTCTTTTGTCGTTTAAGCACACATTGCCTTTTTTTTACTTTTAAAAATACTTTCTTTTACTTACCTGAAAGCAGTAGGTACACTATACCCATCAATATTACTTACGCCCAGATCCTCTCTTCTACTAGTTTTACCCAATAAATTCCCGCAATTTTCCTGTTGACAGATGGTATCTAAGTACCTCAATTCGACTCTCAGGACCAAGGTTAGGTAATCTCAGGTACAGTCAACTACCCGCAAAATGTACGAGAAGACCCGTTTCTAAGCCCCTACGCATTAATCTAGGGGCAGACAGAATTGTGATGGAAATCTTAAACGGGCTTTACCTTACCCAGGGTGAGGCAATATAACAATTTTATTGAGGTACATTGTAGCTTTTAGTGTGTCCACTCTGTTAAAAATGTTTGCATGTTTTTTTGTTATTTAATAGCAGTATCTGATTGCAAAAAATCTTTCAAGCGGATTGTTTAGTTTTGTTTTTTAACAGCTATAATAATATGTAAACATCAGCAATATTACAGGAACATAGGAACATTGTTTTTTTTAACTATTCTAGTGTTGACACTTATCTACCTACAAACATCACAACATTTAAGTATAATAACATTTGAAAAAAAACTAGGTATAAACACGAGATTAATATGTATTATATGTATACACCCCTATTTTTTGATTAAGTACAAAAAGAAATGGGGCTCTTTCCGTACCCGTTACTAATCATATTTGTGTAGTCAAAAGTAAAAAAAACGAAATCCCAAAATTGTCCACGAAAATTTGTTATAATTGGTAAATTCATAATTGAATCAATTATTGATAACAATTGCTACTAGAAAATACTACGCGCAGTGTTTTTCCTTCGTTTTTCCATCATAATCAATAGCTCAAGATTTCCATAAATTGAGTGACATTTTGGGATATAAACAAACGGTAATAACTTTGCTGTATAAGACTATTATTTATTGAGATTTTACTTAAATAATAACAAGACTTTTTCTAATAAGCCCTTTAAATATTTGTACTAATTAATAATTATTAGTGTATACATAAAATGCAAAGTCATGACTCACACATTGATTCATCAGCGCGCGGCCTAAACCTTTGGACTTATAAAGTTGAAATTTTGCTCAGAAGTTCCTTTTATAACGCACTTTACAAAGAATAAGAAAGCACTTTCCAAAATTCACCCGCTAAGGGGATGAAATGGAGGTCCAAAGTTGCCGCTGGCAGAAGCTAATTGATAATATATTTATATTGTAAAAAATAATGCTTAAAAAATCTTTGGTTATCTTTGTTAGGCACCTATTTAACTCATTAAATTCTCACCTCAAAAAACCTACTCGTTCTACCCAGACCGGGAGGAGTTATTTGGTGATTTCCCAACTCAAACAAAGGACATTAACTTCGAAAACACTACTGGAATAGTCCTTGCCACCGGTATATACCTTACCTATGGCTATAATAGAGCTTTGGGGTAAATTCTCAAGGTTCATTGCCCATTCGTCTTTGAACTAATAATAGTTCTCCCAACCGAATCTTGCTACTGTGGCCAAGCTCAATAGAGATTAGCCAAGTACGCACGAGATATTACAGTGTACAAGTGTGTGCGTGAACACACGGGGTACTTTCTGTTCGTTTTCTCTCATAGTCCCATGGGACGGCAATTCGATTCGACCGGGGAGAGTTCATATGATGAACAAATGGCTTTATGTGCTTTACGAGGCGCAGGGTTACCACATCACCGACTTTCAAACTCAGGGCTGCTACTGAGGAATTCGTAATGGAAAAACTCAATAACACTGCCTGACCTTGGAATTGAACGCAGGACCTTACGTTCAACAGTTGCGCTTTGCGAGCACTAAAACAGTGAGAATCCTTTAAAACGGCTGCGGATTTATTTTTTATTTTTTTAAAGTTGCCTCACGATAGGAATTACTCCTGTATCGTGAGTGCGTTTACAAACATGAAACTCACGTACACAAGACACTCAGACGTGGAAAACTATCTGTAGGCCATACAAATAATTATTCCGTGCGGGAAACGAAACCGCGACCCTGTAACGCCAGTAGTATGTCAGTAAAAGAGTAACCGCGGCCCTGTAAAGCCAGTAGTTAGTCAGTAAAAGAGTAACCGCGGCCCTGTAACGCCAGTAGTTAGTCAGTAAAAGAGTAACCGCGGCCCTGTAACGCCAGTAGTTAGTCAGTAAAAGAGTAACCGCGGCTCTGTAACGCTAGTAGTTATAATAGTCAGAAAACAGTAACCGCGGCCCTGTAACGCCAGTAGTTAGTCAGTAAAAGAGTAACCGCGGTCCTGTAACGCCAGTAGTTATTCAGTAAAAGAGTTACTGCGGCCCTGTAACGCCAGTAGTTAGTCAGTAAAAGAGTTACTGCGGTCCTGTAACGCCAGTAGTTAGTCAGTAAAAGAGTAACCGCGGCCCTGTAACGCCAGTAGTTAGTCAGTAAAAGAGTAACCGCGGCTCTGTAACGCTAGTAGTTATAATAGTCAGAAAAGAGTAACCGCGGCCCTGTAACGCCAGTAGTTAGACAGTAAAAGAGTAACCGCGGCCCTGTAACGCCAGTAGTTAATCAGTAAAAGAGTAACTGCGACCCTGTAACGCCAGTAGTTAGTCAGTAAAAGAGTAACCGCGGCCCTGTAACGCCAGTAGTTAGTCAGTAAAAGAGTTACTGCGGCCCTGTAACGCCAGTAGTTAGTCAGTAAAAGAGTAACCGCGGCCCTGTAACGCCAGTAGTTAGTCAGTAAAAGAGTAACCGCGGCCCTGTAACGCCAGTAGTTAGTCAGTAAAAGAGTTACCGCAGCCCTGGAACGCCAGTAGTTAGTCAGTAAAGGAGCGGCCCTGTAACGCCAGTAGTCAGTCAGTAAAAGAGTAACCACGGCCCTGTAACGCCAGTAGCTAGTCAGTAACAGAGTTACCTCGGCCCTGTAACGCTAGTAAAAGTCTGACACTTCTTCTCATTACACCTAGACTTAAGTGCCAGAAACCTATTTTTAAATCTGAATTGAACCAGCTTAGAGAATGTAGATCTGTAGCTGGGGTCGCGTGTACCTATATCGACGGGTACAAAGTAAAGAAAGCTATCTGCAATTTTGCGATTTTCTGATAACTGCAGTAACTTACTAAAAATTCATATTCTAAGACAGCAAATCTTCTTACAAGTGTTAAAATGAAGAAATAATAGATTTTTTTATAAAAATATAGAGCTACCTGCTACCCTAATGTAGGTAGCTCTACCGACGCACACGTGGGTGACACTGAGATGTTCGTTGAGTCGCGTCGAGTGGCGTGGGTTTGACTAATGTAGTTCTACAAGTCTAGTTGCTATATAAAATCTATGGGGACCGACACAGCCAGATCGGCGTATGTGGCCCACGTATTTAGTTCTACTATATGACTAATTCAATACAGATAACTGAAAATCGCAAATTATCAGATAACTTTTTTACTATGCACCCGTCGATATATTACATAATAGTACATTTTGATATAAGTGTGTAATGTTAGTGATTACCGTCGAGGCGGTATTTAGTAGACCCAAGCCGTGGCGAGGGTCTTAAGAGAGCCAAAAACGGTAATCATTAATTAATCACGTGTGTCATACGACGTTTTTCAATACATTTGTGAAGAAAACAACAGTAAAACTAGTAAAATTTTCTGTGACATGGCGGTAAAAATCTGTTTTCATAAGCACGCGCATATTTTTTTTTTATTTACCCCTAGAGGAAGGCTAAGGTATTTTGATCATACTGCCTAGTCTTACGTTTATGTTTTCTTGCGTGAAAAGTTTTTACGATAATGTCTTTCGTAGTGACAATAGAATACGGATGTAACATTTTCTAATGATTTTGTAGTATTTAATTTTATTTAATTAATACAGCCACTGAACTTCACTGGAATAAAAAAATCACGCCAAAAACCGCGCGCATCTTAAAATGGCGGCCTTAGACCACAAAAAAAAAAATTATTTGATTGTACGATTTATTTACTAAATGTTTTTTTATTAAATAAATCGTTTGTACAAGTTAAATTTGTCCATTTTAACTTGTAAATTAGATGAAATAAGTAAGTAAGACACTAATTTATATACCTATACTATTGAACGCAATAAATTAATGGGAATTTTATTCGAATTCAAAATTTGTTTTGCGAACAAAGAGGTTAAACAAATGGTCTTAACTACAATAAAGCACTAGTGCGTAATGGTAATCAAAATGTCACAGTTTGGTAACGAGTGCCATTATATACCTAAGTGCAGTGCAATAAGAGTCACTTTCTGTGCAAGTGTGTTGAAAACTAGTTTTGACTACTTAATTAACAGTATTGACTATACTGTTAATTAGTCAAAACTAGTTTAGACTGACTTCAGTTAAGTTTAACTGTTATTAGGTTTAAACGTATTTGTTTTATTATTTAAAAAAAATACAAAACGTTTTAGTAATATACATATAGTTAGTTAAGGACAGTTGGATAACTGTCCTTTCCTTGGTATTGTTCGTCATGTCGTTGAGCTCCTTACTAGTCCTGACAAATCCTTGTACTGACTGAACAGCTCCACTCAAATCTGTATGGTTCATTCTTGAAAAGACCATCTCAAATAAATGCATGGTTCTCATGTGATTTGACCATTACATATTTGCTGTATGGACTTTAAAAGAGACTTTGACCCCTGAGTTTGTTTCGGTGTTTCTTCTCAGGGTAGTCAGTTAGGAAACACCGGCCTTATCTAGTTTAAAATGATGAAAAAAAAAATAAGTGTAAAGGTGTTTTTTTAAATCTATTTGCAAAATAAATATCAATTATCATAAGGGAATTGCAATTAATAAGATTATTTAAGATGGGATTACGCGAATGGCTGTTGGACAAATACTAATAACCTAAATGATTTTTTAATGACAAGAATAACCTAGAAAGAAAATTATAAGTGACAGTATGTGTAAGAAATGAAAAATATTTTTTTTTCAATATGGAATTCAATTGTGGTTTTTTATGAATGCTGTAGGTATATTATATATAATGTATAATAATTTTAAATGACATATTATATACTACCTAATATTTAAATACCAATCACTGGTGAAACATATAGAACTTATGACTGTATTCAACCAGTGGCGGATTAGCAATTAAGCAAGAGTAGCAAATGCTAAAGGCCTTGCGCATTTGGGGGCCCTGCATGTTCAGGGATCCCGCACTTGAACGTAAAAAAAAAACTAGTCAAAATATTTGTATATCAATATCCTATCTACATTATTATAAAACAAATTCCCATACCGCATATAAGTGTGTCTGTTCGTGATAAACTCAAAAGCTACTGTACGGATTTTCATGCAGTTTCTCCAATAGACAATAGAGTGATTCATAAGGAAGGTTTAAATGAATAATACATGCATTTTTGGGATTCCGCCTCTCAAAAGGAAAAACGGAACCCTTATAGGATCACTTTGTTTGTTGTCCGTCTGTCTGACTGTCAAGACCTATCTCGGGAACGCGTGGAGGTATCGAGTTAAAATCAAAAGCATATACTCAAGTCTGCGGACTCTTGAAGCTGTAAAAAAATCAAACTTGTAAGTTAACGAGAAATAAAGATACTTCGGTTTATGTGGCAAAAAACGTACATTTCGACGCTTTCGAGGAAGTTAAAATTCATGGGGTACTTCCCATTGACCCAGAATCCTGAAATTTGGCATAAAGCAAGGTCTTATAGCACAAGTATAGGAATAAATCTGAAAACTGTTAATTTGTAGTTACAAATCGTCGTCGTCATATGCATATGCGATTCGGAAAAATCTTCGTAACTTAATCCGGGAATTGAACTGTTTTCATAAGTAAGTTTGTACGGAACCCTCAGGGCGCGAGTCTGACTCGCGAAAAACTGGTCAATTCCAGTTTTTATGGTAGAGAAAAGTCGAGAATTTTAAAGATTTCGACCCGTGACGGATGCGTTGCGGGTTTTTTTTCCTGAACTGGACCTATTTTGGTCCAGCCGTGAGGCACACAACTACATTTTTTGCTTCTTGTTTTTATTTTTGTTTCGTGTTTACCTATGTTGTGTTTGTGCCTTGTACCAATTAAATTCTTTTTCTTTCTTTTCCTTTTTTTTCTTTCAGTTATCACCAACTGACGGTGAAAACTGCATGTAAATTCGTTCTGTAGTTTTTAAGTTTATCGTGATCATGTAGACAGACAGACGCTTTGGGGGCACGTGGATTTTGTTTCATACTATGTAAGGATTAGGCAACACATAAGTAAAACGCTTAAATTACAAGGCATAACATTTAGGAGTCGCCTTAGAGTGAAAAAGGCATTAGAGTGGATTCTGAATCAAAACTTTGGCCTTAATTTCAAGATGAATAAAAATCCATTTGCCCAGAAACCTAAATGTGTCTTGCTTCATCTGATCGAGTACAAATTCAATACTTTCTGGCAAGTTGTGCTGTAGGTAACTATCTCGTGAAGCACTATCCCTGGAAGTGGGAATGTAACGAAGTTACTTCCATTGGGCAGCGCAGCTGAGATGTCAGACATCCGATCCGACAGTCGGTATCTTAGTAACGTAAGTGGCCGATTTTCGTTGGCCAAAAATGTATTACACCAGGCTTAGCCAAGTTGACAATCTACAATCGTTAACGCTAGTAGAAAACTTCAAATGTATGGGAATGACGTCATCTCAATGTTAAGTCACGTGGTCAGAACAAAGAAATAGGAGGCGTTACCGATTGTAGAAAGTGTTTCGAAACGAAACGGTCGTAACTTGGCTAGACCTGCTGGTCTTTAGACGAAGTGTCAATCAATCGGCGATAGCGAATGTATAATTTATTTGATTTTTGGGATTGATCGCGTTTTTTTAATATTGATAGGCTCGCGTTTTACCACTCTCTCACCTGAGTGTAAGCGATGATTTATTAACCGACTTCAAAAAGGAGGAGGTTCTATGTTCGGCTGAATGTATTTTTTTTAAATTAAAACTTCATGCAACACAATAGTACAATGGCGGACTTAATGCTTTAATCATTCTTTACCACTCATCCATGGGTGGTGGAGATACAACATGGTAGGTGCATAAAAAAAGATTATTAAGAAAACAGGGGCACATAAGGATATACTACTTATAGAAACTATATTTATCTAAAGTAAAAGAAAGGGGTTTTTGAGACGACTCCACTATTTGTGTAGACAATAATTCCGCAACTTTTGATTAAATGCATAGTGACTGGTGGCCGATGATGTGGTCGACATTGAAGAACGCTTGCCTAGAAGTAACTTGAATAGATTTCTACTCAAATACAGCAGGGAATTTGAAGGTATGTCAATCCTACGGATTTATGACTTTAGAAAATCACTTTTGTTAGAGTTTCCTGTAGGTAGGTATGTCAGAATGTGGCGTTCCTAGACCGCAATAGGAATTAGGAAAACTCGAAGTTCATCAATATTTTAGCCTTAAGGTTAAGGTCCCTTAAGATCAGGGAAATTAGAACTAATTATAACAAAATGTAATAACAAAGTAACTGAATTCGAGTCCAAAGTCATATAGATAATTTGGAACCATCGTTATGACAAAGAAGAAGTATTTTTTTAGTTATAGGGATCTATGATATATTTAGCAGATCTCTTAGGCTCCTACAACTCACTCATATTCATGATTGTGTTATGGAAATATTCATATCCGTTTTTGTACACTTTCGCAAATTCAAATCGCCTTCGAGTGAGTGCACAAACGCCTTAAAAGTCTGCCGACTGCGGTCTCTCTAAGTATACACTAGAAATGTATTTCTCCAGAGTATTGCTTTGAAATCACTTCCATCTTTAACGTTTGTAAAGGCAGGTTCAATTTGTACGTTTTATTAACTCCGGTTCAAAGATAGAAAAGCAAAATGTGGGTATATATACATAATATAAATAGGTACGGTCCCGATTGAAGAGTAGTGCTGACCCAGTGGTTACAGCTCTGGCACGGTAATATTATCTATACAGTATTGTAACTCGGCCGTATCTTTGAAATAAATGCCTACAGCCGCGCGGTACGTAAACATGCGATAGGGCTGCCCGCACTATGGCTGCCCGCCTCCAGCATTTTAATTACATTTGCCTACTTTGTGTTTCCATTTAGTTTTGTGATTATAAATATACTTTTTTTATATAAACAAATAACATACTTTGTGAATTGAATAGGAAGTGTTCAATATTTGCGACCGAAAAATATTTGCGCCTCGACTGAGACGTACCTACGAAATGCTTTATTATTAAATTTTAAAGTACAAAAATCCGCATTCTAAAGCTTAATTAAAAATTGTTTTGGGAAACATGGACAAGGTGGAGAAAAAGGAATATCTTTTACTTGGTTATAGATACCTGCAGCTACTTTACAATTTATATGTTTGGTTTTAAATGAAGCAATATTTATGTGAATGAAAAACAGCACAATATATCCTACTCGTCATATTAAATATATAAATATGTACTTGAACTTATTTTTAACCGACTTCAAAAAAAGGAGGAGGTTATTCAATTCGGTTGTATTTTTTTTTTATCATTATTTTTTTTTATGTTTGTTACCTCAGAACTCCGTCGTTTATGGACCGATTTGCAAAGTTTTTTTATCCCTTTATAGGATATGCTTCCAGATTGGTCCCATTTTTTCCAAAATCCAGTTCTGATGATAGGATCCATGAGGAATCGAGGGAACTCCTCAAATATTATAGGCAACCCTATAGTGATTTTGGTATTTTCATCGAGAACTTAAGCATTTACGGTCAAAAAGTAACATTTGATGAAGTGGAACTGATGAAGAAAACCAGAAATGGTCAACGGAACTTCATACTCACTTTCATATCACAATGAAGATAGTTAAGCGACTATGACAATACGAATAAATGAATGGTTCTGAATAGTTACGTTACGTTGAAAATGGTATCATCGAAGTGATCTGATGATGATGATGGAGCCGGAAGGTAGGCACTGGAACTCCGTAATTAATCAATGTAACCTAGCCGTGTTTGGACTTATTAGAATTGTCATGAGATACAGTTTGGCTATAAGGTACTATCGAACTGATCTGATGATGGAGCCGGAAGGTAGGCATAGGACCTCCGTAATTAATCAATGTATCCTAGCCGTGTTTGGGCTTATTAGAATTGTCATGAGATTCACTTTGGCTATAAGGTACTATCGAACTGATCTGATGTTGGAGCCGGATGGTAGGCATAGGGACTCCGTAATTAATCAATGTATCCTAGCCGTGCTTGGGCTTATTAGAATTGTCATGCACTTCGGCTATAATTGCACTTTGGCTATAAGGTACTATCGAATTGATCTGGTGATGGAGCCGGAAGGTGGAAGGTAGACACAGGAACTTTCTTATAAAACAATGTAACCTTGCAGTATTTTGGGTTAATTGGAATCGTCATGAGAAATAGGCACTCTGTTTATAAGTGGTTCGCAACTAAAAAGTGTAAAATAAAAACTTTTTACAAAAAAAAAATAACCGACTTCACTAAAAAAAACACTAAAAGGATCAAAATAACTTTAATGTCGGAAGTCGGTGTTAAATAAGAAACAAACAATACCGAGAAACACCGACTTCCGACATTAAAGTTATTTTGATCCTTTTAGTGTTTTTTTTAGTGAAATCGGTTATTTTTTTTTTGTAAAAAGTTTATTTATTGAAAATATCGCGCGGCACAGACGCGACTGTCTGCATCCCGAGCGCACCTCGAGATCGAGGCGCGTAGGTATAGCTCGCGTTTCGTCCGTTTGTATGAAGTTGGAATACTGTATAGATAATATTACCGTGGCTCTGGCATACGAGTTCAAATTCAGGTGGGCGCTTTACTTTGTGTAATATTATTTCATCATCACTGCTCTCAAAATGGTGAAGGAAAACATTGAGAGGAAACCGGCATCAACTAGAATCAAAACTCATTTTAGGTTTAGCTTAGGAATGGCCTTAAGGACCGGATTTCCACTTTCCTTCAAGAGTTCGGCCGTAGTTCCATCATCACCCGACGTCTTGTTGTTTTTCACCTAGTAGAGGAACTACTCATTACTCGCCGTCCACAAGCCCACGCCTACGGTGGTCAGAAATTGTCCTGCAACTCTCGACGCCCTGGGCGTCTCCTACGGCGGTTAGGGCGTAAGGATACCCTTCCTCAGTACCATGGCTTGAACCAAGGCCGAGCACGAGAGTTCGCCGCCGTTGATTCTTTTCACCTTCACGAAGACATGGCGATGTTCCGCCCAAGCGGGCTAGACTTCTACCGTGTTCTTTGAGTGATCCGCACAATGGTAACACACAGGCGTTTCTTCCCGCCGAATCCGAAACAGGAAACTCCCGGAACAATCACGTCCAGTGAGGACCTGCATCAGGCGGAAAATGAGGACGCCGTGATTCCTACACTATACTTATATGTATACCGCTATGGTTTCTCATTTTGGGGAAGTCAATCGCATAAATCACCCAAAATCTATAAAAAGGACATTAATAATACTTTTACGTATCCTACTAGGATCCGAAGATCTGTCGGATCTATCGGATGTTTGAATACGCGGACGCAAACATTTCGTTCCTAAACAATATCCCGGATGCGGTTTCCCGGTTCTAATCTCAAGGGATAAAGTATATTTGCTTAAACCTGGATCCCGGAATCTAATCTACATTGAATAGTGACCGGAATTACGGTTGTCAGAATTTGTTGGATGTTAAATTATATATAAAGGTCACCGAGTGAATATTGCGGGCCTCAGATATATTTATTTCGTATGTAGTAGTGTTTCATTATGTCTCTTGATGATAATCCGTAGTTAATAGGAAGTAGAAAATTATGTCAAGGTAACATACTCCTGCAATAAAAATTTGGCACACGGCTAGACTATTATTATTAATTTATTTTCAAGTAACACACACTCATTTTAGTTACAAATCATTAACGAAGAGGAGTCTCAAATTAAATGTTTTCTTTCTTTCTTTCTAGTTCGGAGTTTGGATCCCTGCAAATCTCGCACTGAAATTTCTTGTATGTCTATTGTTTGATGATGATAATGAAATTGAAAATCATTGTACCTAAGTAGACTGTTTATTAAATAAACAAAATTAAATAAAAACACTACACAAGGTTCTGACAAAGCGACTATAAAATTTGAAAATTCAACAGTTGTATTCGTTGGAAATGCACAGCCAATAGCCAGGTAACCGCAGTAACCACATGAAAGATACTCGTCAATGTACGGTCCAGAGATTCAAAAAGCTGCATACTGCAGTTGAACAGAGAAATTTCTATTACGCCAAGAGATTTCCAATTTCCGCGCGTCCATCCGTTTTCATTGGTCTTCCAATCAACTGTCGGTCGTTTACGAAGTTTTCGGCCCGATTGGTTTTTGTGCATAAAAAATGTAACAAAACTTTTCGAGTCCGATTTGCTTGTAGCATTAATTTTTTTACTTACAGTAAATGATTCTAGTAGTCCTGTCCTATGCAATATAATAAACATTAGCAAGCAGATATAAAAATCAACTTTAAAGAGAGGATTATTTTTTTGAGGTGGGATATCATCAAATGACTTCTATAGCCCTAGGGTGGGGCGGAAGGGCGTGTCAGACTTTTACTGAGTAAAAATACATCTGTGTCGTTTAGTTGCCCTTTACGTTGTAGGATTAAGGTTTCCTTTTCAGAAATTCCTCGGTTTTTCTAACTCTTTGAGGCGCAAGTTGAACATTATGTCCGTCCACAACTTGGGCTCGGTCTGGACGGTTACCGGACGGTCGGACGACGAGCTACCCATTACTCGTCTGCAAGCTTCGCGCGTACGGTGGCTGGTAGTCGTCGATGCCCAACACGTCTCTTGTTTTGGCGGCTGGGGCATGACGATGTACGTTCCCTCACGCGTGAACTTTAATAAGAGCTGTGATCCAAAAACAATGACATATCGTATCTGTTTCAAATAAATAAACTCGAGGGTACAGTTATTTTTAACTTTTAAATTACACCTGTACACAAAGTTGAAGCAATATCCGGAGATTAAAAGGTCCCGATCTTCCGTCCGTCCGATATAACATAGAGGCCTATTTGGAAAATTCGTATTTTTTTTGTCGAAGAGTAGACACGGCGAACTTCGTACCGCCTATAGTCTACGAATGTTGTGATACCTTTTAGCTGAACTGTCAAAGGAGCAATGCGCAATATAGACCACACTACCAGCTGTAAACCATACTTTAAAAGCTTAAAAAATTTAACATTGCCTTCGCTATATATCTATGAAATGTGCTATTTCTAAGACTATCTTCTAGGTATTTGCAAATCTTCCTTTTAAGGTCCAAACCGTAACCAGCAAAATTTCAAATAGTTGGTAATCGTTCGCATTCACCATTTAATTACCTCCTAAGTTTTGCTCAGCCACAAGATCAATGGTTCGACATCTTGTTGACCTGAAAAACAGACTGAAAATATAACGTAACTCGATTATAGACAAAATAATTTTCCCTTTCGCAAAAATTTAGTGACGTAAACCTCAAAGACTTGACATTATTTAATCAAGAGACCGCTCTCGTACTCAGATGCTCCAAAGAGTCCTTGTTGCTCTGTTTGATTGACAAGATAACGCGAAATAAGGAGCTGTGCCTTCCGTAATGGGTTCTTCAAATTGTTACTGTAGGTTAAAATTAGATCTCTCGCGCCAGGCCTTGGTACAGGCCATGGTCGTGAGTCTATGGTCGGGAGTGGCAGGCGGTCGCCTCCTTCTGCGAAGCAGTAATGCTAATAAAGGAGGCGGTAGCACTCGCACGCGCGTGTGAACGGCCCTCACGCCCCAGTCGCCTGGATCCCGATCCCGATTTTAGGCCACCGTAGGCGCGGGCTTGCGGACGGCGAGCAATGGGTAGCTCGCCGTCTGACCGTCCAGTAACCGTCCGGACCGAGCCCAAGTCGTCGATGGCGCGTAGTGTTCCACGCGCGCCTCCAGGAGATGTCAGCAAACCGTAGGGGCCCAGCAGGGTCGAAGCCTATTAGGGCCATGGGTTCGCTTCTGAAAGGAAAACCCGGCCCTGGAATGAAAGGCAATGATCCTCCGTTGCCTTTCATTCCGTAATTAAAAGGTTCCGTATGTTTTAATTAAGAGTTACCTATTTGTGGCACAAAGCGTTGTACTAGGTTCTAGCCCGTTTCAAGATACCCACTGTCCTATTCAATGCTTCATATGTCGTGAAACGGACATTAGTAAGTTGAAAGAAATATTGTTATTTATAGTCAAGTTACACACAACTTTAATGTATAAAAGTTATCTACATAGATTTCGTAAATTGCACAACTGAAAACTTCAACAGATTTACTATACACCACTATTTTTTAATTAGTACAAAAAAAATATTGCGCGTACAGATAGTACCCGTTACTGATCATATTCATCATCAACATCATCAGCCGAAAGACGTCCACTGTTGGACATAGGCCTCCCCCAAGCGTCATCACAACGACCGATCCTGTGCGTCTCCCGTGTGCGTCATATTTATGTTCCTAGTCAAAAGTAAAAAAAAACGGACTCAAAATTGTCCACGAAAATTTGTCATAATTGGTAAATTCATAATTAAATTACAAATTCATAACAATTGTTGCCAAAAAATACTACACGCAGTCAGTGACGGATTAAGACTACTTGATGCCCTAAGCAATCTACGCCTGTGGGCCCCCCTATCCGAATGTCAACTAGAATTGGTCTTTAAACCTTTACCGCCTAAAAACATTAGTTTTTTGTAAAATAAGGTGATGAGATGTAACGTACCTTAGAAGTGGAGTAGGTGCGACAACAATAAAAACCAAAGCATAATTTATTTATTAGGGGTTAAAGTATGAAATTGCCGATTTGTACTGAAAAATTGAAATTCGTTTTTTTTTTCATTTAACATATTTATTTAATCAAAATAATTACCATTATTATCTATACATTATAAAGCATAATCAGCCTTTTTTAATGTTCCCGCTGCTGGGACTCAGGCCTCCTCTCTTTAGGAGAGAGAATACATTGCTGCCATCTAATAGGAAGGTCATTTATGCCTTTGCGATAGAACTCTAGTGATCTAGATTCGACAAACTGTGTGAAAGCATTTTGTACTGCCTCCTGAGAAGAAAACTTTTTATTAAGTAGAAAATTGACAAAATCACGAAAAAAATGGTAGTCCGTTGGAGCAAGGTCTGGCGAATACGGAGTGTGACGAATGGTTTCTAATTGCAGCTCCAGTAGAGTTAAAATGGTGTCTCGTGCTGTATGAGGTCTCGCGTTATCATGGAGCAATAATATGAAGATTGATTCATGAGTCGGGGCTGTTTCACTGCTAATTTTGCTATCATTGTTCAGACTTCGGCACAGTAGACATCTGCCGTTATTGCTTGACCAGATCGGAGAAAGCTATAGTGAATAAAACCATGCTGAGATCACCAAACAGTTACCATTACCTTTTTATTGGTAAGCTTTGCTTTAGGACACTGTTGCGGCGTTTGACCTGGGGTCATCCATTGCATTTTTCGCTTACGGTTATCGTAAAGAATCCACTTTTCATCACATGTCACAATTCGATCCAATATTCCTTCATTTCTGTATCGATTCAACAAGTTTCAACACGCGTATCTTTCTGCAGATCAGTCAAATCATGAGGCACCCATTTTTCATATTTTTTTAATTGTTGGTAAGGTAACGTTAAACCATGCCGCTAATTCCTGGGTAGTTTGGCTCGGATCGGTTTCCACCATCTCTTTCAATTCATTGTTATTCACCTGTGTAGGTGGTTTTCCACGTGGTTCGTTCTTCAAATCAAAGTTTCCATCACGAAAGCGTTTAAACCAAAATCACACGATGCGTTCATTAGCAGTCCCCTCTCCAAGCGCAACATTGATATTGCGAGCTGTTTCTACCGCGTTAGTTCCGCGTCGGAACTCGTATTCAAAAATCATTCGAATTTTCGAAGTATCCATCTTTCTTTTCTAAGCTGAATAAAAAACAACTAAAAGTCGATAATCGAATGTTTTTTAACCGACTACCAAAAAGGAGGAGGTTATCAATTCGGTTGTATTATTTTTTAAAATTTTTATGTTTGTTACCTCAGAACTCCGTCGTTTATGGACCGATTGGCAATTTTTTTTTCCCCTTAAAGGATATGCTTCCAGATTGGTCCCTTTTTTTTCAAAATCTAGTTTCATAATGAATCCATGAGGAATCGAGGGAACTCCTCAAATATTATAGGCAACCATATAGTTATTTTGGTATTTTCATCGAGGACTTAAGCATTTACAGTCAAAAAGTAACATTTGATGAAGTGGAACTGATGAAGAAGACCAGAAATGGCCAACGGAACTTCATACTCACATAGATATCACAATGAAGATAGTTAAGCGACTATGACAATTCTTTTCTTCTTCCTTGTCGATATCACTCTTGACAGAGTGGTCATGGTTATCACTTCAGGTGTTGGTGGCAAGCTTCACAACACGCTCCTCTCTGATGGCCACCTTCCTCGTGCATTCGTGCAGTGATGATGAGCCATTTACTGCCGCTTTAATCTGGTCAGTCCACATCATAGGCGACCTTCCTCGTGGCCTGGTACTCTCAACCCTTCCTTGAACTACAAGTCGCTCAATAGCCACTTCTCCTCTGCGGCATACGTGACCAAAAAAGGTGAGAATACGAGACTGTACCAAAGATGATAAACGCTGCTTGATGCCGAGTTCCCGAAGTATAGACTCGTTGGTACGGAATTCAGTCCACGATACTCCGAGCATTCTCCTCCAGCACCACATCTCTAGGGCGTCTATCTTCTTTTTCTCTATTTCCCTTAAGGTCCACGTTTCTGCGGCGTACAAGAATATGGGGAATACAAGTGCCCGAACTAGCCGGATTTTTGTGGCTTTATATATGTTGCGATTCCTCCATATTTTCCTCAACTTGTCCATCGCAGACCTGGAAATTGCCATACGCCTCTTCACTTCATCGATACATCCACCGTTGTTCGTAATTAAGGCCCCCAGATAAATGTATGATTGCACCGTAATTTCTGGAGAATTGTTATTCATGCGGGCGACAATCATCACTTTCGTTTTATTCCGGTTTATCTAACTATGACAATACAAATAAATAAATGGTTCTGAATAGTTATGTTGAAAATGGTATCATCGAAGTGAACTGATGATGATGATAAAGCCGGAAGGTAGGCATTGGAACTCCGTAATTAATCAATGCAATCTCGCCGTGTTTGGGCTTATTGAAATTGTCATGAGATGCACTTTGGCTATAAGGTACTATCGAACTGATCTGATGATGGAGCCAGAAGGTAGGCACAGAAACTCCGTAATTAATCAATATATCCTAGCCGTGTTTGGGCTTGTTAGAATTGTCATGAGATGCACTTTAGCTATGAGGTACTATCGAACTGATCTGATGATGGAGCCGGAAGGTAGAAGGTAGACACAGAAACTTCATAATAAAACAATGTAACCTAGCAGTGTTTGGGTTAATTGGAATTGTCATGAGAATAGGCACTCTGGTTATAAGTGTATTGCAACTAAAAGTGTGAAATAAAAAAAATATTAATTTCGGAAGTCGGTGTTAAATAAAAAACAAAAAATACCGAAAAACACCGACTTCCGAAATTAAAGATATTTTGATCCTTTTCGTGTTTTTTTTTTTTCGTGTAGTCGGTTATTTTTTTTTTCTTGTAAAAAGTTTTTTTTAAAAGAAGTACTTCATAGGTACCTACTATGTAAAAAAAGTTTCACTCAAAAATCTCAAACCATGAAGGTTTTATGTCAGTTCGAAGTACCTATTACAATAAAACGGCAATTTCATACTTTAACCCCTATTATTACGTATGCATAGAAGCCGGCCGGCACAATTACTCAAAAAACGAAACATTTGATTGACACAGATTTGCGGGGGGGCCGCGGGAGGGGTGGTTTGTGATTAGTGGAGCGGAGCGGGGTTATGACTCTAGGTCGGACTCTATGTCAACTTAAAACCCGCGAATTTTCAAATTAGTCCTAGAAACTTTTTTGGTGTGGTTTTTTGTGACATGAAAGTGAGTCGTGATGCCCTAAGGACGGATTTCTTTTTGTGCTTCTTCTGGTGCCCCCCAGACGTGATGCCCTAGGCAATTGCTTAATATGATTAAGGGTTAATCCGTCACTGCACGCAGTGTTTTTCCATTTGTATCGCCATTTATTCATTCATAATCAATAGCCTGTACAATATTTCCATAAATTGAGTGTCATTTTGAAACAAACGCTTATAAATTTGCTGTTTATGAATATTATTTATTGAGACTACTTAAATAATAACAAGACCTTTTCTAATAAGCCCTCTAAGTATTTGTACTAATTAAAAACTAGTGGTGTATGTATGGATATAGATTTCTTAAAATATGGTATATCACTGATAGTATATTACCATAGAATTCCTTAAGGACATACTGTAGTTAAAACTTAGAAAGGTTTTACTAAACACTCCAAAGTTAAATGTCCGTTTCATAGTTTCGCTTCTGTAGTGCCTCAGGGATGTTCGCGGATGCCCAGACTGATGGCTTCGCTGCGGTCAGGCGCAAGCGAGCAGCATCTTTGTTGCGCAGGGTGCGAGCCAGTACTAACGGTCACCTGAGGGTAATTGCCAATAAGCTGGATTGTCCTTTTATCTGGTCCTTAAGCCAACTAAATACTCCTGTTAATACTATCTACTAACATAGTTGTTAAGTTTTTTGTGTTACTAACATCTGGTATTTCTGTTGTGTGTTGTTTTTAATAATGTTGTGTAAATGCTGTATGTGTTACCTATGGACGGAAAGGTCCGAAATAAATATTTATTATTATTATAGTGGATCTCCCCTACTTCTGGTGGTCAGATGATAGAACAGACTGAGATACCACTTAAAAAAAAAGTTTAGTGTCACGCATACCAATAAAACGTGGTGTCTGTGTTATTTCCTCCTTGAAGCTTCTAATTTTTTATAATAAAAAAGTCTTACTTTTAGTCCTCGATTTCCCAGTATTATTCAATTTATCTTCGAGGCATCCCCTTTATTTTCGGTTGACAGGCTCTGGAGTGGCGTTTACATAAATTGGCCATTAGTACGATGGATGCCACTTTATAAGTTTCCTGTTATGTTTACCAAGATACATAGAAGAAAAATCTAAATGTCTCATTATAATAATGCAAATGGGAATCTATTTTGTTGGGAATATAATGCGGTAAGTGTCGTAAGCGAGAAACGAGAGGGATTGAAATTTTTTTCTTACAAGTTTGGTAATTTTTAGGGTTCCGTACCTCAAAAGAAAAAACGGAACCCTTATAAGATCACTTTACTGTCCATATGTTTGTCAAGACCCTTTATCTCGGAAACGTGTGGAGGTAGGTAGATATAGTAGGATAGGAGAGGAGTCTATGGTTCCAATTTCAACTCGATAGTTGAAATTAATACCATATACTCAAATCTACGGTCTCTTGAAGCTGTGAAAAAATTGAACTTCGAAGTTAACGAAAAAAAGAGTTAAGGTCGTTTATGTCGCAAAAAAACGTATATTTCGACACTCTCAAGGAAATCAAAATTGATAGAGTACTTCCCGTTGACCCAGAATCCTGAAATTTGGCATAGAGCAAGGTAGCTCAGGTATAGGAATAAATCTGAAAACTGTACATTGGTTGTTACGCACAACAAAAAAAAAATTGCGATTCGGAATAATCGAATTGAACTACTTAATATGGTGGCTTATACCTAAATACCTATATATAATATTCTGACTATAGGAAACGGCAGACGTTGTAAAGGTGGTGTTTGTGCGTCTGAGTTTGGTAAAGGTTGATTCTTATCCAGAAAAAGATCAAGAAGATAAAGCAAGCAGGCAAACTGAAATCACGGCGAGCACACCGGCAAGTTCCACGCACGCCTCAAAGAAATATCAGCATAATAGATAGGGCTGAAGCCTGCTAGGGCTGCGGTTCGAAAGAGTTACCGTGGCCCTGGAACGCAACTGAAGAAACATAGGTGGGTATTATTTATTTATTAAAACTTTACGCTCTAGTAATAAACACTGTACAAAGGTGGGCTTAATGCCTTAGGCATTTTTTTTAGTCAGTAAAAGTCTGACTCTTCCTCTCGCTTCACCCAGAGCGGAGGAGTTATGTAATGATTTCCCACTTCAAAAAAAGGCAGACAAAATTCTGTAAGGAAGGTATAGGAAAAGATTTCTTTCCTTTCAAGTGAAAAGAAATTCATGAGATAGGTTAAGACAATACAATTATGGCAAGAAGGTAAGCGAAGAGTGATATTGCGTACCGGAAAGATACACTTAAGCTTCTTTTTTTGTTGGTAGGCTCGCGCTTGGCTACTGTCTCGCCTGATGGAAACCTATGATGTGTTCGACTATGGAGCACGCTTGCCAAGAAGTAATCTATTCACTCTTGACTTAAAGATCCAGGTTGTAGCTCCCTCAGGTCGGGGGTTCGATTTCCACCCAAGACAAATGTTTGTGTGATGAGCACGATCATTTGTTCTGTGTCTGGGTGTAATTTATCTATAATATATAAGTATGTATGTTTATCAGTTGTCTAGTACCTACTCATAGTACAGTCTCTGCTTAGTCCCAAACTAAGCAGAGACTGTACTAGGTGGCGTTATGTGTAAGTTGTGGAATATTATTATTATTATAGCTAGCAGAAAACATAGACTCCGGCAGGGAATTCCACTCCTGGTAAGTACCCAGATAAGTAAGGTTATAAATTCGGTTTCAAAAAAAGTATCCTCTTACAAAGCTTTTTTATTATTGATAGGCTCGCGTTTGACCACTAAACTCGTTAAAAAATAAAAGGCCCGTTTTGACATTTGAGAAAGACCCTAGAATGTACTTGGAACGAAACTGAAAGAAATAATAAAATAATAATTAGGGGTACGGTGTAGTATTTTTCAATTTTAGCTATTTTAGTACTAGCTGCACTATACCGGAAAAGCCGCTAGGTTGTCAAAATACAAATATAAATAAGTTGTTACAAATGTATTAGTGTTCCTGTGTTCTGCCACAAAGTGGCATACAAATATTAATTAAATAAAATATTATTACGCCTACTGCATAAATTTAAGAATACCTATCCACTAATAAGTACTTATATTAAAAAAAAAAAATACAAATGTCAAAACGGACCGTTTATTTTTTGACAACTTTATTTCACCTGATGGTAAGCAATAATATGCCCGACCAGTACACCTGGCTAAAAGTAGCCTATTCACTCTTGATTTCAAAAACCCTGGTTACATAAAAAAATTCTGATGCGCATGCAAGTTCAATTTCCTTTCAAACGTATTCCGAGATCCGTGGCGGTCCGTTTTGATCATTATCATTTATAATTCGCTCAGATAGCGATCGGAGCTGTAAGCAATTTGACACCAAAATGTTAAGTTAGCCTGGGACATGGGTTTATCTCGATCTGGGAAGGGTTCCGATTTAACGATCGCGTAATAATACTAAATACCGTGTCGAATTAACAGCTTTGTAATTAACGGTTATAGGTGGATCGTAAATTCAGTATCTGCTTACAAACTGTTAGTCTAGGCTTGGAATTGTGTCAGCAAGTTTATAGTACTCATTCAGTTCCATACAGTATTACCAGGTTACACAACTTAACTTGTTCACTCTCTTATCTCAGCCGCCTTTCAATATCTTTCTTCCAAGCTTTCATAGTATGTGACATTAGCTTTATTCCTTTATAGTTGTTGCACTCAAGCACCAATCATCAGGTATGGCTTCTTTGGGATTGCCGCAATCCAATCCAAAGGCACTGGGTGGAATTGGCCATAGGTTTACGTAATTCCTATTCGCTAGAGAAGAAGTTTGCGCGCACTGACTACTACACTTTTCTCTCTGCTCAACTCTCCCACCCTTCCTTCTTATCTTATATCACACTTTCAATATCTGTACCTATTCTTCCCATGTTAAGAATCTGCGTTCTTCTAAAAATCTTCTACTGCTTTGTCCATCTCATACTTCTGATTTTATTCATTCTTCCTTTCATGTACAGTCCATACTTCTGTGGGATGCGCTTCCTCTCGACATTAGGACGGCCACCAGTCTGTGGAAGTTGCGGAATTATTTTCTACACAAATAGCGGATTGTCTCAAAAACCCCTTTCTTTTACTCTATATAAATATATATATGTAGGTATATATTATTTTAAATATATATGTATGTTTATTTATATGTATTTGAATCCCTGTTTTCTTTACTGGGGCCACGGGTAGTGTGAAAGTGAAACCCGGGGCCCTGGGATGAAGGCAAAGAAGGAACAGGAGTGGGGTATTAGTCAATAAAAGTCAGACACTATCTCGCGCTCCGACCAAGAGCGGGATTTGTTATAAGATAATTTTCCCACCCAATAAAAAAAAACCCTTTAATCATTTCTTTTTTGTATGCACCTGCCATGTTTTCTCTTCACCACCCTAGGTTGACTGGTAGATAATTCTAAGTCTAAGGCATTAAGTCCACCTGTGTACCTTTGTGTAGCATGAAGTTTTAATTAATAAATAAAAAATACATGGGCGAAAGTTTGTACCAATGTATATTTGTTAGTTCTTCACGCTCGAACGGCTGAACGGGTTTTGATGCAATTCGGTCCTCGTATCCCAAGGGAACATACTCCTGCCCCCCTAGCCAAGTTACAACCGTTTCGTTTCGATTCTCTTTTCGTTGATCGCCTCGAATCGGCCACGCCTCCGATTCCTTTGTTCTGACGTCACCTTGGCTAGGGGGGCTGGGATAAAAAGTTATATTTGCTATTCAAGGATGTGGTCTACCCGTGTGCCAAATGTCGTCCAAATTCATTCTGCCAATTGAGCGTCAAGAGGTAAGTAAGAAAGGTACACACATGTATACAAACTTTTGCCTTTATAATATTAGTATGACAATGTCGTGTCTAGTCGCTCACGGCATTTCAGCGATACCGAGGTCTGTGGCAATGTAGCAATGCCCCGATACAATTGACAGATGACATGGAATCCATTGCATAAATCGCTTCTCAGAATACACATCACACGGCCTACACCATAACATTGTCACCTTACCAAGAATGATTAGTGTTGTACAGTGCCAGCGCAGGGCCTGTAGCATATTCTACCAAGGGGCCCGCTAAATTTATTTTTAATTTAATTTGGATTTGATTATGATTAAATATTGATTAATTTTATTTTAGTGTTGGTTTGATTTGAATTTAATTTGATTTAATTTTAATATAACTTTAATGTTCAATTTTATATACATGTAGGTATTGGTCACATTTTTTACTGTAATGGCATGTACTAAGAGTTCGCATGTACTGAATTTCAATTTTACATACTCTTTTATATTGTGTGGAAAATGTTGTTGGTTGTGCATTTATTAAATTGTATAATTTACTGTATAAAATCGTAATGTATCAACGTTTGTTTTCCCAAATGAATAAAATAAATAAAACCCTTTCAACTTATTTTTCTCACAGGGCACAGGGCCCTCAGGTAGCGATAGCCCCATTGCTTACATTTTCTGTATTGATATTCCGGAATCGGTTAGATATTGTATGATACAGGAGGTATCCCGAGCTGTTTTTGTACGTCCGACCGGGGCCTCTGATGCGCGGGCCCCTAGCATTTGCTACTCTTGCTACGTGACTAATCCGGCACTGATCCTGTACCTTTTAATCTTTGACCATTTGTTAAAATGTGATCTATTCGTGTTTCAGTCGAGAAATCGAGATGGTGTGATTAGATTTCGTGATAGATTGCTTCATATTTAGCTTTCCGTGTGTCGGGTTCAGGAATTATTGCGACTGTACCGCGTCAATCGTAGGTGGTTATGTGACGTCATGGAATAGAAGGTTTTAGCCAGATATTTAGGATTTATGTTTAATGGACGCATCGTTTTAAGGCTTCTCACAAGGTGGACTGATGACCTTGTGAGGGCCATGGGAATCTGATGGATGCGAGACGCACAGGCCCCTCTTGTTTGCCTTTGTGGTCACTCTTGTAATTCAAATTTCTTCGTAATAATAGTTTTGTTGTGTAACCATCCTAAAATTTAAAAGAGTGTAGATCCTTGCACGTTCTTCTCCACAGAGATCTACGCTTTGGAACGTGCAACTTAGCTTTTTAGGGTTCCGTACCTCAAAAGGAAAAAACGGAACCCTTATAGGAGGATCACTTTGTTGTCCGGCTGTCTGTCTGTCAAGACCCTTTATCTCGGGAACGCGAGAAGGCATCGAGTTGAAATTAAAACCATATACTCAACTCTGCGGTCCCTTGAAGTTGTGAAAAAATCAAACTTCTGAGTTAACGAAAAAAAAGATACGGCCGTTTAAGTCGCAAAAAACGAATATTTCGACACTCTCAAGGGAATCAAAATTCATAGGGTATTTCCCGTTGACCTAGAATCCTGATAATTGGCATAAAGCAAGGACTCATAGCAAAAAAATAGGGAAAAATCTGAAAACAGTAAATTTGTAGATACGTCACAAAAAAAAAACTTTTTTTGCGATTCGGAAAAATCTTCGTAACTCAATTCGGGAATTGAACTGTTTTCATAGGTAAGTTTGTGCACAGTGCGCGAGTCCGACTCGCACTTGCCCGGTTTTTTTTTTGACTGACCGACATTTTGTCAATTCGGAAGTGCCTTTAAATGGTATATTTGAAATAAACGTTTCTGATTTCTGAATTGGTTGCGAACCGTATGGCGAATTTATGGCAAGTTGCGTAGTTTTTCTAGTTTGCTCATAGTTTGGAACGCCTAATTTTAGAGTGGCCAACTTATTATTTTGAACGTACGTATATCTGACTCTGTAAGTTTATAAATCTCACGAGATTGTAAACTCTTTTTTCTCGATAAGATATGAATTTATTGCAAATTTTGGAATTTTGATGATATTTAGAAATGGTCTGACCGCAATATATCGAGATTTTGTAATCTGGCTGGATTTATTATAAACCAACGGTCTTTGCATTAATACGGTGACATATCCACATATTATGACGCGTAGTACTTGCAGACTGCCATTTATTGTTTTGGACAACCAACTACAAGGTTCAAAGTCCAAAAAGTTGAATGTCAGCATTTAAGTATTAAAAAAACTACTACTAAGTTATTACTGCGCTATAATAGGGTTTCGAAAGGTTCTGGAGTGGCGACCGCGTACCAGAAGACACAGTGTTGGAAGGCCCCCTACAAGGTGGACCGATGACCTGGTGAAGGTTGCGGGAATCCGATGGATGCGAGACGCACAGGACCGTTCGTTGTGGTGACATTTAGGGGAGGCCTATGTCCAGGAGTGGACGTCTATCGGCTGAAATGATGATGATGATGATGAATAGGGTTTCGTTCCTGATATATAACTAATAAATTGTACGGAAACCTTCGTATGCGAGTCACAAAGTCACACTTGACTGGTTAACCATTTTTTTTGGGTTGGAAATCCAATGACTTTTCCCGCTCTTGGCCGGTGCGAGAGGTGTGTCAGACTTTTACCCAATTAAAACCCACTCCTATTCCTTCTTTGCCTTCGTTCCAGGGCCTCGGGGTACACTTTCGCACAACCCATGGCCCCAGTAGGCTTCGAACCTGCTGGGAACCTACGGTTTGCTGACATCTCTTTGAGGCGCGCGTGAAACATTACGCGCCGTCGACGTTTCGAGCTCGGTCCGGACGGTTACCGGACGGCCGGACGGCGAGCTACCCATTGCTCACCGTCCCGTTCCCTTACGCGTGCAGCCGCCTCCATCGCACCGGTTAACCATAACAGGTTAATTTGTTGCCCAGAAGATATTTATTTATTTATTTTTTTTATTGGCCAACCAACAATCGTATACACTGAGACATACAAAAAATAAATAAACTACAATCTAGATTAGTGTTACAATTTCTTATAGGTTAGCACTACATGCCCCATAAAAGTAGAAACTACATGCTACGAGTACCTACCTACTTAATACATAATAAAACTAAAAACAAGAGCAAAACATTAGAAACCAAAATTAAAATTGAAATTACAAATTAAATATTAAAATTATAACTAAAATAGAAGTCCAAACTGAAATTGAAAGTAATATGAAATTAAAAATTGAATCAAGATTAAAATCACTTTACAAATTAAAATTGATCAAAATATTATATTATTATGTTTACAATATCAATTCACAAATTGCTGCTAATAATTCTGTGGAACTTGCCGAATGAATCGAAATGCACGTCGACAAGATCGCTGCAGCTGTTTAACAGTTTACAAAGCCGTGGGACGACAGAGCTTGTGCCGAGTACTGTTCTACGAGGAGGAGGGTACAAAGGAGTAACAGGAGCACGAGGGAGTCTAGCAGGAGCCCTAAACCGAAATTTACTTAGTAATTGGGGACAATCAATTTTACTCCGGAGTATTTTGTATAAGAAAATAGTATCGGCCATTTTTCTACGTTTCTCCAATGATAGCATCCTAAAATGGGAAAGCCTGGCCTCATATGACCTCTTTCTTTTAGCGATTCCGCTGGCATAAGCTAAATGCCATAGGAATCTCTTTTGTAATCGTTCCAATCTTAGGTTGTGCGTAGCATAGTGAGGTCTCCAGATCGTACTGCAGTATTCCAAGATACTTCGAACAATACTGTTGTAAAGCAAAATCTTGGTACTACTGCGCTTAAAACCGGCAACATTCCTGATAACAAAACCAAGCATTCTAGAAGCCTTTTTAATTACATTTTCGACGTGAGGTACAAATGTAAGTGCACTATCGAAAATAACGCCCAAATCTCTCAATTGAGTCACTTCTTGGATAACACTAGCGCCAACATGGTACTCACTAGCTGTCACTGTTTTTTTCCGGGTGAATTTCACGTGAAAACACTTTTTGACGTTCAATGCCATTCCATTGTCACTACACCATTGAACTAACGAATCAACATCGCTCTGAAGAAGTTCAGTATCATCGTTAGATTTAATAACCCTGGAAAATTTTAGATCATCTGCATACATGTAACATTCTGAGAATTTGAGGCAGTGTGGGATATCGTTAGCGAAAACATTAAACATAACCGGACCGATATGCGAGCCCTGAGGTACCCCCGAAGTGGCTATCTAGGTTTCAGATTGGAAGCCATTAACTGCAACAAAGCAGGGTCGATTTTCTAGATACGACTTCAGCCAGGAATAAAGTGTACCAGTAATTCCGTACGCAGCAAGCTTCGACATAAGCATATGGTGAGGAACACGGTCAAAGGCTTTGCTGAAGTCTGTATAAATTACGTCGACCTGCATGCCAAAGTCAATGGCATCCGTCAACATTTCCGTAAAGGTTGCTAAGTTAGTGCTAGTTGACCTGGAGCCCACGAAACCGTGTTGAGAATCGTTCAAGTAGAGTTTAAAATGTGTCTGAATGTATGGACAAATAAGAGACTCAAAAACCTTAGCCAAAGTTGACAATATAGAGATGGGTCTATAATTACAAATGTGATCCTTCTCATCGCTTTTATAAATCGATATCAACACAACTATTGTTTCAACTTATTTAAAATATTTTAAAGTAATGATAATAATGCATAATTTTCGGCAAGATTTTATATTATAAACAGCAGAATATTAAGATCGTAATATAAAAAAAAAGTAAAAAAGTAAAACCCGACTACGACAAAAAAAAAAAAACGGCACTGAAAAAGTATGAAACCAGATTTTCATTTCAGGACAAAAAGAAAAGCCGCAGTCACACGTTATAGGTACCAACCGAAACACTTTAATAACGTGTGACTACGGCTTTTCTTTTTGGGTTTTACTTTTTTTTATTTAAACTATTTTGGTGTTAATTTAACTGTTTCCGCCTTCACCGCGGTGGAGGTATTCCCAACTTATGTTATTATTTCTATTTGCGCACGATGTTTTATCTGCTAGGAGGTGCCATATTGAATATTAGCGAAGTGTTATTAACAAGTGAAGTCCTTTTAAATGATACCAAACACGACGTATTTATCTTTTTTTTAACACAAATCTTTTTGCCCACTAGAAGGCGCCACATTGAATTTTGATGATATTTTTTGATAAGTACCAGTGAAGCCCTTTCAGATGATATCAAACACGGTGTATTTATCTTAACATTTTTTTTAACACATGACTTTTTGTCCGCTTGAGGGCGCCATTATCGAGTTTTGTTTTTCCAATAAGTAGATTAGGAGCTATGAGGGAACAGATGAACATACTCACATACATACATAGCCTGTCAAAATCATAACTCTTCTTTGGCTTTGCCGTAGTCGGGTAAAAATGCTATAACAACCACCAACAATATTCTGATCTGACAAATTAATGCATTCTACTCTATTTATAAGAGTTTGAAATCAAAATGGTTACAGTAACTATTAAGTTCCCGAAAGAGACCTAACCATTGTTCTCACAACCGCAGATGTGTCCACACGGTTACAAAATCTTATCTCCAACAATTCTTTGGCACCCGTCATCAAAGCCGGCGCCCGTCACAATGTCACTTCAGGTGTATAATCAAAGCATCAAGTTGTCAGTAGTCCTTCGTCACGCCAACACTGAACTTTCATCTCCTAATGACGTCATGCGCCCCTTTTCACAGACTTTCAATTAGCTGGAGTGACAGCGTGAAGAGGCTGGCGACGTTTTGCAAGCCACGTAGGCGAACGTCGTAAAGGAGCACGCAGACAAGCGCGAAGCGACAACGGTACGAGGGTTACTGTTGATAGAATTTTTTCTACGGTGACGGAATAAGGGTGAGCCTTAAGAACGATTCATATCGAAAATTCAACGAAGGGGTTTCAAAATTTTTTTACTGTTCGTCTTATTTATATTGCCACTAGCTTCTGCCAGCGGTTTCGCTCGCGTGAAAGTAGGTTTCTCCATATAAACTTTGGACCATTGCGGAATGCTCCATACAAACTTCCACCCCCCATTTTAGGGGAGTGGGGGGTTAGAAGAGACAAAAAGTAGCCTATGTCACTCTCGATCCCTTCAACTATCTTCACGTAAAAAAAAGCCCGACTGCGTAAAAAATAACTTTAGATAAAAACTAAAAAGAAAAAAAAACAAGTTCAGTCCAGTAGCGTAAAAACCAATTTAAATAAAACAAATAATAAATTCTAATACGGAACGTATTGACTGCAACAGCCGGGACCCATTAGAAGAGATGATTTTAGTCTGGATTATTTTAATAGGTCCCGACTGTCGCAGTACATAGGCTTACTAAAATTAATGTCTTTTAACTTTGCCGTAGTGTGAAAAAAGGCTACATACCGTCGCGTTCCGTGTGTGGGGACCCTTAATGCTTAAAATGTAAATGGGTTGGACGACGGAGATGTGACATGTTCCAAAGTATTGTGTTAAGAGTAAACTTGTTATTCTTCTCGAACTTTAAGAGATGTGTCTCGTCAATAATATGGAGATATAGATCGTCTACGCAAATTGTGTATGTGGTAGCATCGCTGCGCTTGCCGTGTGGGCATGACCGACGGCATGAAAGAAGATCCTACTTAGTTTTAGTATATTTTTCGGCGGCTGGGGCGCGAGGATGTCCGTTCCCTCACGCGTGCGGCCGCCTTCTTCGCTAGCATTACTGGTTCGCTGAAGGAGGCAGCCGCCGCCCATTCTCCTTCGCTCCAGGCCATGGTCTGAACCAGGGCCCGGCGCGAGAGGTCACCATCGATCGCTCCCACGAGAACATGGCGGAGGCGGTGCTCCGCCAAAGCGGGGCACACCACCACTGTGTGCTCCACCATGTCCTACGGGTGGTCCGCAAACACCAGGGCTGCGGGATTGTTCGAAAGAGTCACCGTCCTTGGAATCCAAAGGGAAACTGAAGGAAGACGCTCTCTGTCGTTCCACCCAGAGAGGAAGAAGTTATTTGTTGATTTCCCTGCAAAAAAAATAAAAGCATATACAAATACCCGCGTTGGTGAGATAGAATTAACTGTAACGTTACTGGATTGATTTTTCTAGAGCCTCAGAATAGATTGGAAGTTTGAATCAAAAATGTGAACCCAATCGAATTCTGTGAATTGTTTGTTTTTTACACTTTTGTGAAAATTTACAGCCAACTGTCAATCAATTTTATTCCACAGACTAGCTGACCCAGCGAACTTTTTACCGCCTAACAATCAATAAATGTAATCTTTCTATATAGTCAACCGATTGCGATGAAAGAAAGCTTGAATAATATATCAAGTTACACACAATTTTTTTTAATGTATAAAAGTTATCTACATACATTGATATCGTACATTTTATGTGATGCAAAAAACTTTTACAGATTTATAATAATAATATATTTATTTGCTAAAAACATGATAAACAAGATGGTAAAAATGTTTTGCTAAGTTCAGCATGTAAATATTTGGTATGTACATAGTATACAGAGATATTTGTCAACACATAATTACCGACTATTTTTTTGGCATTAAAGTTTGGTATTATATGCATTCCAGCGTCCCGAACAAGCCGGATTCAAGGTAATACAGAAGATCGAGGAGTATAACCTGCCTCTATGCTTAGTGTTCGTGGACTACGAGAAAGCTTTTGATTCGATCGAGACTTGAGCTGTACTGTAATCTCTCCAACGGTGCCAGATTGACTATCGGTACATCGAAGCGCTGAAGTGTTTGTACGAGAACGCTACAATGTCAGTCCGACTTTAGGGACGGACCTCGAAACCTATCCTTCTGCAGCGGAGTGTGAGGCAGGGAGACTTCATTTCTCCGAAACTGTTTACGGCTGTAATGGAGGATGTCTTCAAGGTTCTGGACTGGAGTGGACTAGGCATTAATGTCAATGGCGAGTACATCACTCACCTTTAGTTTGCCGACGATATAGTAGTCATGGCTGAGACTACGGAGGAGCTCAGTACAATACTCGATGACCTTAGTAGAGCTTCCGAAAGAGTGCGTCTTAAAAGTCAAGTTTAAATTGACAAAAAAAATTGATTTGTAAAAGTGTTTTTAAAAAACCTACTTGCAAAATAAATATCATTTATCATTAAAATGAATATGGACAAAACCAAAGTCATGGTAAATAACCATGTAGCACCCACTCCGATCAAGATCGGAGACTGCACTCGAAGTTGTAGACGATTACGTTTACCTAGGACAGACAATCCAGTTGAGTAGGTCTAACTTTGAGAGAGAGATCAATCGTCGAATCCGACTCGGTTGGGCAGCGACCACAGTGTCTCAAGACGAAAGTCTATGACCGTGCATGTTGCCAGTGATGATAACATATATGTGGCACTGAAACATGGTCGCTTACAATGGGCCTCATCAGAAAGCTTACAGTCACCCAAAGGGCAATGGAAAGGGCTATGCTCGGAGTTTCCTTGCGTGATTGCATAAAGAATGAAGATATCCGCAGGAGAACCAAGGTCGCCGACATAGCCCGAAGAATCGCCAAACTAAAGTGGCAGTGGGCAGAGCACATTGCTCGTAGAACGGATGGTCGATGTTTCTAGAGTGGCGACCGTGCACCGGAAAACGAGCGTTGGAAGGCCTCCCACAAGGTGGGCCGACGACCTGGTGAGAGTCGCGGGAATGCGGTGGATGCGAGACGCACAGGATCAGTCGTTGTGGCGACGCTTGGGGGAGGCCTATGTCCAACAGTGTATGTCTTTCGGCTGAAATGATGATGATTATATGCATAGATAGATGTATGTACGTTATTTGACTTGGATAAACTCAGCCGTGTCAACTTGTCTTTGTAATCTTTGTTTTAACGTAAAATTCATCAAAGAAAACTTTCGTTCAACTTCTACATCTAAGGTGTAAACGAAAGAAATCGTCGAGTAACTCCATTAAAATGGCGCCGACGATTTTAATTACTGTGCCCTACATTTGGGGCGGTGATCAAAAGCCGGCTGTGCCTTAATGAGTGTGTGGACCGACCCTAACGAGAAAAAATTGTTTCGTACATGTTGCCGGTGCTTTTGGGTGCTGGGGCACTTTAGGTTATATCTGATTTGGTTTATCATTCGATTTAAGTTGAAGTGTTCAGCCAAGTTTTTTTTTAAAACTATTATTATAAATTTAAAAAATCTAATTGAGTCAAATGGAAGTAAAATAAATAAATAAAATTAAATTGAAATATATAATTATTTTTTAATACGTTTATAAAAGCTATCGGAGAAGGGTCCGTATTCTGTAAACCATAGTCTTTCACTTCTGTTATTCTTTTGTTAAGAGTGGGTTATATATTTGTGCTACTAATTTTAAGGATTTTTTGTATTTTTTTTAATATGTAACAGTTTTTTGTCCCTAATAAAAATAAAATAAAAAACAGGTTTCACGTCGTCGTCAAGCACGCCTGAAAGAGATGTCAGCCAAAGAGACGAGTACCACTAGGGACAATTGTTCGAAAAAGTTACCGTGGCCCTGGAATGGAAAGGGCAATTGAAAGAACACGAGTGGTGAAGTTATGTAACTTCCTACCTCAAAAAAAGTCATTTTCTGCACGTCTGATTGGTAGTACAACATACAAATATAATTCATATTTTGTACCTTGAATATAAAAAACAATTATGATTTTAAAACACTTATGAGATTAAGCATTGCCATACAATGTGGCAATGCCGCTAGCCTTTTGGGCACACTTCCAGTCGACAGCGATGCGGAGGAGTTTTATGACGCCATATTTTAGTTAGGAGTAGCCTTTAGTGTTGTTTGTTTCGCCATATTGTTTTAATTAGTTAAGTGTTTTTGAAATAATTGTGTAAATATATTTCCATATTAAATTGAAAACTCTATAAATATAAAAGAAGAAACTGACTGTCTGACATATCAACTACGGACTAGGAGCGTGAAATTTGGCACAATTTATTTATTTATTAAACACTTTACGTAAAGAGAAGTGAAATTAAATCAATGAAATACGTTATTCCAAGACTTTCTACATGTACAGTCACGTGCAATAAGATATATACATTGTCACCTTTTTTACTCGTATCTATTCTAACTTCTCCTATTCAAGAATTATGTGTACGACTATTTGTTCTAAATTACCAATTTGATGGTTTCGTAATTTTATAGCTATTTGTCGTACACTTATTTCTTAAATAGGAGAAGTTAAGATAGATTTAAAATGTGACAATGTATAAAATAATCTTATTGCTCGTGACTGTATATGTCAGTCAGTCAGTTTCTCCTTTTATATATATAGAACGAAAGATATACTAATAAATCCTCATTTTTAATAACGGAAACAGTATGCTTTGCAAATGACAGATTATGACGTATGCCTGCAACGCACCAATGCCCGCCTTTGACTAGCGACGTGGTAAACTAATGAGTTAAAATGAATGAGTGATGTGCGAAACATGTTAACGAGAGAATACATGATCCATTATGATGAGATTTACGAGTATCTAACTTTTACTGCGGCTTCGTTCTCGGTTTCTCGATTCCAATATACCTAGCTAGAATACGGCGAGATTCTTAATTCTTTATTGTTAACCATAACAACTTACAATATAAGTGGATAATAGAGTTCTAGTACGTTGGTGAGCTTAACTCAAATTTAAGTTTTCTTCCAGCAAACCATTGAGTGATAGAGAGAGATCACAATAGAGGGTAGGATCAGTGTGCAATTTTAGAATTACAAATAATACGAATAAAATAAAACATTAGTTGACACTTCGCGTGACCCAAGGGCTGGCTTTTACCTCGGTCAGAGATTGAGCATTGCCATACAACGTGGCAATGCAGCCAGCCTTTTGGGCACACTTCCAGTCGACAGCGATGCGAAGGAATTTTATGACGCCATATTTTAGGTAGTAGTTTTTGCCTTTAGTGTATATATAGTTTTAATTAGTTAAGTGTTTTTACTGACAAGTCATTTATATAAAATAAAACCTACATAAATATACCTACATAATTATATATATACAAGCATACTTATATATTATATATATTTGTTCATTGTGAAAGGAAATGCTCTTTAATTTTCCTCTTGAAGACATCCAAAGAAGGGCTGTCACCTAGGGAGTGTGGGAGGGAGTTCCACAGATGCACTGCAGTGGCAGAGAAGGAGCCATCATAACGGCTGGAAGTTTGAAATGGAGAATGAAGAAGTATGGAGTAGATTGACGATGATACAATTTTGTTTCTTTTTTCAAAGTTAAAGATTTATTAGCAGATAAATATGGTTACAAAAGTTCTTATAATGGTAGTATAATAGTAGCTAACTAGATTCAACATAAATATAATGACTTGCAAAATTTTAGTATAGATAATATTAGATCATTTAGATTTAAACAGGGGCCTTACTATGATGTGTTCAAATGTCAGTCGTGTGAGTGAGAAAAAGGGATGAAGCTATACACCCTATATACCACTAGTTTTTAATTAGTACAAATATTTAAAGGGCTTATTAGAAAAGGTCTTGTTATTATTTAAGTAAAGTCTCAATAAATAATATTATTATACATCACAGTTATTAACGTTTGTTTATATCCCAAAATGTCACTCAATTTATGGAAATATTGTACAGAAACATTGATTATCAGTGATAGGAATAGCTAGTGCCTATTTGCCTAAACTTCGAAGAACAGAGACAAGAAACGGAGACTTCCTTAGGACTAATTTTTTTCCGATACATCTGTCCCGGAATTTCGATACAACACTTAAATACATTTTAAAAAATGTGTTATTTGGAATAAGTAATTCGTCTATATTTACCTAAAGTTTGCGACTAGATATATCATAATAAATAACATGCACAGTCGTTACAACCATAAAACTTTCTGAATTTTTTTGTTGGAGAACTTTTTGTAAATGACTTGTTGATACACAATGAATCACAATATTTGTATAAGAAGCCGTACACGTTTCGAAGTAAATATCTTCTTTCTAGCTCACTCTAGGTGTCTCTACGTTTAATGAGATTTGTAAAGTTCAAGTATAATAAAAGGCATTTTGTCTTTAAAATAATAAAACGGTATTTTTTTATCATTTTAGCATTCTCTATAGTAGAAAGAATTTATCATTTAAAAAAAAGTATTTAAAATAAATAAATAATTCATTTATTTGCCAGAATGTATGTATACAAAGTGTCTTAATATCAAAAATCTTAATATTAATGAGGTCCCTTTACATTCTACCATTATACATGATGTACAAATATTTGGTCACAAATGAAAATACAAATACCTTTTTTTCTTTCATCTTAATGAAATATATTTCTAAAGTAAGTATGTTTAAAATTGTGCTTGATATTAAAATAATTGTATAATAATTGTATCACATTGTTAGTAACAAACTTAAACTCAAAAAAATTTTAAAAACATGATTAATTTAATCTTTATTGAACCGAAAGTACAATACGGCCGTGCGCGCACTGCCTTGCGTTTTTCTAACGCATAATCTGTGAAGTATGGAGTCTCATAGAAGTGCGCGCACTGCCGTGAAATAAACGCATGCGGTAGAATCACCGTTGGCCTCTCGCTGCAAATTTGCGGTGAATCTACCGCAAATATTTTTGTATCGTATAGAGATCTAGGAAGCGCCGCGCACTGCCGCGAAACTAACGCACGTTTTAACCGACTTCAAAAAAAAAGGAGGAGGTTATCAATTCGGTTGTATTTTTTATCATCATTTTTTTATGTTTGTTACCTCAGAACTCCGTCGTTTCTGGACCGATTTGCAATATTTTTTTTCCCATATGAGATATGCTTCCAGATTAGTCCCAATTTTTTAAAAATCTAGTTCTGATGATGGAATCCATGAGGAATCAAGGGAACTCCTCAAATATTATGCATTTACAGTCAAAAAGTAACATTTGATGAAGTGGAACTGATGAAGAAGACCAGAAATGGTCAACGGAACTTCATACTCACATAGATATCACAATGAAGATAGTTAAGCGACTATGAAAATACAAATAAATGAATAGTTCTGAATAGTTACGTTGAAAATAGTATCATCGAAGTGATCTGATGATGATGATGGAGCCGGAAGGTGGAAGGTAGACACAGGAACTTCATAATAAAACAATGTAACTTAGCAGTGTTTGGGTTAATTAGAATTGTCATGTGAAATAGGCACTCTGTTTATAAGTGTATCGCAGCTAAAAAGTGTTAAATAAAAACTTTTACGAAAATAAAATAACCGTCTTCACTAAAAAACAACACTAATAAAAATAAAAAACACTAATAAAAATTATATTAGTGTTAATACCGAGAAACCCCGACTTCCGAAATTAAAGTTATTTTGATCCTTTGTGTTTTTTTTTTAGTGAAGTCGGTTATTTTTTTTTTTAAGTTTTTGTCATTCGAACTCCGGCTGTGGTGCTCACATGTCATGGTTATGTTGCACTTCATCAAATGTTACTTTTTGACTGTAAATGCTTTTTTTTTTTGTAGGTTGGAAAATCATCTAATGACAAATCGCGCTCTTGGGCGGAGCGAGAAATAGTGTCAGACTTTTACTGACTAAAAACCCACTCCTGTTCCTTCTTTGCTTTCATTCCGGGGCCCCGGGCTTCGCTTTCACACTACCCGTGGCCCCAGTAGGCTTTGGCCCTACTGGGCCCCTACGATTTGCTGACATCTCCCTGAGGCGCGCGTGGAACAATGCGCGCCGTCGACGACTTGGGCTTGGTCCGGACAGTTACCGGACGGTCGGACGGCAAGCCACCCATTACTCGCCGTCCGCAAGCCCGCGACTACGGTGGCCGGAAATCGGGATCGGAATCCCGGCGGCGGTTAGGGCGTGAGGACCGTTGCCTCACGCGATCGGCCGCCTCCTTTGCTAGCATTACTGCTTCGCAGAAGGAGGCGACCGCTTGCCACATCTCCTCACTCTGGACCATGGCCTGTACCAATGCCCGGCGCGAAAGATCACTGCCGCCAATCGACCCCACGAGGACACGGCGTTGCTCTGCCCAGGCGGGGCACACCTCTACCGTATGCTCAACCGTGTCCTCCGGACGGTCCACACAATGGCGGCACCCAGGCGTTTCTTCCGCACGAATTCGGTGCAGGAACCTCCCGAACTTACCATGTCTGGTGAGGACCTGCGTCATGCGGTAGGTAAGGACGATGTGGTCTTTCCAGCCACTCCTCAAAGAGGGGACTTACCGCCATAATTGTGGCGTGCCCAGACTGTAAATGCTTAAGTTCTCGATGAAAATACCAAAATCACTATAAGGTGGCCTATAATTTTTGAGGAGTAGGTACCCTCGATTCCTCATGGATCCCATCATCAGAACTGGATTTTTCCTATAAAGGCAAAAAAATTTAGCAAATCGGTCCTTATACGACGGAGTTCTGAGGTAACAAACATAAAAAAAAATGATGATAAATAAAAATCTTTTTCCAAAAAAATACAACCGACTTCAAAGTAAAAAAAAACACTGAAAAGTGCAAAATAATTTTAATTTCGGAAGTCAGTGTATCTATAATAGTCTTGTCTCTTCGTTATTTAACACCGACTTCCGGAATTAAACTTATTTTGCACTTTTCAGTGTTTTTTTTACTTTGAAGTCGGTTGTATATATTCTACCGCACGGTAGAATAAACGCACCGCATTCCACGCGCACGGCCTTAGTTCTTCTGTTCCTGTTACGTCCCTATTCCGTTCTTATTTCCAAAAATAATCCGTTCCTATTCTGTTCCTACTCCGTCCCTATTCCGTTCCCATAGCGTTCCTAATCCGTTCATAATCCGTTCCTAGTCCGTTCCTAGTCCGTTCCTATTCCGTTCCTATTCTGTTCCTACACCGTCCCTATTCCATTCATAATCCGTTCCTATTCCGTTCCTATTCCGTTCCTATTCTGTTCCTATTCCGTTCCCATAGCGTTCCTAATCCGTTCATATTCCGTTCCTAGTCCGTTCCTATTCCGTTCCTATTCTGTTCCTATTCCGTTCCCATAGCGTTCCTAATCCGTTCATAATCCGTTCCTAGTCCGTTTCTATTCCGTTCCTATTCTGTTCCTACACCGTCCCTATTCCGTTCCTAATCCGTTCATAATCCGTTCCTAGTCCGTTCCTATTCCGTTCCTATTCTGTTCCTACACCGTCCCTATTCCGTTCCTAGTCCGTTCCTATTCCGTTCCTATTCTGTTCCTACACCGTCCCTATTCCGTTCCTAATCCGTTCCCATAGCGTTCCTAATCCGTTCATAATCCGTTCCTAGTCCGTTCCTATTCCGTTCCTATTCTGTTCCTATTCCGTTCCCATAGCGTTCCTAATCCGTTCATAATCCGTTCCTAGTCCGTTCCTAGTCCGTTCCTATTCCGTTCCTATTCTGTTCCTACACCGTCCCTATTCCGTTCCTAATCCGTTCATAATCCGTTCCTATTCTGTTCCTACACCGTCCCTATTCCGTTCCTAATCCGTTCATAATCCGTTCCTAGTCCGTTCCTATTCCGTTCCTATTCTGTTCCTACACCGTCCCTATTCCGTTCCTAGTCCGTCCCTATTCCGTTCCCATAGCGTTCCTAATCCGTTCATAATCCGTTCCTATTCTGTTCCTACTCCGTCCCTAATCCGTTCATAATCCGTTCCTAGTCCGTTCCTATTCTGTTCCTACACCGTCCCTATTCCGTTCCTATTCTGTTACTACTCCGTTCCTATTCCGTTCCTAATCCGTTCATAATCCGTTCCTAGTCCGTTCCTATTCCGTTCCTATTCTGTTCCTACTCCGTTCCTATTCCGTTCCTATTCTGTTCCTAATCCGTTCATAATCCGTTCCTAGTCCGTTCCTATTCCGTTCCTATTCTGTTCCTATTCTGTTCCTACACCGTCCCTATTCCGTTCCTAATCCGTTCATAATCCGTTCCTAGTCCGTTCCTAGTCCGTTCCTAGTCCGTTCCTATTCTGTTACTACTCCGTTCCTATTCCGTTCCCATAGCGTTCCCAATCCGTTCATAATCCGTTCCTAGTCCGTTCCTAATCCGTTCATAATCCGTTCCTAGTCCGTTCCTATTCCGTTCCTAATCCGTTCATAATCCGTTCCTAGTCCGTTCCTAGTCCGTTCATAATCCGTTCCTAGTCCGTTCCTAACCCGTTCCTAATCTGTTCATGATCCGTTCCTATTCTGTTTCTACTCCGTTCCTATTCCGTTCCCATAGCGTTCCTAATCCGTTCATAATCCGTTCCTAGTCCGTTCCTAATCCGTTCATAATCCGTTCCTAGTCCGTTCCTAACCCGTTCCTAATCTGTTCATGATCCGTTCCTAGTCCGTTCCTATTCCGTTCCTATTCTGTTCCTACACCGTCCCTATTCCGTTCCTAATCCGTTCATAATCCGTTCCTAGTCCGTTCCTATTCCGTTCCTATTCTGTTCCTACTCCGTTCCTATTCCGTTCCTAGTCTGTTCCTAGTCCGTTCCTATTCTGTTCCTAATCCGTTCATAATCCGTTCCTAGTCCGTTCCTATTCCGTTCCTATTCTGTTCCTACACCGTCCCTATTCCGTTCCTAATCCGTTCATAATCCGTTCCTAGTCCGTTCCTAGTCCGTTCCTAGTCCGTTCCTATTCAGTTACTACTCCGTTCCTATTCCGTTCCCATAGCGTTCCTAATCCGTTTATAATCCGTTCCTAGTCCGTTCCTAATCCGTTCCTAATCTGTTCATGATCCGTTCCTAGTACGTTTCTATATTCTACTATTCCGTACCCATAGCGTTCCTAATCCGTTCATAATCCGTTCCTAGTCCGTTCCTATTCCGTTCCTATTCTGTTCCTACACCGTCCCTATTCCGTTCCTAATCCGTTCATAATCCGTTCCTAGTCCGTTCCTATTCCGTTCCTATTCTGTTCCTACACCGTCCCTATTCCGTTCCTATTCCGTTCCTATTCTGTTCCTACTCCGTTCCTATTCCGTTCCTAATCCGTTCATAATCCGTTCCTAGACCGTTCCTAGTCCGTTCCTATTCCGTTCTAATCCGTCCCTATTCCGTTCACATAGCGTTCCTAATCCGTTCATAATCCGTTCCTATTCTGTTACTACTCCGTCCCTATTCCGTTCCTAATTCGTTCATAATTCGTTCCTAGTCCGTTCCTATTCCGTTCCTATTCTGTTACTACGGATTAGGATCATAATCCGTTCCTAGTCGGTTCCCATAGCGTTCCTAATCCGTTCATAATCCGTTCCTAGTCCTAGTAGTTATTTTACACTTTGATTTTTTTTTACTATCTATTTTTTACTATCTTCATTGTGATATCTATGTGAGTATGAAGTTCCGTTGACCATGTCTGGTCTTCTTCATCAGTTCCACTTCATTAAATGTTACGTTTTGACTGTAAATGCTTAAGTTCTCGATGAAAATGCCAAAATCACTATAAGGTGGCCTATAATTTTTGAGGAGTAGGTACCCTCGATTCCTCATGGATCCCATCATCAGAACTGGATTTTTCCTATAAAGGCAAAAAAAAATTAGCAAATCGGTCCATAAACGACGGAGTTCTGAGGTAACAAACATAAAAAAAATGATGATAAAAAATACAACCGAATTGATAACCTCCTCCTTTTTTTTGAAGTCGGTTAAAACGTGCGTTAGTTTCGCGGCAGTGCGCGGCCCTGTGAATGCGTTTATTCTACCGCACGGTAGAATAAACGCACCGCATTCCACCGCAAGGCAGTGCGCGCACGGCCTACGACTTTTACGGCAGCGCGTTTCGTTATCTATTCTTAGAAATTAACCGCTATAGTTGCATACCTGTGCGGCGCGGGGAGGGCCCCTCCATATTCCCTACCGCCCCGCGTGCGCGCAGGTTACCTTCACTTCACTCCTGTACTTTGGTTTGTTAAGTGCGCATCTTCCTGTATTGTTTCTGTGAATATTGTTTTTCACCCTCGCTCGTTTTTTGGTTCATTGGATCTTCTTAATACGACTACTTTAGCTTGAATTTATGGATTACGATTTGCTGCAATAACATTCTTCCTGTCTGTCTACATCAAATAATACGGTAAGTCTACATTTATTACTTTTTAATGTTTTGAATAAAGTTATTTATTTTATTTCTTGCAGGGCAACAAACAGTTAGTTAGATATAAAGTAGAACATAAATGTATATATTATTTTATCTTAATCTAGCAATTTGACAGTCTAGCTTGATATGCAATTGTATGAACTTGTAATTTTTTAGTGGAGTTTTTAAGATAATTATTGTGTATGGAACGTAGTTAAAGAAAATAAAAGTTATTTTAATATTTGATGACTATTTCGTACAAGACAGGACCTCATCCGCATTTAACTTTTGGTTCAAATATAAAAAAGAACTTCAATACTACCAAGCATAGTAATGTTATATCTTTGGTGTCTTAAAGAATTGCTAAGGCGGACGAATTCTATCAAAATATATTATTTTTCTGGCCGGTTCTTTTAATATTTGAACCAAAATGGATTATGTCTTTTGCGCATTGACTAAAATGCAAAAAAAAATTCAATAATAATTGTTACGCATGTTCATATTTTTGAACCGTTTTTCTTTATTAGAGCGTAAAATAAAAGAATAAAATCTTTAAATCGATACAATCGATGCACCTAACTGGAATGCGCGCACTTCTCCCGCTTTTCCTTCCACCTCCCTGTATCTATAAAGGTTCGTTATTCCTTTTGAGGCATGGAAAACTTTAAAATTTTATTTTGTTTTAGGTACTTGCTATCGTACATCTTTTTGGAGACCAGTAAGATTGGAGATGGCGAACAAGCCTAAGGAAGCAACAGTACAAAGTTGGATCGGACTTCATCCTGAATTATATTATGACCCGGCTAGTAATTTGATTTACTGTTCTAAGTGCGAGAGCAGTATATAACAGCTAAACTTAGTAGTGTCAAGAGGCACGTTAAAGGTCCGAAACACAAAGGGACAAGTAAAAAACCAAATGAAGAATTTTATTTGGACCTAGTACAATTTCTCTTATTATGTAATGTACCTTGGATTCAAGTAAACAACCCCGCTTTCAAAAAATTCTTCCATAAATATATTTGCTGCAATTGTACAAATCGACAAAAGGTTCCTGAGCAATCATTGCTGAGAAAAGTTTATTTAGATAAGATTTTTAAAACTAAAATTGACTTTTTTTTTACTTTATGTAAATATAGACGAATTACTTATTCCAAATAACACATTTTTTTAAATGTATTTAAGTGTTGTATCGAAATTCCGGGACAGATGTATCGGGAAAAAATGAGTCCAAGGAAGTCTCCGTTTCTTGTCTCTGATCTTCGAAGTTTAGGCAAATAGGCACTACCTATTCCTATCACTGTTGATTATGAATGAAAAACAATGGAAAACACTGCGCGTAGTATTTTCTAGTAGCAATTATTATGAATAATTGATTCAATTATGAATTTACCAATTATGACAAATTTTCGGGGACAATTTTGGGATTTCGTTTTTTTTTTACTTTTGACTACATAAATATGATCAGTAACGGGTACAGTTATAGCCCAATTTTTTTGTACTAATCAAGAAATAGGGGTGAATAGCTCCATTTCTTAAACAGTTTAGTTTAGGTCGTAAAATAGATCACGTTAAGAGCTTGTGTTAGCACTCCTGAAGGAATTCTTTTATCGTACGGAATTGATTCTCAATTAACCACCTTTATAAAGCCCTTTTGAAGCAGAACAATGGAAGTTCTTAATTTGGTTAGGAAACTTGTTATAAATTTGAATACACATAGGATACACTTTTGTTTTGGATTTTTCTTCATCTTACCTTGTCGATGGCAAAACTAGTTTTTTTTTCAAGTTAAAATCCTTACTTGGCCCAGTATTCGGCCAAGGCAATGCCGTCCGCTGACGCTGTCATTAGATCCCAATGTGAAGAGGACAGTAACGCTTTTATTTTGGATGGGAAATCATAAAATAACTCCTCCCGATCTGGGTGGAGTGAGTGACAACCTCTGTGTCAGATTTTTTACTGACTAAAACCCATCCGTGTTCCTCCAGTTGCCCTTTCTGTTCCAGGATCGCGGAGGCTCTTTTGAACAATCTTGCAGCACGATGATGCACATCTTAATACGCTCACGTTGATGGATGACTCGGATTTTACCTAGACTGTTGTGGAGGAGGCGGCCGCAGGAGTGAGGGAACGGACGTCCTCACGCCCCAGCTGCCGGGACCCCGACCTTGACTTCCAGCCACTGTAGGCGTGGGCGAACACAATGGGTAGACGTCCGGCCGTCCGGTAAACGTCCACACCGAGCCTCTCATCGTCGATGGCGCGTAGAGTTCCACGCGCGCCTCTAAGAGATGTTGGCCGAGCAGGGTCGAAACCTTCTGGACCCATGGGTTGACTTCTGATAGGGAAGCCCGTGGTCCTGGAGCGCAAAGAGCAAAGAAGGAACATAGGCGTGGTTTTAGTTAGTAAAAGTCTGACACGCCCTCTCGCCCCGCCCTAGAGTGAGAGAAGTATTTAAATGATTTCCCACTTTAAAAAAACCTAGACTGTTGAGATCACATAGTATCTTTAAAAAGACCTTTTTTTCTAGAACAATTGGTAAATATTTACAAAACACGGTGTTCAAAATGGCTTCTAAACGGCACCGTTCAAAATTCACCTGCGAGTAATTGCTGCTATAAATTCAGCAACGAACACAATTGTGTCATATTCAATTTATTTTTATAGCAGGAATTTAAGTAATTGTTTCACAATAGTTAGTTTTTATGTTATGGACTAAACATTTACGATAGCAATTATATTGTATTACAGTACCAAAATAAATTTAAGTTAATGGAATGTCATAAGATCGTAGCGTTTGCAATTTTCTTATTCTCTTCACCTTTATATTATTAGTACATAGATAGATAGATCTAACGCCAATCAGGAATATTTGATAACACAATTGCAATAACAAAAAACCGGCAAAGTGTGAGTCTGACTCGTACATGAAGGGTTCCGTACCGTCCGTAGCAAAAAACGGCAAGAAAATCACTTTTGTTTTGAAGGGGCTCCCACACAACAAAAGTAAATATTTTTAGTATTTTTTGTAATAGCGGCAACAGAAATACATCACCTGTGTAAATTTCAACAATTCATGAGATACAGCCTGGTGACAGACGGACAGACCGACGACAGACAGCCCGACCGTCCGGTAACCGTCCGGACCGAGCCCAAGTCGTCGACGGCGCGTGCTGTTCCACGCGCGCCTTAGGAGATGTCAGCAACTGTAGGGGCCCAGCAGGGTCGAAGCCTACTGGGGCCAAGGGTCTGATTTTGAAAGGAAGACTCGGCTCAGGTACGAAAGGTAACGAAGGAACAGGAGTGGGTTTTTAGTCAGTAAAAGTCTGACACTATCTCCCGCCCCGCCCAAGAGCGGGGGATGTCATAAGATGATTTTCCCACCGAAAAAAAAAGAAAAAAAGACGACGGACAGCGGAGTCTTACTAATAAGGTCCCGTTTTATGAACCCTTTGAGTACGGCCCAGAAATAACAATAAAAAACAAAGGTAGCTTTACTGGCGAGTAACCTAAAGGGTGACAGATGAGTGTTTTATTTCAGGCCGCGCTGAGAGGGACGTGATTGCAGGCACAAAGAATAGTATAGATATAGTCGTTTGTTCCACCAAGAACGTACCGCAGCCACCAGTCACGGTGTAAGAAGCAGGTAATGCAGAAGTTATACTCTCCAGAGCTGCGGAATTGTACGAAAGAGTTACCGTAGACCTGCAACGCAAAGGGTAACTGAAGGAACACAGGTAGGGTTTAGTCAGTAAAATAGTATTACACTCCCTCTCGCTCCACCCAGAGTGGGAGGAGTTATTTTATGATTTTCCAACAAAAAGAAAGAACTTATGCTATTGTCGCTACACTCTCATTGGACCGGTTCTTATCCAAATAGTTGTTGTTGGAACAGAGCGGAGATGTGTCGAAATGATGAATAATCTGATATCTTGATGCATCCTCCTCTCATCTTTTCTTCAATGAAAGTCTGGTGTTTAACTCGACATTCTTTTTTCTTTTTTGGCTGGTCCTTTCGGTCCTATTCTTGGGCAAAGGCGTCCTTCTACTCCTTTCAACGTTCTTCTAGTTCAGATGAAATCTGTATAATTGGTCTCGCTATCTCCTTGGTGGTCTGCAGCGACCCTGTTTCACTGTCTCAGGTATAATGGTAGGCACCAGGCAAATTTGCTAAAAATTACTTTGACCTTTCCCTAATATCTCATCGTAGGTACCCTAAACAATAATAGTGAATAGTTTTTCACTACCCTAAACAATAATAGTGAATAGTTTTTCACTCCACGTACAATAGTCCACATAGAACTAAGTGCGGAAACCATACCTAAATAGATAGTTTTTCACTTCTAGAGCATGTAAAGGGTCATGATATATGTCGATTAAGGACAATTTTATATCTTTATTCCTATTTTTAGGGTTCCGTACCTCAAAAGGAAAAAACGGAACCCATATAGGATTACTTTGTAGTCCGTCTGTCTGTCTGTGAACAACCCTCTCAAGGGAATCAAAATTCATAGGGTACTTCCCGTTGACCCAGAATCCTGGAATTTGGCATCAGGTCTAGGAATAAATCTGAAAACAGGTAGGTAAATTTGTTGTTACAATAAAAGTCTTTTTTGCGATTCGGAAAAATCTTCGAGATTCCATTCGGGAATTGAACTTACATATGTTAGTTTGTACGGAACCCTCTATGCGCGAGTCCGTCTTGCCCAGTTTTTAAATCAACAAAGGACAAAGTACGTTATGACAAATATATCTGGCGCCTACCATAGCTGTGTTTTGTCTAATTTGGCCTACGATTTTTTTTAGAATGCAAGAAGAAAGTCAACAATTTTTAGATAATAAGACTAAAAAAGGCAAGTTAATTCAGAATTTCTCTGCATTAACTTGCCTTCTATAAATAAATCCTTCTAAATAGAAAATGGAGAGAAATTTGCCCACTTTTTAAAGAGTTAATTGATGTAATGTATACAGAGTTTTTTTTATAAAAAGGCGATTAGATATTTCATAAAGTCGATTCACGTCGAGCATCCATAATTTCTTCACCATGATTTAATAATGATCCTTCTGCTCTTCATCATAATGCGTACCTACCTATAGTTCCAGCGGTTCTAGCCATGTCATTAGTTCTGGCCTATTTTACAAATTACTACACTTTAATGGAGCTAAGTAGGTAAGGTTCAAAGCTCGTATGAAAGGGCTCTTGAAATAAATTGATAAATTGTAAGTAGTGTTGAATATACATACATAATATTAATGGTGAGATTCGAGTGTTATTCGAGTGATATTAACAAACAGTTAACTCTTCACGTGACCAGAAGCTGGGCTTTTCTTGTGGATGAGCTTTTTTTGAAATTGTGCATTCATTATAAATAAATAAAATAGTTTAATAATAATATATTTATTAAAATTTTTGGGGATCCGAAGCCAAAGAGTAAAATGGGACCATATTACTAAGACTCCGCTGTCCGCCCGTTTGTCTGTCTGTCTGTTTGTCTGTTCGTCTGTCACCAGGCTGTATCTTATGAACCGTGATAGTTAGACAGTTGAAATTTTCACAGACGATGTATTTCTGTTGCCGCTATAACAAAAAATACTAAAAAATGGAATAAAATAAATATTTAAGGGGCGCTCCCATACAACAAACGTGATTTTTTTTTTGCCGTTTTTTGCTACGGATGGTACATTGGTACGGAACCCTTCGTGCGCGAGTTCGACTCGCACTTGGCCGGATTTTTTTGCTATTATTATAATTCTATGACGATTTGGACTTAGCGAAGGCATTTGACACGGTTTCTGTACCTATCCTAATTCGGAACATAGGAATATCTTTGAATTAGGGGGGTCCAGTTAACCTGTTTGTGTGAATAGGAAAAAGTCTGAAAACTGTAAATTTTTATGAAGGTAGATAGTTAGCTACGTCACAAAAATCACTTTCTTGCATAAAAATCTGCGAGATTCGATTCGACCATTGAACTATTTATGGTGTTTTGTGGTTTATTTATGGTATTGGTGGTGGTGGTTGGTGGTTCATAGGTAACGGAAACGTACGTGTACGGAACCCTCGGTGCGAGAGTCTTAATTGCACTTGACCTCTTATTTATATTTTAGTAGCAGTTTCTTTTATCCGTCCGTAACTAAACCATGATGTTGTGTGTGATGTGTGTGTGTATGTGTGTGTGTTGTGTGTGTGTGTTTTAGTAGCAGTTTCTTTTATCCGTCCGTAACTAAACCATGATGTTGAGTGTGATGTGTGTGTGATGTGTGTGATGTGTGTGTGTATGTGTGTGTGTTGTGTGTGGTGTAGTTGAGCAACGCGACAGTGCGACCATTATCATAGTTTTACATAAAATAAAAAAAACCTAAGAAACAAATGAAAAGTAAATATTTCTAGAGTTGTAAAGTTGCCACAAACACACCGTTTTCCCAATTAAGTTTAAAGCGCAATACACATTGAGCCCGCCGGGCCGCCGACATATGTCGGCAACTTTTTGTTTTTCATACATTTCATACAACATTCTTTTCATACAGGCCGCCGGGTTGTATCGCCGGGCTTTGTCGGCGGCCCGGCGGGCTCAGTGTGTATTGCGCTTTACATTTTGGAAACCACGTTACGCTGGCTGTCATTTGTAAATCTTTGACAGTCGTTATTGGTAATCAGAAGCCAGAAACCTTACACCATTCTTGCCATGGGGTCTAGTGTTACAAAGTTATTGGGTTGTGAACGTCAGACATGCAGCCATTTTATGTAGTGTTGGTAGTCGCAGGACGATTTCCGGCCACCGTAGGCGCGAGCTTGCGGATGGCAAGCAATAGGTAGCTCGCCGTCCGGTAAAGATCAAGCTCCGTCTCTAGTGAGATTTGCAGTGAAGGAAATATCTGTTTTTTACGTGAATTTTCTAAATCATCGGCAAGTTTATAAAGGTTTTTTTATTTATTTATTTAAAGTACTGCCACATCACCTATATCACCACATGACTGGTAATTAGTGACCGATACTTAAACACGTGATTGTACTCATGATTACAAACCACTTTTCTAAATAAACTTTTTTTATATACCTACTCACTAGTTTGTAGATACACTCACTGATTAGGTACGTACCTATGGGTTTGCAACCTGCGCGGATGTTCTATCACTATTGTAGGTACGACGGCGTCACACGGCTAACAGCTGAGCGGTCGCCGCTCACAAGCGCGCGCGCGTTTTTAAACAGCTGTTTTATTATTATGATAAAACTAATGAGGATATAAAAATAGTTTCTTTGGGAAAGTTGTTTGTAATCATGAGTACAATCATGTGTTTAAGTATCGGTCACTAATTATGTGTCACCCTATATTTACTTAATATAGAAAAACAATTGCATTACTATTGACGTGACAATAAGGGTACATAGCATTTGCAATTTTATAGCTTTGAATCAGAATATATTAAAAATACAAAATATACAATACAATTAAAATTTAACAGTCAAAATAATACATAAAACATTACAATTAGCAATAAATTATTAATAATACAAATGTTGCAATTTAATTAATACAGTGTAATTTAATTTAATGCAATTTAAATTCATGTGTTGTGTAATTCATTCATGTTTTATGTTTATTTATCAAGCCGGGATCGGCATTAAAAGGTCTTATTTTAAAAATCAACATTTTAAAAAGAAGTATTTCCTCCAGTCTTCTAACTAATGGACGAGGTAGTCTTCCATAAAAGCTATTTTAAGTGGACAAAGACTATTCACTGCGCTCCTTCGTAAAATAAGGACGAACACTGTTTCATTTTATTTCACGGTAATATATTTTGAACTTAAACTTGGAAATGAGAAAAATGTAACTAACTTTTGCCAGCGCTTTCGCCCTCGTGAAAATAGAAAATTATCCTAAGGGAAAATACATCTATAATATGTATGTATTTAGAAATATTTAAGTATATTTATCAGTTGTCTAGTACTTATAACACAAGCTCTGCTTAGCTTGGGACTAGACGGCGTTGTGTGATACTTGTGTGAATATTATTATTCCGTTTATTCATTTCACAACATATAAATTATATTTTTAAATATTCAAATAAAAAATAAAAAACATTTAAAAATATAAACAATAGTTGCCCACCGGTATCCGGAACAGAGTCCAAGCTACAGGTCAGGGCTTCAGAGAGAGGAACCTCCTAACTATACAAGCCGTGTCCAGGAATACCACTTTCTGAATCAAGCCCTTGATCCAGTCGCCTAACGCGAGCCTCCTAAGATGTTGGTCGAGGTTCTTGGCTATTAAGAAATTGGCTGACACGACTATCGGTACAATGATCGCTGAGTCAACATCCCACATGTCGACAACCTCGCGAGCCAAGTCAATATACTTGATTTGTTTATCTTTATCGGCTTCCATGCGGAACGGATATGTCAACAATCATTGCACGCCTCTCGCTTCGGTCCACCACTACTATATCAGGCTTATTGGCTACAATAGTCCTGTCAGTGATGATGGACCGATCCCAGTACAATGTGATATCGCCATTATCGAGAACTGGGACGGGCACATACCTGTAGCACCTCCGATTCCACAAGAGAGTACTTTAGAGCAAGTAGCTGATGGATAATCCTGGCTACAAGGTTTATGTTATTATTATACTCCCAGAATAAAAAGTACCTATGCTATGTCCTATTCCAGGACTTGGTCTGCTTGTGTACCAAGTTTCGTCAAATCCTTTTAGCCGTTTGAGCGTAAAGGAGTAATAAACATACACACACACACTTACAAACTTTCACCTGTACGAGTAGGTACAATATTAGTCTGATGGTAAAACTTTCAGTTCAATATATTCATTATAGTAAGTAGTAATAAGTATAGTAAGTAGTAGTAAGTAGGTGTGAAATAAAATATTTTAAATAATATTTTGCAAGTCTCAGAAATTGGTTACACCCCTAGCAGTACAGCCCGGGCGGCACATTTTCCTCTCAAGATAAGTAACACCTTCCACAAAGAAAGTTAATATAAAACTATGTTAAAATTTATCGCTGTGCTGTTATAGTCTAACACTTTGTGTGTTCACTGAGTTCTGTGGAAGGCCTGGATACTTTTTAAATGGCTCATCGTCATTCATAGTTTTAGCTGAAAGACAATCTCTCTTAGATTTCTCCATACAAACTTCCAACTCCCGTTTTACCCCCTTAGGGGTGGAGTTTCGTAAAATCCGGATGTCTATACCCTATAAGGGGAATCTACCTGCCAAATTTTAAGTTTGTAGGTGTTATAGTTTCTGAGATTTCGTGATTAATCAGTGAGTGGTATTTCGCTTTTATATATATAGATTATCATGTAACAATAATGCATACTTATTTTCTTAACATTACGACTCATTTTCCTTCTTTGAGAATATACTAAATAATGCCAAAAATTAAAACAACCCAATAAATTTAAAGCATATTTTTTACTTTAGTTAATTTTATTTTTGTAATGAAATAAATCTAGAGGGTAAAAAATATAAACTTAAAAAATGACAACCGCCCAATTATAATTTAGGTGTTTTCAAGGCTAGAGTGAATAGGCTCTTAATAAACTAGTGCGCCTCACCATCAACGAATGCATCATTTCTTACTATCAGGTGGGATCGCAATCAAGCACCAGTCTATATCAATTTAAAAAAAGATATCGTTTTTGTTTTTACCATAATAAGATATGTTGTATAATTATGTTGGACTAGCTTCTGCCAGCGGCTTCGCCCGCTTGAAAGTAGGTTTCTCTATACAAACTTTGGACCCCCGTTTCATCCGTTTAGGAGGTGAATTTTAGAAAATCCTCTCTTAGTGCTCGCCTACGTCATAAAAGGAAACCTTGTGCAAAATTTCACTCTCCTAGTCACAAAAGTTTCGGCTGTGCGTTGATATGTCAGTCAGTCAGTTTCTCTTTTTATATATATAGATAATGCGCCTCACCATCATGTCTCACCACCATGCTTACCATCAGGTGGGATCGCAGTCAAGCACTAGTTAATATTATTAAAAAAAAAATAGGATATAAAATATTCTACGTAACCAAATAAAGCCACAGATCAGAAACAAAATATCTCAAACGTACCACAAATAAATATATTCAATCGAAACATATAAATGTAACGTATTCGAAAGGTTTCACAATGTGTCGCAAACGATTGCTCTGACCTCCGACGGTTGTCAATTTGTAAAATTGCTACGTGTCCTGTATACCACTTGTCACTTGCAAGGTATCGTGAACATATAAATGGTATTTTACCATAACAAAATGATGGGCCTTTTTCGTTGGAAGTAAGGATTTTTTTGAGGTGAGAATTTATCCAATGACTTCTCCTGCTCTAGGGTGGAGCGAGAGGTCATTTCAGGCTTTTACTGACTAAAATCACACCTTTGTCTTTCAATTACCCTTTGCGTTCTAGGGCCGTGGTTTCCCTTATACAAAATTCCTCGTAGTCCTAACGGGCATCAGCAGTACTGAGCCACTACGGTTTGCTGACATCTCTTTGAGGCGCGCGTGGAACACTAAGCATCGTTGACAACTCGGGCTCGGTCCTCACCGGACGGCTGGATGGCGAGCTACCCATTGCTCGTCGTCTGCAAGCCGGTTCGTTTTGGACAAGTCATAATTATGGCGGTAAGCCCACTCTTTGAGGAATAGCGGCCTCCTTCTTGACTTACTTGACTTAATGTCCTATGTCCCCTAGATGGGGCAGAGGGCGTCCACAGTAATTCTCCATCGTGAACGGTCTTGAGCTTCACGCTTCACCTCGCTCCACGTCATTCCGTTGCTTGCCGCTTCTGCCAATACGGTGCGACGCCAGGTTTGACGGGGACGGCCACGCTTTCTTTTTCCTTGCGGATTCCAGTCCAAAGCTTGCTGCACGACATGGGTGGACTTCCCTCAAGTGTCACCACATCGACCAGTCCGGCACTTTTCACATCCATTGGATTCTCGAGCCCCTCACCAGGTGCTCAGTTCACCATTTGAGAGGACTTCCACAAGTTGCGCTTTCTAGTATTTTTTTTAAGGTGTGAAATCATCCAATGACTTCTCCTAAATTGGGCGTGTCAGACTTTTACTGACTAAAACCACACCTATGTTCCTTCTTTACCCTTTGCGCTCCAGGATCACGGGTTTCCCATTTGGAAATAAACCCGTGGCCCAGAGGCTGGTTTTGATGACATCTATTTGAGGCGCGCATGGAACACTTTGAGCTGTCGACGACTTGGGCTCGGTCCGACGGTTACCGGATGGGCGGACTGCGAGCTACCCATTGCTTGTCGTTCGCAAGTCCACGCCTACGATGGCTGGAAATCCCGGCAGCTAGGGCGTGAGAACGTTCGTTCTCTTACGGCATTAGGTCTCCTCCTTCTCTAGCATTGCTGCATCGTAGAAAGAGCTGACCGCCGCCAATGTTCTTCGTTCCGGACCATGGCCTGCACGCGAGTCAGCCTGTAGACCTGTGCATAGGCCCTTAGATATCGCTATTTAACCAAACGCCGATCATAATTCTATTTTTGCTTTACAGCGCTACGTCAGTTGAGATTCTTCAGTAATTATTCATCTTCGCAGGTGGGTGGTGGTTTTAGTTTGAATCAGACTTGGAACTCAGAATACTTACTCTGGGTATCTAATAAAATTTATTAGTTTAGAGTGTTACAGAGGCCAATCACCAAGGCCAACCATGGCCAGATGGGAGGTTAACTCACAATCATTCAATCAATTTCTTTACCAATGTGCTGTCAACATTATTCTTAATTATTTTGTAAACTAGAATGAAAGTATCAACATTCTGACACAAGTTTGTGTCAACAAAGTATCAATGGATTTAAACTTAAGCAATTAGGTGTGCAAACGACAAAATGGCCGCTAATTGCTTCCGGTTCGCAAAGTGGGGTGAGCTTTTCAGACTGTAATCAATTGATTGCGGGTTAATTAGTTCTGTCAATAAATTTTACATGTGGGACTCGAAAACTGTTGGTTGTTTTTGAGTCCCACATGTAAAATTTATTCTCAAGACTCAAAAACAACCAACAGTATCACAACTGGTAAACATATAAATGAATGTGTTAGAATTATGGAGGAGGAAGCATAACTACATTGATTTGGTATATTTATATGTACCTACATATCATGCCAAGTTGTCAAGATGGATAACGGTTATTTACTGTGTATCAAAGTTCCTATGAATTATGACTGGTGTGTAGGGAAAGGGTTTTATGAAGAAAAGCACAGAAAGACAAGACTAAGTATTTATTTCAAATAGGCTTGTCAATTAATCGAATAACTAGTTGCTTGTTCCAAAACTAGGTCGTCATGGGAATGAACAAGCAAGAAAATCCATGGTAGCTTCAATTATAGTATTTTATAGGCACATTTTACAACATCATTAATTATGGTTTATCACAATAACATCTATAAGAAAAGGTGGGAAATCATCCAAATGACTTCTCGTGCTCTGGGTGGAGCGCGAGGGCGTGTCAGACTTTTACTGACTAAAACCACACCTGTATCCTTCAATTACCCTTTGCGTTCTAGGACTACGGGTTTCCCTTTCAGAAATTCTCCGCGGGTTCTATGATCTATGTCTTGGGTCATTTCATAAAAGTAAGCTGAATAAGTATTCTTAAATACCGTATAACATAATTAGAAACAAAAGCCATAATAAGACACATACACAGAATCAATACAACCAATAGCAATAATAACAATAATCAAGATATAATAATCAACTTACGTGAGCTTTGCTGGATCACAACTATTCTATCACCAAAAGGTCACAAACCCTTTTATAGTAAACTGTCGACGGGTGGATGGACATCTTTTTTTAAACGTCAAATAATAATATCCCGCCATTTTCCACCAATCACAGTTTACCATAATTTAACTTATTATAAAGGTCTTTAATTACAATTGTTACATAGTTAAACAGTTTTAAAACATTATAAGATCATTTAAGCAATTTTACAACATTTGATTTGTATTTCTTAGTTCTTATTTCAAAGAATATAATACCGATTGACAGTTCTGTACTAATCAACTCAAACAACTTATTACAATAAAATATCAATTTAAAATGAGAGATATAGCATAATGGTCATTAATAATTACGAAATAATTTATAGGATTATCATCAATACGTCTAAGTTTCAAGTTTTATATTTGTATACACAACAATATTACTGATTAATCTTGGTAGGTACTTTTAAATTTGATTTGAACTGCATAAATGTTACCAATGTAAACAATACAACAAACAATATTCGTGAAATATTAAAATTCGTGATTTAACTACGTCATATATAATGACATTCGTCATTATATATAACAAATGCATTTGAAACCATTTTAATTGAAAAAAAAAAACATTATTAAAAATGAAAAAAAAAATAGGATATTTTTTTGAGGTGGGAAATCATCAAATAACTCCTTTTACTCTGGGTGGAGCGAGAGGGAGTGTCAGACTTTTACTGACTAAAACTGACCTGTGTTCCTTCAGCTTCCTGAGCACTGGCCGTTTTGCGCGGATGTGTCGCAGAATTCACTCTATTGTATAGATTTGTTATAATGCTATATATATATTTTTACAGTTAGTGTCATGTTTGTCGCAAATGAACTCTTTTTCTTTCTTTCTTTCTGCGTTACAGGGCCGCGGTAACTCTTTCTACCATTCCTGCAGATTTAGGTCTTATGTCTTGATGTAGTAATGATGACAGTAAAGAGGAGCAGGTAGATATGTACAGGTATCATTTCACGGTTTTTTAATTAAGGTTATAATATTTTAATGATAAAATGAGATGATGAACGGACATATTAAATAATTACTCGGACACCACGGTCTGTCATGCAGCCGAAGTGCAGGTCGCATAGCGCGACACGCGAATATCAACCACATCATCCGACGTGCTCTTGTCACCGTCGGCGTTCCGGCCGTATTGGAACCTCATGGCCTGGCACGCGACGATGGGAAAAGACCGTACGTATGTCTTTATTTCCATGGAAGATGGGTAGGCCTTTAGTGTGGGACGCTACTTGTGTTGATACTCTTGCGCCATCTCATCTTCTTAGCTCGTCGTGCTGTGCCGGTGCTGCCGCAGCGGCTGCAGAGAACCTCAAGCGGCGGAAATATAATAACCTTGTTAGTAGTTATATTTTCGAGCCGTTTGGGGTTGAAACTCTCGGATCGTGGGGTCCGAGTGCTCACAAATTATTTAAAGAACTTTCAAAACGCCTTGTTGACACTTCGCATGACCCCAGGGCTGGCTTTTACTTCGGACAAAGGATAAGCATTGCCATTCAGCGTGGCAATGCCGCCAGTCTTTTGGGTACATTACCAGTCGACAGCGATGTGGAGGAGTTTTTCGGCGCCGTACTTTAGATTGCTTTTTTTAGTACTTTATGGCTTTTATTTTTATTTTGTAAGTTAGTTTTAATTACGTTATTATTAGATTTAAATGTATATAAAATGAATAAATTTAATTTAATTACTAAGTTTTTACAGTTTGTTTGCGGAAAAAACTTGAGTAGAATTTACAGATCGCTTCGTGTAAATTGTAAGTACGTACATGAGCAAAACGACACAGAATGCTCGGATTACAAGCCACGAAAAGAGATTGTCTTGTCGAATTTGCTCTGAGCAAATTCAACGAGACTACCGACATTTCTCAGCTTTCCCAATTTAGCTTTACTTTAAGATACGTCCACAATGGTTGTATTCAAGAGGATTATGTGACATTTGTTGACGCATCTGAAGAATTGAATGTCGCCGAACAGGATAATAGGAAAAAAAGTATAAGTAAGAGAGACAAGGAGAATGCTTGTAGCCAAAAAGACGATTGAAGGAACCTGAGCTCACAAGGAAGTTTATTTGACAGATATAAGGATATAGCATTAGGATAGATATCTCATAACCAATGAACTACTTTATGTACCTACTGATAAAACTTCTAGTGAGCAATGCATCAACGGAATGATCGTCCTCATCTTAGTGGCATCTCAAGACGTATGCGAAGATAACCGTGTAGAGTTTGTTGACTTATATAAAGATTCGAATGCTTTTTGAAGTACGATGTGATGTAATCATAATAAAAAGGAACCAAAAAATAGTGCTTCCTTAAGCCATAAATTAAACAAAAAGAATTTGGAACACTTGTATGGTTTCTGACATCAGGAATGCTGTTGCTGTGATGAAAGAAATGATTTTTTTCTTCGAATCACATCCAAACCGAAGAACTGTTTTGGTGAATACTTTGGACTGCGTACTTACATACGAGTAAGCTTTGCGCGACACGATAGTTTGAGACGCTAAGAGGGATGCCTTAAAATTTTCTGTTAAACTGTTAAAAATTCCGAAAGCTTTACGCGCGAATTTCAGCGGGTCTGACCCCAGCACATTGGTAGGGCAGTGGCAGCTTGATTGGTGACAGCTTTATGTAGCTCTCAATTCATAGTAGCAATTTTATTATAAAATAATAACCTACTCCCATTAACACAATCTTTACGTAAGGTACTTCAGGAGAAGGCGATTGATCTTGATAACATAGCTAAACAAGTGAAGAACACGGCAACAAAGAATGGCTGTATAGCCATTCTTTTCAGTTGTCAAAAAAGATTTAGACGGCATTTTGGTAATGCTTGACAGCGTGCCAAAAATTTAACTGATTAGTTAGATGTCAAGCTGGTAATGCCTCGAATCTCTCGGCCTTTGTGTTTGGTGACAGGTACCTATATCTGGCAAGGGACCAAACGAATTAGGCCAAAGAATATTTTAGACTATTTTAGAGTGTCGATCTAAGCTTCTTTGCTGGAACACTTTTTTTCTGAATATTCTAGCTTTTCAGTTTTATTTCCAGTAAAGTGCCTCAAAAAACACCTCTAGCGGAGATGATAATTATAATCTAATAAAATCAACTTCATACGGCTTTGAAAGATTGCTGAAAAATATATTTACTAAGAGCCCCATTTGGATACATTACTAATTTACTAGCTAATTTCTTCCATCAAAATTATCCACGATATTTTTATGGTTCACAAGGAAAAATGGCAAGAAAATATCATACATTTTCTCGAATAATATGTAAAGGTCAGTGGAATATTGTGACGTAGTGATCCGAGATTTACTGTGATATGAAACCTCTTTGTCGCAAAGAAGCTGGCCACTTTGTGATTCAGATTCGTGACCCTCATAACTGCATATAACATTTTCAATATCTCTCGGATCGAAATGTTCTAGTATTTGCCGAAGTAGGTTAAATTGGGCATGTTTGATAGTATCTTCTTCTGCTTGAATATTTGTTATAACTAAAAAAAGAAATTACCTACATTACATTATTATTTCGGTATTGGATACAGGATGCATTATTTATATTGAGAGTGTGCACGGGAATTACATGACTTGATTCCGCCATCACCTTTCTACCACCGGATAACACTCTTAATTTGTTGATACCTCTACGATCCAGACTAAGCGATCGCCTTGTCGTTTATATCGCGTACATCGAAGGACTGGAACAATTTGCCTGCGGTCTTCCCGTCTGATTATAATCTAGATGTCTTCGAAGCTAGAGAGAAATGGGTCTTAATAAACTAGTGTGCTTTGCCCTCAACGATTCCATTACTGCTTACCATCAGGTGTGATCGCAATCAAGCACTAATTTATATTATTAAAAAAAAAGTAACTCAGTAAGGGTGACGGAGGCCGCTAAGGTTGATACCTGCCAAGGTAACATTTTTTAACTGGTATTTTTTAGGGTCTCATATTTTACTCAGTCACAGAAAATAGTAAGTAAGTTAACTAACTTTGAATGAAGTTAGTTAACTTACTATTTTTTTTTTATAGCACCAGTTTTTTCGTGTAAGATGTATTCTGTGTGTGTAATGTGATGTTATCTAGTAATTGTGTTTTGTGTTACTTTTTGGAAGAATAAAGAAAAATTATTATTATATTATTATTATTATTCTCTATTCAATCACAAAGAAATAATAAAATTATCTTCATAAAGCAAAACACTGTGACTGTGTGTGTGTGTGTATGGTTGGTTATTTATTCTTTAATAATAATAATGACTTTATTTCGGGTGGCTTAGACCCATAGAAACCGCCATGACTGGCCACACCTAGATAAGACATGTTCCACTGACTTTTAAAGGGTCAGTCAAAACGTACAGCTATTGCGTTCAGAATGCTGCTGTTGCCATTCCGTATACGGGCCAGCATCTGCAGGGAAGCTACTTTTTTGCGCATGATGGTCTGAAAACCATCAGTGCGCGCTTCAGCAAACATCCCAGAGGCGCTGCATTGCTACGGCAAACCCCACGACATGGGCACGCCATAATTATGGCGGTAAGTCCCCTCTTTGAGCCTCACGGTGTTTCTCACCTTCCGCATGACGCAGGTCCTAACCGAACATGCAAGTTCGGGAGGTTCCTGCACCACATTCGTGCGGAAGAAACGCCCGGGTGTCACCATTGTGTGAACCACCCGGAGGACACGGTGGAGCATACGGTAGAGGTGTGCCCCGCCTGGGCAGAGCACCGCCGTGTTCTCGTGGGGGAGATCGGCGGCAGCGTCGAAAAAAGTGTCCCAGCAGGGTCGAAGCCTACTGGGGCCATGGGTGATGCGAAAGAGATGCCCAGGGCCCTGGAACAATAGCAAAGAAGAAACAGGATTGGGTTTTTAGTCAGTAAAAGTCTGACACTGTCTCCCGCTCCGCCCAAGAGCGGGGGATGTCATTAGATGATTCTTGCAACCGAAAAAAAAAATCCTGAACGCATAATTGTACTGAAACAATCAGATTCCGCGATATACGCGTGTAGGTATCAAGCTGAAATTAATATCAAAAGCTAAGGTCTGCTACCCCTTGGAGCAGTGAAAAAATCACTTCTGTGTCAACGCAATCCAAAGATAAGACCGTTTATGTTCCGTTCATGGCACATATTTAGAAGCTCGCACCGGAATTAAAATCTGATCTATAATAGAATCAAGAATTTTGGAAAGAAGCAATGAATCTTGAGCGCTCGGCGAAAGAGCGGGGATCGTTTTGCGCATCGTACAACATCGGCGAGCAAATCACTGTACAAGGATTTCACTCCCCGCCCCCGCATCTCTCTTCATACCACTAAAGAAACCCGATATTTCACTTCTGCGTACTTCTGTGCAAGTAGAACTGTAGAAGTCAGCGCTCAAGATTCGTGCCGGTATCTATACAAGTAGGTAAAAGAACAAATTCAAAAACCGTAAAACTTTAAAGCTCAATTTTTTTCCGATTATAAGTATAAGCTTGTATGGAACTCACGGTGCACCGGTCGAGTGCGACTCGCACTTGACCGGATTTTTTTACTACCTACCTAAAATTAATTTCAAAGGCATGAAACTAGCACTTTGTTACCTTTACTGCTCACCCTTTATATCAAGAAATACCGAAACGGTGAAGTACTGAAACAAAACGGGAAAAATAAAAATACACCAAAAACAAAGTACATCTTTGTCATAGCGTCATCACCGGAGATGAGAAATTAGTTTTAATTTCGACACAATACTTTGTCGAGTAAAACAATTCTGAGGCCAAAAATCCTTTTAAATTTTCTTTCACGCTCAAACATTGTGAAGACTTGGGGTTAATAAGAAAATTGTCGGCCCTTTGTTTTGGTAGAGGATTGTATCACAAACTTGCATTATTTTCTCGAAGAGGTGTTGTATTATAATATAATTCAAAACCTCTTCGAGTAATAGATATTATTAATTAAATAATTAGACTCATATTTTAAATCTGAGCTGTTACTGAGATTTGTAACGGATGGCCAAGAAAACTAACCTGACCCAAAAATTAAACCCTATAACGTGGTCCTTCCGTAATTTCTCTCTGAGACTGTTCGAAGTAGTCCCTAAAAACTAAACTTCTGTTGAAAAGGGAGGATCCTCCAATCAGACGGGTCTTTTGTCTGATCCAGCCAACTGCCCGATAGTTGAATTCAGGCTGTTGTATTATGTTCTAATCGGGGTGTTTTTAATATCGTGCGGATTTCATCAGGAATGCGGGTTTGTTCCGTATGCAGAAAATTTCAAAATGCAAAAAAAACGCGTACCGCGTGCGTTTTCCATGCCTTACAACAAATACTTGTATGAAATGGACATTTGCGGGGATTACGCGTGCGGAGCAATCCCGCATACGTGATCAAAACCGCCGTATTTCTCTCAATAGTGATAATATAACATCATAACTGTAATCCACGAAGGTTTAGGTGGACCTGCAGTATTATCCTCATTTTATTATATCAGATATTTTTAAGTTCCCAAGTCATGAGTGGGCCTTCAACAGGTGCAAATGCGTTTCGCTTGTAAAACGAAACCCTTAAAAAAACTTTTTACAAAAAAAAAAATAACCTAAGGTCAGGTGGGGTAAGTGAAACATACTTTACTTTTAATTTTACATAAACAGCTCTAGCACAGTAATATGATTCGCATTTATAATAACGATTGATGCGAACTACTCTTCCTTTAATCGGTCACCTATGATACGAGTTCCAAGCTCTATAGTCGTTCTTAAATCGATAAAATCATCAAATTTAAGCAGACTATGGTTTTGTTTCACTTCCCCCGTGTATGGGGTAAGTGAAACTGTCGCCATAATATGTATAATATTGAGCCTGCGAAACTAATAAAAGGGCTAAAATGAAGTGTCAAAATGCTTTTATCTAATATGAGTTGTATTTCGTCAGAATAAGGTTTGATTTAGGATATACACTTAAAACATTGAATTTGGGGTAAGTGAAATGTAGTCACGGTGGTCAGGGGTACTAAACCAGTGCAAAAATCGAACCAAAATTAACAATTAAATTAAAATTGCGAAAAAATTAGAAAACATATCAATGTGTTTATTTAGGTACTTATTTAACAACTTCAAGTTTTCTTACTTAATTCACTTATAATTATGTAAGTGTTATGTAGTAGATTTATTTTAGATTTGTCGTCTAAAATAAATCAACAATTAAACTCAAATAACAATAAAAATATTCAGTCGTAAATGTTTAAAAAAATTGTAGTCTCATCATAAACAGAACAACAAAGAAACTAACGCAAAGATAAAAAAACACTCTTTTGTTTATGTTCAGTCTCAATCTAAGTCTAATAAAAAAATACTCTTCTTTCTAAATTCAGGCTCAATCTAAGCCTGGATAAAAACAAAATCAACCTCTGCATTCATAAATGCGGTTAACTATCGTTGATCTTGGAATGTTGTAATATTTCGAAGCAGTGTAGTGGCGGGATCTTATGGTGGAATGGCGACAGCGACTATCGCAACCCAGTGCTGGGCACGCCGTAATTATGGCGGTAAGTCCCTTCTTTGAGCAGTGGCTGGAAAGGCAACACGGCGTCCTTACCTTCCGCATGACGCAGGTCCTCATCGGACATGGTAAGTACGGGAGGTTCATGCACCGGATTTGTGCGGAAGAAACGCCCGGGTGTCCCTATTGTGTGGACTGCCCGGAGGAAAAAAAAAGACCTTCGCCGCGGTCGACCTCGACGGCGTCGACCTTCTTCAGGCATCCAGTAAGCGACAATCCTGTCCTATCTGTTCGGGTGCATTTGTGCGACGTGGCCGGTCCACTTCCACTTCTGCCTGATCTGCTAATTTAGTAATAGATTGTAACGTGGTGTTTCTAACGTGATCTATTCGCTTGACACCTATTATGCTGCGTTCCTTTGCCCTTTAAAAAATCTTGAGTTTGGATTACATTAGAATGTTAACATTTTATATTTAATAAAGTTAGTTGTAGTTATTGATCTAATTCAGAATGTCATTTAAGGGAGAAGCACCAATGTAGCTCACGAAATTCAAATTTTCCTAAGCTTTCCGGATTTTACAGGTCAGTGTCAAATTATCTATCTATACATCTATACATATAATAAAACAGAAACGAAAGAAAAACTGTACATTGAGAATTTTCGAGAAAAAATAAGTGGCTTTTGTTAGAAAAACGTAACTAATGACAAAAAGTGACTTTTTAGAATTTTTGTCTGTTTGTCTGTTTTTCTGTGTGTATGGTACGGCTTCACGCCAAAACTACTGGATAGATTGAATTGAAATTCAGCAAAAATGTTCTTTGTAAACCAAGGAAGGCTTTAGGCTACATATTATCACGCCGTATGTTATGGGAGGTAAGCAATATTGATTTTAAAAGGTTTTTGTTCGTAATTGAATGCACAAAATAATTGAATGCATAAAATGACGTTATTTAGTTAATAAAAATTACGCTATTTTCATAAAGGAGCGGGGCAGTAATATTGTAAATTGCAAGAGAACAGCTATTCAACAATATGTCAACGGGGAATTTAGCGGTAAGGTCAGGCGACCGTTTACCGCTCTAAATGGTGCGAGTTCAAATAAAAAAATATTGTTTTAATAAATCGTAAAATTCTTTTCATTTAGTTTTTGCATTTTTTTATGTGCATAGGAACGATACTGTTATGAAATCTGAGAACTTTACATGTCCTAAACAGATTGATTGGTGGTACAACAAGCTACACTATCATGATGTCAAGTCAAAGTTTTGGTTCTAAGTTTTAACTTACCAAGCACATTTGTTGTAGGTAATTGATCTAAGTATGTAATTCTTAGTTTTGTCCCTTGCTGATGTTACCATAATTTTTTTTATGTAAAAATAATGTAGTTGTCTGTTAAATTAACGACAATTTAGTTTTATTCATAATTTAATTTGGGTAAGTAATATGTAGTTTCCGTTTTCAAACTAGGTGGCGTTGGTCGAGTTAGATCGCGATATGGTTTCGTTCCCAAAAAGTGATGTTATAGGTGCTGATGTGCCGCTCTCATCCTATAGAAACGGGGGTTACCTTTTTTGTCTGTGTTGGTTGATGTGTTTAATTTTCCTGCGAATAATTATTATTTTTCTACTTACTGGCAATTCTTACGTACTTATTCGATTACTTTTCATTGATTTGAATATCGTTAGTATCGGATTAAGAAGGAATTTTAGCTATGCCTTTTAGAAAAAGATCAAATCTGTCTCGAAACTCAAGGGTTTCTTAGATGCGCAGGTTAGTTCAATCTCCACTTCTGTTGTGGGAGAAATATCATTCTTGGCATCTTCTGTCCGAAGACTTCCTAAGAGCTCTGAGACGCACTACTGAAGATAATACAGAGGCAACTGATGAGCGCGTTCTAAACAGTAGTCTTAGTTCACTTCAAGACATGGTCATTTCGATCGGCGGCAGTTCTCTGGTGGATTATGGGTTACCGACTCCACAACATCTGGATGTACAAGAGCGTGGAAACAGAGAGTACAACTCTGAAATAAATTATGATCCAAGAGCTATGAGTACCGTCGTCAATGACCATGTCTCTAAGTTTACCTCAGAGCAAAAGCAAATTTTCGACACCATCCTTGAAAGCGTTGGACTCGGCCAAGGTAAAAGGTTTTTCTTGGATGCTCCTGGTGGAACAGGGAAAACATTTGTCACCACTGGCATTCTCGCAGAGGTCAGGAGGCAAGGCAAGATTGTCATTGTAGTAGCATCGTCAGGAATCGCCGCAACACTGCTTCCTGGTGGCAAAACAGCGTACGCAATGTTTAAGATTCTCATAGATTTAGAGAGTAATGAAACACCTGTTTGTGGAGAGTCACGCAACAGTGACAAAGGGCGCGTGCTTAAAGATTGCTCTTTAATCGTGTAGGATGAATGCATTATGGCGAACAGAAAAGCAGTAGAGGCGGTAAACAGGACTTTGCAGGACATCCGCAGGAACCATAAAATGATGGGTGGCGTTACAGCTCAGTTTAGCGGCGATTTCCGACAAACGCTGCCTGTGGTGACGCGAAAAACTAGGGCTGATGAGGTGAATGCTTCGTTGAAATGCTCTTTAACCGACTTCAAAAAGGAGGAGGTTATATGTTCGGTTGAATGTATGTTTTTTTTTTTTTTTTTGAAATTTTTTTTTTTGTTTGAAAGGTTATGCTTCCGAGTTGGTCCCATAGAAATATTGTTATGATCTGATCATGAACTTCAAAGAAATGGAACAGAACTCCTCATACGATCACAGCAGAACCGTCGTAACAAGTAAAATTGCTTTGTTTATACGTGTAGTCGATGACTGACTGAAAGTAGAGGGGGAATATATCGACCTGATCTGATGATGAAGCCTGAAGTTAGGCACCGGAACTCTGTAATAAATTAATGTAATCTAACCGTGTTTGGGATTATTAGAATTGTCATGAGATGTACTCTGGCTATAAGGTATTTAAGTTTGGCTGAGGGGTACTTTTTAGTGGTGGTACCATAACTAAAAAGTGTAAAATAAAAAACTTTTTGCAAAAAAAGTACAACCGACTTCAAAGTAAAAAAAAACACTGAAAAGTGCAAAATAACTTTAATTTCGGAAGTCGGTGTTAAATAACGAAGAGACAAAACTATTATAGAAACACCGACTTCCGAAATTAAAGTTATTTTGCACTTTTCAGTGTTTTTTTTTACTTTGAAGTCGGTTGTACTTTTTTTGCAAAAAGTTTTTTTTCTTATGACTACTTATTCATAGGTTGAGCTTAACGATGAATATGAGAGCACAGCTTGGCTTGGCGGGAATGTACAAGCCCAAGAATTTTCTGATGTTCTCTTGAAATTGGGTGAGGGAACGCTACCATCTACTGGTAGCGTTTCCTCACAGTGGCCAGGTGGTTCTACCTGAGATACTTGAGAGAGTGGTGTCTACCTTAAAAGATTTGATTCGCCTGGTGTACGGGGACATCAATAGGATACCGCACCAAGATAATTCTTGGGTGTGTGAACGAGCCATTTTAACACCCAGAAACGACCAAGATTCAGCGATCAATGAATTCATTCTCGCAGAAATTGAGGGGAATGAAGTGATCTACACTTCAATAAACACTGTTGTCGACCAAGATGATGCCACACATTACCCCGTAGAATTTCTCAATTCTCTCAGTGCAAGTGGACTACACCATTAAGCTAAATGTCGGTGTCCCAATTATGCTTCTTCGAAATCTCACTCCGCCGAAACTGTGCAATGGGACCCGGCTCAAAGTTGTCTCGCTACAGAGAAATATCATTGAGACAGAAATTCTAACGGGTTATGGAGTCGGCGAGACAGTGTTTATACCATGTATACCACTAAATCCACACAATTACCCTTTTCAATTCAAGCGCGTGCAGTTTCTTGTGAGCGTGTGCTTCGCCATGACAATAAATAAGTCACAGGGGCAGACACTGAAGGCTGCGGGTGTCGACCTCAGGTCGAGCTGCTTTTCACACGGACAACTGTACGTCGCTTGCTCCCGCGTCACCAGCCCTGACTCGCTGTACATATTGAATGAGACCGAGGGAAAAACTACGAACGTTGTTTACACAGAAGTGTTACAGTAAATTATAACACTTCTGTTATTCGACGTCTCCTAAATTTCCTTATTAACCTGACGTCTCTTACCAGTAAATAAACTACATAACTTTAAAATTTTGAGTTTATTATGCCAAATAGTTTTTGAGGGATCTAAGCTAAAGTATAGTATGGGACGCATCTTTTGAGTGTTTCTGTAAATCAACAAACTATCACTAACTATTATTAAAATAAAAATAGAATAAAAAACAATACTTATGTGATACGTGAGCAAAGCCACGGGTACAGCTAGTATGTAAATATAACATATTCAATAGGGTTAAACGAACCGAGAGTATTGTAAAGATGATTTTAATTATTATTATAATACCGTTAATAAACACATGTTACGACAGCAAATCATATTTTAATCAACATACGACTTGACACTAACCCGCAAAAGGAAAAAAAATAAGCGTATAGATTCTGTATGTTTTTTGCAACAGAAAGCTTGGAACTTTCCATTTCATCAGGCAGGCTCGTCGAAAAAACAGTAATTTTTCGAAAATAATAATAATAATAACGTTTATTTCTCACCACAAGCCAAAATATACAGATAATCTTACAATAAGAAACATTGCTAGCAATTTTTGGTTGTGGATCGCTGGTGCCTGTGGTAGGTAGTAACACCTGTAATACAGGTCACCAGGTCCCCACCTGTTCCGAGTTACATAGTTAGTAGCTTACATATCAATTCAGCAAGTAAGACAAATTACAACTATATAGTGAGTTTAATAACCTCAGGAGTAAATGACTAAATACAGAAGAAAATAAGATAAAATAATAAAAGTAAGTATGTGTAGGTATGTATGGGGAGGTGTTAATGTAAGTATGTTTGTGTATGAGAGTGTTATGATGTGTGTTGTGTGTGTTTTGGAATTTGTGTGATTAGACTAATACGTCCAAGAGAGTTTCTGTGGCAGCGTATGTTTGGCCTTGAAGCCAGCCTTGTAGAGTGAGTTTAAAATTATGTTTGTTTAATGAGTGCAAGGAAAGAATTCGGTGTAATTTATTGTAAAGATGAGGACCAAGGAAAATAAAGAACCTATGACTAAAATATGTTTTAAGAGGAGTAGCTTTAGCTACTAGATGGTTGCGGCGATTTGTTTCCTGTGAATAGTTGGTAATAGCATGTTGTTTGATAGCAGTGGCCAATACGAATAATTGCCTAACCGTTAGAACTTGACAATATTCATAGAGCTCAGTGGTGGGATAAAGTCTTGGCTTGAAACAGCACACCTTAAGAACGGCTCTCTGTGCGCGTTCTATCTGAATACAGTGAGATTTTGCTGCACCACCCCAGGAAGAGATACAATAAACCAGAACTGATTGGCACAATGCTTGATAGGTCATTTTCATTATGGTAGCATCCGCCGACTGGCGTAGTTGTTTAAAAATGTAGATCAACTTGCGCACTCTGTTCGAGAGGTGTATTATGTGATCCCTAAAAGTAAGGTTGCAGTCAATTACAATCCCAAGATACCTAACCAATGGGACTCGTTCAACCTTGCAGATGTTGTGATCATGATTGCTATTTCCGTCGCCATTACTATTTGACTGATTCAACTGGGCAGCAACATACAGTGAACTTGAGGCTGGAACATTGGTATAACGAATAGAAAAATCCAACATCTTCGTTTTTGCGATATTCAGTGTGAGCAAGTTGTTAGTAAGCCATTCACTGACTGTGTTGAAACCCTTCTGTGCATGAAGATATGTGTCCTCCCAACTATCCGATGCAAATACTAGAGCTGTATCGTCCGCATACGAAAATATTGAACCGCATTCTAGGCTGAGGCTACACAGGTCATTCATGTAGATTAAAAATAAACTGGGACCGAGAATACTACCCTGTGGTACACCAAAAGTAATGTTTAAGTCAGTGCTAAAACAGGTTCCAATTTTAACACATTGTGTTCTATTCGTAAGATAGCTCTGAAATAGTGAGAGTTGGGTACCTCGTATACCTAGACACTCGAGCTTAGTTATTAAGATTGAAATTGAGACCGTGTCGAATGCCTTTGCGAGATCTAGGAACAGCGCAACGCATTTCTTACCATTATCAAGTTTTTGAGCTATGTGATTAACCAATTTATGAACGGCATCGGCAGTAGACAGATTCTTTCGAAAGCCAAATTGGTTGATCGACAATAGTTTGCGTGCCTCTAAATATGCAACCAGCCTTGAATTTATTATTCTTTCCAGAATCTTGGACATTGAAAAAGAAACGCCTATCCATATTTATCTATTTTATGAATACGAAAATAACTCTGTTAATTTGTTTTGATAATACGCCTGAGCCGCAAAATCGATCTGAATGAAATTTGATACAGACAGAGCCTTGGACCTGGAGAGACTTAAACACCAATTTTCAACGAACATTCCACGCTTGTGTAACCACGGGCAGAAGCAATTTTTAAACTTTATGAAAATGATAATCATTTTTCTCGAAACTCAGTTACTTGATCAAACTGAGTTTCGAGGAAACAGGAATTTTCAGTTTGATCGAGTTTCTTTGGGATTCCGGGGGTAACTTTGTACCTATGAATGAAGTACCTGCGTCTAAATGTCTTCCAACAATGGTATACCCATTGAAGGAACAGCTCGCTTCAATGAACCTCCTTTGTGGACTACTTTGAATGTGAATAACTGATTCTGATGTAAATTTTTCATCTACATAAGTTGATTTTGATCTTCTGTGTTAGGAGTCGGTTCAGGTTTCAAACGGTACTTCAACTTATGTCTACTTTTCTTTTAAATTTCTAAATGAAAGGCATGATTGCATTTAAGTACCACGATAATACTTTAAAAGAAAATTAACATCCTTACATCCATCCTTTTTTTTAGTTTAAGTCCTTATAGTTTATCCTAAGGTTGTCTGGTACATATCCATTGTACTCATAGATTTCAGTTTCTGTAAAATTTTATTATTTTGGTGTACAATAAAGTTTACGCTATTCGATCCTTATATATTATAAAACAAAGTCTCCCATTGCATCTATCTGTCTGTATGTTCGCAATAAACTCAAAAACCATGAAACGGATTTTTATGCGAGAGACAGCGGATAGTAAGGTAGGTTTTCATGTTTAATATATGTATACGATAGTAGAGAAAAGATAAGAATTTAAAAGACTTGTAAACACTCGTGCGAAACTGGGGTAGTTACTAGAGAGTAAAACCTATATTTAAAAATATAGGGTTGCAGGAAATGAGAACGAAGCAGTAATTATAAAACATGTTTTTTTTTATTTGATATGCTTGACTGCGATCCCACCTGATGGTAAGCAGTGATGCAATCGTTGATGGCATGACATGGGTTGGTTGACATGTGTCAGAATAAACGATAATGCGGAAAAGAGGTCATTGTATGTCATCATTATGAACAACGATTTTTCCTTCAGTTGCTCATTGCGTTCCAGGGCTGAGGTAACTCTTTCGAAACAGCTGTCAATCCATGTTACTACTTTTTAGAGTTCCGTATCTCAAAAGGATAAACGGAACCCTTATAGGATCACTTTGTTGTCCGTCTGTCTGTCTGTCTGTCTGTCAAGACCCTTTATCCCGGGCAACGCGTGGAGGTATCGACTTGAAATTAAAACCATATACTCAAAGCTGCGGTCCCTTGAAGTTGTGAAAAAATCAAATGTGCAAGTTAACGTAATAAAAAGATACGGCCTTTTATGTTGCAAAAAACGTATATTTCGACACTCTCAAGGGAATCAAAATTCATAGGGTACTTCCCGTTGTCCTAGAATCCTGCAATTTTTCATGAAGCAAGGTCTCATAGCATAAGTATAGGAAAAAAATCAGAAAACCGCACCGCACCGCAGGAATGGAAATGGAAATACAGAAATGAGTGCCGCTGTCAACGTCTTAGTTGATGCATTGACGGGCCCTATTCTATATCAAGAAAATGATCTTTCATCACAATTTATGCAAAATTTAATTTTTGTTCCCTAAATTCGACATTTTAGTATCGGAATAATGACTCTTTTACTGATTTATGTCATGCCAACCCAAAATCTAATATTTAACAAGTAAGTACTACCTTTTCGTCTAATCAGCGTTTAGTCATCGATTCAGCCTGTGATTCTGACAACAATTCCAATAATTTGAACCCGGCACCATGACATTGTCATCAGGCTGTCCAATTTGTGCTGTGGCAGTCGGACGCTCATTGCTGTTATTAGCCATGCTGATTGGTACCTGTGTCACTGGCATGTTGCATTTTACTGGAATTACAAGTTCGATCACGTTTTGAAATAGGAATTCTATGGCTTTCATTTGTTTTGTTTGAAGACTTTTAGGCCTGTATCAACAAATCGATATCAAAGAGTCGATCACGTTTCTTTCATTGAATATTATTTTATTTGAAGATTTATATGCCTGTATCAACCAATCAATAGCAAAAATATATTAGATCATGATTAGTATTCGATTTGAATATAAAAAAGAACAGAAGCCATTCTCGTGTTTTCGAGAACGATCACATTTTTAATGTCGGTCTCAATTTGACAAAAATACTTTGTTTACTTAAGTTTTTAATTTGATTCTCGACTACATTTTTGACGTTTTTAACCCCTCTCGCTCTGGGTGGAACGATAGGATTTGCCAGACTTTTACTGAGTTCCTTCAGTTACCCTTCGCGTCCAGAACCACTGCAACTCTTCCGAACAATCTTGCAGTTGGGTAGACGTAGACCCCAGCTTAAATCATATTGCATTTTAGAAAATTCTTCAACTTCATATGTGTTTTGACTAACGACGAACTGTAGTGAAATGTAGAAGAAAAACACAATTTTTTATGCATTTATAAATGAAACCGATATTAAATACGAGAAATTGTTTTCCTACTGTAAGGATGCCAGTATTTTCAGAGAGCGTAATCGTTCGTATTAATAGTAAAAATAATAGGTTGGAGATATGAAAGAATAATGCCAGAGGTTCTATGAAATCTGGGTCCACCTTTCAATAGCTTTGTCGTTGTGTGTTATATCGTTGGAAAGCTAATTTTAAGCTCAATAAAAGTTACTACAGCAGCAAGTTCCAAATCTTGGCCGTTCAGAGTTATTTAAATGAAAGACATCAGAGTTATTTAAATGAAAGACACATAGCTATTGGCAGATGGACACAGGATTTGCATTTTCCTTTAATAGTAAAGGGTTATACATTGCTCGCTTGTAAAAAGTTGTTTTATGCACGCACACTAGAACATACTGTATCTATTATATTTTTCTTGGAACTGAATATGGCGTCTATTTTTAGAATTCTTGGATATTGTATCACGTAGTTTTCAGCTCTTTTATGATATACATTGCATATATTTTCTTCAATGGAATCTCATTACATTCAGCGAGTTGACAAAAGCGATTCTGAATAAAAAGTTCATTCGAATCGATGTGAAATGCAACATTTTTTCTTTTAAGTATTCTTGTATCACTCTCACAGTGTGCCATCAATACTGAATGTAATTCCTTCAGTTTCTCTAAATGCAATTGATTTTACTGCTTTGTTTTTGGGGTTCCGTACCTCAAAAGGAAAAAACGGAAACCCTTATTGGATCACTTTGTTGTCCGTCCGTCTGTCTGTCTGTCTGTCAAGACCCTTTATGTCGAAAACGCGTAGAGGTATCCAGTTGAAATTAAAACCATATACTCAGGTCTGCGGTCCCTTGTAGCTGTGAAAAAATCAAACTTCTGAATTAACGAATTAAAAAGATACGGCTTTTTATGTCGCAAAAACGTATATTTCGATACTCAAAAGAATCGAAATTCATAGGGTATACTTTCCGTTGACACATAATCCTGAAATTTGGCATAAAGCAAGGCCTTGTAGCACAAGTTCAGTAATTAATCTGAAAACAGTAAATTTGTTGTTACCTACGTCACAAAAAAAGTACTTTTTTGCAATTCGAAAAAATCTTCGAGACTACATTCGAGACATGTAGTTTGTACGGAACTCTCAGTGCACGAGTCCGACTCGCACTTACCCAGTTTTTTATAATATCGGATAGTTTCGGTTACGGTTACAGAGCTCTATAATATCCCTGATATCATGAAATTTTGAAATACTCAAGGAAATCAAAATTCATAGGATACTTCCCGTTGACCTACAATCCTCAAGCGCAAGTATAGGGAAAAATCTGAAAATTGTAAATTTGTAGTTACTTCACAAAAAAAAACTTTTTTTATTATTCGGAAAAACCTTCATAACTTAATTTGGGTATTGAAATGTTTTCATAGGTAAGTTTGTACGGAACCTTCAATGCGCGAGACCAACTCGCACTTGCCCGGTTTTTTTTTGTTATTATTGCCGTAATGTATTTAATTAAATATGCTGGATGGAGAGGAAGAGGAAGATTGAAGGATGTATGTTGGATACATTGTGTGAGGAATAATCTATATGTATAAAAAGAGAAACTGACTGACTGACATATCAACGCACTGCCGAAACTACTGGGATTAGGATCGTGAAATTTTGCACAAGGTTTCGTTTTATGACGTAGGCGAGCACTAAGAGAGGATTTTCCAAAATTCACCTCCTAAAAGGATGAAACGGGGGTCCAAAGTTTGTATGGAAAAACTGATGAAGCTAGTATAAAATAAAGGGGATGAATCATAGCGTGACGGTTAACAGTAGAGAATGGAAGAACAAAAACTTAACTAAGTACATACAATGAGGGCAGGAAAAGATAGTGATTTTTTCTTCTTTGAGGTGGGATATCATTAAATGACTTCTCATGCTCTAGGGTGGGGTACTTTTACTTTCTTGGGCCACACTCTTTCAAACGTTTCCGCCCTGGCAGGCTCTTCAGTTTTGCTTACATCTCTTTGAGGCGCGCGTGGAACACTAAGCGCTGTCGACTCGGGTTTGGTTTATCAGGCGGCTGGACGGCGAGCAACCCATTGTTCGTCATCTGCAAGCCCGCTCCTACGGTGGCCGGAAATCAGCCATGCGACTCCTCACATTATCATTCCCTACTACCTTGCGTACGACCTTGGCAGTTCGCGATTGGTCGCCGCCGCTCATCTCTTCCAAGAGGACACGGCAATGCTCCGCCCAAGCGGGAGAGACTTCCACCGTATGCTCCACCATGTCTTTCAGGCGACCCTCATTATTGTGACACCCGAGCGATTCTCCCTCACGCTGAAACCAACACAGGAACCTCCACAAAATGATGTGTTCGGTGAAGACCGGCAGAAAATGTGGATGCCGTGGCACATCTCTAGCCTTTCTTCAAAGAGGAGACTTACCGCGGCAATTGTGGGCGTGCTCAATTGATGACGATGATGCTGTATTTTCGGTAGAGTAACTTTTGAAGTAAAAGGTTTCCTTAACACAAGGGCGTTGAAAAACGATGCTCCATATATACATATAATTAACTAGCGTCTGTCAGCAGCCCCTGACGTCGCTTGCGTTTCAGTAAAAAATTAATTCAAGCGAACTTTTTCCCCAGCTTTTTCTTTTTCTTTTTTTTTTTTTTGAATACTCCCCGGGATAAAAAGTATTCTACGCCCTATTCAAGGACTTAGTCTACACTTTTGTCAATTGTCATCTAAATCTGGTCAGCCGTTGCAGCGTGAACGAGTAACAAACAGACATACATATAAATTTTCGCCTTTATAATATTATTGAGATAAATATTGTACTTTAACAAAAACCAGATAGCATATTATTTATTTATGTTACATCCACTTACTCGTATATGTATTGAATTGGAAATACGAATAAATATTCGATTTGTGGCATTGGTTCTGGCTTCCGATTGTATTTGTTAAAATATTTGTAGCAATCGCGTGGAGCGGTTGGGTAAGCTGTTTCGTCAATATCATTACTTAGTATTTTAATACCACTGAAGCCGTTGCAAATATGAATGTGTTTTTATGTTTGTTCATCTGTGTTTTCTATGATGAAAAATTGCTTTCATAAATGCCTATTCCCTGTACGAGAGAGGAGGCTTGAGTTACAGCTGTAGAAATATTATAAGGCTGATTCTTACATATTACAAAACCAAGTCTCTTAATCCATCTGTATCTGTCTGTTTGTCAGTTTAACCGTTGTCTAGATCTCGTGTTGACCACTTACGTGGAGGGGGAGGGCGTGTGTGTGCGCGCGGCTAGAGAGCCACTAGTCGCGGTGGTTGCGATAAACATAAAAACTACTGAACGGATTTTCATGCGGTTTTCATTCATCAACAGATCAGTTTTCCTTAACAGACACATTTTTCCTCCTACAAACAAAAAAAATTTTTAACTTCTTTATCATATTAAGCACTAGCTTCTGCCCGCGGCTTCACCCGTGAAAGTAGGTTTCTCCATACAAACTATAGATCCTCATTTCACCCCTTTAAAGGTTGAATTTCCAAAAACCGCTTTTTAGTGCTCACCTATGTCATAAAAAGAAACCTTGTGCAAGTTTTTATGATCCTTCATAAAAATTTGTCATTCCTTGCCATTCCTCCCCGCTTCGCTTCGCTTTGGATGATATTTCACCTAAAAAAAAAGATACAATAATTATAATATTGATAGTCACTAAACTTCTATGTAGGTACTCTAAATTACGTTACTAAACTGACCTTAAAGTGTCAAATACATTGATTGGACGAAAACTGTCAAATCACTCCCGGTAATCGGTTAACTTAGCTGCGCCTCCCACGTCCTAGATGGCGCTAATAGGCTTTGTTCGTCCCCGGGTCGGTCGTCCCTGTTTCGTCCCACGCCGACAGTCCTGTCAATAAAATGATTAATTGAATTTTTGGTAAGTAAATTATTAATTCAGATACAGCCTTGCGAGGGAAGTAACGGAAAATAATAGTATCAGAGAATTTGTAAAGAGTCATCGGATTATGGAATTGTAAGGTTTAATTTATGGAATTGACTATTTTAAATCGAATTTAAAAAGGAGGATGTTTTCAATTCGAAAGAATCAACGCACAATCGAATGTGCGTTGATGTCAAAGGCACGATGTATACAAAAAAAATTAGGTAAATTCCAACAGACAATTCTACCACCCGTCCAAGGGGTCCCGAATCATGTACTAATGATTTCGGTGGGAAAATCATTAGTACATGATTCGGGACCCCCGGGACGGGTGGTAGAATTGTCCGTTGGAATTTACATAATTAAAAAAAAAACTGTACTTTTTAAAATTTACCCTGTATAAAATCGTTATTCTAACCAACCCCGATGATATATAGAATAAAAATAATAATAATCAAAAGTTAATTAATTAAAAAGTCAACGGGGGTGATAAAATCGTTATTCTAATTAACCCCGATGACATTTTTAATTTTAAAAGTAATTAATTTATTTTTTTTCACTAAAAATGTTAGAATTACGATTTTATACATCATCATCATCATCATTTCAGCCGAAAGGCGTCCACTGTTGGACATAGGCGTCCCCTAAGTGTCGCCATAATGACCGGTCCTGTGCGTCTCGAATCCATCGGATTTCCGCGACCCTCACCAGAAGGCTTAGCCAAGTTGATAATCTACAATCGTTAACGCTAGTAGAAAACTTCAAATTTATGAGAATGACATCATCTCAACGTTAAGTCACGTGATCAAAACGAAGGGATCGGAGACGTTGCCGACTGTAGAAAGAGATTCGAAACGAAAAGATCGTAACGTGGCTAGGCCTGCAGGTCATCGGTCTACCTTGTGGGAGGCTTTCAAACACTGCATCTTCAGGGACGTGGTCGCCACCCCAGAACCTTTCGTCTCCATCGACCATCTGTTCTGCGAACAATGTGCCCTAAAAACATACATATATTATATTTCTAATATATTTTATAGATAAATTATCTAACCTAACCTAGCCACAGAACAAATGATCATGCTCATCACACAAACTTTTGTCTCGGCTGGGAATTGAACCCACGACCTCCGGTATAGAAGGCCAATCAATGACGATGATGAGGCTGCTTATCCCATCCCATTTACTATTTCAAAAAAAGTAAATGTTTAGTCAGTAATTCTAAAACGTTTTAAAGCTAACTAAAAGGGCTTTTGTGCTCAAAAATGCTTACAAATTATTTTGACGATCGTATAAAGGAATACTTGCGTCAACATTTTTAACCCAGGAGCGTGGTGCTTTTTATTATGAATTTATTGAGGTAGTGGGTTTTTATTCAGTAAGTCTGACACTATCTCCCGCTCCGCCCAACAGCGGGATTTGTCATAGGATGATTTTCCCACCTAAAAAAAAAGGTAGCTGAGAATGAGAATGTCACTATCGAATTTTACTATGTCAATCGTAAAAGGTCTCAGAGAGAACTAATTTTTGTCCCTCCTCCTCCTCGAGTCGTATTCCTCATTACTGAGTGTCGTGAATTTCCCGCTGGATTAGCTTCGTACTGATGGTGTCTCGCGTGACCGTTTTTGGCGTCATGAAGTGCCACGTGCAATTGGGTGTCCAGTGTGGAGCGGACCTGATCACTGCCCATCTTTTTGGGCTGTGGCATCTTGGTCGTTTGCAATCAACCATCGATGAGTCAGTTACGATGAGCTGTTCAAGGTTGTGGCCATTTTTCCTGGCTATGTGGCCAAAAAACTCAAACGTACTCTGCGCATACAGGTAAGGCACTTTTTGTAGAAGCAAGAAAAAATAACAAATATATTTTTATATAGGGTGACTGGTAATTAGTGACCGATACTTAAACACATGATTGTACTCATGATTACAAATAACTTTCCCACAGAAACTTTTTTTATATTATCATTAGTTTTATCACAATAATAAAACAGCTGTTTAAATACGCGCGCGTGCCTGCGACCGGCGACCGCTCAACTGTTAGCCGCGTGACGCCGACGTACATACCTACAATAGTGATAGAACACCCGCGCAGCTTGCAAACCCGTATATACGTATAGGTGCACGTACCTAATCAGTGAATGTACCTACAAACTAGTGAGTATATAAAAAAAGTTTCTTTGAAAAAGTGGTTTGTAATCATGAGTACAATCACGTGTTTAAGTATCGGTCACTAATTACCAGTCACCCTATATACGCGTTAAATTACAAAATCAGATTTTTTAAAAAACATAACTTCTTGCGTTAAACGCAAGTTTCAAGAAACTCTAGCAACAGGCAAATTCTGAAGTAACACATGTCTCCCTCACACTATAAAACTTTTAAGTTTAGTTACTGTGTGCTACACAGTAACTAGGGCTGGCTTACCAGTAAACAGGCAAGTTTTCGACCTAACCCATAACTTGCCACCAGTTGGAAACTACCACAGAGCAAGCAGACGCCTCGGTGGCCGCTGCTAAAGCCGGTATTGTCTGTCGAAACAATCGACTTATTTATACTACCTACATATAGACGCGTCGTGTATACAGCAATATCATGACTCGCGTAAATACTAACACTACTAATTGGTAACTAGATAGCAAAGTAAAACGCGCAAAGAAAAAAAAAGAAGAAAATAAAAACCTGTTGTTAGAAAGAGATGACAATACATCGTTAAGAGGCCGTGCAGAAAATTCACTCGCTAGAGTTTAGGCAAATTCGCTGCAATGTTATGTTTGTGTGCATCGTGCATGCAGCTACACGCACACACGCGTAAAAATCGAGCTTGGTGGCCGCTCAAACAATTTTGATCCTCTATAAGATATTTTTCTGAGTTACAAAATTATAAAGTAAGTATGGTTTGTAAATAAAAATCTGGAACGTGTATATATTTTATATTTGTCACAATTCACACCAAAATTATTCAATTTTGTGTTAGATGGATGTTGATACATTTAGACAATTAACTAAATGATAAATACAAAACGATGATACAATGATATTTATTTAAGTAAAATAGTTGTAAAAAAACACTTTCCATGTGTCAAAAAAAAATTAAGTTTACGAGATATCTCTTTTAAAATTCAGATATGTAATCTCGGTAAAGGTTTATGCGGACAGTGTATACTAGTGTCTGAGATGTTCTTTTGAGGATGGAACCATACAGATTAGAGTGTTAGAGTGGACCTGTTCAGTCAGTGCAAGTATTTGTCAGTAAACATATAGCTCAACTCAGAAATTAATTAATTGACAAAACAATACCAAGTTGAGGTCATCGTTAAAAACTACGTAAAAAAAGGAAATAAAAAGACCTACATATATACCAAAAAATTCGCAGCAAATACAATAAAAATAATACATTTCACAAACTTCATTGCGTTATTGCATAAAGTAGATTATGTGACTAGGGGATAAAGCAGTGTCTTTAAGTCGCGGGCGGCATGTTGAATTCCGAACAAAACGAAGGTTGCTAATTTTAATCCCGAACGTCAGTGAGGGAGTTATATAATTTACTCCCGAGCGCTGCGAGGGAGTTAATAAAGAAACCTGAGTGAAGTGAGGAATTCAAGCCGCCCAAGACAAAGACAGCTTTATCCCTGTGTTGGATACTCTACTTTTTACACCTGTGAGATAATTAAAAGACAATTTTGTAAAACAAATCATATAATAGAGAAATATATGTAAGTATTATTTACGAGTTAATCTTAACTATCACTCAAAATGTTTTGAGATTTGAAACAAACAAAATTCACTACTCAAAGATTCTATAATTTTAATTTTCTCAATCGCTCCCGCTTGTTCATTACTTTTTTTTTTAGAAAGTTTTTTTATTCTGTTTTTTTTTTTGTTAGTGGCCAGTTTGAAATTTGAATAAACTTGTTTGATGCACTACATTTTAATTCACATAATGCTGACGGTTTTTCACGTTCCAAATTCAAATCTCATTATTCCCTAGGGATCGCCCATACTGCATTATCTCCCTAGGGACATAATGACTTGTTTTAAGTGATGGTTGTATGACGTATAAAAGGGCATTATCGAGCAGGTGGTGTAAAAAAATATATTCATCAATGTCAAGTATTCGAATTGAACCAAAAATATCGGAATAAAAAGGAAAGCAAACAAAATAAATAAGAACATCACCGTATTTTTAAAAACAGATATATATTTTTTTTGAATATTTAAAAGATGAGATCAGTACAGCTCTATACACGATCGAACTTGTGCTTGATAAAGTTGGAGCAGCTGTCTGTTCCGGTGTAAAGTACCGAATCACCTCAGCTAAGATCTTCAATTTTTTGGCAGCCTGCCGAGCTTTTGCCTTGATATAAGAGCCAAAATTGAGGGTAGACGACAACGTTACCCCAAGAAGCTCAAGATGGTCGGTTATCGGCACGGTTACACCCCGGAAATATGGAGCCGTGCGAAATTGTCTCCGTTTAGCAGAAAAAGACACGCCTGGGTTTTAGCAGCATTGAACTTGACCAGATCGGCATCGTCCCAATCAGATACTGCCTTAGGACCAGTTCAAAGTCAAAGTCAAAGTCAAAAGTTTTTTATTTCACATAGGCCTACATGGGCACTTATAAAACGTCAGAAGCTAGTGCACGCGTTCAAGCGTTCAACCATAGTCTCTCGGAAAGACTGGATCTGTGTGTCAGACACGTATCTCTTGGCAACAGTGTTGTGGTCTGCATGCCCAAAGGTACCGGGTTTAAGTAGGTCATTTATGTGCAGCAAGAACAGTGTTGCCGAGAGTACCGACCCCTGAGGGACCCCGGCTTTAATATCCATTTGACCGGACGAGCAGCCATCAATAACCACTCGTATGGATCGACCCCCTCAAGAAGTCTGCTATCCAATCAGACAGACTCCAGTAGTGGGTAGACCGAAGGAAAGAAGTTTAGCAATAAGGGTTTTGTTCCAGACCTTGTCGAAGGCCTTCGAGATATCAAGGGAGACTGCAAGTGCTTCTCCATACTTCTCGATAGCCTCTCTCCAGATGTGAATGGCATACGCTAGAACAGGGTTTTTCAACCTTATTCATACCACGGCCCTTTTAGTATGAAGAAATATGTCGCGACCCCCCTACCCGTTGTCTTTTTATCATCAAAACAACTTAGATTCATTTTCTGCGACACAGTCTTTCATTGAAGAAGTCGGGTGTAAGATAAACATCAAGGAATTTATACCTGGTATGATAATGGTGATGGAAAAGTTAAAAGAAGAACTGTGTCGTTATTTCTCATTGCAAGAGATATCGAAAAATACTGGACAAAGGGATCTTAAATCCGTTTTTAGTTGCATGTATAAATGAGACAAATTTGACAACTAAGCTCAAAGAAAAATTGCTTGATTTATCTGCCGATGGGATGCTGGAGTTGGAATTTAAATCTGTCAATTTGGATACCGTTTGGTCAACAGAAGCTTTGAAGTGTTTGATTCCATTTGCCACCTCGTACTTGTGCGAGTTGACATTTTCGTCAATGGCCCAAATAAAAAGCAAGGATAGAAATCGGTTAAATTTGGAAAACGATTTAATTCTGAATGTAGCAAAAACGGATCCACGATGGGAGAAATTGGTGAATGAAAAACAAGCGCAACCGTCGCATTAACGGTCCTCATAAGTTTATTTTTATTTTTTGATTAATGATACATAAACAATTATGATGGAAAAGATCTCAGAAGTTATTATTATTTTTTGTTTATTTCATACAAATGATTAAGCATGTCTTTCAGTTAACATTTTTCCTAATAAATCTTTATAAATGTTATTGTTTCTTTTTTAATGCTGTAGCTTTCCCAACCTTTAGCAACTCCACTATCCTCTCGCGCGTTTCTCGAACAACCGGGTGTACGAGAGAGTTGAGTGCCCATCGCGCCATTGGTACACCCAGGTGTACGAGAGTGACTTGCACCGATTGGATATTTTTTCTGTGACGTATATTTTCAAGTTGCAACCCGTTTTTTATTTGATTGAACAGAATAGTTCATTCGCTTTCTATTAAAATATTTTCCATTGGCAATATCGATACATAGAATGAAGAAGATTGAAAAAAATAAAGTGATCCGTCATTCAGCTAGCTGTCACTTTTTGGGAGCAATTGTTGCGTGGTTGCGTCGGGACGAAAATCATGTTTCCAATTAGAAAACGATGAGTAATCTTATAAGATTTATATAGAATTACTGAGAAATAAGTGTAGATTACGTTGCAAGTGTTTGTTTTTGGAAAAGTAATAAATATGCCAGTGAAAAAGTGACGAAACTTGTGAAGATGCGTATTTTTTTCCGTCATGGCCGTCGTGTTTCGACTTGTTTTAGTGCAAAATTTATCTCGAAATGCTTTGAAATCTACATAAGTTGTTAGTTTATTTACCTATAAACATAATGAAGTTACTACAAAGTGATAAAATTGCATATTGTTATCATAATCGTTGTTGAAAGAAAATAAACCGGTAAAAATGGCGCCACAGTCGTGAACATTACCTATAGATAGTACAGACAGTGTTTGTTTACATTTCGCGTGGCGCCGCGCGCCGCGCGCCGCGCTTCTTGTTGAGTTGCGGAAATAGTTATTGTGTCGTGTAATTATTGTAATTTGATGTGATATGAGTAACATTGTTTTTGCGCAAATGTATGGACTATCGTATTCAAGTGTTTTTTTCGAGAATATGTGTGTGGTTTTGGTGTAATGTGAGAAAGTTAAAGGTTATGTGTAAGAAAATTTTCAAAATGCCAATTTATCTCGTCGCTACGAAGTCAGGTCAGTTTCATTTATTTATAATCTTACACAGTTCGATAGGAAAACTAATGGGCTTTCCGGGAAGGTATAATTTATTGCATATAATTATCAATATAACCACGAAATTTGCGTTTTTCTCAAGGTCAAACCAAAAAAAAAGAATAATCGAAAAATCCTCGACGCGTAGGGCATTTCGTGGAATGTTCGCGAACGTTCAAGAGGCTATATAAGCTTCGCGACCCCCCTGGAGAAGCATCGCGACCCCCCTGGGGGTCGCGACCCACAGGTTGAAAAACCCTGCGCTAGAAGATCCCCAGTTGAACGATTTCGGCGAAAGCCGTATTGACGATTACTGAGTTTTATTGGAATTTGCCCGTATTTAAAAGGAATTTTTCAGAAATCAGAAATATTTTGTTTGTTGACTTCCATAGATTTACCAATAATTAAACAAAATACGTAGGTACGCGAAATGTCACGACGAGATAACAAAAAGATGGAAATAGGCCGAAGAATAAGTATGCAAGCAGCATCAGCTGTTACTGATATTGATGGTATACCTGATGGAGGAGCACGCTTGCCTAGAAGTAGCCTATTCACTCTTGACTTAAAGACCCCTAAGTTGTAGCTATCAAGAAACACAGACTCCGGCAAGGAATTCCACTCCTTGGCTGTATGCATAATAAATGTGTTCTCAAAACGTTTTGTGCGTATGGGTGGGATGTCCACCATGTACCGGTGGCGCAACACCGTACGTCTAGTGGTCCGATGATGGAACGGACTTGGCGGAATTTGATTGTGCAATTCCAGTGCACACTCCCCGAAATGTAAACGATAGAAAACCGATAGGCCAGCAACTCGGCGGCGATGTCCAAGGCTTTGGAGCTTCGACTCAACAAGTGCATCATTGCCAATGATCCTCTTGGCTCGCCTCTCAATCGACTCTAGCGCATCAAGCTGGTATTTGGCAGACCCATCCAAAAGATGAGAGCAGTACTCCATACACGATCGAACTTGCGCTTGATAAAGTTTTAGCAGCTGTTCCGGCGTGAAGTACCGTCTGACCTTCGCGAAGATTCCCAGCTTTTTTGCTGCCAGTTGAGCCTTTGCTTCGATGTATGGCCCAAAGTTGAAAGTTGACGTCAGCGTAACGCCAAGAAGATCAAGATGGTCGGTTATTGGCACGGTCACACCTCGGAAAGATGGAGCCGGGTAGAATTGACTCCGTTTAGCGGAAAAAAGATACGCTTGGTTTTACTTGCATTGAATTGACCAGATTGGCATCGCCCCAATCGGAGACCGCCTTCAAGGACGAGTTCAAGCGTTCAACCATAGCCTCTCGGGATGACTGGATCTGTGACCCACTAGCGCGTGCGTCAGCCACATATCTCTCGGCAACAGTGCTGTCGTCTGCATACCCAAAGATACCGGGTTTAAGTAAGTCATTTATGTGCAGCAAAAACAGTGTTGCCGAGAGTACCGACCGACCGAATATCCATTTCACCGGACGAGCAGCCATCAACGACCACTCGGATGGATCGATCCCTCAAGAAGTCTGCGATCCAATCACACAGACCAGTGGGTAGACCGAAGGAAGGAAGCTTAGCAATAAGGCTTTCGTGCCAGACCCTATCGAAAGCTTTCGAGATATCAAGTATTGAACAAGGAGAAACTCGAATTCATCGAGAATACGATTTTCCTAGGGATCACGCTTGACTCGAGGCTACAATGGGGTCCTCATTTAACTTCTCTGGCAAGTCGGCTTAGTTCAGCAGCATATGCTGTCAGAAAAATCCGTCAATTTACTGATGTGGATACTGAGCGACTAGTTTATTTTAGTTACTTTCATAGTATCATGTCTTACGGTATTTTGCTATGGGGACGGGCTGCAGATATAGAGTCTATTTTTATTCTGCAGAAAAGAGCTATCAGAGCCATATATACTCTTTGCAGACGCGATTCTCTTAGGGAACTATTTAAGGAAATAAACATCCTGACGTTCCCTTGTCAATACATTTATGAAAACATTATGTATGTTCGGAAAAATATTCATCTTTTTACTAAGATAAGTGACAGGCACAATTTTAATACTAGGAATAGGAACAAATTAGATCAACCTCGGTTCAGATTGGCTAAAGTACATAGTTCTTTCATGGGGTACTGTGTAAAATTTTATAATAAAATACCAGTTAAGATTCTACAACTAAATGAGTCCAAATTTAAAGGTTGCATTAAACGCACACTATGTAGACAAGCGTATTATAAACTGGAAGATTATATCCTTGATAAAAACGCTTGGCTAAATGCCGGTCCTGCTCCGCAGCCACAGCCACTTTTACCTTCAAATTAGTTTTTTTTTACCCGACTACGGCAAAGCCAAAGGAGGGTAATGATTTTGACAGGCTTTGTATGTATGTGAGTATGTTCATCTGTTCCCTCATAGCTCCTAATCTACTTATCGGAACTCGACCTATGAGGTATTGTTAGAACCGTCTTAATTGTCCGCTGAACATAGGTTACGTGACGTGTCACAAAACTTGATATGTCGCCCTCTAGCGGACAAAAAGTAATGTGTTAAAAATAAAAAAGGTGATAATTACGCCGTGTTTGGTAGCATTTGAAAGAGCTTCACTTGTACATTTCCAAAATATTGCTCAAATTTAAAGCGACGCCCTCTAGCGGACCAAAAGTCATGTGTTAAATTTAACACCAAAATTGTTTAAATAAAAAACAGTAAAAACTAAAACCCGACAACGACAAAAAAAACGACGCTGAAAAATTATGAAACAAGATTGTAAGGATGCTGGAATAAACAAGGTGAATGGAGAAACAAGAACAGAACAAAAAGAAAATCCGTAGTCACACGTTGTAGGTACTGTGGCAACCATGTAGGTTCCACTACTAATTACTAACTTGCAAAACTGGCATGTTAGACTTTTAAGGTTTACGTAATAAAAAGTTTAGTGAGGTCTGACGTTGGGATAGATAAGAAAGGGAGACGTCAAGGAACGTTCACATATATATTTGATAATATATGTAAAAATATAATGAAAGAGCTAAAGGCTATATAATAATAATACTCTCAAGATCATAAAGCCTTTCATTTGCGCCTTCCCCCCCTACAGTACCAACCGAAACACTTTAATAACGTGTGACTACGGATTTTCTATTATCTTATCTTGAAAATTTATCATATTTTAGTTCATCAGATTTTCATACAAAAATAAAAATATTTTAATTGAACATTCTAAACATTACGAAGTATATGCGAAGCAAGCCATAGTACAATAGCGGAGGGGAGCGGGGATCGGGCAGCGGGGGTGCTTGATGCGCTTGCGTCGCGTCATACAGACGTAGGTATAGCAAAATACAAAGTTGAAGTGTGTTAGAAAGAGCAACGAAATCTTGAAGGGTTATTTTTGGTAAATGAATTATGTTTTGTAAAAAGTCATAGAACAAAAATTGTTATTTATGATGTCAGTAATACAGTCCTGCAAGGTTGTTAGTGTTTTACAAATAACCCTGTAAATGAATATATTATTGTTGGTATATTATAAGTACATTATTTATTTTTATACGATATAACATAATAAACGCAAAACATCCTGTGTGGTCTCTCGGACCAAGAACTTACAAAATTTCACTTTACGAGTTAAGTTTAGAGAAAAAATATGAGACTTTCAATATAAATCAGATCACCATATATAGTACAACTAAAACAAGTTATGAATTTCTAAAAGTAGGTCTTGCGTTTATTTATTTACACCCTGTACGTAACACAATGGTTATAATTACCATGAATAGTTCAAGTTGACACATATTGTCAACTTTATTAGTGTCCATAGTCGTTTCAGAATTTTCATTAGCATCTATTTCCTAAAAATTAGCAACATTGTCAATTAGTATGTACTGGTAAATGCTATTTCAATACACTTACTCGAAAACCCGCTCTTAATCCTACCGCTTTTAGGCACGCTATTTACTGTTTATCGCACTAGTGCGAAAAAGTACGCGTGCTCGTTGCCACCATATTTTATTACATTTATTGTATCAGGCTGAGCGCTAAGCAATCACGTAAAAATGTATCAATCAGCAGCACTCAGATCCATATAAAACACTCGCCTACGGCTCGTATGAATTCGTCCTCGGTCGAAACTTTCTCCACTGTTTCAAAATGTACTATTTCACTTCTACTGCTGATCGAAGAAATCTTACATGTTCTGGAAACGAAACCGTAGCCAGTGCATTGGACTTGCGTTCTTTAAGAACTTGTCTTGCACGTATCAGCCCCACATTTTTTTTTTCCTTTTAGTGACGCCTTTATAATGCGTCATTTTCTTTCGACTCATTATCTGCAAAAAAATCGGTCCATTAACGACGGAGTTCTGAGGTAACAAACATAAAAAAATGATTAAAAACATACAACCGAATTGATAACCTCCTCCTTTTTTTAAGTCGGTTAAAAATATCAACTTTCTGTGGATGGTAATATAGCTGCCATTAACCATTGTAGATGGCATTAGTGAAAGAATTGTAATTTAATCATAGTAGTAGAGTAATTCCGCAGATAACCTTTACATACAAACATACAACAGTTACCTCTAAGTACTATTGAAGTCGATAGAAATTTAAACAATCTTAATAAACAAAGTACATAAAATAAAAATAATACTTACTGGATCACAACGTGATAGTCGGCGTACAAATTTGGGAATATATTCACTTAAATTTCGCGAGCGGCTCCGGAACAAAGTAGTACGTGTTCTCGCTGGGAGTGCCCGATCGTTACTGACGCGATCGTGTTTGCGCGGTCGATAATATAGTTCAATTTGTTTGTAATTTACGAAATGAAGGTATTGTTTATTTATAAAATAAATTTTAGATTCTATTAACAGATTAACTTAAGATTATTGTGTAATTTTTAAATTTTCTTAAAAGTGTTTCTAAGGTATAGAAAAAAATACTTATTTGTACAGATGTTTTCCAAGAATTATGTTTTTTCAACATTTTTTTTCTGCTATATTTCCTATTGAAGTCAATAATGTTTTCAACCCATCTGAGAGTAGACCATATAATGATGTTACTAATATTTTTTTTAATGTTATAAATCATTTGTAGTTTGTGTAAAACGTAGCCAAACTTCACTCGATCGATACTTTTGCGAGAAAAGGGTTTTGAATATGGGTAATTGCCATTAATAGACACATTATTTTAAAAAAATAGTCAAGCCAACTGAGAGAATAAGAACTTAACTTTCATAATCCTAAAAAATGAGGTTTAAATTCTTCTTACTTTTCTCACAAACCATGATCAAAAAGGTTCAAAATGAGATAATTCTGTGCACGGAGCCTTAAGACTTTTCTTCAGTGCGGACCGCTATTTCTCAACGTCGTCGAAAGAAATTACACTAAATATTTTTATCTTATTATTTATGAATGAAGTTATATGTTTTTGTCTTTCAAAGTGGCAATATAACTAGAATACTGTCGGTAAACTCAGTAAAGCATTTTTTAGCAAATAATAATAAGTATCGTACTGTTGCGACACTAGTTGGTGCGGGACTAAATGGGATGTGGTCAGTTTTTGACCTTCATTTTATGTCGTCGTTTCTGAGCGCGGGTCACGCATCTATATATTTATGAGTATATATCATCCGTCGAAGTGCCTTCGATACGGTGAGTAAATGGTCGGATTATGACAGTTGTACGTGTATAGCACTTTCAGTGTTCCGAATTTTATGAAATTCTACTTTATCACCCTCTTATCGGTAGTTGGTGCCGCAGTATCGTCAGTGGCAACGCGTAGGCCACTTTGACCGACTGCCGTCTCTATACTGGGTGATTCAATGCTCTCTGGTCTGGGTAATCTATATGTTAGTGCCAACGCGTCGGACAGTGACGATAACTTAGTGACACCAAGTTAGTTCTTAGAACAGAGTCTAGCTGTCGAAACGTGTAAGTCTGTGTTAGACTATAGGGTGGGAATAGACTTGAGAATTTCCTATGTAGCTGTAGCGACATTTATGGCGACAAATATTTCGGCCCCATTGACCATCTATTCTGCAAGCAATATGCCCTGCCCAGTGCCACTTAAGTTTACGATTCTTCGGGCCCAAAGATTTTTGCTTGGGTTTAGCATTTGAAGGTTTAGAGACATGCGGAACAGACTGTAAAGTCCCGCATACCTCCGCTGAAATGGAAGGATCCTACGACCAGACGGTTGTTATGTCTAGTTTGGGCAACTGCCCGGTAGATGATTTCGGGCTGTTGTATTTGCAGAGAACTCTAATTGCGCGATGCACGATTTCGTAGTTTAGTTCCTTTGTGACGTCATAGATATCGCTACGAAGGGATTACCATAATTATCTGTAAAGTGCAGTACTCATATAAATGTTAATCAATATGATAGGACGTGGACTACGGACATAATGCGGACATTTAACCCTTGCGTTATAATTCATGCAAACAGTATTGCAGACAGACCGGAATGCCTCTGACGAGCTCTCATGTTCTTGTCACGTCTCCATCACGTCCCCGTGTCGTCCTCTACATATGAAATGTGCTTTAGTCTTGTTCAATATTACTAGTTTGAAATTTCACTTATTGCTCTGTAGTCTATTCTAGTACCTATAATAAAGACGAAATATTTGTATTTTTAACCGACTTCTTTTAATCGACGTATGTTTTTTATTTAATTTTTTTGGGAACACCCAAATACTCCGAATTATTTTATTCCGAATTTCGATGTTCCGATTTTCAAAAGTCCGAATTTCATAATACCTAAAAATTATAATGTCTATTATTAAAAATCACGAAATTTATTTTACCGAAAGTCGTAAATGCGATTTGTTAGTTTTCCGATTTTCATACGTTCGAAGAATCAAATGCTCGAAGGGTTCTCGGTCCGAAAAACGATATTCCGATTTTTAATATTTCGAATAAACTAAAAGTCAACATGTTGTGCTACAAAATTTAGTGACAGAAACGAATCGCTGCAAAACCTACTTCACGCAGTCTTGTTTTCCCTACCCCTAGAGTGTAATTTAAACCTGCGTAGGCGCGGAGGGGTAGGGCGGCCCGCGAGCTGAGGAGCAGGTGGTTTGAAGGCCCGCCGCCACTGCTGAGGCTGAAGTTGCCGAAGCTGCGGTGGTGAGCGTTAAAACCATCTGCGACGATAAGCTCGCGTGGGGCCGCCCAAACCCCGCAGCGCCGGAGCCGTGACAGAAACAATGCTTGCTGCATTTTGCATGCCTGCTTGCATGCTGCATGCCTGCTTTCATGCTGCATGCCTGCTTGCATGTTGCATGCCTGCTTGCATGTTGCATGCCTGCTTGCATGTCGCATGCTTGCTTGCATGCTGCATGTCTGCTTGCACGCTGCATGCCTGCTTGCATGCTGCAATAAATTCCCTGCATGCTGGAAAACGCATCTGTCATTAGTTTTTTAATTCTACCCCCTCATACTACGACCTCTGACGAGCATTTATGTGTTTATTTGTCTTGCTATACAGTTTTATGAGGCGTTTTTATTTCGGAATTTTAGTAATCGGTATTTTAATAATCGGAATTCGTATTTTTGATGTTTCGAATTTTAATTAAGTCGGACTTTTCGTTATTCGATCTATTGAAACTCGGTATTTTGATAATAGTATTTATAAAAGTTAGGAAAATTGAAATTTAGGAATTATAAAAATAGGAGTAATGATAAGTCGGAGTTGTTATATTCGGAATTTTGAACCATTCGGAATTATGAAAATCGGTATTTTGAAATTCGTATTTGTGACTGTCGGAATAAAGTTTTCCTGAAAAGGAGAAACTGACTGGCTGACATAAACTGAACGCACAGCCAAAACTGCTGGGTTTAGGAACGTACAATTTTGCGCAAGGTTTCGTTTTATGACGTGGACTAGGATTGAAAAGGGGGAAATTTGTGTGTATGTAAAATGTTATTCCTTGGGCCCAAATACTCACTCGGAAAACTATGATTTTTTTTTCGGTGGGAAAATCATCTAATGACATCCTCCGCTCTTGGGCGAAGCGTGAGATAGTGTCAGACTTTTACTGCCTAAAAACCCACTCCTGTTCCTACGTTACCTTTCGTACCAGGGCCGAGTCTGCCTTTCAGAATCAGACCCTTGGCCCTAGTAGGCTTCGACCCTGGGCCCTAAAGTTGCTGACATCTCCTTGAGGCGCGCGTAGAACAGTACGCGTTGTCGACGATTTGGGCTCAGTCCGGTTGGTTGGCGACCGCCTGCCACTCCTCCTCGCTCCGGACCATGGCCTGTACCAAGGCCCGGTGAGAGAGATAGCCCCCACGAGGACACGGCGGTGCTCTGCCCAGGCGGGGCACACCTCCACCGTATGCTCCACCGTGTCCTCCGGGTGGTCCACACAATGGTGACACCCAGGCGTTTCTTCCGCACGAATCCGGTGCAGGAACCTCCCGAACTTGCCATGTCCGGTGAGGACGCGTTTCATGCGGAAGGTTAGGACGCCGTGACGTCTTTCCAGCCACGCCTCAAAGAGGGGACTTACCGCCATAATTATGTAAGATTTTGAAATTTAGTTTCTATGTTGCGTCATAGATGTCGCTACAATATCTTATAACAACTCTCGTATCTACAAACAACATTACAGTTCAGTCGACTTGGCCGTTCTTGTGATAACACAGTTAACACGGCGACTATATTTGCATAATGCAGTTACAGTACTGTGTCATATTCACATGTAAATGTGGCCACTGCCTTTATGTTGCTGATTACGATAATTGTGGCATTGTATCGAGTGATAATTGGAAAACAATCGATATTAATGGCTGTAGTGTTTGGATAAAAATAGCATTTCGATAATACCAGCCTGTAAGGAAAGAGCTGGTGGCTAAAGTAATAACAGCAGCGTGAGTCGATCTCTAACGGAGGGTTTCTGAATTGAATATTTCGAGTTAAGAACGTGTCAAACCATACTCTAATGACGATTTTCGACAGGTTTTAAGGCCAAAGTGGAGTTTGAGAAATACTTAACTTCAAATGCTTAAATTAGAAATCGGGGGTGAGGTTAAGCAACGCTTGCCGAGGTCAGTCTCCGGATGGGTGACCATATTAATATACCGAGTTTCCTCTTTTTCGGAAAGCGCGTAAAGCCGTTTATCCCGGCTGTGATTTTTAGATCTTTGACGGTCGTTACGGATGCCAGAAGCCAGGAAATCTAACACTAGTCTTGCTAAGGGCATGTGGGGTGTTGTAGGCAGTCGCCTGTCTGACCTCCATGGCATGGAGCGACTGCTCCATGTAAAATACTGATATTCAGATGCCTTCAGTAAGACTGGAAACTGAATCTAATTTACTTGGGAAAAGGCTAGACCGATGATTAAACCACTGAAGGTCAAATGTCTCTTTTCATTGTTAGGTTGGCGATTTCAGACCTGAATTAACCATAAATGAAGATTTCCTATCGATCCTTCTCTTTCATTGATGTCAGTGATAACCATCTTGATGTGTTTTATTACTTCTCACTGCCTCGATGTCTAATGACCGTGATGCGATCGTGAAGCTTTGATGTTATCCTCGAATCAATGAATAAGATACAACCATATGCTCTTTTGTTCACAAATACGTGAACTTCGGATACGTCGGGTTTCACTCATCCTGCGAATGACCTCCGTTCTCCGGAGGGGAGTGACGAAGCATCTATGCTGCTATATTCGAACTAAAGACAAGAGGTCTTTAGTTCGTGGTCTTCACATAAATCTTATAGTGTCAACACACGCGTGTGTTAATACTAAGTAGTATTAACTCACGCTGAGTCACGCACTACTTTGGTGCGGATCGACCAAATCCGTCGAACCCATCGAGATATAAGTACTAACGTACTAGAGAAGCTACGTCAAATAACTGAATTGTCCGTCCTATTTTCGTAATTTGAATCTTTAGTTCGCTGCAGCGCTAAAATAATAACAATTCGTCTAAACCGTAACTAATTTACCACAGCGCTAGATTTGCTGCGGAAGTGTATTTATTCTCGGCAAAAAGGTCTTAAGCGCCATGTAAATCACGGTACTTACGTGTTTTCTTCGACAAAGTGCGGCGCGATCGCCGCAGTTGAACGAGACAAAGTAGGTATTTATGGTGTCTTCTCTAGGACGTTAGTACTTATATCTCGATGGTCGAACCAAATTCGAATGTGTGTTAACACTACTACAACGCAAATATATTTACAACAAACAGTCAAATAAACTGCAGCACTACACTCCTAGATGATTTTCCTTTCCAATGGAAGACTTAACACCCTGTTCCGCATACGAACGCTTTTTTTCCACGGCGGTAGACTCCCAACTACGGAATATGATCTGTTCCGATCCTTGCATACTCATTTTGCTACCTTGGTCCTACATGGTCACAGGTCATACGTGCTCGCTGGTTATGAACACGCAACTGGTTATTCTAAAGAACATCACCAATAATCTTCTTTAAGGTGGGTCTATGCTGGACGAGCCGAGCACGAACGACACTATACGAATTTGAACTCGGCTCGTGCTCCGCTCATGCTCAGCCAAGTTACAACCGTTTCGTTTCGATTCTGTTTTCGTCGATCGCCGCGAGTAGGCCACGCCTCCGATTCCTTTATTCTGATGTCATCTCAACGCTCAGTCACGTGGTCAGAACAAAGGAATAGGAGGCGTGGCCGACTCGAAGCGATCAACGAAAAGAGAATCGAAACGAAACGGTTGTGACTTGGCTAGAGGGGCAGATCCTCTACCTCTAGTCTAGTGTAGACCCACATAAAGGTGCTACGTATAAAAGTATCCTAAATATTTGAACAACACTATTGCTAAGTGTATCAAACGAGGATGTACGAGTATGTGTGAATACGAAGCGATTTCTTGCAGCTTTGCATCGTGGTCTAAGCTGGCATAGATTTATATTTCCATATATTTCAGCTAGCCAAGCGCCGCATTTAGTCTATAGTAGATATGAAATTGTGGTTTAGAAATTGATGGTTCTACGTACGGTATATGAAAATAGCGAGTTTGTGTAGTGCTATGTATATGTCGTATGGATTTGTTTGATTATGATTTAATAACCTTCTTCTAATTGCATTACTTGGCTGTAGTTAAGGGTTATGTTCTCTTTATTTTGAAACTTATAGCGTTTGCACCCCTCATTTAAGGTAAAAAAAAAACTGGGCAACACTGAGGGTTCCGTACAAACTTTCCTATGTAAATAGTTCAATTCCCGAATTGAGTCTCGAAGATTTTTCCGAATCACAAAAAATGTTTTTTTTTTTTGTGACGTAACAACAAATTTACTATTTTCAGATTTATTCCTATATCTGTGCTATAAGGCCTTGCTTTATGGCAAATTTCAGGATTCTAGGTCAAAGGGAAGTATCCTATGAATTTTGATTTCCTTGAGAGTGTTGAATTATACGTGTTTTGCTACATAAACGGACGTATCTTTTTTTTTTCGTCAACCTAGAAGTTTGATTTTTTCACTGCTTAAAGGGACCGCAAATTTGAGTATATTATTTTAATTTCGACTCGATACATCCACGCGTTCTCGAGATAAAGGCTGTCACACTACCAAATTCAAAACCCAATAGCACTTTTTGCCCGACCCGGAAATCGAACCGGGGACCCCATGCTTAGCAGTCGCTCTTGTGAATACAAGACCAACGAGGCAGTTGTCACCTGTAATGTTACCCGTAGTTACTCATCACACAAAAAATCCTACAGGCATTTAGTACAATTTTGATGGTTTTTTGATCGGGCCGCCTATTTTATTTATTTATTTATTTAAACTACGTGTACAGTAGTGGTACATAGGCGGACTTAATGCAACAAGGCATTCTCTACCAGTCAACCTTTGGCTTAAAAAAGACAACACTGTGGTAGGTTTGCACAATAAACAAATAACAGATACTTCAAACAGAAAAAAAAGTTATTTATAAAAATAAAATACATATGTATGCTAAAATTATAAACTAATAAATACTATGAAAAATATCAAATCATTAAGAGAACTTAATAACAATTCTGACGAAGACCGAACTAAGGTTGAGAGGACTTCAAGTAGTAGTTCCGAATTTTACGCTTGAAGGAAAATTTTAGCAGTATCCTTGATACCGAAAGATGCAGACCACCTGTGATAGGTGGTCTGTATCATTCGGTAAATTGTATTTATTCTACTACTGCTGCTAGGCCGAATTCAATTCATTGGAAATCTCAGAAAAAAATAAGGAAAAGGAGAAAAAAAATGTCATCGAAAGCAAACACATTATCTGGCTCGTAAACCCGATTTCATGAGCGGACCCTGCTTAAATATATTTTATGGGACAACTTTTTCTTTATGATAATCTTATCATTTCAATGTAAATGTCTGTATAGGAACTGTTTTCTGGGCTGTAATTGAAGTCAGAAAAAAAGGAACTACCTAAAAATGTGGATGAATGGAGAGGAAGGCCAAAGAAAAGATGAATGGTTTGTGTGAGGAACGATATGAAAGAAAAGGCCAATGATAGTGTAACTGTCGACACGAATGAATGAAGCGACCCCAAGTAAGATGGGTCGAAGAAGGAAGATGATAATGTGTTATTGTGTCATTTCGCATTTGTGTGATGTTCCAAGATAGTTTCTTAAAATAACATTGACTATCAGCTAGAGTAACCTGCAAAACAAAACGATAGACAATATAATAATGCATCTTCTATCCTGTATATCTCACCGAAAATTGCAAACTCCGTAAGATGTCGCGAGAAACTGTAAAGTATTTTTGCTAACATGGTCATGTTGGAAAGTAATGAATTTGGAGTGATTTATCGTATGCAAAACCATTTCTTTCATAATATATCGAGAAATTATAATCTAACATAGATTTATTACAATGTACTCGTACAGAGTATGCAATATTCCGGTGACACAATATAGATAGGTATATGAGAACCCATAATCTTTACGAAGGCGATGAGATTATGAAGTTGTTAAGTTCTTATAGTACTTAAGTACTTACAGATTAAGGGGTTATTTTTAATAATGATGAAAAAATGTAGCCTTTTGACATATTTCCTACACGTAAGCTGTCAAACCACTATTTTTATTCCTCAGTTCAAAGTTATCTGACTGTTTAAAAATCAGATCTTACTCCAGGAGGCTGCATCCACGAGAACACTGTCAAGAAACTGTACTGCAGTTTGGCAGATATGTGTAATAACTATTCAAGTATTATTTCTTGAATAAATTATTAAAAAAAATATAGATGGGCTCGACCGATGTGACTGATTATTTTATTCTGTAATTGGTAATTGTAAAGATTTTTTCTGAAAAGAACAGTATAAGTGTGAAGCCAGATCGGAAGGCTATAGGCTAAGTAATGTATTATTTTTTTTATTACTCTAAGCAACTTAATTTAATGATACTTTATTATATTTGAAATATCTATTTATTTATTGTACACACCTATCACAGTGTTGTATTTTTTACCCGACTACGGAGGGTTATGATTTTCACAGGCTATGTATGTATGTGAGTTTGTTCATCTGTTCCCACATAGCTCCTAATCTACTTATCGGAACTCGACGTATGAGGTATCGTTAGAACCGTCTTAATTGTCCGCTGAACATAGGTTACGTGACGTGTCACAAAACTTGATATGGCGCCCTCTAGCGGACAAAAAGTAATGTGTAAAAAATAAAAATGGAGATAAATACGCCGTGTTTGGTATCATTTGAAAGGGCTTTACTTGTACATTTCCAAAATATTGTTCAAATTTAAAGTGACGCCCTCTAGCGGACAAGAAGTCATGTGTTAAAAAAAATGTTAAGATAAATACACCGTGTTTGATATCATTTGAAAGGGCTTCACTGGTACTTATCAAAATATATCATCAAAATTCAATGTGCTGCATGCGCCCTCTGGTGGACAAAAATTAATTTACCATTATTAATTAGAAATTTTAAATTTAGCTTTTGCAAATGGTATAGAAGCACAGTGATTTAACACCAAAATAATTTAAATAAAAAAAAAGTAAAAAAACTAAAACCCGACTACGACAAAAAAAACGACGAAACTAAAAGTATGAAAGTGTTTCGCAACGAAACTAAAAGTATGAAAGTGTTTTACACGTTATTAAAGTGTTTCGGTTGTTACCTATAACGTGTGACTGCGGCTTTTCTTTTTACCTTGTTTATTTCAGCATCCTGGAAATCTTGTTTCATACTTTTAGTTTCGTCGTTTTTTTTGTCGTAGTCGGGTTTTAGTTTTTTTACTTTTTTTAACTCAAAGGTTGACTGGTAGAGAATGCTTTGTTGCATTAAGTCCGCTTATGTACCACTACTGTACATGAAGTTCAGATAAATAAATATTATACACATAATAATATACCTAGCTAGTTCAGAACCATCTGCTTAGAAATTGATTGAGTAAACTTGCTACAAACCATGTTTTATTCAACACTGAAGCAACTTAGAGATAATAAACAAACCCTTGTAGGTTCTAATTAAAAGTTATAAACAAAATGTTAATATTTTGAATTAATACAGTGGGTAGGTATTAACGAGGATTACGTTACCAACTTGAAGCCAATTAGCTTTATAAATGTGGTACAAGTTTTTTTGTGAATATATTAAGAGCGGTCAAACCGAGATATATTTCTATAGAACCGCGCTTGCGTGATTATGACGTTATCTATATATATAAAAGGAGAAACTGACTGACTGACATATCAACGCACAGCCAAAACTACTGGGACTAGAAACCTGAAATTTTGCACAAGGCTTCCTCTTATGACGTAGGCGAGCACTAAGAGAGGATATTCCAAAATTCACCCCCTAAAGGGATGAAACGGGGGTCCAAAGTTTGTATGGAGGAACCTACTTTCACGCGGGCGAAGCCGTTGGCAGAAGCTAGTTACACATATTTCTCTACATATTTTGGAAACACAGATATCTCGTCGATATAATCTAGGTTTTTATTAAAATCGAAACATTTTGATTTCGATAGTGAAGACATTTCTAAAGGAGGATCTTGTCCGGGGGACACGGTGGAGCATACGGTGGAGTTCTGCGGCGACCTTTTGCGTCCGGTCCTTATCCTTGATTCGGAGCACGAGGACGTAGGAAGCAGTAACGCGAGCGAAGGAGTTGATGGAAACGCCCGGCTGCTGTAGTAGACGCCCTCCAGAATCACAGGGCGATTCCCGCCCACCGTAAGGCGCAGGCTTGCACATGGCAAGCATTACGTAGTTAGCCGTCCGATAAGAACCATGCTCGGGTCGACGGTACGTTGTATTCCATGCGTGCGTCAATGAAATATCTGCATACTGGACCCGCTAGGGCCGATGGTTGCCCTGGAACGTAAAAACACACGGGTGGTTTTTAGTCAGTACAAGTCTGACCCACTCCATATAGAGCGAGAAAAGTTATTTGATGATTTATCGTCCATAAAAAAGGATCCGGAACTTCATTCATAAATTAAACGAATAACCCTTATCAACAAAACAAAAATTGTCTGGCTATCGGAGGCTTTTCCCCATAATAGAATATTGTACTACATGGTACTGTGGCAACCGTGTAGGTTCCACTAATAATTACTAACTTGCAAAACTAGCACGTTAGACTTTTAAGGTTTACGTTATAAAAAAGTTTAAGTAGTTAGATTGAGGTTCGAATGGAATAAGAAGGAAGCCGTCAAGTATTGTCGGAAAATATTTTATATGTAAAATATATAATGAAAGTGCTAAAATATAAATAATAACAGTCTGAAGAACAGAAAAGCCTTTCATTGAGCTTCCCACCCCCCACAGTACTATGAAAGTAGCTAAAGTAAATTAAACGGGATGTTTCCACAATCAAATATTGATTATGTCTAAAAGTTGGGTATGTTGCAGAGCTAAGTTTTTTCAATAATTTATTTATATGCAGCCCCCACTGAAGCTTAACATCAGAGAGTTATGCCCTAGAATATTGTAGTATCTTCAGGACTCGACTCTTTATCCTTTATTAGCACAACAATTTCCACTTGCCTAACATAAATCATCGTAAACTCAATAATTACATTTGTGCCCTTGTTTTATCGTATATGCTATATTGTAAACAATAAAATTACTAGAAACAAATTAAAAAAAATCTTGTATATAAATATTTACATAATCGGTCTTATCACGTTTTCATTTGCTTGTATTTCAAAGTAAATGTATATGAAACTGACTATTGATATTAATGCAAAAATAGAAATGAGTAAGAATATACCATCGCCCAGACAACCTTTGCTATTTATAGTGAATTTTCATAAAACCCATTAAAGGTAAATTAATAACGAATAAAATGAATAATAAAGTTCTCTTCAAATATAATTAAGTACAAAAAGTAGTCCTGTCACTTTATTTTTTGACATCGCCTTATTCAAACTTCTTTTCAACGAAATTTATACACAGAAGTACCATTTTAATTATGATGCCATATTAAATCGTTAAAACAGTATTCTAAAAAGTTCGGAACCAGCGGGGTGGATTGCAAAATAGTCAACCAATGGCATCGCCTTTCAGTTTGAAAATTTATTACCTTTTGAAGCGATGGAATTTCCTTCCTTGTTCTTCAGATTGTGGCAGAAAGCATATTACTCCATTGTAATTGGGGTGCTAGAGTTTTTCAGACTAAAGTACGATTGCACCTCGCCGAAGAACGGTGTGCGCGGGAACTGCATGACTTGATTCCGTCATCTCATTTCTACCATCGGACAACCCGACGTACGGCGAGTATCCACCCTTACGTTGTTGAAACCTCTACGGTCCAGACTAAGCATTTCACCTTGTCGTTTATACCGCGTACATCGAAGGACTGGAACAGTTTGCCTTGTCTTCCCATCCGATTATAATTTGGGTGTCTTCAAGGCTAGAGTGAATAGGCTTTTAATAAACTAGTACGTCTCACCATCAACGACTGCATCACTGCTTACCGTCAGGGGAGATCGCAGTCAAGCACTAGTTTATATAAAATAAAAATAAAATAAAGAATATCTCGCACTTGTTAGTCATTCAAATCTTCTTTTTACCCGAGTGCCAAAAAGGGTTATGTTTATATTTGTTTCATTCGAATGTATGTACTTATTACTTTTTTTGAAAGGTAGGACAAATTCAATTGATTTCAGTTCTAGTTGGAGTCGGCTTCCAGTCTAAACGGATGCCATTCTTTCGACAGGGAGAGACTATGCCTATCTGATCTCCACAACCCTTGAGACAAGATTGAGTAACACGATACCTCTTGGCAAGACTTGGGTCAGGTTTCCTGGTTTCTGACTATTCGTAACAACCATCAAAGATCTATAAAAGACAGCTGGGATCAACGGCTTAACGTGCTCTCCGAGACATGGAGGAAACTCGGTATGTTAAGATGGTCACTCCACAAGGTGACCTCGCCAAACGTTGCTTAACTTTGGAAATCGACCCTTAAATCTGTTACTATAATATTTTAGCCTCGAGCTCCTCTTATTAACAATGTCTTTTGAACTATTATTAGTGACAGTTCAGGATACAAGACATAGGATGAACTACTAATTTTCTTACTAGCGCTTCAATGTGATCCTTCCAATTAATTTGTCTGTCAATTATTAAGTCTACACTATCTCCATCGTGAATTTTGTTATTTGACATTCATTTTCAAACTAGGTTTTTTATGGCCAAAGTGCATTATTTGTTTTTTTTCCAAGATTAATTCTCAGATTATTATTGTTAAGCCAAGAAATAATTGAATTTCCCGCGCTATTGATCTCAGCTTCATACAATTCAGGGTTTATTACATGGCATTGACTATCATCAGCAAAGAGTGTTGTTGAGAATTCTATAGCTTTGGGCAGGTCATTAATATAAATTAAGAACAGTAGCGGACCTAATACACTGCCTTGTGGTACACCAAAATACATATATTTGGGGGAAGCCAATGTGAAGCTGTGGTCTTTCGGCTGAAACGATGATGATGATGAAGTTTTTGTCCTTAGAATCTAAATGTTTTAATTTCACAAGCATTGAACTCGGTTGAGCTACTGTGTTTTCTGTCATGATTAGTCACTGTACCGCTTCGATACCTTTCATTCTTTGCATTTGCATAATTCAATGAATTTTTACCTTAAAGACGATGTCGATGGAGAAGTAAACCTCTTAAGGTTTGTCAGAGTTTCTCCATAAATATTTATGACTGTGTGAAAGTGGAATTCTAATATAATCAATAAATTCATACCTGGTGGCTCAAAACAAGGACCGTGAAAATCGAGTTATGCAGAGAGGTCATATCTCGCGAGAAAAATTATCGTTTTTTTTTTTTACTTTTTTTGTGTTACTTCAGGATGTGGATTAAGCTTTGCATTGAAGTGAACACGGCAGGTATACAAGGCTGAGTGATTGTTAGAAAGAGTTACCGTGGCCATGGAGCGAAAAGGGCAAGTGATGGAACACAGGTGGTTATATCCGGTAAGTTTTTTTTAGGTGAGAAATCATCTAATAAATTCTCGCGCTCTAGGGTGGAATGGGAGGGCGTGTTAGACTTTTACTCACTAAAAAAAGCCACTCCTATGTTCCTTCTTTGCCTTGCATTCCAGGATTTCCCTTCCAGAAGCGACCCCATGGCCCCAGTAGACTTTGGCCCTGCAGGGCCTGGTCGGTAAAGGTCTGATACTATCTCGCTTCGCTAAAAAAGTATATTGGAATATTTTTATTCATTGTTTTCTTCTGGAAGGGCCGTGAAAGTACTTTTATCTTAGTATCGGTTTTGAAATATAAAAAACGACACATTTCCAGTAAATTATAATTTTTGTAAAGAAATAAATTACATTTTTTTAACTTGAATTTTAACGCACTCTACGCGATTCGTGAGGCCGTGCTCAGACGGATGGTTGCAGACATCAATATAAAAAAAGGTTTTTCAGAAAAAGAAATGGTAAGGTTCATTGATTCCAAAGCTACGTTCAATCTTTTAATATTTTTTATCAATAATAATTCTTTACTATCAGGCAACTAAGGCTCACAGGCAAAATACACAAATAATAATCTTTCAAATTTATATATATAAAAGGAGAAACTGACTGACTGACATATCAACGCACAGCCAAAACTACTGGGATTAGAAACGTGAAATTTTGCGTCATATTTCCTTTTATGACGTAGGCGAGCACTAAGAGAGGATTTTACAAAATTCACCCGCTAAGGTGATGAAACGGGAGTTCAAAGTTTGTATGGAGAAATCTACTTTGACGCGGGCGAAGCCGCTGGCAAAAGCTAGTTAGTAAATATAATAAAAAAAAAACCATAACAACTAATCCATAAACAATTTCTCACGAAGAGACGGCGTCGTGTTTCGCTACGAGGTCGGTATCCTTCCACAAAATCGCCGATACACGACACCCTTCGGCCGAAACTAGTTTAAGGATGGTCTGCAAATTATGAGTGTCGGCACCAGCACCACAAGCGACTTAAAATTAGTGGTTTGGCGCGATTCCAACTGCAGGACTCACAAAATTCACCGCTTTGTCTTCGTGCCTACATACTAGACAATCTCCTCAACCGTGGGGTGATGTGATTTAGACACGTACAGCTGCGTCGTAGGTAATACCTGTTTAAGTCGACAAATTGTGTAACTTATGTTTGAAAACAAAATGTGTTTCGTAATTTTAGAAATATGCGAAAGATAGCCCGCTAGGGACAGTTAATGCAGTAGAAATAAATCCTATATGCACGAAAGAAACTCCAATGCTTGCAACAGTGAGTAAAATAAGTTAAGCCCTGGCTGCTTTAAGCAGGATTGCCTCAGGCAGCTTTTGCCAAGAAAATGCACTTTTGAAACCCCAAAATATTCTGTGCGTTGGCTTGGGTTTCGTGCAGACATAAAAACGAACATCTCGGAAATCTGTATTTGTATAATAATAATAATAATATAATAATATTTTTATTGACACTTCAAGACATAGTTATCAGTGTAGCTCTGACTCTTGTACTAGGATTTCCTGTATCACAAGAGCCAGACCTCTCAGTATACATGGCCGTGAACTTAGCAGATCATTTTCCAGCAGAGCATAAAAAAATTAGAGTTCTACTCGCATGCAGCATAGTTCTGGAGTTCCTGATACTTTTTAGAAAAAGTTCTGGTGTTTTTCCTGGAAAAATTTCAAATGAAAATATGATCTGCTAACTTCCGGTAGCAGATCATTTTTTCCAAAACCAAAATTTTAAAAGTGCATTCGGTGCACAAAGGCGAGTTCTATAGTTCCTAATTACTTTTAGTAATAGTTCTGTCAATTAGAGCTCACAAAAAAATAAAAACTTATCAATGTAATCACAGGAAAAAAACAAGTAATCATCATAAAACTGACGATAATTACGTAATACGACGGTTTTCACATATAATTCTAAATATTATCAGTAGTTCAGATGTTACCTAAACAAAAAAAAAAGCGAAATATAACGGTAATCGATTTCAAGTATCAGCAGAGCATGGTTGAAGATGTCGATTAGCAAAAATCATGAATATTTTCAGAGTTCAAATTAAAAAAAATCATAAAAAACTTCTGAAAGTGCCCAGAACTGGGAACTCCTCGATTTCTTATACTTCTGTATCAATACTATATGAAAACATGGAAAACGAATCCAGAACACCAACACAAGTATCAGCAGAGCATGGTTGAAGATGTCGATTAGCTAAAATTATGAATATTTTCAGAGTTCAAATTAAAAAAATCATAAAAAACTTCTGAAAGTTCCCAGAAATGAGAACTCATCGATTTCTTATACTTCTGTATCAATACTATGTGAAAACATGGAAAATAAGTCCAGTACTCCAACACAAGTATCAGCAGAGCATGGTTGAAGATGTCGATTAGCTAAAATCATGAATATTTTCAGTGTTCAAATTAAAAAAATCATAAGAAACTTCCGAAAGTGCCCAGAATTAGGAACTCCTCGGTTTCTTATATTTCTATATAAGAACTATATGAAACCATTTAAACCAAACACAGAACTTCGACACAAGTAGTAGCAGAGCATAGTTGCAAATAAAACTTAGCGAAAATCAAAAATATTAGCTATGTTAAGAAAAAAATCACAATAAACTTTTGAAAAGACCGAAGACCGGGAACTCCTCGGTTTCCTATACAACTATAATTCGTATATATAAATCAGCAAAATCCAATCCCCGAACCATAGCAATGATCCAAGAGCCGTGGGTCAGAAATGACAAGATATGCGGACTTGGAAACATTGGAGGTAAACTGATATCAAATACATATAATATAGATAAACCTCGAACTTGCATTTACATACCCCAAGATATACCGATCACACCACTAACCCAATTCTGTTCCAGAGACCTGACAGCAATCAGGCTCCAGATTGGTAATGATACCCCGAATCTAGTACTAGCCTCGTCCTACATGCCTGGCGACGACGAAAGCTGCCCACCAAAAGAACTGACTGATCTGGTTCAACACTGCGAAAACGCCAACCTGGACCTGATCATCTGCACCGACTCAAACGCGCATCACCCACTATGGGGTAGTGAAGTATCAAACACCAGGGGTGAGTCACTATCCACATACTTATTCTCCACTAACCTTAACATCGTGAACCGAGGCACGGAACCCACTTGGGTCACGGTCCGCGGACAAACGATCATAGACCTGACTTTAGCTACAGAAAACGCGACAAACTTAATCTCTAACTGGCGCGTATCAAATGAACCCTCTTGCTCTGACCACAGAAGAATATGTTTCTCTCTGGCAGCCATTACAAAAAACCCAGAACCACGGCGCAATCCTCGCCGTACAAATGTACCTGAATATAAACACCACTTAACTTCCCTACTAGCCAGGGAACAAAGACCCGTAAATCAAATAACTGACTCCGTAGAATTGGATAACGCCGTGACAAAACTCACAGACAACATAATCAAAGCATACCACACAAACTGTCAACTAAGCTCCCCACACATCAAGGGAAAAGGAAACCCCTGGTGGAACGCAGAGCTTGGCAAACTCAGAAATGCATTACGCAAACAATTTAACAGAGCCAAAAACTCAAGACTTCCAGAGGACTGGGAACAATACAAAGAAACTCAATACAGATATAAGAAAGCAGTTAGGACCGCCAGGAACTCCGCCTGGCGCAATTTCTGCGAAAGCATTGAATCCAACACTGAAGCAGCACGGGTCAGGAAAATCCTGTCAATAGACCAGGAACGTACCCTTGGTGCGCTGAAAAAACCAGACAACAGCTACACACTAACAGACCATGAGACCAGTAAGGTCCTACTGGAAACGCATTTCCCGGACTGCAACCTACTTGAGGACAGGACGTGGTCGAGCGCACCGGAACAGACCCCAACGGATCTTGACTGGTCCAGAGCACATAACATAGTGACAGAAGACCGAATTAAATGGGCCATCAGGACCTTCCAACCGTACAAGTCACCAGGACTAGACGGTGTCTTTCCGGCGCTACTGCAGTGGGGAGAACACTCCTTAGTGCGGTGGCTGCTGGTGATATACCGTGCCTGCATAGCACACAGATATGTACCACACACATGGCGTGAGGTGAAAGTTATTTTCATCCCGAAACCCGGCAAAACTGACTATACACAACCCAAGGCGTACAGGCCCATAAGCTTGACATCCTTCCTACTGAAAACCCTGGAAAGGCTTTGCGACAGATATATCCGGGACGGACCTCTCTTGGAGAGACCGCTCCACAAGCAGCAACATGCCTACTCAACAGGTAAATCAACAGAATCTGCACTACATAGCGTGATCTCAAAGATTGAATGCGCTATAAATCACAAAGGCTCTTCGTTAGCAGTCTTCATAGACATCGAAGGAGCTTTCGATAAGACTATGTTCCGAAGCATCAGCACAGCACTCGAAAGTCACGGTGTTGACCCGACCTTGAGTGGCTGGATCACAAATATGCTCAGACTTAGAGCAGTACAAGCAAATATAAATAACACTACAAGGGCCATGGTGTCGAAGGGTTGTCCCCAAGGGGGTGTCCTCTCGCCTTTACTATGGAACTTAGTTGCAGATGATTTAGTTAAAAGACTTAACACCAAAGGTTACTTCGCCGTAGGATATGCCGACGATATAACCATTATAATAAATGGCACTCACGAAAATACACTATGCAACCTTATGCGACAGGCCTTGAAAATAGTAGAGGACTGGTGTAAGGAACACCAACTGACTGTGAACCCCACTAAAACTGAATTAGTACTTTTCACCAAAAAAAGGAAATTGGCAGCACTACAGCTACCACGTTTCTTTGGAACTACCCTTAGCCTGTCAACTGAAGTCAAGTACCTGGGCGTCTACCTGGACAAACAGCTGAATTGGGCAAAACATACTGAGTACATCACCAAAAAAGCCAGTATATCTATGTGGCAGTGTAAGCGCATGTTAGGCCGCAGCTGGGGCATAGCCCCAAGGATCACTCACTGGCTATACACCTCTGTTATTAGACCAATAATCACATATGGCTCCCTAGTTTGGTGGCCCAGGACCGAACTGAGCACAGCACAAAAAGATCTTGAAAAACTGCAACGACTCGCTTGCGTAGCGATCACTAGCAGCATGAGAACCACACCCACGGCTGCCCTGCAAGCGATGCTGGGACTGCCCCCACTGCATCTAATAGTGCAGGAGGAGGCGGCCTCAGCGGCCTTCAGGCTCAGCGCATCGGGCACCCTGAGTAAAGATTCCAGAATCAAACACATACGCATAATGGAAGACGCCATCAAACGACAGCCTATGATGGCAGCACCTACCGACAAAGCTCCAAAGGCGTATCATTTCCAAAAGAATTTCAATATTCAACTAACAGAAGAAGAGCACGACTACTCAGGCCCAGCTGAACTGAGAGTCTACACGGATGGATCAAAGACAGATGCTGGCACGGGAGTTGGAGTCTTCTCCAACGACCTCAATATCAGAATATCCAGAACGCTAGGAGAATTCAACACCGTCTACCAGGCGGAATGTGTTGGTATAATCCTAGCGGCCCACGCCATAGAAACTAGGAATGTAACGGACACACACATTCGGATACTCTCCGATAGTGCTTCAGTCATACAATCCCTAGGCAAAAACTATACCACCTCGAAAATTATACAAGAATGCCACTCAGCACTGGAAAGTGTCACAGTGCCGAAACGCAACACGGTGACACTACAGTGGATTAAAGGACATAGCGGCTCACTGGGCAACGACGCGGCGGACGAACTGGCCAGGAGAGGATCTGGAGCGATGGCCTTCGGGCCCGAACCAATTGTGCCGGTCCCCTTTGGTCAGCTGCGTAGTTGGCTACGTGAACACACGCATATACAAGCAGAACGCTGGTGGTCCTCGACACCGGGATGCAGGCAGGCCAAGGAGGCCCTACCACATCTCAATAAAGCCCTCACCAAAAAACTCATAAGACTGGACAGAGGCGGCCTGCGCCTGGTGACGGGGACCATCACCGGACACTGCACACTGAATAAACACCTTCACACGATAGGCATCACAGACAGTCCCTTGTGCAGAGCATGTTTGGAGGGGGAGGAGACAATTGCACATGTGCTCCTGGACTGCACAGGTGTCACTGAAATACGCACACGAACCTTAGGATCCCCGAACTCCCTTATTGATGCCCTGAAAAACCTAAGAGGCCTTATCTGTTTTTGGAGAGAGGTGGGCTGGTTGGAATAAGCCCACCTAAGGTTGTGGCCGCTATGGCCCACGTACAATGGTCCACACAGGACTAAGTGCGGAAACCGTACATGAATAGATAGATAGAATCAGCAAAATCCAGGACTAGAACTCCGACACACGTATCAGCAGAGCATACTTGAAAATGGCGATAAGCAAAAATCATGAATATTTTCAATGTTGAAGTTAAAAAAATCATAAGAAACTTCTCAAAGTGCCCAGAACTGAGAAATCCACTATTTCTTATACGGCTGTATCAATACTATATGAAAACATGGAAACCAAAACCAGAACTCCGGTACAAGTATCAGCAGAGCATGGTTGAAGATGGTGATTAGCTAAAATCATGAATATTTTCAGTGTTCAAATTAAAAAAATCATAAGAAACTTCTCAAAGTGCCCAGAACTGAGAACTCCTCTATTTCTTATACGGCTGTATCAATACTATATGAAAACATGGAAACCAAAACCAGAACTCCGATACAAGTATCAGCAGAGCATGGTTGAAGATGTCGATTAGCTAAAATCATGAATATTTTCAGTGTTCAAATTAAAAAAATCATAAAAAACTTCTGAAAGTTCCCAGAACTGAGAACTCATCGATTTCTTATACTTCTGTATCAATACTATGTGAAAACATGGAAAATAAGTCCAGTACTCTAACACAAGTATCAGCAGAGCATGGTTGAAGATGTCGATTAGCTAAAATCATGAATATTTTCAGTGTTCAAATTAAAAAAATCATAAGAAACTTCCAAAAGTGCCCAGAATTAGGAACTCCTCGGTTTCTTATATTTCTATATAAGAACTATATGAAACCATTTAAACCAAACACAGAACTTCGACACAAGTAGTAGCAGAGCATAGTTGTAAATAAAACTTAGCAAAAATCAAAAATATTAGCTATGTTAAGAAAAAAATCACAATAAACTTTTGAAAAGACCGAAGACCGGGAACTCCTCGGTTTCCTATACAACTATAATTCGTATATATAAATCAGCAAAATCCAGGACTAGAACTCCTACACACGTATCAGCAGAGCATACTTGAAAATGGCGATAAGCAAAAATCATGAATATTTTCAGTGTTGAAGTTAAAAAAATCATAAGAAACTTCTCAAAGTGCCCAGAACTGAGAAATCCACTATTTCTTATACGGCTGTATCAATACTATATGAAAACATGGAAACCAAAACCAGAACTCCGGTACAAGTATCAGCAGAGCATGGTTGAAGATGGCGATTAGCTAAAATCATGAATATTTTCAGTGTTCAAATTAAAAAAATCATAAGAAACTTCTCAAAGTGCCCAGAACTGAGAACTCCTCTATTTCTTATACGGCTGTATCAATACTATATGAAAACATGGAAACCAAAACCAGAACTCCGATACAAGTATCAGCAGAGCATGGTTGAAGATGTCGATAAGCTAAAATCATGAATATTTTCAGTGTTCAAATTAAAAAAATCATAAAAAACTTCTGAAAGTTCCCAGAACTGAGAACTCATCGATTACTTATACTTCTGTATCAATACTATGTATAAACATGGAAAATAAATCCAGTACTCCAACACAAGTATCAGCAGAGCATGGTTGAAAATGTCGATTAGCTAAAATCATGAATATTTTCAGTGTTCAAATTAAAAAAAATCATAAGAAACTTCCGAAAGTGCCCAGAATTAGGAACTCCTCGGTTTCTTATATTTCTATATAAGAACTATATGAAACCATTTAAACCAAACACAGAACTTCGACACAAGTAGTAGCAGAGCATAGTTGCAAATAAAACTTAGCGAAAATCAAAAATATTAGCTATGTTAAGAAAAAAATCACAATAAACTTTTGAAAAGACCGAAGACCGGGAACTCCTCGGTTTCCTATACAACTATAATTCGTATATATAAATCAGCAAAATCCAGGACTAGAACTCCGACACACGTATCAGCAGAGCATACTTGAAAATGGCGATAAGCAAAAATCATGAATATTTTCAATGTTGAAGTTAAAAAAATCATAAGAAACTTCTCAAAGTGCCCAGAACTGAGAAATCCACTATTTCTTATACGGCTGTATCAATACTATATGAAAACATGGAAACCAAAACCAGAACTCCGGTACAAGTATCAGCAGAGCATGGTTGAAGATGGCGATTAGCTAAAATCATGAATATTTTCAGTGTTCAAATTAAAAAAATCATAAGAAACTTCTCAAAGTGCCCAGAACTGAGAACTCCTCTATTTCTTATACGGCTGTATCAATACTATATGAAAACATGGAAACCAAAACCAGAACTCCGATACAAGTATCAGCAGAGCATGGTTGAAGATGTCGATTAGCTAAAATCATGAATATTTTCAGTGTTCAAATTAAAAAAATCATAAAAAACTTCTGAAAGTTCCCAGAACTGAGAACTCATCGATTACTTATACTTCTGTATCAATACTATGTGAAAACATGGAAAATAAGTCCAGTACTCCAACACAAGTATCAGCAGAGCATGGTTGAAGATGTCGATTAGCTAAAATCATGAATATTTTCAGTGTTCAAATTAAAAAAATCATAAGAAACTTCCAAAAGTGCCCAGAATTAGGAACTCCTCGGTTTCTTATATTTCTATATAAGAACTATATGAAACCATTTAAACCAAACACAGAACTTCGACACAAGTAGTAGCAGAGCATAGTTGTAAATAAAACTTAGCAAAAATCAAAAATATTAGCTATGTTAAGAAAAAAATCACAATAAACTTTTGAAAAGACCGAAGACCGGGAACTCCTCGGTTTCCTATACAACTATAATTCGTATATATAAATCAGCAAAATCCAGGACTAGAACTCCTACACACGTATCAGCAGAGCATACTTGAAAATGGCGATAAGCAAAAATCATGAATATTTTCAGTGTTGAAGTTAAAAAAATCATAAGAAACTTCTCAAAGTGCCCAGAACTGAGAAATCCACTATTTCTTATACGGCTGTATCAATACTATATGAAAACATGGAAACCAAAACCAGAACTCCGGTACAAGTATCAGCAGAGCATGGTTGAAGATGGCGATTAGCTAAAATCATGAATATTTTCAGTGTTCAAATTAAAAAAATCATAAGAAACTTCTCAAAGTGCCCAGAACTGAGAACTCCTCTATTTCTTATACGGCTGTATCAATACTATATGAAAACATGGAAACCAAAACCAGAACTCCGATACAAGTATCAGCAGAGCATGGTTGAAGATGTCGATAAGCTAAAATCATGAATATTTTCAGTGTTCAAATTAAAAAAATCATAAAAAACTTCTGAAAGTTCCCAGAACTGAGAACTCATCGATTACTTATACTTCTGTATCAATACTATGTATAAACATGGAAAATAAAGCCAGTACTCCAACACAAGTATCAGCAGAGCATGGTTGAAAATGTCGATTAGCTAAAATCATGAATATTTTCAGTGTTCAAATTAAAAAAAATCATAAGAAACTTCCGAAAGTGCCCAGAATTAGGAACTCCTCGGTTTCTTATATTTCTATATAAGAACTATATGAAACCATTTAAACCAAACACAGAACTTCGACACAAGTAGTAGCAGAGCATAGTTGCAAATAAAACTTAGCGAAAATCAAAAATATTAGCTATGTTAAGAAAAAAATCACAATAAACTTTTGAAAAGACCGAAGACCGGGAACTCCTCGGTTTCCTATACAACTATAATTCGTATATATAAATCAGCAAAATCCAGGACTAGAACTCCGACACACGTATCAGCAGAGCATACTTGAAAATGGCGATAAGCAAAAATCATGAATATTTTCAATGTTGAAGTTAAAAAAATCATAAGAAACTTCTCAAAGTGCCCAGAACTGAGAAATCCACTATTTCTTATACGGCTGTATCAATACTATATGAAAACATGGAAACCAAAACCAGAACTCCGGTACAAGTATCAGCAGAGCATGGTTGAAGATGGCGATTAGCTAAAATCATGAATATTTTCAGTGTTCAAATTAAAAAAATCATAAGAAACTTCTCAAAGTGCCCAGAACTGAGAACTCCTCTATTTCTTATACGGCTGTATCAATACTATATGAAAACATGGAAACCAAAACCAGAACTCCGATACAAGTATCAGCAGAGCATGGTTGAAGATGTCGATTAGCTAAAATCATGAATATTTTCAGTGTTCAAATTAAAAAAATCATAAAAAACTTCTGAAAGTTCCCAGAACTGAGAACTCATCGATTACTTATACTTCTGTATCAATACTATGTGAAAACATGGAAAATAAGTCCAGTACTCCAACACAAGTATCAGCAGAGCATGGTTGAAGATGTCGATTAGCTAAAATCATGAATATTTTCAGTGTTCAAATTAAAAAAATCATAAGAAACTTCCAAAAGTGCCCAGAATTAGGAACTCCTCGGTTTCTTATATTTCTATATAAGAACTATATGAAACCATTTAAACCAAACACAGAACTTCGACACAAGTAGTAGCAGAGCATAGTTGTAAATAAAACTTAGCAAAAATCAAAAATATTAGCTATGTTAAGAAAAAAATCACAATAAACTTTTGAAAAGACCGAAGACCGGGAACTCCTCGGTTTCCTATACAACTATAATTCGTATATATAAATCAGCAAAATCCAGGACTAGAACTCCTACACACGTATCAGCAGAGCATACTTGAAAATGGCGATAAGCAAAAATCATGAATATTTTCAGTGTTGAAGTTAAAAAAATCATAAGAAACTTCTCAAAGTGCCCAGAACTGAGAAATCCACTATTTCTTATACGGCTGTATCAATACTATATGAAAACATGGAAACCAAAACCAGAACTCCGGTACAAGTATCAGCAGAGCATGGTTGAAGATGGCGATTAGCTAAAATCATGAATATTTTCAGTGTTCAAATTAAAAAAATCATAAGAAACTTCTCAAAGTGCCCAGAACTGAGAACTCCTCTATTTCTTATACGGCTGTATCAATACTATATGAAAACATGGAAACCAAAACCAGAACTCCGATACAAGTATCAGCAGAGCATGGTTGAAGATGTCGATAAGCTAAAATCATGAATATTTTCAGTGTTCAAATTAAAAAAATCATAAAAAACTTCTGAAAGTTCCCAGAACTGAGAACTCATCGATTACTTATACTTCTGTATCAATACTATGTATAAACATGGAAAATAAATCCAGTACTCCAACACAAGTATCAGCAGAGCATGGTTGAAAATGTCGATTAGCTAAAATCATGAATATTTTCAGTGTTCAAATTAAAAAAAATCATAAGAAACTTCCGAAAGTGCCCAGAATTAGGAACTCCTCGGTTTCTTATATTTCTATATAAGAACTATATGAAACCATTTAAACCAAACACAGAACTTTGACACAAGTAGTAGCAGAGCATAGTTGCAAATAAAACTTAGCGAAAATCAAAAATATTAGCTATGTTAAGAAAAAAATCACAATAAACTTTTGAAAAGACCGAAGACCGGGAACTCCTCGGTTTCCTATACAACTATAATTCGTATATATAAATCAGCAAAATCCAGGACTAGAACTCCGACACACGTATCAGCAGAGCATACTTGAAAATGGCGATAAGCAAAAATCATGAATATTTTCAATGTTGAAGTTAAAAAAATCATAAGAAACTTCTCAAAGTGCCCAGAACTGAGAAATCCACTATTTCTTATACGGCTGTATCAATACTATATGAAAACATGGAAACCAAAACCAGAACTCCGGTACAAGTATCAGCAGAGCATGGTTGAAGATGGCGATTAGCTAAAATCATGAATATTTTCAGTGTTCAAATTAAAAAAATCATAAGAAACTTCTCAAAGTGCCCAGAACTGAGAACTCCTCTATTTCTTATACGGCTGTATCAATACTATATGAAAACATGGAAACCAAAACCAGAACTCCGATACAAGTATCAGCAGAGCATGGTTGAAGATGTCGATTAGCTAAAATCATGAATATTTTCAGTGTTCAAATTAAAAAAATCATAAAAAACTTCTGAAAGTTCCCAGAACTGAGAACTCATCGATTACTTATACTTCTGTATCAATACTATGTGAAAACATGGAAAATAAGTCCAGTACTCCAACACAAGTATCAGCAGAGCATGGTTGAAGATGTCGATTAGCTAAAATCATGAATATTTTCAGTGTTCAAATTAAAAAAATCATAAGAAACTTCCAAAAGTGCCCAGAATTAGGAACTCCTCGGTTTCTTATATTTCTATATCAGAACTATATGAAACCATTTAAACCAAACACAGAACTTTGACAGAAGTAGTAGCAGAGCATAGTTGCAAATAAAACTTAGCGAAAATCAAAAATATTAGCTATGTTAAGAAAAAAATCACAATAAACTTTTGAAAAGACCGAAGACCGGGAACTCCTCGGTTTCCTATACAACTATAATTCGTATATATAAATCAGCAAAATCCAGGACTAGAACTCCGACACACGTATCAGCAGAGCATACTTGAAAATGGCGATAAGCAAAAATCATGAATATTTTCAATGTTGAAGTTAAAAAAATCATAAGAAACTTCTCAAAGTGCCCAGAACTGAGAAATCCACTATTTCTTATACGGCTGTATCAATACTATATGAAAACATGGAAACCAAAACCAGAACTCCGGTACAAGTATCAGCAGAGCATGGTTGAAGATGGCGATTAGCTAAAATCATGAATATTTTCAGTGTTCAAATTAAAAAAATCATAAGAAACTTCTCAAAGTGCCCAGAACTGAGAACTCCTCTATTTCTTATACGGCTGTATCAATACTATATGAAAACATGGAAACCAAAACCAGAACTCCGATACAAGTATCAGCAGAGCATGGTTGAAGATGTCGATTAGCTAAAATCATGAATATTTTCAGTGTTCAAATTAAAAAAATCATAAAAAACTTCTGAAAGTTCCCAGAACTGAGAACTCATCGATTACTTATACTTCTGTATCAATACTATGTGAAAACATGGAAAATAAGTCCAGTACTCCAACACAAGTATCAGCAGAGCATGGTTGAAGATGTCGATTAGCTAAAATCATGAATATTTTCAGTGTTCAAATTAAAAAAATCATAAGAAACTTCCAAAAGTGCCCAGAATTAGGAACTCCTCGGTTTCTTATATTTCTATATAAGAACTATATGAAACCATTTAAACCAAACACAGAACTTCGACACAAGTAGTAGCAGAGCATAGTTGTAAATAAAACTTAGCAAAAATCAAAAATATTAGCTATGTTAAGAAAAAAATCACAATAAACTTTTGAAAAGACCGAAGACCGGGAACTCCTCGGTTTCCTATACAACTATAATTCGTATATATAAATCAGCAAAATCCAGGACTAGAACTCCTACACACGTATCAGCAGAGCATACTTGAAAATGGCGATAAGCAAAAATCATGAATATTTTCAGTGTTGAAGTTAAAAAAATCATAAGAAACTTCTCAAAGTGCCCAGAACTGAGAAATCCACTATTTCTTATACGGCTGTATCAATACTATATGAAAACATGGAAACCAAAACCAGAACTCCGGTACAAGTATCAGCAGAGCATGGTTGAAGATGGCGATTAGCTAAAATCATGAATATTTTCAGTGTTCAAATTAAAAAAATCATAAGAAACTTCTCAAAGTGCCCAGAACTGAGAACTCCTCTATTTCTTATACGGCTGTATCAATACTATATGAAAACATGGAAACCAAAACCAGAACTCCGATACAAGTATCAGCAGAGCATGGTTGAAGATGTCGATAAGCTAAAATCATGAATATTTTCAGTGTTCAAATTAAAAAAATCATAAAAAACTTCTGAAAGTTCCCAGAACTGAGAACTCATCGATTACTTATATTTCTGTATCAATACTATGTATAAACATGGAAAATAAATCCAGTACTCCAACACAAGTATCAGCAGAGCATGGTTGAAAATGTCGATTAGCTAAAATCATGAATATTTTCAGTGTTCAAATTAAAAAAATCATAAGAAACTTCCGAAAGTGCCCAGAATTAGGAACTCCTCGGTTTCTTATATTTCTATATCAGAACTATATGAAACCATTTAAACCAAACACAGAACTTTGACAGAAGTAGTAGCAGAGCATAGTTGTAAATAAAACTTAGCGAAAATCAAAAATATTAGCTATGTTAAGAAAAAAATCACAATAAACTTTTGAAAAGACCGAAGACCGGGAACTCCTCGGTTTCCTATACAACTATAATTCGTATATATAAATCAGCAAAATCCAGGACTAGAACTCCGACACACGTATCAGCAGAGCATACTTGAAAATGGCGATAAGCAAAAATCATGAATATTTTCAGTGTTGAAGTTAAAAAAATCATAAGAAACTTCTCAAAGTGCCCAGAACTGAGAAATCCACTATTTCTTATACGGCTGTATCAATACTATATGAAAACATGGAAACCAAAACCAGAACTCCGATACAAGTATCAGCAGAGCATGGTTGAAGATGTCGATTAGCTAAAATCATGAATATTTTCAGTGTTCAAATTAAAAAAATCATAAGAAACTTCTCAAAGTGCCCAGAACTGAGAACTCCTCTATTTCTTATATGGCTGTATCAATACTATATGAAAACATGGAAACCAAAACCAGAACTCCGATACAAGTATCAGCAGAGCATGGTTGAAAATGTCGATTAGCTAAAATCATGAATATTTTCAGTGTTCAAATTAAAAAAATCATAAGAAACTTCTGAAAGTGCCCAGAATTGGGAACTCCTCGGTTTCTTATACTTCTATATCAGTACTATATGAAACCATGGAAACTAATTCCAGAACTCCGACACAAGTATTAGCAGAGCATGGTTGTAAATATAAATAAGCAAAAATAAAGAATATTAGCTATGTTCCAAAAAAAATTAGAACAAACTTTTGAAAGGATCGAGGACCGGGAACTCCTCGGTTTCCTATACAACTATAATTCTTATATATAAATCAGCAAAATCCAGGACTTAAACTCCGACACACGTATCAGCAGAGCATACTTGAAAATGGCGATAAGCAAAAATCATGAATATTTTCAGTGTTGAAGTTAAAAAAATCATAAGAAACTTCTCAAAGTGCACAGAACTGAAAAATCCACTATTTCTTATACGGCTGTATCAATACTATATGAAAACATGGAAACCAAAACCAGAACTCCGATACAAGTATCAGCAGAGCATGGTTGAAGATGGCGATTAGCTAAAATCATGAATATTTTCAGTGTTCAAATTAAAAAAATCATAAGAAACTTCTCAAAGTGCCCAGAACTGAGAACTCCTCTATTTCTTATACGGCTGTATCAATACTATATGAAAACATGGAAACCAAAACCAGAACTCCGATACAAGTATCAGCAGAGCCTGGTTGAAGATGGCGATTAGCTAAAATCATGAATATTTTCAGTGTTCTAATTAAAAAAATCATAAGATAGTTCTCAAAGTGCCCAGAACCAGGAACTCCTCAGTTTCTTATACTTCTATATCAGTACTATATAAAACGATGATAACCAAATCCAGAACACCGACACAAGTAGTAGCAGAGCATGGTTGTAAATAAAACTTAGCAACAATCAAAAATATTAGCCATGTTAAGAAAAAAAGAAAACAATAAACTTTTGAAAGGACCGAGGACCGAGAACTCTTCGGTTTCCTATACATCTATAATCCTTATATATAAATCAGCAAAATCCAGTACTAGAACTCTTACACACGTATCAGCAGAGCATAGTTGAAGATGGCGATTAGCAAAAATCATGAATATTTTCAGTGTTCAAATTAAAAAAATCATAAAAAACTTCTGAAAGTGCCCAGAACTGAGAACTCCTTGATTTCTTATACTTCTGTATCAGTACTATTTGAAATATGGAAAACAAATCCAGAACTCCAACACAAGTATCAGCAGAGCATGGTTGAAGAAGTCGATTAGCTAAAATTATGAATATTTTCAGTGTTCAAATTAAAAAAATCATAAAAAACTTCTGAAAGTGCCCAGAACTGAGAACTCCTTGATTTCTTATACTTCTGTATCAGTACTATTTGAAATATGGAAAACAAATCCAGAACTCCAACACAAGTATCAGCAGAGCATGGTTGAAGAAGTCGATTAGCTAAAATTATGAATATTTTCAGAGTTCAAATTAAAAAAATCATAAGAAACTTCTGAACGTGCCCAGAACTGGGAACTCCTCGGTTTCTTATACGCCTGTATTATTACTATATGAAACCATGGAAACCAAATCCAGAACTCCGACACAAGTATCAGCAGAGCATGGTTGAAGATGTCGATTGGCCAAAATCATGAATATTTTCAGTGTTCAAATTAAAAAAATCATAAGAAACTTCTCAAAGTGCCCAGAACTGAGAACTCCTCTATTTCTTATACGGCTGTATCAATACTATATGAAAACATGGAAACCAAAACCAGAACTCCGATACAAGTATCAGCAGAGCATGGTTGAAGATGTCGATTAGCTAAAATCATGAATATTTTCAGTGTTCAAATTAAAAAAATCATAAAAAACTTCTGAAAGTTCCCAGAACTGAGAACTCATCGATTACTTATACTTCTGTATCAATACTATGTGAAAACATGGAAAATAAGTCCAGTACTCCAACACAAGTATCAGCAGAGCATGGTTGAAGATGTCGATTAGCTAAAATCATGAATATTTTCAGTGTTCAAATTAAAAAAATCATAAGAAACTTCCAAAAGTGCCCAGAATTAGGAACTCCTCGGTTTCTTATATTTCTATATAAGAACTATATGAAACCATTTAAACCAAACACAGAACTTCGACACAAGTAGTAGCAGAGCATAGTTGTAAATAAAACTTAGCAAAAATCAAAAATATTAGCTATGTTAAGAAAAAAATCACAATAAACTTTTGAAAAGACCGAAGACCGGGAACTCCTCGGTTTCCTATACAACTATAATTCGTATATATAAATCAGCAAAATCCAGGACTAGAACTCCTACACACGTATCAGCAGAGCATACTTGAAAATGGCGATAAGCAAAAATCATGAATATTTTCAGTGTTGAAGTTAAAAAAATCATAAGAAACTTCTCAAAGTGCCCAGAACTGAGAAATCCACTATTTCTTATACGGCTGTATCAATACTATATGAAAACATGGAAACCAAAACCAGAACTCCGGTACAAGTATCAGCAGAGCATGGTTGAAGATGGCGATTAGCTAAAATCATGAATATTTTCAGTGTTCAAATTAAAAAAATCATAAGAAACTTCTCAAAGTGCCCAGAACTGAGAACTCCTCTATTTCTTATACGGCTGTATCAATACTATATGAAAACATGGAAACCAAAACCAGAACTCCGATACAAGTATCAGCAGAGCATGGTTGAAGATGTCGATAAGCTAAAATCATGAATATTTTCAGTGTTCAAATTAAAAAAATCATAAAAAACTTCTGAAAGTTCCCAGAACTGAGAACTCATCGATTACTTATACTTCTGTATCAATACTATGTATAAACATGGAAAATAAATCCAGTACTCCAACACAAGTATCAGCAGAGCATGGTTGAAAATGTCGATTAGCTAAAATCATGAATATTTTCAGTGTTCAAATTAAAAAAATCATAAGAAACTTCCGAAAGTGCCCAGAATTAGGAACTCCTCGGTTTCTTATATTTCTATATCAGAACTATATGAAACCATTTAAACCAAACACAGAACTTTGACAGAAGTAGTAGCAGAGCATAGTTGTAAATAAAACTTAGCGAAAATCAAAAATATTAGCTATGTTAAGAAAAAAATCACAATAAACTTTTGAAAAGACCGAAGACCGGGAACTCCTCGGTTTCCTATACAACTATAATTCGTATATATAAATCAGCAAAATCCAGGACTAGAACTCCGACACACGTATCAGCAGAGCATACTTGAAAATGGCGATAAGCAAAAATCATGAATATTTTCAGTGTTGAAGTTAAAAAAATCATAAGAAACTTCTCAAAGTGCCCAGAACTGAGAAATCCACTATTTCTTATACGGCTGTATCAATACTATATGAAAACATGGAAACCAAAACCAGAACTCCGATACAAGTATCAGCAGAGCATGGTTGAAGATGTCGATTAGCTAAAATCATGAATATTTTCAGTGTTCAAATTAAAAAAATCATAAGAAACTTCTCAAAGTGCCCAGAACTGAGAACTCCTCTATTTCTTATATGGCTGTATCAATACTATATGAAAACATGGAAACCAAAACCAGAACTCCGATACAAGTATCAGCAGAGCATGGTTGAAAATGTCGATTAGCTAAAATCATGAATATTTTCAGTGTTCAAATTAAAAAAATCATAAGAAACTTCTGAAAGTGCCCAGAATTGGGAACTCCTCGGTTTCTTATACTTCTATATCAGTACTATATGAAACCATGGAAACTAATTCCAGAACTCCGACACAAGTATTAGCAGAGCATGGTTGTAAATATAAATAAGCAAAAATAAAGAATATTAGCTATGTTCCAAAAAAAATTAGAACAAACTTTTGAAAGGATCGAGGACCGGGAACTCCTCGGTTTCCTATACAACTATAATTCTTATATATAAATCAGCAAAATCCAGGACTTAAACTCCGACACACGTATCAGCAGAGCATACTTGAAAATGGCGATAAGCAAAAATCATGAATATTTTCAGTGTTGAAGTTAAAAAAATCATAAGAAACTTCTCAAAGTGCACAGAACTGAAAAATCCACTATTTCTTATACGGCTGTATCAATACTATATGAAAACATGGAAACCAAAACCAGAACTCCGATACAAGTATCAGCAGAGCATGGTTGAAGATGGCGATTAGCTAAAATCATGAATATTTTCAGTGTTCAAATTAAAAAAATCATAAGAAACTTCTCAAAGTGCCCAGAACTGAGAACTCCTCTATTTCTTATACGGCTGTATCAATACTATATGAAAACATGGAAACCAAAACCAGAACTCCGATACAAGTATCAGCAGAGCATGGTTGAAGATGGCGATTAGCTAAAATCATGAATATTTTCAGTGTTCTAATTAAAAAAATCATAAGATAGTTCTCAAAGTGCCCAGAACCAGGAACTCCTCAGTTTCTTATACTTCTATATCAGTACTATATAAAACGATGATAACCAAATCCAGAACACCGACACAAGTAGTAGCAGAGCATGGTTGTAAATAAAACTTAGCAACAATCAAAAATATTAGCCATGTTAAGAAAAAAAGAAAACAATAAACTTTTGAAAGGACCGAGGACCGAGAACTCTTCGGTTTCCTATACATCTATAATCCTTATATATAAATCAGCAAAATCCAGTACTAGAACTCTTACACACGTATCAGCAGAGCATAGTTGAAGATGGCGATTAGCAAAAATCATGAATATTTTCAGTGTTCAAATTAAAAAAATCATAAAAAACTTCTGAAAGTGCCCAGAACTGAGAACTCCTTGATTTCTTATACTTCTGTATCAGTACTATTTGAAATATGGAAAACAAATCCAGAACTCCAACACAAGTATCAGCAGAGCATGGTTGAAGAAGTCGATTAGCTAAAATTATGAATATTTTCAGTGTTCAAATTAAAAAAATCATAAAAAACTTCTGAAAGTGCCCAGAACTGAGAACTCCTTGATTTCTTATACTTCTGTATCAGTACTATTTGAAATATGGAAAACAAATCCAGAACTCCAACACAAGTATCAGCAGAGCATGGTTGAAGAAGTCGATTAGCTAAAATTATGAATATTTTCAGAGTTCAAATTAAAAAAATCATAAGAAACTTCTGAACGTGCCCAGAACTGGGAACTCCTCGGTTTCTTATACGCCTGTATTATTACTATATGAAACCATGGAAACCAAATCCAGAACTCCGACACAAGTATCAGCAGAGCATGGTTGAAGATGTCGATTGGCCAAAATCATGAATATTTTCAGTGTTCAAATTAAAAAAATCATAAGAAACTTTTGAAAGTGCCCAGAATTGGGAACTCCTCGGTTTCTTATACTGCTATATAATTACTATATGAAACCATGGAAACTACATCCAGAACTCCGACACAAGTATTAGCAGAGCATGGTTGTAAATATAAATAAGCAAAAATAAAGAATATTAGCTTTGTTCCAAAAAAAATCAGAACAAACTTTTGAAAGGAGCGAGGACCGGGAACTCCACGGTTTCCTATACAACTATAATTCTTATATATAAATCAGCAAAATTCAGGAATAGAACTCCGACACACGTATCAGCAGAGCATATTTGAAGATGGCGCTTAGCAAAAATCATGAATATTTTCAGTAATCAAATTATAAAAATCATAAGAAACTTCTGAAAGTGCCCAGAACCAAGAACTCCTCGATTTCTTATACGACTGTATCTAAGCTATATTAAATCATAGAAACCAAATCCAGAACTCCGACACAAGTCTCAGCAGAGCATGGTTGAACATGTCGATTGGCTAAAATCATGAATATTTTCAGTGTTCAAATTAAAAAAATCATAAGAAACTTCTGAAAGTGCCCAGAATTGGGAACTCCTCGTTTTCTTATACTTCTATATCAGTACTATATAAAACCATGGAAACTAAATCCAGAACTCCGACACAAGTATTAGCAGAGCATGGTTGTAAATATAAATAAGCAAAAATATAGAATATTAGCTATGTTCCAAAAAAAATCAGATCAAACTTTTGAAAGGATCGAGTACCGGGAACTCCTCGGTTTCCTATACAACTATAATTCGTATATATAAATCAGCAAAATCCAGGTCTAGAACTCCGACACACGTATCAGCAGAGCATAGTTGAAAATGGCGATTAGCAAAAATCATGAATATTTTCAGTAATCAAATTAAAAAAATCATAAAACACTTCTGAAAGTTCCCAGAACTGGGAACTCCTCAATTTCTTATACTTCTGTATCAATACTATATGAAAACATGGAAACCAAATCCAGATCTCCGACACAAGTATCAGCAGAGCATGGTTGAATATGTCGATTAGCTAAAATCATGAATATTTTCAGAGTTCAAATTTAAAAAAATCATAAAAAACTTCTGAAAGTTTCCAGAACTGAGAACTCGACGATTTCTTATACTTCTGTATCAATACTATGTGAAAACATGGAAAACAAGTCCAGAACTCCAACACAAGTATCAGCAGAGCATGGTTGAAGATGTCGATTAGCTAAAATCATGAATATTTTCAGTGTTCAAATTAAAAAAAATCATAAGAAACTTCCGAAAGTGCCCAGAATTGGGAACTCCTCGGTTTCTTTTACTTCTATATCAGAACTATATGAAACTGTAGGGGTTAGATAACCTAACCAAACACAGAACTCCGACACAAGTAGTAGCAGAGCATGGTTGTAAATAAAACTTAGCGAAAATCAAAAATATTAGCTATGTTAAGAAAAAAATCACAATAAACTTTTGAAAAGACCGAAGACCGGGAACTCCTCGGTTTCCTATACAAATATAATTCGTATATACAAATCAGCAAAATCCAGGACTAGAACTCCTACACACGTATAAGCAGAATATAGTTGAAGATTGCTATTAGCAAAAATCATAAATATTTTCAGTGTTTAAATTAAAAAAATCATAAGAAACTTCTTAAAGTGCCCAGAACTGGGAACTCCTCGGTTTCTTATACGCCTGTATTATTACTATATGAAACCATGGAAACCAAATCCAGAACTCCGACACAAGTATCAGCAGAGCATGGTTGAAGATGTCGATTGGCTAAAATCATGAATATTTTCAGTGTTCAAATTAAAAAAATCATAAGAAACTTCTGAAAGTGCCCAGAATTGGGAACTCCTCGGTTTCTTATACTTCTATATCAGTACTATGTATATGAAACCATGGAAACTAAATCCAGAACTCCGACACAAGTATTAGCAGAGCATGGTTGTAAATATAAATAAGCAAAAATAAAGAATATTAGCTATGTTCCAAAAAAAAATCAGAACAAACTTTTGAAAGGAGCGAGGACGGGAACTCCTCGGTTTCCTATACAACTATAATTCATATATATAAATCAGCAAAATCCAGGACTAGAACTCCGACACAAGTATCAGCAGAGCATACTTGAAAATGGCGATTAGCAAAAATCATGAATATTTTCAGTGTTGAAGTTAAAAAAATCATAAGAAACTTCTCAAAGTGCCCAGAACTGAGAAATCCTCTATTTCTTATACGGCTGTATCAATACTATATGAAAACATGGAAACCAAAACCAGAACTCCGATACAAGTATCAGCAGAGCATGGTTGAAGATGGCGATTAGCTAAAATCATGAATATTTTCAGTGTTCAAATTAAAAAAATCATAAGAAAGTTCTCAAAGTGCCCAGAACCAGGAACTCCTCAGTTTCTTATACTTCTATATCAGTAATATATAAAACGATGATAACCAAATCCAGAACACCGACACAAGTATTAGCAGAGCATGGCTGTAAATATAAATAAGCAAAAATAAAGAATACTAGCTATGTTAAAAAAAAAAAATCAGAACAAACTTTTGAAAGGATCGAGGACAAGGAACTCCTCGGTTTCCTATACAACTATAATTCGTATATATAAATCAGCAAAATCCAGGACTAGAACTCCGACACACGTATCAGCAGAGCATACTTGAAAATGGCGATTAGCAAAAATCATGAATATTTTCAGTGTTGAAGTTAAAAAAATCATAAGAAACTTCTCAAAGTGCCCAGAACTGAGAAATCCTCTATTTCTTATACGGCTGTATCAATACTATATGAAAACATGGAAACCAAAACCAGAACTCCGATACAAGTATCAGCAGAGCATGGTTGAAGATGGCGATTAGCTAAAATCATGAATATTTTCAGTGTTCAAATTAAAAAAATCATAAGAAAGTTCTCAAAGTGCCCAGAACCAGGAACTCCTCAGTTTCTTATACTTCTATATCAGTAATATATAAAACGATGATAACCAAATCCAGAACACCGACACAAGTATTAGCAGAGCATGGCTGTAAATATAAATAAGCAAAAATAAAGAATACTAGCTATGTTAAAAAAAAAAAATCAGAACAAACTTTTGAAAGGATCGAGGACAAGGAACTCCTCGGTTTCCTATACAACTATAATTCGTATATATAAATCAGCAAAATCCAGGACTAGAACTCCGACACACGTATCAGCAGAGCATACTTGAAAATGGCGATTAGCAAAAATCATGAATATTTTCAGTGTTGAAGTTAAAAAAATCATAAGAAACTTCTCAAAGTGCCCAGAACTGAGAACTCCTCTATTTCTTATACGGCTGTATCAATACTATATGAAAACATGGAAACCAAAACCAGAACTCCGATACAAGTATCAGCAGAGCATGGTTGAAGATGTCGATTAGCTAAAATCATGAATATTTTCAGTGTTCAAATTAAAAAAATCATAAGAAACTTCTGAAAGTGCCCAGAATTGGGAACTCCTCGGTTTCTTATACTTCTATATCAGTACTATATGAAACTATGGAAACTAATTCCAGAACTCCGACACAAGTATTAGCAGAGCATGGCTGTAAATATAAATAAGCAAAAATAAAGAATACTAGCTATGTTAAAAAAAAAAATCAGAACAAACTTTTGAAAGGATTGAGGACAAGGAACTCCTCGGTTTCCTATACAACTATAATTCGTATATATAAATCAGCAAAATCCAGGGCTAGAACTCTTACACACGTATCAGCAGAGCATAGTTGAAGATGGCGATTAGCAAAAATCATGAATATTTTCAGTAATCAAATTAAAAAAATCATAAGAAACTTCTGAAAGTGCCCAGAACCAAGAACTCCTCGATTTCTTATACGACTGTATCTAACGTATATTACAACATGGAAACCAAATCCAGAACTCCGACACAAGTATCAGCAGAGCATGGTTGAATATGTCGATTAGGTAAAATCATGAATATTTTCAGTGTTCAAATTAAAAAAATCATAAAAAACTTCTGAAAGTGCCCAGAACTGAGAACTCCTTGATTTCTTATACTTCTGTATCAGTACTATTTGAAATATGGAAAACAAATCCAGAACTCCAACACAAGTATCAGCAGAGCATGGTTGAAGAAGTCGATTAGCTAAAATTATGAATATTTTCAGAGTTCAAATTAAAAAAATCATAAGAAACTTCTGAACGTGCCCAGAACTGGGAACTCCTCGGTTTCTTATACGCCTGTATTATTACTATATGAAACCATGGAAACCAAATCCAGAACTCCGACACAAGTATCAGCAGAGCATGGTTGAAGATGTCGATTGGCCAAAATCATGAATATTTTCAGTGTTCAAATTTATAACAGTTACTTGTATTTGTTATTCATTAATTGTTAATTTGTTATTGTGTTAAGTTTTTACATCTCTATAATATAATTAATTTTAAAAATGCCGGGAAAGACACCATACGATAAAATTGCCTTACGGCAAATACTATCGGGTGTTGATTGCCGCACCATTGATGACAAAGGCCGTCTATATCCACCTTCACATGGTGTTTATAAAACGGTGTCGAAACTAATGGCGGATAAGGGGTCTATGATCACGCCTAAACATGTCCACACAATTATTATCAGCAATCGTGGTGGTCTAAGAGATCTCATTGTTAAAGTTTTCGAGATTACGGAGCCAGAATTAAGCATGTCTAGTAGCGACGGTAATTATAGTTTCGAAAGGAGTGCTGATCAGACTACAGATATTGAAATGGCTAGTTTAACTTCCATTAAGTTAAACTTAGTTATTTCTCAAGAGAAATGGCAAAGTATTAAACCACAAGAAAAAGTATATGGTAAGCGAATATATTGGAAATTGCGTCAAGGGTGGGCAGATGTGATAGCTGAAGCCTTGTGGGTACAACATAGAGTGGATTGTGTTGTTGTATTCAAAAATCACAACATTTATAACAGTGCAACAGCCAAATACTTTTTGACAGTTGATGGATATTGCCGCGAGTGTCACGCGAAGATTTTTTGCACACTTATAAAAAGGCCTTCAAAAGGTGTAGACGTTATTATTCAGTGTAAAATTGAAGCCATAAATGCAACATTACACACGGGAATCAAAAAAAGGCAATTGAGGGGAGCGCGTCGCAAAGAGGTAGCGGATTACCTGATTAACGGCTGTAAAGATGCGGTTACATGGCGAAGAAAAGAAGCCGGTCGTATAAAGGAATTTGGCGGTAAAAATCCCCCGATCCTACCTACAAACGAAGTTGTTCGCAAAGCCAAAGAACAGCGGCTACTAAACAAATATGGGTTGCAATTCGGAAACCCTTCACTCAATTTGCTTAACAGTGCTGAACATGGAAAGTTACTTGGATGTATACAATCTATAGGGTTGTATAAATTTAATTGCATGTACTGGTTGCCCGAGCAACTCCAAATTTATATTTCCCGTTGCCGAAAAGATCCCAACGCAACACTAGCAATCGATGCTACTGGCGGTATAGCAAAGCGAGATAAATCGCAAAATCCGCACATTTTTTTATACCAGTGTGTGCTTGTGACCCAAGAAGGTAGCGTACCAACTTTTCAAATGGTATCAGCAGATCAGCGAGCCATTATTGTTACTAGTTTTTTGAGCCATATTCTTGCAGCAAACGCTCCGATTCCACCAATCGTGGTTACTGATTTCGGCTGGTCTTTGTTAATAGCAGTTGCACAAATATTTGGCCAGTGCGCCAGTTTTAATGATTATTTACAAAGATGTTATGACGCTGTTGTAAATAAATCAACATCCTTGCCATCTACTTTCATGCGATTGGATGTGTGTCATCTAATTTCCATGATTTCACGATGGCCTTGTTTGAAGGGCAAAGAAAAATATTTAGTTAGGCGATTTTATAAGCGGTGCATAGGAAAAGCCCACCAAATTACAAATTTCACTGAACTGACTTACTTCTTAGAATCAGTTGTCGTTGTTGCACTAAGTAAATATATTGGCTCTGGAGTTGATGGTAATATTTTGCCGTCGGCAGAACGACTAAACTTTTTAAATACGGCAATAAAAGGAGTATACGATGGTGAAGAAAATGACGGTTACAAAGCTGCGTGTAGCGACGAAGATAACATTCAAATAGATGATAACTCTGACGATCACGAAATGGAAGGTGACATGGACAAGGTCGGCTGGAAATCATGGCACGACACGTTATATGACACAGCCATTAAAATAGCTGACCAGGCTTCAGAAGGCGATACCATCAACGCATGTTATAGCGTTGATTTCGCACAAAGACTAAAAAGGTACCTACTGCCTTACTTACCTTTGTGGACTGCAATCATGGTGCCAGTTTTCGGTAGAGGCTCAGTGTCCGCTACGTCCGCTGCAGTCGAGGCAGAATTTTCGGATTTGAAGCATCGTGACTTCAGAGGTGATATACCGATGCGTATTGATCGCTTTGTGATGCAACATTTAGAACGCATCAATGAAAAAATTAAAGAGCGTAGCAATGAATCCGATGGGTTTCCACTTAAGACAGAAGATAAAGCAAAATTATCAAAACACTCTGTCCTTAATGCCAAAGCTCAAGGTAAGAAGGAGAGCAAAGTGGTTCAGAATTTAATTGATATTGAGCACAACGATAATGAAAACGAAGATGATCCACATCCTAATAATAACTGGAATGTCAAAGAAGAATGGGGAGGCTTCAATAAAAACGTTAAAAAAGAAGTTATGGAACCACTCAAAAAAAGACGTAAGACGTATCAAACATGTCTCAATTCTTGTCCCGAATGGGACATAATTAAAGATTTTAAAACGGCTCATACGCCAATTTTACTGAACGGCAATATCTCAGGGTCTGTGCAATTTGCAGACCACAAATTAAATTTAACATCAACTTGTGCATTTGATTCCATTTTCCAGTATATTCTTTGCGGGTTATTAGTAAATAAAAAATATTACCAACAACTCATTTCGTCGAATTGTCCAATAGTGAAACTGGCTCAACAAGTAATCATGGAAAAAAAGATTAAAAAGAAGCATTATTTGGGACGTGCACAAATATTAGTGGACATTGAGATGTTCAAAAATTCCATCGTAACCTACACAGAAAACTTAAAACGTTTAGATGCGGAGTGCAACGTTGCTCATTTAGCACAATTCCTTTTTAAAACAGAACCCAGTTATTCCTGCCGCGTTGATTGTATATGCGGTTACTCAAATGAGAGACTATATACATTCATAAGCATCAACATTGATATACTTCTTTGCCATGGTCTCCATCTAATGCAGGAAGCAATAGATGAAGCTATGGCAACAAGAAGATCATGCTATGATTGCGAGAATGAATTGTTTTGTACAAACAATTTTGGACCGCACCTGATCATCGACACATCTGTCGTTACTGATCCTGGCTACGCAAACAGATCAGATACAGTTATTCATAGGTTAGATTCGGTAGCCAAGACTGTAAAAGTTGATGACAAATGTTACGTACTAGCCTCTGTAATAAATTATAATTTCGACCAAAAGCACTACGTAACCTACGGGTTAACTGGCGAGTTATGGCATAGATACGATGGCCTTAACAAAAAACGTATGACAGTAAACTCAAGGACTTCAATTACTCCTCATTTAATAATATATACAATAATATAAAAAAACACTACTTTCATTTGTAAACATTTTTTTTTTTTTTTTTTTTATTCTTGATAGGTTCGCGCTTGACCGCTAACGCACCTGATGGAAAGCGACGATGCGGTCGACGATGGAACGCGCTTACCTAGAAGTAACCTATTCACTCTTGACTTAAAGATTCCCGGGTTGTAGCCATCAGGAAAAACAGATTCCGGCAAGGAATTCCACTCCTTAGCTGTACGCACTATGAATGTGTTCGCAAAACGTTTTGTGCGTATAGGTGGGATGTCCACCATGTACCGGTGGCGCATTGCCGTACGCCTGGTGGTCCGATGATGGAACGGGCTAGGCGGAATTAGGTTATGCAATTCCGACGCACACTCCCCGAAATGCAACCGGTAGAAAACCGACAGGCTAGCAACTCTGCGTCGATGCTCAAGACTTTGAAGCCTCGACTCAACGAGTGCATCATTGCCAATGATCCTCTTGGCTCGCCTCTCAATTGCCTCAAGTGCATCAAGCTGGTATCGGGCAGATCCGTCCCAAAGATGAGAGCAGTACTCCATACACGATCGAACTTGCGCTTGATAAAGTTTGAGCAGCTGTTCCGGTGTGAAGTACTGTCTGACCTTCGCGAGGATTCCATATGGCCCAAAGTTGAGCGTTGACGTCAGCGTAACACCAAGGAGATCATTTTTTTTTTTTCTTAAACTTACGACTAAAAATATTTATGATTTTAGCTAATCGCCATCGTCAACCATGCTCTGCTGATACTTGTATCGGAGTTCTGGTTTTGGTTTCCATGTTTTCATATAGTATTGATACAGCCGTATAAGAAATAGAGGAGTTCTCAGTTCTGGGCACTTTGAGAAGTTTCTTATGATTTTTTTAATTTGAACACTGAAAATATTCATGATTTTAGCTAATCGCCATCTTCAACCATGCTCTGCTGATACTTGTGTCGGAGTTCTGGATTTGGTTTCCATGGTTTCATATAGTAATAATACAGGCGTATAAGAAACCGAGGAGTTCCCAGTTCTGGGCACGTTCAGAAGTTTCTTATGATTTTTTTAATTTAAACACTGAAAATATTTATGATTTTTGCTAATAGCAATCTTCAACTATGCTCTGCTTATACGTGTGTAGGAGTTCTAGTCCTGGATTTTGCTGATTTGTATATACGAATTATATTTGTATAGGAAACCGAGGAGTTCCCGGGCCTCGGTCTTTTCAAAAGTTTATTGAGATTTTTTTCTTAACATAACTAATGTTTTTGATTTTCGCTAAGTTTTATTTACAACCATGCTCTGCTACTACTTGTGTCGGAGTTCTGTGTTTGGTTTTCATGGTTTCATATAGTTCTGATATAGAAGTATAAGAAACCGAGGAGTTCCCAATTCTGGGCACTTTCGGAAGTTTCTTATGATTTTTTTTAATTTGAACACTGAAAATATTCATGATTTTAGCTAATCGACATCTTCAACCATGCTCTGCTGATACTTGTGTTGGAGTTCTGGATTTGGTTTCCATGTTTTCATATAGTAATAATACAGGCGTATAAGAAACCGAGGAGTTCCCAGTTCTGGGCACGTTCAGAAGTTTCTTATGATTTTTTTAATTTGAACACTGAAAATATTCATGATTTTAGCTAATCGCCATCTTCAACCATGCTCTGCTGATACTTGTATCGGAGTTCTGGTTTTGGTTTCCATGTTTTCATATAGTAATAATACAGGCGTATAAGAAACCGAGGAGTTCCCAGTTCCGGGCACGTTCAGAAGTTTCTTATGATTTTTTTAACTTCAACACTGAAAATATTCATGATTTTTGCTAATCGCCATTTTCAAGTATGCTCTGCTGATACGTGTGTCGGAGTTCTAGTCCTGGATTTTGCTGATTTATATATACGAATTATATTTGTATAGGAAACCGAGGAGTTCCTTGTCCTCGATCCTTTCAAAAGTTTGTTCTGATTTTTTTTGGAACATAGCTAATATTCTTTATTCTTGCTTATTTATATTTACAACAATGCTCTGCTAATACTTGTGTCAGAGTTCTGGATTTAGTTTCCATGGTTTCATATAGTACTGATATAGAAGTATAAGAAACCGAGGAGTTCCCAATTCTGGGCACTTTCAGAAGTTTCTTATGATTTTTTTTATTTTGAACACTGAAAATATTCATGATTTTAGCGAATCGACATCTTCAACCATGCTCTGCTGATACTTGTGTCGGAGTTCTGGATTTGGTTTCCATGGTTTCATATAGTAATAATACAGGCGTATAAGAAACCGAGGAGTTCCCAATTCTGGGCACTTTCAGAAGTTTCTTATGATTTTTTTATTTTGAACACTGAAAATATTCATGATTTTAGCGAATCGACATCTTCAACCATGCTCTGCTGATACTTGTGTCGGAGTTCTGGATTTGGTTTCCATGGTTTCATATAGTAATAATACAGGCGTATAAGAAACCGAAGAGTTCCCAATTCTGGGCACTTTCAGAAGTTTCTTATGATTTTTTTAATTTAAACACTGAAAATATTTATGATTTTTGCTAATAGCAATCTTCAACTATGCTCTGCTTATACTTGTGTAGGAGTTCTAGTCCTGGATTTTGCTGATTTGTATATACGAATTATAGTTGTATAGGAAACCGAGGAGTTCCCGGTCCTCGGTCTTTTCAAAAGTTTATTGTGATTTTTTTCTTAACATAACTAATATTTTTGATTTTCGCTAAGTTTTATTTACAACCATGCTCTGCTACTACTTGTGTCGGAGTTCTGTGTTCGGTTTTCATGGTTTCATATAGTTATGATATAGAAGTATAAGAAACCGAGGAGATCCCAATTCTGGGCACTTTCGGAAGTTTCTTATGATTTTTTTAATTTGATTACTGAAAATATTCATGATTTTTGCTAATCGCCATCTTCAACCATGCTCTGCTGATACTTGTATCGGAGTTCTGGTTTTGGTTTCCATGTTTTCATATAGTAATAATACAGGCGTATAAGAAACCGAGGAGTTCCCAATTCTGGGCACTTTCAGAAGTTTCTTATGATTTTTTTAATTTAAACACTGAAAATATTTATGATTTTTGCTAATAGCAATCTTCAACTATGCTCTGCTTATACGTGTGTAGGAGTTCTAGTCCTGGATTTTGCTGATTTGTATATACGAATTATAGTTGTATAGGAAACTGAGGAGTTCCCGGTCTTCGGTCTTTTCAAAAGTTTATTGTGATTTTTTTCTTAACATAGCTAATATTTTTGATTTTCGCTAAGTTTTATTTACAACTATGCTCTGCTACTACTTGTGTCGAAGTTCTGTGTTTGGTTTAAATGGTTTCATATAGTTCTGATATAGAAATATAAGAAACCGAGGAGTTCCTAATTCTGGGCACTTTCGGAAGTTTCTTATGATTTTTTTAATTTGAACACTGAAAATATTCATGATTTTAGCTAATCGACATCTTCAACCATGCTCTGCTGATACTTGTGTTGGAGTACTGGACTTATTTTCCATGTTTTCACATAGTATTGATACAGAAGTATAAGAAATCGATGAGTTCTCAGTTCTGGGAACTTTCAGAAGTTTTTTATGATTTTTTTTATTTGAACTCTGAAAATATTCATGATTTTAGCTAATCGACATCTTCAACCATGCTCTGCTGATACTTGTGTTGGAGTACTGGACTTATTTTCCATGTTTTCACATAGTATTGATACAGAAGTATAAGAAATCGATGAGTTCTCAGTTCTGGGAACTTTCAGAAGTTTTTTATGATTTTTTTTATTTGAACTCTGAAAATATTCATGATTTTAGCTAATCGACATCTTCAACCATGCTCTGCTGATACTTGTGTTGGAGTACTGGACTTATTTTCCATGTTTTCACATAGTATTGATACAGAAGTATAAGAAATCGATGAGTTCTCAGTTCTGGGAACTTTCAGAAGTTTTTTATGATTTTTTTTATTTGAACTCTGAAAATATTCATGATTTTAGCTAATCGACATCTTCAACCATGCTCTGCTGATACTTGTGTTGGAGTTCTGGATTCGTTTTCCATGTTTTCATATAGTATTGATACAGAAGTATAAGAAATCGAGGAGTTCCTAGTTCTGGGCACTTTCAGAAGTTTTTTATGATTTTTTTTAATTTGAACTCTGAAAATATTCATGATTTTTGCTAATCGCCATCTTCAACCATGCTCTGCTGATACTTGTATCGAAGTTCTGGAAACCAAATCCAGGTTTTCATATAGTAATAATACAGGCGTATAAGAAACCGAGGAGTTCCCAGTTCTGGGCACGTTCAGAAGTTTCTTATGATTTTTTTAACTTCAACACTGAAAATATTCATGATTTTTGCTAATCGCCATTTTCAAGTATGCTCTGCTGATACGTGTGTCGGAGTTCTAGTCCTGGATTTTGCTGATTTATATATACGAATTATAGTTGTATAGGAAACCGAGGAGTTCCTTGTCCTCGATCCTTTCAAAAGTTTGTTCTGATTTTTTTTTTAACATATTCTTTATTTTTGCTTATTTATATTTACAGCCATGCTCTGCTAATACTTGTGTCGGAGTTCTGGTTTTGGTTTCCATGTTTTCATATAGTATTGATACAGCCGTATAAGAAATAGTGGATTTCTCAGTTCTGGGCACTTTGAGAAGTTTCTTATGATTTTTTTAACTTCAACACTGAAAATATTCATGATTTTTGCTAATCGCCATTTTCAAGTATGCTCTGCTGATACGTGTGTCGGAGTTCTAGTCCTGGATTTTGATGATTAATATATATGAATTATAGTTGTATAGGAAACCGAGGAGTTCCCGGTCCTCGATCCTTTCAAAAGTTTGTTCTGATTTTTTTTGGAACATAGCTAATATTCTTTATTCTTGCTTATTTATATTTACAACCATGCTCTGCTAATACTTGTGTCAGAGTTCTGGATTTAGTTTCCATGGTTTCATATAGTACTGATATAGAAGTATAAGAAACCGAGGAGTTCCCAATTCTGGGCACTTTCAGAAGTTTCTTATGAATTTTTTTATTTTGAACACTGAAAATATTCATGATTTTAGCGAATCGACATCTTCAACCATGCTCTGCTGATACTTGTGTCGGAGTTCTGGATTTGGTTTCCATGGTTTCATATAGTAATAATATAGGCGTATAAGAAACCGAGGAGTTCCCAATTCTGGGCACTTTCAGAAGTTTCTTATGATTTTTTTAATTTAAACACTGAAAATATTTATGATTTTTGCTAATAGCAATCTTCAACTATGCTCTGCTTATACGTGTGTAGGAGTTCTAGTCCTGGATTTTGCTGATTTGTATATACGAATTATAGTTGTATAGGAAACCGAGGAGTTCCCGGTCCTCGGTCTTTTCAAAAGTTTATTGTGATTTTTTTCTTAACATAACTAATATTTTTGATTTTCGCTAAGTTTTATTTACAACCATGCTCTGCTACTACTTGTGTCGGAGTTCTGGATTTAGTTTCCATGGTTTCATATAGTACTGATATAGAAGTATAAGAAACCGAGGAGTTCCCAATTCTGGGCACTTTCAGAAGTTTCTTATGAATTTTTTTATTTTGAACACTGAAAATATTCATGATTTTAGCGAATCGACATCTTCAACCATGCTCTGCTGATACTTGTGTCGGAGTTCTGGATTTGGTTTCCATGGTTTCATATAGTAATAATATAGGCGTATAAGAAACCGAGGAGTTCCCAATTCTGGGCACTTTCGGAAGTTTCTTATGATTTTTTTAATTTGAACACTGAAAATATTCATGATTTTAGCTAATCGACATCTTCAACCATGCTCTGCTGATACTTGTGTTGGAGTACTGGACTTATTTTCCATGTTTTCACATAGTATTGATACAGAAGTATAAGAAATCGATGAGTTCTCAGTTCTGGGAACTTTCAGAAGTTTTTTATGATTTTTTTTATTTGAACTCTGAAAATATTCATGATTTTAGCTAATCGACATCTTCAACCATGCTCTGCTGATACTTGTGTTGGAGTTCTGGATTCGTTTTCCATGTTTTCATATAGTATTGATACAGAAGTATAAGAAATCGAGGAGTTCCTAGTTCTGGGCACTTTCAGAAGTTTTTTATGATTTTTTTTAATTTGAACTCTGAAAATATTCATGATTTTTGCTAATCGCCATCTTCAACCATGCTCTGCTGATACTTGTATCGAAGTTCTGGAAACCAAATCCAGGTTTTCATATAGTAATAATACAGGCGTATAAGAAACCGAGGAGTTCCCAGTTCTGGGCACGTTCAGAAGTTTCTTATGATTTTTTTAACTTCAACACTGAAAATATTCATGATTTTTGCTAATCGCCATTTTCAAGTATGCTCTGCTGATACGTGTGTCGGAGTTCTAGTCCTGGATTTTGCTGATTTATATATACGAATTATAGTTGTATAGGAAACCGAGGAGTTCCTTGTCCTCGATCCTTTCAAAAGTTTGTTCTGATTTTTTTTTTAACATATTCTTTATTTTTGCTTATTTATATTTACAGCCATGCTCTGCTAATACTTGTGTCGGAGTTCTGGTTTTGGTTTCCATGTTTTCATATAGTATTGATACAACCGTATAAGAAATAGTGGATTTCTCAGTTCTGGGCACTTTGAGAAGTTTCTTATGATTTTTTTAACTTCAACACTGAAAATATTCATGATTTTTGCTAATCGCCATTTTCAAGTATGCTCTGCTGATACGTGTGTCGGAGTTCTAGTCCTGGATTTTGATGATTAATATATATGAATTATAGTTGTATAGGAAATCGAGGAGTTCCCGGTCCTCGATCCTTTCAAAAGTTTGTTCTGATTTTTTTTGGAACATAGCTAATATTCTTTATTCTTGCTTATTTATATTTACAACCATGCTCTGCTAATACTTGTGTCAGAGTTCTGGATTTAGTTTCCATGGTTTCATATAGTACTGATATAGAAGTATAAGAAACCGAGGAGTTCCCAATTCTGGGCACTTTCAGAAGTTTCTTATGAATTTTTTTATTTTGAACACTGAAAATATTCATGATTTTAGCGAATCGACATCTTCAACCATGCTCTGCTGATACTTGTGTCGGAGTTCTGGATTTGGTTTCCATGGTTTCATATAGTAATAATACAGGCGTATAAGAAACCGAGGAGTTCCCAATTCTGGGCACTTTCAGAAGTTTCTTATGATTTTTTTAATTTAAACACTGAAAATATTTATGATTTTTGCTAATAGCAATCTTCAACTATGCTCTGCTTATACGTGTGTAGGAGTTCTAGTCCTGGATTTTGCTGATTTGTATATACTAATTATAGTTGTATAGGAAACCGAGGAGTTCCCGGTCCTCGGTCTTTTCAAAAGTTTATTGTGATTTTTTTCTTAACATAACTAATATTTTTGATTTTCGCTAAGTTTTATTTACAACCATGCTCTGCTACTACTTGTGTCGGAGTTCTGTGTTCGGTTTTCATGGTTTCATATAGTTCTGATATAGAAGTATAAGAAACCGAGGAGTTCCCAATTCTGGGCACTTTCGGAAGTTTCTTATGATTTTTTTAATTTGATTACTGAAAATATTCATGATTTTTGCTAATCGCCATCTTCAACTATGCTCTGCTGATACGTGTGTCGGAGTTCTAGTCCTGGATTTTGCTGATTTATATATATGAATTATAGTTGTATAGGAAACCAAGGAGTTCCCGGTCCTCGATCCTTTCAAAAGTTTGTTCTGATTTTTTTTGGAACATAGCTAATATTCTTTATTCTTGCTTATTTATATTTACAACCATGCTCTGCTGATACTTGTATCGGAGTTCTGGTTTTGGTTTCCATGTTTTCATATAGTTATGATACAGCCGTATAAGAAATAGTGTATTCCTCAGTTCTGGGCACTTTGAGAAGTTTCTTATGATTTTTTTAACTTCAACACTGAAAATATTCATGATTTTTGCTAATCGCCATTTTCAAGTATGCTCTGCTGATACGTGTGTCGGAGTTCTAGTCCTGGATTTTGCTGATTTATATATACGAATTATAGTTGTATAGGAAACCGAGGAGTTCCCGGTCCTCGATCCTTTCAAGTTTGTTCTGATTTTATTTGGAACATAGCTAATATTCTTTATTTTTGCTTCTTTATATTTACAACCATGCTCTGCTAATACTTGTGTCGGAGTTCTGGATTTAGTTTCCATGGTTTCATATAGTACTGATATAGAAGTATAAGAAACCGAGGAGTTTCCAATTCTGGGCACTTTCAGAAGTTTCTTATGATTTTTTTTTAATTTGAACACTGAAAATATTCATGATTTTAGCCAATCGACATCTTCAACCATGCTCTGCTGATACTTGTGTCGGAGTTCTGGATTTGGTTTCCATGGTTTCATATAGTAATAATACAGGCGTATAAGAAATCGAGGAGTTCCCAGTTCTAGGCACTTTCAGAAGTTTTTTATGATTTTTTTAAATTTGAACTCTGAAAATATTCATGATTTTAGCTAATCGACATATTCAACCATGCTCTGCTGATACTTGTGTCGGAGTTCTGGATTTGGTTTCCATGTTTTAATATAGCTTAGGAACAGTCGTATAAGAAATCGAGGAGTTCTTGGTTCTGGGCACTTTCAGAAGTTTCTTATGATTTTTTTAATTTGATTACTGAAAATATTCATGATTTTTGCTAATCGCCATCTTCAACTATGCTCTGCTGATACGTGTGTCGGAGTTCTAGTACTGGATTTTGCTGATTTATATATAAGGATTATAGTTGTATAGGAAACCGAAGAGTTCTCGGTCCTCGGTCCTTTCAAAAGTTTATTGTTTTATTTTTTTTCTTAACATGGCTAATATTTTTGATTTTTGCTAAGTTTTATTTACAACCATGCTCTGCTGATACTTGTATCGGAGTTCTGGTTTTGGTTTCCATGTTTTCATATAGTTATAATACAGGCGTATAAGAAACCGAGAAGTTCCCAGTTCTGGGCACGTTCAGAAGTTTCTTATGATTTTTTTAATTTGAACACTGAAAATATTCATGATTTTAGCTAATCGCCATCTTCAACCATGCTCTGCTGATACTTGTATCGGAGTTCTGGAAACCAAATCCAGGTTTTCATATAGTAATAATACAGGCGTATAAGAAACCGAAAAGTTCCCAGTTCTGGGCACGTTCAGAAGTTTCTTATGATTTTTTTAACTTCAACACTGAAAATATTCATGATTTTTGCTAATCGCCATTTTCAAGTATGCTCTGCTGATACGTGTGTCGGAGTTCTAGTACTGGATTTTGCTGATTTATATATACGAATTATAGTTGTATAGGAAACCGAGGAGATCCTTGTCCTTGATCCTTTCAAAAGTTTGTTCTGATTTTTTTTTTAACATAGCTAGTATTCTTTATTTTTGCTTATTTATATTTACAGCCATGCTCTGCTAATACTTGTGTCGGAGTTCTGGAATTAGTTTCCATGGTTTCATATAGTACTGATATAGAAGTATAAGAAACCGAGGAGTTCCCAATTCTGGGCACTTTCAGAAGTTTCTTATGAATTTTTTTATTTTGAACACTGAAAATATTCATGATTTTAGCGAATCGACATCTTCAACCATGCTCTGCTGATACTTGTGTCGGAGTTCTGGATTTGGTTTCCATGGTTTCATATAGTAATAATACAGGCGTATAAGAAACCGAGGAGTTCCCAATTCTGGGCACTTTCAGAAGTTTCTTATGATTTTTTTAATTTAAACACTGAAAATATTTATGATTTTTGCTAATAGCAATCTTCAACTATGCTCTGCTTATACTTGTGTAGGAGTTCTAGTCCTGGATTTTGCTGATTTGTATATACGAATTATAGTTGTATAGGAAACCGAGGAGTTCCCGGTCCTCGGTCTTTTCAAAAGTTTATTGTGATTTTTTTCTTAACATAACTAATATTTTTGATTTTCGCTAAGTTTTATTTACAACCATGCTCTGCTACTACTTGTGTCGGAGTTCTGTGTTCGGTTTTCATGGTTTCATATAGTTCTGATATAGAAGTATAAGAAACCGAGGAGTTCCCAATTCTGGGCACTTTCGGAAGTTTCTTATGATTTTTTTAATTTGATTACTGAAAATATTCATGATTTTTGCTAATCGCCATCTTCAACTATGCTCTGCTGATACGTGTGTCGGAGTTCTAGTACTGGATTTTGCTGATTTATATAAAAGGATTATAGATGTATAGGAAACCGAAGAGTTCTTGGTCCTCGGTCCTTTCAAAAGTTTATTGTTTTATTTTTTTTCTTAACATGGCTAATATTTTTGATTTTTGCTAAGTTTTATTTACAACCATGCTCTGCTACTACTTGTGTCGGTGTTCTGGATTTGGTTATCATCGTTTTATATAGTACTGATATAGAGGTATAAGAAACTGAGGAGTTCCTGGTTCTGGGCACTTTGAGAACTTTCTTATGATTTTTTTAATTTGAACACTGAAAATATTCATGATTTTAGCTAATCGCCATCTTCAACCATGCTCTGCTGATACTTGTATCGGAGTTCTGGTTTTGGTTTCCATGTTTTCATATAGTAATAATACAGGCGTATAAGAAACCGAGGAGTTCCCAGTTCTGCGCACGTTCAGAAGTTTCTTATGATTTTTTTAACTTCAACACTGAAAATATTCATGATTTTTGCTAATCGCCATTTTCAAGTATGCTCTGCTGATACGTGTGTTGGAGTTCTAGTCCTGGATTTTGCTGATTTATATATACGAATTATAGTTGTATAGGAAACCGAGGAGTTCCTTGTCCTCGATCCTTTCAAAAGTTTGTTCTGTTTTTTTTTTTTTTTTAACATAGCTAGTATTCTTTATTTTTGCTTATTTATATTTACAGCCATGCTCTGCTAATACTTGTGTCGGAGTTCTGGAATTAGTTTCCATGGTTTCATATAGTACTGATATAGAAGTATAAGAAACCGAAGAGTTCCCAATTCTGGGCACTTTCAGAAGTTTCTTATGATTTTTTTAATTTGAACTCTGAAAATATTCATGATTTTAGCTAATCGACATCTTCAACCATGCTCTGCTGATACTTGTATCGGAGTTCTGGTTTTGGTTTCCATGTTTTCATATAGTATTAATACAGCCGTATAAGAAATAGTGGATTTCTCAGTTCTGGGCACTTTGAGAAGTTTCTTATGATTTTTTTAACTTCAACACTGAAAATATTCATGATTTTTGCTAATCGCCATTTTCAAGTATGCTCTGCTGATACGTGTGTTGGAGTTCTAGTCCTGGATTTTGCTGATTTATATATATGAATTATATTTGTATAGGAAACCGAGGAGTTCCTTGTCCTCGATCCTTTCAAAAGTTTGTTCTGTTTTTTTTTTTTTTTAACATAGCTAGTATTCTTTATTTTTGCTTATTTATATTTACAGCCATGCTCTGCTAATACTTGTGTCGGAGTTCTGGAATTAGTTTCCATGGTTTCATATAGTACTGATATAGAAGTATAAGAAACCGAAGAGTTCCCAATTCTGGGCACTTTCAGAAGTTTCTTATGATTTTTTTAATTTGAACTCTGAAAATATTCATGATTTTAGCTAATCGACATCTTCAACCATGCTCTGCTGATACTTGTATCGGAGTTCTGGTTTTGGTTTCCATGTTTTCATATAGTAATAATACAGGCGTATAAGAAACCGAGGAGTTCCCAGTTCTGCGCACGTTCAGAAGTTTCTTATGATTTTTTTAACTTCAACACTGAAAATATTCATGATTTTTGCTAATCGCCATTTTCAAGTATGCTCTGCTGATACGTGTGTTGGAGTTCTAGTCCTGGATTTTGCTGATTTATATATATGAATTATATTTGTATAGGAAACCGAGGAGTTCCCGGTCCTCGATCCTTTCAAAAGTTTGTTCTGATTTTTTTTGGAACATAGCTAATATTCTTTATTTTTGCTTATTTATATTTACAACCATGCTCTGCTAATACTTGTGTCGGAGTTCTGGAATTAGTTTCCATGGTTTCATATATATAGTACTGATATAGAAGTATAAGAAACCGAGGAGTTCCCAATTCTGGGCACTTTCAGAAGTTTCTTATGATTTTTTTAATTTGAACACTGAAAATATTCATGATTTTAGCTAATCGACATCTTCAACCATGCTCTGCTGATACTTGTATCGGAGTTCTGGTTTTGGTTTCCATGTTTTCATATAGTATTGATACAGCCGTATAAGAAATAGAGGAGTTCTCGGTTCTGGGCACTTTGAGAAGTTTCTTATGATTTTTTTAATTTGAACACTGAAAATATTCATGATTTTAGCTAATCGCCATCTTCAACCATGCTCTGCTGATACTTTTATCAGAGTTCTGGTTTTGGTTTCCATGTTTTCATATAGTATTGATACAGCCGTATAAGAAATAGTGGATTTCTTAGTTCTGGGCACTTTGAGAAGTTTCTTATGATTTTTTTAACTTCAACACTGAAAATATTCATGATTTTTGCTTATCGCCATTTTCAAGTATGCTCTGCTGATACGTGTGTCGGAGTTCTAGTCCTGGATTTTGCTGATTTATATATACGAATTATAGTTGTATAGGAAACCGAGGAGTTCCCGGTCCTCGATCCTTTCAAAAGTTTGTTCTGATTTTTTTTGGAACATAGCTAATATTCTTTATTTTTGCTTATTTATATTTACAACCATGCTCTGCTAATACTTCTGTCGGAGTTCTGGAATTACTTTCCATGGTTTCATATAGTACTGATATAGAACTATAAGAAACCGAGGAGTTCCCAGTTCTGGGCACTTTCAGAAGTTTCTTATGATTTTTTTAATTTAAACACTGAAAATATTTATGATTTTTGCTAATAGCAATCTTCAACTATGCTCTGCTTATACGTGTGTAGGAGTTCTAGTCCTGGATTTTGCTGATTTGTATATACGAATTATAGTTGTATAGGAAACTGAGGAGTTCCCGGTCTTCGGTCTTTTCAAAAGTTTATTGTGATTTTTTTCTTAACATAGCTAATATTTTTGATTTTCGCTAAGTTTTATTTACAACTATGCTCTGCTACTACTTGTGTCGAAGTTCTGTGTTTGGTTTAAATGGTTTCATATAGTTCTGATATAGAAATATAAGAAACCGAGGAGTTCCTAATTCTGGGCACTTTCGGAAGTTTCTTATGATTTTTTTAATTTGAACACTGAAAATATTCATGATTTTAGCTAATCGACATCTTCAACCATGCTCTGCTGATACTTGTGTTGGAGTACTGGACTTATTTTCCATGTTTTCACATAGTATTGATACAGAAGTATAAGAAATCGATGAGTTCTCAGTTCTGGGAACTTTCAGAAGTTTTTTATGATTTTTTTTATTTGAACTCTGAAAATATTCATGATTTTAGCTAATCGACATCTTCAACCATGCTCTGCTGATACTTGTGTTGGAGTTCTGGATTCGTTTTCCATGTTTTCATATAGTATTGATACAGAAGTATAAGAAATCGAGGAGTTCCTAGTTCTGGGCACTTTCAGAAGTTTTTTATGATTTTTTTTAATTTGAACTCTGAAAATATTCATGATTTTTGCTAATCGACATCTTCAACCATGCTCTGCTGATACTTGAAATCGATTACCGTTATATTTCGCTTTTTTTTTGTTTAGGTAACATCTGAACTACTGATAATATTTAGAATTATATGTGAAAACCGTCGTATTACGTAATTATCGTCAGTTTTATGATGATTACTTGTTTTTTTCCTGTGATTACATTGATAAGTTTTTATTTTTTTGTGAGCTCTAATTGACAGAACTATTACTAAAAGTAATTAGGAACTATAGAACTCGCCTTTGTGCACCGAATGCACTTTTAAAATTTTGGTTTTGGAAAAAATGATCTGCTACCGGAAGTTAGCAGATCATATTTTCATTTGAAATTTTTCCAGGAAAAACACCAGAACTTTTTCTAAAAAGTATCAGGAACTCCAGAACTATGCTGCATGCGAGTAGAACTCTAATTTTTTTATGCTCTGCTGGAAAATGATCTGCTAAGTTCACGGCCATTCAGTATACAGGGTACATAACAGAGAAGTACAATAGACAAGGTCAAAGGGCAATTACAGGATTACAGAATTATAAAAAGGAGTAATTTTTAATTAAAAATATAAGAAAAAGAGAAAAAAAAAAGTATATTAATAAGAAGGTACTCCATGTGTAGGGCATGTTTACGTGAGTGTAGTGTAGTGTGTGTGTGTGTGTGTAGGTGTGTGCATGAAGGTGAGTAGTGTATGTGCGTGAGGGTTGAGAAGTGTACTAGTCATTGTGTCATCCATGTATGTATGTTAACTTCACCATTCTAAGTCTAATTCCACCGTTTTTTTAGGATTAGGTATTTGTAATATTCCTAACTATATTTACTTCAAAAATTTTCATGCGTGAGGAGATTGGGTACACACCTTTCCCCACTCGTAACTTGTTCCACTACAATCCATAGGGGTTTGTAGGTGATTCTATAAGTACTAATAATAAGTGATATCCCTTCTTAATAAAAAAGCTATTTACAAAATAACAATAATTATGACGTATGGGAATAACAATGACGTAAATTAACCCTTCTAAATTAAGTAAAATGTTGAAAAAAATACCAGAAGCGTTGACGACCAGCGCAGTGCCTTGGTGGCGTAGTTGAAATCGCGTTCACCTGACACTGAAAAGCGTGTGTTCGAGTCCCACCTACGGCGTTCCATTTTTAACTTATTTATGTAGCATTTAACGTTTTATACGCCAAATATATAAAAAAATAATAGCTCAACTTAAAAAAATAAAGTTTATAATTCTACTTTATTTTTGCATTCTTGTTCCGCCAAGTAAATTTCGTTTTGTCTATATTTTTTTAAGTACTTATATGACCCTACATGTTTAGTTTGTCACACTATCTTATTATCAGAAAAACTAAAAAATATATTAAAATCTTAAACTAAAAACTTAATTTTGGTAAATAATTAAGAAGCAAGTTAATAAAAATATTTTCTGTACTTTACTGGTTACATAATCACCACATTTATTTTTACTCCAATTACTGGATCGCCACAATATTGCGCTTTTTTGTAACATTTTTTTTTGTGGTATTTGTAACCATCGAGCAATAACACTTTACGTTCATTGTATAATTTTAAACTCCTCAGACATGAAGTTGAATTTATAATTAAAATATTTTATTTTTTTAATAATTATATCCTTGGGCGATAAAAAATCGGATATATTGGTAAATATCAGTGTTATTCTTGTATTAGTCAGTGCTACATTGTAAATAGGTTTCAATTCAATAATAAGGTTCTCAAACAATTAGGGGATTCAAAAGGAAATTAGCGTTTTATATGATCCCCTAGGGGATTGTAGTAGAACATTGAGTGATGTGTAGTCCCCTGAGGGACTGGTTTAGGGGTTTTGGTGAAATGAGCGCCTTTCCCCTAAATATATTCTAAGCCTTGACTTAGTTTTCCATAATCAAATTGATAGTTATTAACTTTTTAATTAATTTACACTAATCAAAGATAGTTTTTGTGGTCATGGCAACTGAGTCGAGTATAGTAGAAATAATTCTTTAAATAGACCTAGAATATAAGTGTCAAAAAAGTAAAAAAACTAAAACCCGACTACGACAAAAAAAACGACGAAACTAAAAGTATGAAACAAGATTTCCAGGATGCTGAAATAAACAAGGTAAAAAGAAAAGCCGCAGTCACACGTTATAGGTAACAACCGAAACACTTTAATAACGTGTGACTACGGCTTTTCTTTTTACCTTGTTTATTTCAGCATCCTGGAAATCTTGTTTCATACTTTTAGTTTCGTCGTTTTTTATGTCGTAGTCGGGTTTTAGTTTTTTTACTTTTTTTTTATTTAAATTATTTTGGTGTTAAATCACTGTGCTTCTATACCATTTGCAAAAGCTAAATTTAAAATTTCTAATTAATAATGGTAAATTAATTTTTGTCCACCAGAGGGCGCCACATTGAATTTTGATGATATATTTTGATAAGTACCAGTGAAGCCCTTTCAAATGATATCAAACTCGGTGTATTTATCTTAACATTTTTTTTAACACATGACTTCTTGTCCGCTAGAGGGCGTCACTTTAAATTTGAACAATATTTTGGAAATTTACAAGTAAAGCCCTTTCAAATGATACCAAACACGGCGTATTTATCTCCATTTTTATTTTTTACACATTACTTTTTGTCCGCTAGAGGGCGCCATATCAAGTTTTGTGACACGTCACGTAACCTATGTTCAGCGGGCAATTAAGACGGTTCTAACGATACCTCATACGTCGAGTTCCGATAAGTAGATTAGGAGCTATGTGGGAACAGATGAACAAACTCACATACATACATAGCCTGTCAAAATCATAACCCTCCGTAGTCGGGTAAAAATCAGGAGAAGCAACTCTCTTATACAAAGTTAATTTAAAACCCACCGGTCTATCAAGCTCGGATGGATCGTGAATCTTAATGGTAATTTATACGGGTAACCGGGTACCCGGTTGGAACCATTTGCTAAGCAACTACCGTCAGCCAGCCGGATGATTAGCAAACCTGTAGGTAATTAATGTAGATTGATCGGTCACGGTTGACCGTAGACCGCATTGTGAACAGAAGGTCAATTTTCGTACCTACGTTAAAAACGAAATTTAGTAAGATTTTGGCTGACATTAAGAGGGTCCTTTTTCACTCGCCTATCGTCAACATCGAGCATAGTTTAAAAGCTTGTTACTTCATCTAACGCAATCCAACGCGATGTTTGACGAAACGGCAACACGAAAAAAGAGAGATAACGCCTGAAAGCTCTGTTAGCATTCGGTAATTCCGTGATTTACTCGAATATTTTACAAAACTTGAAAATAAGTGTTTTTTTTAAACCCTGAAAAGTTTTTGGAAAAAGTTTTCGTTATTCAGAATCTTGATAAATTTGCAAGGCTTCTTCTATTGATTTTTGACTTTTTAAATTTTTGAGTAAATTATGAAGTGTCATGCAAAATAGCAGATTTACAGAGATTTTTACTGGATTAGTTCTACACAAATTTATAAATTATTTCAATAGAAGCCTAGATAATATCCACAAGATACTGTGTTTCCAAAATATCTAATGGAAAACCCCCGCTCTAGGGCGGAGCGAGAGGGCGTGTCAGACTTACTGACTAAAACCCACTTTTATGTTCCTTCTTTGTCTTCGTTCCAGGACCCCGGGTTTTCCTTTCAGAAACGAACTCCCTTCGATTTTGCTGACATCTTAAGGCGCGCGTGGAACACTACGCGTCGTCGACTGCTCGGGGTCCCGACGGTTACCGCAAGCTCACGCTTACGGCCACTCCTCAATGAGGGGACTTACCGCCATAATAATGGCGTGCCCGCCCCAGTTCAGAAAGGTAATGTTTCACAAAATACGAGACTTGTTATTAAGATAGTTGGCTATGGTCTACTGAGAAGTCTACATGTCTAGCTGCATACTGCACGGAATGTAGCTTGGATGTCCTTTATAGAACTGCTGGATCATCAGCAGAGGTCGAAATGTGTAGAGGTTATTTATATATACATATAAATGGAGAAACTAACAGACTGACATATCAACGCACAACCGAAACTACTAGGCCTAAGAGAGTGAAATTTTGCACAAGATTTCCTTTTATGACATAGGCGAGCATTAAGAAAGGATTTTCGAAAATTCAACCCCTAAGGGAATGAAGCGGGGGTCTAAAGTTTGTATGGAGGAACTTACTTTCACGCAGGCGAAACCGCTGGTAGAAGCTAGTCTACACTAATATTATAAAGAGGTAAAGTTTTTTTTGTTTTTTTGTTTGTAGGAGGTAATCTCTGAAAGAACTACCCCCTAGCCAAGTTACAACCGTTTTGTTTCGATTCTCTCGATCAACGAAAAGAGAATTGAAACGAAACGGTTGTAACTTGGCTAGGGGGGCTGGTACGATTGCTAAAATTTTTTCACCGACAGAAAGCTGCTTCATTCCTGAGTTATATAGGCTATATTTTATTTACGCGGGCAAAGCTGCGGGCAAAAGCTAGTTTTTTATAAAGTTCTTGAAAGTAACATAAATTTGATAATTCCTCCTCTAAAATCCCAGAATCATAAATATGACGACTAAATCCCGAGATTTAAGAGCATTTGAACTAAATTATTATTGTGAAGAATCTTATTATGTTTTAGAGCTGCATGCTAAAACTGTTAGAGCTCTCTAACAGTTTTAGTACTAGCAATAAATAATATGCAATTTCATAAATCCCGGGATTTATGAAATTGCAAATTATTTATATAGGGTGACTCGCAATTAGTGGACGATACTTAAACACGTGATTGTGCTCATGATAACAAACATTTTTTATTATGGGAGCAAAGCCGAAATCGCGAAAAAAATACACAATCATATGTTTATATCGTACACTAATTACCAGTCACCTATATTTGATTCCGAGATTTTAGAGTAGATATTATTTATCAACTCTATGGGCGCTTTTAATTTAGACGTTTCATGTCGGATCGCTGCCGCACATTTACCGTGCCGTTGGTTATATCTCGCAACCAGCCTGCTGCCATACGGAAATAAACTCCTAAATTGAAAGCGTATCTGACTACGGTGTGTTTATATACCAATGATGCGACATCAGTCAAGCCATGGACTGCTGTAGAAACGTTGCCGCACTGCGCGCTCAAGTATGAAAAAATACGATCGTCTATGCGCAGTACAACTAACGCACTGCTATGGTACCGCAGCCGGCCGTCAAAAAACGCATATATTGAAGGCGACCTGTATTACTTACTTCTACGAACTTTTGGCAAATATACGCTATTTCGATCTTTGATCATCAGCCCCCCTAGCCAAGTTATAACGGTTTTGTTTCGATTCTCTTTTCGTCGATCGCCTCGAGTAAGCCACGCCTCCGATTCCTTTATTCTGACGTCATCTCAACGCTCAGTCACGTGGTCAGAACAAAGGAATAGGAGGCGTGGCCGACTCGAGGCGCTCAACGATAAGAGAATCGAAACGAAACGGTTGTAACTTGGCTAGGGGGGCTGGTGGGATCGCAGTCAAGTACTGGTTTTTATCAATTAAAAAAGAATGTGACGACTGACTGACTGACGGCACGGTTGTCGCAGTGGTTGAGCGAGTGGGTGCAGGTTCGATTCCCGCACGGAACAAATATTTGCATGGCCTACAGATAGATGTTCCGTGTCTTGGTGTCTTGTATATCAATACTGGAAATATGAAATAACGTAAGGGACATTTACCTAAAATTTAAAAATGTACCTTACGGTGATTGCTGTAAGGGTATTTTACGCAAATCGTAAAAATATCCCTTACGTTAATTCACACTTCTGGTATCGATATGTGAGTTTACCTAGGTACATGTTTGTGAACGCACTCGCAATTCAGGAGTAATTCCAAGTGTGGGGGCAAAGTTTTTTTAGAAAAAAGAAGTGATGAATAATAATATTGTAATGCTCAAGTGTTTAGTGTAATGGTGAGTTTTTATTGATTAGCTTTAGGTAAAGCTTTAATTAACATTCAATCACGCGCTATAGTTCTAGTTCGAGGTTGCATGAACACATATCGTCTAATTCCAAAATATAACTCGGTTGCTTGAAATGCATACTCTTTATCCTACTAAAAAGCAAGTCGCCAAAGTCTGTAATTTTTATTGTTTATAAAACAAGTTACGATCGTTTCGTTTGCGTCGAACGCCTCGAGTAGACCACGCCTCCGATTCCTTTGTTCTGACCATGTGACTGAGCGTTGAAATGACGTCAGAACAAAGGAACCGGAGGCGTGGCCTACTCGAGGCGTTCGACGCAGACAAAACGATCGTAACTTGGCTAGGGGGGCTGGTCTTGAACAACTATCTCGACACCCGCAATGAATAAAGTTGTAACACATTAATTTTTGTAAAATGAACCAAAAAGTGATAGTGCTATGTTTAAATTTTGTATGGACTGTTATCCGAAATACTGCCTTGTGCGATGTGGGTGTCGATCTGTAGGCCACATATAAATACTTGTTCCGTACAGGAATCGATCCCGCAGGACCCAGCGCAGCAGCCAAACACTCAACTACGGCGCCAATCTTGCCGTCAAATAAATTAAATCGTCGTTAATAGGGCCGAATTATATCAAGTGAACCGTGAACCGTTTGATATATTGCGACCAAATGGTGACTAATGAAAGCTTTCCTCGGCTAATGAGCGTTGCTAAAAGTACTTATGACTATAAAATCTAATCGTCTTTCTACATAAAATAAAAATAAAATAGGTTTTTTTTTTAGGTGGGAAAGTCATCTAATAACAAATCGCGCTCTTGGGCGGAGAGAGAGATAGTGTCAGATTTTTACTGACTAAAAACTCACTCCTGTTCCTTCTTTGCCTTATATTAGTAAATAGGTAAAGTTTATCAATCTAACCGTAACCGAAACTGATATAAAAGTTTCGGACAGTTTCGGATAAAAGCGAAGACTTAAAGTGGCTATACTCGTAATAATGTTTAATTATGTGACTGATTGTAAAAACTAATTATATTATATACTAGAAATAAAAGTCAAATCTTACGAATTTTACTTTTATAATTTTAAAATTCTAATATCCGCAACCGAAACTAACCAAAACTAGCGAATAATCCGAAATAATTTCGTATCCTTAACTGTATCCGAAACCAGTGTTATATTATTCCTTTATCCATATCTAAATCCGAAATACCATATCCATAAAATAAAGAAAGAAAGAAAAGAAAGAAATTTGAGTTTATTAGCATTATAAAAACCGAAATCCCATAAGATTAAACAAAAAGTACACTGAATATTGCCAGAAGTGCTTAAGAGGTACTTTTTTTTGTGTAACACCAGTGCCGTGTGCCCGAAAAGAAGGAACAGGAGTGGGTTTTTTTGTCAGTAAAACTCTGACACCTTCTTCCGCTCCGCCCAAGAGCGAGAGATGTCATTGGATGATTATCTCACCTAAAAAAAACCCGGTGGAACGCAAATGGCAACTGACGGAACACAGGCGGGTTTTGTTCAGCAAAAGTTTGATACCCCTTCCACGCTACCCGGAGCGGGAGAAGTTGTTTGATGATTTCCAACTTTAGGGGTATGCGGAACAGAGTGTAAAGTCCCGCAAACCTCCATTGTAAAAGGAAGTTCCTCCGACCAGCCTGGGTGTTTGGTCTGATCCGAGCAATATTGTCCGGTAGTTGATTTCGGACGGTTGTATATTTTCTAATCGCGCGGAGAACTCTAATACCACGATTCAGTATTTAAAATTTTAGTTCCTAGGTACGTTGCGCCATAGATGTCGCTACATCAAATTGAAAAACGGGCAAGTGCGAGTCGGATCCGCGCACTGAGTGTTCCGTACCAACTTACCTATGACAACAGTTCAATTCCCGAATTGAGTTACGAAGATTTTTCAGAATTGCAAAAAAGATTGTCTTTTATGACGTAACTACAAATTTACAGTTTTCAGATTTTTCCCTTTACTTGTGCTATGTGACCTTGCTTCATGCCAAATTTCAGTGTTCATGGTCAACGAGAAGTAACCTTATGAATTTTGATTCCCTTGAGAGTGTCGAAATACAAGTTTTTTGCGATATAAACGGCCGTATCTTTTTTATAGTTAACTCAGAAGTTTCATTTTTTCTCAGTTTCAAGGGACCGCAGACTGGAGTATATATATGGTTTTAATTTCAACTCGATACCTCCACGCGTTCCCGAGATAAAGTGTCTTGACGGACAGACAGACAGACGGACAACAAAGTGATTTCCTTTTGAGGTACCCTAAAAACGACCATGAGACCAATGGACCAGTCAAAACTACCACCTATACACTACTTTTAGAAGCAATTTCAGGCGTTACTAACTTGCATGCCAACTTTATAGTGGAAATAACAATAAAATGTGATGTTTGTCGACGCAATCATCAATCCTTTAACATTTTATAGCGATCGATTTATTGCGGGCTCGCAACGACCCCCGTATTGTTAACTTGGGGGGTGTGGGGGCAAGGGTTGGGGTACACATGGTACAATTAGAGACGGAAAATGTAGCGTGGGAATTTCTCAGCGACATTGACTTGATGTCACTCCGAATTTTATAGCTCAACTTAGAAGGTAGACTACGTAGATGACTTTTAAAGACTACGTTGATGACTTTTATTTATTTTATTGGATTCTCTGAAACTAATAAATAGAAAATTCCCTAGAATTATCATTGTGGTTACCGCACTATATAATGCCCACTTATATTATATAATAGTCATAAATTGGTTATGTACCTTTTTATTTTCGGTGGAAAATCATCAAACATCCCACTTTGGGCGGAGTAAGAGGTAATATTAGACTTTTACTGATTAACTTATCTGTATTACTTCAGTTGTCCTTTGCCTTAATAAATAAATTACATTTAAATTAAACAGTATTATTTTGCGGGATTTCACCACCCAGGGCTTATCTGAAGTAGACAAAATCAAATATGATTTATGAAAAGCATAAAACTGTTAATTTTTTACCAACACTGGAACAAAATTGAAGCGAAACAATAAAATAGACACATCAAAAGATTATTTAAACTGTAACAAACGATTAATCATTTCCATATTTGCTTTTATTAATAAAAATAAAACGTAAAAAGTAAAAACAAAAACTTGACGAGAAACTTCGCGTTTTAATTTCAAAGTCGTGGTCTCAAAGGAAAGTGTACGTCACACAATCTTGCCTTCATATTTTTAGAAAGATCAAAGGAGAATAAAATTCTGTGTTAGACTATATTAACATATTTTATTAATGGCTGTAAATATAAGGAAAATCCTGTACAAATGTAGAAGGTTCTTATATTTGTCTTATAATACAAAAATAACTCGCACAATTATGGGCGTAAAGCTTGGACTAAATCCGTTGGAACATGAAAAAGACACGAATTTCTGAGAACGGACGGATTAGTCCGCAGTTATCCTTTAAAAGAATAAAACCATCTAATATTCTGATTCTCTCTTCTATCTTTTCATGGATTCATACCAGGGGTGTTATGGAAATGAAGCTTCGAATCTAGATACGGATACAGAAATAATATTTATAACGGTTTCGGATAGGCAGAAATAAAGAAAGAAAACGTGTTTATTCTGCCCGAATAGATGCACAATAAATAAAAACCAGTTTTACTGTGGATCGGGCATCAACTATGAGTCCTGTTACACTATAGACAAAACAAAACACAATAGTCTAGGTTGTCTATTGCACTTTCGTTCCGACACCGACTGACAGTGACAACATAACAAAATAAACATAAGTAGGTATATATAAATAAACAAATACGGTACCAATAGAATACGGATACGATTACAAAAATGAAATTGTTTCGGATTATCCGCTAGTTTTGGTTACGGATATTAGAATTTAAAAATTATAAAAGTAAAATACAATATTTGACTTTTATTTATTTCTAGTCTAGATTATTATTTGTCTAGCCGGCCAAAACCAATAAAAATCTGTCGTAATCTTTCATTTAGACTGCGTCTTTATGCGAAGCTATCCAAAGTTTTTGTATCGGTTTCGGTTACCGTTACGGATATTTTTTGTTGTGGTTTCGGTAACGATTACGAAGATTCATAACATCTCTGATTCATACTAAAAATAAATGGTTTTAAGTACCCTTATTCGTGAAATTAGTGAGGTCTTATGCAGGAGCATGCGCCATTAACCAAACCCTGTCTGTTCATAGCTTTATCAGTAGAAAAACCAAAGACTCGTTCAAATAAATTTATTGGTTCTGCCCAATAAATCTTATTGAGCGGGGGAGCCTAGTCAAACATAATAAATAATAAGGTTGGGGCATTCTTGGTCGCCATGTTTTGTGAACGAGACGCGAGTGTTGGACCCGCAGGCGTTGTATCTATTCGCTTATCTAATATTTTTCTTTCTATTATTATTTTTTACTGCCTCGTTTGATTGGTCATCATAATCACCACCATCATTTCAGCAGAAAGACGTCCACTGTTGGACATAGGCCTATCTCAAGTGTCGTCATAAGGACAGGTCCTGTGCGTCTGACATCCATCGGATTCCCGAGATCCCCACCAGGTCATCGGTCTTCTTTTGATTGGTCACGAGGTCACAATGCAACCGCTGAGCGTCTTGAATTCGATTCCCGGCTCTGCAAAATGTGCTGTTGTATTTTTCCATTAAGAATTACACTGTAGCTACCCGGAGCTTGGAAGTTGGTGATGTGACTTTCCTGTGCCTCAGAAAGTACGTGAAAGCCTGTTGTGGTATTGCCACGCTATATGGCAATGCTGATCCTCTGTTCCAGGTAGGCAGTGTTGCAGCGATCGGGTCATACGAAATGTCAACGAGGTGTTTAGACAGATTTTTATATAATTTGTAAGCACTCGGACTTCACGATTACCCCAACATTTTTTTTAAAGGTGGGAAATCATCCAACTACTTCTCTCGCTCTAGGGTGAAGCGAGAGGGAGTGTCAGACTTTTAATGACTAAAACTACACCTTTGTTCCTTTTTTGACTAGCGTTACAGGACCCCGGGTTCGGAAGAAAATTAAAAAGTAAAAAAAAAACATATTTTTATTTCACATAGGCCTACATGGGCACTCATAAAACGTCAGAAGCTAGTGTACGGTTCCAAATTGGTCGTTTCCTATGGAGAAGAACTCCATGGTTACTCTTTTAAAAACAAGTGGTTGATGTTACAATATTTCCATGTTTACAGTATAACAGTGTAGACCAGGCAATATTGTACCCGAAAGTACAATAAAAATAATCATAATAAAAAAAGTGAGTCGTAGTAGGAAGTAATCTAAGAATTCGTGGAGTCTACAGTGTTCTCACATTCACATTATAAGAAAGAGGCTATATAAAAAAAGCAAGAAAAATATAAATAGTTACATCAATAAATGAAATGTTAACAAAATAAATTACTAACGAATTTAAGTTAGCTGAAGTCTCTAGTAAAACAAAGATGGAGCAGTTAATAGCATAGCATAGCATAGTCGGCCTTATAATGTTCCCATTGTTGGGACTCAGGCCTCCTCTCTAGGTGAGGGAATGGGCCGTAATCCACCACGCGGGCCCAATGCGTTGGTGGATGTCACATGTCTTCGAATTTTTGGTTCTAGGACATGCCGGTTTCCTCACGATGTTTTCCTTCACCGTTTTGAGAGCAGTGGTGATGAAATAAATTACACAAAGTAAGGCGCCTGGCTGGGTTTGAACCCGCAACCTACAACTCGTAAGTCGGGGCCGTTACCACTCGGCCACCACTGATCTAATAGACACACAACTCAGCAGTTAATAGACACAATATTAATGAGTTACCAGGGGGACACATGTGCAGAAGTAGTCATTGCCAAACAAGCGTGTCTTCGCCATAGTCTTTAACCTTATAATACGCTTCTTTGGTTAGGACACGCTTAATATGGTAAGCGCGTTCCATCGTCGACCGCATCGTCGCTTTCCATGAGGTGAGTTAGCGGTCAAGCGCGAACCTATCAAGAATAAAAAAAAAAAAAAAAAAAAAAATATGAGTTTTGAATTTTTCCTCGCTAAGTTCAGTTACCGCCGTTGGCAGCTTGTTATAAAAGCGTATGCTGTTTACTAAGAATGACTTGCTGGTCTTAGCTAAAATCTCCATTTGAATAATACAATTTCGTGTTTACTACGCGTATAAAAATACGCGTAGTAAGTGATTATGAAAATCGCTTCTAATTTTAAAGAGTCCTAAGTTTTTACAAACATACAATATGCATTTTAAGATATAAAGAGAAGGCAGAGTCAGTACATCGATTCCTTTAAATTTATTTCTGAGGGACTCGCGAGTATCCATTTTATAAATAGTCCGGATTGCTCTCTTTTGCAATATGAAAATTGAGTCTACATCAGCTGCAAATCCCCACAGTAAAATGCTATAAGACATAATACTGTGGAAATAAGCATAGTAAACTAACCTAGAAGTGAAGTCATGGCCCCAACGATTACCCCACGTGAAGATATTATTTCAATTTTTAACAACATTGTCCTAGTGCCAATAAATAAGACGTATCCTTAATAGCATCCTTTATATCGATATTGCTATGTGCTATATACATAGATCGTTAGTTATGATATGACCTGTTTATGCCTACAGTTTATGACTGGTATTTGCAAGCGGAAATGCAAGTGTTTTCGCCTCTGTGTCGGTCGTAAACTTGTGTACTATGGAGAGCACTGCTTCCAATGTTCGTAATATTTATGAAGTACCTAAGGAAGAGGAGCTAGGTAAAGTTTTCAATCAATGATCCGCACTAGCTGGACTGAAACATCTATGAAGCATGGAGCAGGATTTTACGAAGTAATGGGATGATAAAGATTAACAATAACTACTAAAGGAACAATAAGAAATGGGGAATAGACATGTATACAAACACAGCTTTCTGTATAGTTTCCCAGCATGGCCTACTGGGGCTATGGGTTGACTTCCGAAAGGGAAACCTGTGGTCTTGGAACGCAAAGGCAAAGAAAGAACATAGGTGGAGGGCGTGTCAGACTTTTACTGATTAAAACCATTTAATCAGTAAAAGTCTGACACGCCCTTCTGTTCCGCCCTAGAGTGGGAGAATTCATAGGATGATTTTCCACCTTAAAAGCTTTTGTATAGTTTGCCAATAGTTTTTCTGCCGTGGTGTACATTTCCTGATAGCTAGGCAAGCGTAGTATATCGTAGACCACTATCTATGTATCAATTGGAGTTTGGTTTCCGCTCTCAGTCCATGATGGACTGGGCCATGGCGGCCATCATTTAAAGGGCTAGATTCCAGTCAGCCCACCCCTCTCCAGAAGCAGATCAGGCCTACCGGCTTGTTCATCTTTGACGGAATTCGGTGGTTTTTTTTTTTTTTTTTTCGGTGGGAAAATCATCTTATGACATCCCCCGCCCTTGGGCGGGGCGGGAGGTAGTGTCAGACTTTTACTGACTAAAAACCCACTCCTGTTCCTTCGTTGCCTTTCGTACCAGGGCCGAGTCTTCCTTTCAGAATCAGACCCTTGGCCCCAGTAGGCTTCGACCCTGCTAGGCCCCTACAGTTGCTGACATCTCCTTGAGGCGCGCGCGGAACAGCACGCGCCGTTGACGACTTGGGCTCGGTCCGGCCGGTTACCGGACGGTCGGACGGCGAGCCACCCATTGCTCGCCGTCCGCAAGCCTGCGCCTACGATGGCCGGAAATCGGGATCGGAATCCCGGCGGCGATTGGGGCGTGAGGACCGTTGCCTCACGCGATCGGCCGCCTCCTTTGCTAGCATTACTGCTTCGCAGAAGGAGGCGACCGCCTGCCACTCCTCCTCGCTCCGGACCATGGCCTGTACCAAGGCCCGGCGCGAGAGATATATAGATAGAGAATTCGGTGGGTAGAGTTGGCGTGCGTATTTTGATAACACCCGGCTATTCAACAAGGAGCATATGCGCGATTGTTTCCTCCGACTTCATGCATACTCTGCACAGGAGACTGTCCGTGTTATCTAATGTGTGGAAGTGTTTGTGTAGTGAGCAGTGTGTGATATCGTAGATCATCAGAGGGCTTAGCCAAGTTGATAATCTACAATCGTTAAAGCTAGTAGAAAACTTCAAATGTGTGGAAATGACGTCATCTTAACGCTCAGTCACGTTGTCAGAACAAAAGAATCGGAGGCGTTGCCAACTCGAGGCGATCGACGAAAGAGAATTGAAACGAAACGGTCGTAACTTGGCTAAGTCTGCTGGTGAATAACAACTGAAAAAAATAAACCACTTTGTAGAAAAAAAAAATACTTAAAAGAAAACGTACGGTAACGCAAAACTATTACTACAAAATTACCAGACATGGGCAAATGGAGATTCAAATACTATGAAAGCCTATAAAACCTGGCTTACGACATTCACTAAAATATTACCATCGTGGCCAAAAGTTTCTTATCTTACAAACCACTCTTGAGTCCACAGTCCACCCCATCGCAAGCACGCGGCAAAGCCATAAAATCCTCATGTAGGTAGTGATCCCATAACTATAAGATCCGGCGTAAATTTTGAATGACCCATAACTGTGTCGTATGTTGAATTTATGTAGTTCGCTTCTATTAGGTTAAGAGCTTAAACAGTGTGGTCTTGTTTACTAAATAAGCATAATTTTGTGGGTCTGCAAACACGAGAAATGTTTCAGGTTTATTTGTTTTTTGGTCTCTTGTACATTGTGGCGTTTCATTTTCGTTGTTAGGGTCCGTTTTGGTCAGCAGAAAGGGTGTAATTACCTCTTTAAACAAACCTTAAAGCGGTATGAATTCGTTTATAATTTATGGGTAATCGTAACATTTTGTTACGTTCCTTTGTTTGTTGTTGTGAACTATATAGAAGTTCACACGAAATTATAGAAAACAACGGAACGTACTCCCGGAGTAATAAGTATTTATCCTATGTGTTTCATATTCTTATTCCAAGGTATTTACTATCTCGCATGTTTACGATGAGCAATGGGTAGCTCGCCGTCTGCCCCTGCGGTAAGGATCGAGCCCAAATTATCGACGGCGTGTAGTGTTCCACGCGATGCCCGCTAGGGTCACTGAAAATTAAAAAAAAGGAAACCTGTGGTCCTAGAACGCAAAGGGCAACTAAAGGACGCAGGTGTGGTTTTAATCAGTAAAAGTATGAAATGACCTTACGCTCCATCCTAGAGCGAGAGAAGTCATTGGGAAAAAAATAAAATTGATCAAAATTGGTTCAGCGAATCAGATGTGAAAACGCCACAAACAAAAGGACTCTTAAACATTTATAATATCGGAATGAAAAAGAATAAAAGCATAAACATAGCATAATCTGCCTCATAATGTTCCCACTGCTGGGACTCAAGCCTTCTCTTTAGGAGAGGGAATGGGCGGTAATTCACCACAGGGGCTTTGTGCGGGTTGGTAAATGTCACGTGTCTTTTAAATTTTTGATTCTAGGACATGTCGATTTCCTCACGATGTTTTCATTCACTGTTTTGAGAGCTTTGGTGATGAAATAAACACACAAAGTAAAACGCCTGCCTAGGTTTGAACCTAAGGTGTATGTAAAACTCTTATGTCGGGGCCGTTACCACTGACTGAACCAGCACTGAAAAGAATGTAACAAATACAAAATCACCGACCATCTTACTTTTAACGAACAATTTCTCCTTCCTTAGATCATTTGCCGCAAACAAGCGAAGTAAACGGTCTCCCAATCAAAGTTCATTCTTGCTAGGAACGCTGCAATTGTGCCATGTCAAGAATACAAAGCAGTGTTATAGAAGTCCCACTCTTAGCAAACTGCTGGAAGGATTATTATAGTTAAATGGAACTTTCTAGTTATGTTATGTTATGTTATGTTATGTTATGTTATGTTATGTTATGTTATGTTATGTTATGTTATGTTATGTTATGTTATGTTATGTTATGTTATGTTATGTTATGTTATGTTGTGTTGTGTTGTGTTATGTTTTGTTGTGTTGTGTTGTGTTGTGTTGTGTTGTGTTGTGTTGTGTTGTGTTGTGTTGTGTTGTGTTGTGTTGTGTTGTATTGTGTTATGTTATGTTATGTTAGGTTATGGCATGAAAAGAAAGTGCTTTGATATGTTGCTTTTTTACCCGACTGCAGTAAAGCGTTTGATAATTTTGTGCAGGTCAACTAACTAATCTGCGAATCCCGGACTCCTCTATAACTTAAAATGTAATAAGACTGTTGTTATTCTCGTTTGGATGTCTCATCAGTTGACATCTTTCGGCTAAGGTCGTGATGATGATGATGAACACAGGTTACTTGCTAAGCTCAAGGGACGTGTGTTCCGCAGGATGGCCGTGTCGGTGAAATCAATAGTACGGGATCCAGTTAGAAAACGAGACGAAGCGTCACGCTTTGACAGAATTTGATTTGACGTTCGCACTGTGTCCAGCTATAAAAGTAGTGATCAATATTCTAAGAGCTCTCTTGATCTTTGGACTTTGTGTAAACAACATTGCCTAGGAACTGTCTCTCGATTAGTTGTGAATGATCTGGAATAGTTTGTTTATTGTTCGTTACCCACTCCTCACCCACAAAATATTATAGGGTCGATCGGCATCTTGAATCGACTATAATATTTAATATAAGAAAATTAGATTTGAAGACGTATGAGCATCCATTTGAGCTACGATCTGAAGCTCGACACATAGTCATATGTCCTTAAATTAAATATGAACCGGATGCGGTGGTTCAGGAGCCTATCAAGTTTATCCAGCAAAAATGGATTTGATTGGGATTTCATTCGTTATTGCGACTAGACAACATTGACACTTAAAATAAATATGTGTGCCTTTTATCATAATTGGTTATCTTATAAGTGGTTTTGTTATTATCAGGATTGTGCCGTAATAGTAGCAGTTTTTTATGGACGTGATAATGGCGAACTTTCCTGGCATGATCTTGAACATGCTCAACACAGGAGACAGCCGCTTTGTAACCATCGAGAGTGACAATCAGCAGATAGTGTCACCCTTGTTAGACTTTTTCGGTGATTTAAGTGACTTGGCAGTCTGCTTGCTGGTGAAAAATGTAACTTGCTAGAGCTTAGCAAGTCCCCTTTTTTCGAGAAAATCTTCAAAAGACTTCTCCCGCTTTGGGTGGAGCGCGAGGGAATATCAGACGTTTACTATCTAAAATCCACAGTGTTCCTTCAGTTGCCCTTTGCGAAGGCCTCGGTGACTCTTTGAAACAATCCGAATGTTCTAAAATGTTCGTAACAGGCCGCACTGAAACCATCCAGGCTATTAGCGCAGGGGCCAAACGTGCAGTGAAATCGATTACGAACACCTTATAACGTGTGACTTTTTACTCTCCATTCTCAATAAGATTAGACATTTAAACAAAGCGTTTTTACTGTCCGTTCAACCGATTTTTACTTTTATTGCGTTGGTGGTATGATACATGGCGGTTGCAGTGAGTGGTTGGTATTGTTAGGCTTAGATACGTAATCAGATTATTTACTCTGTTTTTGTAACCAAGAATATTATTAAAGTTATTTTGTATTCGATAATTCATTGCAATCGACTAATTGTGCTGGCAATACCGAAACGTATTTGTGATTATCTGTGGTAAAGCTGTCGATGTAGCGTAATGGCGGATGACAGCTCTAGTCTTCGCTTGGCAGCCGTTCAGCTAACACGCACAATTTGTCTCTTGCATTATTATAACGATAAGAAATATTGTAACAACATAATTTAAAAAAGAGTGTCCATGGAGTTTCTTGCACATTCTTCTCCATGAGATGTACGCTTTGGAATGTGCAACTAGTATCACTTTTCAAACGATTGAATGATAAATATATTAATTTTTATACTGAAGTAAGCAGTTTTTCGATGATACCATTTTCAACGTAACTATTCAGAACCATTCATTTATTTGTATTGTCATAGTCGCTTAACTATCTTCATTGTGTTATCTATGTGAGTATAAGGTTCTCCTTCATCAGTTCCACTTCATCAAATGTTACTTTTTGACTGTAAATGCTTAAGTTATCGATGAAAATATCAAAATCACTATATGGGTTGCCTATAATATTTGAGGAATTCCCTCGATTCCTCATGGATTCCATCATCAGAACTGGATTTGGAAAAAATATGGACCAATCTGGAAGCATATCCTATAAGGGAAAAAAAATGCAAATCGGTCTATAAACGACGGAGTTCTGAGGTAACAAACATAAAACAATGATTAAAAAATACAACCGAATTGATAACCTCCTCCTTTTTTTTGAAGTCGGTTAAGAAGGTTTGTTTAATTATATAATCTTATTGCGAATGAAGTATAGGCGTTAAGCAAGCCCCACCCATAAGCACATTATAGGTTTAGTGAACCTTCTGTATTTACTAAAAATACTTGTATAGAATGATCACTTGTCGCAGTTTCCGGTGATCGTCGATACGATTGTCGCTGATTGCTATCGGAATACATGTGCTGTCCGACTTGTTACCTCGTTTCTCTTATAAATCGGAGCCAACTTTGAATGTAAAATCTTGAAATTGTAAAGAGACTGTCGTGATATTGACGTCTTTTTTTTGTTGTTTACACATTAAATTAACAAGTTAAACTCTGCAGACCTGTTTTTTTGTGGTATTTCAGAAATCAATAACCATCACATCCAAGAGCGGATACGGAGTCAACGGGTGCCTTTGTATCTGCCCTGGCCTCCATCCTACTCCAAATAAGACAACAAGATATGTTTATGTTTAACCATCCCGAAAGGTGAGTGGGGGCAAACTCCTGTGTTTTTTGAAATATCGTGAGATATTTTTCTGTCACCCTATATTTAGTAGAGATAATAAGTATGTTTAGTCCGAAAACCTGGTTTACTCCTCGCGGACTTAGAGAAGAAGTAAAATGTGTCATTTTAATAAAAACTTGACGTTTTACCTTATGTCTAAGTTAGCGTGTTATGAGGATGGTTTTAATGAGTATACTTGTGTAAATACATAGATAAGTCAGAGGTCAAAAGTCCAGTTCCACTCTACCAATGCTAAAGTGTCTAAAATTTCTTTGTAGTAGAAGTTTCGCTTCATAACTAGTTAAGCTTCATAACTAGTTTAAGTATTGAGCTTAGGTCGTGGGGCTCTTTCGAAAGGGACTTCCAGCAATATATTTTTTTTGTAGTATTTTGAGACCACAAGGAAAAAGGCATTAAAATACAGGTCTGTACCAAAAAAATTGCATTTATTTTATTTGTGGTACTAAAATACAGTCGACTCTCATTAATTAAAACCTGCGATATTCGAACCTCTCTATAATATATGATCAAACGAACTTCCAAGTGAAGTTCGATCATTATTATGATAGTTGCTTCATTTGAAGATATGATTATAACAACGTAGTTTCCCTACTTACTCGGTAACCTTCGCACATTTTTCAAAGATTTTTTAATTTTAAAACTTCTTAGTTCCATACTCTCAATATGTCCACCTCGCGTCGTTTGACGTTTAACTCATTTTTAACCGACTTCAAAAAGGAGGAGGTTATATGTTCGGTTGAATGTATGTTTTTTTTTTTTTTTTTTTTTATGTATGTTCACCGATTTCTCGATCAGTTGTGGACCGATTTAGAAAATTTTTTTTTTTGATTGAAAGTTTATGCTTCCGAGTTGGTCCCATAGAAATATTGTTATGATCTGATCATGAACTTCGAAGATATGGAACAGAACTCCTCATAGAATCACAGCAGAACCGTCGTAACAAGTAAAATTGCTTTGTTATACGTGTAGTCGATGACTGACTGAAAGTAGAGGGGGAATATATCGAACTGATCTGATGATGAAGCCTGTAGTTAGGTACCGGAACTCTGTAATAAATTAATGTAATCTAACCGTGTTTGGGATTATTAGAATTGTCATGAGATGCACTCTGGCTATAAGGTATTTAAGTTTGGCTGAGGGGTACTTTTTAGTGGTGGTACCATAACTAAAAAGTGTAAAATAAAAAACTTTTTACAAAAAAAATACAACCGACTTCAAAGTAAAAAAAAACACTGAAAAGTGCAAAATAACTTTAATTTCGGAAGTCGGTGTTAAATAACGAAGAGACAAAACTATTATAGAAACACCGACTTCCGAAATTAAAGTTATTTTGCACTTTTCAGTGTTTTTTTTTACTTTGAAGTCGGTTGTATTTTTTTTGTAAAAAGTTTTTTTTTTAGAGTCAAGTTAATGATATGACACAAAACTTTCTGTTTATAATCTGGGAATCGTTCAGTATTAGGGAGGGAGGGAGCTCATATCTTCAAATGAAGCAACTATCATTATAACAACGTAGATGTTGAGAGTCAGAAAGTTTTAGGATGGAGAGAAATAAACTATAAGGTTGCAAACATTGTAGTTGTATTTATAAACAAGTCAGTCTTGTAATTGTTACATTTTCGTAACAAATAGATATCTATCTATATCTATTTTTTAAATTAAAGGAACTTAACATTGATAACTTAAAACTTAAAATTAAGAAACATTCTGTTTATTACAACAAGATAATTATGATATTATTATGGTTAATCACGATTAGACTCTGATTGTATTGTAATCCTCCATTTTAAAATGTTCATTCTCGATTAGTTTAAGGGTTTTAGATTCAATACAAAATGTTTTTCACCATTAGGCTTAGGCGTGAGAAATATTTTGGATATAAATTGGTCTTGGGTTGTGCTGCACTCTGAGATAGCCCCTAATGACTTTAATCTATCAATGACTTTCATCATATCTAATTTATCAGTTTGTGATAAATTATTTTTAGGTATAATTGATTGACTCACAGGTGTATGAAAAGGTATTGGGTAACCATTTTTTAACCAATCGAGAACAAAGTGGGTAAGTCTACCCGCATATACCTGTGTTAACGGTGAGTCTGCACGGGCGCCCGAGGTTTGTCCTGCAGCGTGGCGCGTAGTGGTGGCTGTGCTGGCGACAAGTACGGACGTCGCCTCATTGTCGTCATTGGCCTCCTGTATGTACCCCCCCCCCCTCCCCAGTTTGCCGGGAACCGAGAAGGCGGGTTCCAGTTACCTTGATAAGGAGGACGGGTTGTTGCGGCTTTACAGGCTTGACAGTCTTCTTAATGGCAAGGCGTTGCTTTTCAATGGCTTTTGCTGTTTTAATTTTTTTGATAGGGATGAACCGAACATGGATTCATCACGTTCTGATTCATTTATAATGTTTAAAAAGGCCTTTTCTAAACTTGGAGTAATTAATTTTATTCAGGCCTGTGTTGCCAAAAAGTGTGAGACGCACAATAGACGACAACCATTGCTTAGATGTTTTAAAGCTTGAACCTTATTATCGCTCTTTAATAGGAGATCCATACCTCTGTTGATGGCAGTGATACCTGTACCCAGCTGCCTTTGAGATGCTGTAAGTGCCTTGTCTCGGTTACGTACCATGTCTGGTACCGCTGCTGAAATTTCTGCATTCAATTTTGGTGCTTGCAAGAGCCTACAGTTGTCTGGTATAGGGTAATCCTTGATGAGCATGTCTTTAGCGTCTTTAGACATTCCCTTCTTTAGTAAGGGAAGTCACAATTGTGATCAATTGTTGTGAATAATATCACCATAGTCAGGCGAGTCCGATGTGGATTCACCGAGGGCTGACAGTAGGTCAGGGTCTAGCTTGGGTTCTGCGTTACCGCTGGTTTCTCTTGCCATGTTCCTCACGATGGATATCGCCTGATTCCAATTCCACCTCATGCAAAATATCGGGTGGTAGGGATACTGGTTGCAAGTTTTCTTTATCCTTGTACAAGGTTACGTCAAGATCTTCGTTACATAAAATTACAATTTGCAATTCAGGTTGTGAAGATAACAACTTTTATGGTAGTATATTAATGGTGCTATAGGTAGTTGCACTGAGTTGCACGATAACGTTACATCTCTTTTAGATTGTACGTATTTTGTGCGTCATTGTCATCGTTGAAAACTCGCAGTTAACCCCGATGCAATTAAAATGAATACTGCTTTAGTTACATAGTACAGTCTTAGTTTTGAATAAATGTCAATGTTATTGACTCGCAGTCAATCCCAAAGCATTTACAAAACTGATACCATAGCGTCATTGTCATTGTTGAAAACTCGCAGTTAACCCCAATGCAATTAAAATGAATACTGCTTTAGTTACATAGTACGCAGTCTTAGTTTTGAAAAAATGTCAATGTTATTGACTCGCAGTCAATCCCAAAGCATTTACAAAACTGATACCGATTTCTCAATCCATTAACATCACATCACTAATTAGTACATTTTTGCTTACGTTCGTCACCTGATGATGATAAATGTAATATCCTTCGTTTTTGTCTTTCTTTTTCTTCTAATTTACGGATCTTTTAAACATAATGCTCAATTTTTGACAGTGTGCTCCTTTTTGGCATGTTGCTTGCAGAGCACATGCGACAGTTACCGCGCACGAAAAAGGAATGAGTTAAACGTCAAACGACGCGAGGTGGACATATTGAGAGTATGGAACTAAGAAGTTTTAAAATTAAAAAATCTTTGAAAAATGTGCGAAGGTTACCGAGTAAGTAGGGAAACTACGTTGTTATAATCATATCTGAAGAATGAAGCAACGTATTATAATTCAATGTTATCACGAGTTCCCTAGAAAATCTCTTCATATTTCGAACTAAATCAATACATTTTTATGCACTTGGTAATTTTAACGAAAAATCATCGTTATGTAACAAAATGACGCGTTAATTCGAACTCATCGGCGTCAAACACTCGACAATCCAAAATTGCTGAGAGAAAGAGAGAGATAGATTTTAGAACTTGCACAGGTATATAAGTACATTTTGAGACAAGTTCAAACTTGTATCATCGTACACGAGCCTTTGTTTTTGTAATGATTAGTTTGACACACACTTCCGCACGAATTGGTTTGTTTAGTTAAGTTTCAGTTACTGTTACTCTTTCACAAATACTCTTTCAAAAATTTCATACCATTTGATATTTCGAACACTCGATAATTCGTAACATTTTAAGAGTCCCTCGAGTTTCGAATTAACGAGTCGACTGTAGCACTGAAAAAATATGTATTACTTTTCTAGGTGGAAATTGGGACCGCGGTCCCAGTCCAAAGAGCCTCACGACCCCAATACTGGGTTTACATTCTATGCTACAAATTAAATCGGTCGTAAACCATTGACGATCTTCTACATAAAAAAAATTAGACACTTTAGTATCGATACAGTGCAACTGCACTTTTGACCTTTGACTGTACACGTCGATACCACAAACAATATAGTTGATATCATATTATCCTATATTGAGCGGCAAATTACCAAAAACATTCGAATTTTGAATTTTGGGGTCTATCCTGGAGCTTAGAGTGGGGGTCAGTGTAGAACGAACCTCATTGGCTAAATGGATCCCATATCGTAAAGGCATGGCTGTATTCCATCAGACGAGTAAGTTAATTCCCTTATCTTAGGATCCATTAAGAAAATTAACTTGTCTTTGACGTGGGGATATTGCAATCTGTCGCGGCATAAAATATAAGAATAACTTATGTCATCGTGAACACATTTGGCCAGGGACCGGAAAATATTTTCCACCACGAACCGAAATGAAAGAACAATTCTCGAAGTCAGAATTAAAAATAACGCATTTTATAAAACACTAGTTCTTTCAGTGGTTTCGCTCGCGTGAAAGTAGATAATATGTACCAATAATTATTATTTTCAGTTGAAAATTATCCCAAGGGAACAAGAAAAAGACATGGAAAGGGCTATGCTCGGAGTTTCCTTGCGTGATCGAATCAGAAATGAAGATATTCGCAGGAGAACCAAGGTTGCCGAAATAGCACGAAGAATCGCCAAACTTAAGTGGCAATGGGCAGGGCACATTGCTTGCAGAACAGATGGCCTTTGGGGCCGAAAGGTTCTGGAGTGGCGACCACGTACCGGAAGACTCAGTGTTGGAAGGCCCCCTACAAGGTGGACCGATGACCTGGTGAAGGTTGCGGGAATCCGATGGATGCGAGACGCATAGGAAACATAGAAGGAATGAACGGTCATTGTGGCGACATTTGGGGAAGCCCTATGTCCAGCAGTGGACGTCTATCGGCTGAAATGATGAAGACATGGTCTGCCAGTTTGCTGAATTTCACCGAAATCCGTGTAGCCGATTGAAAGTGAAGGAGTATTGTTTATATTTGTATGTATGTGTGTGTGTATAACTAACATACACACACACATATATAGAAACGTTCGCCTTTAAAATATGAGGCATGAAAATTATGGAATAAAAATACATTACAAATGTTTTCAAAGTTTGAATAATGTGTGTAACAAATACACACACACATACACCATATCACACACACACACACACACACACACACACACACACCTATATATACAAACTTTCGACTTTATAATATTATACGTGGAAAGGAAAGAAAAAAAATATGCTTTCAATGTATGAATAATGTTCATTGAATTGATATAATATGATCGTGTTATCTAGAGTAACAAAACTCTATTGAACAAAATAATACTCGCTTGATTTGTGAAAGCTGAAAATCAATTCGGCATGAAATTCATTGGGCGGAGAAAGCAATCACACGAGGTTATAAGCTTCAAACTTACGAATAATATAATATATGCGAAAGGAAAACCAAGCACCATGTCCTGTTAGAAATTGGCATTACATTATAATGATGTATGTACTTCCTATGTGAACCTTTGTCAAATATTTACTTTTCTGTATGTGTGCTTTTTTTTTTTTTTTTTTTTCGTTGGGAAAATCATCTTATGACATCCCCCGCCTTTGGGCGGGGCGGGAGATAGTGTCAGACTTTTACTGACTAAAAACACACTCCTGTTCCTTCATTGCCTTTCGTACCAGGGCCGAGTCTTCCTTTCAGAATCAGACCCTTGGCCCCAGTAGGCTTCGACCCTGCTAGGCCCCTACAGTTGCTGACATCTCCTTGAGGCGCGCGTGGAACAGCACGCGCCGTCGACGACTTGGGCTCGGTCCGGACGGTTACCGGACGGTCGGAAGGCGAGCCACCCATTGCTCGCCGTCCGCAAGCCCGCGCCTACGATGGCCGGAAATCGGGATCGGAATCCCGGCGGCGATTGGGGCGTGAGGACCGTTGCCTCACGCGATCGGCCGCTTCCTTTGCTAGCATTACTGCTTCGCAGAAGGAGGCGACCGCCTGCCACTCCTCCTCGCTCCGGACCATGGCCTGTACCAAGGCCCGGCGCGAGAGATCGCCGCCACCGATAGCCCCCACGAGGACACGGCGTTGCTCTGCCCAAGCGGGACACACCTCCACCGTGTGCTCCACCGTGTCCTCCGGGTGGTCCACACAATGGTGACACCCGGGCGTTTCTTCCGCACGAATCCGGTGCAGGAACCTCCCGAACTTACCATGTCCGGTGAGGACCTGCGTCATGCGGAAGGTAAGGACGCCGTGTTGCCTTTCCAGCCACTCCTCAAAGAGGGGACTTACCGCCATAATTATGGCGTGCCCATGTATGTGTGCTTGTCACCTAACTCCTCCTAAACGGCTTGACCGATTTGGATGGAACTTTTTTAGTTTTTGATGAAAAGCCAGTTTTTGGGCAAGATAACGTAACATGAATGACGCCTAGTGAAAAAGGGATCCATTATTATACAATATATATATCTAAACATTACAACATTAAGATTAAACAGTTGTACAACAACCATGTTATTTTGTATCCCTAAATTTTTTAGGTACTTTCTTGCTCTCATCAATAATTTATTTTATCGATTAATTCGTTCCTTCCTTATGTTGGGATGAGCAAACAACCCTTATAAATCACGACACATACTTTGAAAAGCAATAAAGTATACCTACACATTGAAAGTACACTCGGCAAAATTGTCTGGTACGCAATCTTTGCACGAATCTCGCACAATTTGTCGCGAGTGTTCCACGCTGTTAAATAAAACTGGTAGGTATATTTTTGTTAAGACTATAGAAAAATACAATTTGCAAAGAAAAAGGATTATTACTAATGAATTTTCTTTAGTAATAATCCTTTTTGTGGTTACTTAGGTACTATAATTCACTGACTATCGTAAACCACGTTAAAGATGATTGTGAGAAACTGATTCAATACGCTTGGGTACTTTCATCATCGTCATATCATTATCCTAGTCTAAAGCAAAGCTAGATATAGGTCTCTTTTCTTGTCTCCCATAAATCCCAGTTTTCTCCGTATTTTGTTTTATTTTTACTATAGTAAGTTAATTGATATTTATTTAATTTTGACATTGCATTGTTATTCTAATTTCTATTCATTGAGTTATGTTGTGTTTAATGTGTTAATTAATTCTTATTTATAATAAACTACGAGAAACAGTGTACACCTTTAAGGTAGATTTTTGAGGAACTAACTAATTTATTATTAAGATCTCATGTAAAATGTACCAAAAATCACACCAATAAATGAATTTTGAATTTGAATTTTTGAATTTTGAATTTTGGTATTCGGATGAGGGAAATTACTACTTCAAAATTAAAAGTCATCTACTTCTTCTTCTTTCACGCTTCTTGTTCACCTAATTTTTGCCACCAAGATAATCTGTCCTGGGTTGTCGTGTAGGGCAGTTCTCCCTAGATAATACAGGTTTACCACATAGCAGGACGTAGACCGTTTTATTATTATTTTAAAAATCAAAAGTGACGACTTTTAAAGATACATACCAGACCAGCCTACTAGCAGCAGCAGACCTGCTTACGTATCTATTTTGCTGTTGGTACAAGTTAAAAAGGGATCAAATAAGGAAAAGGTTTCATTTCTGGTTCCGGAAACCGCAGTCGAATGCGAGCCGTGATTATTTTCTAAACATTTATGTAGATATTCGTAAAAAGATCTGAACTTTTTTTTTAGTTAGTAAATACATCCTATGACATCCCGCGCTCTTGGGTGGAGCGCGAGGGCGTGTCAGACTTACTGACCGAAAACCCACTCCTTGTCCTTCGTTGCCTTTGATACCAGGGCCGAGTTTTCCTTTCAGAAACAAACCCTTGGCCACAGTAGGATTCGACCCTGCTGGGCCCCTACGGTTTGCTGACATATCCATGAGGTGCGCGTAGAACAGTACGCGTCGTTGACGACTTGGGCTCGGTCCGGACGGTAACCGGACGGTCGGACGGCGAGCTACCCATTGCTCACCGTCCGCAAGCTCGCGCCTACGGTGGCCGGAATCAGGGATCGGGATCCCGGCGGCTGGAGCGTGAGGGTCGCTCCCTCGCGCGTGCAAGTGCGGCCTCCTCTTTTACTAGCATTACTGCTTCGCAGAAGGAGGCGACCGCCTGCCACTCCTCCTCGCTTCGGACCTTGGCCAAGGCTGAGCGCGAGAGATCGTTGACCCATAATTTTACAAACCATATTTGTACGCAAGAAATGGTAGAATATTATGATCATAATATTTAAGTACATAACAACTTTGTACAATATTCTGACTAATAAATGCATTCTATTCTTTAATATTAGGTACCATCTTTCACAAGTTAGCAGTTTTCGTAGCTCCATAAAGACAGACTGTTTATCCGCTATCCGTTCCGGGTCACTTGACACCTCATCCTCAACTTTGTACTGAGTAAGGTAAGTTTAATGGGCTCCGTCAGCTGGTACCGTCGACTACTATAAAATTCAGTTTTATGTTAACTTTATATTTAAATTCGTAAGTGCGATTGAGGTCGACCTTACGTATATTTTGTACGCAAGTAAAAGATGTTTCAGTATTTTTTCTGTAAATAGTAACATTAGGTATATCAGGCCTGTATGTCTCAAAGAGTTAAGGGTATTTTTTTGAGGAGGAAAATCACCAAATTACTTCTTCTGCTCTGGGTGGAACGAGAGGGTGTGCTGGCCAAAACCTACCTGTGTTCATTTGCTTTTTACGTTTTATAGCCACGGCCACTCTTCCACAGCCCTAGCAGGCATCGGGCCTACCTGGCTCCTTCAGCTAGGCTAACAGCAAAACTTCAGGGCGGGTGGGGGGGGTTGCTTTTCAGATTTGTTTTGTTTGAGGCGCGCGTGGAACACTAAGTGCCGTCAGCTCCGATCTCTGGTCTTTACTGGATGACCGAACGGTGAGCTACCCATTGATCGTCAACCGCAAGCCCGTGTCTAGGGCGGCCGGAAATCGCACTGCGGCTCCCGTCACCTGAGGCACAGAACACTAATGTACAAAAGTCAATCTAAATACAAAGCACAAAATAGAGTCAAGGACTATTTCCTATAATTAAACAGTAGTACTCCATTTCTTCTAAAAAGTTTATTCGAATTTTTTAATGTGGACTGGGGGCCTCTTATATCCATGTGGCCCTGGGCTGCAGCCCATTTAGCCATTATGTAGATCCGGCCAAGGCAAGTCCAAATAGACTCGTATTGAAAAATCATAAACAGAAAAACCCTCAATTTACTTGTCCCAGGAAGCGTGCTCAGAAAAAAAAATGAACTAAAAGTAAATAAATTACTGTAAATATTACTTTTCCTCCGTTTTTCTTGAATAAACGTAAATGAATCCCATCTACACAATACATTCTAATCTTGGGTACACTTTGTCTGACGAGTGATCATCACACTCAAGATACTGCTCTATCGTTTTGTACATATACTTGCGTTTATCAGTTTTACGCACTTCGTGACTAATATCTTTGCTCGTAACTGAACTTGTACCTAGTGCACTGTAAAATAACTCTTGTTTACATTGCACAGGGAGTATGCAACTTTGTATACCTGAGAGGTCGTCTGCAGAGAGCAGATAAGGTTGAACTTCTAGGTAATTCATCTTGGGTATATTCTCAACGAGGGCCCTTTCTGATCTGTTTATCGTCAACGTGAGCATGGTTTAAAAGCTCGTTGTTTCATCCAATGCAATTTAACGCAATGTTTGATTAAGAAGCAACGCAAAAAATAGAGGTAACGCATGAATGCTTTATTAATATTCTGTAATTCCGTCACTCGAATATTTCTCAAACCTTGTTTCCAGGAAGTACCTACATACGTGTTGTTTTAAAAAGTTTAAAAGTTTTTGGATTTTTTTTTTCTTTACAGAATAATAATAGTAATAATGAGTTTATTTAAATATATTTAGAGTGTTACAATTTGTAGACTATATTATTGTAAGACAAAAGAATTAGACATCTGTAGCTGAACTAGACCAAAGCCTGTATTTTGGCTATAAGCGCTAATATAATAAAAAATAATATATTGTAGCCAACGAGCAGAATTGTAAAAGTTAAGAAAAACAAAATTAATAAAATAAAAAATAAGTACAAAGTTATAAAATATTAGAATTACATATAATTTTTTTATTATTATTTATTATTATTAGAACCATTAATTTAATACACATCATAAAATTAAAAATTAAAAAATAATAACAGCATTGCAAAATCAAATTCATTCAAATAAATGTGCAAGGTTTCTCATACAAATATTTTTTTTTAAATTTAGGTGTACATTATGAAGTGCCAAAGTTCACGTAACATATCAGATATTCAGACATCTTTACGTGATTAGTCTTACAAAAAGCAGGATGGCAGATTTTCGAACAAAATTTTGCTGGCATATTTTTTTAGCGTATAGTAAAAAAATATAAAAAGTATATAGTATGAATTTTCAAACAATTTTGTCTTAGACATTACTATTAATAGAATCAATAGATAGATATCAATTAATAGAATGAGATTACGTATATTATGTCAATAATACCTACGTACCTCCTTAGGAATTTTAAAAATCAATAAACGCATTTTTGAACGAACGACAAGATGTCATGTCATAATGTCATGTTTTTTTTCTATCATGTCATTAGGCTGGATCGCAGTTGAAATGTCTTAATGCCATGCTTTTTTCTAGTGGTGTTGCTATACTCAAAATGATACGATGTCATATGTGTCATTATAACCACTGTTGGCGCCGCGGCTCGTCAATGTGTCGCTGTCAATGTCATCAACGTCAAGTGTCAGCTAACTGCCAAACCTGGCGCGCACCGGCCGGCTTTTTTTTCACTTCTAAAAATCTAACTTACTGGTTAGCCCAATTTACAACATTTTTCATTGTAAAACGTTCATTAAATTGATAAACCGTCAAACAACATCGGAGTACGTTATTTATCTCCCAAACATTGGACCTTCGAGCGGATTATCGTCAGCGAAAAATATCGTTCCAGTCAAGACTCTATTATAACCAAAGGCATTTTTCAAGTTGAAGACTTCAACAAAAAGGAGGAATCAACACGAAATATCGTAAGAGGTTAGCGCGTGCGTGGATAAGAGATAGGTTCAAAGTGTATTAATACCGTGTTTTTATGTTTTAGTGTCGGTATCGAGCTACTGGTGCACAATCACCGTGAGCTACCTTCATACTCGGTGTTATTTGTAAGTACAGTTTTCCGTTCCTACACAGCCATCACAATGAGTTTAGAATACAAATCACCTCGTACTGTTTCCAACAGCGATGATCTCGATATTCGTGATTTAACTAAAAAGCGGGGTACTTTCCGCGGTAGAATCACCCTCTTCGGTAAATATATTGCTTCGTTAGAAGATAGTTCACTAAGTGAACAACAAATTGTTGAAATACAGTTACGAATAGCTAACACTGAACAAATTTTCCATGATTTCCAAAATATTCAAACCAAAATCGAGAGCACTGTCGATGAAGAAGAACTGGATACACAATTGGAAGTCAGGGAATTGGTTGAAACACAATATTTTAAAATAATGTCTTTAGTTAAATGTATTCTAAACAAAAATGAGAAAATTGTGACTAAAGAATCTTGTGCTCATAGTGGCAATGCAAATAATAACTCGGTAAAGTTGCCTACTATCATGTTACCTTCCTTTGATGGATCATATGAAAACTGGCTAGAGTATCGTGACACATACATGTCGTTAATCCACAATGCACCAGATATTAATCCAATTCAGAAATTCCATTATCTGCGTTCAACATTAAAGGGTACAGCTTTACAGGTAATAAAATCTTTAGAATTTACTTCTGACAACTATCAAGTTGCATGGGATCTGTTGACTAATAGGTTTGATAATAATAGGTTATTGATAAGCAACCATGTTAAGGCTTTATTTTCATTACAGGCCATTACAAAGGAAACATCCACTCAAATAAGAAAATTAATCGACTCGGTGTTAAAAAACTTAAGATCATTAAAAAATTATGGATGAACCCACTGAACATTGGGACACTTTAGTCATTCATTTAATAGTTACAAAGCTTGATCCAGTTACCAATAAAGAGTGGGAAAATATGAAAAGTTCTATTTGTAAGGGTTCTGGGAAAGTAAAATTAGATAACTTAATACAGTTCTTAAGAGACCGTTCTGATGTACTTGATATGATACAAAGCAGTCACAAACAGACAAATGAGTTAGCCAAAAAGTCAACAAATAATAACAATAATTTACAACCTTCCACGCAACTACGTTCTTTTATGTCTAACAATAAACAACCATCTCGGTCAAGTAAGTCTGTAGCCAAGCCAGCGAGTACTTATAAGTGTCTTATGTGCGAAGCTAATCATGCATTATACTCATGCTTCCGTTTTCTTAATTTACCTGTCAAGGATAGGTACAAATTCGTTTCTGAAAAAGACATATGTAGTAACTGTTTACGTTCTAGTCATACCATTGAGGAATGTCAATATGGTCCATGTAAACAATGTTCACAAAAACATAACAGTCTTATTCACGTAGAAAGCAATGCAAGTTGCAATTCTATTAGTTGTGTTCCTGGTTATACGCATACTGACGCCGTTGGCGTTAAGGGGGCGTTGGACGTTGGTTCAGGTCCACAATTGTTAAATGCTCACACAAATGACTTAAATCAAACCATGCATTCTATCCCATTAGAACAGGTTTTACTTTCAACTGCGATTGTTGAAGTATGTCATAACGACACTCGCACCGTTGCGCGCGCCCTTCTCGATAGTGGCAGCCAGCGATGTTTCATTACCGAATCACTTTGTAAACAATTACGTTTAAAACCAATACAGTCCACACTCACCATCACTGGGGTAGGAAACACTGTTACGCGTTCACAACAGTCTTGTGGCCTCCTCATGAGATCGAAGAATAGTAATTTTAGCACTCGTTTAAATTGTTCCGTTTTACCTAAGATTACTTATTGTCTCCCGAACTCAACCATTGATGTTCACTCGTTAAAAATACCACAAAACGTTACACTAGCAGATCCAAACTATCATATTCCATCAAATATAGATTTGCTCATTGGCGCTGATGTGTTTTGGAGCCTGCTACAGGAAGGTCGGATGCGTTTATCCAATGGGCCTTACTTACAAAATACACACTTAGGGTGGATTATTTCTGGTACGTTAATCCAGAATATTCCAAGTAGTGTAAATAATATGGTTTGTTGTACACTCACAAACTCACTAGATGACCAATTAAAGCGTTTTTGGGAACTAGAGGAGGTTGATAATGGCAAATCAACACATAATATTCTCACAGCTGATGAAAAGGTTTGTGAGGAACTTTTTATTTCAACCACCACTCGCGATAGTGAAGGTAGGTTTTCGGTGCGAATACCTATGTGTGAATCAGCTGATTCGCTCGGCAATTCATACGAGCAAGCTAAAAATAGGTTCTTATCATTGGAACGAAAGCTGGATCGTTCACCTGAAATAAAACATATGTATTCAGATTTCTTAAATGAATATTTAGCGTTAGGCCATATGAGCCGTCTTGAATCATACACTTCACCGTATTATTTTTTACCCCATCATTGTGTACAGCGTGAAAGTACGACAACTAAGTTGCGTGTTGTATTTGATGCGGGTGCAAAAACCACAACAGGTAAATCATTTAATGATATACAGTTAATCGGTCCTCCTTTATTAAATGACTTAGTTGGTATACTTCTACGTTTTAGACAATTTGCGTTCGTTGCTTGTGCGGATGTAGAAAAAATGTACCGACAAGTTCTAGTACAACCTGATCACCGTACATTACAGTTAATCCTGTGGCGGGAAAATAAACGTGACTCATTACAAGTTTATCAACTGAACACAGTAACTTATGGTACTGCTTCAGCCCCGTACCTAGCTATGAGATGTTTACGACAATTAGCGTTTGATTGTCCTAATGAGCAAATATCTCAAATAATATTAACTTCGTTTTACGTCGACGATTTTATATACTCCCATAATAACAAGCAGGAACTATTGTCGCTTTGCGAAACCATTAGTAACATTTTAAATTCCGGTTGTTTTCCATTACGGAAATGGGCCTTTAATTTCGATAGTTCATCAAATACTTGTACGAAGTCATTGTCACTCGATAAAAATGCCCAACATAAAACACTTGGTTTAGGTTGGTGCAATGACAGTGATGAATTACGTTTCGATACTAAAATAAGTTATGAAATTGATGTTTCACAAATAACAAAACGAAAAATACTCTCTGTCATTTCACAAGTTTATGCCCCATTAGGTTTATTAGCGCCTATTATTATTGTAACTAAAATACTCATGCAAAAGCTTTGGCTTTGTAAAGTCGGATGGGATGACCCTGTTCCTAGTGATGTCGCAGATTCGTTTAACCGTATACTGAAGTCACTACAACATTTGCAAAAGGTCCGTATTCCGAGACATGTCACCACACAGTACGCATATCAGTTACAACTACATATTTTTACGGATGCCTCTCAGGAAGCTTACGGTGCCTGTGCGTATGTACGAAGCGTTTGCGAGCACTCAAAAGAGGTAACCGTAAGATTATTGTGTGCAAAGAGTAAGGTTGCGCCCTTAAAGCCAGTAACCATTCCGCGGCTTGAGCTGTGCGGTGCGTTGGTGGGTGCGCGTCTTTATAAAAAGATCAAAGACTCGATGAATTTAAAATTCGAAAAGGTAGTATTCTGGACTGACTCAACAATTGTTTTGGGGTGGTTATGTACTCATCCAACGTTAATAAAAACTTTCGTTCAAAACAGAGTCGTTGAAATCAATGACTTAACTAGCAATTGTGTATGGTCACACGTGCAGGGCGTTAACAATCCAGCTGATTTGTTATCGCGCGGTGTCAACCTACCTGAGCTCCTTCATAATGAGTTATGGTGGTTCGGGCCTAAGTTCATTAGCGAGGCATCTGATATTGAAAGCCATCAAGCTGATATTCCGTCTACTTTACCCGAATTAAGATCTCACGTTATGTCAGATTCGTCATGTGATACGTTTCCGTTTGAACGATTTTCTTCATTCAATAGAATGATAAGAACAGCTGCTTACGTTAGGCGATTTATTTACAACATTCGACATAAAACTGAACGTAGACACTGGCCGTTGTCTGTGAATGAATTACATGACTCAACTATTTTCCTTGCACAGTTGTCTCAAAGAGAGTCATTTCCTCTTGAATACCGTAACCTTTTAAAACAAAATTCAAATATAAAATATTCACGGAATATGTCAGGACTCAATTTATTCTTTTGTAAAAACTCTTTGATTAGAGTAGGAGGTAGGTTGGCTAATTGTAATGATTTCAGCTACGACAAAAAACATCCTGTACTGCTTTGTAGTAAACATAGATTTAGTTTTCTTTTATTCCAGCAGAAACATGTACAATTATGTCATGCTGGCCCTCAATTATTACTTTCAACCATTCGTAATGAATGGTGGCCACTTGGGGGTAGGAATTTAGCGCGTTCAATCGTTCATAAGTGTGTAAAATGCGTTAGGTTGAGTGGGAAAACGTTAAGTCCAATTATGGGCAACCTACCAACTGAAAGACTACTGTCAGGTTTTCCATTCTTACGCACTGGTACTGACTACTGTGGTCCAGTTTTCATATTAAGCCGTCAAGGGAGAGGATCAAGATTGATAAAATGCTATATTTGCGTATTTATTTGTTTTGCAACTCGAGCAGTGCATCTCGAGTTGGTCACAGATCTCTCAACAAACGGTTATCTTCTTTGTTTAAAAAGGTTTATATCTCGAAGGGGAAAACCTTTAGAGATATATTCCGATAGTGGAAAAAATTATGTTGGAGCAGCTAACGAACTAAACCATTTTTTAACTAAATTTTCAAAGGATATTATCGAGAGAGTCGCTATTGAAAATATTAAATTTAAATTCATTCCCCCATATTCTCCTCATTTTGGTGGCTTGTGGGAAGCGGGAGTGAGGTCTTGCAAGTACCATTTGAGACGCGTCGTAGGGAACTCTAATCTCACGTTTGAAGAGTTTAACACGGTACTAATACAAGTTGAGGCTGTCTTGAACTCTCGCCCGCTAACACCTCTTTCTTCAGACCCGAGTGACCTCCAAGCATTGACACCGGGGCATTTCCTGATTGGGCGTCCGCTCACAGCACCGGCCTGCGACGACATCACCAGCGCGGCTACCAATCGTTTACCTCGTTACGACCGCATCGAGCAAATGCGTCAACATTTCTGGCAGCGTTGGTCGAAGGAGTATGTCAGCGAGCTCCAGACAAGAACAAAATGGAAGTCTAACAAGAGTGAAGTCACTGTCAACCAACTAGTCCTCATAAAGGAAGACAACGTGCCACCATTGAAATGGCGCCTCGGACGTGTCATCCGAGCCTACATTGGAGGAGATGGAGTCTCACGTGTTGCCACCATCCGAACAGCCACCGGAGACGTTCAGCGTTCTTTCTCGAAGATATGTCCTCTACCTGTTCAAATACCTGATTCAACAACTGCTACTTAGAAGTCCAAGCTAAGGACTTCCAGGGGGGGGGAGGATGTTGGCGCCGCGGCTCGTCAATGTGTCGCTGTCAATGTCATCAACGTCAAGTGTCAGCTAACTGTCAAACCTGGCGCGCACCGGCCGGCTTTTTTTTCACTTCTAAAAATCTAACTTACTGGTTAGCCCAATTTACAACATTTTTCATTGTAAAACGTTCATTAAATTGATAAACCGTCAAACAACATCGGAGTACGTTATTTATCTCCCAAACAACCACTATAATCACAAACAGTTAATTTTATTTTTATGTTAATTATCTAATGCTGATCCTGAAATACAGGGTTACCCTAGTTTAGGCTCCAGTCCAGTCCATTTATTATACTGTCTGTACTGTGTTACCTACATCAATGTGGAAAAATAAATGTTTTTTTTTTTAATGCTGAAATGTATTTCCTAAGTATTTATTATCAATACATAAAGCAAAGCATATTATGTTACTTGACCAAGATTTATATAGTGGTAACATAAATGAATTAAAAGTTCAATTTAGCCAAATATCATGAAGTCAATCCAGCAAAAAAAACTAAGCCATGATTATTAATTATCGTAAAAAATCTAGTCAATTTAGTTTCCAATTATGACGATTTTTTCGCGATCCTCATACTGGCCATTAGCTTGATTTGATAAATATTAATCAATTATTTTGCCGGTATATAATAGGTCTTTACCTATGTAATTGGAGATTCTATAACCAGCATTTTCAGAATTAATTATCTGTGGATTGGCGCGCAATTCGAAATTCAAATAAATTTTATTCGAAAGACGTGTTAATTTAATTTCAATTTCAGTCATTTGTTTTTAGATAGTTTTTTGTTTTTGTGACATTGTGGTAGATTTTGGCGCTATGGATAAACTGAAAATTCGTACAATTTTCGAATATGAGTTCCTACGTGGAAATACCGCTGCGCAAACAACACAAAATATTAACGACGTGTACGGGCATAACACTGCTTGCATAAACACAGTCCATTATTGGTTCAATCGTTTTAAATCTGGAAATTTTGAGTTGAAGAACGAGCCTCGCGGTCGGCCGGTAACTATTGTCGACAACGACGAATTGAAGGCGATAGTGGAAGCGGGCCTTGGAGTTAGTGTCAAAACAACATTGAAGCACTTGCGTCAAATCGGAAAGATAAAAAAGCTAGATAAGTGGGTGCCACACGAACTAAGCGACCGACAGTGAGATTTACGTGTCGAAGCATGCATAGCACTACTGAATCGGCATAGAAACGAGGGAATTCTTAATCGAATTGTTACCTGCGATGAAAAGTGGATCCTGTACGACAACCGTAAGCGTTCGTCTCAGTGGGTGGACCCGGGTACAGCACCTAATCAGTGCGCTAAAAAAAAGATTACTCATAGGAAGATGATAGTGACTGTCTGGTGGACCAGTGCCGGACTTGTACATCACAGCTTCTTACCGAATGGCACAACAGTGACGGCAGATGTCTATTGCCAAGAATTGCAAACAATGATGGAGAAGCTCGCAATTCAACAACCAAGACTAGTCAATCGCTCTTCGCCATTGCTTCTCCACGACAACGCGCGAGCTCACATTTCACGACAGACAATCGCAAAGCTACAAGAGTTACAGCTGGAAGCTCTCCGTCACCCACCGTACTCACCGGACCTTGCCCCAACAGATTTCTACTTTTTTCAAAATTTAGACAATTTTTTAAGTGGGAAAAAATTCAACACCCGTGATGCAGTACAAAACGCTTTCGCTGACTTCATCGCCTGCCGTCCGGCAGACTTCTACAGTAAAGGGATAAACAAACTGCCATCAAAATGGCAAAATTGTATAGATAATTTGGGCCAGTACTTTGATTAGCTGAAATAAAAAAAAATACCAAAATTTTTATAATTTAAAATTATCATACAAATCTCCAATTTCATAGGTAAAGACCTAATATCATGGTAACATATATGTAGACACTTAATAATTTCATCAACAATTTTCTCGCCGTTGTTCTTTATCTTTATATTTGGATATCAATAGAAACCTAGATAATATCCTCAAGATATCTGTGTTCCCAAAATATCAAGAGAAAGATGTGTAATAACACTAATAACGTCATAATCACGTAATCTACAGGTTATATGGAATTGTATCTAGGCTTGGGCACTCTTAACCCCTCGCGCTACGGGGGGTATTATTATTACGTAATTGCGCGTATTTACGTAAAATCACCAAAAAATTATAAAAAAAACTTTTTCAGGTTTTTTCCAGGAAAAAAAAATGAAGATACAGAAACCAAAATTTTCGGCCCCATAAATTTCGCACACCCGTATGTACACACACACACAATACGACAATTAAGCGTTTTTCAAGGTCATTCAAGTTGTACAACTGTATGTACAATCGGCGCCCGAGGGGAAACAAATATCGGGCTTGTATTTGTTCAGAACAGATACAGTGTTGTAAGGTGTTGATGTCATAATTGAGCTCGTAACCCTGGGCTGCCGAATGATGGACATAATAAAATCGGTAGTTAATAGGCTAATATAGTATTTTTAGAGGAGTGAACGGACTTTCAGTAGCATAATATGAGTATGGACCTTCTTGTTGATGACCAGATGAGGCTCGTTTTAAAAATGCCACTAATTTAGGATAGCTGTCGGTATGTATGTATTTTTTCATCTTTATTGTTGCTTTTAGCATTGAATACGTACTCCATAGAGTGCTTGATTTTCTGGATTCGGATAATTCAATTAAATATGCCAGCAAAATGTTTTCTGAGAAAGTTTTGGCTCCTCTAACTAGTCGCACACGTGTTAAACATATCGTACTGTTTCAAATACTTCTCGCGTAATTGTTGAGGGAGAAAGCTCATTAACAGCATTCATAAGCATTATTAACAGTTTCAGTCAATTCTGTTGGCGTTAAATAAACTTCTTCGTCGCTAGAATCACTCATTTTAGGTTTTTCACTGGTTTTCAAGTTTCTTGTTTTCAACTTAAGGTTTTAACAATATGACGTGAAAAGAAAATGGCGCGCGCAAAGGAAATTAAAAAAAAGTACACCAAGGAGGTTCCGAGACTGAGTTTCTAACAAATTAAAAAAAGTTGTATGATAAATTTGGCACCATGGAGGTTGAAGTAAATAGGTTTAATGATGTTTAGAATTCACAAACTTATTGTAAATTATGTTCTAAATTCAATTTACTTTGTCCTCTAGCGGATAAAAACGGCTTTTGTATTCAGATATCGAAGAGCAAAAATACTCTTTCCTAGATCCCGGATGAAAAAACTACCTACTATCACATCATGCCGAGAATATGAGGAATTATCAGTAATCCTGTAGTTGTAGCTCTTAATAGAATAAAAACCTTTTTACAAAAAAATACAACCGACTTCAATGTAAAAAAAAACACTAAAAGTGCAAAATAACTTTAATTTCGGAAGTCGGTGTTTCTTTAATAGTTTTTCTCTTCGTTATTTAACACCTACTTCCGAAATTAAAATTATTTGGCACATTTTTGTGTTTTTTTTTATCATAATTATTATTATTCATCCTCTAAGGGGAAAACATTTTTTTGCAAATCGGTTCATAAAAGACGGAGCACTGACATACGGACATAAAAAAAAAATACAACCGAATCGATAACCTCCTCCTTTTTTTTTGAAGTCGGTTAATTCGCATTTTGTACGCTATTTGCTTTACATAGATAACTATGTAAAGTAATGATCCTTACATTTTTAAATACGTTGCATATAGATACGAGCCTTTTTGGCCTGGTACATCTCGTTTCGTTTTTTTATGTGGTTTTATTTATATTTTAGTTAGTTTGTGTTTATTATTATTATGAGCCCGTTGTGTCCCACTGCAGGGCAAAGGCCTTCCTTCCGTTATTCCACTCTTTTCAGTCCTTAGCTACTTCTGGCCAATCCTTAGGAGTCCAAATCGTCACGCCATCTCCTTCTGGGCCTACCGTACAGTTTATGTTTAGTCAATAATTTATTTTATTTTGTTGTTAGTCCTATGCGAGTTACGAATAAACATTTTTTTCTTTCTTCTTCCTTTTTACAAAAACTTGGAACAAAAAAAAAAATTGCCCCAAACCAAACAGTTCTTTTCAATCCCTTGCATTTAAAAAGGAATTATTTATTCTAAAGGCGTCTTCAAGTCATCAAACCGTCTCAGGGAAGTCAATAAAGATCCCCGAAGCCATTCTTGTGGTTCTTTCTGATCTATTTTTGCACAAACAATAATAAAACCTCTTGTATAGAGAGGTTGGGGGCAGATTTTGTGAAAGGCCAAAATTGTAAAGGTCAGTTTGAGTTATATTTGTGGGAATAATAGATGCTGATCAGGCTGTACACAGACGAGAGGAAAAATTAAAATATTTTAAGGCCTGTTTGCTTTTGTTTCGCTCCATTCGCAGCACAGTGCCAATCTGTTAAAAACTCCTCTGATTTCGCAACTTTTAGTTTTAAGTTTAGTTTCTGATATAATATTAATACTTAAAAATATTATTAAGTATAATATTTTTAGGGTTCCGTACCCAAAAGGTAAAAACTGTCTGTCACCAAGCTGTATCTCGTAAACCGTCAGTTGACTAGACAGTTAATTTTTTTACAGATGATGTTGTTCTGTCGCCGCTATAACAACAAATGCTAAAAACAGAATACAATAAATATTTAAGTTGGGCTCCCATACAACAAACGTGATTTTTTTGCCATTCTTTGCTACGGACGGTACGGAACCTTTCGTGCGAGAATCCGACACGCACTTGGCCGGTTTTTTAAGTAAGGTAGGTACGGGACTTTGTGAGTTAAAAAGTCTTCGTAGGAAAACAAAACAGAAACGGGAAACGGATTGCGAGTGTAAGCACCATTATTTCTTTTATACATAGAGTAGTAGGTAGTTTGTATAAAGACCGTTTTGTTTCGGGTCTGCACACAGCCTTATTTGTGACAGTATGGCATATTATGTTCTAGGTTGATATTTTAGACACGGCACGGCAGTGTGTCAGCCAAGTTCGTGGAGCAAAAGAGCTACACACCGACCGTGGGTTATAATATTACACAAACCATTTCGAACAACTTTCGACCCTATAACTTTAACTTTATTTAAAAAAGTCATCTCATTGAGAATTGGTTTATAAGAGGCAGTCGAGGCAGACTACAAAGGCGATGGCGGGACGACTTAGACGTCTTCCTTAGGAATCTGAAAGAAGTTTCCTAGAGCTGGAAACAATAGAAGAAATGCAGGGGCGTCTATGCCCAGCAGTGGGACAGTACAGGCTAGATATAATAATATAATAATTAACGTGAAAATGCCTAAGGCATTAAGTCCGCCTCTGTACCTTTATGTGCATGAAGTATTAAATAAATAAATAAATAAATGTGTAAAAATCTACTTTCGAACTGTATTATGAGCGATTTTTCCTTGAATGATTTCGTTCAAATAAGAAAAAAAGTCGGTTCAATATGCAGCAGACACCAATGCCAAATTATTTTGTAATGCAGAGGTATTAAGAGGGTCCTTTTTCACTCGCCTGTCGTCAACATCGAGCATGGTTTAAAAGCTTGTTATTTCATCTAACGTAATCCAACGTGATGTTTGACGAAAAAGCAACGCGAAAAAAAAGATAACGCCTGAAAACTCTGTTAGCATTCAGTAATTCCGTAATTTACTCGAAAATTTTACAAAACTTGTTCCAGGAAATACGTGTCTTTTTTAAACCCTTAAAAGTTTTGAAAAAAAAAAAATACATTCAGCCAAACATAGAACCTCCTCCTTTTTGAAGTCGTTTAAAAATTGTCGTCACTTAGACTCTAGATTTAATTTGCAAGGCTTTTATTATTATAATTTTTGAGTAAATTATGAAGTGTTCATGCAAAATAGCAGATTTTCAGAGGTCTTTACTGGATTTGTTTTACGCAAATTTATAAATTGAATTTAATAGAAGCCTAGATAATATCCACAAGATACTGTGTTTCCAAAATAATGAAATATGTGTAATAACGTCACAATCGCGTAAGAGCGGTTGTATAAAAAACAGTAAAAATGTATGTCGAGTTGGATGCCCTTAAAACCATTATCCTGTAAATGCATTTATAGACTGTTTCTTCGAATAAATTCAAAAATAGCGACAGCAAAAATAAAAACTAAACACCTCTTATAATTCTGTTGCAGTACTCAGAAGGAATCTAATCTATTCGTCTGCAAAACTGATAAGACTTGAACGTCTGGCGAAGTGCTCTTATTTCCTGGCACCCTGGCAGCTGCTGCCGTATTTTATTCGATTTTATTCACGATTTGTGCCAAACAGCAAATATTGCGATGGCGGCTTATAAAAAGTGCGGTTGTTTTTTCTAGAAAAAGTAAAATGTATTTTCTTGTGTATTTTGTGTTGTTACCTAAAAGTTACTTTTTTACCTTGTGTGTGTATTGCAAAATCTTTTGGAGTCTATAAGTTGTGTGTGCCTTCCGGATAGATCGCAGATTTTTTTAAATAGTTTTTTTTAAATCTAAGATTTAGAATTTGATCACTTCCTGATATGGCCAGATCGTTTTAAACGTTAAAGTTTGATGATATTTCAATCTTCGTTTGGCCTTTAAACCTTTTATTATCATTGAAATCCTACATCAATGATATGGCCAAACAAGGATTGACATATATCATCAAATGTTAACGTTTAACCTTCGGTATGCCTGGAGGCAAAAAGTTACACGGTATGCCTGGTGGGTCTATCAGACCCGGATTTTTAACTTGTAATTTCTCAAATATTGATTAATAAATAAGTTATTAAAATGTACTAAAATTTTTACTAGAGGTGTATGTTAGAAAATAAAATAAAAAATATTGCAAATCAACAACTTGTAATAATTATTTTTCCAATTAAACTTAGGTAGTGTTTTTAAAAAAGTTTTAAAACTTCGTTACTCTTACAACACACCTTACTTATTAAAAACTGAAGAGATCTCAATCAGACTATAAACATATAAGGCACTTCTATGTACTTATAAGAAAAGCCGCAGTCACACGTTGGTAACAACCGAAACACTTTAATAACGTGTGACTACGGCTTTTCTTTTTACCTTGTTTATTTCAGCATCCTGGAAATCTTGTTTCATACTTTTTCAGTTTCGTCGTTTTTTTTTATCGTAGTCGGGTTTTAGTTTTTTTTACTTTTTTTTATTTAAATTATTTTGGTGTTAAATCACTGTGCTTCTTTACCATTTGCAAAAGCTAAATTTAAAATTTCTAATTAATAATGGTAAATTAATTTTTGTCCACTAGAGGGCGCCACATTGAATTTTGATGATATATTTTGATAAGTACCAGTGAAGCCCTTTCAAATGATATCAAACACGGTGTATTTATCTTAACATTTTTTTTAACACACGACTTCTTGTCCGCAGGAGGGCGTCACTTTAAATTTGAATAATATTTTGGAAATGTACAAGTAAAGCCCTTTCAAATGATACCAAACACGGCGTATTTATCTCCATTTTTATTTTTTACACATTACTTTTTGTCCGTTAGAGGGCGCCATATCAAGTTTTGTGACACGTCACGTAATCTATGTTCAGCGGACAATTAAGACGGTTCTAACGATACCTCATACGTCGAGTTCCGATAAGTAGATTAGGAGCTATGTGGGAACAGATGAACATACTCACATACATACATAGTCTGTCAAAATCATAACCCTCCGTAGTCGGGTAATAACTAAAGAATATTCAGTCTTCACCACTTCTATCAACATTTTCCAGGGCTCTGGTTCATGATCCAGATATAAGTGACTCTTACAGGTCTCACAAATATATTGCGTTTTGCGATCTTTCTTGACTGGGCATACGTAGCATCTACGTTTTATAGGAGTAAATTTTTTCAACGGCAAGTCATCCTGGGTACCCAAATGAGACTACCTATTCGCTTGCGAAGATCTTTAGATAGGTGATTGTAGTTTTTTCTTGACTACAAATGTTGTTCAATCGAAAAGAATAATAAATTACTAATATCATCATCGCACAGATGGCTTCCCACTTTGAAATTAAAATAATGTAAAAAATATTATATTTAAACCCAAAACTAACTTCAATTTCCAAAAACACAGACAACAAATAAACGTCACGTCGTATGCCTGGTCGGGTCCGTGAGACCCGCGCAAACTATATGCACATCCTACTACCACAAAAGCGTGCTCCGGACTGAGGTAGCGGGCGGCGGGCGCCTAGCAATTCATAACGGCCAGCTACTAAGTGCGGTTAGGCGCGAAAATCGAATTTGAAGGAAATACAATGGTTTATCTACACGTGTGAGTCTGACGGACCCTACCAGGCATACCGAAGGTTAAACGATCTGGTCAGATTTAGTTGGCCATATCATGAGGTGATCAATTCTAAGATCTGGCCGCGACATATACAATGTGTTTCAATTACAATTGTACCTACAATGTAAACATGTAGTTAGGAAGGGAACTGTTACCTGAGATACAGTTTAACTATCATATAATTATTTATAAATGCCCTGTAATAACAAATTTTAAGCAATTAGTTAGAAAAAAAATCGCCTCTTATACTAATACCTAGATAAAGAGAAATAATTACCTTGTAAATAAAACATTGTAATCATAAATTGAAACCGCGTTTCACGTGTTTAAAGGTCCTTTTTAACAATGTTCTTTATCACAAAAAACAAGATAAAAAGGTTTACAAAATGAATGAATATTATTATATTTTAATTGAAAAGGAAATCGTACTACGAGTAATATGTATTTACAATAATTATGAAATTATAAGCCAACACATAATTTCTGCTATAGGGCCTTCACCTTTGCGAAAGACAAAAAATCTTTTTACAAAAAAAATACAACCGACTTCAAAGTAAAAAAAAACACTGAAAAGTGCAAAATAACTTTAATTTGGGAAGTCGGTGTTTCTATAATAGTTTTGTCTCTTCGTTATTTAACACCGACTTCCGAAATTAAAGTTATTTTGCACTTTTCAGTGTTTTTTTTTACTTTGAAGTCGGTTGTATTTTTTTTGTAAAAAGATTTTTATTTTACACTTTTTAGTTATGGTACCACCACTAAAAAGTACCCCTCAGCCAAACTTAAATACCTTATAGCCAGAGTGCATCTCATGACAATTCTAATAATCCCAAACACGGTTAGATTACATTAATTTATTACAGAGTTCCGGTGCCTAACTTCAGGCTTCATCATCAGATCAGTTCGATATATTCCCCCTCTACTTTCAGTCAGTTATCGACTACACGTATAAACAAAGCAATTTTACTTTTTACGACGGTTCTGCTGTGATCCTATGAGGAGTTCTGTTCCATATCTTCGAAGTTCATGATCAGATCATAACAATATTTCTATGGGACCAACTCGGAAGCATAACCTTACAATCAAAAAAAAAAATTTTTAAATCGGTCCACAATTGACCGAGAAATCGGTGAACATACATAAAAAAAAAAAAAACATACATTCAACCGAACATATAACCTCCTCCTTTTTGAAGTCGGTTAAAAATTACCCTAAGGGAACATACTCCCGGGGATAAAAACTATCTTTTGTCCTATTTCAGGCCATGGTCTACCCGAGCACCACGTTTCATCGAAATCCGAACAACCGTTTGAGTGTGATGTTGTACCACACCTGTGTCCTTCAGTCACCCTTTACGTTCTTTTTTTTTTCTTTGGAAAAATTATCCAATGACATCCCTCGCTCTTGGGCGGGGCGGGAGGGAGTGTCAGACTTTTACTGACTAAAAACCCACTTCTGTTCCTTCGTTGCCTTTCATACCAGGGCCGAGTCTTCCTTTCAGAAGCAGACCCTTGGCCCCAGTAGGCTTCGACCCTGCTGGGCCCCTACGGTTTGCTGACATATCCTTGAGGCGCGCGTGGAACACTACGCGCCGTCGACGACTTGGGCTCGGTCCGGACTGTTACCGGAACCTTGCATTCTAGGACCACAAATCAATCATCATCAATCCCCCCGAATGTGACAATAAAAAAATACAAAAAATATCGCATCGTTTTCAATAGACATAGTGTTCAAAAGGCTGGTAACATTGCCAAGTTTAATGGCATAGGATAAATCGAAATCAAAAATACTAAAGCGAACAACAATATTTACTTACAAACTTTACTTACATTAGTAAAAATGTACAAAATTAAAAACTAATCGATCAAGTCATGTTCCTGCAAATGATGCGAGGAAAGTGCTAAAGTTCATCAATCACGATGGGTTAAAACGTTTTCAATGTAAAAGGTTTGACGTTTTCTAAGGAATTCCAGAAAACCCTTTGTTTTGTTAATTATTTGGCTTAATGTGTATTTGCATTTTAGCTTTAAGCGTTTTTACCCGACTGCTCGACGTAACGGGACGGGTTATGTGTATGACTGATAACAGTCTATGTATGTTTGATCCTTTGTGGTGCTCTGAAGACTAAAAGCGTGGACCGATTGTGTTGATTCTTACGTCTATCGACCAAGAATTATTATATACTCCGTAGGGTATACAAGATCCTTGTTATCGACTTGTCTTAGTCGCACAAGTGTCACTAAAGACATGACAGTAATCACAATTGAATATGGCCGCAACCAGACGCCGTAATGTGCAAAAGTAAATAAAAGCTATCTCTTTATAATATGTCTTCAAAAGACGATCCTATATGTTACCTAAACAAAACCGGCCAAGTGCGATTCGGACTCGCACAAGAAGGGTCCCGTACCGTCCGTAGCCAAAAACGGCAAAAAAATCACGTTTGTTGTATGGGAGCCCCCATATATTTTTTTTTTCTGTTTTTTATTTTTTTTCTGTATTTGTTATTATACTATAGTCGGCCTTATAATGTTCCCACTGCTGGGACTCAGGCCTCCTCTCTACGAGAGGGAATGGGCGGCTGTAATCCACCACGCGAGCCCAGTGCGGGTTGGTGGATGTCACATTTCTTCGAATGGTTGGTTCTAGGACATGCCGGTTTCCTCACGATGTTTTCTTTCGCCGTTTTGAGAGCAGTGGTGATGCAATAAATTACACAAAGTAATGCGCCTGGCTGGGTTTGCACCCGCGACCTACGACTCGTAAGACGGAGCCGTTACCACTCGGCCACCACTGCTCTTTTGTTGTTATAGCGGCAACAGATATACATCAACTGTCTAACTATCACGGTTCATGAGATACAACCAGTATGCCAGACGGACAGACAGACGGACGGACAGCGGAGTCTTAGTAATAGGGTCCTGTTTTAACGTTTGGGTACGAAAAAGAAAAAGAAAAAAAAAGAAAAAAAAGAAAAAGAAAATCGACAATCAGTGTCACGTGGGGTATTATTGAATAGGTATATGAAAATCATTGTTAGGTTTCTATCAATATTTTTCATTTGAAATGGAAAACCATTTTGGATCTACATTGATTTAAAGTTGGTAGGCAACCATTCTCTTTTTTTTTGTGACATAATATGGGGCATGGGGTATGAAAACAGAGGTTCGAGGAGACGATTCCAAAAATGTACATCTCAAATGAATGAATCATAAAAACTTTTTAGAAAAAAAAAATAACCGACTTCACTAAAAAAAACACTAAAAGGATCAAAATAACTTTAATTTCGGAAGTCGGTGTTAAATAAGAAACAAACAATACCGAGAAACACCGACATCCGAAATTAAAGTTATTTTGATCCTTTTAGTGTTTTTTTTAGTGAAGTCGGTTTTTTTTTTTTCTAAAAAGTTTTTATTTTTTTCTAAAAAGTTTTTATTTCACACTTTTTAGTTGCGATACACTTATAAACAGAGTGCCTATTTCTAATGACAATTCCAATTAACCCAAATACTGCTAGGTTACATTGTTTTATTATAAAGTTGCTGTGCCTACCTTCCTCCTTCCGGCTCCATCATCAGATCAGTTCGATAGTACCTTATAGCCAAAGAGCATCTCACGACAATTCTAATAAGCCCAAACACGGCTAGGATACATTGATTAATTACGGAGTTCCTGTGCCTACCTTCCGGCTCCATCATCAGATCAGTTCGATAGTACCTTATAGCCAAAGTGCATCTCATGACAATTCTAATGAGTCCAAACACGGCTAGGTTACATTGATTAATTACGGAGTTCCAGTGCCTACCTTCCGGCTCCATCATCATCATCAGATCACTTCGATGATACCATTTTCAACGTAACTATTCAGAATCATTCATTTATTTGTATTGTCATAGTCGCTTAACTATATCTTCAATGTGATATCTATTTGAGTATGAAGTTCCGTTGACCATTTCTGGTCTTCTTCATCAGTTCCACTTCATCAAATGTTACTTTTTGACTGTAAATGCTTAAGTTCTTGATGAAAATACTAAAATTACCATAGGGTTGCCTATAATTTTTGAGGAGTTCCCTCGATTCCTCATGGATTCCATCATCAGAACTGGATTTTGAAAAAAATGGGACCAATCTGGAAGCATATCCTATATAGGGAAAAAAAAATTTTGCAAATCGGTCCATAAACGACGGAGTTCTGAGGTAACACACATAAAAAAAAAAAAAAAAATGATGATAAAAAAAAAAAAAAAAATACAACCGAATTGATAACCTCCTCCTTTTTTTTGAAGTCGGTTAAAAAGAAAGGACTCAAAAAACCCGACTGCTAGAAAAAATAAAAAAATCCAAACAAGCTACTTTTCAAGCAGTCTGATGCAGTTAGTGGTGTCAAATCTAAGACTAAACTAAAATAAATACTAATACTCTACACTTCTACAGCATACGGTGAAACTGGATACACACTCCAACGTAGAACTCATTTGGCGTCTCTGTAATAAATTGAGTACAACAAAAAATATGTCCCTAGCCTCAATTGTTTTGTTACACAGTTGAGTACTGCGGGGCTAAATGGGTTAATCTATATTTTAGCTTTCAATATCGTGAAATTCCAAATCAATAAAAATACTTCTGTCTGGCGGAATATTTTATGAGTACTTACGGAATTTATGATGCGCTGCAGATGCTTTATTGCTTTGAAAATAGGAAAGGAAGTAACGATCACTTCAACAAGACTAGAGAAAAAACATTACTTAATTATTGTAATAAAACAGCTCACTTTAGTATAAAATAATATATTTATTTCAAATAAACCATTTATTAATAATATACCCTTAATACACCCTTGTATTGTCAAGAAGTCAGTCAGCCAAATGATGCTAATTGCGCATTCCAAAGCGTAGATCTCTGCGGAGAAGAATGTGCAAGAAACTCCATGCACACTCTTTGAAATCATGTTATGTATTACAAATATCTCGGTTATATATTTCTAATCGCTACAATAATTCTAGGGACAATTTGTGCGTCCCACCTCAACGGTTGCCAATTGAACATGTCGCCCGCAATCATGCTACATCGACAGTTTTACTACAGATCACAAATACGTTTCGATGTTGCCAGTACAATTAGTCGATTGCAATGAATAATCGAATACAAAATAAATTATTATACAATATTCTTGGTTACAAAAACAGAGTAAATAATACGATTATGTGTCAAAACCTAACATTATTTATTTTTTATACACCACTAGTTTTTAATTAGTACAAATACTTAAAAGGCTTATTAGAAAGGGTCTTGTTATTATATAAGTAAAGTCTCAATATATAATATTCATAAACAGCAAAGTTATCAGCGTTCGTTTATATCCCAAAATGTTACTCAATTTATGGAAATATTGTACAAATTGATTACGAATGAAAAACAATGGAAAAACACTACGCGTAGTATTTTCTAGTAGCAATTGTTATGAATAATTGATTCAATTATTAATTTACCAATTATGACAAACTTTGGTGGTAAATTTTGGGATTTCGTTTTTTTTTACTTTTGACTACAGAAATATAATATTTTTTTTTGTACTAATTAAAAATAGAGGTGTATACTTTATTGTACACTATTACACATACAAAATGGAAACTAAAACACAAACATACAATGGGCGGCCTTATCGCATTCTACGATCTCTTCCAGGCAACCTGGAATGGACAGTACCTGGACAAGAAATGGAGCTGTCATTGGTATGACAATAGCAGTATGAACTTCGTTCTGCCTAACAGTCAATGAATGTAGTATATCTTTCGATGTAGTCAACCGATTGATTTGAAACAAAGCCTAAGTAATATATCAAGTTACACACAGTTTTATTGTATAAAAGTTATCTACATTTATTCGTACATTTTAGGTAATGCGCGCACAACAAAAAACTTCTACAGATTATACGTATAGATAATAGATACATAGATTTAAACATCAATAAATCACTACACATAGTATAAAACAAAGTCGCTTCCCACTGTCTGTCCCTATGTATGCTTAGATCTTTAAAACTCTGCAACGTATTTTGATGAGGTTTTTTTAATAGATAGAGTGATTTAAGATGTATAATACATGCATAATATAGTAGAGAAACACTGATAATTTTAGAGGTTTCTAATGTGCGTGTGTTTTTTTTACGCTTACATCAGCAAACGCTGATCAAAATAATGTACTACAGTATTGTACACCTTAAAAAGATCTACAAAAAGTCCGTGCGATGGTATATGCCTATCTCTTCTCTTATTCTTTTTACGAGAAATAATGGCTTAATTACGAAGCGATTTTGAGCAATACAGCATTGATCCTTAACCAATTAAGTACCTTAAATACATTGTGCATTTAATATAGATCAATATGGCCCTTTACAGCATGTAATTGAAATAAATATTATGGAAGATATTACAGATTTAAAATGCAGGGACATAGCGGTTGCGCTGGACTTCCTTCTCATAAAATGGTGTTGAAAAGTAGGTTGTCCTGTTATTTTATTAAGAAACCTAAATTCACGTAAACTTTGCAGTTGCACGCGTTTACTGGTAAAATCACTAAAAAAAATCATAATAGAGTGCACAAGTTTAGTATAAGCATTGCACCCGTGCAAAGCCTGGCCGATCCGCTAGTATGCTATTTAATAGATCATTATTTTACTGTTTATGTTACTTAACAATATAGCTTGAACCTTTTAGGTATAAGTGCATGTCCAGACCTTTTGAGTTAATATGAAATATAAGGTACAATTTTTCTCCTAGAATAGTCTTTTACGAGCGGTAAAGGCGGCTAGAATCGCCGTATCGTTGTAGCGATAACGTTATTTACAACTCCTAAGATGGTCATAATGTTTGGATAACACTAGGTACTCTTTTACGAGCACTGAGCTTTATAAAAATGTTGGTTACTAGCTCCTCCCAGCGGCTTTGCCCGCGTCATCATCTTCTTTTCAGTCGAAAGACGTCAACTGTTGGACATAGGTCTCTCCCAAGCGTCGCCACAACGAACGGTCCTGTGCGTCTTGCATCCATTGCATTCACCAGGTCATCGGTCCACTTTGTAGGAGGCCTACTAACATCGCGTCTTCCAGTACGAGACTCCTAAGCGGCATTCGCTACTGACAGGACCGCAAGAAACGCTTAGGAGGCTCGTCGATGCGTATGTTTGTGTGAGTGTGCCGTTTCGAATATTTGTAGGTAGTTTCCGTACTGTTTAATATATCTATACTGTGACTGTGCCGTGCCCACTCCCGCTTAAGTTTAGCGATTCTTCGCCCGCGTGAATGTCAAAAATTGGCACATATGTCTTGGTAAGACATGATCTACCTATGTGCCAAGTTTATTCAAGTGCGTTTTTTATTATTATTGATAGGCTCGCGTTTGACCACTATCTCACCTGATGGTAAGCGGTGATGTGGCCGACGATGGAGCACGCTTGCCTAGAAGTAACCTATTCACTCTTGACTTAAAGACCCTTAGGTTATAGCTATCAGGAAACAGAGAATTCCACTCCTTAGCTGTACGCATAATGAATGTGTTCCCAAAACGCTTTGTACGTATGGGTGGTGGCGTTCTACCGCTTAGACGTGAAGAGGTAACAGATAGACAGAAAAAGTTACTTTCGCATTTATAATACAACTAGCTTCAGCCTGCAGAGGCTTTGCACGTGTGAAAGCAGAAAATTATTCCATTCCGGGAACATACACCTAGTTAAAAATGTCCTTCCAGGGCATGGCCTACCCATGTGCTAAATTTCATCCTAATATCCGTTTGAGCTTGAAGGAGTAGGAAATATACAAATTTTGGCCTTTATAATATGGATTTGAAAAGATGGAAGATTTCGCGGCGCTATGAGTCCAACGACCTTAGGCTTAAGAGTAAGTGTAATTTTATTAGCAATAACGATCGTTAAAAGGTTCAAGATGAATGAGGTTGACCTGCGCAACTGATACATCACCTGATCACTTACAACCTAACATTTTATGTAAAAATGGAGGTTGGAACAGACTGTCTGCAAAATACCAAGTTTTTTCCATGCAGTCTGTTCCCTGTTCATGCCCTCTGCGAAAGCAGAACTGGCTGTCCGCAAGGGTCGGCCCCGTCCGTGCTAAGTGTGCGACGAGGCGGTCTGCAATTACTTTTCAAAGAGCTTGCCTACCTCGTCGAGCAGCACAATGGGGCGATACGCAGACGGAGAGTCCGCAGGACGCCCCGGCTTCGCGATGAGGACCAGTTTCCCCGTCTTCCAGTGAAGTGGAAACTGGCCCCTCTCCATGCATGCGCTGAAGAGCCCTCTTAATCGAGACCCGAGAGCCTCCATAGCCAGGACCCAAGCTTTCCCAGGGAAGCCGTCTGGTCCTGGGGCGGTATTTTTCGTTCTCAGCCTTCGTACCACCACTTTCATCTCTACCTCTGATGTAGCTGGGTATAAGTATTTTACGTGGACCTACTACCTATAGACCACAACCCTGTAACTGGGTAGGCACGCTCTTTGAGGAGTGGCTGGAAAGGCGTCCTCACTTTCCGCATGACGCAAGTCCTCACCGGACATGAAAAATTCGGAACGTTTCTGCATCTGATTCAGGCGGAAGAAACGCCCGGGTGCCACCATGGTGTGGACTACCCGGAGGACACGGTGGAGCATACGGTGGAGGTGTGCCCCGCTTGGGCGGAACACCGCCGTGCCTTCGTGGAGGCAATCGGCGGCAACGACCTCTCGTGTCGGACCCCGGTTCAGGCCATGGTTCTTCTGCGAAGCAGTAATGCTGGCAAAGGAGACGGCCGCACACGTGAAAGAATGGATGTAAAGTAAAGGACAGATGTGTGGTTTCACCACACACGCTTTACGCCCTTTTGGCGCCCTCCCGCTCCACCCAGGAATAAAGCTCCACCCTTATAAAAAAACTCTGTAACCTAGTAACACGGTACTCCTTAACCATACCAGTCTTTGGATTGTATCGTGTCAGATTTAACCCTAGATATCTCACGCGATGAGCGATTTGCCGCCGCACTAAACTTGGAGGTCAGTCAAATCGTTTCCTATGACCGTCGTCTGTGAACTGATTGTACTCAAAATTGCAATACCTACATACTTACACGTAGGTGAAAAATGGTGCACCAACTACTGAATACGTTACGCTACATTTGACTGTAAATCAAGCATAGTTACGAAAACTAACATGTTTTCTCAGGGCGGCAAAATGCTCATACTGGACTACGTTATGCTACATTTAACCGTGACTTTTGTTTAGCTACGAAAATAATAATATGTTTTCTGAGGGCGGCAAAATGCTCATAACGTGAGTTCTCTAGGATCAAAAAGTAAATAACTAAGTAAATAAAAGTGAGTTAATACATGACAAGTAGAGTAATCACGTTTCTAAATATATTGAAATACTTTCGCATCTAACAAGTTCTGAAACGAACAGTTGTTGTTGTCTTGTTCAGTATAAAGAACCTCTGTGTATAAAAAATGAGAACACAACATAGTCAATAACTTAAGCCCAGCTGGTTGTCGAGTCGTTTCGAGCGGGACACCTGCGCCCTCACCTTGCGCATTGCAGGTCCCATATTCTAGATGTTAAACCTACGTCACACTTCAGAATTTACTTGTTTTTTTTTTTAAGAATATTTTTGTTGGAGTAAATAATTCTTTCGGTTTGGAACGTTGAGTTGTTTTAACGTCAAACAGGAAAATATTCTGTATGTAACAAGAAAAGTTAGTCGTATCGTGTTATAGCTGTCTTTGATTGAAGGGCTAAAAATATTTTAGTCTTAGACTAAAGTACTTTTCTAATTCGAAACAGAAGTTCTTGAGATTATAAGCGTTCAAACAAAAACTTTTCAGCTTTATAATATTACAAGTATAGATAAGTACTTACCGTACTTAATAGGAAAAAATCGCACTTGAACAAGATTAAAGCCTTACAAATTGGATTTATAAAAAAAAATTACAGACAGAAAAACCAAACTACGATGTAAAAGAACTAATTATGAGATTCTAAAAAAGAAAGAACTAATTATGAGTTCTCAATATATGAACAGACTGTGCGACAGAAAATGCAGAACCGCTTTATTGAAAAAGAGTTTTTTTGGCATGGCTCCGAAAATATATAATAAAATACCCAATAGTATAAAAATTTGCCTTTATTAAAATTTAAGAAAAGTCTTTACTCACTATTACAAGAAAAATGTTACTACACTGTACAAGATTTTATAAATGATACGTTTTAATATTTCATGTGTAATTTTAAAGACTGTTTTGAGATTTTTAAGACTGTTATTTTTTTAATTAATTTCTTTTTAATTATAAATTCTGTAAGATATTTAACTTAATTTAAAATAGTTCCTTATTTATCACTTGTAAGACTTTTAATTTTGTTTTTTATTTTATTTTTTCTCTGTTAGTTCTTTACTTATTTATTTTTTTTATGATTTTATTATCAATATTTGTACGCCGTCACGGCAAAACATAGCGCCCATGTACAATAAAACTAAGACTTTTATGTAAATACCTATGTTTCACAAATAAACATTCTGATTCTGATTCTGAGAAATTGTTTGTTGAGCGTAAAATCCTGTGAGAGGGTAGCGCTATTAGTTGCATTGGATCATTTCTGTCGCCAAAAGTACAAAATCAGGACTGCATAATTAAGGCCTCGAAGTGTCGACAAAACAATGTAAGACGTTCGAAGTGCCTACTTGCAATAATTATTATGGACAAAAATGCTATAAAAGTTTAGTTCCAACAATATTCAACAGTCTACCTGCAGACATCGAAAGTGCGTCAATTTCTAAACGGGTGTTTAAATATAAAACGACGAAATATTTCCTAAGTGTACCAAGTGGGCCACGGTAACTCTTTCGAGCAATTCCACTGACATGACAATTGCACGATTGGCGTAGTGGTTGCGAGATTGGCTGGTGCTCTGCGTATCGCGGTTTCGATGCCCGCACGGAATAAATACTTGTATGGCCTACAGAATCTTGTTCCAGGTCTGGGTGTCTTGTGTATGTGAGTTTACCTATAATAATATGTTTGCGAACGTACCTAATTCCTAGTGTGGGCTTGTCATCATCATCATTTCAGCCGAAGGACGTCCACTGTTGGACATAGGCCTCCCCCAAGTGTCGCCACAACGAACGGTCCTGTGCGTCTCACATCCACCGCATTTTTATTTAATCTTCATGCAACATAAAGTACAAAGGCGGACTTAATGAGGCATTCTCTACCAGTCAACCTAGGGTGGTGAAGAGACAATATGGTAGGTGCATAAAAAGAAAATTTTATATGAAAAACAAGTATACATATAATTAAAATACACATACACATATATATTAATATAAAGTAACGAAAGAAGTTTTGAGACGATTTTGCTATTGGTGGAGCAAATGATTCCGCAACTTCCGCTTAAATGCATATCGATTTTCGGCCGTCCTGATATCGAGAGGAAGCGCTTTCCACAGAAGTATGGACTGTATATAGAAGGAAGAATGGACAAAATCAGAAGTATGAGAAGGACAGAGCAGTAGGAGATTGTTAGAAGAACGCAGATTCCTTGCGTGTGAAGAACATAGGTATTGAAAGTGACTAATGAGATAGGATGGAGGCGTGGGAGAGTTGAGTAGAGATAAAAGTGTAGTCAAAGCGCGCAAAGTTCTTCTCTGGCGAATTGGCAACCATTTGAGCTCAGACCTGAAGTTCGACACATGATCATATTTCCTCAGATTAAATATAAAGTGGATGCAGTTGTTAAGGAGTCTATCGAGCTTATCCAGCAAGACCGAGTTCAGGTCAAAGTAAGACTCGTCACCATAGTCTATAATAGGGAAAATCAAAGTCTGCACAAGCATTGTCTTCGTCTTTGCAGGTAAAAAGTTCCTCAGACAATACAGACACCGCAAAGTCTCGTTGACTTTTTGACACTAGAAACTTGACTTTGCCAGCCAAGCGTGTCGAGTCAAGTTGCAAACCGAGATCCTTTACACTAAAGCTGATAGGAATGCCGGCACCATTGAAAACAATAGGAGGTAGAGAGCTAACCGCTACTTTACCCATCATGCGTGAGCTACCAATAACAATGGCCTGACATTCTGAGGGGTTTACAGACACCCCAAACCTATCAGAACAGCTACTGATAGCATCCAGATCCCGGTTTATATTCTCTATAGCGTCTGGCAAACCTTCCATCCCCGCAAACGTATAGAACTGAAGATCATCGGCATAAAAATGATACGAACACCGAAGACAGTGAGTAATAAAATTTATTCAACAGCATTCCCGCGACTCTCACCAGGTCATCGGTCCACCTTGTGGGTGGCCTTCCAATGCTGCGTTTTCCGGTGTCTGGGCTTGTACTATTACTTATTCTGTGGTGTGGGGCAAAGTTTTTTTTTGACGTGACAATGTCTTATAATTCGATGGAGCCGGCTGCACGCACGAAAAAGTATGACGCATGCGGGGTTACCTTGCTCTGAGGCGTTCCATTTAAGGCTTGAAGTGCAAGCGAGAGCGCGTTCGGCCTCCGTGTTCGGCAGTGTTCGACATCTGTCTCTCTCCTACTTGAGTGAGCGATGAGTCTGCGTCGTGACAACTGCTATAGAATAATACATTTACATGTTTTTGTCAAGTATAAAGTGCAGTGAAAAGTGAATGTCGTGTTAACTAGAAACAAGTACAGTTCGCAAACAATACAGACCGCCGTCATTCCGTCCTCGCCGCCAAGGCCCGCCGCGACAGTCCCGTCAACGTCCTCCCCGTCCTTTGCTCGAGCCAGCCCGCGCCGCTGAGCCGTAGTTTTAAAATTCCCCGATAATAATAATAATATCTTTGTGCGATCCAGCCCGTCCCTTGCTGCCCCCCCCCCCCAACGACGCCCTAAGCCGAGGTCCGTACCCCACAGGGGGTGCCCTTAGCGCGTAGTCGCTTAGTTTTAAGTTTAGTTAAGTAAGCCCTGGCTGGAGGCTTTGATTCTTGAATCGATACCGCCACAGGCAAGTCCGGTTAAGCAGCCGACAACCTCCTAGGTTGACCTGCGAGAGGCCACACACAAAAAAAATAAAAAATGTCGTGTTAATTGTTTATTTGTATTTATGCGTACAAATAAATGTAACACGTTGTCACGTTCAACTATCGTCAGTAAACCGACTTTACAGACAACCGATTTTTTTTAACTAAGAAAAAGAAATTCATTGAAAGATTTAGAATGTAAATGTGTGTCTACAAAAGTTATCAAACCTCCACGCCTAGTTGAAAACTAATCAAATGTATGGGAATGACATCATCTCAACGTTAAGTCACGTGGTCAGAACAAACGAATAGAAAATTCGTAGCCAAGTTCACATCGTTCAAAATGATAGAATGAATTGAATGAAATGTTCAACGCTACATCCTTTGTTATTGTAGAACGAGCGGCCGACTCAGGCGCGTTAACATGGCTACCAACTTATCGTTTTCTACAATTGCTGACACTGAGGCGTTACCGATTGGAGAACGGAATTCGACACGAAACGGTTGTAACTTGGCTGATCGTTACGAATGGACACGTGTTACTTTTACATTCTTGTAGCGACATCTATCACGTAACATAGGAATTAAAATTCAAATTTCGGTATTCCAGCATTAGAGTTCTCCGGGTTCTCCGTGCGATCAGAACATATAAAACAGCCCGAAATCAATTATCGAGCAGTTGCTCAGACCAGACATAGCATACGTCTGATTGGAGGATCCTCTCTTTTCCATGGAAGTTTGCAAGACTTTACACCCTGTCCCGCACACCTTCAAAAAAAGGAGGCTTAGTAAAATATCTCTACTTAATACCCTCTCAACTTCTTTCATAATTATTAATAATTAAAAGGTTGCAGTGGAGCAGTGGTGGCCGAGTGGTAACGGCTTAAGAGTTGTAGGTCGCGGGTTCAAACCCAGCCAGGCGCATTACTTTGTGTAATTTATTTCATCACCACTGCTCTCAAAACGGTGAAGGAAAACATCGTGAGGAAACCGGTATGTCCTAGAATCAAAAATTCGAAGACATGTGACATTCACCAATCCGCACTGGGCCCGCGTGGTGGATTACGGCCCATTACCTCTCCTAGAGAGAGGAGGCCTGAGTCCCAGCAGTGGGGACATTAAAAGGCTGATTATGCTTTATGCTTATGCTTTAAAAAGTTAAGTATTATTTACAAAAATTGTGGTTTGAAAAGAAAGAAAGAATCAAAATAAGTTTATTTGACCTCCTACCTCTAAAGTCTATCTAGTTTCAAAACAAATGATTATTTTTACTAAGTGCCCTCTTATCAACAACACGTTTCACTTCAAGCTTGTGCCACGGAGCGGTAAATCGTATTAACTGAATCACTCAACTCTCTTCACTTTAATTTAAAACGAAATGTTAGTCATCTCAAATCCTGAGCCAGTAATATAACATTGTAGAGCAACTTTCAGCTGTTCTTAAACTCGTTTTTTTATGTAACGCTAGGTTCCGCCAGCGGCTTCGCTCGTATGAAAGTAGGTTTTTCAAACATACTTTGACCCCATTTGATACCCTTGGGATGATTTTGGTCAATTTTCTCTTAGTGCTCGCCAATATCATAAAAGGAAACATTGTTCAAAATTTCACGCTCCTAGACATATAGATAACTAGCTTTTGCCCGCGGCTTCGCCCGCGTACATAAAATATAAGCGATGTCACTCAGGAATAAAGCAGCTACAAACAAAAAAACATACTTTACCTCTTTATAATATTAGTGTAGATTAGAATTATGATATTCCCACAGCCGGGGTTTAGGCCTTCTCTCTAGGAGAAGGAATGGGGGCAAAACATACCACGCAGTCCTAGTGCGGGTTTGTGGATGTCCCATTACCTTTGAACTTTTTTGTTTCAATTAAGTAATGATGTGGTAAGTAGCATGCTTACCTTGAAGTAACCTCTTCTATCTTGACTTAAAGAATCGCAGGTTATAAAACAGCCAACAGGAAGCATAGAATCAGACGACGATGAAACAAGCACGAGACGAATAATTTATTTATTTTTATTAAATATCTTTTTGTATGAAGTCTTGCAACTCAATTTTGAAGCAGATATCTTCAACGGCTGAAATTTTGTATACACGATTGGTTTAGATGACGATGGTTAGCTGTGTGAAATATGGCGAAGTTATAAAGATGGACTTACTGAGAATACGAATGCGAGTTAAAAAAGTAAAAAAAAAAATTATTTAAAACAATAAAGTAAACTTTTCCTTTAAAGTTTTACATTCAACTTATAACGTCATTGTGCAATTTATATGGTTTAAAAGCTTGTCGCAAGGTTTAACTGTGTAAATAAAAAAGTAAATCAAATAACTTGATCTGTTTGATTTCAATTTTCAAAATTATCGAATTAAGTAAATACGAGTACTTAAATCCGACGAAACAAGGACGAGACGTATAATTTATTTATTTAAAAACTTGACTGATCTTTATTGGGCTCATTTTTTAAGAATTGCTGTGTCGGACAGACACAAATAAAAGTATATGATAGACCCTTTGAGTTTACCAGGACAATAAAAGTCTTGATGCTGGGAAGATAAAAATAAAATGAGTTGAAAGTAAAACGCGAGTCAATTCTAAAGTCCGGTCTAAGTTCTTAAAAGTGTTACGATCCCGTGCTGTCATAAAATGGTGTGTATCACGTGAACTTGTGAGATGAAAATGTAATCATTATTAGAAAATACTTTCTTGAAAAAGAGGACGAGGTTTTTTTTTAATGGTATAAACCAGTGCTTGACTGCGATCCCACCTGATACTAAGCAGTGACGCAATCGTTGATGGTGAGTCGCACTAGTTTATTAAGAACGGACGAGAAGATCGCTGTAGGCCAATAATCTAATATATAAAATTCTCGTGTCACGGTGTTCGAACTTGAACTCCTCCGAAACGGCTCGACCGATTCTCATGAAATTTTGTGAGCATATTGAGTAGGTCTGAGAATCGGCCAACATCTATTTTTTTTTTTTTTTTTTATTTATATGGCAGAACAACGTTTGCCGGCTCAGCTAGTAATAATATAATATTCCACAACTATCACACAACGCCGTCTAGTCCCAAGCTAAGCAGAGCTTGTGTTATGAGTACTAGACAACTGATAAACATACTTATAATATATTTCTAAATACATACATATTATAGGTAAATTACACCCAGACACAGAAACATGTCCTGGGTGGGAATCGAACTAACGACCTCTGGCATAGCAGTCACGGTCACTAACCACTAGACCAATAGGCCAGTCAATTGTTCCAATCCTTCGATGTACGCGGTATAAACAACGAATAGAATAAATAAACTTTATTGTATACCAAAATAGTAACAAAGCTTTTACACAACTTAAATCTATGGGTACAAAGGCAGTCTTATCGCTGACTGCGATATCTACCAGCCCCCCTAGCCAAGTTACAATCGTATCGTTCGGCGCGAACGCCTCGAGTAGGTCATGCCTCCGATTCCTTTGTTCTGACGTCATCTCAACGCTCAGTCACGTGGTCAGAACAAAGGATTCGGAGGCGTGGCCTACTCGAGGCGTTCGCGCTGAACGAAACGATTGTAACTTGGCTAGGGGGGCAGACAACCAAACACTTACTACTAACGTAACGTACGTGATACTTTATTCTGAAAATTATATTTATGTACTTCCAGATTGTTCCCATTTCTATCAAAATCTAGTTCTGATGGTCTTATTTATATTCTTTACCAATATAATACTAAGTTAGCCTGGGTAAAAAAAAGCTCAGAAGTAAAAAAATAAACGTTTCGAGAACATGTTTTATAGCGCGTACAGCTTTTTTTTTAAGTGGGAAATTATCCAATTACTTCTTACGCTCTAGGGCGGAGCGAGAGCGCGTGTCAGACTTTTACTGACTAAAACCCACTCCTGGAACATGAACCTGAACCCTTCATTCTTTGCCTTGCGTTCTAGGACCGCATGTTTTTTTTTTGGAAGCTAACCCATAACCCCAGTAGACTTCGGCCCTGCTGGGCACCTACGGTTTTGCTAACATCTCTTTGCGCCGTCGGCGACTCGGGCTCGGTTCGGACGTTTACCGGACGACCGGACGGCGAGCTCCACATTGCTTGTCGTCCGCACACCTACGGTGGCTGGAAATAGGGGTCGGGATCCCGGTGGCTGGGGCGTGAGGAAGTGCGTTCTCTCACGTGTGCGGCCGCCTCCTTCACTAGCATTACTACTTCGCAGAAGGAGGCGACTGCCTGCCATTCCTTCTCACTTCGGACGATGGCCTGTCCCAGGGCCCGGGGCGCTGGGCGTACAGTTAAGGAGTGGAATTCCCTGCTAGAGTCTGTGTTTCCTCATAGCTACAATCTAGGGGTCTTTAAGTCACGAGTCAATAGGTTACTTCTAGGCGAGCGTGCTCCATCGTCAACCATATCATCGCTTACCATCAGGTGAAATAGTGCTCAAATGCGAGCCTATGACAAAAAAGTTAATATTTTTATTTTGAAGGCTTTTGCCATCGACTTCTTGGTACTCCGCGTGAAAGTAGATAATTATCCCAAGGAAACATACTCCCGGAAAAAAGCACATGAAAATGAAAAAGTACATGAAAAGTACATTCCTGTGCCAAATTTCATACAAATACATTCAGATGTTGGAGCGTAAAGAAGTAACAAACGCACACTCACACACATACCTATAAACTAAAGGACCTCTAAAATATCAGTGTGATAATGTTAGAATTTTATTTATTTATTAAATACTTCATGCAGACAAAAGTACAGCATTTTCTTCCAGTCAACCTTTGGATGACGAAGAGAAAAATAGTGGTAGGTGCAATAAAATAGAGAGAAAAGGGCGAATACGAGAATAGATGTACTAATAAACGTTAAATATAATAAATAATTTTAAATGATCACTTTAAATCATAAGGTCTTCATATACGAGTATCTACATAATTTATCAACAATCTACTCCATCTTATTTCATTACAAGTAATATAATTAGGTATCTCAATACATAAGTGACAGCTAAGCCGTTCCCTTCAGTGACTCTTGAATTCAATTTGCTTGGTTGAAAGGAGTGATGCAAACGAGACCGGAGGGTAACCTATTATACTGTACGTCCCCTCCTGTTGATCATTGATACTGAAGACTGAATGAGGGATGAGAAGGTTGGTTAAATGTACATTTGTATTTTCTCGTGGCTTAATATTAAACTTTTTACAAAATAATACAATCAACTGGTATTCTTCATTTAACATCTGTATTTTCTTTACAAGTTTCGTGTAGAACACAAGCATAAGCATAAGCCTTTTAATGTTTCTACTGCTGGGACTCAGGCCTCCTCTCTCTAGGAGAGGGAATGGACCGTAATTTACCACGCGGGCCCAGTGCGGATTGGTGAATGTCACCTATCTTCGAATTTTTAGTTCTAGGACATGCCAGTTTCCTCACGATGTTTTCCTTCACCGTTTTGAGAGCAGTGTGATGAAATAAATTACACAAAGTAAGGCGCCTGGCTGAGTTTGAACCTGCGACCTACAACTCGTAAGTCGAGGCCGTTACCACTCGGCCATCACTGCTCTCAGTAGAACACAAACCACATGAAAAATAAAAGCACAGGTTGATCGAGTAAGTCATTTCCTTCACTGAACTGAATGAAAGGGACAGATTAAGAAATCAGAAACGTTTATTTCAAATAGACCATTAAGAGCGGCCAACTCGAGGTACATTTTCATACAACCGCTCTTACGTGATTACATCGATATATATGTACTACGTACTAGATTACGCGTGCCGTACACTCACTTCGACCGACTCAGGTGCAGTGTCTTCTATGCACCTTGATATTGATGACATTAGTACAGTTTTGACGTTCATGCAGTGTGAGAGCGGCGCTTATAAATTCAAATTAAAGTGAATCTGGACGTAAATAATAATTCTGTAGTAATTTAAGTAAAATTACTGGTTGTCCTAGCAATATAGTAGCTTCTAATATCGTAATAGTAATAGTATGTTAGAAAACATATTATTTTATTAAAAAGCCTTCCCATTTTACAATCATAGACTAAAACATGCAGATGTTCACTCCCACAAAAACCAGATTTTTGCCTACGACTGGTTTAGTGAACACAGACTTGCATGGTGTTTTATTCCCTGTTTTTTTTTTTTTTTTAATATTTTATTTAATGTTATTTCTTTTTTGTATAAATGATATCAATGAATTCCGACAAATTCAAAAATTATGACGACGTGTGTTTTTTGATACTGTAAAAACTCGGCAAGAAAGGTCAGCAAATCATTGGGTATCAGTTTTCATCGGTAAGTTTTGTCGTTAGGTAAGCATTCTGTCATTCGTTAGCACTTAGGTATTACGTATCTACCTAGATATCACGTGCAGATTAGTATTCAAATATACATTAGGCTCAGTTGAATTTGTAGTCTTATGTGTGATATTGCATTACTGATATTGAGATTTCGTCCTTCATACACTATAATTATATTCTAGATTTGTTCACACTACTCAGCCGAAAAGGGAAGAATGGATAAAAATTCTTCAAGAGGATAGAAGTGAAAACACGTGGCTTTCTACAAAATATTCGTTTATCTGCTCTGCACACTTTCAAGCTGATGATATTTAAGTTGAAAAAGATTTAAAAAAAGTTTTAGCTGCAAAAAAAGTTATAAAATTAAAACAGAAAAATAAATATCTTCGAAAAAAAAAACTGAATCTTTAACTGGAATTGTTAAACATTTTAAAGATAAATTTACCGTTGTTGTTTGTTTTGTTACTAGATATTAGCGGCGCAGTCCTGATCTTCATTCACTCAGGATAGCTGTTCTTCAGAATGATGATTACAATAAAGGGTTTCAATATTTTACGCGATTTTGAATTTACTTATTTATTAAAGTAGTAGAACGTGGTTTTTGAATTTACACTAACGAGGACTATTATTAAATTTTTAAATAGAGTGTTATTGTAATGAATTGTAGGCAAAAAACTGTGTCACTTCTGCGGTATAAAAATCTATATGGATTAGACTATGGAACATGTCATTAGTGCCGCGAAATTCATGGCGCTTAAGACATTTTGGTCGTGAAAAAAGTATCTCTAAAAGCTATTAGGCGCTGTATGTTTTAATAGTTTTGTTAGATGACATAATGCCAATCTAGCGCTGCAGCGAACTTTTGTTTTAACTTTTCAGTATTTTGACAAATAGTTTCCATGAACGTGCTTGTCTATCGCTAGAATATAAGTCGATGCGTGATTATGATATTATTACACATTTTTGTCCAGATATTTTGGATACACAGACATCTTGTGGATATTATCTAGACTTCTATAGAAATCAGAACATAAACTTGTGCTAACTAATCCAGTAAAGACCTCTGAAAATCTGCTATTTTACGTGAATTTTGGCCCTCCATAATGTACTCATATATTAAAAATATAAAAAAGTACATCTATAGAATTGTACATTTAATAGAAATTCTGAATGACGACAAATCTTTTCAAAAACTTTAAAGGGTTTTAACAAAACAAGTATTCTCCCTGGAACAAGTTTTGTGAAATATTCGAGTAAATCATGGAATTACTGAATGCCAACAGAGTTTTCAAGCGTTGTCTCTCTTTTTTCGCGTTGCCTCTTCATCAAACATCGCGTTGGATTACGTTGGAAGAAACAACAAGCTTTTAATACATGCTCGACGTTGACGCTAAGTGGGGAAAGGCCCTCTTAACAGGCACTTTGGAATTGTCAAAATGTCGGTCAGCCCAAAAAAATTACGCTAAATTGCATGTTTCAAAGCGTAGATCTCTATGGAGAAGAACGTGCAAGAAACTCCATTTAGCTAAACATTTTGGGAACACACTCATTGTGCCTACAGCTAAGGAGTCGAATTCCCTGCCGGAGTTTTTATTTCCTGATAGCTACAACCTAGGGGTCTTCAAGTCGAGAGTTAATAGGTTACTTTTAGGTACTCCATTGTCGACCACATCGTCGCTTACCATCAGGTGAGATAGTATTCAAACGTGAACCGATCCATTAAAAAAAATAATTGAAATGTAATAGACGCTCTGTAGAAAATAGTGCTGAAACCCTAAGCAGAAAATGTGTCAAAATGAAAGTGGAATTGTGTTAAATGAGTTAGAACGTAACCTATCGAATAGGTGAATCGCTGCAGCGGCAACCGTGTACCTAATGCATACAAATTGGGGCCCATTCATTTTCTATTCGTGGCTAAAATACGCTTTCATCGGCACAAAAACTGGTTTTCCACGGACGAAAATACGTTTTGTGAGCTCAAATATGTCTTTTATTTAAGCAAGTTCTTCGTTTATCGGCTTTATTCTTGAGTGGCATAGGATATATTTTATGTATGCGGGCGAAGTTGCGGGCAAAAGCTAGTTATAGATAATTACACCCAGACACAGAACAAATGATCGTGCTTATCACACAAACATTTGACGTATGTAATTATGTATAACTATGCACCCTACACGCACTCGCTCGCACTCACACCATCACACTGTAAGCACTTTTCATGACACCTAATATCTACACTTCACTTTTTATTTTGTATATGTAAAGGTAAAATTATTTTTGTCTGTATTCTTGCTAAATTGTTAACTATGTTCAAATCTTTTTTTTAGTCATTTGTTTAGTAATATATATAATTAAGCATCGGCATTTTGAGGTGAGAGCCTGGTGATCCGTCACACAAGGTTTTTATATGTTGCATTATTGTCCATTTTATGAAACTTTTGTATATACTTTGTGTAGAGTGAAAAATAAACTATTATTGTTATTATTATTTGTCCTGGGTGGGAATCGACCTCCTCCGGTATAGCAGTCAGGGCTACTAACCACTAGACCGACAGGCCAGTCAAATATTTTATCCATTATTCTTGGTATCTTTATCTTCTTTTCTTTCATAAAGCAGTGGGACCGTAAAAATTGATATTGGTGCTCTGAAATTACAAGACGTGGTCGCGGCAGACCACGAAGAAGATGGTGGGATGACTTAAAATTAGATGTGTATCTTAAGAATTGACAAAAAGTGGCTCAGAGCTAGGAACAATGGAAGGTTGCCCAGCAGTGGGGTCGCACAGTCAAAACATGTATTTATTCATTACATTGTTATAATAATATGATAAGGCATAACAGTACCTATTATCATAAATGCGAAAGTTTGGATGTATAAGTGTAATTTTTTCAAGTTGGTGAATCATCCCTACCCCTTACCCTACCACCTCTACAATCATAGACCTCAACTCACTACTCAACGAAATGTGTAACAAACTAAATTCATTTTAGAAGTCCGTAGATAACCAAAGCTGAGATATATACGATTTTAAGGTGAAATTCAAAGCAAGAATTTTGGCCTCCCTGCAAACCAGGGATATATAATCGAGTCCATTCTTGTACTTATTCTGTTTCGATTTTATTTTAATTTTTTTCTCGTTTTTTCGTTTTGTGTCACAATTGTATAAAAAACCTAAGTTAGCAACCAAGCGGTAAACTGGCATGTGTGCTGTAAGGCTAAGGCTAAACTAGACCGCGATGCGAACGGCGATACATGAGCGATTAAAACAAATAATTGAAATTCACGTTTATGGCGACACTGTACGCCAAATATTACTAGCGATATTTGATTTTTGTAAGCGTTTGGAACAACTGTACTGTAATCATAGCATCGGCTACATCTAATTATCATCGAAAGCGAAATTTAAGCGAATTTATTAGATAATTTCTCACTTACGCGACAAGTTGAACAGTGAGCTGGTGGATACGCTCGTAAGTAACATTATGTGGCTACACTACTTGAGCGAATTTAAATCAAGGAGCGATTTTTTTAAAATGACACTGTTCAGAGCTTACTGGCAGTCATTCTACACGTGCACTCTGTGGGTTAAGTATACGCAAAGGGCATACAACGCCCTGCGTGTGCAGTACAACAAGGCTTTCAGGATGCTGGCGGGGCTGCCGCGGTTTTGTAGCGCATCGGCGATGTTTGCTGAGGCAAGGATTGATGGCTATCATGCCTTAATCCGAAAGCGGCCTGCCTCGATCCTGAAGCGAGTGCGTGCCAGCTCCTACGGCATCCTGAGCGTGTTGTGCGGTAGGTGGGATTGTCCAATGCTGAGTCACTGGATCGGACTTCATACGTCTACGAGTATGTACTGAGTACAACTGAGTGTATAGGGTGAGGTTCGGTTGCAGGGCATCATAATTATAATATTTTTAAAGATACTAACATTAATTTTAAGTTTTTTACTAACACTATGGATTCACTGTGGTCTGAAAAATAAATGTTATTATTATTTTATTTATCTCAGGACCCTGAGGTCCTGGACCTTTAGGAGGCGTACGAGGAGCCGAAGCCAACTCCCAGAGGCCCTTTAGACAATTATAATGGAACATGATACCAACCGACGATTATCCCTGTACGCGCTATGCTAGTGCACCCAAGGACAACCCCCGGTTATTGAAAAACTGTTGCGACATATGGAGAACAAAGATAATAGGGCTATGGTTTTTGGAGTCTTAAGTGGACTGGTAATATGGAACTATGTCAAGACTATGGCCCCTGCCTGAACAACGTTATTAATATGCATCGAAAAAAGGCAGGGGGTGACTTGCACACTCAATAAATGGGCCCCCAAAAACGGCCGCTAGCACGAAGTGACGTAGCAACAAGAGGGCAACATATCCTGAGGTGCTTAAGGAGTGGAGAGGTATACCACGGCTATCAGGACAATCCCGGAAGTACGGTCAAGATCCCTACCAGCACCTTACTGGATTATACATCCTTCTCCCGAGCACGTTTGCTCTTGCGAATCTCCACTCAAGCCAGCCAATAAAGGCAAGAGAGAGGTGGGAGCTCAGTTCCTCGTCAGTGTTCACTACGGCCGGCCAATAAAGGCAAGCCGGAGATGAAGAACAAGAATTCTCCCGGGAGATCGGGTCCGTGGGGTCGCTAATGCCCAACAGTTCGCCACAAAACTGCACTGCGGATTGTATCTCTCTTAGTCTGGCCCCTCACCCTAGGCATATTACGGCAAAGCAAACTTTACCGATACAGACCTAGGGTATATTGGAGCACGCAAGCCCCACCACGACGTCAACGTAGAGATACGGCGATGGGGTTATTATTATTATTATTTTGCGTAAAGTTCAAAATAACAATTTTAAAAGGTTCGCTGTCAAATCAGTTTGTTTTGATCGCTAGAAATCGGTCGAAAGAACATTTTTGTCTACAATAGACGTTGAATTCTTTGTGTCCGAAGTATAAGTGCGTTCTTGTATTATTCAAAGAATGTTTCTGGAAATTGACGCGGGTCTTTATTTATTTCATGAGTCCAACACAATCTCTTTTTCAAGAATAGTTCGACATTAACCTTTTGACGTGCGTAATTAGAGACACAATAGTAAGACAATGGCTTCCGGGCGCCGGCTACCGCCTGAGCATTAATGAATTAAGGTTAAGAATTTTCTAGCAAAAACACAAGGTTTGGTTTTGACTAAGCTATTCAAATAATATACGTCTTCACAAAGCCGACAACGACTGGGCGATTGCCGAACCTAACGAGTTCCCCCCGCGCGCGTTGTGTACTTCGCCTCTGTACCGCTTCTATGTAGCCGCCTTGTCGCGATTATTAATAATGCGAATTCGCTGTCTTTCTCCTTTTACAGTATAGCTGCATGAATTGCTCATATAATTCGTTGTAAAACATATATGTGCAATGTAGCCACATCATCGCCAAATTTTGGCTTCTATTGTAGCCACACCATATTTAACTCGTTTCGCTCTTCCAGTCGCATCGCTGCCACTGTCGCCTCAGCCTCAATGTTGTGTTTACCCGTAATTGACATTTATATGAACAGTACCTATGATTTATTTTTATGTATGTGTATACTATATATGTGCTCTGGGTGAACCTACATATATAAATAAGTACATTTCTCTCGCTCTAGGGCAAAACGGGAGGACGTGTCAGACTTTTACTGACTAAAACCATACCTATGTTCCTTCTTAGCTTAGCGTTCTAGCCCCCCTAGCCAAGTTACAACCGTTTCGTTTCGATTCTCTTTTCGTTGATTGCCTCGAGTTGGCCACGCCTCCTACTCCTTTGTTCTGACCACGTGACTGAGCGTTGAGATGACGTCAGAATAAAGGAATCGGAGGCATGGCCTACTCGAAGCGATCGACGAAAAGAGAATCAAAACGAAACGGTTGTAACTTGGCTAGGGAGGCAGGACCCTGGGTTTCCCTTTCGAAAGCCCACTCATGTTTGCAGTACGCTTCGGCCCTGTTTAGCCCCTACGGTTTTGCTGACATCCCTATGAGGCGCGCGTGGAACATTACGCGCCGTCGATGACTCGGGCGCGGTCTGGACGATTACTGGACGGCAGGACGGCGAGCTTCTAATTGTTCGTTGTTCGCATGTATGTGTGTGTGTAATTGTGGATGTTTTTTACTACTTTTATCGTCTTGTGTTAATACACATAGGGAATAATTTATAAAGAAGGAAGTACTAAATCCACACGGGTGGAGTCGCTGTAATAAGCTAGTTTTATTATCAAAAAGGAAGTTAATAAACATGTATTTTCCTACGTATTCGGGATCGTGGATACGGAAATGATTTGTCATAAACGTAAACAAAAAGGATAAGGAAGGTAGGATCATATTTTTTTTAGCAATACACATCAAACCGCTTATTTTATGACTATTTGAAAATGAAGAAAGAAAAATATAAAATGTTTTATGTATTTTCTCAATACGGTGCTCTCAGCACCAAAAGCTTCAATCATTGGTTCACCAAAGATGATTTTTTATGATTTTGCAGATTTCTAAGTCTGCTTGAGGCTAAATAATAACTTCCGCTCGCGTCCATCTTTGAGGTTAAGCAACAATTGCCAAGGTCGGTCGTTGGATGGGTAACCATCCATTACCTATCGAGATTTCTCCTTACCTTAAAAATACGTTATGGTTTTGGTTTCGGCTGTCATTTGACTTCTTTAATAGTCGTTACAGGTAGTAAGAAACCAGAAAATCTGATACTAGCCTTGCCAGGGGTCTCTGGGCGTTGGGAGTCACAGAGAGATCCCCGACCACCTTAAGTGCGGGCTTGCGGACGTCGAGCAATGGGTAGCACGCCGTCCGGCCGTCCAGAGGGTTACAGTCAGTAAAATATACGACCTGTCACTACACCCAAGAGCGTGAGAAACCATGGGATGAATTCCCACCTAAAAATAACCTTGCAAGATGACCCTTGCAAGGATTTTTTGGGGTTCTTAGATCTTGGTCCTCAACCAATAATTAGGTCAGTTTGGTAGTTGCTCCATGTAAAATACTTGAGCTTAACTGCATCTAAATAAGACTAGAATTAGATCCCAACATATTCTAGAAAAGGCTCGGCTAGATTTTTGGTCTATCATACTGATGGACATTGATGCCGTTAGATGGTAAAACAAAGCAAGGAGGACAAATAAAGAGATGCAAGACATATTTATCCAACGTTGTTGTTCAAACTGGATGCAGAATCAAACAATCGGAAATGATAAAAAAATTGCTTAATTTTTGTTCGATTGACAATTAATTTATTTTATATTAAATTAAATCATAAAATCTTAATATATTAAATTATATTGTATGTTTCGATTTCAGCTCTGCTGCGTGTTAGGAGACTGAAGGTTGCTTGAAATAATAGGCGACACCAGAAATTGCTTTTAACTTGAATATATTGCGAGTATTACATGAAATAATGGATGAAAAAATGTATATGGTATAGTGCGTGCGATGCAAAGATGGATGGATTGATCACAAAAAAAAAGGGTGATTTTGAAGAAGACGTTGATGCGTAGCTCGGTGGTGATTGGTCGATGGCATGCGTGGGCGACCAATCGCTGTGAGGTAGATGGCAGCTCCAGTCGTTAAGGCGATGACTGTTTATTAAGGCGATGTCTGAACATGCCCCCGGCCTTGGAAGTAGGTACCGACGTCCAACACCTTCTCATCATCTTCATCATTGAACAGGGGACAGATTCGAGGAAATGCGCGTCTGATGACTCCTGACTTTGTTTGGATGTCAGCCACTCGAGAAATTCCATCCTTTCCTGGTACTGTGGAGATGATCCGCCCCAAGCTCCATTTCAGTGGCGGCGTGTTGTCCTCTTTGATGACGACCATTGTGTTTGGTTGCAAATCACGTCCATGTTGTCTCCATTTTGTCCTGGTTTGCATTTCTGATATGTACTCTTTGGACCATCGTATCCAGAAATGTTGTCTGAGCTGCTCGAGCCTCTGGTAGCGTGTCAACCGGTGAGCAGGGACATCAGTCAGCTGTGGCGTTGCAGGCGCTGTTAGGAGACGACCAACCAGGAAGTGAGATGGACACAAAGGAAGGAAGTCGTTAGGATCTGCGGATAAAGGACTAATGGGGCGGGAGTTGAGGACAGCTTCAATTTGCGATAACACAGTGCTATATTCCTCAAATGTTAGGTGTGCGCTACCAACGACTCGTAACAAGTGGTGCTTGCACGACTTTACTCCTGCCTCCCACAATCCACCAAAATGAGGCGCATAAGGCGGGATAAAAGAAAATTTAATGTCCTGACTAGTCGCGTATTCAATTAAATCGTCAGAGCATGTGGATAAAAATTTAGAAAATTCGTTTGCGAGACCTACAAAGTTTCTACCGTTATCCGAAATTATTTCATCAGGTTTACCACGTCGGGAAATGAATCTCTTTAAAGCAAGTAGATAAGCATCAGAAGAAAGGTCACTGACAAGCTCTAAATGTATTGCGCGTGTAACTAAACAAACAAATAGGCAAATATAACCTTTTATTAATTTAGAGCCCCTACCCTTACGATTCAGTACGAGCACTGGCCCAGCGTAGTCTACACCAGTACGTAAGAACGGAAAGCTTGGAGTGATTCTCTCTTCCGGTAAGTTGCCCATAATAGGAGATAAAGATGTACCTCTCAACCGTGTACACGTAACGCACTCATGGACAGTGCGCTTGGCCAAGTTCCTACCCCTCACCGGCCAGTGGGACTCGCGTATGTTGTACAGCAACGCCTGTGGCGCAGCGTGTTGCAGTCGCTTGTGCTCGTGCCGAAACAATAGCACTGAAAACCAGTGATTGGAAGAAATTAGTAAAGGATGTTTCTTATCAAAATTAAAATCCAATGACAATTTTATTCGTCCACCGACTCGTAAAATACCATCACTATCTGCGAAGATATTTAATTTACTTAAATTGTGCTTATTTTTAAGAAATTTGTTATTATATAATAATTTACATTCTTCAGGAAATGATTCGCGTTGGGACAACTTCACTAAAGTCATGCGCGCATTTCTCAACTCATCAACAGTGAGAGGGCCGCGACGAATGTTATTCCTATTGCGAATATTGAAAATAAAACGTAATACATACGCACAAGCGCGTTGCATACGATTAAATTGAGAGAATCTCTTAAATGGAAACAATGAAGTATCCATAGTATTAAAAAATGCGTGAGTTTTGGCTGGCTTCACTTCCGGTAAATCAGACTGTGCTACATACCTACCTAAGGTAGCTTGACTACTATCAAAGTCGAGCTGTCGTAAAAACTCTGGGCCCTCCCACCATAGCGTGGAAGATTGAAGATCTTCCAGCCTGACTCCGCGAGACACCAAGTCTGCTGGGTTATCTTTCCCGCTGACGTGACACCACGGAAGTTCTTTGGTGATTTCGTGAATCTCAGCCGCTCGATTTTGCACGAAGGTTTTTAATAAATTGGGAGCCATGCGTAGCCAACCCAACACAATGGTGGAGTCACACCAGAAAACTGTGTGATTAAATTGACAGCGTAGTGATTCGCGTACTTTATTAAATAGCCTAGCACCTAACACAGCCCCGCATAGTTCTAGCCTAGGGATGCTCACAGGATTTAATGGTGCGACCCTGCTCTTCGCACAACACAACCTGACAGACACCGAGGAGTCATGATTTATAGTACGAACATAAATACATGCCCCATATGCAGATTCCGATGCGTCTGTAAATATGTGTAACTCAATAGAAGCAGGGTTGCTGCCTATGACGTGTCGTGGTACACTTATGTTGTTGAGAATAAGCAGAGAACTAACAAAAGTTTCCCAAGTCCGTTTGACGTCACTGGGAACCTCATCGTCCCAGCCAATCTTCACCAGCCATAATTTTTGTAGTAGAATTTTAGCTATTATTATCATAGGGCTCAATAATCCTAACGGATCAAAAATCTGTGAAATTGTTGACATAATATAACGCTTGGTAATTAATTGATTGGAGTTACTGTTAAATTGCGTGTTAAAATAAAAAATATCGTTCATATTATGCCAACCCAACCCTAAAGTTTTAGAATGGACATTATCACCCAATGATAATTCCTTAAATAAGTTAGATTCATTGTTTTCAATGTTGAAATTAAACATCCACTTGCGAAGGGGAAAACAACCTGACTTTAAAACGTCTGCGACCTTTTTGCAAACATCTAAAAGTTGTTGTTTATTATCACAACCCGTGATCATATCGTCAACGTAGAAGTCTTCATTAATGATTCTCGTGACGTCACGATCCGGGCAATCAGCTGCCAGCTGTTTAAGACACCTACAACTTAGAAATGGCGCGGACGCGGTACCGTAAGTGACCGTGTTCAGCCGGTAAACATCCAGTGGCCGCGACGGGTCATCACGCCACAATATCAGCTGAAGATCACGCTGATCTTCGTGAATGAGACATTGCCGATACATTTTTTCAATGTCTGCACAAGCCGTGTATTTATGTTGCCTAAATCGTAGTAAAATAGACAACAGATCGCCTTGTATCGGTGGGCCTACCATTTGTATTTCATTGAGCGAGATGTCATTGCTAGCTGCGGCACTGGCATCAAACACCACTCGCAGCTTGGTGGTGGTGCTGTGCTCACGAAATACCCCATGATGCGGTAGGAAATAGTTAGGCGTCCCGACGCGATCAACACGACTCATGTGACCCAATCGAATGTACTCGTGAATGAAATCGGCATAAAGTTTTTTATAGTTAGGGTTGCGTAATAAGCGTTTTTCGAGGGCAAAAAACCTACGTTGTGCCTGTGAGTAAGTTTCACCTAAGGTGATGATTTAAAAGGAATGCGAAGTTTGAACCTTCCGTCACTATTGCGCGTAGTAGTATTGACGAAATGTTGTTCACAAGAACGCTCCTCATCTGTGCGCGTATCCCGATATGCAGACATGTCCTCCAACTCCCAGAATTTGCGTAGCTGGGAATCGATAGACTGAGAAAAATTACACTGAGTGTACCTATCATAACGCGTAAGAGAACAAATTGGGCCGGAAACAACCCATCCCAATTTTGTATCTAATAAGAAAGGGCCACTAGGTAATCTTATTTTATTAGAATTAATTAAATCCCAAAATTTATCCGCACCGATTAGGATATCTATATTTTGAGACTCATTAAAATGTGGGTCTGCCAAAACAATATGTTCAGGAATTTTGAGTTGTCCGCTTTGTTGTGATAGTGACAAAGCAGGCAACGCTGACGTAATGTTAGGCAAAACAAAACATTGTAAGCGCGTAGTGTATGGATGGATGCGCGATTTTAACTCGATGTCACATATTTGCGTGGATTTTGTGATCGAGTTCCCTACACCACGAATTTCTTGAGTGGACTGTATTACTGGCGCTTGAATTAAATTGCATAAAGTTTGAGTAATGAAACAGCGTTCACTACCGCTGTCAAGGAGCACGCGTGCTAAGTGATAATTCTTACGACTATCAACTATCTCCACTAACGCAGTCGATAGTAGAACCGGTTTCATAACAGGTGATTGAGTGGACGTGTTTATGTGCGCTTTGTTTGCATAGATCGTAGTAAATTCCACCGCGGAGGACGATGCCGGTGCGGCGGGCGCGGTAAGGGGCGGAGGATGCGCTCCTGCAGCCGTGGCCACCGCAGTCGGCGCCTCATTAGCGTGCGACACATGAAGTGCTACAGATTGATTCGAATGATTATCGGAATGCAGTAACGAATTGTGTTTTTTGTTGCATAATCTACACGGCCCGAACCTACAACTATCTAACGTGTGATCTGACCGTAAACAATTGATGCAAAGTTTCTTTTCGTGAACAAAATTAAGTTTAGAATCTAAATTAAAATCAAGAAATCTTTGACACGCGTAAAGTGGATGATTTGAGTTGCACAATAAACAAAGCCTTTTATTTTTAGTGGATTTTTGTGACTGTTGACCCTGTGACTCATTGGTGGAAACATTGCAGTGAATTTTAGATAGATTAATTTTAGTGTTTTGTTTTTTAGTATCAATATTTCGTTAATATGTGTCACCTGCAATGTTTCCAGCACGTCAGCTCGGTCTTTAAGAAAATTCATCATATCATCCAGTTTGAGCTTTCGCTTAGATTTAGAATCGCCATTTCTAGATAATCCTTGTGCGCGTTTGTATTCTTCCCATTGTTGTTCGGTGACTGGATTAACTCCTTGAGTAGCGTAATTAGAGACACAATAGTAAGACAATAGCGCACGACCGCCGGCGCTCGTGCGGGGATCAACAGCTTAAATCTAAACAGAATTAAATAGGTTACTTCTAGGTAAGCGCGTTCCATCGTCGACCGCATCGTCGCTTTCCATCAGGTGAGTTAGCGGTCAAGCGCGAACCTATCAAGAATAAAAAAAAAAAAAAAAAAAAAAAAAAATAGATAATTAATGTATCCCATGCGTCAGTCGGTTCGTCAAGCATTTTTAATGCACGTAAATTCTTTAACACGGTATCTATTAACTGTCGAATTAGATCTGGCGATTCTTTGCTTAAGTTCTGCATAGTGAACAAAGACATGACGTGATTATGCACTAACAATTCACTATTATTGTACCGATTGAGAAGTAAATGCCACGCAACCGGGTAGTTGGCACTAGAAAATTCTACGGCATTAATTACCAGCTCCGCACTTCCCTTCAATGAGGATTTTAGGTAGTGAAACTTTTCTATATTGCTTAGATCATTAGAATTGTGCACTAATGATAGAAAAGTGTCCCTAAATTCCAACCAATGCTCGTATGAACCGTCAAAGCTGGGCATAGAAATAGTGGGTAATTTAACGGCCGGTCTGTGGTGATTACTACATTTACTAGAACTGTCGGTAACCTCACTTGGATTTAAAAGACATTCAGCTTGAGATAATAAAGTGTAGTATCTATTTTCCATCAATTCTCTTTGCGTTAATTGCTCATCTACATCGGAGACTGATTCCTCGATTTGTCTTTGGATGTCACTGAATTCATCAAATAATTTAGCGGCTCCCTGAATCCGTAATTTAAGATCCACGCGTGTTTGACTAGACAAAGTTCCATCAGCAATACTAGACAAGTAATTTGAGAATTTTGACAATCTGCCTTTTACTATGCCACGTTTTTTAACAAGATCCCTAATAAGTGGACAATCGTCGTTTGGATTATATTTGAAAGGAGATTTATCGCGAGGCTTATTAGGTACTGAGATCTCTGACACACTAGGTTGACTCATTTTGATGGAAAGCAGAAAGAAAGGGTACTCACGTTTGAATGTGACGGTTACGAAATTCTTCGTTGGCAGCGCACAATTTCACACCAGAATTTCACTGAAATTTAGTAAATAGCACGGTATCACACAAATGAAATGGAGATGAATAGGGCTGGGCAGGATGGCTGGCCGTACCTGATATGCGCGTTTTCAGGATATACAGCACTCCAAAGTCCAACGTTCGGCTCGAAGGTCCAATGTTTCGATTTCAGCTCTGCTGCGTGTTAGGAGACTGAAGGTTGCTTGAAATAATAGGCGACACCAGGAATTGCTTTTAACTTGAATATATTGCGAGTATTACATGAAATAATGGATGAAAAAATGTATATGGTATAGTGCGTGCGATGCAAAGATGGATGGATTGATCACAAAAAAAAAGGGTGATTTTGAAGAAGACGTTGATGCGTAGCTCGGTGGTGATTGGTCGATGGCATGCGTGGGCGACCAATCGCTGTGAGGTAGATGGCAGCTCCAGTCGTTAAGGCGATGACTGTTTATTAAGGCGATGTCTGAACATATTGTATTAATTAAATTGCGACATTTGTATTATAAATAATTTTGACTGTTAAATTGCTGTTTGCTGTTTGTTGCTGGCATTGTGTACAGATGCATGTGAAAAATTAATGTGCGTATTTCGTTTTAGCTTACTAACATAATTTTTTAAGTTTCTACTAACAAAAATATGGATCTGCTGTATCTGAATCAAATAAATTATTATTATTATATGTATTTTCAATATTTATCTCAGGACCCTGAGGTCCTGGACCTTTGGAAGGCGTACGAGGAGCCGAAGCCAACTCGCAGAGGCCCTTTAGATAATTATAATGGAACATGATACCAACCGACGATTATCCCTGTACGCGCTATGCTAGTGCACCCAAGGACAACCCCCGGTTGTTGAAAAACTATTGCGACATATGGAGAACAAAGATAATAGGGCTATGGTTTTTGGAGTCTTAAGTGGACTGGTAACATGGAACTATGTTAAGACTATGGCCCCTGCCTGAACAACGTTATTAATATCCATCGAAAAAAGGCAGGGGGCAAAACTAAAAATTCGAAGACTTGTGACATCCACCAATAGGCCCGTGTGGTGGATTACGGCCCGTTCCCTCTCCTAAAGAAAGAGGAGGCCTGAGTTCCAGCAGTGGGAACATTAAAAGGCTGATTATGCTCATATATACTTACATACTGTATTAAGTTTAAAAAAATTGTAAGTTGTGCAATAAAGGGCATTTGTATTATATTTTATTTATTACTGGATATAAATGCTTCTCCCAAGTTGTGTAACACCATCCGGATTTCCGCCTTCCGCATCGTGTTGTGACTATATTTTTTTTTCTTTAAGAAGGACTTTTACGATACCCAGGTTTTTTTTTTTTTTTTTTCGGTGGGAAAATCATCTTATGACATCCCCCGCCCTTGGGCGGGGCGGGAGATAGTGTCAGACTTTTACTGACTAAAAACCCACTCCCGTTCCCTCGTTGCCTTTCGTACCAGGGCCGAGTCTTCCTTTCAGAATCAGACCCTTGGCCCCAGTAGGCTTCGACCCTGCTAGGCCCCTACAGTTGCTGACATCTCCTTGAGGCGCGCGTGGAACAGCACGCGCCGTCGACGACTTGGGCTCGGTCCGGACGGTTACCGGACGGTCGGACGGCGAGCCACCCATTGCTCGCCGTCCGCAAGCCTGCGCCTACGATGGCCGGAAATCGGGATCGGAATCCCGGCGGCGATTGGGGCGTGAGGACCGTTGCCTCACGCGATCGGCCGCCTCCTTTGCTAGCATTACTGCTTCGCAGAAGGAGGCGACCGCCTGCCACTCCTCCTCGCTTCGGACCATGGCCTGTACCAAGGCCCGGCGCGAGAGATCGCCGCCGCCGATCGCCCCTACGAGGACACGGCGTTGCTCTGCCCAAGCGGGACACACCTCCACCGTGTGCTCCACCGTGTCCTCCGGGTGGTACGATACCCAGGTGTGCCAAGATATCCCTTTTTGTAGGTAAACACATGTTACAAGGTTACTCACAGGAAAATGTGACGAAGTCAATGTAGGTACCTACTCGTAGGTACAGTTCAGAACCTGTCACTCGGAAATGTTTTTCACCTTTATTCCTATAAAGGGACCTTACGTAGATGAATGAAGATCGTTAGGTGGAGTGTGTTCGTTTCTGAGTTGAACAGATCCCGATTGTCTTTTGTTTTCTGTGCTATATTTTGTTATTTTTTTGGGCATTGATTCGAATAAGCACTTGGTAGGTATTTCTGATTCTGTTTCTCCAAATTGCTTTATGAACACGCTTTTTTAGTATGTTTAGAATTAATGTTAAGTTTACTCAAATATCATCTAAATGGAATAAAAATCAACATAAGCCCCGGTTAGGGCCGTGGTCCAGAGCGAGAGGGACTGGGATAGGGAAGCACTCCCCTCCTTCTGCGAAGTAGTAATGCAAGCGAAGCAGACGGTTGCAACTGTGAGGGAACGGACCTCCTCACGCCCGGTAGTTCGCCACACAGAAAATATTAAATAGGTTCGCCTTCCGGCCGTACGTTAATGATCGAACCCGAGTCGACCGTGCGTATGTCAGCAAACCCGAAGAGGCCCAGTAGGGCCGCTGCCTACTAGGGCTGCAGGAATGTTTGAAAGAGTTACCATGGCCGGTGTCGTCGTAAGTATTAGGGCTATATTTCATCGGGACACCATGGCGGCGCGACCAGTCGCCGCTACCAACAAAATGTATACAGCTCTATAGAGAGTTACTCACCTGCCCCCCTAGCCAAGTTACAATGGTATCGTTCGCGCCGAACGCCTCGAGTAGGCCACGCCTCCGATTCCTTTTTTCTGACGTCATCTCAACGCTCAGTCACGTGGTCAGAACAAAGGAATCGGAGGTGTGGCCTTCTCGAGGTGTTCGGCGCGAACGAAACGATTGTAACTTGGCTAAGGGAAGTGGTGTTCGTTTGGTTGCGCAATCAATTTGGTGGCGCGACCAGCTCGAACGCCAGTCCGGCCGCCAGTGACGCCCCAACCAAAGAGTATGTAAGATGAAAATCTATCTTATGAAAGCGCCAGTGACGCCCAACCAAAGAGTATGTAAGATGAAAATCTATCTTATGAAAGGGCTATATTTCACCGGGATACCATGGCGGCGCAACTGGTCGCACCGCCATGGTGTCTCGGTGAAATATAGCCCTTAGTCGTCTCTCGAGCCCTTTATTTTGATTCCCTACGTGACTGTTACGTACACGTACAAACATATAATTTTAGTGTCGAAAATCCGCAAAATCATTTTGATTTTTTGTAATTTTGATATACCCAGTGAGTGTCGTTATGGCCCAGTAGTTATGGCACCCTTGCATGGCCTTCCATGCATGAGGCTTCAGGATCGAAACTGGGCAAGTACGAAGTGTGAATTTTTCAATTCATATGTACTTTTTTAGGTTTATCTAGGACCTTACTGACAGGCACCCCGTGCCGCGGAAAGCACGTGAAGCCGTTGGTCTCGGTTGTCATTCGTAGAACTTTGAAACTCGTTACAGGTACCTAGTCAGATGCCAGAAAGTTTGACCATCGTTGGGAAAAGGCTAAGAAGATAATGATGATATACTCAGTGTCACTCTCACAACTAAGATGAATCTATCGATACGTCTCAAACTACAATGAAGAAACAAGAAACCGTTTAGGCTCTAGGGCGCGCCAACGAACATACATACTCCTAGTGCAGTCAGATAATAAAAAAGGGAAATAATAGATCTATTCTCCATGTTATACGATATTGTCTCTGACCTTATTAAAACCTTAACCTTAACCTTATTAAAAGAACATTTCTGTAACGTATCTGGCTTTTTGTAAAGGACGACAGTATCGCTTATTGAATGTCCGTTTTATCCTCGCGTTTATCTTTTTCTCTTCATTTCGGGGAAGTTGCAAACGATTGTTAATCTTTATTCGTGGCTCTGTTTTCTCGAATTTCTATATGCTTATAGGTAGTTTTCACGAAAATATATTAACATTGTTCTCGATTTTTTGGCATAGTAGGTTTTAGTATTCGTGCAATACCGATACTTGAACAAGATTAAAGTATGCAGCCCGCCAACGGATGGGGAAAGAGATGGAGGTCAAAGAATACATAGATGAATTTTGTGAGTGATATGATAAGAAGGAAAAATAAATTAATTGACAGTGTGACAGTTGACATAGGAGAAAGGAGAAAGAAAGCGTGTAGTGTTGACCCAAGTTACACCATCATGACTGGACACACGGTTATATAACATAAAGGACAATAAATACCGAGTATTATGGCGGTGTCTGGCCACAAATTCAAACAAATCAATACAGCTTTATATATGTAATAGGTAGACCATAACCAAACAACAATAACAAACAGATTCAACGAGCCTGGGGCTAGGACCCGAATCGGGTTACTTCAAGAGTCCATTCTACTTATAATGTGGCGGTTCTCTCATTTTGAGAGAATAGTAAATATACGTCAGCACAAAGGACTGTCATTTACAGAGTTTACGAGATCTGCTGATATTATTATGGATAGCCATTATGACCCACCCAATACAGGCGTATTAGGTGGGTCATAATGGCTATCCAAGCGATACTCAGTTCAGTGTTACATAGTACTACCAAATTGATCTACTTTGATTGAAAAGTGCAGATTACAAAGGTATGCCACTGAGGAGTAATTATTAAGTGAACCATATTGCAAATATGGTGTACTGTATGTTGTGTATGTGTGAGTATAGGAACTTGTTAAGAATTTTTTCAACTTTGCCTCAATTGGAAACTTACTCCTGTATCTTGCGCTCCCAAACACGTAAAATTTTAGATCCAGAACAAATATCTGTAAGTCATCCAAATAATAATAATCTCTCTCTCTTGTCTTTATCCACTTAAGCCAGCCAGGCTTAAGTGGAGATTCGCAAGAGCAAACGTGCTCGGGAGAAGGATGTATAATCCAGTAAGGTGCTGGTAGGGATCTTGACCGTACTTCCGGGATTGTCCTGATAGCCGTGGTATACCTCTCCACTCCTCAAGCACCTCAGGATATGTTGCCTCCTTGTTGCTACGTCACTTCGTGCTAGCGGCCGTTTTAGGGGGCCCATTTATTGAGTGTGCAAGTCACCCCCTGCTTTTTTATCGATGAATATTAATAACATTGTTCGTGCAGGGGCCATAGTCTTAACATAGTTCCTGGTAACCAGTCCACTTAATATTCCAAAAACCATAGCCTTATAGTTTTTTTTTTTTCAATATATCGCAATAGTTTTTCACCAACCGGGGGTTATCCTTGGGTGCACTAGCATAGCGCGTACAGGGATAATCGTCGGTTGGTATCACATTCCATTAAAAGTGACTAAAGGGCCTCTGCGAGTTGGTTTCGGCTCCTCGTATGCCTCCCAAAGGTCCGGGATCTCAGGGTTCCGCGAGATATACTGATAATAATAATAATATTTATTTATTTTACCAAAAATATTGTACAAAAGAAACTTAAAATTTAGTAAGTTATTATTATAAATATAAATACAATACAGTATTATAATAGGTGCATCTGTAACCGAACTAGGTAAAAACCTGTATCTCGCTATACAGCGCCAAACCTATTTGCGTACAAAAATATTAATTAATAATATTAAAATATTAGTTCCGTGCAGGAATCAAAGCCGCGACACGTAGAGCAACAGCCAACAGCTCGACCATCGTGCAATCTTCAATAGTGGTTCCAAACACAAAGTTTTGGCGTAAGCATGTTTATTTTCATAAAGACAAAGTAGGGTGGCCTAAAGTTGGGTCAAAGATTGAGATAATTCGTTTGGGTCTATAGCCGAAGGGCAAAAACACGATAAACATAAAACAGACGGCCTGCTTTGATGATGTAATAGTAACAATGGATTATACATATTCCTTGTGTTCACCCCGCGTTGATCTAGTGGTTTTACCCCATTTAGCGCCACTGTACTCAACTGGATACAGCAGAAGAATTGAGGGTAGGTAGTTATAATTTTTTAAAGGCTAAATGTTTGTCGTTTACCAAGACAAACATTTACCTTTTCTATTAGCAGGGGGTTAATTGTTTATTAACATAATAACAATCAAATTGTGGGTAATTTCAAAGTTAGGCAATAAGGCCATTTTAACTTGGCAGTAACAAAAAACGTGCCCGTTGGCGTAAAATTTGATTTTTGTATGTTTTTTGGAGTCCAAAATTTATTTATCGTATGAATTGTTACAGAATTAATCTCTATGTATTGATATACTAAATTCTGACTGAAATACCGCTGTAACAGGTTGCTGTCCTCAAATGAGTACAGCACTCCGTGAGAGAAAGGACTTCCTCAACCGCTGCCACAGCGGCGCAGTACACTGGCGTCGGGAGTCGCAAGGTGATTACCGGCCACCGTAGGCGTGGGCTTGTGTACGACAAGTAATGGGTACCTTGCTGTCCAGCCGTCAGATAAGTAGGTACCGAGCCCAAGTCATCGACGGCGCGTAGTGTTCCACGCACGCCTTGAAGAGATGTCAGCAAAACCATAAGGTCTCAGTGGAGCTGATACCCGCTAGACCCGCGGGAAATTTTGAAAGAGTTCCTGAGGTCCTGGTGGAACACAAAGGGCATCTGAAGGACACAGGTGTGAATTAGTCAGTAGAAGTATGACAAGTTTTCTCGCTTCACCCTAGAGATTGATTTGATGATTTCCTACTTTCAAATTTTCTTTTTCATTTGTCTATTGACTTTAATGCAACCGAAGCCGCTGGAAAAATACAGTTACCAATATGGAAAAATATAGATAAGGAATCTGACGATGACGCATACGGTTTCAAAAATAGAGCCGCCTGAGAAAACTAAAGGAAATGGAATTCCCCTAAGCGAACAATAAGCTAATATTTCCGTTCGAACTATTTCGGTGCCAGACAGATATTTTTGCTAGCCAGCCGGTCAGGCCAAAAATAAGTGGTATTTCAGTCGACTTTATATCGGGAAATAGCTACTTTAATTGGCCTTTAAACTACTGTGGAAACGAAAAGCGAGAATATAGTTAATGCAGATCCTATGTGCTGAGGAAAGCTTTCATGGCCTATTCATGGCCTTGCCGCTGTGAGCGGAAGCTAAGTGCGGGGCGGCGAGTGGTAAGATCAAAAGTATGAAACTGAAATATTTACATAGGTAAGTTTGTACGGAACTCTCAATGCACGAGTCCTCGCACTTACCCAGTTTTTTTTTATGATTGCCCTAATGCAGGTCAACCTAGGAGGTTGACATGCATGAGGGTTGAGGTTAGGGCTGAGGTTGTCGTCTAACTAACCAGACTTTCCTGTGGCGGCCTTAGTGAATTAAAGCATCTAGCCAGGACTTATAAAAACCTGAAAATAAATTTAAAAACTAAGTGACTACGCACTGTTACCCCCAATAAGGAGCAATTTCGTCTTAGGGCATCGTTGGGGGAGGACAGTAAGGGACGGGCTGGATCGACATTGACTATGTAGAGAAAAATTTAAAACTACAGTTTCAGTGGTGCGGATTGGCTCGAGCAAGAGACGGAACGGAGAACGGAAGGACAGTGGTTTGTGAAGGGTGCTAGTTTCCCTATGGTGGAGCGCGAGGGCGTGTCAGACTTTTACTGACTAAAACCACACCTATGTTCCTTCTTTACCTTGCGTTCCAAGAGACCGGTTTGCATTCAGAAGTCTACCCATGGCCTCAGTAGGCTTCGGCCCTGCTGGGCCCCTACATAACATGACTTGGTAGATTATGTTTTTTTTTCGTATGTAATGGTGGAAGTAAACTTCTTTCTGATTACTAAACCATGAACAATCGTAAATAAACATGTGCCTATAAACCTAATTCGAGGATAGTATCTTTTGTTTTTCGTGCGATTGTTGTTTTCCTTGCAATAATTCTTATCGCGTGTGTTGTTCCCACAAAATGCCGGACATTGGCGCATTGGGACCACAACTGTCTTCAATTTTGTCCGTGACGAGCGGAGGTCCCGTTCGTGATAACGTCTGGGGTCATAAAGTAGGAAAAATATTGGTTGGTTTATTCGTATGTTTGGTGAAAGGTCAAAGAATCTCTTGCAAGAATACTTCGCAAGTAGTAATTTTTTTTTGTGTTGATTTATTTTTATATAGCCGCTTTTTTCTAATGCGAATGTTCTAACACTGTAGACTTCACAAAGGTGTATTTTATGGGTCAATTTAATTAGTCAACTAAGTATTTGTTAAGTACACATACACACATACCTATTAACCAGGGATGTTAAGGATGTTGTATTTCGGATCTGGATACGGATATGAAATGATTTAAATATAAAATGAATAATAATAATAGAATAAATATATATATATTTATTATAACCTTCTTCTTTTCTTTTATTATAAAATGTGTGTACATGTATTGCTAAATAAATAAATAAATATTTCTGATTATACGCTAGTTTCGGTTACGAATATTAGAATTCGAACGGTGGTTGCTGTAAACCAGCATCGTAGATGGCTAGATTTGCCTAGCGTCACGGTATATGCTGAGCAACGGCTTATTCTTGCAAAGATGCGACGCACCACTTTGATTCTTAGTTTGTATTGTTCAAATTATGACTTTTTCTTTTATTTTTTGTTTATGTTTGTCTCTGTTGAGGCCAGCGTCAAAATGAAACAGATAACCTAGACAGCTGTGTTGTCTATGATCCTAGTGGTGCAACACAGTTATGCCCGATACACACATGGCCTGTCAGGGAACTTGGTTTTTGTATTTTTGAAACGAATTGTGCGTCTATTCAGGCAGAATAAACATGTTATCTTTTTGTTGTTGTTTCTCAATTTTAAATGTAAAATATAAATAGCAAGATTTGAGTTTTCTTTACGTAGTCTAGATTGTCATTTATTTGACCGGGAAAAATTAGCAAAAACCTGTCGTAACCTGTCATTTAGACTCCGCCTATATCCGAAACTGTCCGAAACTTTCACATCGGGTTTGGTTACTTCGCTGTTATTCGAAAGTATCCGTTAGTTTTATATCGGGTTTGGTTACTGTTACGGATATTTTTTTTAATGATATAAACTAGTGCTTGACTGCGATCCCACTTGATGGTAAGCAGTGATACAATCGTTGATGGTGAAGTGCACTAGTTTATTAAGAGCCTATTCACTCTAGCCTTGATATTTTTTTAGGGTTCCGTACCTCAAAAGGAAAAAACGGAATCCTTATAGGATCACTTTGTTGTCCGTCCGTCTGTCTGTCTGTCTGTCAAGACCCTTTATCTCGGGAACGCTTGGAGGTATCGAGTTGAAATTAAAGCCATATATACTCAGATCTGTGGTCCCTTGAAGCTGTAAAAAATCAAACTTCTAAGTTAACGAATAAAAAAGATACGGCCGTTTATGTTGCAAAAACGTATATTTCGATACTCAAAAGAATCAAAATTCATAGGGTACTTTCCGTTGACACAGAATCCTGAAATTTAGCATAAAGCAAGGCCTTGTAGCACAAGTTCATAAATTAATCTGAAAACAGTAAAATTGTGTTGTGTTAACTTCGTCACAAAAATCGAAAAAATCTTCGAGACTACATTCGAGAAATGTAGTTTGTACGGAACTCTCAGTGCGCGAGTCCGACTCGCACTTGCCCAGTTTTTTATAATATCGGATAGTTTCAGTTACGGTTCACAGTACAGGGCTCTATAACATCCCTGATATCAATGATACGTTAGATGAGTGTGCAAATCAGTTTATTTTAGCTCGCCGTCCGGCTGTCCGGTAATCGACAGGACCGAGCCCAAGTTGTCGACAGCGCGTAGTGTTCTACGCGCTTCTCAAACATGACGTCAGTACACCGTAGGGACCCAATGTAGATGTCCGCTAGGGCCGCGGGGATTTTCTCAAACCGAAACCCGTGGTCTTAGAATTAGAACGCAAAGGGTAACTGAAGGATACAGGTGTGTTTTTAGTCAGTAAAAGTCTGACAGACCTTTACGCTCCACCCAGAGCGGGAGAAGTCAGTGGATGATTTCTCATCTTAAAAAAGAAGGGTGGGATTTATGAGACTCTTTATTATTTTTAAAGTGAAGGAGCACCTACTTAATATACATATGTGTGCGGGTAACAGGGTGTTGTGTTAACTCTCGCAGGGTGGCGGGATTGTTCGAAAAAGTTATCGTGACCCCAGGGTCACATGGCGCGTTCCAGACGCATAAGGCAACTGAAGGAACACTGTGGGTATTGTCAGTAAGGGCTAAAACTGCGTTAAACGGTCGCTCGCAACGGGCACCCGTCGCGTGACAAAGCGCGTATGTCGTGTGCGACGGTGCGCGTATGTCGTGTGCGACGGTCCCGTCGCGGAAACCGGATTATTACCTGCGAATTTTCGCTAGTTTAACTTTAACGGTGTGCATGTAGTCGTATCAATGGAGAACTTATTATTTATTAACATAACTAATAAAACTCATATGGTTTTAATTTCAACTCGGCAATCCCGAGATAAAGGATCTTGACAGACATACAGCCAGACGGACAACAAAGTGATCCTATAAGGGTTACGTATTTTTCCTTTTGAGGTACAGAACCCTAAAAATCAATTACCCAAATTAAGTCTGTAATACGCAGCAGTGTCTAGACCTTTTTTCATGTAGATAAGACCACCTAGGCCCACCACAAAATTACGGCCAAAAAAAAAATGAAGCCAGTTTTTATGAACAGCTGACTTCACAATATTTAATTACATTAGCATGTTTAATTAAAGAAAGAGTCAGTACTAGAAGTAACATTCTACTTCAATTAGTGTAATCTTGTTGGAACTTGTGCAGAACAGGCGTTAGTTTCAAATTTGTTAAAATTGAAACTTAAGAATTAGCTGCTACTTAATTACGAAGTTTAAATGTGAAATTACTGAGGTAGCTAATAGGTATCTACATAACTTTTACTCAGAGCCTTAAGGGGATGCAACTCGACATACCTTTTCACTGTTTTTCATACGACCGCTCTTACGCGATTATGACGTTACTACACATTTTTTATTAGATATTTTGGAAACACAGTATCTTGTGGATATTATCTAGGTTTCTATTGAAATCAATTTATAAATTTGTGTAAAACTAATCCAGTAAAGACCTCTGAAAATCTGCTATTTTGCATGAACTTTGACACTTTATAATTTATTGAAAAATTAAAAATATCAAAAAAGTATAACAATAGAAGCCTTGCAAATGTAAATAAACATTCTTTTAAGGGTTTAAAAAAACACGTATTTCCTGGAACAAGTTTTGTGGAATATTCGAGTAAATCACGGAATTACCGAATGCCAACAGAGTTTTCAGGCGTTATTTTTCTTTTTTTGCATTGCCTCTTCATCAAACATCGCGTTGGATTGCGTTAGATGAAGCAACATGCTTTTAGACCATGCTCGATGTTGACTATAGGTGAGTGGAAAAGGAGCATCTTAAGTCAGTTTGTCTTAGTGTCCCTTTATAGATGAATTATAAACTGCTTTCTTTTGGGGCGTAAATTTCATTAAATAACTCCATCTCAACCGTGCCGTTTTAACCTGATAAAAGTAATTTTGTACATATATATATATATATATAAACATGTATATCCATTAATATGGATACCACCCCTCTCTGGCAGTCAGCTTTCTCAAATCTCAAAATCTTTATTGCAGTCCATAATTTACATATCAGGTGGTAAATATAAAAAATGGGAACAATAATGGACCTTATCGACCACAGAAAGAATAATAGAAGGGAGGAAAAGCGCCAAAATAAATATTTCTATTTTTCGTATCAATAGCCTATATAAAATACAATTATGTAATGTCATTACTTATTTATTTGCTTTAATATTTTGTATTGCCGTTAGTATAGCGTACAGGTAGTTAAGTATTGAAACTAGCTTCAGCCAGCGGCTTCGCCCGCGTGAAAATCGGTTTCTCCCTACAAACTTTGCACCCCCGTTTCATCCCCTTAGGAGGTGAATTTTGAAAAATCTTCTTAGTGCTCCCTTACGTCTTAAAAGGGAACTATATGCAAAATCAAAATGTAATTCTCCTAGGCCTTGTAGTTTCGGATGTGCGTTGATATGTCAGTTAATCAGTTTCTCCTTTTATGTATATATACAGGCTGGCCCAAAAGTAATGTCATAATTTAGATTGGCTTCCATTTAGTTAGAATAAAAAAAAAATGGATTTTGTTTTCATGAAAAGTTTGAAATTGACGATATTAATTGGAAAAAATTATAGCGCGTAAATTGCCACGTCTCGAGTTGAAGCACAATGCTCTTTTTACGGCAGTTTAAATTGTTGCTCGCAAAACATCTGCTGACTCCAAATTGGCGATTTCGTCTTCAATGTTAACTTTCTAGGTTTGTTATGGTAAAATAGTAGCGCCATGGACGGCCATTTCAAATTTTAAACATATTGAAAATTAGTATTAACAATAATTCCACGTTTTTTAGGTGTGTATCGCTCTGTGCTTGTGAACAACTAATAAAACACACTACAGCGACAGCACACTACTCACTACTAGTCTGAAATAAAGTTCTTATATATATATATATATATATATTTCTACAATATTTTAAAACACAGTGAAATTTGACACCATCTGCAAAAATTAAGACACATTCACATTATGACAAGCCACCCGTTATACACCCCTATTTTTTAATTAGTACAAAAAATGGGCTCTATCTGTACCCTTTACTGATCATATTTGTGTAGTCAAAAGTAAAAAATGAAATCCCAAAATTGTCCACGAAAATTTGTCATACTTGGTAAATATATAATTGAATCAATTATTCATAACAATTGCTACTAAAAAATACTACGCGCAGGGTTTTTCCATTGTTTTTCATTCATAATCCATAGCCTGTACAATATTTCCTGTTTTTATATGTTTTAAGCCTGTAAATTGAGTGACATTTTGGAATATAAACAAACTCTAATAACTTGCTGTTTATGAATGTTATTTATTGAGACTTTACTTAAATAATAACGAGATCTTTTGTAATAACCCCTTTAAGTATTTGTACTAATTAAAAATTAGTGGTGTATAGAAGAAACCTTTATTTATTGTAATTCACACTTTTTAAATGTTTATAAATATTTTAAGCTTCCTTTAACTTCATTTTTTATCATTTTACTATTTAAAACGATACTCTTGCACCATTCCATCTTCCTAGCTCGTCACGCTGTGCTGGTGCTGCTGCTGTGGAGAAAATTTGGCAATGCCGGCAGTCTTTTGGACACACTTCCAGTCAACAGCGATGCGGAGGAATTTTTTGATGCTATATTTTAGTTAGGAGGATGCCATAAGTGTTAATTAATATTAAAATTAAAACATTAAATAGCTTATTTTGAATTAAGTTTTTATCATCTTTGCTACTATTGCAAACAATTATATTTAGAGCGAGCATTTTCACCCAGTTTTAGTGACTTATGACTATCGCAATCAAGGATTTTAGGACATAATATGTTACGAGAAAACTATCTATAAAATAAACTATATCGATTTTAAGAAAAACTCATCAAAATAATTAAAAAAAGAAAACGGTAACCCGTAATTTTGTTTTCGTTTATTACCAAACTACCATTTCTAATCAAATATTTATTTCTTAAGCCAGGCGCGCTAGATGTTTTTATTATTTTCTTCGGGATAACAGCTTACAAAATAGATAATAATTTTAAACCATTTTCAGCTCGGTTATCTCTCTTAGAACCCGAATCAATATTTCAAATTACCTGACGAGAAAATCTCCGAAACAAAAATCGTTACTTATCAAAGTTTTACCAGAATACCTCAATAATCTATTAAACTCCCAAAAGTTGTTTGTGAAGCCATTTGGGCAACGATATTGCCCAAATGGCTTCACAATACATTGGATAATAGAAAAGTTTACAATGGGCTTATTCTAGTAACAAAATTCTTTATTGCGATAACAGTATATTGTGCAAAGGAAAGTTCTGAAACTTCATCCACTTTGAACAGAAATCCGTGAAATACGAGTACGTTCAGAAATTACCAAAAGTTCGAACTACGCTTGTTTCGATGGAATATTATCAACTAGCTTTTGCCCGCGGGTTCACCCGTGTGAAAATAGAAAAATACCCTAAGGGAATAAATGCTCCCAGGATAAAAATTATCCTGTGTCCTATACCAGGACATGGTTTACCTACCCGTATACTAAATCCATTCTAAATCTGAATATTTGATCGTGACAGAGTAACATGCTACAAACACACACATACATACATACACATACTAATATACATACACACACACACACACACACACACACACACCTAAATACAAATTTTCTTCTTTATAATATCAGTGTTATTTATCATTTTTTCTTGGCGTCCTCCGACTTTGGATTAACATCGTAATTTGTTTTGTAGATGGATCATTTTTCTTTACTTGTTGATTTATGTCTGAAATTAATTTGGTCTAGACAGTTATAAGAAAAAAGGTACGAAGATTAAGGATAACGATTACATTCGTAAACATTTAAATTCACAAATATTTAAACATAAAAAATAGTCTTCTTCTGAAACCATATCAAAATTGGCTAACATGCTACAAACACACACATACATACGTACACACACACACACACACACACACACACACACACACACACATAAATACAAATTTTCTTCTTTATAATATCAGTGTTATTTATCATTTTTTCTTGGCGTCCTCCGACTTTGGATTAACATCGTAATTTGTTTTGTAGATTGATCATTTTTCTTTACTTGTTGATTTATGTCTGTAATTAATTTGGTCTAGACAGTTATAAGAAAAAAGGTACGAAGATCAAGGATAACGATTACATTCGTAAACATTTAAATTCACAAATATTTAAACATAAAAAATAGTCTTCTTCTGAAACTATATCAAAATTGGCTAACATGCTACAAACACACACATACATACGTACACATACACACACACACACACACACATAAATACAAATTTTCTTCAATAGAATATCAGTGTTATTTATCATTTTTTCTTGGCGTCCTCCGACTTTGGATTAACATCGTAATTTGTTTTGTAGATTGATCATTTTTCTTTACTTGTTGATTTATGTTTGAAATTAATTTGGTCCAGACAGTTTTAAGAAAAAAGGTACGAAGATCAAGGATAACGATTACATTCGTTAACATTTAAATTCACAAATATTTAAACATAAAAAATAGTCTTCTTCTGAAACCATATCAAAATTGGCTATTAAAGTATGCAGCAATAAGTATTTCAAATATTGGTAAGATGAAAAGTGGGAGCGTGGTGGGAACATATCGCTATCTCTTTTGTACGCGCGTAACCTCACGTGACGTCACATTTCCGTTTGCAAGTGAATCCTTTTCCCGTTACTTGAGAGTTTCCCCTTCCACTCGTTTTAAAAGGTTCTAAAGAGAGAACTACACTAGACCGACGCACACGTAGACCACACCTGATTAGTAAGGAGCGGCGCGTTGCGTGGCGTCGCGTGACGTGGATCTAATAATAATAAGTCGATATGACACACACACACACACACACACACATAAATACAAATTTTCTTCTTTATAATATCAGTGTTATTTATCATTTTTTCTTGGCGTCCTCCGACTTTGGATTAACATCGTAATTTGTTTTGTAGATTGATCATTTTTCTTTACTTGTTGATTTATGTTTGAAATTAATTTGGTCCAGACAGTTTTAAGAAAAAAGGTACGAAGATCAAGGATAACGATTACATTCGTTAACATTTAAATTCACAAATATTTAAACATAAAAAATAGTCTTCTTCTGAAACCATATCAAAATTGGCTATTAAAGTATGCAGCAATAAGTATTTCAAATATTGGTAAGATGAAAAGTGGGAGCGTGGTGGGAACATATCGCTATCTCTTTTGTACGCGCGTAACCTCACGTGACGTCACATTTCCGTTTGCAAGTGAATCCTTTTCCCGTTACTTGAGAGTTTCCCCTTCCACTCGTTTTAAAAGGTTCTAAAGAGAGAACTACACTAGACCGACGCACACGTAGACCACACCTGATTAGTAAGGAGCGGCGCGTTGCGTGGCGTCGCGTGACGTGGATCTAATAATAATAAGTCGATATGCATTTAAGCGGAAGTTGCGGAATCATTTGCTCCACCAATAGCAGAATCGTCTCAAAACTTCTTTCGTTACTTCATATTAATATATAAATGTATATATATTATATTAAATATATATGTATGTGCATTTTAATTATATGTATACTTTTTTTTTACTCTTGTTTTTCATATAAAATTTTCTTTTTATGTACCTTTCATTGTTTGACTGACCTGTTGCTCTAGTGGTTAGTGACCCTGACTGCTATGCTGGAGGTCGTGGGTTCGATTCCCACCCAGGACAAATCTTTGTGTGATGAGCACGATCATTTGTTCTGTGTCTGGGTGTAATTTATCTATAATATGTATGTATTTAGAAATATATAAGTATGTTTATCAGTTGTCTAGTACTCATAACACAAGCTCTGCTTAGCTTGGGACTAGACGGCGATGTGTGATAGTTGTGGAATATATTATTATTATTATTATTATTGTCTCTTCACCACCCTAGGTTGACTGGTAGAGAATGCCTCAGGCATTAAGTCCGCCTTTGTACTTTATGTTGCATGAAGATTAAATAAATAAATAAATAAATCTAATATCTCTGCAAGTCTAGTTTCCATATAAAATGTATGGAGACCGGCGTGCCCAGATCGGCGTAAGTGGCCCTCGTGTGCGCAATGTAGTTACTTAAAAGTAGTACTTACTTAATTTTGAACGTAGGTATTTTAAAAAAAAACTTTCTATTTGCGATTTTAAATGAAATTATATTTTGATAGAAATATTTTCAAAAAAAAATATGTAGGCAGAGTATGTAGGTAACCCAATTTTTTCAAAAGACACGAACTCGACGTTTGTGTCTGAACAAATGTCATCTAGACTCACTAGTTCTATCGTAAACCATTTTTCATCAGGTGAGACCGAGGTCACGAGCGGACCTTTTTTTGGGGTGGGAAATCATCAAATAACTCCTCCCACTCTAGGTGGAGCGACAATGAGAGCCAGATTTTTACTGACTAAAACCCACCTGTATTTCTTCAGTTGTCCTTACTTTCTCTACTAGCTACGAGTTACGACTAAGAACCGGCTGATTGTCAAATAACAAAAAAGTAGTTTTTTCTCTTCGTGACAAAATTTAAATAGAAGTGAGAAACCAATAACATCGCTTCAACACTTTGTTGGTTAAACAATACTGTTGAAATTTATATCACGTAATAAATTAACATTTTGTGATGGAAAACTGCGCCGTGAAATTACAAAACGTGAGCTATAAAATTATTGTTCATAATAAAGTCAATAAGTACATGGCTCTGTTAATTTAGCAGTAGTTTTTTATTTTAAAAATATCATTTCATCTACAGCTTGACTTCGCCACTGCTGGCCATAGAGCCTCTCTTTTTATATGCCAGCAGCCACGCTCCTGTGCACCACCCGTCTTGGTTCTACCCGTGATAACAACGATATCATCTGCCCATCATTCCTGCAGGAAATTGTAGGTACTTATACTAGCTGCTGACAGGCAGCGGTTTTGCTCGTGTCATAGTAGAAATGTATCATACTCCCAGAATAAAAAACGCCCGGGTGTCACCATTGTGTGGACCACCCGGAGGACACGGTGGAGCACACGTTGGAGGTGTGTCCCGCTTGGGCAGAGCAACGCCGTGTCCTCGTGGGGGCGATCGGCGGAGGCGATCTCTCGCGCCGGGCCTTGGTACAGGCCATAGTCCGGAGCGAGGAGGAGTGGCAGGCGGTGGCCTCCTTCTGCGAAGCAGTAATGCTAGCAAAGGAGGCGGCCGATCGCGTGAGACAACGGTCCTCACGCCCCAATCGCCGCCGGGATTCCGATCCCGATTTCCGGCCACCGGAGGCGCGGGCTTGCTTACGGCGAGCAATGGGTAGCTCGCCGTCCGACCGTCCGGTAACCGTCCGGACCAAGCACAAGTTGTCGACGGCGCGTAGTGTTCCAGGCGCGCTCAAGGAGATGTCAGCAAACCGTAGGGGCCCAGCAGGGTCGAAGCCTACTGGGGCCATGGGTTCGAAATCTCGACCCTGGAATAAAAGGCAACGAAGAAACTAGGAGTGGGTTTTATTCAGTAAAAGTCTGACACGCCCTCTCGTTCCGCCCAAGAGCGAGAGATGAAAAAGGACATAGGCTAGTCGTGTCCCAAGTTTTATCGAAATCAATTCAGCCATTCGAGCGTGAAGAAGTAACAAACATACACACATTCAACAAGATAAAAATGTCGTGGAGTGTGGCTTGTTTGCTGGGAGATGGATATGTGTCCCAAAACCTTAGAGACATTCAGTCTGAGGTTTTGTGAGAAAATAGATGAAAAATAAGTAAACATTGTTTTTTTTGTTTCGTGGAATATATTATATATGTATTTTATTTTTATTTCCAAATTATATGTTAGTTTTTTTTTATTTCTTCAATGTGTATGGATTTTTTATTAGGTTATTGTTGTTTTATTAAATGTATTTTTAGTTTGTTGGTTCCTATTGTACAACGCCTTGGACATCCTCTGTAACGTTGTACAAGTGCTTCTAAATAAATAAATCGTATGTACTATTCCAGGACATGGTCACCCCGTGCACTAAGTTTCATCGAAATACGTTCAGCCATTCGAGCGTGAAGAAGTAACAAACAAACACACACTCAACATACTTTCGACTTTATAAAGGCTTCTACATACCAAAGCCGCGGTTTCACTCGGCGGGTTATTACCGACAGGCTAGCCCCGGTACAATAGACGAAAACCGCCGGCGCCGGCAGCTTTAATAATAATAATAATAACCCCATCGCCGTATCTCTACGTTGACGTCGTGGTGGGGCTTGCGTGCTCCAATATACCCCAGGTCTGTATCGGTAAAGTTTGCTTTGCCGTAATATGCCTAGGGTGAGGGGCCAGACTAAGAGAGATACAATCCGCAGTGCAGTTTTGTGGCGAACTGTTGGGCATTAGCGACCCCACGGACCCGATCTCCCGGGAAAATTCTTGTTCTTCATCTCCGGCTTGCCTTTATTGGCCGGCCGTAGTGAACACTGACGAGGAACAGAGCTCCCACCTCTCTCTTGCCTTTATTGGCTGGCTTGAGTGGAGATTCGCAAGAGCAAACGTGCTCGGGAGAAGGATGTATAATCCAGTAAGGTGCTGGTAGGGATCTTGACCGTACTTCCGGGATTGTCCTGATAGCCGTGGTATACCTCTCCACTCCTTAAGCACCTCAGGATATGTTGCCCTCTTGTTGCTACGTCACTTCGTGCTAGCGACCGTTTATGGGGGCCCATTTATTGAGTGTGCAAGTCACCCCCTGCCTTTTGTCGATGGATATTAATAACATTGTTTAAGCAGGGGCCATAGTCTTAACATAGTTCCTGGTAAACAGTCCACTTAAGACTCCATAAACCATAGCCTTATATCTTAGTTTTCCAAATGTCGCAATAGTTTCCCACCAACCGGGGGTTGTCCTTGGATGCAACTAGCATAGTACGTACAGGGATAATCACCGGTTTGTACCACTTTCCATTAAAGCGTCTAAAAGGGCCTCTGCGAGTTGGTTTCGGCTCCTCGTACGCCTTCCAAAGGTCCAGGACCTCAGGGTCCTGAGATAAATGAATATAGAAATAATAATAATAATAATAACCCCACGTATCTCTACGTTGACGTCGTGGTGGGGCTTGCGTGCTCCAATATACCCTAGGTCTGTATCGGTAAAGTTTGCTTTGCCGTAATATGCCTAGGGTGAGGGGCGTCTGAATAATAATAATATAATAATAAGAGAGATACAATCCGCAGTGCAGTTTTGTGGCGAACTGTTGGGCATTAGCGACCCCACGGACCCGATCTCCCGGGAGAATTCTTGTTCTTCATCTCCGGCTTGCCTTTATTGGCCGGCCGTAGTGAACACTGACGAGGAACTGAGCTCCCACCTCTCTCTTGCCTTTATTGGCTGGCTTGAGTTGATATTCGCAAGAGCAAACGTGCTCGGGAGAAGGATATATAATCCAGTAAGGTGCTGGTAGGGTTCTTGACCGTACTTCTGGGATTGTCCTGATAGCCGTGGTATACCTCTCCACTCCTCAAGCACCTCAGGATATGTTGCCCTCTTGTTGCTACGTCACTTCGTGCTAGCGGCCGTTTTTTGGAGGCCCATTTATTGAGTGTGCAAGTCACCCCCTGCCTTTTTTCGATGGATATTAATAACCTTGTTTAGGCAGGGGCGATAGTCTTAACATAGTTCCATGTTACCAGTCCACTTAAGACTCCAAAAACCATAGCCCTATTATCTTTGTTCTCCATATGTCGCAATAGTTTTTCAAAAACTGTGGGTTGTCCTTGGGTGCACTAGCATAGCGCGTACAGGGATAATCGTCGGTTGGTATCATGTTCCATTATAATTATCTAAAGGGCCTCTGCGAGTTGGCTTCGGCTCCTCGTACGCCTTCCAAAGGTCCAGGACCTTGGTCCTGAGATAAATATTGAAAATAATAATAATAATATTCCACAACTATCACACAACGCCCGCCGTCTAGTCCCAAGCTAAGCAGAGCTTGTGTTATGGTTACTAGCCTCTCGAACGTTCGCGAACATTCCCCGAAATGCCCCACGCGTCGAGGATTTTTCGATTATTCTTTTTTTTGGTTTGACCTTGAGAAAAACGCAAATTTCGTGGTTATATTGATAATTATATGCAATAAATTATACCTTCCCGGAAAGCCCATTAGTTTTCCTATCGAACTGTGTAAGATTATAAATAAATGAAACTGACCTGACTTCGTAGCGACGAGATAAATTGGAATTTTGCAAATTTTCTTACACATAACCTTTAACTTTCTCACATTACACCAAAACCACACACATATTCTCGAAAAAAACACTTGAATACGATAGTCCATACATTTGCGCAAAAACAATATTACTCATATCACATCAAATTACAATAATTACACGACACAATAACTTTTTCCAACGCAACTCAACAAAAAGCGCACGCGCGGCGCGCGGCGCGCGGCGTCACGCGAAATGTAAACACTGTCTGTACCTACTATCTATAGGTAATGTTCACGACTGTGGCGCCATTTTTACCGGTTTATTTTCTTTCAACAACGATTATGATAACAATATGCAATTATATCACTTTGTAGTAACTTCATTATGTTTATAGGTAAATAAACTAACAACTTATGTAGATTTCAAAGCATTTCGAGATAAATTTTGCACTAAAACAAGTCGAAACACGACGGCCATGACGGAAAAAAATACGCATCTTCACAAGTTTCGTCACTTTTTCACTGGCATATTTATTACTTTTCCAAAAACAAACACTTGCAACGTAATCTACACTTATTTCTCAGTAATTCTATATAAATCTTATAAGATTACTCATCGTTTTCTAATTGGAAACATGATTTTCGTCCCGACGCAACCACGCAACAATTGCTCCCAAAAAGTGACAGCTAGCTGAATGACGGATCACTTTATTTTTTTCAATCTTCTTCATTCTATGTATCGATATTGCCAATGGAAAATATTTTAATAGAAAGCGAATGAACTATTCTGTTCAATCAAATAAAAAACGGGTTGCAACTTGAAAATATACGTCACAGAAAAAATATCCAATCGGTGCAAGTCACTCTCGTACACCTGGGTGTACCAATGGCGCGATGGGCACTCAACTCTCTCGTACACCCGGGTGTTCGAGAAACGCGCGAGAGGCTAGACAACTGATAAACATACTTATATATTTCTAAATACATACATATATAGATAAATTACACCCAGACACAGAACAAATGAACGTGCTCATCACACAAACATTTGTCCTGGGTGGGAATCGAACCCACGACCTCCGGCATAGCAGTTAGGGCCACTAACCACTAGACCAGTCATTGGTGTGTAGAGACCTTAATGTTAGTGTGATTCAAACTAGCGAACACCCAGCGTCTGCTACCACGCTAAAAAAAGCAAATACATGTTGTATGGTTTTAAAAAAATGTGTAAGCTTGTTAAATCGTTTATTAGCTCAAAACAGATTACACAGTTACATTCTTAATTAAAACCAAAACACAACAAGAACACATGCGGGAAAAGTCATTTGCGCGAGCGCGTGTCATCGAAGGTATGTGTAGCGCGTGCGGCAGTTTAGGCGGTTTCGCAGTGAGAGAGCGAGAGATATCCCTGCGCATCGCGGATCGCGGACCGCGCGGCGTCTCGCGCATGCGTGGTAGACATCGTTAAACTTCGGGAACGGTTCGCGTATGCTCGGGCGACGCGACCGGACGCCGGCCGCGCGGGAACCTACCTACTACTGGTTCGCGCGTTACAAATGTATTTTTTTTAATACTGTTCTAATGAAACCGGTTTGGGGCACGTCTTGGTTGGGTAGTTTCAAAGTACTATAGCGGACTTAGGTAAAAACAGCGGCAGGTTTTATACAGTAGAATTACTTTACCTAACCTGATTTATACATAGTTATTTAATTTACAATTGTGAAATTTTAAACATAATACTTAACTAGCTATAATTACAGTAAAATAAAAAAATTATAATAAAAACCCTAAACTAATTACTAACTAAAATCAAACAATTGTAACTTGTTTCATAATGTCGTTTAAGTTCTAACACCACGAAAGTTAGAATCGGAAACTGTTTAAGGTGAGTAAATAAATAATAGTACATTATGATATAAGTGTGTAATGTTAGTGATTACCGTCGAGGCGGTATTTAGACCCGAGCCGTGGCGAGGGTCTTAAGAGAGCCAAGAACTGTAATCATTAATTACTCACGTGTGTCATACGACGTTTTTCAATACACTTGTGGTGAAGAAAACAACAGTAAAACTAGTAAAATTTTCTGTGACATTGCGGTAATAGTACATTATGATACAAGTGTGTAATGTTAGTGATTACCGTCGAGGCGGTATTGTGACCCGAGCCGTGGCGAGGGTCTTAAGAGAGCCAAGAACGGTAATCATTAATTACTCACGTGTGTCATACGACGTTTTTCAATACACTTGCAAAGAAAACAACAGTAAAACTAGTAAAATTTTCTGTGACATGGCGGTAAAAATCTGTTATCATAATGGCGCGCATAATTTTTCTATTTACCCCTAGAGGAAGGCTAAGGTATTTTGATCATACTGCCTAGTCTTACGTTTATGTTTTCTTGCGTGACAAGTTTTTACGATAATGTCTTTCGTGGTGACAATAGAATACGGATGTAACATTTTCCAATGATTTTGTAGTATTTAATTGTATTTAATTAATACAGCCGAACTTCACTGGAATAAAAAAAAATCACGCCAAAAACCGCGCGCATCTTAAAATGGCGGCCATAGACCACAAAAAAAACAAATTTTATTTGAGTGTACGATTTATTTACTAAATGTTTTTTTATTAATTTAATCGTTTGTACAAGTTAAATTTGTCCATTTTAACTTTGAAATTGGATGAAATAAGTAGGTAAGTAAGACACTAATTTATATACTATTGAACGCATTCGAATTAAAAATTTGTTTTGCGAACGAAGAGGTTGAACAAAAAGGTTTTAACTACATTATAGTACTAGTGCGTAATGGTAATCAAAATGTCACAGTTTGGTAACGAGTGCCATTATATACCTAAGTGCAGTGCAATAAGAGCCACTTTCTGAGCAAGTGTATTGAAAAAATCTGTTTTCATATTGTGTACGCGCATAATTTTTTTTTAGTTACCCCTAGAGGAAAGCTAAGGTATTTTGATCATACTGTAGTCTTACGTTTATGTTTTCTTGCGTGAAAAGTTTTTACGATAATGTCTTTCGTAGTGACAATAGAATACGGATGTAACATTTTCTAATGATTTTGTAGTATTTAATTTTATTTAATTAATACACTGAACTTCACTGGAGTAAAACAAATCCGCCAAAAACCGCGCCCATCTTAAAATGGCGGCCATAGACCACAAAAAAAAAACAAATTTTATTTGAATGTAATTTATTAAATGTTTTTTACTAATTAAATCGTTTGTATAAGTAAAATTTGTAAATTGGATGAAATAAGTAAGTAAGACACTAATGTATACACTATTGAATGCAATAAACTAATGGGAATTTTATTCGAATTCAAAATTTGTTTTGCGAATAAAGAGGTTGAACAAAAAGGTTTTAACTACATTATAGCACTAGTGCGTAATGGTAATCAAAATGTCACAGTTTGGTAACGAGTGCCATTATATACCTAGGTGCAGTGCAATAAGAGTTACTTTCTGAGCAAGTGTGTTGAAAAATGTTTTTATAGTATATTAAATGACGCGTCACCATTGTTTCAAATCCTTGTCTTTGATTCATCAAACGCTGTGTTGTTTGATTTCCTATCGAATGACATATGTAATATATTTTTGGAATAAAAATGACTTACGTGGTGTTAAAACATAAGCGACGATAAGAGTTTTCGAATCAAATGTTGCCTCATGTTCATGCCCTATAAATAATGCTGCCCAAAAATATTTTTCATACATGTTATTTAGGTGAACAACAATTATCGACTGTTATGCAATTGAACTACTTTGAAACTATATAATACCCCATGATTTGATACTTAAGGGGGAAAAAAATTTGAACATTTTGTACAACTATTTAAATAAAAAATGAATAGCTTAATGTTTTGCTAAGCGCAAAACTTGACAATGACTGGACCAATTTGGATAAACTTTTTTAAACTGTGTGTTAAAATTGCAGGAAGGTTCCTATCAAGATAAAACTCAGAAAAAATTACACGAAAAACCGTAAAAATCAACCATTTCTTTATTATTTTTAAACCGTTTCTAGCTGTCAATTAATATTGATAGGCTTAACTGTCAATTCTTACTATAAACTAATTAATTTATCCATAGATTTGACACTTTTTCGTTTCACAATCACACGTCAGGTAATTTTTATTAATAAAAACATACATAGTAATCTACATAGGTACTTTACTCTATTTGAGCGTCTCGGCAAACTTCATCAACCCAGCAGTGACCTCCTTTGCAGCTGGCAGAATCTGTTCAGGTGGAATAAAATCCAAGCCATTTTGGCCTCTAGTTTCCAGAATGTACGAATGTTGGATCTCTTTAACGAAGTACATCCAATCCATGGCCATTCCATATTTTATTTTCCCCATTTTTTCGATGTCACGATTTAAGAAGTGAAGATTTCCAATTTCACGCATCGCCTGTGAATAAGCAAGAGGCTTTATTTAAAATAACGATTCCTTGTAATCTTTAAAATGGTAAATATATTGTACGCTCATATTTTTTTACCATAGCCTCACAAAAAAATGCAATCATATTTCCAGTAGCAGGAGACAAACCTTATTTTTGGGATACCATAGAAAAAACTCTAACGGAAATTCCCAGTATCACTGCTCGACATTGGGATTTGAACCCCGCAAGTATACTGCTAACGAACGCAAATCATAGTTCCATGGTTTTTCTAGCCATATCCTGAGAAACAGCTGGAATTAAAAACTGATCCCAATGCCTAGAATGTTTTCAAGCGTTTCATAATTTCACAACGATTTCGACTGTTGGTAAGATATATATATATATATATTTATATATACTTTATTGTATTTACAAAAAACGTCACGTCACGTTTTTTTTAAAAAAAAACGTTTTGCGCCGACCCCAAATAACACGGGACAAGGGCAGGAAGATGATGATGACTTTTTTGTATTTACAACATGGAAACTTTACATTAAAAACATACAATTGGCGACCTTATCGCAGTCTGCGATTTCTTTCAGACAACTTGGAATGGTCAGAGTTTGCCTGGACAGAAAATAGGGTTTGGAATTGGTACAATTATAAAAAAGAAACAGAAATACAATTTAGATTTTCTAATTAAGATATAATATTTTTTTTTTACTTTTCCATCATTGTTATTAATACTAACTCTTAGGCACATGGCACAGGCACATGGGCCTTCTCGAAAGCTACAAACTCTACCACGAGAAGCTAGAAGCGGCCACAAAGGTAGCTGAAGCGCGCGACAGTCACTTGTGACCGGTGGCTGCTACATTTTTAACCCATGCAAAGAAAGAAAGAAAACATTTATTTGAGACTCGCACAGGACAAACAACAATAAAATAAAAAGTAACTACTTAATCTATAAATACTTAACTCCACTTAAACTCAACTCATTTTTTCTTAATACTTAACTGTACTTTACTTCTTAACTGCTGCTCTGCTGCTGCTTACTTCTCATACGAGCTGTATCTTATTAGACTCTGACGAAGAAGGTTTAATTGCGCGAGTGGCGTTGGAAAATGCGGGCCACAAGATGCGAGCAGCGACGATTTGTAGTATGTGGTGGCCGCCGGCACGGCGTCAACCGCGTGCGGCGAGTCCTTATAAAATGTATGAAAACTACAGGAAAAATGCCGGTGGCCCTTAAAACTCAGAACCCCGATGTAATACGAATAATGTAACACCGGCAATTACTTTTCTGGCATAGAGATCTATCGATGGTCAAAATAAAAGAAATTGAAACTCACCAGAGCAATTTCCTTAGTTATGAAAAGATGTTTGCGGTGGTCATCATGTTCAGCTCCCAGAGGGTATAATACCTTTGTACCGGCCGAATGAATTGATAGGTATCCGGCGAAATGTTTGCCGTCTACTACCCTCTGAAACGGTTGGTATAGGAAGTGATTTAATCCTCGATTTCCTGTTCCTTTTTATGTGGGAAATCATCAAATGACTTGCCCCACAGTGTTCTTTCAGTTTCCCTTTTGCGAGGGCCACGGTAACTCCTTCGAGCAATCCGCAGCCTTGGTAGGCATCGGCCCTAACTGGCCCGGTCAAGCTTGCTGACTTCTCTTTGAGGCGCGCGTGGAATGCATCGCGCCGTTTACCACGCCTTGATTCTTACCGGACAGCGGGACGGCGAGCTACCCTATGCCCGCCGTGCATACGGCTGGTCGATGTACTGTTCCTGTCCCATTTTTGGTGACTTTTGGCAATACAGTTTTGTCCATGTGAAAGTCGAAAATTCTCACATAACGTAGTAATAACAAAGCATTCCATGTCCTAATTCAGATCATGGTCTACAAATGTGCAAGTGTCATTGAAATACGTTCAGGTATTGAGTCGTGATTAATAAACAAACATACAGACTTACACATTTACAATTATTAGTTGGGAATCACAATCAAAAGCTTTGCATAAATCACACCCGCTTCAATCTGGATATTTATTAGATCACTAGTGGCGTACCCCGGTTTTGCACGGATGCAAAATTAAATATGCAGACCTTCCTAGTTTATTGTTCTTATTATTAATGAAAAACTACATCAAAATCTTTGTGTGGACTGACAGATTGTTTTAAACTACATATGTTAAGATTATGGACATTTATTTTTACTTTCATCATTACGGGGTGTCCAACGTAGTTAATGGCCTGCACGCGAAGCGATGCTGCACAAATGACAAAAAACAATTGACATTCTATTACAGTGACCTACGTGATCAACCGCACGTGGGTGCGATACGGCGGCGAGGGAAGCGAAGCGGACGTGAATAGTTGATTGGATTTTGGCGCATTATATAAATGATAGCTGAAGCGGCGAATACCAGCGCACGTAGGACATAACTGACGCATCGCGTTGAATTTGTGTGAACCGCATTAGATCGCTTCGCACCCGCAATTGCGTTTGAATTGACCACGTAGGATGTCGTGTTAGCATGTTGCTATTGATTTGTCTTGATTTTTCCTTACCTTAAATGCTTTAGTTTCTTCCTCAGAAAAAGGCACCGGTCCACAATAATTACTGCTACATGTAATTTGTGTAGATCCTTCTTTAGCCCAATGGTAACTTGAGAGAAAAACAAAAACAAAAATGAAAATTGAATCGTATTAAAATTAACCTAAAAATTAAAAAAAAAATCCCCGAGTATAGCGAATCAAAGCTACGGGATTGTTCGAAAAAGTCACACAAAGGGCAACTGAAGGAACACAGGTGAGTTCTAGTCAGTAAATGTCTAACACTCCCTCTCGCCCTACCCAGATCGGGAATTCACACTTAAAAAAAAGGAGCCACATAAATCACAAAAGATTCGTCAAAAATCATGGGCGTGTGAAGGAGGAATGCGAAACGAAAACGGCATGTCGTTTCCTCTACTAGGCGTCGTGTTAGTCAGTAAAAATTTGACACGCCCTCTCGCTCCACCCTAACCCGGGAGAAGTCATTAGATGATTTCCCATTAAAAAAAAAAGAATAGAGCCAGGCCTACAAGGACATATCGAACGCTACAAGCTAGTGCACGAAGAACCGGCAAGAAACTCCACGGTTACTGTTTTAGAAAATGTGATAGAGTTTTACAATATAAATAGATATAAGAAGACAGTCTAGACACTAGACCACTCAATATAGTATCAAATGTGAATCGAAGTAGCAAATTATCTATAAGACTGCGAACTCAACAGTGTTTTCACAAGAACATTTTAAAAATGAATGTACATATATACACATGATAACATCAAGGCTTCCACTCTTAGCTATCTTTCTAAACTTCCACTGCCAACTTGTGCTTCGTTCTCTTTTCACCCAGTTACGGAAGGCGATATTAAACGAGCCATCATATCTATATCTACGAAAGCAGTAGGTGATGATGGTCTTCAACTCCAGATGCTTCTTCCTATCCTGAATGAACTCGCTCCTGTCATCCTTCACAATATCAACTATTCCCTCTTTACTGGCTGCTTTCCTTCTGCGTGGAAGAAAGCAAATGTCCTACATGTACCCAAAGTCCCTAATCGCTCGTCAGTATCCCAGTTTCGTCCAATTTCCATACTCCCAATTCTATCCAAAGTTCTTGAGAGTGTTGTTAATAATCAACTGTCTCATTTTCTGTTATCTAATAGAAAGAAAAGAAAGAAAAAAAATATTTGAGACTCGTACAGGACAAACAACAATAAAATAAAAAAGTAACTATGTAATAGCCTGCTGATCAATCTGGATTCAGTCCTGGTCACAGTACTGTATCAGCACTCGTTAAGATAACTGACGGCATCCGATTGACCAAGGAAAACAGTCTTCTTACAGTATTGATTCTACTAGACTTCAGCAGTGCTTTTAATTCAGATGATTTTGACATCCTCTAAGGTATCCTATCCTCTCTCAATATATCTCCTCCCGCGATTGCATGGTTTAATTCTTATCTTCGGGGTCGCTCGCAATCGGTTCGCTCAGGATAGGCTTCCTCTGACTGGTGCGATCTCGCTGTAGGTGTTCTTCAGGGTGGCGTTCTTTCTTCTCTTCGTATCTCTGTTTTTATTAACGCTAACACTAAGGTTTTATCTCCACAGTTTCATCTCTATGCAGACGACTAACAGTTTTATCGCCACTTTAATTCTGAAAAGCTCAACGATGCTATCGATGCCATCAATAATGATCTTAAAATATCTGTCAGTGGGCTAAAAGTTTCGGACTTTTAGTAAATCCAACAAAATCACAAGCTCTCATTATTGATGGCAGATATGTCGTAAACTTGTTGAATAACCAGTCTCTCCCACCTGTTTGTATGATGCTGTCGCTATAGCCTATTCAAAACAATTTAAAGACTTAGGTGTTTTCCTAGAATGTAACCTGTCTTGGAATGTCCACATTGCAGAAGTAAGCAGGTGGGTGTTTTGCTCGTTTCAGTCACTGAAACATATTCAGAAGTTCCTGTCTTTCTCAGCTAAAGTTACTCTTGGTCAGTCTCTTCTTCTACCACTTCTTGACTAAGCTGATGTCTGCTTCCTTGATTTGACTGAGGAACTTCTTGACAAACTGGAGCGTCTGCAGAATTTGTGTATCCGCTTCATTTTGGCCTTTGGAAGTATTTATTTATTTATTAAAACTTAATGCACTAGTAATAAACACTGTACAAAGGCGGACTTAATGCCTTAGGCATTTTCTACCAGTCGACCTTAGGGTGGTGCAGAAACAAAACATGGTAGGTGCAGCTTAATGGTAAAGAAATAGAAAAGAAATACAATAATAAATATATACTTAGATACATACATACAAATTAACAATGTAATTATGAAAAACGAATCCAACAAATCAACGCTGTGATGATTACACCAACTTCCTGCGAATGTGCTCACGTGCCATCACCTTAAAAGTGAACCGACTGGACGCCATCCTGATGTTCAGCGGGAGCGCATTCCAAAGAGAGATCGCCTGGACAAAGAAGGAGGACTGGATAAACCCAGAACGGTGTGTGGGACATCGTAGAAGACGATTATTGGTAGATCGGAGATTTTTATTATGACCAGAGCAAAGAAATTGGATTTGAGAAGTATGACCATGTGTCGGAATTTCGAAGGCAATTGAAGTGGCTGCCTATTCGGCAAATTCGGGATTGCCACACTCTTTCTTTTCTATTCTCTATTCTTCATAATCCCAACTCCCCCTTGTATATTCGGGGACGCTTTGAGTATCTTGTTCCGAGAGGAAAACCTTGTCGCTCATCATCCTCTCTTTTCCTTCGTTTTCCTCCCCACTCTTCAAGTTGCTACAGTGGATCTTTCACCGTTCGTGCTGTGCGCCTATAAAATACTCTTCCACACACATTAAGGGCTAGGCACCTTCACTGGAAGTTTTTAGGGGAAGAATTAGGGAACATTTCCTGTCAACATGTCCCATAAATAAGTATGTTTATAGGTATTTATTTATTGTATATATTATGTTTATGTATAGTGTACTGTACACATATCTGTTAAGTATATTTTTTTAGTTTTAAGTTAGATTTAATTTATGAGCTTAACTTTTTGTTGTACATTTAAAGTTATCCTCAAGTGCAAATTTCTTTCTCATTTATATGGTTTGCTGTAAGAAAACCCAGTTGTGGGTTAAGCTCGCCGATGTACGTCAACTGTCCTATTTTTATTGTCTGTTTTAAATTGTGTGTACAATAAAGAATAAAGGATCTCCTTAGCTAGATCAAGAAGCACCTTCGCAACGGTGAGGGAACAGACACCAGCCACTGCCGAAGGAGACACCTCGGGTGTTGGGAGTCGCAGGGCGATTTCCGACCACCGTAGGCGCAGGTTTCCGGATGATGAGCAATGGGTAGCTCATCGTCCGCATGTTTAGTAAGGACCAGGTCTAAGTCGACGGCCTGTAGTGTTCCAAGCGTGCCTAAAAGAAATTTCAGCAAACTGAAGTGGACACATTTGAAAGAGTGACCGTTGCCCAAGAACGCAAAAGACAACTTATGGATATAGGTGGGTTTTAGACAATAATAATCTGATACGCCCTCGCTTTCCACCCTAGAGCGAGAGAAGCCAATTGACGAAAAAAGCTACTTATTGGTATGAATAATACAAAAAAATATAAACGAAAATGCCACCACGTGTATTGGCGCTAAAAACATCAAAATAAATTGTCATATCCTTTCCACATATTTATCAAGGGAATGTAATTTCACGTTGTGTCAAAGAAAATTCCGTGCTTTTATGAATTTTTGATTCCATTCTCTGTATCGGTTACCTTTATACATCGGCTTTGCAAATTGGAGTTTTGTTACGAAAGTATGAGATTTTTTTCCGTGTTGAGATCAAAGATAATTTGGCGTCGTTTATAAAAATAAAATATTGGTAGCTAATCTGTCGCTTTATTGCCGGGTAACACGAAATATCTAGACAATAGATGGTTTTTTTTTGTTTTGGTTTTCAAATTTAGAAAATATTCAGGTTTTGATAAAGAATAAAGTCACTTGTTTTCTATTCAGAAGCGGATTAACACATCCCAATATTTTTTGCAGTATTTGTCAGCAAATGGATCGAATTAGCTTTTTTGACAATGAGAAGTCAATACTTCAATACAATTCTCAGGTCATATAAATTGTCTATTTGTATAAACACTTGAGACAAAAAACTACACAAATTTCATGTCACACAGGCACAAAATTTCAATCGAAAAATCCCACTAAAAACTCCGACCATAAACGTTGTTTAAAAAAAAAAACAAATGAATTATATACTAGATTACAGCATAGATAAAAAGGTTATAAACATAAATCTAAATGGTTCGTATCTATTAAGTTTGATTTGATTGATTTACCAAACTCATTAAGGCCCCATCATCGTTCAGTTGGAACGATGATGGGGCCTTAATGAGTCGAAAAATCCCACTAAAAACTCCGACCATAAACGTTGTTTAAAAAAAAAAACAAATGAATTATATACTAGATTACAGCATAGATAAAAAGGTTATAAACATAAATCTAAATGGTTCGTATCTATTAAGTTTGATTTGATTGATTTACCAAACTCATTAAGGCCCCATCATCGTTCCAACTGCGTATCCATAATTTTAACCAACATATTGTTAACCGTGAGCGGTTGAAAGGTTAAACTAGTTTTAGTTGTATTAGCTAATGGTTTAAAAGCCACAAACATCGACTAACATCTTAGGAGGCTCTCGTTAGGCGGCTAGATCCAGGGCTTGGTTCAAGAAACAGTGCATTTTTTTTTAAGGTTCTTTATCCAAAGGGTAAAACGGGACCCTATTACTAAGACTCCACTGTCATTCCGTCTGTCTGCCCGTCTGTCACCTGGCTGTATCTTATGAACCGTAATAGTTAGACAGTTGAAATTTTCACAGATGATGTATTTCTGTGGCCGCTATAACAACAAAGTAAGGGGACTCCCATACCTCAAACGTGATTTTTTTTTACCGATTTTTCTTACGGACGCCCGGACGGTACGAAACCCTTCGTGCGCGATTTTTTTGCACTTGACATGGCTCGTATTGTTAAGTCTCTAAAATAGTGACCGGCAGCTTAGAGCCTGTTCCCGATACGGGTGGGATACTATTTTACTACAGGGTGTTATCAAACTCATACAAATCTAACTCATCCCATAAGGGGTGTTTAGTTTCGTTGCAATTTGAGGATGAAACGATAAACTTAGGGAGAGAGCGTCATTCCCCTCCCGACCCAAGTTTATAAATAGCTTGCTCTGTAATATAACGCTAGTTATAATAACAGCGTCGGCAGTCGCGAAATGTACTGCCATAGAAATAATTGGTACAAGTTTGCAAGTCTCATTAAAATGATATTGGACTAGCTTTTCGGTCGCTACTTTGGTGCAGCAAACTGAATTAACGTCAGGTATAGAGATTTATGTTTTACCAATTCATTCGGAAATTTTATCAAAATTCAGAAGCTATTGTTATGAAGAGTGGAAAGAATATTTTGGTGATAAATCGAGATAAAAAGGGATATGGTATAAAACAATCCAAAATGAGCCTCCTCGAGCCCCATGGTTTAGTAGTTTTAAAGTTAGTTGAAAAACATTAGTAACAATCTACAAAGTCTTGAGCACAGGCGTAGGGTAGCCAGCCTTTCGGTGTTTTACAGAATTCATTTTGGAGAGTGTGCGCAGGAATTGCATGACTTGATTCCGCCATCTCATTTCTACCATCGGACAAGCCGACGAACGGCGAGTATCCACCCTTACGTTGTTGAAACCTCTACGGTCCGGACCAAGCGTTTTGCCTCGTCGTTTATACCGCGTACATCGAGGGACTGGAATAATTTGCCTGCTGCGATTTTCCCGTCCGATTATAATTTGGGTCTCTTCAAGGCTAGAGTGAATAGGCTCTCAATAAATTAGTGCGCCTCACCATCAACGATTGCATTACTACTTACCATCAGGTGGAATCGCAGTCAAGCACTAGTTTATATCAATTAAAAAAAAAAAAAAAAACTTCTTTCAGGATTCGTTCCGGACATATGCCTTTAAGAGCCTTTGCATTTTTAATGAAAATGGTGGACTCTCCGAATTGTTTAGTTTGTCATAATAAAATAGAAGATGTCCATCACCTTCTGTTGGAGTGTGTCAGGAATGAGTCTGAAAGAAGTTCTTTAATTAATGAATTAAATATAAATAAGCTAGATTTAGGTATATTTAACGTTATTCTAACCAAATCAATGTCGCCAGAAGCTATTTTAGTTTACTCACTAGTTACTCTGTAATTGTGATGTATTTGGGTAAGGCTACGATGGAACAACAAATTACATTTTAAATATTGACATTATTAACATTATTATTACAAATTACATTTTAAATACTGACATTATTTATTATTATTATTACAAATTATTATTATTATTGATTAATTATTTCACAAAAATGTATTTAGATTAAGTTATATTATAAGATGCTGAAAATAAGTCCTCTTCTCCGCTTATTATATCCTTCTTTTGCTGTGCCCGACAGGGTCCATGATTGTTTCTTTTGACAAATATTTACCACCTAAGTCTACATTGTGGAATGCAATAAAGAATTGAGTATTGAGTATTGAACTGATATAACAATTTGTTAAAAGTTCCTTAAATAAATAAATTAAAAAAAAAACTGAATTAAAAAAATTGAGCCTTTTTATTACACAGAATCTATTGTTACGTCACCGTGTACAAAAGTTCTTGTTTTGGAGTGGGATATTTTCAAATAACTTCTACCTAGACTTGGGTGAAGGGCGTGTCAGACTTTTACTGACTAAAACCCACTCGTTTGACCCTTTTTTGCCTTGCGTTCCAGGGCCCCGGGGTTCCTTTTCATTTAACCCATGGGTCTCTTTTCCCTTTTTTTCCTTTTTTATTGGTTGGAAATCATCTAATGACATCTACCGGAGCGAGAGGGAGAGTCAGATTATTATTGACTAAAACCCACCTATGTTCCTTCAGTTTCCCTCGGCGCACAAGAGCAGGGCCACGGTGATTCTTTATTTTAAAATTGATATAACCTAGGCTTGACTGTGATCCCACCTAATGGTAAGCAGCGATGCAATCCTTGATGGTAAGGCGCACTAGTTTATTAATTCATTAACGCTCAGGCGGTAGCCGGCGCCCGGAAGCCATTGTCTTACTATTGTGTCTCTAATTACGCACGTCAAAAGGTTAAGAGCCTATTCACTCTTGCCTTGAATTATAATCGGACGGGAAGACCGCAGCAGGCAAATTGTTCCAGTCCTTTGATGTACGCGGTATAAACGACAAGGCGCTTATTCTGGACCGTAGAGGTTTCAACAACATAAGGGTGGATACGCGCCATATGTCGGGTTGTCCGATGATCGAAATGAGATGGTGGAATTAAGTAATGCAATTCCCGCGCACACTCTCCAAAATGCATTCTGTAAAACACCGAAAGGCTGACCACCCTACGTCTGTGCTTAAGGCTTTGTAGATTGGCCAATTCCACAGCCCTGGCAGTCATCAGCTTTAGCAGGCCCTTTCAGTCGTGTTGATAGCTCTGTCAAGTGCGCATGAAACACAATGCACTGTTGACCCGAGCTTTATCAGACAGCGATCTACCGGTGCGATATCCGGTGGCCGGATATCGCTTTGTGACTCCTGACGTCTAGGGCGTCACCTGCGCTCGTTGGAGCGTGAGGATTGCTTCTCCTTCATGCATTCCGCCACTTCCATCGGTCGTGTTACGTGCTTTGCAGAAGGAGGTGACTACCTACTTCCTGTGACCACTCGCTCAAATGATTTTAAAATTTGATTAAAGATTTTTTGTTGTTAGTGTTCATCATCATCATCATCTTCCTGCCCTTGTCCCATCTTATTTGGGGTCGGCACAACATGTTTTTTTCTTCCATTCTATCCTGTCAACCGTCATGCTATCACTAACTTCCTTTTCTTTCATATCACTGTTCACACAATCCATCCATCTTTTCTTTGGCCTCCCTCGCCCTCTCCACCCATCCACATGTATACTCATAACTCTTTTAGTAACATGCGTTTCATCTCTCCTCTTTACATGACCATACCAAGACAAACGATTCCCTTTCAACTTTTCAGTCACTGGCGCCACTTTCAAACTTCCTCTAATATACTCATTTCTCACTTTATCCATTCTCGTCACACCACACATCCATCTCAACATTCTCATCTCCGCTACATGCAATCTTTTTTCATCCGTCTTTTTCACAGCCCAACATTCTGATCCATACAGTATGACAGGTCTTATCACGGACTTGTAGATTTTACCCTTCAACTTGGGGGGCATCCGTGGGTCACAAATTGTTCCAGTGACCTGTCGCCATTTCATCCATCCTGAATTGATCCGATTTGATACGTCTCGGTCTACCTCGCCATCTCCTTGGATAAGCGACCCGAGGTACCGAAAGTCGGAGCAGATTGGTATGGGCGTTCCAGCGAGAGCTAAGGGCATAGGACCGGAGAGACCACCGAAATCACAGAACAAGTACTCGGTTTTCGTTCTGCTCAATTTTAAGCCAACACTCTCCAGTCTGTGCCACCACACCTCCAATTTGCTCTGGACCTCTAGGCCACTCTCGGCAACCAGCACAATGTCATCGGCAAACAGCATACACCAGGGAGCCTCTTCCTGGATGCCCGACGTCAGAGCGTCCATTATCATCAGGAAGAGGTAAGGGCTGAGGGCCGACCCTTGATGTAAGCCGACAGCCACACTGAAGCTGCCAGTGTTGCCCACTGCAGACCGGACTTGGGTACTGCATTGGCTGTACATCGCTCGGATCAACTGCACATACTTCCCAGGCACACCTTTCTCCTTAAGGGCCCACCACAGAACCTCACGAGGTACCCGGTCATATGCCTTTTCGAGGTCAACGAATACCATGTTGTTGTTAGTGTTCAATGATTACAATAAATTTATTAGTGTGCTTATAAACACGCACAAAAAAAATTAGGATAAACTTTTCTAGGCTGCGAGATTGTTGACTGGAACGTAAACGGCAACTAACGGAACACCGACGGATTTTAGTTAGTAAAAGTCTGACACATCTCTTCGCTCCACCCTGAGCGGGAGAAGGTATAATATTTGATGATTTCCCGCCTCAAATAGACTAAAACTTTGCAAAAAGAACTGAAAAATATTATTTTAGGGAAAAGTTAGTTGCAGAGCAATTATTGCTGGTGACTTTAAAATTATACAACAAAGCTTCTGGCCAGCAATTCATGAATAAAAATGAGTGGCAAAACCACATGGATGCCAAAATTGTATTAAAAATTCAGAGAAAAGCTGCAAAATAAGTTCACGAAATACTAATTGTAGATGTGGCCGAATTAACGCCGTCCTTTTCTCATTAAATACTGAGTATCTCGTTCCTTTTCCCTGCTTTGTTGTGAATTTTAATATTTTGGCCCATTTTTCATACTTATATTATGTACTTGACCTCATTTTGGGTATAAAGATGCCTGTAGTTATCTTTTGTTTTTGAAAGTTTGCTTTTAGCTAAATTTGGTCGTTTACTTTTAGAACTAGTAATTTTTGTTCATTTTGCGTTTCTTGGAAATTTTCAAAGGTTTTTACTAAACTAAACCCAAAATAGGTATCTAACAGTTTCTTTATAAAGATTTGGTTAAGTTTTTAAAACGTTTGCAAATATGTACTAATAATGTCTTCTTTAATGTAGACCGATGACCTGTTGAAGGTCGCGGGAATTCCGGTCATTATGGTTACACTTGGGGGAGGCCTATGTCCAACAGTGGACGTCTTTCGGCTGAAATGATGATGTTGATGATGATGTTAAATAATGTCTTTTGTAACGTAGATCCATTCACGTTCTAGATCCGTACAAGCAGATAAAGACTCCAATAACATAACACTTTCTATAAAAATCCGAAGTATATTAAAGGCAGTTCTGACAAACAAAACAAGCAATAGAATACCATTGCTTCTTTTTTTTTTTTTTTTTTTTTAACGAACATAGAGGTATTTATTTTTAAGTATTTTTAGATTTTTACTAAAACCGAACTATGTACATACAAACTATAAAAACTATTATACTAAACCTAACTATGTACATATAATACAAAAACACCAATTACACTCAGGCGTCGAAGTACTCCTCCACATCGCTGTCATCCGGAAATGTGCCCAGAAGGCTGGCAGCATTGCCACGTTGAATGGCAATGCTAATTCTTTGGGCAAAGAACGAGCCAGCCCTCTGGTCACGCAAAGTGTCGATCAGACGGCGTGAAATTTCCTTAAAAAGGAGACGCGCACTCGGACCCCATGACCCAAGCGTTTCGACCCCAAACGGCTCAAAACTATAATTACCAATAAGATTACAGTATTTGCGCCGTTTGAGGGTCTCAGCAGCCGCAGCGGCAGCGCCGGCACAGCCCGCCGAACTAAGAACATGGGATGGCGCAAGGGTGTCGACACAGGTTGCGTCCCACACCACCACATTGCTTCTTTTGATTTAATACTTCGTCAACCTAATTGCAGCCTGGATAAATGAAGATACCTAATTGAACTGTCAAAATAAAATATCTTGCCGTTTTCGATGCGAAATGCAATCTATTAACTTTCAGTAGGCCAGACAATTTGTCTGGCCTACTGAAAGTTAATAGGCTGCCGCTTTAGATACTAATTAACGAGTCTACTTAGACTATTCTTAAATAATCCTTGTCGGACGCCGAGCTACCCATTTCTCGCCATTTGCAAACCCGCGCCTGCGATGTCTGAGAATCTCCCAGCGACTCCCGAAACATATCTCTTTGTTTTTAAATGTAAACTGTTCCAGCATTTTATCTCCTACCTGATCAACAAAATTTCGACTATTACCTAACTCAAACACCACCAAAACAACATTTTTTTTTGTAGCTGGGAAAGACCGACTTACTGACTAAAAACCCACTCCTGTTCCTTCTTTGCCTTTGTCCCAGGGCCCCGGGTTTCGCTTTCACACGACCTGTGGCCCCAGTAGGCTTCGACCCTGCTGGGCCCCTACGATTTGCTGACATCTCCCTGAGGCGCGCGTGGAACAGTACGCGCCGTCGACGACTTGGGCTCTGTCCGGATGGTTACCGGATGGTTGGACGAAGAGCCACCCATTACTCGCCGTCCGCAAGCCCGCGTCTAATGGAAAATGTGGAATAATGAGCTGGATGCCCTTTTTTTTATAGGTGGGAAAATCATCCAATGACATCCCCCGATCTAAGGCAGACCCACTTCTATGTTCCTTCTTAGTCTTCGTTCCAGGACCCCGGATTTTCCTTTCAGAAACGAACTCCCTTCGGTTTTGCTGACATCTCCTTAAGTCGCGCGTGGAACACTACGCGCCGTCGAAGGCTCGAGGTCGGTTCCGACGGTTACCGCAAGCCCACTCTTACGGTACCTGAAAATCGGGATCGGAACTCCGGCGGCGGTTGGGGCGTGAGGACCGTTGCCTCACACGATCGGCCGCCTCCTTTTGCTAGCATTACTGCTTCGCAGAAGGAGGCGACCGCCTGCCACTCTTCCTCTCTCCGGACCATGGCCTGCACCAAGGCCCGGCGCGAGAGATCGCCGCCGCCGATCACCAAAACAACTATTGAAATAATGTGTCCCCCGCTACTAATAATAAAGTGTGGAACAATAAAGTTGATTCGGTTTTATGATAAAGAAAGAAAATTTTCTCTAGTAGGTAATGTTGATTCTGTGAGGCTCGGGGGAAAGACAATGTGTAGATAAAATAGTATGAAAACAAATTTTACACTAACAACTTTACGTAGATGGTTCGATTTCCAAGTCAGAAAAAGTGTTTATGCGATATAGCATAGCATAGCATAGTCGGCCTTATAATGTTCCCACTGTTGGGACTCAGGCCTCCTCTCTAGGAGAGGGAATGGGACGCAATCCACCACGCGGGCCCCGTGCGGGTTGGTGGATGTCACATGTCTTCAAATTTTTGGTTCTAGGACATGCCGGTTTCCTCACGATGTTTTCCTTCACCGTTTTGAGAGCAGTGGTGGTGAATCAAATTACACAAAGTAATGCGCCTGGCTGGGTTTGAAACCGTGACCGTAGAAATGAGGGAGTCCAAAAACGCGATCGTTCGACGATATCACCAAAATCCATCCAGAATAGGCACTCAGAACCTGGAAGCATGGCAGTAAGGAAAGGGGCCTTATGCCCAGCAGTGATTTCAATCTTAAAGTTTATATTTAAAAAAAATAACGTTAACCCACACTAAGAAAAAATTACTTCTGTATCCGTGGGTTATACAAGACACCCAGACCCAGAACAAATAGCTGTAGGTTATACAAATATTTATTCTGCGCGCTGCCATTACCCCAATCGTGTCGATATAATAACGATGATGAAAGGAACTAAAATATTAGAATGCACACGGATAGACAGACCCTTTATAAGGACTACGATAAATGATATTTATTTCGCAAATGGGTTTTAAAAACACTATCACACGAAGACTTTTTGGTCAATTTCAAACTAGCTGAGGCTGGTGATTCCTAGATACTACCCTAAGAAACACAATTTAAAACAAACTCAGAGGTTCAAGTCTCTTCTAAAGTCCATACAGTTAAATGATCAAATCATATGAGAACCATGCAGATTAATGTCTGAGATGACCTTTAGAGGATACTATATAGATTTGAGTGGATCTATCCAGGCAGTGCAACCATTTGTCAGTAATCGTGTAGGACCACTAAGGAGCTCAACGATATGACGAACAATATCAAACAAAAGACATTTGGTTATGCCGCATACAGTACTTAAACTGCTAGACAAACGTTAAAATTACTGAAAAGAAAAACAACCCTAAAATTCCGCACATTCACAACAATAAAATAATATATACAAAAAATTAATACTGGTTATTATTAACACTCGCCAGCAACATAATTAGCATAATCAACCTTATAATGTTCCCATTGCTTGGACTCAGGCCTCCTCTCCAGGGGAGAGAATGGGCCATAATCCACTACGCGGGCCCAGTGCGGGTTGGTGGATATCACATTTGAATTTTTGGTTCTAGGACATTCTGGTTTCGTCACGATGTTTTCCTTCACTGTTTTAAGAGCTGATGATGGTGATGAAATAAATTACAGAAAGTTATGCGCCTGGCTGAGTTTGCACCCAGTGACCTATTATAACTCGTAAGTCGAGACAGTTACCACTGGACCAACACAGCTCTCACCAGCAACACAAAAACATAATGTTCAGCTTTCTACTTACTTAAAATTCCTGTTAAGATCTATCCCATAGCATAATCCGCTCAATTTTCGTCTATTTTTTCTCCACAAGCGGTCCGTAGTTAGACTGTAGTCATAGCCATCTGGATTTAGAACTGGTATTATATACCTAAAAAGAAAAAGAGTACATTAAAATACACTAAGAAAAAAGAATTACTGTGAAGTGTTTCTGTAAAGTTTTTTTTATAAGTGAGAATTCATCAAAAATGACTTCTCCCACGTGTCAGAATGTTATCTAAAACCCACCAATGTTCCAAGGGCTGGCTTTTACCTTAGATAGAGAATAAGCATTGCCACACAGCGTGGTAATGCCGTCAGTCTTTTGGATACATTACCAGTCGACAGTGATGCGAAGGAGTTTTTCGACGCCATTACTTGTACTATTTCTTATTATGTGGCCATACTTAAGATTGCTTTTTTTATTGTTTTTTTTTTTTATTCTTGATAAGTTCGCGCTTGACCGCTATCTCACCTCATGCGCGCTTAACTAGAAGTAACCTATTCACTCTTGACTTAAAGATTCCCGGGTTGTAGCCATCAGGAAACACAGATTTCGGCAAGGAATTCCACTCCTTAGTTAGTAGGTTCTCTTTTTTGTTGAGGTTAGTAGGTATTTTTGAAATATTTATTAAATTGCCTTTGTTCCTTAATTTGCCTTTTGCGTTCCACGGCCACGATTAATCTTTCGAACATTCCCGCAAGCATCGAATTTTTTTATATACATACCAGTCTTTTGTAGTGATGTACGCAGGCTGTTGGTAAAACCTCCGCACGATAGAGTCGATGAAGTAAAGTGTTGATATGACTGATGTCCACTCCCGGCCATGCGTCCCACTGTCCACTAGTATAGCCTTATTGTTTGAGTTGCCATTTGTTATTTTTAACATCTATACAACAAGAAAAAAAATGAAGTTGATACTGTGTGTGAAATATTTAAATGTTGTTTGTTTGTTGGTGTTATGTTTTGTGTTATGTTCTGTGTTATGTGTAATTATGAGTCCTAGTTATTTGAATAAATGAAATGATATATAGATCATATGATATATGGAAGTAGATCAATCTATGTGAATATATATTATTCACATAGATTGATCTACTTCCATTTTTAGGGTTCCGTACCTCAAAAGGAAAAAACGGAACCCTTATAGGATCACTTTGTTGTCCGTCCGTCTGTCTATCAAGACCCTTTATCTTGAGAACGCGTGGAGGTATCGAGTTAAAATTAAAACCATATACTCAAGTCTGCGGTCTTTAAAGCTGTGAAAAAATGAAACATCTGAGTTAACGGAAAAAAAATACGGCCGTTTATTATTATTATTTATTTATTTAAACTTCATGTACAGTAGTGGTACATAGGCGGACTTAATGCAACAAGGGATTCTCTACCGGTCAACCGTCAGTCGTTTATGTCGTAAAAAAACGTGTATTTTGACACTCTCAAGGGAATCAAAATTCATAGGGTGCTTTCCGTTGACCTAGAATCCTGAAATTTGGCATGAAGCACGGTCTCATAACAAAAGTATAGGAAAAATCTGAAAATTGTAAATTTGTAGTTACGTCACAAAAAACAACTTTTTTGCGGTTCGGAAAAATCTTTGTAACTCAATTCGGGAATTGAACTGTTTTCATAGGTAAGTTTGTACGGAACCCTCAGTGCGCAAGTCCGACTCGCACTTGCGCAATTTTTTTTTAAATTATATAAACTAGCGCTTAACTGCAATCCCACCTGATGGTAAGCAGTGATGCAATCGTTGATGGTGAAGCGCAATAGTTTATTAAGAGCTTATTCACTCTAGCCTTGATGATACCTAAATTATAATTGGACTGGAATGTACGTTTTAAACCGCGTACATTCCCGACCAGGCGAAATGCAAAAAACAAATCATTTACAATAAATAAAAATACAGTTTTGTTTAGGTATATTACAAATTAGCTTCTGTCAGCGGCTTTGCCCGCATGACAGTAGAAAATATATAGCGTCACTCAGTGATAAAGTAGCATTCTATTGATGAAAGAATTTTTATAATCGGTCTAGTAGTTTTTGAGTTTATTCATTACAAACAAAAAAAAAATTCTCTTTGTAATATTAGTATAGAAGTTTTCTTTTTTGTTGTGAAGTTAATAAATGACTTTTCCCGTGAGGCAGGCGAGAGTATCAGACTTTTACTGACTAAAACCCACCTGTGTTCCTTCAGTTGCCTTTTGCGTTCTAAAGCAGCGGTGAATCTTTTGAACTAACCCGCAGCCCTGGCAGGCATCGGTCCTTATACAACTTATGGTAATAGACAACTTTTTGAAAATTTGATTTATTTATATACTTAAACAATATCGACCACGGATAAGGGCCTGGGCACACCACGTTTTTAAAAGGCGCCGTTGACGCGCGTTTCAGAAACTTGCGTCGACCGCGCGCGTTTATCCTATCTACAGGCTGCGTCTGACTCGCGTGCGTATCGCGTCTGTATCGCTACAAACGCGCGTCAACGGCGCGTTTAAAAAAAGTGGTGTGCACAGGCCCTAAGATAAAAATGATAATAAAGAGAATTTGTCTCATAAGTCGGCGATAAAGGCTCGATTTTTTTCGTTTTTCAAGAACCTAATGACTCGCTGCAGGATTGTTCGAACCGTTACCGTGAACGTAAAACGCAACTCAAGGAACACAGGTGTGTTTTAGTCAGAAAATCTGACACGTCCTTTCTCTCCAGCCAAAGCGGTAGAATTTAATTGATTATATCCCACCTCAAAAAAAAGGCATAATGACTGTTTTGTTCCCAGCTTTTCAAACATACCCAGAAACCAAAAAATAAGGAATAGAATATGACAACTTAACACATTTAAAAAAACTTACATAAATAGGTTTGGAGTGTGTTGTATTCCCAATGGTGCTGATCTTGCAATGCGTAGGATACGCAGCGGCCATTTTTATTAAATAATCATTGATCTCATGTAGTGATGGATATGCGGTCCACGTGAATGAATCTCCAGACACAGCTTTATTTGTAAGAAGAGTAAAATAACAAAATATTGCATTAAACTGAAGTGACACACGCGTCTTAACAGTTCTATCAGCGGCCTCCAGCACAGCGCGTGTATGCGGCTGCCAGCGGCCGGCAGCGATGCGGTAAGCCCTTTTAGGCCCCTCGCCCACGACGACTTTTTGTAGCGATGCTGTCGCGCATTTCGTAAGCGCGCGACAGCATCGCTACTAACGTAACGTAACGTAACGTTAGTGGCATTAACAAGCGCTAGAGAAAAAATACCAACGCGCTACTAACACGCTACAGCATCGTGACGATATCGATGCGAACGCGGTACAGCATCACACAAAAAGTCGCCGTGGGCGAGGGGCCTTAGAGTGAGATAATTTTAAACGTTATCTACATTCTTAAAATACCAGAATCACTCGAAATGTTCAGAAATATAATAATAATATAATATAATAATATTCCACAAATATCACACAACGCCGTCTAGTCCCAAGCTAAGCAGAGCTTGTGTTATGGGTACTAGACAACTGATAAACCTACTTATATATTTCTAAATACATACATATATAGATAAATTACACCCAGACACAGAACAAATGATCGTGCTCATCACACAAACATTTGTCCTGGGTGAGAATCGAACCCACGACCTCCGGCATAGCAGTCAGGGCCACTAACCACTAGACCAACAGGCCAGTCAAAATGGCGCGGCTGCCCGCGGCGCAACGCGGACGGTGCCGGCGCCGGCCGACCTCTTTGCGTCGTCGTTGCTGACCACTACCATTCCGGTGTGAATTAGCCCCAATATATTATAAATATAAAATAGTATTTTGATAGTACATCCTATATATATACAACGTGTTAATGAAATAACCCAAAACCTCGGACACCCCAACCGATTTTTATATTAATAAATTGATATGACATATAATTATTTATTTTTATAAATTATAGTAAAAGATATTTGTAAATGTTGTTGTCGCGCTACTTCTTACAGATTCGTAGCTCTATCGCCCGGCTCGCCAGCTCTAGCGCCCGCGCTGTTTGTTTACATCGCGTTGGACAGTAGTGTACAGCGTCGTTGAAAATATTAGAGGCGGCATGACAAATAATTATTTTTTGGAAAAAAAATAACCTATATTAAAAATTATTGTAATCGATTTTGCTGCCGATTCTAAACAAACTAGTTTCAGGTTTTGGGTTATTTCATTAACACCTTGTATTATATATAAGATATAATTTTAACGCACATAAACTTTTCCTTTATCTTCAGTCCTAACGATATTCATAAAAAGGTTATTTTTTTGACCTTTGCCTCACTCTTGGATTTACCTGTACCGTGGTTGCGTTCACAAACATGTTGATTCACAAATTTGTTGTTGTTGTCTTGAGTTTTTTAAGACAACACAAGACAACAAATGTGTGTTTTTTGCGGGAACCGATCCCACGACACGCAGCACAGCAGCCAATTACTCGACTACTGCGCCAACTGAGCCATCAAATTAGCTTAAAATATTTGTTTCTTTACCGTTACGCTTAGTGGGAAACGTTTTCATTAAAGCCTCATCCAGTTTTCTTCGCACGTCATTTATCAAGACCGTGTGAGTTAACCCGTGTTCCTTCAAGAAAGCAGACATTTGCTCCTGTTCGTCGTTGTATAGTAAAAAATCTATTGTTTCCTTATTTCTTATCCAAATGTCTTCACCGCGGGTTGCTGTGTATGATATAAGTGTTATATTTTTAACTAACTGGAGCACACTTTCAAGAAGTTTCTTTTTTTTTTGCACGGAACACTAATTCTTTGACTTAACCTTTTGAGTGCGTAATTAGAGACACAATAGTAAGACAATGGCGCGTGAACGCCGGCGTTAATGCGGGGATCAACAGCTTAAATAAATTCGGTTATAACAGCCTCAGTTACTCCTTACAAAATCAGCTATTCACCAGTGAAAGCCCTGTCAAAATCAGGCCAGCCAGTTTGGAGATTAGCCGGAACAAACAGTTATAAGAATCGAATATACTTTCATATGCATATTTGATAAAAAAAAAAACATCATTTTAGAAACAGACACTTCAATTTTGTTTATATATATGCTTGTATAGATTTATATGTCACAGCCGTATCGTATAACACGTCGTATTACAAGTTGACGCGCCGGATTGAAAAACGTCGCTTATATGATTCCCACAGCTGGGCAAAGGCCTGCCTCCATTCCTTTCATTGCTCTCAGCTCTGGCCACCTCTTGCCAATTATTAAGGAGGTCTCAATGGTTTTTCGACAATACTACAGCAAATTTTCAGGGACAATGTTCTAAAATTGCTACACAGATTCATTACATTGTACCTATTATAATGCATTGTTGTACTTTTGCGTTGCGCCTGTCTGCAGGCACCTTTGGGAATTGTAAGGTAAAGGTATGAACAACTCGGGGTAATGTGAAAATAATCAAGACAATATACCTCTTTCGTAGAACTTATTTAAAACAATATCATTGAAATCGCCTTGGGCTCTCCATAACTGTAAGCTTTTACGTTCAGTTTCAGCTACAATGCCTGGAATAAAATTATAATCAAATAATTAATCATAACATAAAATGGCTAAAAATATTGGCCCTTTTTGATTCCTGAAAAATGTAGTATGCAAAAATAACCTTTTAAAAATAAAAATAGAAAAAAATTCAACAAAATCATGTCTACATTGGAAAAGTAATCGATTCTCAGAGAGCCTACGATAAGAAATTTTATAGACATATAAAACAAGAGTACCTACTTATGCTTACAAAATTAATTGACTGAACATTACTTTTTAGACAGACCTATTAAATATTCAAGATCTAGAATGCCAAAAAAACTGTTTAAACTAAAAATACGCTCCGTTAAAAGGTTCAACAAATTAAAACAAAAAATATTAAGGTACTAAAGCCTGGGAATACTCAAAGTTAAGTTGTTCAAATAGACCTAAGTGATTTACAAGACAAAAGAAAAGTATTTTTATTTAAGATTGAATTAGGTAATAAAACTAAATGTGCCCAACTCAACGATCAAGTATAACATTCTTTAACTAACCTCCTTGAATAGTCCTTAGCCAAGTACAAGGTGTCCATGAAGTTTGTTGCACGTTCTTCTCCATAGAGATCTACGGCTTGGAACGTGCGACTTAGCTTCACTTTTTTTTGACTGACCGATATTTTGAAAATACAAAACTGTCTGTTAGGTAATGGTCTATTTGAAATAATAGTAGATTATGTGACTAGGGGACAAAGCAGTGTCTTTAAGTCGCGGACGGCATGTTGAACTCATCAAAGGCTGCTAAGTTTTAATCGCGAACGTTAGTGAGGGATTTATATAATTAACTCCCGAGCATTGCGAGGGAGTTAATATAGAAACCTGAGTGAAGTGAGGACTTCAAGCCGCCCAAGACAAAGATAGCTTTATCCCCGTGTTGGATACTTTACTTTTTACACCATCTGTGAGATAATTTAAAGACAATTTGGTCGACTCTTCGCGTGATCAGAGGGCTAGGCTTTACTTTGGTCAACGAATCAGCATTGCTAGCCAACGTGGTGATGCTGCCAGCGTTCTGGGCACTTTTCCCATTGACATCGATGTGGATGCGTTTGTAAATATTATTATTTTTAGTTTGTATATACCTACCTTTTAAGTTATAATACTTAGTTTAGAATTTTATAAGTAGTTATATAATTTGTATTAAAGACAATTTACTAAAACTAATTATATATTAGAGAAATATAAGTATTATTTACAAGTTAATCTTGACTATCACTCGACGTGTTTTGAAATTTGAAACAAACAAAATTTACTTCTCTATGATCTATAGTTTTAATTTTTTGTAACGCACTTTCATTACTTTATTTCAGAGAGTCGTCAGTAGCCACATTTTATTCTTTTTACACCACCTGCTCGATTATGGCTTTTTATATGTCATACAACCAACACTTAAAGCAAGTCATTCTGTCCCTAGGGAGATAATGCAGTATGGGCGATCCCTAGGGAATAATGAGATTTGAATTTGGAACGTCAAAAACCGTCAACATTAAGCGAACTAAAATGTACGTGCATCAATCAAGTTTATTCAAAATTCAAACTGGCCACTAACAAAAAAAAAAAAAAACAATAAAATGTGGTCGTGGTTACTGAAGAGTTTAAAGAAAATTGTAAATATAGTCTTAGAGTAGTGACTTTGTTTGTTTCAAATCTCAAAAAATGTGGAGTGATAGTTAAGATTAACTTATACATAATACTTATATTTCTCTAAAATATGATTTGTTTTGCTATATTGTCTTTTAATTATCTCACAGATGGTGTAAAAAGTAGAGTATCCAACACGGGGATAAAGCTGTCTTTGTCTTGGGTGGCTTGAATTCCTCACTTCACTCACGTTTCTTTATTATCTAACTCCCTCGCAATGCTCGGGAGTTAATTATATAAATCCCTCACGGTCGTTCGGGATTAAAATTAGCAACCTTCGTTTCGTTCGGAATTCAACAAGCCGCCCGCGACTTAAAGACACTGCTTTATCCCCTAGTCACATAATCTACTATTTTTTTTGTTAGTGGCCAGTTTAGCTTTTACTCACGACTTCATCCGCGTGAATGTCGGTTATTGAGGATGCGAAGTCGATTTCGAAGCTAGATATAAAGTACAATTTGTCCTTCTTTAGGTTTCAAGAAAATCGGTTCAGTAGTTCTGCCGTGAAAGTGTAACAGACAAATAGAGTTACTTTTGCATACTTCATTTTCCATCGTTTGAATGGTGATCCCACTGTTGCAACAAACGTAAAACGGGGTGAATAGAAACGCAGGGGTGAATAGAAACAAAACTTTGGTTTGGTTTTTCACTTTGATATCATATTATCGGCTTCTAACCAAGCATCGTCTTTTTTCATTAATAAATTTATATAGTTAAATGCTGCAAAAATATTCAAATATCGTGAAAAACCCTTTTGAAATTTTGTTTCTATTCACCCCATTTGATTGTACTACTAGTAGGGATACAAAAATTATCATCATCTTCCTGCCTTTCTTCCATGTTACTTGCCAGAGGGGTTGGCACAATACGATTTTTTCTACCATTATTTCCTTTACCGACACACAATACATCCATCGTTTGATTTGGCCTCCTTTTTTATCCACATTTACGATCATCCGATCATCTCATGCATTCTTGTGTAAAAGTGACTAAAAGAAATATGTATATCATGTGCATCCTATCTAGCTCTAAAACTGTACAGTAATGTAATATTTTCAAACTAATGATTGCCGCCAAATTTATTGTCAGTGGGCAGGGCACATTGCTCGCGAAGAGATGATCGATGAGGACGAAAGTTTCTAGAGTGGCGACCACGTACCGGAAGATGCAGCTTTGGAAGGCCTCCCCAAGGTGGCCCGATGACCTGGTGAGGTTCACGGAAATCCGGTGGATGCGAAACACACAGGACCGGCCATTGTGGCGACACTTGGGGAGACCTTCCAAAGCTGCATCTTTCGGTACGTGGTCGCCACGGCCTATGTCCAAGAGTGGCCGTCTTATGACTGAAATGATGACGATATCTGATGTCCCTTAAAGCGTAATAAAAACTAAAGATCAATATTGTTGCTACCCAAAAACCATAGAATAAATCCCGAATATCCTATTAATTAAAAAAATCGTTTCAAAAGCAAGTACCTATAAAGATAGATGAGTAACTCGAAAACAAAGTTGCACCGCCAACCGGAACGCTGGCGTCACCGAGTCTATTGCCAATGAGAGCCAATTCGAGCATTCAAACAAGCTGGACGGGGTAACTTTGAACAAGGACACACGGAATAAGCTAATAGTTCAAAGCTGATTGAGTCAAAGGCAACTGAAAACTGAACTTTCACGTTCAAAAGTAGTTTTAGCATCTCTAGATCTAGATATCCTTCTTTATCACATCATACTAATATTATAAAGTAGATAGTATGCATATATGTGTCTTTTTTCATCATTTAACATTTAAAGTTCCAATATTTTGATTAAGATTCTCCTCAGCCAATAATTCACACACACTTCGAGAACTCCTTTAAACAAGCTTGATGTTCCAGATCCGAGATAGCTTTCGTAACTCTCAATGCAGGAATGTTGTGTTCAAGCCACTATATTGATGCATGTTAATTCATGTATACTCGAAGCCACGTGACAGAGAATCTTAGTGCTAATCTAAATTCAACAAATCTAGAGGCTCCTTGAAAGGATAGACGGAACTCGAGTACTTTACATAACATCGCACCACAGAGGAAAGAAGATAGAGCAGTTTGACTAGTAGTAATGGCCCTGACTTACGACCTGGGGCCCAAGTCTGCTATTTCTATAAATTCGTCATTCCAACACGATCCCATTGTCATAAGAGTACGTAGTCTGCTAATTCGTAATGGTTGATCATTGATCGGCCAATGGTCTTGTGGTAGAATGACAATATCAAGCTGTCTCGTAACAAATTAAAAGCAATGACTGCTCAATGACGTTCTAATGGTAGGTCACTAATCAAAGGAACTACCAAAATTTTAGCAGAATCCCACTTACGTCAAACATTCATTTGTCATAATGTACGAGATTACCATTATATGCCATTTCTTTCAATGGAGTGTCAGTGGTTGATCATTGGAAATTCATAATGACGCCATTATATTAGTAGATTACCAAACTTGTCAAAATCAACAATTATGAAATCAATGATAGACCATTCTGACACTATTGTAAGCAGACTTGAAGCCCTGTATTGTTGTTTAAATGATATAATCTAGGGCTTGACTGCGATCCCAACTGATGGTAAGCAGTGATGCAAGATGCAATCATTGATGGAAAAGCGCGCTAGTTTATTAAAAGCCTATTCACCCTAGCCTTGAAGACACTTAAATTATAAACAGACGGGAAGACCGCAGTAGGCAAATTGTTCCAGTCATTCTATGTATGCGGTATAAACGACGAGGCGAAACGCTTAGTCCGGACGGTAGAGGTGTCAACAAGGCAAGGGTGGATATATATAGAGTATCCACCCTACTCTTACTTTCCCTAAGGCCATAGCAGGCATTACCTCTACTGGGCCCCCTACGGTTTGCTGACATCTTTTTGAGGCGTGCATAGAACACTACACGCCATCGACGTCACACTATGTATAATAAAGAATGCTATTATAAAGCGCTAACTTATTTTTTGCACTGGTTCACATAGGCATCCTTAAAAAAATGTATTTGTTTGGTAGCAATTTCAGAATATATAAAGTTTGAGAGCAATCTTTAAAAAAAATACTTCATGAAATATATCATTCATTCATTCACAGATTTCACTCTGATTGTAAGCTTTGATATTCTGTCATCGGCATACGATTCGCATTTCCAATACACATCTTGTCACCAGTGAAATCAGTTCCTAGAATCTCTGTATGTAGGTACTGTCGTACGAATTGTATTGTACTGAACATAAATTGGTTTCAAGACTGGATTGACAAATTACATTTCACGTTATGATGTTTGGTAGATATTGCTTACACACTAGGTTTATTTTGTGACTAGCTGTTACCCGCGATTTCATTCGCGTGGGTGAAGTTTAAGGCCCTAACTCCCGAGCTGTGCTATAATACATTGACTTTCTGAAGCCTACTCCTCGGTAACGGTTTGGTCAATACGTTTAAAAAAAAAATATGATTATTATAGATTCATGAGAGCAGTGGTGGCCGAGTGGTAACGGCCCCGACTTACGAGCTGTAGGTTGCGGGTTCAAAACCCAGCCAGGCGCATTACTTTGTGTAATTTATTTCATCACCACCGCTCTCAAAACGGTGAAGGAAAACCTCGTGAGGAAACCGGCATGTCTTAGAACCAAAAATTCGAAGACATGCGACATTCACCAACCCGCACTGGGTTTCCCTCTCCTAGAGAGGAAGCCTGAGTCCCAACAGTGGGAACATTATAAGGCCGACTATGCTATGCTATGCTATAGATTCATGTACAACATTATCAACATATTATGAATTTTTCGTATGAATAATACTTTTGACAAAAAAAAAAAAAAATAACAACATGATAGTTTTTGCTTGTTTTCCGTACTCGTTTCAAACGGCTTGTTAATACAAAAAAATTGCTGGTTAAGTGTTCTTCAGAATGTACATAGCATTGTAAATCAATCAATAATTTGCAAAGAAAATGGATTTAAAGGTCAGCGGGGCTCTATCCGGGCAGATGTTCACGGGACTATACGCCTTAAGTACGAAGAAGAGTACATATTTTTTTTTTATTTTGAGGCTATTGTGTAAAAAATGTTATCCATTTCGGAGATGTAGTCCCCTCCGGGAATTTAGCATTCCTGCAAGAAAATAACAAGTAGCTTCAGTTACTTCTGTTACATCAGTGAAGTCCCAACACAATTGCACGGGCAGTTAGATTAGATGGAACAAACAGACAGATAAACTAAAAGAAATTAAAATTGCATTTATACGTAGTTTTCGAATATATCATATGCATTTAGTTAAAAATGATATTACAAACAGATGACCGACCTAACACGTGCTAGCAAAGTACATTTTGATACAAGTGGAGAAAGTTTGTCATTGTGACCGAGGAGCCGAGGGCTGCAGTGACAAATTTCCACGTGTATCAAATAACGTTTTTCAATTCACTTACGAAGACAAAATCGTATCAGGCGCCTAGCCTGATACGATAAATGTAATAAAATTGTGGCGAAGGCGAGGACGCGCACTTTCCCGCACTAGTGCGATAAGAGTCAATTGTGTGCCTAAAAGCGGTGGAATAAGAGCGGGTTTTCGAGTAAGTGTATTGAAAAACTATATTCTGTCGTTTAAATAATGTCAATAGTTTATTTCAACATTTTGCTGTAACCACTTTTATGGGATTACAAAAAGTAGGTAATCATACAAATCCTACGCTTACAGATTTTGTGGGTCATAAACGATGTGACGCTAAAACTTACTCCGACCTAATGCCTTGAAGGACGCTAATATAACCCCATGCATTTATTCACAGTCAATCGTAAAAATTCGGCCAAAGTCGTAACTTGTGTAAAAAAAGTGCCTAGGACCACAAATTGGAATGCCGATTTTTTATGACCTATACCAAAAAGGGCAATTCAAAGGATTTGAAAGGCAATAAAATACAAAAAACATTTTAATATGAAATTATCGATGAGTACTGTTGGGACCTAGCTCTGGTAGGCCTTGGGTCCCGGGATGTGTGTTTGCGTCGTAATAACTTATATTTCCTTCAGCTCCGAAAAAAAACATATTTCATTCAAAAGTCACTTCACTACTGAAATCAAACCGACAATTCTTTTTTCCTATAAATTTTCAAACCTTTTCTAAAAATGCAAAATCCTTAAATGTATATTTATCTACGAATCGTACGAACTCGAACGAATGATTCCATATTAAAAGAACTCGGCATCAGACAGCACCTATCATCCACAGTGCAGTCGCGCATTTTGACCTTCTTCGGCCATGTATCTTGTCGTGGTAATGACTCTCGTAGTGCAGGGCAAAGTTGAGGGCACCAGGCCACGTGGTTGACCACCAATGAGATGGACAGACCAGATCAAGACCGCAACTAAGTGCTCGGTTTACGAATGTACCCGGAAAGCTGCAGTCCGCGATGAATGTCGCAGAAATCAACACACAAATGTATACCATGGATCCTATACAGGCTTCAAAGGACCTTACAATGAGCTCTAAACCCAATCCATTTGACGATCTAACCTGAACTGTTAAAGGGATGGAGCTATATAGGGTGACTGGTAATTAGTGACCGATACTTAAACACGTGATTGTACTTATGATTACGAAGAACTCACAAAGAAACTTTTTTTATATACTCACTAGTTTGTAGGTACATTCACTGATTAGGTACGTACACCTATGGGTTTGCAAACTGTGCGGGTGTCCTATCACTATTGTAGATACGACGGCGTCACGCGGCTAACAGCTGAGCGGTTGCCGGTCGCAGGCGCGCGCGCGTATTTAAACAGCTGTTTTATTATTGTGATAAAACTAATGAGAATATAGTAAAAGTTTCTTTGGAAAAGTTGTTTGTAATCATGGGTACAATCATGTGTTTAAGTATCGGTCACTAATTACCAGTCACCCTATATAGGGTGCATATCTCCACCCCTCTTTCTCGCTCGCATGCATTTAGAAAAACAGAGGGACAGGAGATATGCAGTTTTTTGTCGGCGATTTTCAAAAAAAAGTCTTTATCATTTTGAAGTGTATTTTAATTTGATTAAAAATGTCATTGTAGCCCAGAAAAATACGAATTACACCTTGGAATTCAAGCGTATAAGCTAGATTTTTGCATGGACCTTGTAAGACGCACGATATCGAGAATTGCTTTAGGCAATATTTGTAGTCACAAGTTCAAAACTGCATTGCAATTTATATTTTTATAACCTTTTTAATACAAAATGTCACTTAAAACTCAACTTAAGCTACTAGTATTTACAGTATATCTACAATTCGATCAAGAATACATTACAGTGAAGAACGTACTTAAAAAAGGGTTTGGGAAAACATTCATTATGGGAACAGCTAAGGAGTGAAATCCTCTGCCGGAATCTGTTTCCTGATAGTTACAACCTAGGGTTCTTTAAGTCAAAAGTGAATAGGTTACTTTTAGGTTAGCGTGCTCACCGTTTACCACATCACCGCTTACCATCAGGTGAGATAGGGGTCAAGCGTGAGCCTATCAATATTAAAAAAAGAACAAGTATATTCTTGATCGAAGAGTTTAGATATATATTTTATTTCACAAAAGCGAGTTGGTCTTGAATGTGTGTGTAGATTCACATAGGCACACATTTTCTGTTTGCAAAAACTATATCCTATGACACCGCGTGCTCCAAGTTTTCGCACATAGATTTTTAAAGACCGACCAAGGGTTCGGTTTCAACCAGTTTCGGCAAAAAAGAACTAGTTTCGGCAGATTTTTTGGTTTCGGCCAAAAAGCGGTCGAATATTCGACTCAACCGAAACTGGCGCTCAAAGACGCTACTCTAACCGACTAACCGACAGGTTCGTCTATATATTATGTTAAATATAATTTTCATGTAACTATTTATTTTATTTTATGAAAGATATATCTGTATAATTAAGCATAATAATATCGAAATATGGGAAATGGGAAAAACTGTACCGAAACATAATTTTTATTTTTTGATAGTTTTTCTGTTACCATGTTAGTTTCAATTTGGGTTCCGGTACCAAAACTGGAAGAGAAGCCGAACATTTCGATTATGGTTTCGACTTCGGCTGCAAATCGTGTTTCGGTCAGTCACCACTACTTTGTTTGAACCTACACACATACTTCAAAACCAACCCGCCTTGGTGGAAACGACAATTATAATGAATCAGACACTTTGGTTGGAGGAAATTTTGCCAACACAGCGTCATCCACGGTTGAAGTCACATTTTCTATCAACACCTTATGGGAAACATTGAACGCATCCAAAAATTCCGCTAAATCTTTCATTTCTTCATCGAATAGTAAAAAATCTATTGTTCTGTTGTCTCTTTTCCAAATATCTTCGGTGAAATGAGCTGTGGAAAAATAAGATAGAGTTAGTAGTCGACTCAATTGTTTTTATTATTTAAATCAAATGGTAACTTTGTCCAAAATCGCAAACAGAAACCATTTTTCTAATCCGTTCTAATTAAGGAACCTTTCAAATCCGGTGAAAGGGGAAGAAAAACTATAAAATAACAGTTGTCAATATGTACAGAGATGCACATGTAGCGACATCTATGGCGTCACATAAGAACTAATCCTGCATCGCGCAATCAAAGTTCTCCGCGCGATTAGAACATATAGAACAGCCCGAAATCATCTATCGTGCAGTTGCCCACCAGACATAACACCCGTATGGCGGGAGGATCCTCCCTTTTCAAAGGAGGTTTGCGGGACTTTACTCTCTGTTCCGCATACCTCCAAACACATTGAAGTGTGAAGTCGCCGCCATTAAGTTACGTGTGTACAAAAGAGATAACGAGATGTCCCCATTAAGTTTAAAACTTCACATACTCTTCTGCAGTTTTTACACACCATAGTCTACATTTCTTTTAATTACTTCCTTCGTAGGTCTCCTGGCAGAAAATTCTATAGAAATAAGCAGTTCCGTTTTACTTATATTTATAACTGCTCCTGCCAGCAGCTTCGTCCGCACTAAAGTAGGTTTCTATCAAACTTTGGACCCCCGTTTCATCCCTTTAGGGAGTGAGTTTTGAAAAATCCTCTCTTAGTGCTCGCCTACGCAATAGAAGCAAGCCTTGTGCAAAATTTCAAGTTCCTAGTCCCTGTAGTTTCAGCTGTGCGTTGAAATGTCAGTCAGTCAGTTTCTCCTTTTATATATATAAATGTACTAGTAGACCTGCTAAGACAGGACAACGACTAGGAACTGTCAAACGCCCGAAGATTAAATAGTCGTCGTAGTTTTCTGAAATTTACCAATTTTCTGCGCAACTTCTTTAATTTTTAGGATTCCGTATCTAAGTTATCAAAAACGGAACCCGTATAGGGTCACTTTGTTTTTCGTCAGTCAAGACCCTTTTCCTCAGGAACGCGTGAGGGCTTGAAGCTGAAATTAATATCAAATACTCAAGTTTGCTATCCCAAGCAGCAGTGAAAAGGCCGTTTATGCTCCGTTTAAGCGCATATTTTGACACGCGCTGGGAGATCTAAACCTATAGTGTACTAACCCGTTAACCTAGAATAACCTGAAATTTGGCATGAAGCAAGGTCTCCTAGCACAGATATAGAAAAAAAGTCTAAGAGCTGTAAATTCGTAGTTACACCACGAAAAAAAACTTTTTTTGCTATTCGGAAAAATCTTCGTGACTCGATTCGGGAATTGAATCATTTACATTAGGTAAGTTGCACGGAACCCTCGGTGCTCGAGTCCAACTCACACTTGGCTGGTTTTTTTTTCATAAGACAATAACAAATACAACAAAAATGAATTAGCGAAATTGGCCAAGCCGTTCACGCGTGATGACGTGGCCAAGGGAAATAGGGATTCATTTATAAATATACAGCTATTAATTTATAAATAATATAATAAATAAATAAATAAAAACCATTGCTTTTAGGATATAGGAACCGGAACAACAATTCGTCTTATCATAGTCCATTGACTCTTTGTAAGACAGTCCTATTGTGACCGAGGCCTTTCGGGGTCACATTAGTGGGATTATAGTGTACTTTGGCGGCTAAAACGTTTACAGTGAAATGGCTTGGAACACGACTGTATATTTTTGCCACAGTAAGTCAGCTCCGTAGGAGCACCAAGGTTACCGACATGGCCTGAAGAATCGCCAAACTTATCCGCCAGTGGGCTGGTCACATTGCTCACAGAACATGGTCGATGGGGACGAAAGGTTCTAGAGTAGCGACCATGTACCTGGAGATGCAGCTTTGGAAGGCCTCCCACAAGGTTTTTTTTAGTTTGGAAATTATCTAATGACTTCTCGCGCTCTGGGCGGAGCAAGAGGGCGTGTCAGACTTTTACTGACTAAAACCACACCTGTGTCCTTCAGTTGCCCTTTGCGTTTTAGGACTACGGGTTTCCTTTTCAGAAATTCTCCGCGGTCATAGCTAGCGGGCATCGGTCGTGCTGGGCCCCTACGGTTTGCTGACATCTCCTTGAGGAGCGCAAGGATCACTACGCGCTGTTGACAACTAGGCTCGTTCCGATCAATTACCGGACGGCCAGACGGCAAGCTACCCATTGCTCGACGTCCGCAAGCCCGCATCTACCGTGGCTGGCCTGACCCCGACTAGGGGTCAGAATCTCGGCGGACATTCGTTCCCTCACGCATGCGGCCTCCTCCTTCGCTAGCATTACTGCTTCGCAGAAAGAGGCCACCGCCTGCCATTCCTCCTCGCTTCGGACCATAGCCCAAACTAGGACCCGACGCGAGAGGTCGCTGCCGCCGATTGCTTCCACGAGGACACGACGGTGCTCCGCCTCCAACAAGGTGGACCGATGACTGATGATGAATCCGATGGATGCGAAACGCATAGGACCGGTCGTTTTGACGACACTTGGGGAGGCCTATGTCCAACAGTGGAATAGTGGACATCTTCCGGCTAAAATGATGACGATGAAGACAGCTCCACACAACGAGCTAAAAACACACGCACACAAGGAGTACGTACACGCACAGCGAACACAAACGAAATAAAGAAAGAAAGAAAGAAAGAAAGAAAAAACATTTATTTGTACCTCACACATACAGTAAAATTTCTTTTTTTAAATAACAGTAGAATACTAGAATTAAGTACCTACATATAAAAAGAAAACAAAAAATAACTGTATGATCTGTGCAAGGTCAAAAAGGCGCCTAACTCAGCATATGCTGCGATATTTAAAACGATAAATATCGCAGCGCTGGTATTCTGTTAGGGCCCGCGATGATGCCACGGTCACACTCACGGAGGTTAAATAAAACGATATAAGTATCGAAACAAAACAATAAACACAAATATTGATAAAAAAAAAAAAACATAGGAAAAAATAACAAATACATAAGTAACATTGGTAAAAAAGCGTGAATTTATGGTAAAATGTGTCATGTGTTAGAAAAATATAAAATAAAATGCAATAAATAATGAACCATAGACAGACGCCTGACGCCGCGCTCCAAAATCATTTGTCAAAACTATAGACAAACGGACGAACGCGGACGCACGGTTCACGGAGAGTGTAATCTATGGATATTAAATTATTAATATTCTGTGGCACGATCAATCGACTGACAGAAGAAAAAGTAGGTCGATCTGAAGACAGTTGCGACTGTGGCTGTACACACTGTACGGAAATCGTTTTTGCTCGTTGTACGGAGTTAACCTTCTGTATCATATCTCCCTTGTGCTTTTGCCATAAAAGGAGACATACGTCTTGTTTATTTTATCTTTCTTTCACTGAGTTTAACGGACTGAAACGGTATGGATACTTTCATTTCAACATAAATGGCTTGATAATAACCAATTGATTTATCTTCCTGCCTTTCTCCATTTGGATGACCATTCTTTACACATTTACTCCATGCCGACTTTGATTTGTTTTACGTGTTTTGTATGGCTTATATATAATGAATTAATGAGTGATCTAAACACTCACTCTTCTTGGCAAGTTGAAATAGCCCAATAAAATTAGAATAACCTATCTAAATTGTACTTATGCTCAAAGATGTAAGTTAGTAAGTTGGTGGGTGTTAGCGCTTTTACATCTAACATACTACTTACCGTCCTAGGTCTTATTATAATATTTTATGATGAGGTATAAGATATTTTATGTTAATATTGCGTGTGTATGGGCCTGCTGACTAATGTATTTTAGTAGTATATAAACATAGTTAATTATCTGAATAAGAGAGTATTTTAGAACACGCAGTCGTATCATTACTTACAGTGGGGAAAAACTTGCTAAGTCGCACTATTGAGTTACAAAGAATATATTAAAATTTCGATTTAAGATTTCGATTTCGAGATTTAAGGAACTTCGAAAGAACTTGGTAAGTATACAGTTGCATATCACTTCTTTTATGAGTGAAGTCATTACTGACAGAACTTGAATGAGAAAAATTTGGTCATTATAACAATTTTATTATTCAATAAAAACACTTAACTAATTAAAACTATATATACATTATGGGCAAAAACTACTAGCTAAAATATGGCGTCATAAAATTCCTCCGCATCGCTGTCGACTGGAAGTGTGCCCAAAAGGCTGGCGGCATTGCCACGTTGTATGGCAATGCTTAACCTCTGACCGAGGTAAAAGCCAGCCCTTGGGTCACGCGAAGTGTCAACTAAGCGTTTGGATAATTCTTTGAAAAGCTTATGAGCACTCGGACCCCACGGCCCAAGAGTTTCAACCCCAAACGGCTCAAAAATATAACTACCGACGAGGTTGTTATATTTCCGCCGCTTGAGGTTCTCCGCAGCCGCAGCGGCAGCACCAGCACAGCACGAAGAGCTAGGAAGATGGGATGGCGCAAGAGTGTCGACACAGGTAGCGTCCCACACTAAAGGCCTACCCATCTTCCACGGAAATAAAGACATACCGTCCGGTCTCTTACCATCGTCGCGTGCCAGGCCATGAGGTTCCAAAACAGCCGGAACGCCGACGGTGACAAGGGCTCGTCGGATGATGTCGTTAATATTCGCGTGCCGTGCTATCCGTCCCGCGCTTCGACTGCATGACAGGCCGTGGTGACCAAGGCTGTTGACAACTTCGCCACAGTGGCAGCGATGAGGAGAACAGCAAGGAGCGCCTAGGCGTAGGGCAACAGCTAGGCGGAAAGTAGTATCGTCGAATAAGGTGCCAATATTCGACGACGGCAGTGCGTGAAGCCAAAGACCTGACTCCCAATTTCCCACAGCCAGGAGGCGCGCACGCTCCGCAGTAGTAGCAGATGTTATGATTAGGTTTTTCTGGACTACTTTGCAGAGCGGTTCATCCCACCGTCTCTGGGAGGTTGGGTTGTCAGGCGGATTTGTATTCGGGCAAGCGATTCTCCAGGCATCCATAGCCTCGGTGAAGCACGGCACTTCAAAAGGAATCAGTGTGGAAGTTAGAATGTTCCTGATTAATTTATCAGTGCTGTGAACCGAAGATATGAATGCCGGTAAACTAATACTGGTAATTTTGCGGACGCCGAGGCCTCCCATACGGATGGGAAGAGTAACTTGATCCCAAGCTCGATCGTCCAAGGTCATATTTAAAATTAATGTAAGTGTATGTCGGATAATTTGGTCCATTTTTTCCAAAAGGTGAAGGTGCTTCCATAAGTGGGAAGCACGAAGGAAATATATTAATTTAGGACCGAAACAACAATAACGAATTAGGGTAATGGCCGAATGCATGTTAATTTGGAGTAATCTTTCCGAAACGTCATTGAAATTTTGTATTTTTTCCTCCACAAAACTGGGAAAGGAATCCTCAAAGATTGGGGACCCAAGGAGACGAAGAGAACTTTTATCGATAATTTTGATTGCAGGGGCTATTGCATTGAATTTTGGAAGAGTCAGATGTCTGTCAGTACTGTCAGAGAGCAATAATTCACATTTAGAGAAGTTGAGATCTAGTCCTATAGAAAAGAGTTGGTTTTTTAAAAATTGTAAATCATTTAAAACGGTGTCTACATCGCCTCCCAAGGTCCCATCATCGAGGTACCACACATTAAATTTCGAATTTAGTTTTCGAATGATTGGGTGTATAGCTAAGCTAAAGATCACTGGCCCGAGTGGGTCACCTTGTTGGCAGCCAACAGCGGATTCCAAAAGGTTGTCCCGAAAGAGTAATTTAGATGGTTGTCTATAACATTGCCAAAGAAAACTATAGATTTTAGTTATTTCTTTTTTAGTTTCTGCCAGCAAGGTGTCCCTATTAACCGAATTAAATGCATTTTTTATGTCAACCTTAAGGATAGCCTCTCCTTTGCCAGAATTTAGGTAGGTCGACAATGCGTGTACGGCAGCCTCACAGCCCCCTTTGGAGCCGTAACCAAGCTGTAGGGGCTGAAATTTTTCCGAAACCACCTCACCATAAAATTTGCAACAAATCTTGGCTGCCATACGACGGTAGGTAGTTCCCACGGCAATGGGACGAATACCGCCATCCCTCTTGCGCAGGGCACATAAATTAGCCCCGTACAGAACTTGACATTCTTTTAAATTTATGTTTTTGGTGGGATTAAAGATAAGTACCTCTTTCCTCGAATGTTTTTATCACGTCCTCTTCAAAAACTCCCTCGGCTCTCCACAAATGCACATTACTACGTATAGTTTCATCTGCTTCCAATTCGTCAGCTAAGATACCTGAAAAAGTTGTGTTAAATGTTTAAATTCGATCCCTAAGGCGTTATTATACCAAATCTCGATAGAAGTATAAAAAAACCTTTTAAAATTAAAAAGTGAAAAAGTATTAAAAAAATCATGATTACATTGAAAATTTTTACCAATCCTCAGAGGATAGGTTCAGGCGCGATAAGAAATTTTATTGACGTATAAACAGAAGTAGCAATACCTACTTCAAAATTAATTGACTTATACCTGCATTTTCAGGCATTTCATTCTGCCGAATCAATCAAATTGACAATTTTATCTTATTACGCGGCATTCTATGTGGGCGACTGCGGTTGCAAAACGATCAGATGCTGTTCCGCAAATTCAATGCGACGCGGTGGCTATGTCCTACGTGCGCGCAAAGTCGCCGCTTCAGCCGCCATATAAATAAAACAAGTCACCGCACATGAAAATATACGCGTACCAACTATACGCGTCTGTTTCGCTTCGCTCGTCGAAGCACCGCACCCACGTGCGCACGTAGACCACTGCAATAGAGTAACTATACATATAATTACTTGTTCCGTTTGCGCTGTGTCGCTTCGCGATAGCTTCGTACCGCACCCACGATCGGTTTTTCACCGTAATGTAATAAAATTAGTTGTTTGGTTAATTCGAGCCGCGTCGCTTCGCGATCGTGATCGCTTTGCATCGCCTACATAGGACATCGCATTATTTATCGACATTAATCGAAAAAGAAAAAAAGGTTATTACCCATCGTCATGGCGACTGTCTCCACTGAAGCGGAGGAAGCTTCCATCAAAAGAACTTACGATATACCAAACTATGGTATACCAAAAGATAAGTTCCGTTGAAAAGTTCAACAGAATTTTAGTGAAATTATTATTAAAAAATATCTACTTATAATATTGTAATCATTAAAAAGTCTCTGGGGATTACTTCAAGCTTTCTTGTTCAAATAGTAAGCGATATTTTACAACACAAGAAAAACATTTTTAGTATTAAATACGTAATGGTCCTCTGAGTATTTTGTATTTTAAGATTAGCTGCAGATAAATTAATGAAAACGTTTTTACATAAAAGTGTGTCTACTCTTTATTATTTATTAGCACTTTTCCTGCGACTTCGCTTAAATTTTATACTTTCTTACTTTTTTGTTCATTTAGGCTAGTATTTTTACAAAGCTACAAGTATATTAGCAATTAGTGTTGCATTACTATCGATATCCTAACGATAGGTTGTCGATACTATCGTGACCTCGAAAAATAGTCAGAATATCGATAGCCCTATCGATACTATTGAAATTTTACAATACTATCGATACTATCGATAGTATCTATGCAAGAAATTGAGCAATACTATTGATAAAGTGCAATACTATCGATAGTATCGATACTATTGGGTATAGATACTATCGATAGTGTCGATACAGCGATACTATCACTATTATGGTGTATTTTACTGCAATCACTGTCGATACTATCGATACTATCGGTACTATCGATAGTTTTACTACATCGATATTTTATCTATCAATCAATCAATTATATACAATCGATATAAAATCGATACATCAACTATCGATAGTTAGGCAACACTATTAGCAATTACATACAAACGAATTTCCCCCTTTTTAACCCATTAAAAGTTGAATTTTCAAAAACCTCTACTTATTGCTCGCCTATAACATAAAAAGAAGCCATGTGCAAAACTCGTTCCTAGGCCCAGTATTTTCGGTTTGTGCGTTGATATGTCAGTCAGTCAGTTTTTCGTTTTACATATCGCACGCTTAGGCCTACTGTCCACGGACGCGTAGCTTCATAGACGCGTATTCGTCATTATACGCTTGGTGTACGCCTGCGTGAAGCATACATGCAAAACTATGAAACTCAATCGACGGGGCAGCCGCGTTGTGCCGTGATGTCACGTTATGAATCTACGCGTCCGTGGACAGTAGGTCATAGTTTTGTGTGTAAGCTTCACGCAGGCGTACACTAAGCGTATAATGAAGAATTCGCGTCTATGAAGTTACGCGTAAATGGACAGTAGGCCTTAATCATAAAGAGACATAACTCAAAAAGACAGTATTTGAATCTGAAACCATACGTTTCAAAAATAAGGTTTCAATTAAAAAAAAAACCTTTTTTGAGTTACATCTCTTTTCGATTAAGTATGCGATAAGATTAGATTTATTTGTCAAAGGTTCGCATTTCAACATATTAGATAAAGACACCCCGTCTTTTACACAGTCAACTACAAGTTATGAATAAAATATTACAAAATACCAGCTCAAGGAGCTAGATAGACGTCGATACATCTGTTGTTCAATGACATTTTATCAAATAAAAAGACCAACGAAAAGGCATACATCTTTCTAGCCTTTTGCAAAGAAACTCCTCCACCTTTGAGCGGCCAACGCATTTTGCTTTGGTACGATACTACAGATTGGTAGCGAGAAACAGAAATCCTGTCTGTGTATTTTTTTTTGGTGGGAAATCTTCAAATAACTCCTCTGTTTGCCCTTTTTTATTATTGATTGGCTTGCGCTTGACCATTATCTCACCATAGTAAGTGATGATGTCGTCGACGGTGGAGCGCGGTTGCCTAGAAGTAACCTATCCACTCTTGACTTAAAGACTAGGTTGTAGCTATCAGGAAACACAGACTCTTGCAGAGAATTCAACTGCTTAGCTGTACGCACAATTCAAAAGCGAGGAGGAGTGGCAGGCGGTCGCCTCCTTCTGCGAAGCAGTAATGCTAGCAAAGAAGGCGGTCGCATGTACACGCGCGAGGAAACGGCCCTCACGTCCCAGCCGCCGGGATCCCGATCCCGATTTCCGGCCAACGTAGGCGCGGGCTTGCGGACGTCCGGACCAAGCCCAAGTCGTCGACGGCGCGTGTTGTTCAGCAGGGTCGAAGCCTACTGGGGCCATGGGTTCACTTCTGAAAGGGAAACCCGGCCCTGGTATGAAAGGCAACAAAGGAATTAGGAGTGGGTTTTAGTCAGTAAAAGTTTGACACGCCCTCCTGCCCCGCCCAAGGGCGGGAGACGTCATTGGATAATTTCCCACCTAAAAAAAAGCAGTATGCACAATGAATGTGTTCCCAAAACGTTATGTGAATTTATAGTCCTTTGTATTCCAGGGTTACGGTAATTCTTTGGAACAAACCAGCCCTATGCAAAGAGCAATACGCAAGCACACATATACACGCGACACATACGTGCACGCATCACGTAAGGCAAGTGTAAGCGCAATTGCGACTGTCATTTGTTCAAGATGGCCGCACGTACGCGTCTGTGTGTAAATCCAGGTACAGACTGCTGTAATGTAACATGCAATGTAACATGCAAAGAAAGAATTTGCCGTCCACATTGTCGCAATGTATCATGCAATATAATAGAATTCCCATAGAGTAGACGCCTTGCGCCCGCGAACCGTGAACATTACGCGAGCGAACAGAGCACTTCAACTATGTGAGTACATGCTCAGTTTGTACGCGCGCTGCGTCCACATTTATAAAATGCTTCTTTCATGTTACATTACAACAGTCTGTACCCGGCTTGAGCCCCTGTTTTCGCTCGTTGTATCGATCTAACTTTCTGAACTATTCTGTGACATCACAGTCCTTTCATCCAGTATACGGTTCGTTTCAATACGTTGCCCAAGCAAGCAAAAAAGATATGAATCATAAATCTATAGCCGACTAGGAAAAATGTCGCTTGATTTATTTTCGCTAGGGATATTGAAAAATAAACATGTGTACCAAGAAACGGTTTATAGCCTGATTTACTTCGGTCCTTTTTAAATAAGGGCCTAAAATAAATAAAAGGCCGACCTTGTCAAGAGGCTTTCGTTTAATTATATTTTTTGGGATGCTTAAAAGGCAGCGGCGTCGGATAGAGAACTAAGTATAAGTTATTAACGTGAGAAATTGCAATAGAGATTATCGCCCAAATAAAAGCAGTACTATTCTGTAAACATCATCATTAACTTCCTGCCCTTGCCCTATCTTACTTGTGGTTGGCGCAACACGTTTTTTCCTTCCATTCTATCCTGTCAACCGTCACTATATCACTAATTTTCCTTTTCTTTCAACTCACTCCTCACATAGTCTATCCATCTTTTCTTTTCTTCATTTCTTTCTTTCAAATCTTTAGCTTCGCCCCGCCTAGAGTGAGAAAATTTAAGGATATCATTTAAAGGGCTTCACTTGTACTTATAAAAAAATATCATCAAAATTCAATGTGGCGCCCTCAAGCGGTCATAAAATTCGATGTCAATAACACCAAAATAGTTTAAATAATAAAAACCCGACTACGACATCGTGTGACTACGGCTATTCATTTTGTTCTGTTCTTGTTTTTCGAGTAACCTAGTTTGTTTCAGCATCCTGAAAATACAAAATCATAACCCTCCTTTGGCTTTGCCGTAGTCGGGTAAAAAACAACAAGTGAAGCCGCACGTATCGCTAGTGTCACCACTGTATCGCATTTTCAACAAGCGTCCTTAAGGACTACTGTCTAATAAGGAAACGACCAGCAAACTAGCCATTTTCTCAAATAAACGACTTTCATTATAACATCCACGTTTATATGAAGCCCACTTTTATAAAGTAAATATTATGCTTGGTACGGTTTCCAGGGGTTTCGCTACTGTTTGTTTTGCATTAGTTGCACGTGTAACCTTTGTTCAGCGGGCAACTGTAAATAAAACTTTACATTAAATTAAATAAAAATGCGCTCGCATGAGTTAGGTTTTTTTTTATAGCTAACGAACTGGCTTGCAAAATCCTTAAAAGTATATTTTACACTAACAATAATATATCTGTTACCATTTATTAATATGTTTATAGCTGAACAGGCCTATACCACAGTATAGATATGGAACAGTACGGAAACAACGTACAAATGTTCGAAACGGCACACTCACACAAACATACGCATCGACGAAACTCCTAAGCGTTTCTTGCTACTGACAACACCGCGAGAAACGCTTAAGAATCTCGTCGATGCGTATCTTTGTGTGAGTGTGCCGTTTCGAACATTTGTACGTAGTTTCCGTACTGTTCCATATCTATACTATGCCTATACTGTGCTGATAGACACCGGAGCATCAATTTCGTGTATATCAGAGCAATTAGCAACGAAACTCGAATTGAAAAGTACCAGTGACGGGACGAATCATTTTGTGAAACCGTATTCCGCTACTTACAATTTTAGGGAACTTCTTTAGTTATGAAAACCATTAAAAATATACAAATCTGCTCTTCGTTTCATTTATTGTACAATTTATTTACCATATTTGTTTACAGTACTCTTTATTCACATTTTCTTTTAAAGTTTATTATCATTGTTAAGCATTTCAATTTTTTTTAATTACCTATCTATTATTATCCTTAGTCTATGCTACGTGAGTGTGCCCGTGGTATCACGAGATCCTATCAGAATACTAGTGCTCCGGTTTTTTCTTAAATATCGCAGCATATGCTGAGATAGGAGCCTTTTTGGCCTCAGGCATATGCTAAAGGCTCCTAAGTCTTTTGACCTTCCACAGGCATTTTTTTTGTTATTCTTTTTAAATTTATATTTTTATTTATTCGATAGCACACACATTTTTTTATTTTATTCTTGTTTGTTCTGTGCGAATTTCAAATAAGTTAATGTTTTGTCTTTCTTTCTTCCTTTTTAAGAGCAGAAGATTTGCATACATTTTCAGCATCGTTTTTCTTGTCGTAGTCGGGTTTTAGTTTTTTTTACTTTTTATTATTAATCTAAATCTATTGTGTGACCACTTGTCTTTCCGTCTCTCTCAGTCTCTTCTACCATCATTTAGCCGAAACCTGCAAGAGCTGCAGGAACATTTGAATTTGAAAGAGTTACCATGGCCTTCGAACGCAAAGGGCAACGAAAGGAACACAGAAGTGTTTCAGTCAGCAAAATTTTAACACCCTGTCCCTCCACCCTAAAGAGGAAGTAATCATTAAAAGATTTACACGCAAAAAACATAACATAGAAATTGAGTCGTTCTAGATTTTCATTATCTACATTCTACATGGTAACACTTTTTTTTTTTTTTTTGGGATTGAAATATAACAGACTAGGTTTTGCCCGCGGCTTCGCCCGCGAACATAAAATATAGCCTATGTCACTCAGGTATAAAGCAGCTTTCTATCGGTGAAATAATTTTTGCAATCGGACTAGTACTTTCAGAGATTAAATCCTACAAACAAAAACACACACACAAACTTTATAATATTAGTGTAGACAAATAGATTCATGATCACACTACCATAAGTACCTTCTACTACTAAAACATTCGTTCCTACTAGAATAATCGAGTAATGCATGCTCATAGGATAAATTCCACAAACGACTTAGTTTTTTTAATCTCAGTCTTCTGTCCTCTAAACTCAGCTCTAAATCGAAAGACTGAGAGCAGACGGAGCCAGGAGCAGAATATCAAAATAGCAATAATGAATAAATCTAAAATAAACAATAACATAAACATAAATTAGTAGCTCAAAACAACTTAATTATACTGTTGTTTACTCCAATTTGAACACAAACTATAATATAAGGTTCTGCGAATTTCGTCTGCTTATAAAATAAGTCGCACTGGGCCCACGTGGTAGATTACGGCCATTCCCTCTCCTAGAGAGGAGGCCTGAGTCCCAGCAGTGGGAACATTAAAAGGCTGATTATGCTTATGCTATAAAATAAGTAGCGAATCGGAAAATTAATGAGTAATGATAAATTGTTAGGAAAGATAAATTAAATTACAGTTCAGCTATATTGAATTAAATAAATTACATTTACAATTTATTTAAACCTTATGGACAGTATCGGCATGCATTATTACTGTCCGATTAACTGGAGGAGAATGCAACAAAGCATTCTCCTCCAGTTAATCTTTGGATTAGAAATAACTACATTGTAGTACTCGCCGTCCGACCGTCCGGTAACCGTCCGGACCGAAACTAAATCGTCGACGGCGCGTAGTGTCCCACGCGCGCCTCAAGGAGATGTCAGCAACCGTAGGGACCCAGCAGGGTCAAAGCCTACTGGGGCCATGAGTGATGCGAAAGAGAACCTCGGGGCCCTGGAACGAAGGCAAACAAGGAACAGGAGTGGGTTTTAGTCAGTAAAAGTCTGGCACGAAAGGGCGGGAGATGTCATTGGATGATTTCCCAGCTTAAAAAAAAAATGATCATGAGTCAGTCATGTGACTCATGATTGTAATATTATTTTTGGTGTTCAATAAAGAGTATATTTATCTATCTGCTGACGAAAAATTCCACCACTGGGGGATCCAGAATTACGTACTTTATCCATGTAACCACAATTGGACTATCGTGTACCTACACGTTTGTGCTATTGTGCGCGGATATCTAAGACATAGTGTATAAATAAATAAAAATTAAATACAATCTTTTTATTTCAGACACATTTGGTCCATAATTTTGTTAGTGGTAGGACTCATAATACTATGTTACATATAAAAATTATTTGCCGGCTTCTGGGGCCCCGTAGATGCGCTCCTAAGCTTGAACCCAGTGCCCCAGAAGGGAGCTTGAATGGATCCAGCTTGTGGCTGAGCACGTTCAGGATGGTCAATAGCATTAAAATTCGAGGGCGCACCCAGCATCTTTCAACTGGCAGAATTTTATCAATCAAGCAAACGTGTTAGTTGAACTGTTTTTCACAAGAAACTACTCATCTCGAGATAACATATTTAGCTGATAGCACATCTCATTCATCTAACGCTAACCAACAACACGAAAAAGATTGCTCTCATAAAAATAAACTACCGAAAGATCTTTTCTACGTCTATTCACGGCAGATGATTTACGATAAAAAGATATAGACGTCGCGAAACATTCTGAACATTTGCAATATAAAAGATACCATTGAGACTACATCAAAAGGTATGTTATCGAACTAAATCTCGCTTCAAAAAAGATATCATGAAAATATTTTCTCAGTCTTTTTCTAAGGTGAGAAATCATCCAATGACTTCTACCGCTCTGGGTGGAGCGCGAGAGCGTGTCAGACTTTTACTGAATAAGATCACACCTCTCGAGTCCTTCAATTGTCTTTTACGTTACTTTTACGGGTTTCCTTTCCAGATAATCCCTGCGGAGTATAAATAGTCTGAAAGTTCCAAAATTTTTTTTTATATAAGACAGTTGAATCTGTGAATAACTTCAATAATCCAAAATTAAAACAAGAAATGCCTTTTGCTTCTCAGTATATTGAATTATATTTATCAAATATAAAATTATTGGACCCGCGATCTACAACTCGTAAGTCGGAGCCGTTACCACTCGGCCACCACTGCTCAAACCCAGCCAGGCGCATTACTTTGTGTAATTTATTTCATCACCACTGCTCTCAAAACGGTGAAGGAAGAACATAAGAAGACATCGTGAGGAACCGGCATGTCCAAGAACCAAACATTTGAAGACATGCGACATTCACCAACCCGCACTGAGCCTGCGTGGTGGATTACGGCCCATTCCCTCTCCTAGAGAGGAGGCCTGAGTCTCAGCAGTGGGCACATTGAAAGGCTGATTATGCTATGCTTATGCATGATTAGTGTGTGTTATGTCTCATTTGCTCGACGAGCAATTTTAAAACAAAATTTTTTCCACTTCCCGCATCACCTGTTACAAATATACGCAAAGGCTCATCCATATCATTGCAAAGTAATCTATTCCCGACGTCTTTGAATAGTTGTCGCTGTTGAATATTCAGTGACATTACAGCAGCTTGATATTGCCGGTCTGGCATTACGATGTCAGGTGCTGCCTTCTCAAAATCTACGGTATGCTGGTCTCCATCAAGTATCCGTTCTATCCATTTTCTTCGGCATCCTGGCAGACAGACTCTGCAACCATATTTTCTGCTACTACTCCACTTATAGCATTTTGAATCTCAGTCTCCCATGAAGCAAGAGTTTCCACGTTAGTTCCTTGTTGTAGTGATCGTAATAGATTTCGTTTTGTGTAAAACGCATCTTTGGCGGAATTAAAACCATCTAGTAAATCACTTTTAGCCCGAAAGGGGATGTGTGTAACAAATATAGAATAATAATAAGCTTCCGGGTTTGAAGCTAAAGTAAAGTAACGAGTGCGTAAAATAGCTGGGCGATTTCTTTTTTTCATCCGACCTGCATTATCCAGCAATGTAATGTACTGTTAATGGTCATTCATATAATTCTGTTCATTCTCATAAGCATCCATGTCTTGTTCGTCATCGTCGATGTTATTCGGGTGCATAGTTACCAATTCATACCAAATGGCAAAATCTCCTAAACTAAGATTTTCTAAATAACGAGGCCGGCAAACATATCTATCAAAAATATTTTTAAAAGGTTCTGAAGAATCACTATCAATCTTAAGCATACGATATCGCTTTTCTGGAAAACACGAATTCATAAAAACACATTTTCGAGAACTATCTCGTAGTTTTAGGTGGAATAAACGGAACGCGCATTCACACGCAAATACTTTGCGGTGGATTAAAATGGCATTTTGTATTGCTAAAACCTGTCTGCTGTCGTCGTACTCGTCTTCTTTACTCAGCTTCTCTTGTTGACCGTGTAATTTCTGCAGGCTCTGATTTTGAAATGTACTTAGATATGTAATAAGCTATACCAAGAGCTGAGCCGCATGGTTGAATACCCATGTTAGCAGACCACATTTTTAATATTTCAGTGTTATATGAATTAGTCTCGGAGTCTTTTCTTTTCAAAGTATAAAATTTACTTTTATTATTGGCAGTTTGCTCCTCGTCTAAAATTTTAGTCACGTTTGAAACTGATTTTGAAAAAACCAAATTTATATATCGTATGCCTTTTAAAACATGTCTGAGTATGTCTATGTGTTTGTAATTTTATGACCAAATCGTGCATTTCTTTATCTTCTACTGGATCTGGTACTTTACAGGTAACCACTTGATACAGTAGTACCACACATGTACGTGAGGGCTACCATGTAGCTGGAATTCAATACGCCACCAAAAGTCTGCTAAGCATTTCCCAAGAAGTGAGTTTTCTTTCTGCTTGAGCCGTTTGAATAAAGCATTTATTCGTATCATAAACTTCCTTGATAGAGTAATCGGATACTGTTCAACCAAACGTAACTTCTCTGGAAAAGTGAGCTCTTCTACAAGAACATTAGGGCGACCATCGGCAACTAAGAGGGCTTTCAAGATATCAGGCCAATTCAAATCATTACCAGATACTAGTGCGGAGGCCCTAAGTTCTTCACCTGCAAGAAGATCTGAGTAAGCTTTGTGCCAGAATGACGAAGTACCGCGAATATTGCGCATCATCAAATGTACACTTTGCCCAACGTCGTTCGGTTGTGCACTATTCATGCGTAATTTTTCACAAACTGATATAGTTTTATGGAGTTCAACAATTGAAAGCGCATAAAATAAGTATTCATAATTTTGAAACCTTTTTTCTTGACTCACTATTCTCGTCTGATAGTAATCAAGCAGTGTGTTAGGAACAGGCCTGTTTTCTTTTAGGCCATTTTTCCTTCTGGGAATAACTTAACCCATGCAAGTTCTCCTGCTCTTTGCTCTCTGAAAATACTTATAGGCGGTGCAATCTTTCGCTTTAAGTTATGAATAAGAATTGTTTCATCCTCTACATCATCATCACATAACACTTCATTTAAAGTTACTGCAGAATCTAAGGGCATAAGACGCGTAACAACTACTTGGCCATCACGAATATGCTCATCGAATTCAGTTTTTCCAATAGTTGGATTCAGTACATTTTCATTAAGCATGATTTCGCTTCTGGTAACAGTTGCTTTGATAGCACTAATTGAATATTGTAAATTTCGCTGTCTACGTACTCCTAAAGCTGATTACACAAACTCTCATTTTAATAAAATTCATAACTATTTCTGTTTCATTCCTACTAGCACAATGGCCCTCGGACCACGGGCATGAGAGTCGAATAAATAATATTAGTCATTTAAATGCATATTTGGGTTTCACATGTAATGATTCCGTTATTGTGACTCAAGAAAAAATGTTCTAATTCTGCAATCAATCCGTTAAAATAACATTCATAACATTAGGTGCGCTGGAATTAATAATACCAATAACAATATCAGATTTTATATCTAAATTCAACTCTGATGAAGCAATATAAATTAAGGATGCTCTTCAGTATTTAAGTATTGTAGCTCATTTGACAAACTGAATAAACACTGAATAAAATATGTATTCCCGGCTAAGATGACACGATCTACATCAGATGTATTCCACTGTGAAACAGACTGAACTTCGAAGTATGCAATAGCTGTTGCAGCCATGGCAGTGCATTGACATCCTCTGAATGTTTCGTCATCGTCATCTTTCATCATCTTGATGGAATATTCCTCGCAAAATGGTCTTCTCATCATCTATCTGCTTAAAATATGTTTACGGAGTCTGAATGACGATATTAGTTTCAATCTGAGGTTCAGATATCGTTATAACCTGTAATATATTTTGATGCAATTCTTCATCATCAATATCAAAATTAATTTTGACATTCTTGTACAAATGGTTATTTTTTTCTGTATCTGTAGATACGTTTTCAAGACTTTGTCACAATAGCTAGGACCATATTTGCCCCAGATAAAGGAAGCTGTTCCGCTAGTTCTTCAACTTGCTGAGCAAACAACATGGCTTGTCCTTTGAACCCCTGCTGTCCATAACGACCCCCTAGACGTAACACTTTGATAAATGGTTTTATTCGTGAAATTAATCTTAGTTCAATTTCAGAAAGATAAGCTAGTTCGTCTGGAAAAGGGGAAACAATCGTATTGTTCCAAAATGCATTTTTGAAGGGCATTGATTCTTTGCTATCTTGCTTGCACATCTATAGTAACAAGTTATACGTTCAGAGGTATCAGAAGGTAGTACTGTTATATTAACAGTTACATTGATATTACTATATTGTTTTGGATACAGTAATTTTGTACAAACTTAGCATGGTACTTCAGCTATTTGCGCTATTGCCTCTTTAAATCCATTAAACATCTGTCTTCAAGCATGTGATCTATTCCTCAGGCAGTCTCTCTTCACGAGAAACAGGAGGCAACTGAGTGTAAGTTTGAGATACTTGATTCAGTCTAGCTGTCCGAGATGACAGAGACTCACATTCTCATCTGGAAGAATGCGTATCGTCTCATAGACTCTAGTCTGGCTGTTCCAGATAAAGGAGACTCCTTCTCACGACTAGAAGAATTATATCGCCTCATAGACTCTAGTCTGGCTATTCTAGATGACGGAGACTCGTTATCTCGACTAGAAGTAACATATTGTCTCATAGACTCTAGTCTGGCTGTTCCTGACTCGTTCTCTCGACTAGACGAATTATATTGTCTCATAGACTCTAGTCTAGCTGTTCCAGTTGAAAGAGACTCGTTCTCTCGACTAGAAGAATTATATTGCCTCATAGGTTCTAGTCTGACTGTTTTAGATGAAGGAGACTCGTTCTCTCGACTAGAAGAATTATATTGCCTCATAGACTCTAATCTGGCAGTTCTAGATGAAGAAGACTCGTTTTCTCGATTAGAAAAAACATATTGAAGGCGACTCATTCACCCGCTTAGACGAAACATACATATATTGCCTCATTGACTCTAGTCTGGCTGATCGAGAAGAAGGCGACTCATTTGTCCGCTTAGAAGAAATATATTGTCTCATTGACTGTACTTTGCCTGATCGAGCAGAAGGCGACTCATTCGCCCGTCTAGAGAAATCGTACTCCCGCGTATCGATAGAAACTGATTTCAATCTAACGGCACGAGTTGATACTGATTCATTTTTATGAGTATCAGAATTATTTTTTCTCGAACACGATAATCTCTGCTCTCTTTCAGCCCTTGTTTCCTTTGCTTGCCTGATTGTTTTACGGTCATTATTTTCTTTTGATAATTTTTGTTTATTAATGTCATTCTGTCTTTCAATTTTTAAGGCGTATTTTACGCAACCACGGGGATTCAGTTTTAATTTCTCCCTTAGCAGTCCTTGCTCTTTTTGTTTTCCGAGATAAAGACATTTTAGAAAATCGAAATTTGAATTTAGAAAACTAATCAACAAAACAAAACAGGAAATAATAAAATACAATCAATTTCATTCAAAAGTAGACACAAACATTTACAAAAAAAAAAAAAAAAATAAGCAATTAAGTAATTGCTTTATTTTTGTTTAACAAGTAACTGGTTAAGTAACCAGTTACTTGGTATGAACCAAGATTAGGTATCAATATTTTAAATAAAGGACAATTTTACAAAACAGATCTTAATAAAATACCACTTACGACTTCCAGAAACTGAACTTTAATAATTACCACAAAGGTTTTTATTATGCAGTTAAACAGTACTTATCAAAATATGCAGGAATAAGTGTAGTTATTAAAAGAAAAGAATATTTACAAAACAAACCTTATCGCTATTCCTATTACTAGAATGCAAAACTTAACCTAATAAAGAAAAAAGAACACAGATAAAAAGTAGATGTCCTATACAATAATAATAAATACCTACGTAATTTAAATAAAGAACCTACGTTTTTAGGGTTCCGTAGCCAAATGGCAAAAAACGGAACCCTTATAGACTCGTCATGTCTGTCTGTCTGTCCGTCCGTATGTCTTCTTCTTCTTCTTTCCGAAACTATAAGAACTATACTGTTGAAACTTAGTAAGTAGATGTATTCTGTAAACCGCATTAAGGTTTTCACACAAAAAAAAAAAAAAATTTGGGGGTTCCCCATACTTCAAACTGCAATTCAAAAATTTTTTTTTCATCAAACCCATACGTGTGGGGTATCTATGGATAGGTCTTTTTTCTATATTGGTCAAAAATTATATTGAGGTTTATCGGTAAGTAATATTATTTTTTTCTAAACTGAATAGTTCGCGCGAGAGACACTTCCAAAGTGGTAAAATGTGTCCCCCCTGTAACTTCTAAAATAAGAGAATGAAAAATCTTAAAAAAATATATGATGTACATTACCATGCAAACTTCCACCGAAAATTGGTATGAACGAGATCTAGTAAGTAGTTTTTTTTTAATACCTACGTCATAAATCGTAAACCGAAATTTACCTTTCAAGTTTGTACGGAACCCTCAGTGCGCGAATCCGACTCGCACTCGCCAAGTTTGTTTACATTGAAGTCGGTTGTATTTTTTTTGTAAAAAGTTTTTTATTGCAAAAAATATTTTAAAATGTAAATAATATGTAAAATACATAACATAGTAATAAAAAAGTTGAAATAGAAACTATATCTATGGATTTACCCCCGGTATAGAAATAGATGTAGGCAAAGTAGGGAGGGGAAGCAGTTCTTATTACCATAACATTGCCGTACGACAAAAGGAACTGCTAAGTACCACCCATGAGTAAAACTATTCATTGAGGTTGACTATAGAATAATAAACCTATTTTCAACGTTTTATTTTCCGTCTATTTTTTCCGTTTGAATGTCAGTTTTTATTCCTATAAATATATGTCAAAGAACACGTGGGTTCATGTTTTCTATTCCTGTATCGGCCATTGTGGTGGTTCTATTGAAACCAACATGCCAATTGTGTCCTCTTATAGACAGGAGCGACTCGATAAAGTGTTCCTATAAATATAATATGTCAAAGAACACGTTTAAGATTCCCGTTTTCTATTCCTGTATCGGCCATTGTGGTGGTTCTATTGAAACCAACACGCCAATTGTGTCCTCTCATAGACAGGAGCGACTCGATAAAGTGTTCCTATAAATATAATATGTCAAAGAACACGTTTAAGATTCCCGTTTTCTATTCCTGTATCGGCCATTGTGGTGGTTCTATTGAAACCTACATGCCAATTGTGTCCTCTCACAGACAGGAGCGACTCGATAAACTAATAGTGAAGACTCTCTTTTCTCTATCTGTACAAAGGTACAAGTAGTACCTTTGTACTCATATTTTTATTCTATATGCTAGGTCGTGTTCTACCCTGATAGCAACGTTCGTTTCTTTCTTTAATTCTTTTTTCTTTCTTTATCTATACTAATATTATAAATCTCAGGAATTACCGGTCCGATTTGAAAAATTCTTTCAGTGTGGGATAGCCCATTTATCGAGAAAGGCTATAGGCTATATAACATCACGCTACGCTTATTAGGAGCGGAGTATCGACAATAAATGTTGCAAAAACGGGGAAAAATTATTCCATTTAAGAGCTTCCGTTGCGTGTGCTGCTTAAACGGTTAAAGTTACACAAAAATTATGTACTAAAAAATTGTTTTCTTTTATAAGTTCTAAAAGAAGTCTGCAACAGCATATGTCTATCTTTAAAGATTGGCTCACTGTAACCTTTTTTATGGTAATTTATTTATTTATTTTATTTATTTTATAATTCATGTACACACAAATATACAGAAGAAGATAGGTATCATAATATAAAGTTTGTACAAAGGTACTGCTTATTTCAAAAAGAAATTTCTTCCAGCAGACCTGCGAAAGGAGAGATTAGAAGAGATGTAGACTATAGTGTGTAGAAAATAAGCAAAGAAGAGTTTGTGAAATCTTAAATTAAACTAACAAATACTTATACAACATGTAACGTAATTAACGCACACCCTCAAACACCCCAATTAGAATATTATGTTATAATCATAATACATACTGAATTTTTAATTTAACATGTATATGCATTGTTATTTATTAAATTAGTTATACCAATTCTTGGAGAACTTTAACGTCATACTACTACGCACGCAACGCACACAGTCGCACAAGCAGTCATCGCGCCGCTCGACACAACATAACGAAACTACGGAAAAAGCCGACAATACACGATTGTTTACGGAAAGAAAAGAATTGTTTATTTACGGTCTGTAAACATTATGATTGCATCTTTCCATCACACTTTTCAGGCTTTGGACTGTCGACTGAATAATTTGGTATGATGATACAATGCCAATCGGTAATGAACTGCTGAAAATAAGAGGCGATACGACGGTCAGTAGGTAGCCTTAGGGGCGGACATTATTCAGGGACGGCGTGATTAAAAGATTGAATCAAAATATTTACATTAATTAATAAAATCAAATAACTTACATACTGATTGCCTAAACACTCATACGACGTTGTCTTTTTAACACACTTTCAAAATGTCCACCACCTTGTTCAATACATTTTAATGCCCGTTTTCTTAATTGATGTTTTAATTTAGAAAGCACTTCAGTGTCATTTCTCACTATTTATTATATTATATTATTTAATTAAGGAACGATTAGTGAGTTATCCTCGTTTACGTTGGTGCGTAAACGAGATGAGTCGTTGTAGCGACGCAATTAGTGAGTTATCCTCGTTTACGTTGGTGCGTAAACGAGATGAGTCGTTGTAGCGACGCAATTAGTGAGTTATCCTCGTTTACGTTGGTGCGTAAACGAGATGAGTCGTTGTAGCGACGCCTGTAGTGAGTTATCCTCGTTTACGTTGGTGCGTAAACGAGATGAGTCGTTGTAGCGACGCCTGTAGTGAGTTATCCTCGTTTACGTTGGTGCGTAAACGAGAGGAGTCGTTGGTGCGACGCCTGTAGCGAGTTAACCACGTTTGCGTTGGTGCGTAAACGATTTGGATTTATGGTTGCATTGGGAATTTCATTAAACATAGTCACTCATGATCAGGATGTCTAGTGTGTGTGAGAGTTTACATGTTTGGGAGCGCACTCACGGTGCGAGAGTAGTTCCTGATGTTTGTCAGGAGTGACCGAGCTATATGATACTGCGAGATGTATTTTGTTTCAGATCAACACACAGAGACCGACGCCTTGTTTGGAAGTCTCGTCAGTGGAAAGTCTTCTGGATGAGGTGGTGAACTGGTGGTGATGAACACAGCGACGGATGTCTTGTTGGGACGTCTCGTCAATGGATATCTTCCAGCTGAGGTGACGATGATGACTAACACACAGGGACGTGTGTTCCGCAGGATGGCCGTGTCGGTGAAGTCAATAGTACGGAAGCTTGAGAACGAATGAACGAGCTAAGTGAAAAGTGACACATGTCACTTTGACAGAATCCGCGCTGACGTTTGCACGAACCGAGTAGACAAAAGGGCCGACCGCAGAGGTCCGTGGCTCATTCCTCTGTCGGCAGCCGTGCGTACAACGTCTAAGTGTCGGGGACTGTCTCACTGCTCGTTGTGTAAAGTGAATACCTAAAGCTTGCATCATAATAAATCAGTTGTGTGATCTGAAATAGTTTGTTTATTGCTCGTTACCCAGCCATCGCCCACAAGACATAGTCTCTGGACAGAGCTTCAATGATGATCGGCACCCTGCGCCGACATATATATACATATCACACAAGAGAGGAAAGATAGTGCTCTTTTACTTGAGTCTTAAAGAGTGAGATAGTTTTCAAATCACGAATGCTAGGCGGAAGAGAGTTCCACAGCCTTACTGCATGGACAGAGAAAGAGTAGGAATAGTAGCTGGTTTTATGAGGAGGGGATTTAAGAAGGGATCTTAGATGTGATCTGCACGGTGCGTCGCTAGGGCGCGCGTAAGAAAATCGGTCGCGCAGGTAGGAGGGATAAGATGGATTGTGTAGGATGTTGAAGAGGAGACATAAAATCCGAGTGTTCCTGCGAAGACGGATAGGGAGCCACTTGAGTTCCTTGCGAAGATGAGAGACATGATCATACTTTCGTAGACCAAAAACAAACCGAATGCATAAGTTTTGCAGTTGCTCAAGCTTGTTTAACAGCTCCTCAGTAGCATCCAGGTAGCAGGCATCGGCATAATCTATAATCGGCTGAATAAGTGTTTGGGCCAAAGAGATTTTCGTTTTCAAAGGCAAGAGACCCTGGAGGCATTTTAGTGAATGAAAGGAGAAATTTACCTTCCGACTGACTTCATTGACCTGCGCACGCCACGAAAGATTGGAGTCAATAATGACACCCAGATCTTTTGCAGTTTCGGCGTAGTCAATACATACACCATCAAGAACTAAAGGCTGCAGAGAAGAAACCACAGCCGCATTGCGAACGAATCTACTGCCTATGATCATGGCCTGTGATTTAGTTGGGTTGATCTGCAGGCCAAAAGACTTAGCCCAAGCGCTGATACAGGCTAGGTCATGATTCATGGCAGCAATAGCAGAATCCGCGTCAGCTACAGTAAAATGTCGGTAAAGCTGCAAGTCATCTGCGTAAAGATGGAAACTAGAAGAAATTACTCTGGTAACAAAATTAATGAACATAGAAAAAAGAAGAGGAGAGAGAACGCTACCCTGAGGAACACCCTCAGTGAGACTACACCAGTCAGAGAACAACTCTTCAAGGCGGACACACTGAGAGCGACCCCGAAGATATGAATTGAACCAGGTTAAGGTGGAAGAAGAGAAATTAATAGATTTAAGGATGCCGAGTAAGATGTCGAAATCCACTGAGTTAAAGGCGCTACTAAAGTCAAGCAAGACAAGGACTGTAAGGGACTTGTTCTCCATAGCCCAGCGGATATCGTCAGTTACTTTTAAAAGCGCACTTACAGTACTGTGACCCGCGCGAAAACCTGATTGGAAAGGAGAAATTATCGAGTTTGACGTTAAGAAAAGAGATAGCTGTCTATGAACTAAGTGCTCAAAAACTTTAGAAAGAAATGGGAGAATAGAAATAGGTCTAAAATGAGCTAATAAAGTGGGATTGTTAATTTTAGGTAAAGGAATAATATAAGCCTGTTTCCAGACTGTCGGGAAGGAGCATGAAGTAAAAGAGTGATTGAAGATATGAGTGAGAACAGGAAGTAATGAGGGAAGGATAAGAGTAATCATTCTAGAGCATAATTTATCATAGCCAACCGCAGAAGAAGTAATCGTGAGAACAGATTTCTTAACGTCATTCTCAGTAACATCGCTAAAATTAAAGTGGGGATACTGAGGCATCGGCAAACTAGCAAGATTATCCAGTGTCGAAGCTTTGACACAAGAGTCAAGAGAAAAGGGAAGGAGAGAGAAATGCTTGTTAAGGTCATTAAGGTTCACATCCTTACACTGGTTTGTAGGTGATTTGCCTATGCCAACAGACTTAAGAAATTTCCATACGTCGGAAGAACTACGGTTATGGAGTTGTTCGTGGAAATAGCGTCTCTTGGCAGCTTGACACAGACGCCTGCAGCAGTTACGCAGCGAAATAAAACAAGAAAGATTCAGCTCAGAAGGTCTACGCTTATACCTGCTCTTAGCTTATGTAATCAAATTTGTCCTAAAATAATGCATTATTTGCGAAGGTGTTTTTATAAATATAATCCTCAAAATAAGTACAATATTCATTTTAAGTATTTCATTTTGAACATAATTGCCTTTTACATCATTTGATTTCGATTAATATCTTAGGAAATATCATAGTTTTAAAATAACGAAAAACGAACGTTAGCATAATGTTGATCAAGTTCTTCACGCACGGCCACGGCCGTCGCGTCGCGGCTGTCGGGTATCGCTGCGACTCAATTTTTATTTGAGATGAGAATGAAAAAACTAGGCTGAACGCAGTGTTGCCTTTGCCTCATATCCGTGTATTGAAAAAAAGTTATTCACTCAATCGTTCGCGTCGCGTCAAATGCCAATCCATACGGAGTATCTCTCTGTCGTCTGTGATCCATATCCCTCTTTCGTCTGTGTGCCAATCATCTGTACTCTGTGAACAATTTTTTTTTTTTTTTGTTAAACAAACAAGCAGTATAAATTATTTTTAACCGACTTCAAAAAGGAGGAGGTTATATGTTCGATTGAATGTATGTTTTTTATTTTTATTTTTTATGTATGTTCACCGATTTCTCGGTCAATTGGAGACCGATTTTGAAATTTTTTTTTTTTGATTGGATGGTTATGCTTCCGAGTTGGTCCCATAGAAATATTGTTATGATCTGATTATGAAATTCAAAGATATGGAACAGAACTCCTCATAGGATCACAGCAGAACCGTCGTAACAAGTAAAATTGCTTTGTTTATACGTGTAGTCGATGACTGACTGAAAGTAGAGCGGGAATATATCGACCTGATCTGATGATGAAGCCTGAAGTTAGGCACCGGAACTCTGTAATAAATTAATGTAATCTAACTGTGTTTGGGATTATTAGAATTGTCATGAGATGCACTCTGGCTATAAGGTATTTAAGTTTGGCCGAGGGGTACTTTTTAGTGGTGGTACCATAACTAAAAAGTGTAAAATAAAAAACTTTTTACAAAAAAAATACAACCGACTTCAAAGTAAAAAAACACTGAAAAGTGCAAAATAACTTTAATTTAGGAAGTCGGTGTTTCTATAATAGTTTTGTCTCTTCGTTATTTAACACCGACTTCCGAAATTAAAGTTATTTTGCACTTTTCAGTGTTTTTTTACTTTGAAGTCGGTTGTATTTTTTTTGTAAAAAGTTTTTTATTATTTCCCCGCGATTTTTCAGTGAAGTGTGAAGTGTGTGAAGAACAAAATGAAGTAAGTACGATTTCTGTGGTAATTAGTTACTGCCGGTATCGATATATTCATATTTAATTGTTAATTCTCTACTTCAGTGCCGAGCGTAGGTACTTCCCATCCATCTGCGGCCCAAGTGGAGACGCTAATAGATTTTTTAGAGAGGAAGCCTAGCCTAGTTCTGTTTGTTTTGCGTTAATTTCATTTACTTTATTAAAAACACTATAATTCACTCAAGAAATAGTAACTTTTCATTTGACAGATAAATTCGTGTGCGAGATGCGAGATGATTTCAATATGACAAGCGAATTGTATTTCAGAATACCAAATCCTATAGACAAACGTCAAAATACTCAACCGTTTTAGTTCCTCTCACTTTGATCATCACTCGGTGACGCCAGTGTCGAATTCACTCCATTTCAGAATACGAAACTTTAATTTCACATGATTTCACTGCGGATTCAGAAGTGATTTCGCAAATAAACTTTTCAAAATAGCAATGCAGCTCATTCAACTTTTGAACTGCCTCTGACTATTTTTTTGTACACAGATAGCGTGTGCTCAATCCCTAAAAATTGCTCTTTGGGAAAAATTTGCAAGATATAATAATAATAATATTCCACAACTTTCACACAACACCGTCTAGTCCCAAGCTAAGCAGAGCTTGTGGTATGAGTACTAGACAACTGATAAACATACTTATATATTTCTAAATACATACATATTATAAATAAATTACACCCAGACACAGAACAAATAATCGTGCTCCTCACACAAACATTTGTCCTGGGTGGGAATAGAACCCACGACCTCCGGCATAGCAGTCAGGGCCACTAACCACTAGACCAACAGGTCAGTCTCAGTATCAGTTTAATCATATGGGATTAATGCATTCATAGACCTCATGTAGAGACCCTTAAAGACATAAGAAGCTTTAATAAAATCATGGGTGGAATCACTTTCAAGTTTGCGGGTGATTTTACATTGCCAGTTATAGTAAGGGGAACTAGAGCTAACCTTTTTGAGTTTTGCGTTGAGAGCACATTTGAGTAAAAGTACAAATTTTCCTTCAAAGTTATGTACTTTTAAGCGATGGGGAAATACCTTATCGTGAAAATGAAAACAATATCGAAATTGATCGTGATTTAGGTGAAAAAGTTACCAGTATTGAAGATCTAATGTCCAAAGTCTATCCAGATGTAGTCCACATAAAAAATAAAGACTATAGTGGATGTGTCAAAGGGCAATATTCGCGGCTAGAAATAGTAGTGAGGGGATAAGCATCAACTACATTTCCATTGATAATGTAATGGATCAAGAAGATGCGGTACATTACCTTCAAGAATTCTTGAATTCACTAACTCCAAGTGGCCTTCCCCCACATTCGCTCAAATTGAAATGGTTACACGAATTATTTTTCTCCAAAGACTAGGGGAACCAGACACGGAGTTTAATTTCTTCGAAATAACGTGATCAGTGCCACAATTTTGACTGGTCTTGTGGGGCAAATGGTAATAGTGTGATGTACTCATCTTAAACCGCTTCCTAATGTACTTGCACCTTACAATTATTTCCAATTTTTACGCGAACGATGTCGCGGACAAGAGCTAGTATAAAATAAACAAGATAGATAACAGAAAATTTAACACCAGTCATGCCCAAGAGTATCGTATGGTTACCCAGTTACTGGAAAAACGCGTTTGCTCCATATATTTACTGGTATTCAGTTGCTTTTGGTTAGACTAGAAGCTTACCCTAGCCCTAACGTAGATGGAAAAATACCAGACAGAATGAAAGAATAAAGATATAAGTACAAAAATCCTGCAATTAAAAATACCTTTTCCATTGCAAAGTTAATGCAAGCTCCAAACTTTAATTAACATTGTATGAGCCGAACCCAATCAAGCAAAAAGCTATAGAAACGTGTATCTCTCAACACTTTGTTTTCGTACGTCGCCACCGAGCCGAGCGGTTGCGAACAGTTGTGGATTATCGAACTGTGTAATCGGAAACAAAGCTTCTCGCGGCTTGGCTCGAAAAGAAAACAAACGACAGACGATAAACGATACTAAGGGAACTCGATTTTAATGGCCTTTTTGTCATGTTATTATCTTTTATGCGAGGCGAAAATGGATACGGATTTCTTTCAGAGAATTCTATGTCTTTTTTTTAACTTTGCCCCAAATTTGGAGTTACTCCTGTATCGTGGGTGCTTTTACACTCATGTAAACTCACGTACACAAGACACCCAGATTCTGATTTGATAATGAGATGTTGTGGGTGCAGAATTTATTATTTCTTTTTGAGGAATTCTGACTTAGAAAAACGAAACTCGTAGCCATGTGCATCCTTTCCATCCTTACCAACGGATGGCAAACGTGTTCACTAACGAAACGTCAAAAATTCGCACTCGGGGTCTGCCAGCGAGCAACGGAACGAAGTATTATATTACTAAGCATAAGAAAAAGTATACTCCGTTTTAAAACACAAATCACAGACATAGGGAACTCAACCGCCTAACTAAAATGGAACTGGGCAGGTTGCAAAACTGGATCGCCCCCTCAAGAAGTCTGCGATCCAGTCACACAGACCAATGGGCAGACCGAAGGAAGGAAGCTTAGCAATAAGGCTATCATGCCAGACCCTGTCAAAGGCCTTCGAGATATCAAGGGAGACTGAGAGTGTTTCCCCATGCTTTTCAATGGCCTCGCTCCAGATGTGAATGACATACGCTAGAAGATCCCCAGTTGACCGATTTCGGCGAAAGCCATATTGACGATCACTGAGGATGTCATTAGGTACATTCTAGGTATGCCAGGAGCTTATTATTGATCACTCGTTCCATACTCTTGCAGAGAATGGATGTTACCGAGATAGGTCGGTAATTAGCAGGGTCAGTCCGACTACCCTTCTTGGGCACGGGTTGCACGTTAGCTCGCTTCCAAGCTATCGGTACTTTACCAACCTCAAACGAAAGACAAAATAGGCAAATCAGGATCGGAGACAGTTCGACCTAAACTGAACTGTTAAAGGGATGGAGCTACGAGTATGTAGGGTGTAGAGCTTCATCCCTCTTTCTTGGTTGATCCCCAGGTATTTTGCAACAGCGTAATTTATTCGAATAAATAAAAATATTTTTACGATTGCAGTGCCTACGAATTTGTTGCAAATAAATTGAGCTTATAAGCAACTAGTTTGGTTTATTGACCAGTAAATCACCAAGTCAAGAGTCTTTGGCGGCAGGGAATGGCCACATTAGTTCATTTTTTATGTTTAATGGCGCGGTCGTCAATAAAGGCATGCCATCCCATTTCTTTTTATTTGAGGTGTTTTTTTTTTAGTGTGGAAAATCATCAAATGACCTCTTGCGCTCTAGAGCGGAGTGAGAGGGAGTCACAGACAGACTTTTACTGTCTAAAACCTCACCTATCTTCCTTCTTTACCTAGCATTCTAGGACCCCGGGTATCCCATTCGGAAATCAACCCATGGCCCCAGTAGGGTTTGGCCCTGCTGGGCCCCTATGGTTTTGCTGCCATCTCTTTGAGGCGCGCGTGTGACAATCATCAAATAACTCTTTCAGAGCTGGGTGGAGAGGAAAGGAGTGTCAGACTTTTACTAACTGAAACCCACCTGTGTTCCCTCAGTTGCCCTTTGCGTTCCAGGGTCATGGCAACTTTTTCGAACAATTCCGCAGATCTAACAGGTACAAGTGGGCCCTGTGCATTTTGCTGATAGCTCTTTGAGGTACACGTGAAACATAACGCGCGTTCGATACGGGCTTGGTACTTACCGGACGGAGAGCTATTCATTGTGTGCCGTCCGTACGTTCGCCATAACTGCGCTAGAGTTTCGTTATTGTAGAACCTCATTTAAGCTTTCGACTGCTTTCACAATTTACACAATATTAAAATTGTAAGGGGTTGAACCATTTAGTTCAATGAAATGTAGAGGCGTTTTCTAAAGTGAGCCAATGGTGCTCACTATGACTCGACAGTCGAAAGGTATTATTATTATCACCGACATCTTCGAAACGTTTTTACCTATACGGTTATAACACGGTTATATGGTTAGTCCACGAGTTTATTCTGCTAATAACAAAAACTAGATCGTTGAACTAAATTCCAGAAATAATATTTAAAGTGCGTTTTTTAATCCCAGATAATGATTTGACAAGTCCAAATGTCAAACTCCAGAAATATGTTGCCTGCTTTTTGATACAAGTGATGTCTCCAAATTCGATTTTTTTATACCGGTTCTTTTAATAATACAACCTCTAAGGAAAGTAGGCCCAAAATACGATAGTGTTTGTTAATAGCAAAGTCTAATATGAATTGAAGATTGAAATAATTAGAAATATTCAAAAATATTACCAGATTTTTTTACAATCGGACTTTTACTTATACTGAGAACTCACAAAACCGTTTTTATCCGCATCCGCTGCGGTTGCGGGCCCGCAGCTTCTGTAGAATGCTAGAGATATATGTATCCCGCTCCCCGCTGCACCGGCGGGCAACTAGTAGAATGGTGTGGGCCACGGTCACCCGCAGACTCGGCAGGTTGCGCCCGCATTCTCTGCGGTCGGTTAACACCCGTAGTGGCCTTCAGGGGGTAGAAAAATCCGATGCGAAATCCAAAAATCGATTGATGCACCCAGAACTTTATAGGCCTTCTTTTTTAATTTTTCTGTGAAGTAAGTATAACGCAACAGCTCTGTGTTCTGTTCTGTTGTTCTGTGTTTCTGGTGTATGTCCACGGTGGTCTGGAGCTCAATTGGTAATGAACCGCCCGTCTTGCGATTGTCATCTGCCAAGTTTTCAAGCGATAACCCCAACTGCGACGGCTGTATAACCACACAAAACTCTGGTCTCGTGAGTTTAGAAATAAACTAGCTCCACCGTGGCGGGCGCGGTTGAAAACCGGTTGAAAATCATGAATTCTTAGCTACTTTCTTTTACCAGGGAGCTCCAGTCACAACACAATTTTATATCCGGTTTACAAGAGCGGAACGAGACAGTCTCAGTTTATGCTTTAGAATTAAAAAAGTTATCATCATTGGTCGTCAATATTTTTTCAAGATGGGAATTCATCCAATGACTTCTCCCGGTATGGGCGGGGCAGGAGGGCGTGTCAGACTTTTACTGCCTAAAACCAGATCGGCTCTACTGAGCTCCTCCGGTTTGCTGACATCTCTTTGAAGAGCGAGTGGATCACTAAGCGCTGTCGACGAATGGGCCTCAGTCCCGGCAATTACCGGACTGCTGGACGGCAAGCTACCCATTGCTCGACGTTGGTATTGACATTGTGGTAGTCGGGATTGGGGTCTCGGCGACTGGAGCGAAAAGATGTTCGTTCCCTCACTCGTGCAGCCTCCTCCTTCGCTAGCATTACTGTTTCGCAGAAGGAGGCGACCCCCTTCCATTCCTCCTCGCTCTGGACCTTGGCCTGTACTAGAACCTGACCATGTCCGGTGAGGACTTGCTTCATGCAGAAGATGAGGACACCGTGACGCCTCTCCAGCCACTCCTCAAAGAGGGGACTGACCGTCATGATTATGGCGTGCCCATTGGTCGTCAAGCTGTGAATTCACATGACTGCATTACAAGAAACGGACACTTGATTCGTTTATCGCTACAATTTTATAAGAGATCCATGCGAAAATAGTACAAAAAGAGGACTTATGATTGTTTAATTTTAACTATTATTAGTTTTCAAACCCAAGTCCTATCATTACCTATTATTAAAGTTGTAATAAAATGTCAGCAAAAATATCACTGAGTAATTCTATATTTTTGTCTGGGTTTGGTGATAACAAATCGAGACGAAAAAATAAAATGACGCAGCTTTTGCTAATCTTTAATTCTTAGGCTTAAATTATATTTTAGTTTATGAGTTAGACATTTGCATCTTTCAAATTACCTTCAGAAAACACAAAAACTTACCATAATTAGTTGCATTTTAAAATGAAACTATTTTATGAATATTTTCGGTTTTTTTGTTCAATATCGGTTGCGGTACCTCACTATTTATGAAATGGAAGAAACATGCAACATTCGAATTGTCAAATCATTATCTCTAATTAAAAAACAGACTTTAGTTGACGACTGACGTTAAAACAAGTCGCATTAGGCCTCAAAAGATTACATAGAGCACGTACGCAGGGGCACTCCTGTCATCTAATATTACTAAACCGAGGACTTACTTATGAGGACTTTTGCGTTATTTGGAGGACTTAGTTTTACTACCAGATGAAATAATAAAAAAACAGCCTGTTTATTCTTTAATTACAATTTAGCATTTACTTTACCTCTTATATATATATTTTTTTATTAAGGACCCTCTCTTAGCCAACTTTCTCGGTCCTTTGCCACTGTCAGCCATATCTGCCTGCCACTTTAATTACCTCATCGGCCCATCTTTCTTGAGATCTTCCCTGTCTGCGTTTGCACTTTGCTATTTGTTTGGACAATTTATTATTTATTTTACTATTGATGTACACACAAAAAGAACAGAAAAAGATAATATAATAAAATAGACAATAGTACAAAGGTACTGCTTATTTTCAAAGAAATTTCTTCCAGCAGACCTGAATTTATCGTCATGAGATCTGGCTACATGAACTGCCCATTTTATTTTTTGCGATTTGAAAAAATCTTTGAGATTCCATTCGGGAATTGAATTATTTTCATAGGTTAGTTTGTACAGAACCCTCAGTGCGCGAGTCCGACTCGCACTTGCCCAGTTTTTTTTTTAATTCACCCCTCAGGGGTTGAAACTGGGGTCCAAAGTACAGAAAAACCCACTTTCATACGAGCAAAGTCGCTGGTAGAAGCTAATCAGATATGATACATCATTGCGTAAAATTTGCTACCTAATAAAAGTGCTTTACAAGTACCTTCACTAATGTAGCTTACGTACACGGTCACGTGACGCGAGCGCATTGTATGCATGTGTTTATTTTTAGAACAATGCCGTTTACGTCCGCTGCACGAAGCTCCCACGCAAAATACCTGGAAAACTCTGCTACGTAAGCGATTTTTTTTAAGTGAGTTAGTTATTTCTGAACGTAGGTGTTATTGCAAGTAATTGATTGGTACCAAACCCTTACCGACATAGCCTAAATTATTGCCAAAGTTAAGGGGCAGTAGGCAGCGTATATTGCTCGCAGAAAAGATGGTCGATGGGGCCGAAACGTACTACGTACCAGAAGACGCATCGTTGGTTGGTCTCCCACAATTATCATACAATAACTTGTTCCATTCTGGGTGATGTAAGAGGGCGTGTTAGAATTTGACTGACTAAAATCCACCTATTTTCCTTAAGGCGTATAGTCCCTTGAATATCTGGCCAGAGTTAAATGCACACATACTCGTACTGGCGGCTGAGTATCTGTGCATTTAATTCTAGCCAGCTGCGCCCGGATACCAGTCCTGCTGACCTTTAAATCCATTTTCTTTGCGAAATATTGATTGATTCTTAATAAACTAGTGCGCCTCACCATCAATGATTGCATCACTGATTACCATCAGGTGAGATCGCAGTCAAGCACTGGTTTATATCAATAAAAAAAAAGATTAACATAAGTCATAAGTCATTTAATTTCATAACAAACATGTTTCAGAACATTGTGTTGAAAATAAAATATAAAAAAATAACAATTGCAGTGATGGTCAAAGAAGAAAAAACATACAAAATCCTAATAAACAACAATATTATGAATAGTTATTATATAATAAAAATATATATGTACATTCATATGCTATGTACATTCTGAAGAACACTTAACCAGATTTTTTTTGTGTGAACATATTTCTAAAGATCAAAGCCGTTTAAAAGGAGTAGAGAAAACAAGCGATAAAATATCATGTATTTAATTTTTTTTTGGCATAAGTTTTAGTCATACGAAAAAATCATATGTTGATAATGTTATATATGAATCTATAGTACATATATATTTTTTTCAAACCTATTGAACAAGCTGTTACCGAGGAGTAGGCTCCAGAAAAACACTGTTTTATGGCACTGCTCGGGAGCGAGGGCCTTAAGTTGTAAGTTGCCCTTTGCGTTACAGGGCCATGGTACCTTTTTTGAACATTTAGTTTTACGTAATAATATTATTTCTTACCTTTTAAGAAAACTCGCATTTGATGCGTCGAGATCTCAATCTCCACTCGACTCATCGAGTGGAGGAAGTCATTTAGAAAATTTGAAATGCATTATAATGTTTATTTTTTTTGCTTAAAAAATAAACATTATAATGGTGGTGCGGTAAGTAATAACATAAAAAAAAATATAGTAACATCTGTAGCCAAACAAGGCAAAGCCTGTATTTTGGCTATCAGAGTAATTCCCTCGAATAGTAGTTACCTATATTAAAAACCGTAGACATATTCAATATTTAAAAAAAAAAAACAAAAAAAAAAAAATATTTTTTTTTGTTATAAAACATGCCATCGTAATATACTCGTATAAAATCGGAATCAATTCTCTCAATGTTTCCATTTTATTGTTTTAATTTTCCGAAAACCCTTTTCACTCTACCGTACCCTTTTCGGTCCGTGGTTGCCGATAGGCTAATTATACAAGTAATTATTTTAAAAGTTTGCAAGTTAAGTGCTTGGGCTCAGAAAGCCGATGGATTTAACTAGAACAATCAACTGATTGATTCCCTTTTAACGTAATTATTCTATTCGTGTATAGTTTGTATTGTACAAATATGTTTTTTTTCTTTTTTCAATATATTAAAGTCGGGGTTTTTATCCACATGGATACGTCAACCACATCGTACCCTCCTAATTCTCCATGGGCGATGCGAAAGAGAACCCCGGGGCCCTGGAACTAAGGTAAAGAAGGAACAGAAGAGGGTTTTAGTCAGTAAAAGTCTGACACGCCCTCCCGCCCCACCCAAGGGCGGGAAATGTCATTAGATGATTTCCCACCTAAAAAAAACCTCTCTTTGTTCTAGTTGCATTAACTAAATAATTACTTTGAGTGAGAGAGAATCATTAATTGGTTATCCTTGCTAAAATACTTAGTCTCTTTGCTAACAGTGATTTAGGACTTGCCAAAATTGTTTGTACTAACCCAACATCTAGAAAATTCAGTCTCTTCGATTAATGCTTCTCTCTCATCTTTATTTCTTACACAATCCATCAGCAAGTGGAGTATATCTTCAACTTTGTTGCATATTACACAAATGGGTGACGTAAATTTTCCCATAAGATAACCAAATTTTGCCGATGGAAATTGTCCAGAGTGAGATCTTAAAGCTAAGTTACTCGTAATATAATTTCTATTTAATTTATTCAATCAATCAATTTAATTTATTATCATCCATCAAACCATTACAAATATGTTTTGCGCTGCTATGGACATCATAGGCAATAGGCATCACATTCATACATGGATTATTAATTATTTAGTCGTTGACTCGCCAAACGTTGTTGTAACATATAAATTGTCAAAGAAAAAAAATGAGGGGTGGGGGCAAGAGGGTAAAAATAGCTTACGACTTGTTCTCAGTCTCTAGTCTTAACAAATAAACACAAAAAAAATTATAAATATCGGTCAAACCGTTTCAGAGAAGTTCCATAAAAAATACTGTGACTCGAGATTTTTATATAATAGAAGATATTTATATTTATGTCGTGGCCAGTTCTTAACATTGATCACTTCATGATATGGCCAACTAAAACTGGCCAGATCGTTGAAACCTTAACATTTGATGATATGCCAGTCCTCGTTTGGCCATAACATTGATGTAGGATTTCTATTAAAGAAAGTAGGCCTAACGAGGATTTACATATCATCAAACTTTAACGTTTAAAACGATCTGGCCAGTTTCACTTGGCAATTTCATGAAGTGATCAATTTCTATGATCTGGCCACAACATTTGTACCACACTAATATTATAAAGGTGTCAGTCTGTATGTATGTAAGTGTAATGTGTGTGTGTATGTTTGTTACTATTTCACGCTCATACGGCCAAAAGAATTTAATAACATTTGGCACGCAAGAAGACCATGTCCTAGAATAGCACTTAGTATACTTTTTATCTCGGGGAAATATTCCCTTGGGGTAAATTTTAACCTTTAGGCGGGTGAAGTACTTTGTACAACTGTCTGTATCTTCATATATTATATTTTTGTGTACAATAAAGAATTAAAGAATTAGAGTTAAGTCACTAGCAAAAGCTACCAATGCAAAAGATCCCTCAAGGAACACAGATGGGTTTTAGTCAGTAATGGTCTGTCAGGCTCTCGCTCCACCCTGAGCGAGACCAGTTATTTGATGATTTTCTAACTCGGAAAAAAAGAAAGCACTGGATGTCTTGCATGAAGTGCGAGTCGCACACGAAGGGTTCCGTACTACAGTATTAAAATCAAACAAAAAAAAAACGCCGTTAATATAACGTTTCTTATATGGGAATCCCCTTTATTTTTAAACTTCACACCGACCGACGGACAGCGGAGATAGTCTTCGGGTTCTGAACCCTAAAAACTAGATCAATGTGACGTAACAACAGATAGTTACCTCAAAACAAAATTAACTTAAAGTTAGCCTTAGGGTAAGTCGTTATTCAGCAGCCGTCGCACTGCGGTGTTGTTTTGGGGCTTGGGTCATTCTACTTTTTGATAGCAAAAACCTACTGAAACCCTATACTAAGATTCCGCTGTCCGTCCGTCTGTCCGTCTGTCACCAGGCTGTATGTCATGAACCATGATAGTTAGACATTTGGAATTATATTATTTGATGTATTTCTGTTGCCGCTATAACAACAAATACTAAAAAACAGAGTAAAATAAATATTTAAGGGGGCTCCAATACGTGATTTTTTGCCGCTTTTTTTGCTAAGAACGGTATGGAACCCTGCGTGCGCGAGTCCGACTCGGACTTGGCCAGTTTTTTTTACTTTAAAAAAACCTATAGTGTTTAATGTATAAGGCATTAAGTTATTCCTAGGATAAACCTATTATCGCATAAGTTTTCAGTTAGTCAATTAATTTTAAAAGTATATTAAAAGGTATTCTTACCTTCTTCGTTAAAGCAGTCGTTTTTCACTTCTTGTAAATTGTCCCTTTGACAACAGAATGGCTCGCATACAAAAATCCTCTTTCCTTTTACTAGCCTTTATGTACTAACGTTTTTCATTAGACTAGTCTAAAAATGTTCGGGTTTTTGGGATGTGTACGTAGGTACAAAGGTAGTATCCGCAGAGAAACATAAAAAGAGGGACAAGCATAAAGTCTGCTTTAGGTACAGTATCGAACTGTGAGTACAGTTAGCAGCAAAATTTAAGTGGGTGATCGATGTACGAGCCTATACCGTGGTTTTAAAGAACGTCGGTTTTTCTCGCGACTCGTCGGTGCTGCCCCCCTAGTCAAGGTACAACCGTTTCGTTTCGATTCTCTTTGCGTCGATCGCCTCGAGTAGGCCACGCCTCCGATTCCTTTATTCTGACGTCATCTCAACGCTCAGTCACGTGGTCAGAACAAAGGAATAAGAGGCGTGGCCGACTCGAGGCGATCAACGAAAAGAGAATCGAAACGAAACGGTTGTAACTTGGCTAGGGGGGCTGATCGACTAGCGAGTAAAACAGTCGTATCGTAGTCGAATTGGGGTTAACATATATCGTTCGGGCTCTGAAGCTTTCTGTTAACTTGGTATTATAGTATACCACGAAATTAAGAAAAAAAAAAACCAAAAACGCTTTAGAGTTTAGGTTAAAAGTTGGATTGAAAAAAGTCAAATGTTATTTCATACACATTTAATTCAAGAATTATTTCACACTTTCCACTCGATTACAGAAATCCGTGATCGACGCGCAGTTTTGAATGACGAACTGAGTAAAAAATGAATCAAACATGAGTCGAGTCGCGAGCCAGGCTCGTCAACTCACAAAACTGCAGTATTGCAATGATACACCGGCGAGCTTTACCGACGAGCAATAAGACCGCGGTTTTACTCGCTCATCGAACAGAGCCTTTACATTGAGAAAAAAAAACTGCGATTCAGCGCATTTACGCTCGCATAACTTTACAAAATGTTCAGTTGTTTCATTTTTAAGAGTACTTTTTATATAAATCGTGTCTGCGATTGATATTTAGTGCCAGGAATTTTTTAGTGGTGACTAAATAAATGAGGCATAAAAAATGTGTCTCTTTAGCATAACCGAATATAATAAGCATCTCGCAAGTTTTAGTTTATTAAATAAAAGTAACTCTTAACTTTTTCAATAAAAATCTCCATTTAATTGAAAAAAAAAATACAATCCACAATTTTACTTCCCTAAAACAAAGTTAATTAAATATTAATGATAACTTTTTCATTTGCAAAAGAATTATCACGCAATCGGGTCGTGGTCGCGAACGCTTTGAAATTCAAATTCAAAAGATCTCGCATTCTGTTTTTAAAATGGTGTCGACAACGGCAACGATGCAGATGCTGCAAAGAATCTTGTGAAATTGGCTCAGAACCGTTTTATTAAGTTAAACAAAAACCAGCTAAGTGCGAGTCGGACTCACGTACGAAGGGTTACGTATAATCTATACAACATAGGACACTATATTATAACTATTACTAATATTAAGCAAAAAACTGCACAAAAATCACGTTTGTTGTATAGAGCCCCCTTAAATATTTATTTTATGTTGTTTTTTTAGTATTTGTAGTTTTGGGGCAACAGAAATACTTACATCATCTGTGAAAATTTCAACTGTCTAAATATCACGGTTCATGAGATGCAGCCTGGTGACAGACGGACAGACGGACGGACAGCGGAGTCTATTAGTAATAGGGTCCCGTTTTGCCCTTAGCGTGCGGAACCCTAAAAACGGTCATAGGGATATCTTTTTTGTATTGAAGGTTTTTAAGTTGCCTTTGGTTGCCAGGCTGATTTGGTATTTTTTTTTCTAAGTTGGAAATCATCTAATGTCATCTCTCAGGGGTGTCAGACTTTTACTGACTAAAACCCACTCCTGTTCCTTCTTTGCCTTCGTTCCAGAGCCCTGGAGTTCTCTTACGCACAACCCATGGCCCCAGTAGACTTCGACCCTGTTGGGCCCCTACGGTTTGCTGACATCTCCTTGAGACGCGCGTGAAACACTATGCGCTGTCGACGACTTGGGCTCGGTTACCGGACGGTCGGACGGCGAGCTACCCATTGCTTGCCGTCCGCAAGCCCGCGCCTACGGTGGCCGGAAATCGGGATTGGGATCCTGGCGACCGCACGCGCGTTGGTCGACTTGGGCTCGGTCCGGACGGTTACCGGACGGTCGGAAGGCGAGCTACCCATTGCTTGCCGTCCACAAGCCCGCGCCTACGGTGGAAGGAAATCGGGATCGGGATCCCGGTGGCTGGGGCGTGAGGGCCGTTATCTCGCGCGTGCGGCCGCCTCCTTTGCTAGCATTACTGCTTCGCAGAAGGAGGTGACGGCCTGCCACTCCTACCCGCTCCGGACCATGGCCTGTACCAATGCTGTACCGATCGCCCCCACGAGGACACGGCGGGGCACACCTCTACCGTATACTCCATCGTGTCCTCCGGTCGGTCCACACTATGGTGACACCCAGGCTTTTCTTCCACACGAATACGGTGCAGGAACCTCCCGAACTGACCATATCCGGTGAGGACCTGCGTCATGCGAAAGGTAAGGACGCCGTGTAGGCTGATTTGGTATGGTACTTATATGAAATCGATTCCTATTTGTAGAAAGTGATTGGTAAGTATCCACCGTCTCATCAATTACTGATAAATAAATACCGTAACTCTTTTATAATAAAACTGGCGTGTGCTACAAGGGTAGAAAGAGCAAGGCGCAAGAGCAGCAAGGAAAGAGCAGGGTGAAATGAGCATTTTTTAATGATCTGCAACCATCTACGTATTACTTCGCCTTTCTAATCAAACTGGTTAGTGGCAAATCGGTTTGACGGTTCCAAAACCTAAAATGGACTTAGGTGGACATAGGTAGAAACATTTTTTGCGGTTTATATACATATATTATGAGACAAACATACACGTACAAAAATATTTTTTATAATTTTAATTATTTTTTCACGACATTCATACAGCGCCACGTAGTCCCAAACTAAGCAGAGCTTGTAGTACCTATGAGTACTGGACAACTGATAAACATTATACATATATTTTTTTGTCTTGGGTAGCAATCGAACCTACGATCTCCGGCGTCAGGGATACTGACCACTAGACCAATAGGCTTGTCAAATTTATGCCAAAATTATGTCTAGACAGAGCCAAGATTTTTGTTTTAGTTGTGTAATGTTCCTTAGGTACAAAATTAGATTTTGAAGCCTTATAGAAGAAACCGATATGCTACATAAAGTGATGATAGCATAATCACTATTCTCAATAAATTATAAAGTTAACGTTATCCTAGTCAACATCTCAATTACAGGAAGAATCACAGAGCAGCTACTAAGACAGCAGCTCGAATATGCAAGGCACACAATTATACAATCACATGCTATGTCGGTATTGTGCGTCGACAGCTGGAATTAGCTGCAAGATCCTATCTAGAGTAATTAGAGCTCGGTTTCGGCAAACGGAATTAATTGGCTATTAAATATCAATCTAAGAACGGATACGTTTATGGGTGCAGCAAAAAAATCTATATATATAAAAGCAAAATACCACTCACTGATTAATCACGAAATCTCAGAAACTATAACACCTACAAAACTTAAAATTTGGCAGGTAAGTTTCTTATACATATATAGACATACGCTAAGAACGGATTTTCCGAAATTTACCCCCTAAGGGGATAAAACGGGGGTCCAAAGTTTGTATGGAGAAACCGACTTTCACTCGGGCGAAGCCGCTGGCAGAAGCTAGTACTTAATAAAATTTTAATTTTTAATTACTTTTTTTTTTAATTATTTATCTACATTACAAACATTACAAAGATTTAACCAAGATTTATGTAACTTATAATATATGATTCAAAAGAGTGTCCATGGAGTTTCTTACACGTTCTTCTCCATATAGATCTACGCTTTAGAACGTGCAATTTAGCTTAACTTTTTTCTTTAAATGACCGACATTTTGACAACTCAAAAGACCCTGTAAATTAATGGTCTATTTGAAATAAACGTTTTTTTTTATAACTGGTATAAACTAGTGCTTGAATGCGATCCCACTTGATGGTGAACAGTGATGCAATCGTTGATGGTGATGCGCACTAGTTTATTATTTTTGATTTCTGAATATGCAGGGAGATTGATAATATTGCTGTTTAAGTTGGCTTTTATTTAAAAACTCAGCTTATTACTACCTGTGCTCCTTCTGTGGCTTTTTGCGGTCCAGGGTCGAGGTAGTAACTTCATCTATAGTTCTACCTCAAGGTTCGGCATCGTTAAGATCTTGTAGCATTTGCTCTAGTTCTGTGGCTTTAGGAGAGAAAAGGACAAAATTATCACGAAACGTAAATTCGCTTCGCTGATGACAATGCCTTTGACTGCTAATGTCTGAAAGACTTCTTCCAGGTCACTGGTGAACAACTTTGGGGACAACGGGTCGCCCTGTTTGACTCCCTTATGAATTTCAAACATAGGATCTAATCTTTCTAACCTGATGGCAGCTATGCAATGGGTGTACCTATAGTATATATTTTGCTTTTTATTTTTTTTTGTATATAGTAGCTGTATATAGGTGGGTTCTATTCGTTGTTTTGTAAGGGAATTGAATATTGCAGAGTGTATAATGCTGTCAAAAGTGTATTGGTTGTATTTTTAAAGACGTTGTGTTCCTTAAATTAGGAATATAGTTCGTAATCAACTAATAAACTGTGCCTACTCACATAATTATCGTTCTGTCACATGATTAGTTGCACAAGAGTTGCATCATTATTGTACCCTAATTTGGTTGTCTAGAATAATATAATATGTTTAGAGTAGTCGCTCTCCGAGCACGGTCTGTAATAACTGTGTACCATTCCAATGTTCAATATAATATATTCATAATATCGTAAAGCATCCAACCAGAGTTTCAATCAGTTCTTCGTTTCATATCCGAGTGACTCTACTACACAACACACCAGACCCAGCACACACAGCCAGTACTGACCAAATTGGTAATCCCGACGTGATTCCTGCATCATGACCAGTGAAAACAAAACACCTGCTCCTAGCGCCGCATCCGAGCTAGCAACCGTCACAGTTTCCTCAAGAATTCCTGAATTTTGGTGTGACCAAGCCCGGCTATGGTTCGTACAATTTGAGGCAATACTAAAACCACAGAAATTAAGCAACGAAGCCAGATTTATCCTTGTTGTCACAAAATTGGGCAAAAAGATGATACAACAAGTCAGTGACATTTTATTACAGCAACCACGGTCAAAGAAATAGGAAACCTTGATAGAAAGACTGTTAGCAGTGTATGAAGAATTCGAGGATCATCAACTGCGAAAACTTCTGAGCGAAATTGACCTTGGTGACCAAAAGCCTTCGCAACTTTTAAGGCGCATGCGAGATTTGGCAAAAGGCAAAATACCCGACGAAATGCTTAACATTATGTGGCAAGGGCGTTTACCATCGCCAGTGCGTGCCGTACTTGCTGTCACAGAAGTCAAGAACCTTGAGAATTTGGAAACAATTGCATACAAAATTTTGGAAGCTACCCGATCTCCACAAGTAGCTGAAGTCACCAGTAGACCGTCGACATCACAAGACTTTTCTACATTACAAGTGAAAATTGCCCAATTAACTTTGCAAGTGATGGCACTTCAGACCGCAACAAGATCCAGAAAAAGGAGCCGAAGTCATAGCAATTACAACCGTTCTTGCTCTAAGTCCCGTAGCCGTAATATGATTGATACAGCGCAGGTTAAACGACGCTGACGGATTATTTTATTATCACGCTCGTTTTCGTCAAAGAGCTTACTGCTTACGTACAGAGCCGGGAACATGGAAAAAACAAAACACTCAGAACAAGGAAAACTAAATTCGGTGCAGTCAACGGTGGATATCTGCACCATCTCACCATCCCACCGCCTTTGCGTGACCGACTATATAGGCCACTGTTTACAGTGGCCTACGTTTCTTGGTGGATACGGGAGCCAATGTATCCGTTTTACCTGCCATGAAAAAATCATACAGCAATAGTAATTGTGATAGTTATAAACACATGCCGCGAATAGAAGCGCAATACGAACTGATGGAACCAAGAAATTAGTTCTAAACCTAAAATTATGACGACTTCATTCTTGGACATTTATAAAAGCCGATGTGAGACAAGCAATCCTTGGTGCCGACTTTTTAAAGCATCACAAACTTTTAGTGCACATGAACGGTCCTAGGCTTATTGATACTGTGACGAACCTAAACGTTATTGGTTCTATAGTGAATAACAGTCAAGATACAATCAAAACCACAGATGTTACGAATCCGTACTATCACTTGTTATCAGCATATCCGGATATAACCTTTGTGCTACAAGGACACTCCTAAAAATAACGTCATGCACCACATCAAGACTACCGGTCCACCTGTATTTGCTCGCGCCAGACCACTTCCTCCAAACAAATTTCTGAAGGTCAAGAAAGAATTCCAAAGAATGACCTTTGGCCTAAGAAACGCAGACCAGACATTCCAGCGTTTCATGAACCACGTGGTATTTCAAGGACTAGACTCCCTTTCTAACTTTGTCGACGACACTATTATGTTTTCAAATCGGAAGCTAACATCGAATAAATCTGAAAACTGTATTCAAACGTCTCAACCAGTACAGCGTAATAATATACTTAGCTAAATGTGACCTTGGCAAATCAGAGATCGACTTTTTGAGTTACCACGTGTCAAAGGAAGGCCAACGACCCTTGAGCGGACGAATCAAAGTTATTTCAGAATACAAGAAACCAGAAACGATAGTGGAACTACGTAGCTTTATGGGGATGATAAATTTCTATAGAAGTCATTTACTACATACATGCATCGACATATAGCGCAGACAATAGCAAGCGCAACGATAAAAAGAAAATGAACAAGGGATCAGAAGAGGCATTTGAGAAGGGAACTACATAAATACGAAAAACTTTATTCGACAGTCACAAATACGAATTTCAAAATACCGGTTTTCATCATTCCGAATGGTTCAAAATTCCGAATATAACAACTCCGACTTATCATTACTCCTATTTTTATAATTCCTAAATTTCAATATTCCTAACGTTTATAATTACTATTCTCAAAATACCGAGTTTTGAAATTCCGAAATAAAAACGCCTTGTAAAACTGTATAGCAAGACAAATAATTGCTCGTCAGAGACAAGTATAATATTATGTTTAATGTGAAGGAGTAGAATTAAAAAACTAATGACAGATGCGTTTTCCTACTCATAATTGCATAGATTATTTACAGTTATTATCCTTATGTATACATATCCTATAAAGTAATTAATTAGGTATCATACTGCTTGTTTTACCGTATACTGTGCAACTACGTATACATTATTAGATCATATTATAATATCCAAGTTGTGTGTTTTGACAATGAGTGAAAACAAAGATAATAATACACAGTGCCATACATTCGTCAATAATAAAGGAGGATTAAAATTGTTTTTGGATGGATTTACATATGAAAAAAACAAAGTGTGCAGGGAGAATTATTATTGGAGGTGTGAATACAACAAAGATAAACTATATGGATGTAATGCAACATTGAAAACTAAATTAGATGAAGATAACAATGACCAACACTTATTATTATCAACAATACCGATACATAATCACGAACCTGAGCCACTGAGGATGTCTATAGCAGAAATAAAAAATTACTTAAAAGATGAATGCAGGAACACAACAAAAAAGACCTGTAACATTGTTCAAGACGTGCTGAGAAACTGCTCCAATAATGAGTTAAATAATTTGCCGTCGGTTTCAGCTATGAAACAATGTATTTATCGAGAAAAACGTAAATATAAAAAAACAGGTTGAGCCAGATAATGTTCACTTTGAGGTTAATATGGATTTGATCAAAATTAAAGATGACATTTTCTTGATTAAAGATATCGAATACGATGATAAAAAGAGGATAATGTTGTTCTCTACTCGCTAATTAAAATTGCTCAGTGAGTCTACGTACTGGATTTTAGATGGAACGTTTAAAATTGTGCCATCTATATTCTTGCAAATATATGTATACGATCCATGGTTGTTTAATCTATAAATTAACAGAAAACTTTTTCTATGGTTTTTGCTCTATGTACACATAAAGACAAAAAATCATACGATAAATTGTTTGAACTGTTGCTGGAATATGATTCTGAAAATGAGATTCACTTAGAACCAAACTATTGTATCACTGATTTTGAAAAAGCAGCAATTTTGAGTATTCGACAAAATTTTGATAATGTATTGACAAAAGGTTGTAACTTTCACTTTGCCAAGTTATATATAGACGTATACAAACCGAGGGACTGTAAAATTTGTACATAAACAACCCAGATTTTGACGACATTAAATGCATTTTTGCACTAAATTATTTTATCAGGGCTTTGTAATAGCGAGGCACCTCGCCTCGCTATTACAAAGGTTTAGAAGGTTAGAAGGTAAAAATCAAGCACCCCCATCATTTGGCCCAAAGTTTTGGACTGTTCAAGAACTACATGAAACAAATTTACCACGAACCCGAAATCACGACGTATCTTGGCATCATCATATAAATGTAATTATCGGAAAAAAGAGCTCAGGGTTTTATAATATTGTCAACGAATTAATTAAAGAAAGTAAAATAAATTTAAGTGAAATCGAAAAAATAATGAACGGTGAGTCAACAAAACCGAACCGAAGAAAGTATATAGCAAAAGAAGAAAAGATAAATAAAATAATTTTGAAGAAAAAGCTATATATGATGAAGTACATTTTTTACAGTAAAAACTGCATTTAAAACTGATTGTTTACTTTTGAATAAATATATTTTGATTCGAATAAAAATATTTTGTTTCCCTGGTCACAATTCTTAGCTAACATAACCAAAATGATTCACCAACCATAGAGAGGATCTGGCACTCGGCCGCCGCTGCCGCGGCACGCTCGCTTAGCTTGCTCGCCTTCGCGCTTTATTAGTCGCAGTTCTAACCTAACCTAACCTAAGTGATTCATCAATAATACAGGGGATTTGCAACATATAAGCAGGCATGCAGCGTGCAAGCAGACATGCAACATGCAAGCAAGCATGCGGCATGCAAGCAAGCATGCGGCATGCAAGCAAGCAAGCAGCATAAAACCAGGCATGCAGCATGCAAGCAGGCATGCAGCATGAAAGCAGGCGTGCATTGTTTCTGTCACGTCTCTGGCGCTGCGGGGTTTGGGCGGCCACGCGAGCTTATCGTCGCAGATGGTTTTAACGCTCACCACCGCAGCTTCGGCTTCGGCCCCACCCCTCCGCGCCTACTCAGGTTTAAATAACACTCTAGGGGCAGGGCAGACAAGACTGCGTGAAACCGGTTTTGCAGCGATTCGTTTCTGTCACTAAATTTTGTAGCACAACATGTTGACTTTTAGTTTATTCGAAGTATTGAAAATCGGAATATCGTTTTGCGGACCGAGAATCCTTCGAGCATTTGATTCTTCGAACGTATGTATGTAAATCTGAAAACTAACAAATCGCATTTACGACTTTCGGTAAAATAAATTTCGTGATTAATAATAGACATTCATCGATATATATGTACTACGCACTAGATTACGCGTGCCGTACACTCACTTCAACCGACTCAGGTGCAGTGTCTTCTATGCACCTTGATTTTGATGACATTAGTGTAGTTTTGACGTTCATGCAGTGTGAGAGCGGCGCTAATAAATTAAAATCAAAGGTAATCTGGACTTAAATAATAATTCTGTACTCATGTAAGTAAAATTACTGGTTGTTCGAACAATTTAATAGCTTCAAATATCGTAATAGTATGTTAGAAAATATATTATTTGATTTTAAAGCCTTTCCATTTTATAATCATAGACTAAAACATGCAGATGTTCCCTCCCATAAAAACCCGATTTTTACCTACAACTGGTTTAATGAACACAGACGGTTTGCATGGTGTTTTATTCCGTTTGTTTTTTTGAATATTTTATATAATGTTTTTCTTTTTTGTATAAATAATATCAATGAATTCCGTCAATTTCAGAAATTATGACGACGTGCGTTTTTCGATACTGTAAAAACTCAGCAAGAAATGTCAGCAAATCATCGGGTATCAGTTTTCATCGGTAAGTTTTGTCGTTAAGCATTCTGTCATTCGTTAGCACTTAGGTTCTACCCTAACCTAACCAACCTAGATATTACGTGCAGATTAGTACCTATTCAAATATAAATTAGATTCAGTTGAATTTGTAGTCTTATGTGTGAAATTGTATTACTGTTATTGAGATTTTGTCCTTCATACACTATAATTATATTTCAGGTTTGTTCACTCTGGTCATCCGAAAAGGGAAGAATGGATCAAAATTATTCAAGAGGATAGAAGCGAAAACACGTGGCTTCCTACAAAATATTCGTGTATCTGCTCTGCACACTTTCAAGCTGATGATATTTATATGACTCAAGCTGGAAATTTTTGATTCGCACCGAAAAATTAAGTTAAAAAAAGATTTTAAAAAACTTTGCGCTTCAAAAAAAGGATTGTCAAAAAAAATTATAAAATTAGAACGGGAGGACTATTGTTTTAATTTTGAAATAGAGTGTTATTGTAATAAAGTATTGTAGGCAAAAAGCTGTGTCGCTTCTGCGGTATAAAAATCTATATGGATAACATGTCATTACACTATGTTGAACGAAACGCGTAAGTGCTACGAAATTCATGGCGCTTAAGACGTTTTTGTCGCGAAAAAGTATCCTCTAAAAGCCATCTAAGCGCTGTATGTTTTAATAGTTTTATTAGACGACATAATGGCAATAAAGCGCTGCAGCGAACTTTTGTTTTAATTTTTCAGTATTTTGACAAATAGTTTCCATGAATGTGCTTGTCTATCGCTAGAATATAAGTCGATGTAGACATTATAATTCTTATTTATTATGAAATTCGGACTTTTGAAAATCGGAACATCGAAATACGGAATAAAATATTTCGGAGTATTTGGGTGTTCCTATTTGAGAAATGTAAAAGCAGCTTATATGAAGCTGTCATGTTATCATACCCTGTTGCCAGTGCACCACTAGCTATTATGACGCACGCTTCTAACACCTGTACTGGCGCAGTACTCCAATAGAAAATAGATCAAAATTTGAAACCGCTATCCTTCTTTTCGTGCAAAATCAGTGAAGCGCAGCAGCGTTACAGGGCCTACGACAGGGAACTACTTTCTATATACATGGCAGTTAAGCATCGGCATATGATTGAAGGTCAACAAGCAAACCACTCGTATATGCTCTTCACAAAAAATCCACGAGCGGAAGTGGCACACCGAAAAGACTTCCTACACCTAGATTTTATAAGTCAATTTAGCACATCCGTATATTCCCGGCTCACAAAACGTTGTAGCTGATACTCTATCCAGAATCGAACAAATAGATGTGCCTCTACCACTTGATTACACCGTTATATCCAAAGCTCAACAAAAAGACAAAGAACTGAAAGAATTGCTGGAATAAAAAAATAAAAAAATAAATCTTTCATTTATCCACATAGCAAGGAGCCCATTTATTGTGAAATATCAAAACAACCAAACACGCGCGTCCGTACCTACCGAAAGAGTATCGTGTTACAGCCTTCAAAGCAATTCACGGAATTCAGTCATACCGGTACACGTGCCACGAGGAGAATAATTACGGATAGATATTTTTGGAAATCCATGAATACTGATATCTACATGTATTATGATCATGTATTTTTTTTAGGTGGGAAAATCATCCAATGACATCCCCCGCTCTTGAGCGAGCGGGAGGGCATGTCAGACTTTTACTGACTAAAAACCCACTCCTGTTCCTTCGTTGCCTTTCGTACCAGGGCCGAGTCTTCCTTTCAGAAGCGGGCCCCTACGGTTTGCTGACACCTCCTTGAGGCGCGCGTGGAACAGTACGCGCCATCGACGACTTGGCCTCGAACCGGACTGTTACAGGACGGTCGGACGGCGAGCTACCCATTGCTTGCCCTCCTCAAGCCCGTGCCTATGGTGGCCGGAAAGCGGGATCGGGACTCCGGCGGGTGGGGCGTGAGGGGGCTTTCGAACGTGCTCGTGCGGCCGTCTCCTTTGCTAGCATTACTGCTTCGCAGAAGGAGGCGACCGCCTGCCACTCCTCCTCGCTTCGGACCATGGCCTGTACCAAGGCCCGGCACGAGAGATCGTTGCCGCCGATCTCCCCCACGAGGACACGGTGGTGCTCTGTCCAAGTGGGGCACACCTCTACCGTGTGCTCCACCGTGTCCTCGCAAAACCAGATCCGCCTTATTAAGCCGACTGTGCGATTTATGACTGTTCACTCATGTCAGAATCTTACCTCAAACAACTAGTAGTTATACCACCAACCATTCAACAATTTTTTTTTGTAAATTTTAAAACAATAATGGGTAAAATACGAAGTTGAGAGGAGGTGATCATTGCTCAAAGCGGAGCGGAGGCCGCCCATTGTATGTACGTATGTGTTTTAGTTTTAGTTTCCTTTTATGTTTCTATTGGTGTATACAATAAAGGATATAATAAATAATAAATAAAGCGGAGGAGGAAATCAAGCAACCACAAATCAGCAACTCGAGATGACTCACGATAAGCTAAATATGATACACACCGCTTACACTATCACTGCAACTCTCCTCGTCACCATCGGCTACATAATATGAAGATTTTGTGCGAAAAAGTATACGAAACACCTGGGACGAGAGCTGCAAGGAGCTAGGGCCAGTCGCAGATTACCCGAGCCCTCTCACACCGTGCCAACATACTCTGTAGGCTGACCGCAAACGCCAAGAAGTATGTGCGTTCAAAGTAATCGGTGCAACAAGTGCTGTGAACGAAAGTAGTGGTTGGTTAAGTGTTAAGTGATGGTTTAGATATTAAGACATTATCATAATATTGTCCTATTTTATCATAAATTATTTTTAATGAATATTGCCTAATTTTACATGCTAATTTTATACTCAAAATATGTTGTAAACCTTCCAGCATCAACGTAAATTAATTATTTCTATTACTTACTGTTGTTTTTTTTTAAAAAAGGAAGGGAAGTATTGTGCCTGATCATATATCGTTTTGTCACATGATTAATTAATTGCACAAGAGTTGCATCATTATTGTACCCTAATTTAGTTGTCTAGAATAATATAGGAAAGATGGTGGCAACCTCGAAATGCTCATTGTGACCTGTAAAGTAGATGGGAAAAGGCCTCGCGGGCGCAGCCCAATACGTTGGTCCGACCAAATCCGCACCGCTCTTGACTCTACGGTATACAATGCCCTTCACACCGCCAGAGACAGAAACAGATTTAGGAATATCATAAAAGTTAAAGTGATGAAGCAGGGAGGTCACGACCCTCAGCATTGAGGAATACGACGCAAGGAGGCGGAGAATAATATAATATGTTTAGAGTAGTCGCTCTCCGAACTCGGTCTGTAATAATTGTGCACCATTCCAATGTTCAATATGTCGTGGATTGATGGCGCAAGGGTGCGACGGACAGCACCATCTAACAATTAGTTCCGTAAACTAATAATATCGTCACCGGAAACGCAAGCGGCGCCCTACCGCTTGGACACGATCGTCGGTGGGAGGGATGCAGCGAGGACTGGAGGGAAGCCTGAGAAGTGCGGCATTCTACCTCGGACAGCCTCGGCATACGCTCAGTACCAACGCACGTGTTCGTTTCCTTTTGTAAAACCGTTATCAAAATAAAATTATTCTGATTCAAATTATCTTTCGTTCGAGTACCCAAGTCAGTGCCCACACCTACCAAGAACTATGTCGGATCGTGATGAAGACCCGATGTTTCGCATCTCGGCCACCCTTGATGCGACAAATATAATATTCTGACTTCTTGACATTTCAAAAGTGCCTGTAAATGGTTTATTTGAAATAAATGCTTTTGAATCTATGAATCTTTGAATATGTTCGTAAAGCATCCAACCAGAGTTTCAATCAGTTCTTATCCGAGTGACCCTACTACACAACACACCAGACCCAGCACACACAGCCAACACTGGCAACATACGATTGTCGTAAATACAAAAAATACTCGAGTATCAAAACGTTTTTCTCCTATGTCAGAAATACCACATTCAATATTTTTTGATTTGACCTCATTTTCTCAGGTCGCGCTTTCATTAGACAGACATGGAGGCAGCCAAAATAAACGAATACAGAAATATGGCTTAGCAACGAAAAAAAAACTAAGATAGGTTTTGAATAGAAACGCGATATTTTCAATAATAGGAAGCTATTGACAACCTCAGGCATCTCCAACGACCCGTTTCTACAAGAGCCCTCATGGAATGCGCCCCATTCAGGGCGGCAGATACGAATGTATTGTTAAAAAAAAAAGCAAATATTGGTTTAGTATTCCGAATATTTTCGCAGTATTGAACTTATGTACAAATTGTGCAATCAAAACTGTATACAACAGTGCCGTATTTTAGTAACCGTTCGTATCCGAATCGCAGTCATGACTTATTTTTTTTTGGCCGTTACTGGCCAAAAATTGAACTGAAACTGTATCTTCGGTCAGTTTCTAATAATTGCTACTTTAATTTAAACGTGTTTAAGTACAAGAAATGACCTTCTGGTATAAGCATTCGTTACGAATATACTTATTTATGTCTTGCCGGATAATTTGAAAACTGTTTTTTTTTTTACCATATTTCTAGGTTTATTACCAAAGAAGGATTATAGGAAAATAAGGCCAACTTTGGTAATAATAAGAGCTTAAGTTACAGTATTCATTTACTTGCTTGGGAAGAACTAGTGCTCCATAGCATTACTTCTTCCCAAATATCATGATTCTAGGTCAACGGGGAGTCCTTATAAGTAAGTATTGATTCCATTGCGAGCGTCAAAATATGCGCCATAAACGACCTTACCTTAGACTTCGTTGGCTTAGAAGTTTGATTTTTCCACTGCTTCAAAGGGTAGCAGACGTATTTGATATTCATTTCAGCTTGATACTGCCACGCGTTACTGAGACAAAGGTCTTGACTGGCGAACAGACGGCCAATGAAGTGTTCCTAAAAGGGTCCCGTTTTTAAAGGTTTCCGTTTTTGACGACTGAGGTACGGAACTCTAAATAAAAACAGTAATATTGGCGGTAATGCAATGCCATCACTCTTTTGAGCACGTTACCAGTTGACAGCGATGCGGAATAGTTTTTCTTTGCCTCATTTTAGATTAGTTTTAGTTAGTTTAGGGTTTTATTTATTTTTTCCTTTATTCAATATAAACATATATAACTTACATTTTTAAATATTTTTTAAAACAAAACTCATTAAAAAAACATTTAAAAAGGTAAAAAATAATATCCCACCGGTATCGGGAACAGAGTCCAAGCTACCAGGGCTCCAGAGAAAGGAACCTCCTAACAATACGAGCCGTGTCCAGGAGTACCGCTTTCTGAATCAAGCCCTTGATCCAGTTGCCTAACGCGAGCCTCCTAAGGTGTTGGTTGAGGCTCTTGGCTATTAAGCCACGACACGACTATCGGTGCAATGATCGCCGAGTTCACATCCCACATGTCGACAACCTAGCGAGCCAAGTCAATATAAATAATTTATTTATCTTTCTTTATTTATTTCATTTATTTATTTTTATATACATATCATTTATATTTTTAAATATTTCTTTAGAAAAAACACATTAAAAAAAAACATTTAAAAATATAAAAAATAGTAGCCGACCGGCATCGGGAACAGAGTCCAAGCTGCCGGCGGTCAGGGCTCCTGAGAGAGGAATCTCCTAACGATACGCGACGTGTCTAGGAGTACTGCTTTCTGGATCAGGCCCTTGATCCAGCTGCCTAACGAAAGCCTCCTCAGATGTTGTTCGAGGCTCTTGGCTATTAAGCCATTGGCCGTTACGACTATCGGCACAATGATTGCTCTATCCACTTCCCACATGTCGACAACCTCGCGAGCTAAGTCAAGTTACTTAGTTTGCTTATCTTTTTCAGCTTTCACGAGGTTCTCGTCATGAGGGACCGCTATATCAACAATCATTGTGTGACGCTCTAGTCGATCTATCACCACTATATCAGGTTTATTGGCAACAATAGTCCTGTCAGTGATGATAGATCGATCCCAATATAACGTGATATTGCCATTGTCGAGAACTGGGTCGGGCACATACCTATAGTACGGTACCTCTGATTCCACAAGATTATATTTAAGAGCAAGTTGCTGGTGGATAATCCTGGCTACGAGGTTGTGTCTATGCAAATAGTCTCCGTTAGCTAAATGAGAACACCCAGAAATAATGTGTCGGATTGATTCCCCGGGTCGGTGGCATGCCCGACAGATGTCAACCGTACCGTCCTTCACAATGTATTTCCGGTAGTTGTTCGTCATCATAACTTCGTCCATAATCGCAAAGACAAAACCTTCAGTTTCCCCGAAGAGGTCACCGAAACGCAGCCAAGATGCGGACGCTAACAGGTCTACATCGGGCCCGTGTAAGGCCCGGTAAAAGCGTCCGTGAAGCTCCTTGCTTTGCCATACTTCCCTGTGGTCATTAGTATCCAGTACTATAGGTTTGCGCCAGTTCTCGTTAGCCAAGGAGAGCGGAGTGAGGCCCTTGTCCACCGCTACCGCATCTCGGTGCATACCCACGTCGGTTTTTAGGAAGTATTCCCTGAGACTGCATACCTCGCGGTTGTGCAGGGTCTTAGCATTTAAGAAGCCATGACCCCCGCACTTCCGCGGGATATACAGTCTCATCACCGATGACCGTGGGTGATGCATCCGATTTGCGGTAAGTAGTGTGCGGACCCTCCTATCCAGGGCGTCAAGTTCTGTCTAAGTCCATTTGAGTATGCCGAAAGAATACATCAATGACTATCCAATCAAATAACAATGATAATCTAATGCAATTTTTTTTAATTTTAATTTTAACATTTCAATTGTATGTAATTTTATGGTATATATTGTCTGTATGTGATTATGTTACTGAAATAAGTCTTTGATACTCGAAATAAATATATAATAATAAAATGTTTTTTTTATATATGTGTTTTTAAGAAATATTTAAAAAAAAAATATTTAAAGAAAAACAAAAAACCCGACTGCGTCGAAACTAATTTTAAAAAATACGTAAAAAAATTAACTTAAATAAAAACTAAAAAGAAACAAACAAGCCCAGTAGTTTAGAATTCTGTTATGTAATACTAAATAATTACACAATTTAAATAGTTTTATAATCGATACACACATAAAACAAATCATAAATTCTAATGCAGAACAGACCGACTCACAGTCGGGGCCCATTCAAATTTTACCAATCAAATCTTCCCAAGGGGCCCCGACTAAAACAAATCATACATTCTGCACCTTCTGCAGCCGAGTTAGGTCTCTAGAGGGACTCCTCCTCTAGAGACCTAACTCGGCTCAAAGCTACATATGCTTGACCTTTAGCAAAAATGCGTGAACTTAAGTCAACCACAGCTCGGTCCAAAAGTCCAAAGTAGTGAGCTTGTGTACAGTTACACCCCAGCACAATATCAATGGCAACATTTTTCGCTCTATTTTACCCTGTCCGCGAAGTGCATCGAATTCTGTCGTCGATGGTTCGATTCTGACTTCTACTCCAGGAACATTGTTTTTAATTGCTTTGTCGTCAAATTCTATATAAACAGCTTGTGGCAATACTCCGGGTTCCAATTGGTCCCTCCGAAGAGCTGGCCACTCAATTGTCCTTATAACACCCATTGCTCCGTTAACAAGACCATGGGTAACATTCAAATTTCTTCGTAACATAACTCGTGATCCTAAACCGATTGTTAAATATTTAACGATTCCTCCAGTTTTGTTAGGATCATCAGAAACATATACCTACATCTTTCGGTTTTTGACCATATGTTTTCGATTCTACTGATATATCAACTGCATGTAATTTATACAACCTAGTAGTTTTTGCCAATATAGTTGTCATCTATTGCTTATGTTCATCGACCTGTCTAGTAGATGGGAAAACTCGAATGATTTGATTTACAAACGTGCATAAAATGAACAACGCCATCTATTGAGCTTGGTGGTAAACTTTTTTTTACCAAAAATATTTGTTCTTCATGCTTTTTCACTGTTTTTTTATTTGTGTATCGTTTATACTTGAAATGAAAACTTAAATCAATAAGTAAGAAAATTAGCGAGAATGATTGTTTTGTTAAACAACTTTAAATCGTTATATATCCTAAACTATTATTTAAAATGAAAAATGATAAAAGGAACCTAAAGATGATTTTAAAATACCTATTCAACGACACCCCACTTGACATGGTTCATCGACTTTTTTTTTTTCATTTTGACAATATGGCGTCTGGTTGTAGCTGTGGTGAATTTTGATTACTGTCATGTCTTTAGTGACAGTGAGGGAGTTTAGGGAGCAGTGGTGGCCGAGGGGAGCAGTGGTGGCCGAGCGGTAACGGCCCCGACTTACGAGTTGTAGGTCGCGGGTTCAAACCCAGCCAGGCGCATTACTTTGTGTAATTTATTTCATCACCACTGCTCTCAAAACGGTGAAGGAAAACATCGTGAGGAAACCGGCATGTCCTAGAACCAAAAATTCGAAGACATGTGACATTCACCAATCCGCACTGGGCCCGCGTGGTGGATTACGGCCCATTCCCTCTCCTAGATAGAGGAGGCCTGAGTCCCAGCAGTGGGAACATTAAAAGACTGATTATGCTTATGCTTATTATGCTTTAGTGACACTCGCAAGGTTAAGACGAATCGATTGACGTAAGAATTATCAAAATCGGCCTACGCATTTGGTCTCTAGAACGCCACATAGAAACAAACATACATACATACATACATAGACTGATAAACACATTACCCTCCTTTGCGTCGCGCAGTCGGGTAAATATATAAAATATGTATAGAAAATAAATAAAGAGAATAATAATAATAATACCGGCATGACCCAACCGTTGAAAGCGCGCACCTTGTTTCCGCCTGATAAAAGACTATTGAGTACTTTATTCAGGCGTCCAAAGAAGCGCTCTTTCAACGATTGTTTCACGTCATCAGTATTGATGCCGAGCAGAGGGATCTAAGGTGTATGGAATCCGAAAGTTGAATTCCCACGGATTCCATAATCTCACCTCTGTTTACATGTATGACTGCAAATTTGGTGTGGACAAATCCACACCAAATTCCATCCTGATGGCATCCTGATATTTTATTATTACATTATAAATATTAATGCAATGTTATTGCTTATTTAAAATTTTTGTTTTATATTTTTGTAGTGTATTTACATAATTTTAGATAGTCAAGTGTTTTTTTAACTGACTTCAAAAAGGAGGAGGTTCTATGTTCGGCTGAATGTATTTTTATTATTTATTATATTTATGTATTTTCACCGATTTCTCGGTCAATTGTGGACCGATTTTTATTTTATTTTTTTTATTTAAAGATTGTGTGTGTTGTGCTTCCGAGTTGGTCCCATATAATATTGTTAAGATTTGATCATGAACTTCGAAGATATGGAACAGAACTCCTCATAGGATCACACCAGAACTGTCGTAACAAGTAAAATTGCTTTGTTTATACGTGTAGTCGATGACTGACTGAAAAAAAAGGGGAAATATATCGAACTGATCTGATGATGAAGCCAGAAGTTAGGCACCTGAACTCTGTAATAAATTAATGTACCTACTTAATCTAACCGTGTTTGGGATTATTAGAATTGTCATGATATGCACTCTGGCTATAAGGTATTTAAGTATGGCTGAGGGGTACTTTTTAGTGGTGGTACCATAACTAAAGAGTGTAAAATAAAAAACTTTTTACAAAAAAAAAATACAACCGACTTCAAAGTAAAAGAAAACACTGAAAAGTGAAAAATAACTTTAATTTCGGAAGTCGGTGTTATATTATAGGAACACCGACTTTGTAAAAAGTTTTTTATTTAATATGGTAATAGTATATATTATGGTAATAATATTTAGATATTTAGGACAATTCGTAACTTAGAAGCAGATTTTCTATTCTAAGAGTCGATGATCATTCATGACTCGAATACTGATATTAACCAATCAATTCATCCGTTAGTTCACTAAAGCCAATCACTGTTCGTATTTTTCGTCGTTGTATGCGGTTAATCTAATAATCTGGTTAATAGATTTTTAGAGAAAAATAAGAGGTTTTTCCAATTATCATGAGACATTAAATTAATTTATTTATTTACAGCGGTTAAACAACCAATTCCAGTAACAAAAGTTAAAAAAAAACAATTTTGTTAAAAAAAAAAAATACAAACACTATAAACATCAATCCCAATCACAGTACTTCTGAATATATTATGCCAATAGAATTATCTTCCATTCATACGCAAAAATATCGTTGTGTAGAATCCAAGAGATCATTTACTGTTGTCAGAGTGCCTGGTAATGGGACATAGCATGCGCAACAGTAGGACATTGAGGCACAGCAAACATCCTGTGCTTTTTGCTGCGGCAGTAATTATGTGGGCAAAGAAACGAGCAAGCACAGTCAGCAGGTCAGGCACATCAATATTGCCACGGAGCATCTAAGAGTTACACCCGAGGCCCTAGTAGAAATTTTGTCAGATAGAGGTATGGGTAGCCGCGATATATGAATTAATAAGCACAAATATATATGTATATGTACCCATTTATTTATAAGCAGCTGTCAGTAGCTGTTTTCGACAGTTGAAAGGCTTGATTGTTGTAACGCTTTGCATTATTTCGACATATTATTGTCCTACGTGCCTCATTGTTAAGACTCACAAAAGATATTCAGATTTATTAACACGGGAACATACTCCGATAAAAGTGTTCTATGTGCTATTCCAGCATATGGTCTACATCTGTGCCAAGTTTAAAGCTGTGTACGACTTTAGAGCTACACTTGATCCACGCCACGCGATGCCACGCAATGTCGTTCTACGTACAAATCTGGCGTGTTACACGTGTGCGTAGGTCTAATGTAGTTCTAGCTTAAAATTGAAATCCGTTCAGCCCTTCGAGTGTAAAGAAGTTACAAACATACTCACACATATGCTTAAAAACTTTTGCGCTTATAATATGAGTGTGATTGAACAAAATAGTATTTTAAAATAATATTTTTAGCATTCTATTATGCGACTGTTTCAGGCAAAATAAACGAGAAGAGGCATCACCATTGCTTGGTGCAGGTCTACATCCAGCTTTAGTTGTCGATGGGTCCTGTGGTTTTCCATCAGGTCATCAATCCACATTGTGGGCCACCTTCAAATGTAGCGTCTTCTAGTACGTCGTCGCCAGTCCCGAACCTTTCGGTTCCACCGTACATCCTTCTGCGAGCAATGTACCCTGCCCATTTCCAAATGGGTTTAGCAATTGTTCCAGCTGTGTAAGACCTTTCCATTCTAGAACCTCAGTTATGCTTTCAAAAACAACAGTTATGCTGAAAGCATAACTGTTGTTTTTTGAGAGAATTTTACTTTTGTGTTGAATTTTTTATTAGTCCATGTTATGGTATTCCTGAATATACATTTGATCTCTTGTTTTCCTATTAATCTTTTCTTATTTTTTATGCACCTACCATGTTTTCTCTTCAATACCCTTGGTTGACTGGTAGAGAATGCCTAAGGCATTAAGTCCGCCTTTGTACCTTTGTGTTGCATGAAGTTTTTATAAATAAATAAATAAATATTTTTCATCATTATGCAATGAAACAACTTTTCAAGCTACAATAACAATGAAAAAAATATATGAACAAGAATAAGTTTAATATTTTCGAGATAAAATTTATATCTAAAGATTTTTATAAAATAAAAGGGTTGCAGAGCATCGGCCATATTTCGTTACTAATGGAACACCAATTTTGAATGTAACGTAGATGGGTCTAGAACTAACAGAATGGTCAAATAATAATAATAATAAAAATAATAATTGGTGAAGCGTCAATGCCTTTTCTTAAGGTATATGTATTTTTATACATATACCTTAAGAAAAGGCATTGACGCTTGTGATCCTGTGTTGACATTCGCTTTTAACCGCTCACCTTTTGGACTGAAGTCGAGTCCTTACATAGCTATGCGCACTGTGCGACAGCTGGCCTCGGACAGTCCGCATCATTATATACTTAAATTCGCTAGACCGAAGGTTCGTTGTGAACCCCGGTCGCCGCAGGGATTGTCAGCGGCGGAACGAGTTATGATCCGTGCTGTGCAATCTGTTCATTTCGCAGATGACATTGAGCTCATCATATGTGGTAAATTGTTGCCAAAGAAACTTGGCAGTTTATCTGTCTTTTTAGATGAAGAGGGTATATTACGCATTGGGGGAAGACTTTCAAAGTCATGCCTTCCCTTTGATGCTAAGCATCCTTTTTTACTTCCCAAACATGATCCTGTTGTGGATTTGATAATTCGTCATTACCATGTGATGAATTGTCGCACTGGGCCAGGGCTACTTATGTCTATTTTACGACAGCGATTTTGGATACTAGATGCCAGGACTGTCATTAGGTCCAAGTTGCGACAATGCAACACATGCTTTAGAGTTAATCCGACGCACCCCACTCCAAGGATGGCGGCCCTTCTTGAATACCGTGTATCGGAATCAAAGGCTTTTGTCCATACTGGAGTGGATTATGCTGGTCCCATACGCATAACTCTCTCTCGTCGCAGAGGTCAACACGCTCAGAAGGCTTATATATGCTTGTTTGTGTGCTTGGTAACCAAGGCTGTCCATGTAGAGTTAGTCTCTGAACTTACTACCGACGCCTTTTTAGCCGCGTTTAAACGTTTTATCTCGTGTCGAGGGCCAGTATCCTGTCTCTATTCGGATAACGCTACCAATCTCGTTGGTGCTAAAGATCAGCTAGATGAACTTTATAATTTCTTAATGAGGTCAAACCTCAATTCGTCTCTTTTAAATGAGTTATCAACTCGCCGCATTAAGTGGAAAATGATTCCACCTCGCTCCCCACATTTTGGCGTTATGTGGGAAGCCAATGTAAAACCATTAAAACCGCATCCTTATAAAGGGACTGACAATGTCGCTCGCGTTGCAATGGTGAGGACAAGGTTCGGTAATTTTAAACGCTCTGTCACAAAACTATATCCTATTCCAACGCAATAAAATTTCATTTTAACGATACTCGTAGTTTTTTAAGGTTTAGGATTAGTATTCTAAATGATTTTTATTTTCCGCATTTAGTCATAAAGCTTAGACTTTCCGATCATGATCTAGGTTAGTAAATCTTTACAATTTTAACCTTTCCCTCTGAAAGCACTTGCGTCCTTCCAAGGGGGGGAGCATGGTGAAGCGTCAATGCCTTTTCTTAAGGTATATGTATTTTTAGAGAATAAATAATACAAAATAGTTATCTTTCCCGCATTCTCTAAGTTAATTGAGTCTCTGTTGACGATTTCCTTCACCAATATCTACGACCGCAACGCCCACTGGTGACGTATCGAATGCTTTCTTGAGACGCTCGCTAAAGACCGCTAGATGGCGTCTAACCCGCTAACAAATCAGTTGTCCGCTACGCAAATCGACATTGCGTCGAATAAAAACCGCTCCGCTGTAAAAATCCCATATCTGTTGAAAACCTGAGAATTCTCCTGTAATAAGTGTATGTGCTACTGTGAGACATTAAGACCATAAAGTGCAGTGTTGGTTTCACGAGTTCTGACCAGCCCACCGGTGGATGGATGAAGATTTAGCTCGCCGGCCGGCAGCTCACAGACAGACCACGCGTCCGTGGATGAAGCGCTTTCCTGACGACGAGTTGGGGTCACTGGATTAGCAAGGTACGTGGGTTATAAGTTGCTATCGTTGTTGTAGAGGTAGGTGCATCCGGGAATCGTCAGCAGGGATTTAATTTTGTGTAATACAACCATAATTTCACCGCCATATTGGTAGTCTTAAAACACCATCCCATTCAGGTGATTGCTATTTACACGCGTCACCAATAATAATAAAAATAATAATAATAAAAAGTCAAATTGTGATTATAGATGAATTTATTATATCAGTTTGAACCTGCTTGCCATATCTACACATAAAATGACGTAAGAAAAAAAATCAAATATACTGCCGATAAATACAGAGCCCGCGCTGTCGACGGCGCATAGTGTTCCACGCGCGAATCAAAGAGATTTCAGCAATCCGTACGGGCTAAGTAGGACCGATTCTCACTAGGCCTGCTAGACCACAAAGGGCAACTGAAAAAACAGGCAGGATTTAGTCAGTAAAAGTCTAACTCGCCCTCTCACTCCACTCTAGAGCACAAGAAGACATTAAACGAAAAATTTAAAAAATCAACATTAATTAAAAAATCAAAAGATTTCACGAAATCGTAAAACCTACCGCAAACTCAATATATTGAGTTTGCGGTAGGATACCTATTTTAAATCTTTCAGTAGCACAATATTTCAAAAATAAAAATATAGAGAGGTGAAGGAAGAAACACTTCACTCAGAACAACAATAAAATATAAAAATATCTAAAACAACTCAATAAAAGCCGTGTCAGCCCTGTTCGCGCCAACTTCGTCAACATTTTGCGCCAAAACGAGCTATTACGGCGGGAAGTTCGCTTGACATTGGTTTAAAAATGTCGCCGACAGCGCTGGATCCTTTGTGACGCGAGTTTATTTTGTCTGTTGCTTTTCAGGCATTGTTGTTTAAAATCTGTACCATTAAAACAATTTCTTTGCTGTATAACTGGAGTGGAAAACTGGAAAATGTCTTTGCGATTGCAGTGGCGAAGTTTATTTACCTTGCCGTAACAAATGGAAAGGCAACACGAACTGGAGTACGTGGTTTAGTTGAAAGTACACTGGTATTTTTTTTCTGCTTCTGCAGTGTTTTATAGAAAGTTGAAGATAAATACTGTTATTTAATATTCACTAATACTTGTCAACTGCTTAAAACACATACAAATGATATAATATCGTGTTCAATGGATCTCCGACGAATTTCGAAAATGACAAATATTGCGGTTATTATTTATTTAAAAGTATACATATATATCGTACAGGACCAAAACACTTATTTCTCTTACTAAATACTTATGTGACACTATTAACAAAAAAATAAATAAAAATGTTATTTTGTTATTACGTGCAAAGTGTATTTTGCTTAAAATATACTTTTCAGTAGCCGACGCAAGACGGTAATTTTACAACTATCGAATATTAATTGTGACTAATTAGTCACAATTAATATTCGATAGTTGTAAAATTACCGTCTAATTAACTAATTAGTCATCACTTAATAATAATAGGATATACACATCTAATTACGTCAGATTATTAATTTTGCGAGAATAATAATGATAATTAAAGATCAACACTTATTACGAGCCGTAGTCGGTTTACCACTTACCGAGAAAACTAATTAATACGTCCAACTTCATCAAGACGGCATTATACCGACACGAGCATTGATCTCAACCAACATCCGAACAAAAATAGGTCACGCGCCGTAGAAATTAATCGCAAAATAAGTTACGAAATAGTACAGAAGGTTGATTTTAATGAAACAGCGAAAACGCATGCACACATAGACACGCTTCAAGTACATCGAATATAAGCGCACTCACAACTGTCATTTGTTTGATATCGCCCTAGAAGTCCTTATAACTTTTGAACCGACAAATTCTGATATTTGATGACTGATTTCGACTAAATCTGGAAGAAAACAAGGCTTCGCTAGGTGCCCTAGTTTTTGATATTCAAATGCTGGAAGATTCTCCTTGGATCGGCCACCTATAAACCCTTGTAACTTTTGAACCAGTGACCGACAAATTCTGATATTTGACGACAAATTTCGACAAACTAGCGACAAATTTTTATCAAAATTAAAGTCCGTGATGGTGGGTAAGCCAGTGTCAGCCATATCTCCGCACGTACCCGTGTTTTGGGGATGCTATTGTTCCTAAAAAAGATCGATTTTTGAATCGATAAAAAAGAGTTCTAAAAGTTCTATGTCCCAATCATCTACATTTCTTTTTTAAACTGGCTAAGTGCAAATCGATCACGTACGCAAAATGTTGTTTTCCATTTAATTTTATTCATATTATTTGTTGCTATTGTGGTATTGAAATAAGCTCTATGAAATTCTTCCTACTGCGGTTCATGAGGTAAGTTATGTACTTGCTGACAGTGTTCTGGTGGTTACTTTTAGGGCGCCGCCCTACACAGCATGGCACAGAAAATGATCCTAGAAAGTAGATGTCTTTTATAACTGTTGTGGAAGACGCAGCGTTGGAAAGCCTCCCACAAGGTAGGCCGACGACCTGGTGAGGGTCGCGAGAATCCGATGGATGCGAGACGCACAGGACCGGTCATTGTGGCGACAATTGAGAGAGACTTATGTCTAGTAGTGGACTTCTTCTCGCTGAAATGATAAGAATAATAAGAATAATGTTTTTTGTTCATTGTTACAATAAATAAAAAAATACCTTAAAACTATTACACAATCATTAATATTGTCTGTAACTAAATTAGGAATTATACATATATTTGGATGGTGGTCCCCAAACTAGGTAGAACCCGTATCTTGGGGACCTTAGTTGAGATAACTTAAATTTATAGTATCATTATATCGGGCGGACATGTAGAAATTCGGTTTTTTATATTTAGCAAAGAGGTGGTTGTATACAATGAAACTTAACAAAATGAATAATAAAAAGTAAAAATAGGATAAAAAAACATGCTAACTTAAAATAAAGGTTTTTATGTGTAGTGTACGTGTGTAGTGTACGTGTGTAGTGTACGTGTGTAGTGTATGTGTGTTCTGGTGTATGTTAAATACTACTGCCGTATTGTTGTTGTTTATAAATTGCTTGACTGGAGTAGTTCTGTGTTACTTTAAAATGTTCTCTATCTGTTCATACGCTACAAGAGCAAGCTAGTTCATTAAAGGTTCTTTTTTACACGAAAAAATCTTTAGGTCTTTGAAATCGCAGCTCTTGCTGATTTTATTGTAAATTTGTACATGAGAGTAGAAGGGGCATCTCCTGACCAACTTGCACTAAATGGGTGCTATCGACTAATTGTAAATCTTAATATGGTTACAGTCCTCATCTGGCAATATTCATACCGTAACTGAAAAATAATATCGAATCTTAGGCACTCGTGTGTCTGAAATCGATAAGCGGGATCAATTCACTGTTTGACATCGATTTAAAAAAAATCTTGTTCCATTAAATTGATTCTTCGATTCATCGATTTCAGATCACATACCTATGATGATTGCGTACGCGCTTTGCTCATTGTATGAAACTGACCTTCTGATATATTCTGTGCTACCATAAAAATTAATCGGAAAATAAGGCCAGGAATTATAATGGATTCTTTGTTAGCATTCGTAAATTAGAAAATAAACTAATGAAAGACCCTCGACGTCACTCCCTTCTGATTGTTGTTTGACTTTCCCTCTCGGACAAAACACTCTCGCGTCCTCAAAACAATTGACGATTTCTGTACAAGATTTTAATGAGTGAAAATGTTGTATTTTCAAAGCTGTGTACACACTTGATTGTTTGAAGGTTTTTGTTTGACAAATCCCGTTAACATTTTCATCATTTAAACTTTTGATTGTATTTTGGACTGTTGCCACTCAATTAAGTCCAGGAGCGAGCTACATAGCTCGATTACAAATAAGATTTATAATAATAAATATATATAAGACTTAAGACTCCAAAAAACATAGCCCTATTATCTTTGTTCTCCATATGTCGCAATAGTTTTTCAACAACTGGGAGTTGTCCTTGGGTGCACTAGCATAGCGCGTACAGGGATAATCGTCGGTTAGTATTATGTTCCATTATAATTATCTAAAGGGCCTCTGCGAGTTGGCTTCGGCTCCTCGTACGCCTTCCAAAGGTCCAGGACCTCAGGATCCTGAGATAAATATTAAAAATAATAATAATTTATTTTGCTAGAATATGAGTATAGTAATTATCTGGCAGGTTTAAACATTGTCCGTCATATTCAACCACAATCAGGTGTGCAAAAATGTCACATATTTAAGACGCAAAACTCAATAAATTATATCAATTTTCAATAAAATATGTAAATTCAATAATAATTTAAAATAATGATGTCGACATAGAAGCTATACAAATACAAATGTCAAGATAAAAACTATGCAGGTAAAAATGTCAAGGTAGCGCCTATACATTTAAAAATGTCAACTGGAAAAAAAAATTAATGATTAAAATGTCCAAAACGTCAAGATAACAATTATACAATTAAAAATGTCAAGGTATACTTTACAACTAAAGATGTTGTGACTGTTCCTAAAAGACCCTAGGCTGATAAAATTTTCGTTTTTCCTGAATTTGCCTACATGAAGGTATGAAGGTCGGCTACCCCCTAAGGGGTAGAAATAGGGCCCCTCCGCCGCCCTATTCTGTGGTCCTCATCCTGATGACCTGGACAGACCTCCACCACAGAAATGGACTCCCAGGAGATTTATCACCACGTCCCGACTTAGAAAGTTTAAGGGACGGGGATAGGGTAGAGAAAAACAAAATTAAACAATTGGGATTGGGAATCCATGGGTAAGGAAGGATAATCTACTTTTCTTTTGAATTATGAAATTTAAGGGACTGAGAGGGCTACAAAAGGGAATATGACACGTGACGCTTGTATTTGCAAATCAAATTATTTTAGAATTACCTTGTTCCCTTTCGCCCGTGCATGTCCTGACCAATCCTACGGCAAAGGGTTGTGAGGCCTCTGCTATTGGATAAGACACACTTTCTATAACAATCAATTCCTTATAACGACCTATCCACCATCGCCAATACAATACAAGATTTAAACAAGCGTGACGCATCGTCAGTCGCCGTAGAACTCTTTACAGTTGCCTCGCTAGACGCCGAAGTGGTTTATATATCGACACTTCTCACTTCCTTACTCTGCCCCAAGGTGAGGACAACATAACCTACACACCTCCGAGCTATGCCTAGCTGCGGAACTTTTCTGAGATGTGTCCAAGCTTCGTCTCTCGTTAAATATTATTTTTTTGTATCAGAGGCTGGCCTACGGGGGCCGGGTTGATTTAACGAGATGCGATCCTTAGCGTTCCTTAGAACGACTATCAATGCAGTTCAGGCTGTTAGTGAAGCCTACCCCCACTCCCTGGAAGTGTGCGCATATCAAGAGCAATGCAAAGTATTCTACTGTCAGTCAGTCCATAGGGGGAGGTAACCGTCGCTAACGTTTGGTGGTTTGTGATCTTATTATAGCTTAAACTGGCACTAGTATGTAACGAATATATATTCGGTTCAGCCTTCAATCGGCAGTGCCTCAGTCATAGTTGCGTCAAGTAGGTACGCCGGCCGGCAAAAGGTCAAGTCCACCCCGAAGGAAATCAGTGTCGAGCCCACCCCTAAGAAGTTAATATCAAGTTCACTCCAAAGGAAGGCTTTCTCCGAGTCCCTAACACCAACCGCAAGCTTAGGTCACCTTGTCAAGGAATGGTATAAGGATAAAAGAGTTAACACTCACCCATTCGGTCACCAACACAGTCGCTAAGATTCACTCGCGTACTTACACACTACTTACGCACAACCAACGCCCATCCATTCGTACTCTAACTCACACACGGATCTGTATTATAAATATTATGCAAGCCTAAACTGGACTTAGTCCACTTGTATCTAATACTGGATCACAATCCTAGCACTTCTAAGAATTACAACGAGACATTATGTAGCCCTACAATATCTACTGACTGAGTCAGTTCGCTTTTCCTGCTGGACGTCAGAGCCCTACCCTCGTCCGAAGCCAAGTGTCCTCTCGTGCCCGAGCCCACATTCTGCCTTCTCGCTTTACGGCTCAGTTTCGCCTAGCAACTCCTACGTTTGCTAACAAGTTTTTATGACGGTTTTTGTATAGTTTTCAATTGTTTCTCAAAAGGTTTTGGACGCCCGTTTCATAACGACTCACTTGCACATGTGCGCTATTAGAAATCCCATAATTCAATAGTTTCTTTAGAATTCTATCGGCCCTTTCTTTAAAAGGACAATTTATGAGGCTTCAAGTGGCCGGCTTTTCGTGGTGTTTAAAAATAAATATAATTTCTTGTTATTAATTTGGAATAAGTGACAGACAGTCACATTCCCCCCTCTGAAAATCAGACGCGTGACGTAGTACAGCGGATGAGCTTTCACAATTGGATAAACTTTTCATTCTCATTAAAACTAACATAGAATCTTATTACTATTTGGCAGTTTAAAATAATCTAATAATCTAGTTGGAATGGCACATGAGTCCAATAAGATAAAATGTCTGCTTCGATTTTCTAACGTACTAGACGTCAACAAGAAAGCATCCTCTACATTCACTGAGTTTATGTCATTAATAATCCCTTAAAATTGGCACATAATAATACCAATATAATAGACATGTATGTCTGTAACCTTGTTTTACATACATGTTATTATGAAATAGTATAGAATCCAAAGAAAACATTTGGAATTCCAAAAAAAAACTTTGTATTGTAATAAAACAAATAAAGAATCCTATAGCGCTTTGCCCTTCCGGTATGTTAGAAAGAAAAGAAAGAAAACAAAAACGTTTATTCGTGACTCACACAATCGTATAAACACACAATCACACACACAATCTAAAAAATCAAATCAGACAACCAATCAATCTAATTATTATAATTATTCCAGTAAAATGGGAATCCAGCTACAATTATTCCAGTAAGATGGCATGTCGGCTATAATTTGACAATGTGTAGCAGCTACATCCTAGGTTGTTACACAACCGCTTTACCTATCTCTACCTATAGTCCATTAAAATGACTAAGTTCTCACTCTTTATCCTACTTCAGTGTACCAACTGTTTGGTCACGTGGTTTTATCACCACGACCCTTTTCTAGTAACTTCACTCAAAACAATCAGCATGTGCTCAGCCCATATTTTTTTATTGGCCTATTGAGTTTAAGAAACTTTAAAACACCTCCCTTTTTTTTGTTCCATAAGTAAGGATCGGCAACATTGTGGCAACTAAAATTTTTTCTGTGCCTTAATGTGCGTCGGGTCATTTCGTTATTGACTTTTAGAATTGTGATGAATATGGCATCTCAATGGGCACAAAACATTGCTTTCACCATATGTCGGACATAAATGTGGGCTTGTTTCCCATAAAACTCAGGCTATGAGTTTACAAGAGGTCCAAAATCATGTTACGCTATTTTAAAACGGATAACAATTTTTTGTTATTCTTAAACTAATTGACAGACTGTCAAGTCGTAAAATACACACATAAGGTACATTTAAGTGGCTCGATGTAGCCGGTCTATATGGTAAATATATTTAGTCGTCATGAGTAAATTATATATCTATAAAACCTAGTCAGCGCTAGAGTTCCTATATAAGTGTCATAAGAAACTAATAACTAAAATGCCACGTGATAGGTACGGCAAAAGAAGCTAATACTCATAACCATTCGATTTGAAACATGAATCAATTAAGATGTACGTATATATAACGCCAATTATTATTGCATGATGTGTCGTAGAACCATCTTCAAGAGATACACTGTAGCTTTACCTACTTCAATACCTAGTTCTATAAAACGTTCTCAGGCCCATCTGACGTTCATTCGATACATAGCTGGTATATCTAAACCTAGTTTTACCCAATTACCACGTTATTTTGAATAATACCTATACCTTCTTGTCATATCGAAAAATCACGGTTTTATGAGACCTTATGTTTATGTTTTTATTTTACACCAGCGTCTCATCTAACCTGTAGTTGGCGTGTAACTATTATAACGGGATTTTTCTGCGACTTAGTATTGTCGTCATTTTTCGAGCAACTGCATTTCAGCAGACCCGTGCATGCTAATAGTTTAATTTTACATACCAGGGTCTCTTCTAGGGTTACCTACGGTGCTCGCTCGTTATAAACTCAGCCTATCGCAGTTGTCGCAGGACAAAGGCCATCCTTTATGCACCTTCACGCTGAGTCAGCTGCTGAGGTCGACTCCAAGAGTAGCTGTAATAGTTCGCACATAAAAATATTAGATTACATTTCATTTAGACGCAATAACCCCCCTCTGATTCTAAGAGGATAGAATAGTCCTGAAATGCAACAAGTTTTAGAAAGTTATTGATACTGATTCTGCTAGAACAGACAGTTTTGGATTTCCTAGAAGAGTTGAGACGAATATCTATTCATTAGAGATGGTCTATTTCCTATAAACGTGGGCACTTTAAGAAATCTGATAATGCCTCCTTCGTTCTTACTAATATAAATCAAATTAATCACTGGTATAAATTGTGACGCGAATTGTGCGGTACCTATGCCATTATTTTTTTCTTTTAGATTGTATTTCCCATTTACGAAATAAAATCAATTAACTCCTCTCGCTCTGGGTGGAGCGCGAGGGACCGTCAGACCTTTACTGACCAAAACTCAGCAGTGTTCCTTTATTTCTGTAAACCTAATCACTAATATTTAGTGTCATAACAAAGATCATACACGAAGTAACGTAAGGGTCTTATAAAAGTGAAACTTAGCTTCGCAACAGGGACTTCGCTACAGCAATCACTGGAATCAGGTGGTGTCAGCCATCAGATGAACTACGGGCTAAGCGCAACGCACAAACTGCAAGTTTAGTAACTGCGTTGTCGTAGCGATGTGAAGATTTAAATATCCTGGAATTTATGATAAGGCCACACAAGTATCTATTCAAATAATATAACATACGCTGCAGACTTGGCAATATTTAGAATATCCTACTATAATGTAATCACTGAAAGATATACCTACTACTATCTTTGTAAACGAGTTGTCACTGTGTAGATAATCTACATGTTTGTTAGACTTAGGTACTAAATTATATTTCATGTCCATTCCTTTCACTTAGCACACACACCGATCTCAACCTCAAAACCACATTTCATTTTCACAAAAATTCATTCAGATTTAAAACTTATGATTGCAGGGAGTCGAACCCATTCTGACATTAGCTCAGGGCCCTATTATTATAGAAACTATTAACACTAACTAGGTACATAACATTACCTCCTCATATAAGCATGGGGATCGAACCCATTATTAGAAGCATATAAACACAAACACACATTCATACAAGCTATAATCTACATACATAATTATATCTCCGTGTTCACGGGAATCGAACCCTGATAACACAAAGAAATTGAAACTGAATAAATCATTATAAGTCAAGCGGGAATTGAACCCACATCCGTGACACAGGAACTCCAGAATTTATCAACCAACGAATTAATCGGGAATCGAACCCAAAATTCATGACAAATAAAATTAAATACTTAAACTAACAAATCATGCAGGAATCGAACCTGCTATAAAAGTATATATTTATGTAAGTACGTAGTTAAAGGATTCAACTACATACAAAATTCAGATCTTTACCTAGCCGTTGTAATTCTTTCTACGTCTAAATAGTCCTATCATTTTATATCTCTAGAAAATTACGTTGTGTTATTTTAGTAGTAACCCATAAATATCGTTTCTCGTTGCACTGAAGTGAATCAGTACATTTAATGACGAGAATCCTGGTCACGGCACCATATGTGACTGTTCCTAAAAGACCCTAGGCTGATAAAATTTTCGTTTTTCCTGAATTTGCCTACATGAAGGTATGAAGGTCGGCTACCCCCTAAGGGGTAGAAATAGGGCCCCTCCGCCGCCCTATTCTGTGGTCCTCATCCTGATGACCTGGACAGACCTCCACCACAGAAATGGACTCCCAGGAGATTTATCACCACGTCCCGACTTAGAAAGTTTAAGGGACGGGGATAGGGTAGAGAAAAACAAAATTAAACAATTGGGATTGGGAATCCATGGGTAAGGAAGGATAATCTACTTTTCTTTTGAATTATGAAATTTAAGGGACTGAGAGGGCTACAAAAGGGAATATGACACGTGACGCTTGTATTTGCAAATCAAATTATTTTAGAATTACCTTGTTCCCTTTCGCCCGTGCATGTCCTGACCAATCCTACGGCAAAGGGTTGTGAGGCCTCTGCTATTGGATAAGACACACTTTCTATAACAATCAATTCCTTATAACGACCTATCCACCATCGCCAATACAATACAAGATTTAAACAAGCGTGACGCATCGTCAGTCGCCGTAGAACTCTTTACAGTTGCCTCGCTAGACGCCGAAGTGGTTTATATATCGACACTTCTCACTTCCTTACTCTGCCCCAAGGTGAGGACAACATAACCTACACACCTCCGAGCTATGCCTAGCTGCGGAACTTTTCTGAGATGTGTCCAAGCTTCGTCTCTCGTTAAATATTATTTTTTTGTATCAGAGGCTGGCCTACGGGGGCCGGGTTGATTTAACGAGATGCGATCCCTAGCGTTCCTTAGAACGACTATCAATGCAGTTCAGGCTGTTAGTGAAGCCTACCCCCACTCCCTGGAAGTGTGCGCATATCAAGAGCAATGCAAAGTATTCTACTGTCAGTCAGTCCATAGGGGGAGGTAACCGTCGCTAACGTTTGGTGGTTTGTGATCTTATTATAGCTTAAACTGGCTCTAGTATGTAACGAATATATATTCGGTTCAGCCTTCAATTGGCAGTGCCTCAGTCATAGTTGCGTCAAGTAGGTACGCCGGCCGGCAAAGGTCATGTCCACCCCAAAGGAAATCAGTGTCGAGCCCACCCCTAAGAAGTTAATATCAAGTTCACTCCAAAGGAAGGCTTTCTCCGAGTCCCTAACACCAACCGCAAGCTTAGGTCACCTTGTCAAGGAATGGTATAAGGATAAAAGAGTTAACACTCACCCATTCGGTCACCAACACAGTCGCTAAGATTCACTCGCGTACTTACACACTACTTACGCACAACCAACGCCCAGCCATTCGTACTCTAACTCGCACACGGATCTGTATTATAAATATTATGCAAGCCTAAACTGGACTTAGTCCACTTGTATCTAATACTGGCTCACAATCCTAGCACTTCTAAGAATTACAACGGGACATTATGTAGCCCTACAATATCTCCTGAGTTAGTTAGCTCCCGCTGAACGTCCGAGCCCTACCCTCGTCCGAAGCCAAGTGTCCCGTCGTCGCCGAGCCCACATTCTGCCTTCTCGCTTTACGGCTCAGTTTCGCCTAGCAACTCCCACGTTTGCTAACAAGTTTTTATGACGGTTTTTGTATAGTTTCCAATTGTTTCTCAAAAAGGTTTGGGTTGCTTGGTTCTTAATTAACAACTTGCCTAGCACATGTGCGCTATTAGAAATCCCATAATTCAATAGTTTCTTTAGAATTCTATCGGCCCTTTCTTTAAAAAGGACAATTTATTAGGGGTCGCAAGTGGCCCAGCGCGGCGCCATTCGTGGTATTTAAAAATAAATATAATTTCTTGTTATTAATTTGGAATAAGTGACAGACAGTCACAATGTCAACTGGTAAAAAATTACATAGTTAAAATGTCAGTAAAATAAATCGAAAAACAATAAAACTAAGTACAATAATTCATATCTTCTCCGTCAAATATTCTGAAATACTATAATATGCCTTTTCTACTAAAAAAGTATTTAGCTGTTTCTTAAATTTATTAACGTTTAATTCTTACATATGCCTTGGTAAGTGGTTGTATACCATTGGCGCCATGCAAAATATACTTTTACGCATCAATGCTGTATTGCATTTCACGACACGTAATCTATTTTGATCGTGTCGACTACGCGTATTAGTTGTAGTGTCAGACAGCTTCGGAAAAGTTTAGGGTTAGTTTTAAGGAATACAGCAATTTCGTATATGTACAGCAATGGAAGAGTGAGTATTTTATATTTTGTAAAGTAAGGCTTGCAACTTTCTATGCACTTTAAACCGAACATTGCCCTGATGCATCTTATCTGCACCTTGAACACTAGTTCTCTATTTGAGGCTCTACAATGCCATGGTACGCTGTGACAAGAGCGGCCTCGCCTATAATAGGTACCAGTTTGTAAAGGGCATAGGCGGACGAACTAATTCTTTTAATTAATTCTACAGTATGATATTTCCAGTCCAGTCTATGGTCAATTGTAATACCTAAAAATTTTGTCATATTTACTTGATTTATCATATGGTTATTATAGGCAATATGTATTTTATTAATTAAACGTTGGCTAAATAACATCTGGGAAGAACACCGCCGAGGGCACGGCGGTGTTCTTCCCAGGCGGGGCACATCTCTACCTGTTGCTCCACCGTGTCCTCCGGGCGGTCCACACAATGGTGACACCCGGGCGTTTCTTCCGCACGAATCCGGTGCAGGAATCTCCCAAACTAACCATGTCCGGTAAGGACCTGCAACATGCGGAAGGTAAGGACGCCGCACAGTGTTTTATGAACCCCGATTTTCGGACATCTCATTTTTATTGAAAATCCTGACAGAAATGATCACTTAAATGCAAGATTTCGTATCCCCATTTAGCTACTATGTCTAGTTCCTGAGTTATAATTTTTTGAAAATCGACCAAATTTTATTTGGATTTTCAGAAAAAAAAAATACATTTAATCTAAGCGTCATAGAAATAACGATGTTAGGTACATTGATGGCGCATCATATGCCGAGTATTTTAGTGCATAAATGAACCTCGTAACTTTTCTTGATCCAGATATATACGTGTTTTTCGGTTATTAGTTTTTCTTAATTTTCTCGAAAATTCCGTAATTTCGGGAAAAGTTGTTTATACTGAAAGTATAAACAACTTTTTTAAGTTTTAAGTTTTATCCGGATTTTACGTCGTTAGGGCTGTCAAAATCTCAGATTATTTTTTATATCCGGATTTTATATAATTTTGCCAAAAAATATATCTACCTTGTAGTAAAATCGGTGGTTTGGATTATCTGACGTGAAGAAGCCAGGATACCAGCTTGGTATCTAAATAAAATATTATTCATCGATGTACGCTAAAAGGCATATTCAGGCATTTTGTGAAGTATTTTTGTTGTACGTACAAAATACTGCTAAATGACAAGCAAAATCCACATTATGCAATAGCAATAACATAAGCTGGGAGTACCTCCACGCGGTGCAGGCGGTAATAGTTTCTACTGGCTAAAACTCCCATAAATATTATTAACTTGACCACCAGCTAAGCCTTCGGGCTTATATTGTTTTCGTTTGTCTATTGCGTACATCTGTTTAGTGGCACGGTAGCATACCCGGTAACGCAGGGGAGCAGCCACCAAATATTTTAGTCAATAGTAAGCGGAATTTGTTAGTAATCATGGAGCCGGTCACGACCCATGGGACTACTCTACCTCAGCAGAACCTGACCCGCTCTGCTGGAGAAGGTCTTTCTGAGCCCCGACCAGATGACTCTTTAATGCCAGGGGGGCATGACAATCCCAATGCACACGATGATCAGCAAGTGGCCTCTATGTTAACTTGATATTTCTCACAAGAAGTTGGTAGAATCGTTACAGCGGTAATTTGTCGGACTCTCTTTTTCTTCACAAAATTGTTTATATATATGTATTTATCAATTATATTATATTCCTCTCAGTTTCTCTTTTTTAAGTTGTACCCGCCAAGTTCTTTCTGAACTACCATAAGGTTAACTGGTAGAAAATGTGTAAGGCATTAAGTTCGCCTTTGTACAATGTTTTTAACTTGTTTATAGAGTTTTTAAGAAATAATAATAAATAAAAATATATTTTTTAAGGTCTCGGTAGGCTGCCAGTAATCTGGTTCACGTTCTGTTTGTCATTCTGACAACGGAACTTTTACTTTTACGAAAAAATTGATCCACAAAATTAGGATTAAAAAAATTGACAACCCTAACAAAAACAGTTAAATTGGAATAACTTCTGAGTTCCATGGATTTGGGATGTCATAATCATGTGGTGTATTGGGGAAGTAAATAGAATTATTTCTGTATAGAGAACTTTTCCCGAAACGGCGGAATTTTCGAGAAAATTAAGAAAAACTAAAAACCGAAAAACCCGTATATATCTCGATCTAACAATGGTGAGAGGTTCATTTACGGACTAAAATACTCGGCATAAGATGCGCCATCAATGTACCTAACATCATTATTTCGTATCACGCTTAGTTTAGGCGAATTAATTTTTTTCTTAATATCCGGATGGAAAAATTACGATTTTCAAAAAATTATCACTCAGAAACTAGACTTGGTAGCCAAATGGGGATACGAGATCTTGCATTTAAATGATCATTTCTGTCAAGTTTTGCAATAAAAATGGGATGTCCGAAAATCGGGGTTCATAAAACACTGCGCCGCGATGTCTTTCTAGCCACTCCTCAAAAAGGGGATTTACCGTCATAATTGTGGCGTGTCCAGTGCTGGGTTGCGACAGTCGGTGTCACCATTCCACCATGAGATCCAGCCGGAACTTTCCCACTAGCTTGGGGTCGGCTTCCAAGCTAACCAGATGCGGCTGAATACCCATGTTTTTTTTCGTGGAGGGACCGCCTATCAGGCCTCCACAACACAGTTACTGGGCAACACGATACTCCTTGGATAGACTAATGGTCAGACTTTCTGGCGTCTGACTACCTGTAACGCCTGTCAAAGATCTACGAATAACAACTAGGATCAACGCTTGTACGTGCTTTCCGAGGCGTGAGGTGTCAGCAAGTCCTAGATAAACTTTGAAAAGTACATATTAATTCAAAATATCGCAAAAAGCTCAGGCATGGGAAGCGGGTGCCTTAACCACTGTGCCATCACGCCACCACACACACACATCTGTTACAAATAAATAATAATAAAATCCTCAGAGATAGATAAGACAAATAAAAATTAATAAGTTACAACTTAACGTATCCAAATGTTTCCACCTAGTATTCACTCGTCAGAAAACTACTATCGGCTCAGGATACACACTTGATGGTACATATATATGTAAAATAAGCAGTATCAGAGATCTTGGCGTAGTACACGACAGCAAATTACTTTTTGATGATCACATAGAAACCATTGTCAAAAAAGCTTTCAAAACCTTGGGTTTCATTATTAGAGCTTGTTCTAGCTTTCGGTCTCTAAAACCAATAAAAGTTCTCTACTGTTCCCTTGTGCGCAGCCACCTCGAGTACGTTTCCCAAGTCTGGAACCCTCAATACGAGACTTACAAATCTCGTATTGAATCAGTACAGAGAAAATTTTTGCGATATTTAGACTTTAAAGCGAAGCAATATTCAGTCGACTACGAGCACCGTTGCAAACGATATCACTTCTTACCATTAGATATAAGGCGTAATATTAATGACATTTGTTTTTTGGCAAATATAGCAAACGGATCAATTGATTGTCCTGAACTACTTGGCAAAATTTTTCTTCGCACTAATCAAAACAACCTAAGTAAGCGGCCTCTATTACAGGCACCGTGCACATCGACAAAGTATAGGCGTAACGCCTTCTCCATACGTAGTGTCATAGCCTTCAACAATTTACCATCGCACCTAGAAATCGATCTGTTTTGCACCAGTGTACAAAATATAAAAAAGATCCTAACCAAGGAATTTTTTGGGGACAATGTTAGATAACTTAATTAGTTTAAATTTAGGATAACGCTATGTAGTCTTTTTCTTCATCTTTGATATCACTTGATTCGATTCAATTCTTATTATACCTACTTAAATTAATTTTTAAAAGATGTCAATGCAATCTGTAGCTAGATATATATATGTGGAAGCTTGTTATTAGCAATTTTCATGACCTATGTAAAAAATTATAATTGTTATTAGCCTGTAAGCTTTCTTTAAAAATAAATAAATAAATAAATAAAACAAAAATAATTAACATACAATTTTTATTAGTATTTCTCTACGTCAACTGAGGTAAGGTTAACAAATTTATACACTTCTTCCTCCTCGTCACTAATGCAGGAAGAAATTTTATCTGCTGTATTTCTGATAGCGTCATAAAAAAAAATCTGCTCTTCTTTCCACTTTATTCATTCGCTGTATGAAATCGGTGTAAGTTCATGTTTAATTACCTAATTCCGACCTCTGGTTATGACACACGAGGTTTATATTGAGTCTTAAGTAAAATGCACTTCGATTTTGAACAGGACAACTTTAGTATAGAGTGGTCGGTTCTAAAGCTTATTGAATTAAGTGTCCTCTGATTTTATTGATCGCTGAGCATCCAGTTGCTCTTGAAGACCCAGTTCGTATGTAACATCGTTAAGCTCCTTAGTAGTCCTGAGTTGAGCTACATGAATACTGACAAATGCTTGCACTAACTGGCCAGGTCCACTCAAAACTGTTTGGATTTTTCTTCAAAAGACCATCTCAGACTCCAATCTGCATGGTTCTCATATGACTTGACCATAACATGTTTGCTATAATTATGGACTTTAAAAGAGACTTTGATCCCTGAGTTTATTTCGGTGTTTCTTTTCAGGGTAGTCAGCTAGGAAACACCGGCTTCATCTAGTTTAAATTGACGTGTAAAAGTGTATTTAAAAAACCGGGCAAGTGCGAGTCGGACTCGCGCAGTGATGGTTCCGTACAAACTTACCTATGAAAACAGTTCAATTCCCGAATTAAGTAGGAAGATTTTTCCGAATCGCAAAAAAAGTTTTTTTGATTCTCTCGAGAATGTCGAAATATACGTTTTTTGCAACATAAACGGCCGTATCTTTTTATTTTCGTTAACTCTGAAGTTTGATTTTTTCACAGCTTCAAGGGACCACAGACTTGAGTATATGGTTTTAATTTCAACTCAAAACCTCCATGCGTTCCAGAGATAAAAGGTCTTGACAGACAGACAGATAGACAGACAGACAGACAGACGGACGGACAACAAAGTGATCCTATAAGGGTTCCGCTTTTTCCTTTTGAGGTACGGAACCCTAAAAAACTATTTGCAAAATAAGTATCATTTATCATTATCATTTAACGTACTAGCATTTGGCCAGCGACTTTGCTCTTTGATAATAAAAACTTCAACACCTCTAAAACCGTATTTTGAGCGTAGTTTAAAAAAAACTAATAATGACAGTTTTTATTTTTCATTTCGATAATTTGTACAAAGAAAAAAAAAAACGACCGGTTCGGTTTGTATAAAGAATATATATAGCTATCTATCTATTTGTGTTAAGTTTCAAGTTTGTATAGAAATTAATTTAATTTATATTTGGTTGCTAGTGCAACTAAATAACAGCAATAAAGTGCTTTCGTAGTGGACATTTTGTGTGCCCTCCTAGTGAATGGCTGCAATTCGGCCATTAACGTTCATCACTTTAGCGGCTTCAGTTTAATTGGAAACATGGTGAATAGTAATTATCGTAAAGTTATTATGATGTGTGGGCTGTTTAGGAACCCAAATGGTAATGTTTATAGAATTTTATTGCATTGAGTGAAAATGTATAATGTTTTTGTGTGAAAACTAATATATTCATTAAACCCCAAGCGAACGCTGGCTTTCGCTCTCTCATCGTCTTTCTATTGTGTCTCTAATTACGGTATTCGAAAGGTTTCAGTTTTTTGGAGGTTTTTTCAGTAGTGAATTCTGTGAATACTCAGAAAATTTTATTGCGCCTGGAAAACTAGTTTATTTTCATCGAATGGTCGACTGTTTTCTGACATCAACCAAACATACAGAAAAAACTATAATAATACAAACTGTCCCGACAGACGTTGTCCTGTCCGAAAGCTGGGTTAATGTTAAAAAAAAAAATTGAGAACTCGTTTGCAACGCCGCCCATCAGGTTCAATTATAGTATTTTCAAACCATCTAGACACCCACTCAAATATACACACAAAATTTATACATCTAAATCGGTCAAGCCGTTTAGGAGGAGTTAGGTGATAAACACACGTACAGAAGAATTATATACTTCTATACAAATATCAAGTACCTATGTTAATAATGCCTTAATTGATTTTTGATAAAAATAGTTTTTTTTTATGTGGGAAAATCATCTTATGACAAATCTCGCTCTTGGGCGGAGCGAGAGATAGTGTCAGACTTTTACTGACTAAAAACCCACTCCTGTTCCTTCGTCCCAGGGCCCCGGGTTTCGTTTTCACACTAACCATGGCCCCAGTAGGCTTCCACCCTGCTGGGCCCTTACGATTTGCTGACATCCCCCTGAGGCGCGCGTGGAACAATACGCGCCGTCGACGACTTAGGCTCGGTCCGAACGGTTACCGGACGGTCGGACGGCGGGCTACCCATTGCTCGCCGTCCGCAAGCCCGCGCCTACGGTGTTGATAAAAATAGCTGATTCTTTTCCCAATCTTTCTATATCAAAAAAATCCTAACATAAATCTCCTCAAAGTTCACGCTCCGATACTTGGTAACACTTCTTTGGAAACTCCCATTAACTGCGTCCCCTACACAAACTATTTCAAGCTGAATATGAACGCTACATCTCAAATTAAACTTACACGAGCAATGTTTCAGCAATTGCCCGGCAACACTTAATTGATGGAGATAGTTTTTTAATACTATTATTTGGTAAGACACAATAGCAGTTATTAGCTGATGCATGTGTTTCAAAGGTGCTGCGATGACCCAGAGGTAACGGTCCCCGACTATCATCGCGAACTTGTGTAGTTATATCTATGAGCAACATAGAAACTAAAATTCGAAATCCTACCTATTTTTCACGCGATTAGAACATTATACAACAAACTGAAATCAAATATCTAGCAGTTGTCCGGACCAGACAAAACACCCGTCTGGTCGGTGTTTTTTTCCTTTTCAACGGAGGTATATGGGATTTTACACCCTGTTTCGCATACCTCTAAACTTGTATATCACACTGAGCCATTATATTTTAATACTGGCAACCCCGTGTTGTCTTAGAAACTACACTTTTTGACAGTTTCACTTTGACAGCAATGACATATCAAATTATGGTAGAAGTTGAGGGTTGGTGAATAATTTATGTTATGAAAATCATAAAATAAATTCTGCATGTAATTTACAAAACTACAAAAACGAATTTCAGAACAGTCATTTTGTGCTTCAATTTACCGTTTCAACAGATGTTTATAGTTAGCACTTTTAGCAAACGGCAATTTCTAAACTAAACAAAGGTAGCACTTTGATTGCATACTTTTACGCGAGGATTAAAATTTAATTTCAAGTGCTAACAAAAAGTATTACATTATATCAGTAGTTTCTCCAATTATGTTGTAGATTAATTCTTTTTGATACTATGTAATCTATGTATAATAGTTATAAAATAGTAGGTTTTAGTGTCAGAAAGGTAAGTTTTGCCAAACTAAAACTGCTATAATAATCCTTTATTTTCAGGCAACTCAGGCCCATAGACAAAATACACAAATAATCTAACAAAATAAACTAATGCATATAAAAATGAAATCATAAAAAATATAAACGCATATTGTACACGAAGTGACGGTGTCTTGTTTCGACACCCTTCGGCCAGGAGGAAGATCTCCAAATATTGAGTAGCATCACAAACGACTTAAAATGCCGTGATCCTCACGTAATTTATTCTTCTTCCTTGAACTATACGTTTATAATAAACATAATAATATCTTAACCGTATCAACAATTATAATATTTTTAAACTCTAAAATCTCTAAAATCTTTAAATAATAATATCTTTAAACGTTTACCAGCAATTAAGACCTTTCAAGAGCCTAATATTTTCTTGTCAGCAACGAGCGACGATGACATCCTGTTTTTTTGTTTAGTTTTAAGTAGGTTAATTGATCATAATGTCTTGTCATTCATTAGCACCTTTGTCCTGACCACGGTAATATAAAGTGCGAAGTAATCTCATATTTTTCTGGTTTTATTTAACACAAATCCCAGTCAGTCCCGTACAGCCCTTGACTAATTAGAAATGTAAATTTATAACAACCACATCTTAAAAGTATGAATTAGGAAACCGAGAAATCGATGAACCCGTTAAGATGACTGCTGAATTTTGACAAGCGCAACATCTCAGCTGCTCTGTTGCTTTTATCATTGCGCATACTCGCACCCCATCTGCCATCAAACATATACGCTCAATAAATTCTTAAGTACCCTCACACACAAACACAATCTACTTTCCTTCATGCACATTATGGTTATTCTCGTAGACTCTGATATTTCTTAAATATTTTTTCCTTATGTTCATCAATGTTAACTTGCAAAGCTCTCTTGGAATTTTCTTACATTCAAAACAGTTTATCACAGCGGGTTTCTAACCGCGGGAGGGACCTAGTGACCTACAGGTTCTGATAGAAACCTATTTCAGGCACCAGTCTCTCACAAAGTTTAGCCCTGGTTTGTGACCGTAATGATTAGCTTTAAGTAATTTTGCGTAGAGAAAATAAACGTTTATAATATTATTATTATTAACTTTGTGTAACCATCTGGTAATTACATTATCCAACAAAAATTGGTTACACTTCATTTTGAACGTAATATAGTTTTAACAAAACGTTTAGAAAGATCTTTGGGACATTTGATCAATATTGTTCAAAATTAAGCAACTTAAGTTGCCCGTGTGACCGCACTTTTCAGCGAGTACAAACTAACGTGTTCTTGAGTGCAACGCAAAGATGTTTTGCAGCCAAGTTGAGTACGTTTTGAGTTACTTTATGACTGAAAGCGCTTAATGTAAAATCAACGTTCCTTCTTACCTGAAAGGTTTCAAGTGCTTAAAACTTTGCTCCCGCAGTAAATTCCTGATTAGTTTTGGATCGTTGGCCTGGTATGACACACGAGGTTAATATTGAGTCTTAAGTAGGTAATAATGATATACCACAACTTTCACACAACGCTATTTAGTCTTAAACTAAGCAGAGCTTGTGGTATGAGTACTAGACAACAGATACAAAAATACATACTTATATATTTCTAATTACATGCGTATTTTAGATAAATTACACCCAGACACAGAACAAATGATCGTGCTCATCACGCAAACATTTTTTCAGGGTGGGAACCGAACTCTGGCATAGCAGTCAGAGCCACTGACCACTAGATCAACAGGTCTGACAAACGTACTATAATTTTTAACAAGTATAAATGCACTTCGATTTTGAGCAGGATAACTTTAGTATAGAGTGTTTAGTTCCTGAGCTTATTGAGTTAAGTGTCCTCTGATTTTATTGATCGCTGAGCATCCAGTAGTCTTTGAGGGCCCGGTTCGTATATAACGTATAAACCAAGTGGTTCAAGGGCAAACTTTCTGGTGGTTAAAATACTGATGAATAAGAACTAATTTGATACTGAGATCGTCGCAGAGTTGAAAATAAACGATTTATCAGTTGGCAGTAATAAATAAAGCTCCTACATAGCTCACGCCTGTGATACACACGTCGATCTGGGCGCGTCGGTCTCCATACATTTTATATGGCAGCTAGACTTGTAGAGCTAAACTTGATCCACGCCACGCGACGTCGTTCTACGTACAAATCAGGCGTGTTACACGTGTGCATTGGTCTAATGTAGTTCTAGCTTAATTCGATAAAATTTAGGGATTATTATCACCGGGCTGCGGGTTTCTGTGAACGAGGTACCGTTGCCCTCAACGCTAAGGGCTACTGAAGAATATTTGGTAGGGTTTTGTCAGTAAATGTCTGCCACTCTCGCTCCATTCAGAGCGGCAGAAGGTATTTGCTGATATTCCACCTAAATAAAAAAGAAAATACAAAAAAAAATAACCGACTTCACTACAAAAACAAAACACTAAAACGATCAATATAATTTTAATTTTGAAAGTCGGTGTTTCTGGTATTGTTTGCTTGTTTTTTTGATCATTTTAGTGTTTTGTTTTTGTAGTGAAATCGGTTTTTTTTTTACCAAAATATTCGAAGACATGTGACATTCACCAACCCGCGTGGGCACTGGGCCCGCTGGACCCACTGGGCCCGCGTGGTGGATTACGGCCCATTCCCTCTCCTAGAGAGAGGAGGCCTGAGTCCCAGCAGTGGAAACATTAAAAGTCTGATTATGCTATTATGCTATTTCTCATGACAATTCGAATGAACCCAAACACTGCTAGGACACATTATTTTATTATAAAGTCTATCATCGTCAGATTACTTCAATGATACCATTTTCAACATAACTATTCAGAACCATTTATTTATTTGTATTGTCATAGTTACTTAACTATTTTCATTGTGATATCGATGTGAGAGTGAAGTTCCGTTGGCCATTTCTGGTCTTCTTCATCAGTTCCACTTCATCAAATGTTACTTTTTGACTGTTAATACTTAAGTTCTCGATGAAAATACCAAAATCACTATATAGTTGCCTAGAATATTTGAGAAGTTCCCTCGATTCCTCATGGAGCCCATCATCAGAAATGGATTTTGAAAAAAATGGATTTAAAAAAATTTAAGGGAAAAAAAATAGCAAATCGGTCCATAAACGACGGAGTTCTGAGGTAAAAAAAATATGATAAAAAAAAATACAACCGAATTGAGAACCTCCTCCTTTTTTTGAAGTCGATTAAAAAAAGGAATTATTATCATTATTTTGGCTGGTGCCATGGTAAAAGTCATTCATGTTTGCGATTACTTTGATCCTCTAAAAAATTTTCAAAGTAGAAAAAGTCAACGTGTAACAAAAAGTCTATTTTTGGACCTTGTAGATTAGATGCCGATATGCGTTGTCGCACTGCAGTCAAAGTAGCGATAAATACATTTCAATGAAGTAGTTCTCCTTACCATGACACACTTTTCTCAAAAATATCCAGGTTGAAAAGCTTTTACAAGGCTGCGTTCGAGAAATACCGATGCGGTTTTGCAGACAGATGAGATGAAGTGCATGCAATGGGAACTATTTCTGTATTTTAAAGTTGAAGTTGAGTATTTCTCAAAGTATATTTTAGCCTGAAAAAGAGATGGCTAAACGACTGCCCCAGCATGAATAGGAATATCTCCCACGAATAGGAATCTCACACTAACCCTTAATATTTAAATATTCATTCATGAATTATTTAGTGTTTAATCATTTATTATAACTTTCGTGAATTATTAAACATAAAAAAGTTTCTTAATTGTTTTTATGCTTTGTTTTGGTTTGACATGACAAGAACAAGGAGTACTGCAAGCTAGGGAAAGGACGTCACATTTCCAGAATTTCGAATTGAAACTGTACCTACCTACTTATATCAATTATTAATAACAGTTATCAAAACAATTTATATTCTGAAACTACATAATTGTGGCTAGACAAGCAGATTACTAATTTTTTTTTCTTTCAACCCTTTCGATTAGTTTTATCGATTCTGTTTGAACTTGAAGTCCAATCCCTTTTCTACTCTATGAAAAAACAAACGTGAGACGTCGTTTGAACGTTCTGCCGTTTACTTGTTCGTTTCCTTGGTTACTCAGTGCGTTCATAATCTAGTTTAGGTAGAATTGTTTACCTACCATAAATACAAAAATCTTCAGATGTCTGGGTCAGGTAATCTTTAAAATCTTTTTCAAATACCTATTATTTCAACAATAATAATTATATTGTCTGTGAAAACTGTCTTTATTTCAACTCATTAGGTTTTACGACTGAATACTTATATTATTATGATTTTTACGGGGATTATACATCGAAAGTCCGTTGTATCAAGATTTTTTTGGCACAATCCGTTTGTAGATATTTATTTCAAGTACCTTAGTGCGAAATCGCTAGTCAAAAGCATAATTATAAATAAAAATCGCCGCAGAAACATTTAAACGCCTACATAAAAGTTCATAGCAATGTCATTTGTTTGAAGTATTTTGTTCTTTTGTCGTAGGAGTTACACGATTTTATTTTCAAGATTGTGTAGATATGAAAAGTTCCTGATACTTTTTAAATACGAAATACTAATATTCAGCTATTCAGCATTATATATTGCTAGGTACCATGTTTATACATGCGTTTACATTGCGGGAGCAGTCGTCTATACTTCCATTTAGCCATGTCCTTTGGCATTTAGCTGGCTTTGCCTCAAAACTTAAACTTAACTGAAAATACTCAATTCAGAAACCCGCTCTTAGACTGTAATTTCGATTATTTAACCTTTTGACGTGCGTAATTAGAGACACAATAGTAAGACAATGGCTTGCGGGCGCCGGCTACCGCCTGAGCGTTAATGAATTAAACTAATTTCCACCTATTATTGCAGTAACAAACTTCACCTTCAGCTAAATTATTCTCATCAATAATACATTTAGTTTCTAAAGTGAATGAGGAGTATAGTTCAACATTTAAGTTTGAGACGTCCATCGATCGAAGTCGATCCATCTCAGACATAGTGCCAGTGAAGAGCACCTTAAGGTGGCTCTACGCTAAAGGAACCAGGCATGAGCTGAGCACAAGCCGAGCCGCTGTACTCGCTGTCAAGTGTAGACGTCCAACGAGTCTACAACAATCACTGTCCTCAAACGTGGTTATCCGATGCAAATAAATCCCTTTGTGTTCGCCAAAAAAACCGACAATAGGCGGAGCATAGTCGAACACGAACCAAACCTTCGAAGCGCGCTCGTTCGAGGCTTGTAAGTAGGTCCACGGTCAGCTGAAGGAATACGGGTAGGTTTAAGCCAGTAAAATTCTGACTCCACATCTCAGTCCACCTAGAACGAGAAAAGTTATGTGATGATGGTCAACCCAAACAAATTGCGGAGCCCCTTCACAGGATGTACGTCACTTGCGTTGCTGCCCGTCCTGCACAACCACCTGCATCTTTCAGGATTTATGTGAGACGGGTACACTACATAAATACGAAAAACTTTATTCCGACAGTCACAAATACGAATTTCAAAATACCGATTTTCATAATTCCGAATGGTTCAAAATTCCGAATATACCAACTCCGACTTATCATTACTCCTATTTTTATAATTCCTAAATTTCAATTTTCCTAACTTTTATAATTACTATTCTCAAAATACCGAGTTTCAATAGATCGAATAACGAAAAGTCCGACTTAATGATAATTCGAAACATCATAAATACGAATTCCGATGATTAAAATACCGATTAATAAAATTTCCGAAATAAAAACGCCTCATAAAACTGTATAGCAAGACAAATAAACACATAAATGCTCGTCAGAGGTCGTAGTATGAGGGGGTAGAATTAAAAAACTAATGACAGATGCGTTTTCCAGCATGCAGGGGATTTATTGCAGCATGCAAGCAGGCATGCAGCGTACAAGCAGACATGCAGCATGCAAGCAAGCATGCGACATGCAAGCAGGCATGCAACATGCAAGCAGGCATGCAGCATGCAAGCAGGCATGCAAAATGCAGCAAGCATTGTTTCTGTCACGGCTCCGGCGCTGCGGAGTTTGGGCGGCCCCACGCGAGCTTATCGTCGCAGATGGTTTTAACGCTCACCACCACAGCTTCGGCTTGCTGGCCGGCAAAGCCGGCCAGCCTCAGCCGCGGCGGCGGGCCTTCAAACCACCTGCTCCTCAGCTCGCGGGCCGCCCTACCCCTCCGCGCCTACGCGGGTTTAAATTACACTCTAGGGGTAGGGCAAACAAGACTGCGTGAAGTCGGTTTTGCAGCGATTCGTTTCTGACACTAAATTTTGTAGCACAACATGTTGACTTTTAGTTTATTCGAAGTATTGAAAATCGGAATATCGTTTTTCGGACCGAGAACCCTTCGAACATTTGATTCTTCGAACGTATGAAAATCGGAAAACTAACAAATCGCATTTACGACTTTCGGTAAAATAAATTTCGTGATTTTTAATAGTAGACATTATAATTTTTAGGTATTATGAAATTCGGACTTTTGAAAATCGGAATATCGAAATTCGGAATAAAATATTTCGGAGTATTTGGGTGTTCCCATGTGAGACCAATGATAAAGCTGTACAGGTTGCTAAGTACTGCTCAGACAAGATTTAGATTGAGTTTATTAATATCAAATAAACAATTAGGTAACAGGCACTTTTGAATTGTCAAGTGTCAGAGGAATGATGCTAATGAATGAAGAATGTGCAAAAAAGCCATGGACACTATTTGAAATCAAGTTTTATATTACAAATATCTCTGTTAAATATCTTGTCGCTTCTATTATGCGAGAACAATGTAATAAATAAATAAAGTAAACAAAAAATCAAAATATAGAAATTTACAATTAGAATAAGCCACTGGTAGCCAAGAGATGACAGCGTCCGTTCAGGAACACGACGCGTACATCAGCACCACTTAGCTCAACCATTTTGTAGGTTTGAATGATCCATCACACGCGCCACCATCAGTGAGACTCGACACACGAAAAAGCCCAACATTTCTTAGTTTTTCTAGCCCGAATGTTGCCAGTACAATTTTGTACGTGCTGCTACTCACTTCCAAATTAACTTGTATATTCTTTGGATGCCGAAACTTCGACTTTTCTTAACCTTAATAACGCGAATTGGTAATTTCTTTTCGCTCGAATCAAGAACTTGGATCTTTTAAAGCTCTCAATAGAATTTATTATAAAGTTTAGTGTTCTGATTTCTTTTGTTACTCGAGATCAGAATTTAGTTCTATTTTTAGTACTGATTTGATAGATCTAAGCGTTCGTGATGGACGTTATTGGAGATGAGTCATAAAGTTGAAAGTTTTAATATAAAATCTACATTAAAGTTACGATCTCTTTCCATGCTTCATATCGGTGATTGGAAATGCAATAATTTTGGATCTGGTTTTCTGATCTTTTGAGTACACTCTCTTTAGTACGAGTCGGACTCACATGCAAAGAGTTCCGCGCGAATAATATTTTTGTAACGTGTTATTTTAAAACTATAGACTTCTTGTAGGTTTTTTCTGTAATTTATAGGTAAAGAAATATTTTCTGTAGTTTTATCAAAATTTTAAGCTTAGTAATTTAATAATTTCGGAGAGTAGGTGTGGGGGGGGGGTGCGGTAAATTTTCAACTTACTAAATCTACATAAATAAAAACTGGGCAAGTGCGAGTCGGACTCGCGCACTAAGGGTTCCGTACAAACTTGTAAAGTAAATTGCGGTTTACGATTTATGACGTATTAAAAAAAAACTGCTTACTAGATCTCGTTCAAACCAACTTTCGGTGGAAGTTTGCATGGTAATGTATTTAATTTTTTTTTTAGTTTTATCATTCTCTTATTTTAGAAGTTAGAGGGGGGGGGGGGACACATTTTGCCACTTTGGAAGTGTCTCTCGCGCAAACTATTCAGTTTAGAAAAAAATGATATTAGAAACCTTAATATCATTTTTGATGACCTATCCATAGATACCCCACAAGTATGGGTTTGAAGAAAAAAAAATTTTTGAGTTTCAGTTCTAAGTATGGGGAACCCCCAAAATTTATTGTTTTTTTTTTCTATTTAGGTGTGAAAATCTTAATGCAGGTCACAGAATACATCTATTTACCAAGTTTCAACAGTATATATATAGTTTCGGAAAAAAATGGCTGTGACAATTGTGACATACGGACGGACAGATAGACAGACATGACGAATCCATAAGGGTTCCGTTTTTTGCCATTTGTCTACGGAACCCTAAAAAGGAGAAACTGACTGACTGACATACCAACGCACAGCCGAAATTACTGGGACAAGAAACGTAAACTTTTACACAAGGTTTCCTTTTATGACGTAGGCGAGAACTAAGAAGGGATTCCTAAAATTCACTCTCTAAAGTGATGAAACGTGTGTCCAAAGTTTGTATGGAAAATCTACTCTTATTCGGGTGAAACCGCTGGCAGAAGCTAGTCTTATATAAACAAATAAAAATTGTTTAATTATTAGAAATAAATTTTGGATACAATGAACCCTTTCTTTTGACATTTCACACTACACATTTTTGCTCTCGTTCCACCCAGACCGTGAGGAGTCATTTGAAGATTACCCACCACAAAGAAAAATGACTATCTTCGGCTCTAGTCAAAGTGATTTTCAAACGGTAATGCTATTAAGGACATTCTTTGTAAAACAAAAAAAAATATCTTTTAGATTGACGGACTTTAGCGTAAACCAACATAATTCATTTTAAAATAACATTTTAATTAGATATGGCGTTGTATTTGGTTGTATTTCGTGAATTTTTCCATTTTTTCTCACCGTTTAAACCTTCCCTACAAACCGTTTAAACTAACACCGTTTAAACTATCACAAATATTTCAAGATCAAAATTATCTATATCGGTTCAGCCGTTCTCGAGTTTTAGTGAGACTAACGAACAGCTATTCAGTTTTATACATATTGATTTGTAAGACGTTCCTATGCAGTAGGTGCAAATTAGAGTTAGTACTGCAAGATGTTGTGTTTAGAACAATGACCCATATTTTGTCATAGTTAATGCCAAGACAGTAAAAAAATAATTGTAGGTACTACGTTTTATTTTATACTAAATGGTGTACAATATATTCAAGTCTCGTTCCGAACAATCCGCTTAAACCTTCCGTTTAAAATAACCAACGTCAAGTACAAGGAAAAAGGGACTTAACCAGAAAACTCAGCCGAACTTTGACTACTTAACATTCAAGAAGCAAAAAGTAATAAATCTTAAAACATTACCTACTCACTTTGCCTAATTCAGAAGTACGAACAACATATTTTTAAATAATAAAAAAACTTTGTAATATGGCGGGCTGGAAGTTTGACAGTTAAAGCCGGGTACAGACCGCTGTAACGCAATATGCAATGTAACACCCAATGAAAGAATTTGCCGTCCACATTGTCGCAATGTAACATAATTCCCATTGTGTGGACGCCTTGCGTGCTTGAACCGTGCACACTACGCACACGAACAGGGCATTTCAACTACGTGAGTAGATACATGCTCGGTTTGTGTGTGAGCACCACACTTATGAAATGCTCCTTTCATGTTACCTTGCATGTTACGTTACAACAGTTTGTACCAGGCTTAAGGGCAGTGTGCGTAATTTTGATATCGGCTCACCAACTTTTTTGTACGATATTTTTTAAGCTTGACAGGTTTTTTAAGGAACTCTCATACCACTCATCGACAAATTCAATTTTTTTTTACCTAAATCTCAAATTTCTGCCAACTCAATATCCAAACCTACAGCTATATGTAACATTTTTATGATACACTACACGTAACCACTTTGGGGCTAGTGCTTCATTTTATTTATTTTTTACGCCCCCTTCCTCTCAAAATAGGGATGGAGTAGGCTTTTAGTTTAACGACGTGGAAAAAGTACGTGTTAACGTAATATTAGGGTGTCATAATGGTGATTAAAACGACTTCTTACTGTTTGAATCATAGTGTGTGACTATGGGTTTATTTATTGACTTAACTTTTGAACTGAAGACTGGAGAGATGAAGACATGCCGGCCACCGGTCTAACTAGTCTATTCCCATTTCTTGTAGACACTAGGAAATGGGAATAGACAAGCTAGACGGTGCCATATGATACGCTTATGGAAAAACAAAAGCATCTTTATTTAGCACACAGACACTTACAGTATAAGGACTATTAAATATAAACTTAAATTTAAAACAACAGCAATGGCTGGGTGAGATAAAAACCTGTACAACATGCTGGCAGGAGAAGCGTATGGCTCTTTTTAAGACCAATTCATGCCGAAAGGGCAGCAGCCGGCAAAAATACGGCGAGCAGTTTCAGAGTGAAATTATTTTAAACTTTATATGGACCATCATCACTTCAGCCGAAGGACGTCTACTGATGGGCACAGGCCCCCCAAGTGTCGCCATAACGACCGATCGTGTGCGTCTCGCATCCATTGAATTTCCGCGACCCTTATCAGGTCATCGGTCCACCTTGTATGAGCTCTTCCAACATTGCGTCTTACGATACGTGGTTTCCGCTCTAGAACCTATCGTCCCCATCGACCTTTGTTCTACGGACAATGTGCCCTGCCCACTGCCACTTAAGTTAAAAGACCAGTATCACTTGAAAGGTTCAAAAAGGCCATGCCCGTCATGCCAACGGTTCTGCCAGCGAGTCCAGAGACCGACTTCTTTGTGTCGCTGCTATTCCGGTGTGAATAGACCCATAAAAGATTTTGCAAAATTTGAATTGGATTTAAAAATGTAGACAGAAAATAATTTTCAGGTATTTTTTGTGGGATTTTTTCAACTGAAGTTCAGTGACCGTTTTAATATTCGTAAATTGATTCCTAGTGACACGATACATTTGCTGATGAATACTGCAAAAACTTAGAATGTGTTAATGCAGTCACAATATTAATAATCCATTAGAGTGAGGTTGTAATGTAAATACCTAACTAAGGGCCTGTGCACACCACGTTTTTAAACGCGCCGTTGACGCGCGTTTTAGAAACATGCGTCGACGGCGCGCTTTTATCCTATTAAAGGTCTACAGGTTCCGTCTGACTCGCGTGCGTATCGCGTCTGTATCGCTAAAAACGTGGTGTGCACAGGCCCTTAACTGTATTATATATAAAAAACTAAAATACTTTCTAAACTTGATACAGGCTAAATACTTAAACCATGCAAAACCAAAAAAAAAAGAAAAAAGAAGTAGGTAAAGTAGACACCTAATTATTATTTATTCTCGAAAAACCTTCTACTATTGTAGATTTATTCGTCCCACGCTTGAAATGTTTGAAAAGTTAAAACATTTCACCATAGCACTTACTTAGGTACACTGAAAGCAAACTAGTAGGGTATTATTGGGCATTCTATGCCACTGTCGGCAAGTAGCTCGGCTAGTGCGCCTCGCTATCCGACAGTGGCATAGAATGCCCAATAATGAACGATCGACTCGACTGTGTAGTATATTACTGTACTCACCTGGAGATCATGTGAGTTATACCACTGGCCGCCAGTAGCCGGGCGAGTTCACCGTGCTGCGGACGATGGTATGACATGCGTTTCGTTGTTAGAAACGACTTGATGATTTTGATATGCGCTTCATATATAGTGGAAACGACTTGTTGGGTTTTGTAATGCGCTTCAGCATGGAAACGACTTGTTGAGTTTTGTAATGCGCTTCAGCTTGGAAACGGCTTGATGAATTTGGCACGTATTTTAGTATTAGAAACGACTGGTGTTACTGGACTCATACAAAGATCATGCGAGTTATACGACTGGCTGCCAGTAGCTAGGCAAGTTTGCTTGGCATCGGACAGTAATGATAACCATCGACATGATCAATGATTAAGATTTAACTTAGTCATTTTGACATGCGTTTCGTGGTTAGAAACGACTTGTTGGTTTTTGTAATGCGCTTCAATGATGGAAACGACTTAGTGATTTGGTCATGCATTTCAGTATTAGAAACGACTTGTTGGGTTTTGTAATGCGCTTCAGCATGGAAACGACTTAGTGATTTGGTCATGCATTTCAGTATTAGAAACGACTTGATGATTTTTGTAATGCGCTTCGTGGGTTGAAACGACTTGGTGTTTTTGAAATGCGTTTCAGTATTAGAAACGACTTGTTGGGTTTTGTAATGCGTTTCAGCAGGGAAACGACTTAGTGATTTGGTCATGCATTTCAGTATTAGAAATGACTTGTTCACTCACTGCTTTGAAGGGATCTGCATAATAAACAAGATACATTTTATATTTGGTTTATTTGTCGTAAAACATTGGTTTTTCTGGAAATAATGTATCTACCGAACGCACGAGCTCTTGTAGTTTTCGCCACTGAGACGAATCCGAGTCGGTCTGGAACTTGAGTCGCACAAGCGCCTTCTTCCACAGCTCCTGGGAGTCGGTGTGGCGCGCGTCGTCAGCCTTGTACACCTTGCAGTCGACGTAGTACTCTCCGTTGATGCTCGCTGCTCGCCGCTCGCAGCCGTTGGCGACTCGGTTAACGAAGAATGATGATAGACATGTACTCGATGAATCGTCTTTTGGCAAGGTATCAGACCCGTAGTTGCTACTGATACCGAATACATCATTATCAGTACTGGTTTTTTTACTGAAACAACAACGAAAACTTCTATTAGTTCATCATACACTTACAGGGTACATTTACCGTTTAGATACGCACAGGAAAAAAAATACACACTTAGTCAATATGCCTGTAGAACATGAGAGACGTACAAATAAAAATATATCAGGCACTTATAAAGTCATATCTGTCAGCAGACTTGTAACATTACACGAATAACTGATGATTATTAACTGGTATGGCGAACTAAATTATTGAATAGTTTGTTTACCTCGTACGAATTAAACTCGTTGATGGTGGGTTCAACTTGCGTTTCTTATTGTTGTCTGCAGACGGCTTGCGGCTGGGTTTCGTTTTCTGGTCGGGGATCGGAGCTAGTTGAAAGTACTCGCACTCAGAATCAGACCTGAAATAAAGATACAACAAAATAATAGTCAAACATAATTATTACTATCACCTGCATCGGGTCAGATCTCTGAGCTATGAACCGAGCGGGAATGTTTTATACTTACATTTTCCAATTATCTCCAATCGATATGGCAGGCTGATGAAAGCAGTCGTAGTGACTGACAGCAGCAGGCAGCGGTTAGCTATCAACACTGATATTGACAGAATAACGCAGCAGGATCGCAGAGCACTTCTTGAAGATTACTTCCACACTTGTAGACTTCAGTTAGTTTGTACCGAGTACATCGAAAACATGTAGCTTATAAATCGGAAAACGAACGATAATTCACTATATTAAAAATGACGGCAACCGTTCATAAAATATTGTGTAAAACAACTTTTATCCTTAGACGTATTATACTTGTTCAAAAAGTGCACAATAAGGTTGTCTCAGGTAGCATCGAATGACGAGACAGTGAAGCGACTTAGGGTTGACAAAACGTTAACCAGTAGATAAGTTATCAACAACGCTAATAGGGAATATTCTTGCAAGTAATTTAAATATTTGGCAATCTAGAGACAATCATTAGATTAGTATTTATTATGTTATACATCCAAGTTTTACTTCTAATACTTTTATGCTCGAGTGAAGTGGGTACAGGAAATAAGTTAACGTTTCTAAGGTACTCATTTGACCATCTACGTTTTGGTCTCGTCGTACTTTGCTAGACTTCCTAAAATAAATCAATAATATAATTCCCATAACCACACTAACAGCCATGAGTGAAACCACGCTCATCAATATCTAACGATATACTATGATATATTATAATCGTAATAGTGCATTGTATAAAATTTGTATATTGCTTATAAATAAAATGCGTACCAAGTTATTACCAACCCTAACTAAAATAGCTGATTATTGTGAATGTGAATTAAACAATTAAGTTTGACACGCGTGTCACATTTGTGCAAAAACAACTTTTATGATGAAATATTTTTCTGCTTGTAGACAAAAAAATAAAATTTCGTAAGGCATCAATAATATGTTGCTATGTTGTAAACTCTAAAATATTAGATACTTATTGTTTCAAAGGTACGATGGAGTGAGCTGAGCACCTTTCTAAACTATCACAGAACAATTAAGTAAATTATAAATAATGACTTACTTAATTGTTCTGTGACAGTTGAAGAAATGGAGCTCCCTCCATTTTTTGTCTAGCAGTGGGATAGCATAGACTTATTATTCAATAATTAATATTAATAATTATTATAAATAAATATTGTATTGATCACACGAACGATTTCATCTCCTGGAGCAGCTGTAATCGCTATATTTTGGGACCCGAAATATATCTACATAATTGGAACACGTCTAAAATCATTTCATACTGAGCAGGTAATTATCAAATATCAGAACATAATGACTATTTTTCTATACCCAGAATATATAATTACATGTATACCTAATTATTTATCGATACCTCAAATAAAACCCTTTTTTTATTTCAGATACATTGCTTAAACGTACCAGTGAAGAACTATGTAATGACCCGAAATATAACAACATATTTGGACCAAGCAGATGCACATTCCTATATTTAAAACATTTCATATTTTGCTGGTAATTATTACTCATTACTAATTATTAATACATTTTCTTCCCAGAACATACAATTATCTACCTAATTAAATTATGTACCTAATGTAACCATTTTTTTTTCAGATAAATTCTACCTAAACATAGTTACCGACTTGCATGTGAAGAATTATACAAGGAATCTTGGAACGAATGTAAAATAGTCCTGATCAAGTTGTACTAATAATTTAAATATTTTGTAACTGGTATACCTAAGATCGTGATTATTAATTGTAACTGTTGTAAGTATTACCTAATCTATTTTATTTAAATAAGCAATTATTTTAAGTGTTCTTTAATTTTTAAAATAACATAATGCCTTACTGTTCTGATTGCAAAGTATTTGTAGTAAATCGTCGATGGTCTGGTCATTTACGTAGCAATGTACATAAAAACAATAGCTCTACCTCTATTTATGATAATGTTGCAATTATTAATTCTTCTTTTAAAGAACGAATCATAAGTTACAAAATCATAGCAACTGGCGAACAAATAAATAATTTTCCTGAAATGTTCCTTAATAATATTAGTAAACAAGTTGAAACTCTAATAAACCGATCATTATTGAAACATACAGCTCTGAAAATAAATTTTGAACTTTTTTCTTTTTTTCTTATGTTTAAAAATGATCAAAAGGAAATGAAATCGTTCGCCACAAAAAACATTATTATTAATTTTAATTACGATTTTGATTCAATTTATAAAGCAACGGTTGATTTACTGTTAAAGAAAATTGAAAAGTTTCAGGAGAGAGATAGTGGTTGGACATTTTTGAGCAATTCCCATGTAGAAATAAATATTAATAAATATCAGCCTCTCGGTGGATCTAAATTTATAACTTTACCAAAATGTATAAAAAATAAAAAAGCTTGTTTGAATATTCGTAACAATGATGAGTATTGTTTTTTATGGTGCGTAGTGGCGGCTCTGTACCCTGCTAAACAACACCCCGACAGAGTTTCATCTTATCCCTACTTCCAGGATGTTTTGAATGTTGATGGTTTGACATTTCCGATAACATTTTCGGGTATAGCTATATTTGAGAAAAATAATCCGTTTTTGAATATTTACGTGTATGGTTTAAAAAATAATAAGACTATCGTTGGACCTTTGTATTCAACATCGAATCAAAAATCTAAGAGTATCCATCTATTGTTCTTAGAAAATAATACTAATACCCATTATTGTCTTATCAATGATTTACCTCGTCTAGTCAGAAATCAGATAACTAAACATCATGGTAAACTGTACTTCTGTGAAACGTGCTTATTGTTTTTTCCGACGCGCACTCAAATTGAATCACACATGTGTGGAGGGATTGCCACGGTATTACCAGAAGAAGGAACATTTTTAAAATTCAAAAATTATGATAGAAAACAAAACATTCCTTACGTCATATATGCTGATTTCGAAACGATACTCGAACCGATTTCCGGCGATAATTTCAACACCACTAACACGTCATACTCACATCGTCACGTACCGGCCGCGTTCGCCTATAATGTAGTGTCATCATTTAACGATATGGTTGGCGGCTATAGAAGTTATCGCGGAAAAGATTGTGTTTCAAAATTTATACATTTACTGATTGAAGATGCTAAAGCAATACACAGAATTCTAACTAAAAGCGAGCCTATGATATTCACAGAAATAGATGCTCTTGATTTCAAACGCGCTATTAAGTGCTACCTTTGTGAAAATTTACTGTTGACAGATCGAGTAAGGGATCACTGTCATATTACAGGCCGGTACCGAGGTGCAGCACATCGACACTGCAACCTACAACACAAAGTACCAAAATTCATCCCAATATTTTTTCATAACTTATCCGGATACGATTGTCATTTATTTATTAAAAAGTTAGGCGAAATTCCAGGACAAATTAAAATAATACCCAAGACTAAGGAAAAATATATATCGTTTACAAAGTTTATTCCTATTGCTGATAATGAGTTTATACAAATAAGGTTTTTAGATTCTTTCAACTTTCTAGGAACTAGTTTAGACAAACTTGCTAAAACTTTGCAAGTAGACGATTTTGTTAACCTTAAATCAAATTTTTCTGATCAAACACAATTTAGTTTGCTAATTCGTAAAGGTGTGTACCCCTATGACTATATGAAAGATTGGAAATGTTACGAACAAAAGTCATTACCATCGAAATATTATTTCCATAATTCTTTGACGAACGAAGGTATAAGCGATGAAGATTATAATCATGCTCAGAATGTATGGGCTGAATTCAATATTACTGACCTAGGCGAGTATACAGATCTATACTTAAAAACTGACGTGCTTTTGTTGACAGACATATTTCAAAATTTTCGGAAAACATGTAAACAATATTACAAACTCGATCCTGCCTTTTACATAACTGCACCCAGTTTATCGTTCGATGCAATGTTGCTAAAAACAGGTGTTCAGTTAGAACTGATTTCGGATCTAGCTATCATCAGAATGATTCAAAGCGGTATACGAGGTGGCTTGTGCATGTGTTCCCATCGGTATGCAAAAGCAAATCACAAATACATGCCAGAACATGATGCATCACAGCCTCAGAGTTTTATAGTATATCTAGACTGTAATAACCTATACGGCTTCAGCATGTGTCAGTATTTACCATATTCTAGTTTTAGATTTCTTGATGAAATTGAATTAACTAATTTTCGTGTAGAAAATATCGAGAATAACTCTGAGTGGGGCTTTATATTAGAAGTCGATCTTTTTTATCCTGAACATTTACACAAACACCACAATGATTTACCATTTTGTCCTGAGAAATGTATACCTCCAGGAGGTAAAACGAAGAAACTAGTTGCAAATTTGCATAATAAGTACAACTACGTAATACATTACGTTCATTTAAAAAAATGTTTAGAACATGGTTTAATATTACGTAAAGTTCATAAAGCTATTACTTTTAGACAAAGTCCCTATTTAAAACAGTACATAGAATTAAACACTCGATTAAGACAAAAGGCAAAAAGTTCTTTCGAACAAGACTTTTTTAAGTTGTTAAACAACAGTGTTTTTGGCAAGACATTAGAAAATACTGAAAATAGAGTAACCGTTCATTTAGTTAATCAATGGTGTGATCAATCTAATCGAACTAAGAAATTTATATCCTCCGAGAGACTTGTAGCCAACCCCTATTTTCATAGCGCTTCTATTCTAACTGAAAACTTAGTTGCAATACAAATGAAACCTGACCAAATTATTTTAGATAAACCTATTTATATTGGATTCACTGTATTAGAACTTTCTAAGACACACATGTATGACTTTCATTATAATATTGTTAAACCTTTTTATGAAGATCGAGTGCAGCTGTGTTATACAGATACCGATTCGTTTGTTTATAAAATATTCACGTTTGATTTTTACCATGACTTGAAGTGTAATTTTTTGCAATATTTCGACACCAGTAACTATGATGATAAAAATGATTTTAACATACCGATTATGAACAAAAAAGTGCCAGGTTTGTTCAAAGACGAAATGGGAGGAAAATATATCTCAGATTTTGTTGGTTTGAGATCCAAGCTTTACTCAATAAAAACCGTTGATAAAGTCATTAAAAAAGCAAAAGGAGTAAAATCAAGTGTAGTAAGAGACTTAAATATAACAGATTATGAAAATGTTTTATTAAATGGTGGAATTATTCGTAGAAAAAATATTATGTTTAAATCTATAAAGCACGAAATATTTACTAAGTGTGTCAACAAAATTGCTTTATCTCGAAATGACGATAAACGCTCAATATCTGTAGATGGAATATCAACGCGTGCCTGGGGTCACTCACTTATTTTAAAGAGCGAAAATGTATTTTAAGATTAAGCTAATTAGTAATAGAGTTCGAATATGATTTATGTAACGTACGTAATCTTAATATAGCTTTTAAAATATACCTAAATAACTTTTTAATGTATGATAAATATAATTCATAGTTTTAAAAACCTAAGTTATTGTAAAAATATAAATAAAATGTGAATGACTATGACTACTTGTTTAATTTATGATTTAAGACATCATCCTCCTTTTTTGTAGTTGGTTAAATAAAATGAAACCCGACCAAGATTCAAGTTGCAACATAAACTGCACGTTGAAACTTGAATCGTTCGTTTTTCAGAGGCAAAATGTATTTTGTACTTATTACAATAAGACTGATTATACAAATTTTGAAGAGCCATGTTTGCGTCAATTGCATAACGCTGATCATACAAAATACCTATTACAAACACGTAACAGTGCATTACCCTCAGAAAAGCTTAGTTAACATTTTAATCTAAATTGGGAATCGTTGCGATGGTATTTTTTTTTTTTTGTCATTTACGAAATAAAACTCACCTTGAGTACTTGTACGAAGCACACAACGTATTGCTTATCGCGAGCATGTCATTGGTAAGTTTCTCAATTTATTTTTATTTTGTTTAGTAACTAGCGATAGAGTTTTCAGCAATTTTGCTCAAAGCTATTAGTGAATCTGCTATGAATGTTGTAACCCGTTGACAATTCGTTTATGCAGCACTATATCAACGTCTACGGTTTAGTTTAAACTTAATGAGCGTCTATTTTTGTTCCAGAATACAGAATCAGAGATTATGTTTAGCCAGTACGCTCAAAATCCTTATGAAGGATTCTCCGAAACGCTTCACAACGAACCCGAGCACAGCAAACATGTGACGAAAGAAAAAAAGTCAAAACAGCGATGCAGGGAAAAGTCGAAGAAGCACAATCCAACTAAATCTTTTGTGATGAGCCGATTACAGCGACGAGGCATGAAATTAATAAAAATATCAGTCGTAGATCTAACCAATAACAATTCGCAAACCAGTGACACAGACAGTGACAGTGAGAACGTTATTATAAGTGCTCAATACATTGTTAAAGACGCTATCGACAATGTTATGGACGAAACTGAATCTTTAGTTAAAAAAATATCTAAATCTTTAATAGATAGTGATTTTTAATATATATCTGTTTGCGTAAGAAGTTGATTAGGCAAATATTTAGTACTTATTATGTTGTTTTATTTAATTTTAAAGTAGAGTGTTTTATTTGAAGAAGTGTTGGGTGTTTAACAAAATAAAAGCAGTTTTACTATACAAATGTTTTTTTTTATTTATAAAACTAATAATCATATAAGTAGGTACACATTTATAACTCTAAATACTTTCTTATACATAACACATTTTTAAGAGCACAATGCTTTAAATGTTTTATACAATTTAAATTAATTCTTCCTTCACAGTATTTTTTATGTAAAATATAGAAATTAGGACATCCTTCGGTACCAAGGTCTGATACATTACAGTTCTCACAAAGTTCCTTTATCCACTTTACTTTCTCCAAACCATTAACAACGATTTCCTTATTTTCTAGATAGGGAACGATTACACGATGAAATTCTTTATAGTCGATATACCCTTCGTTCCAATAAATGCCTCTGTTTCTTTCCAGCCATTTAACTTGCCTCTTTTCGTCACTTGTTAAGTATTTAAACAAGTATGGTGGTTTTATTAAAAATGTTTGCGTATAATCACGGGTAGCAAAAGCTAACTCTTTTATTATAAAATTATTGTACAGATCTTTAAACCCTTGAACATCTAATATGACAGTATTCGGATTCATGATATTTTCCTGACTGTATTACTTAAAGGTTTATATTCAATAATACAGTCATTCAATATAAGACAATACGCAGAAGTTTGATCGGGTATTTCTGAATCACTCTCGATTTCCACTCTTACGTCTACAACAGGGCCTGTCTTTACATTATCAGCTTGTCTAGAGCAATCGATGACAAATAGTGGCGCCAAATCTTTAAATTGTTTTTCACTTAATAAGGGCTCCGGTCGACGCCCGTAATAAGACTGTTGAAATCTGACGTATTGCTCGTATAATAAAGCGATTCTGTTATTCGCGAAACTCACATTTAGGTTTTCATACGGAAAGTAAGTAGAGTTGAGGTACACTTTTACATCACGAACATGACAATGATCGAACTGAGACATATCAGAACTGCTATTGTTTTTTCTATTTGTCTGTAGTCCCATAATAATGTATCTTGGTTTCTCTATTTGCGAGGATGTTTTGATTGACCAGGTATGTTTTGTAGTTTTAGGTAAAGCAGGATATTCGTACAGATCCCAATTTCTGAATATCATCTGGAGTGGTCGATCTTTTTCTAATAGTTTCAGCAAACTTATTTTTTCCTTGTCAGACACTTTAACGTGCGGCACGCGCCAAATGATTTTATTTATCTGTACGTCTTCTACAATTTCACCAGTGTTAAGTTTTACAGCATTCAGGTTAGTGTTACTTCGTAGCAATATCAGTTCGTGCCTACAATTTATCACGACTTTCTTGAAATCCTCTGCGAAACCGATAATATTACAGAGTGGTATAGAAGCAGAAAAATTACCTCCGTTAATGTTTTTTGTACCATCTATATTCCAGCCCCATGAATTCGATGTCTTTGATTCGTTCTCATTCATTGATATTAATGATTTCATGGTGGTAGTTACGCCAGCATTTTTTATTCTATCAATTTCTACTCCATTTAACTCGTACCTTATGTCTTGAAACAAGTAGAGTAAAGCATTATTCGTGAAATGAACACTAGTGGCTTTATCTTTCATATCCTTTTTGCTAACGATAACGGATCCTTCCAAATACAAGGTACTCGCTGATGGGAGAATGTACAAGTCCTGTTGATTAATAGGTATGCGAATTTCGTCGTTTCTATTAAAACTAGTTACATAGGGCTTGTAAGAATGAAATTCAATTCCTTCAACCGTATTATCATAAGTTGGAGCGGATAAAACGTCTAAGATATTCATTTTAGTAAACCAATCACTTTGAGAAATGTCTTGTTGTCTTTAGTTAATTTTATTTTCTTCTTACAGCGAGCTCTTAATGGGGTGGATGCTTGAGCGGGACTGATATTTTGAATTTGTTGATGCACATATTTATTGTAGTCAATCATTTTTTGATTCTAAGATGCAAATACAGCTGCACTTCTTCACCGCGTAAATTTATTAAGCGGTTATTTATATCTATCAATCGGATATGTATGCAGCTTATGTTGTTTTGGTTGACTGGAAAGTATATTGCGTTTTTTGGAATTTCTATAATTCTATAGCCAGGAGGTACGTTAAGCGCGAATTCGTGAATTATGTGACTCGGTTTTCCGTTTGTGTACGAGCCGCTTACGATATCACATTCGATCCTGATCACTGTCGTAGGTAAAATGTTGACTGGAAACTGTGACACATGCCATTTATTTGGTTCCAAGATCTGCTTATCAAAACCTAATAAATTTCTGATAGTATCCTCTTTACTAAAATTTATGTTTTTTGTACAGAATACAGTAGTTTTTAATGTATTGTTATTGCACTGCAGTTTGATTGACGCATCTTTAATGTTAGATTTTAAGTAGTCATTAATATCTTGCAATTCGTAGGTGCCTTCAGGTATTTCAATAACTTCGTTAGAGCCATAATAGAATTTGTTATTTGTTTTGTCGATGTTTGGAATAGAATTAAATGTTGAAAAATGCAATAAGGCACACTCATACTGTTCATTTAGTTGCAATGTGTTAGGATAGTACGTAGATAAAGTTGACGAGTTTCCAGTTATTGACAATGTGAATGACATCTTGCAAATGATAGAAATAAAAGAAAATTATAATTTTTATACGTTTTTATTCCAAAAAGTCCTTAGATATTCTAAACATAAGTGACCACAGTTTTCTGTGTTAAATTTCTGATATCTAGTATAATTATAAAAAATATTACATTTCTTAAAATATCGCATTAATTCCAATGGAGGTTTCAAATCCCCAAAGCTATCAAAATATTCACAATAGTTGTTAACTTTAACATAAGCTACCCAATGTGTTCCAACATTCTTATAATTATCCAAGTTAACGACACCACATTCAATCCGTTTTGGCATCCTTGGTAATTGATCTTTCATGTAGACTCCTCGAAAGTAGGGGATGTTACGTGCATACTTTTGAATATCTACATTAGTTAGAGGACGATTAGGTAGCTTATTTCTTAGTTTTTTGAAGATTTTATAAATAAACCTTTACCATTTTTATGTGACTTAATGTATAAGCCCTTGCCTAACTTTAAAGACTCCATGGCCTTATTGTGTCTTACTGTTTCTTGCAAATTTTGCTGACTAGTTTTGTAATCGTTTACAGTTTTTGCAATACCCGCCGCACCACCAGCTAAAGTACCTAAAGCCGATAAACCCGCAAAAATTGGGATTAAAGGTAGAATTCCTCCAGTTTTTGGCAATGGTATCACACGCGGTACTCGAATTTTTGAAATTTTTGGAAATATTTTTTTTTGCCGCTGCGTAAGCAACGTTGATTAATGTTTTGTTATCCTTTGGGTTCAGTTTCTTGATCGTTGAACTTATTTTTGACACGAAACTCTTAAACGTTTTGACGCCGGCACCAGATTTTAATTTAGCTTTCATAACTTTGCTCACTATCCATGAACTCAGTTTTTCACCTTTTCTGGCATCTTTCGACTTAAGTCTTTGTTTAGCCATATTTAATAGTTGTAAATCGGCTTTGTGGCGATTGGGTAAGTCTGTATGGTTTGCATAGGCAATGTCGTGATGCATACAAGCTTCGTCTAGCTTATTCACACCGCGATCACCTCGTTGTAATCGTTTCTGGAGTTTGGTTCCTGGCCCGCAATAATTGTAACCAGGCAAATGAAGTTCGAACGGCAGATTATTAATTAATGAATTAACTAGTTCACCTCCTTGCATTGTCCGAATTGCAATGATGAAAATAGTGCAAAAATAATGTTTATATTAATATTATTTTAACCCACAATTGCATTTTTGTCTATCCAACTGTTTTCTGAATTGTTTAGACCCAACCATTTTACGAACATTTTTGATCCTTTTCTTTTTAAAACTCTTTCTATCAAATAAACACCAGGATAGTTAGATTTTTGAAGTTCTTGCTCGTAAAAAGTTCCCAATATAGCTTGCTTTCGCTGATCTTCTAAATGATATGTAACAGGTATGGTAAAATTAATCTTTTTTATGGTAAATATTTCAGTTGACCAATTAGGTGTATAACCTTTCTCAAACTGGTGTTTGTATTTACTGATCCGAACGAAATCACCCACTTTGAACTTAGGTTTTCTACAAATAGGAACATGTTTAAATGATTTTTTTATATTTTCTTCTATAACTGATACATTAGCTTTATTCACTTCGATTGGTTTAACTCTAATTGTTCGATGTTTTGTGTTGTTATATGTCTTTAATATATCTTGTAACGGTAAATCTAACCATTTATAGTTTCCATTCAGACTAAAACATTTATATAATTTATTTTTAATAGTTTTAATGAGTCGCTCTACAATCGAAGCTTTTTTGGTAGAATATGATGAGTAATGGTTAATATTGTATGACTTCATAAGCATCTGAAATGAGTTGTTATAAAACTCTGTTCCCATATCCGTTTGTAAATTATCAGGTTTGCGTTTGCTGTTTATCAATATTTTTTTGAATGCTCGAGTAACATCGAGTTTATTTTTTGTTTTTAATGGCTCTGTCCAAGCATACTTTGAGAAGCAGTCAATCACCACTAAAATGTAATTATAACCTTTATTATATTTCTTTAGGTTTTGCATGTCCATCAGATCAGCTTGCCACAAGTCATCGACTCCCTTTAGAATGACAGGACGTCTAAGGAAATTTCTTCGTGCTGCTTTGTGTATTTCATTAACAATTTGCTGTTTTGTCATTACTGAGTTTTTTGAAGTAATTTGTCGACCTCTTCTTTAGTATAAAACTTATCTTGCAAATGACTTATAATTGCAGGTATCTTGGCTTTTAAAGTAACTTGAACTGTTTCCCGTGCATCTATAATACTTTGTGAACGCAATGTACCAATAAGTGTATTAAATTCTTTTATCATATTAGCACTCATTCGATCTACATAATCCTTGTTCACTGCATCACCAGCTTCTACTGGATTTTTTATTCCTCTCAGTCTCGATGTTTTTAAATCAAAATCTCCGTTTTCTGATTTTAATAAGGTATTTTCATTAATCTCAAATAACTCTGATAATCGCATTCTTTTATGAATATGATGTCCGAATTTATCTACGTTCATGTTTAAGGTGTATTGTGTTGTGAGGTTTATGATAAAATGAACACACGTTTTAAAATATGTAGGTATTTTATTTATTTATAATTTTACTTTCACGTAATTCTTCAATGATAGATATAATTTCATTATCTAATCCTGTGTTACCAGCATCTCGAGATGCAATTAATAATTTTAATCTATCCACCAGTTCATTTGGATCGTTCCAATATACAAAATCAACCTTTTTCTTCCACATTTTTGTTAAGGGTAGTCCTTTTCCCTTCGATTGAGGGGTCTGAATAGTACTTTGTAGTTTGAAAATAGGCTTAATAACTTGCATATACTTTTGACCTTTATTACTTTTTATTGGTTTATCCGGCTCATAGTCTCGTCGATGTGCATTTGTATCAAGTAGCATTGACTTATAATGCTGCATGTCACTCTCTGTAACCATGTTTAAATCTACGGTCTTCTTCAATAACAACTGTTTCAAACCAGACGTATTTCGGTATTTGCGTCCAGCTACAGTGATATATTCATCGCCGATCGTTATACGAGCAGAACCTAACATCAATTTCCCGTTCTCTACTCTGACACCGAATGGAATATCTGACAGTGCTTCTGAGGATACAGACCAGGATGACGTGTCACGACCTGGGTTGTTTTCAACTAATGATTTATATGAAGAGTCACTTTCGATATCAGATTCATATTCATCTGAATTGTCTTTTTTATCATTGGCTTCTTGATTCTGCAAAGTTTTATCAATAAACGGAAGTTCTTCATTTTTTGTAGGACACAGTGAAGAAGTCTGCTTACTGGCTTTAGCAATCTGGTTGAGTGGTCCTGTTACAGGCTTGAAAACTGATTCCAGTGTTTGCTGATTGTTAATGTCAACATCTCTCATTTTACGTACTTTTTTCTTAACAGCTTCGGCTGCAACTACTATTTGTCTTTTTAACGATTTTTCCATTGCAGAAAAACAAGCCGATAGTGATTGATTAAGCGATGATTGAAGAATAATAATATCACGAAGGTAACGGACTTAAATAACTATATTCTTAATCAAAGACTACAAAGGTATCAAATTTGTTTCTGTAACATCCCTTATTTTTTTAACAATCTTTATTAATTACTACATAATTGAAGGGCTCATTCCATATTTTTGAACACATTTCACGAAATTCAATCCACGTCATATCAGTGTTGACATGTTCTTCATAAATATGACGTAAATTAATGTCATCTTGTTTAAAAATTATGATTAAGTTCGCGTTGTCTCTTACTAACTGCTTAGGGATTTTACTATAAGTTTGATTTAGATAAAAACAATCGATGAACTTATGTCTTCCCATTGCGAAATAATCACGCATGCTATCTTGATTTTCGCAAGCAACATCATCAAATATTATCACAGAGTTAGGTTTCGCGTCTTGAACTCTTAGCACTTCCTCATTTCCATGATATTTCTGAAGTGAAATACCTGGTACTCGTTGTAAAACTTTTTCTAAAAAAATGTATTTGGGTTGGTACAGAGTTTTCGAATAAACATAAACATTTTTAAATCTTAATCCATTTTCGTGTATGAGAAGACCAATCAATAAATTGGTTTTTCCACAATTGGATGGTCCGCAAATGATACATCGAACTGAGTCAGGTAACAATTCTCCGTGACGAAAACTAGTCTTACAAACATCCTCGCAGATTGTTGTAACATGTAGTGATTGTGGTTGCTTTACAAACTTCATGATTACACTTGGAAACCAACTGATTGCTAATGAGTAAATGTATCTGATACATTAATATTTATAAACTGAAATAGTACTCTATCTTTTCCGCGATAGTGCGATCGTTTGAACAATGACAAACTCGCAAGATCATTGATTAAGTGGTTTGGAAGCGATCGTACAATATTCGGTATTCTACGCGAGTTTTGTAGCAATGAGAACTCGCCCTAGCTACTGGCGGCCAGTGGTATAACTTGCAAGATCTCGAAGAGAGTACAGTAATTTGCTCTACCGTCGAGTCAATCGTTTATTATTGGGCATTCTATGACACTGTCGCGTAGCGAGGCGCACTAGCCGAGCTACTTGCCGACAGTGGCATAGAATGCCCAATAATACCCTACTCAAACTGTTTTCTCTTTTGAAACAAAACCTGTCGCAGAAGCTTCAAAAACACTCTCTGAACGGAACAAACATCTTTCAGTTCATTCCGTTCGTTCTTTCATTCCTGTATCAGTATATTTTCGTTCTTATGTTCCTATTGGCTGGTTGGTAAGTAGGTGTACAAATGTTAGTTTGTCTGTTTTAAAGTTTAATAAATAACGTGGCGCTGTCGATACGATATTAAATTAAAACACTCGTAGTACTAGTCCATAGGAATATTATTAAACTACCAAAAAAATCCTAAAGTCGAAATCTAAAAACTGTTTTTTTCAAACTAACTAAATAGCATAAAATCGTAAACAAAATAGAACACCATTTATAAATATCGGTGCACTACTTTTCTTTATTCCGTGCACTAACCTGTGACAATAGCGCCGTGTCATGTAGTGACGTAATTCTTTGGCGCCATTATTATGAATGCTCAATAAAAACAATTACATCAAATCACAAATTTTTAATAATAAAATTAATCTTAATCACTATTCCATCACTTAGCACTCACTATCACTCGCTTATTGTCGAAATTGAATCATGTCAACCTGCCTTACGTAGACCAGACTAAGGGTTGCGTTCAAAGTAATTTAAAATTCTATCGTCTAGTGTCACTCTTACAAGCACTACCCAATTGCGGTATTAAGGGTCGATTTTCCCGCATCCTCTGGACAGATTGATAAATAATGCGCTCATTGGTCGGACCAGGTTGGACAAACTCTAGTGTATAGATATATACGTCTCTATAGTGTTAAAGCGGCATTTCTGTGGCACTCCCCATAAATTAAAATCATGTCAGAGTACTCCGAAGCTGTGTAATTGTAACGAGGCATGATAATTCAAAAATAAAACTTAATTACAATACAATACTTTTCTAATAAAAATAGTAACGTCAGTGACCTTGATATGCCAACTGTCACTTTAACTTGATAAATCATTAATTGTTTTATGGCTTTAAGATTTTATGTGTATGGCACCGAATATGATTTTTTTCTCAGTTGCCAAGGAAGTTTTTTTTTGTAATCGTGGACTATTCATACATTATGTAGAAAATGCTGAAAATGGAAAATAATGTTCTGTGATTAAACTACTGGATATATTCGAATAATTTCTGGTATGCAGACTAGGAACATCATGAGGTATACGCAGTTTAATTTAATGTCGTATTATCGGCGCCACACCATATATGTCGTGACCAGATCTTAGAAAATGATCACTTTATGATATGGCCAAGTAAAACTGGTAAAAATGGTGGCCCCATTTGAATTTGAATCTTTTTCGCCAAAATACTGAAATACACTAGGAAGTATTATTTTATTTGTGTTTTTTTTTAAGGTAATAAATAGACATATAGTTAATAACTTATATTTAAATAATGACAATATCTCCCTGCCAAATTATACTTGGGGTCGACGCTACACGATTTTTCCTTCAATTCTCCTGTCACATATCACGCTGTCATTGACTCTCCCCTTTCTTTCATATCACTCCTCACGTAATCCATCTATTTTTTTTTGACGTTTTCCTCTCTCCGTTCATCTACATAACTCCTCTAGTAACACGTGTTTCATTCCTCCTCTTCACATGATCACACCAAGAAAAACGATTCCCTTTCAACTTTTCAGTCATATTTAAATAAAGTATTCGAGAAAATTGTCACATTGTTGAACAACGAACTCTATGTCATGATAACGTGACAACATTAAAATTCCATTGCAACCCATATTTTTTTTAATTGTAAAACTATCATAATACAAAATGACACTAAATAATCAACTTAAAATACACAATACTAAAGTCGAAACTCGAGTTGGTGGCGATGGATTAAAATTATCTTGATTTATTAATTCAAGTATGTCGTTTACATGTTATATTATTATAAAAAGAGAAGACAACTTAAGAATAACGTTCTTCATCTCCTTTCACTTACACGGTGAAATATATTTTGCTCAGCAATACTAGGTACTGCATTTTTCAGCTGAACATGATACGGTCCAGAATTTAGATATTGCATTGCGAAGTGTATAATCCTGGTTCGAGTATCGGAACTTTTCTAATCCGTCTATCCGTATATAGGCTAAAGGCTGATGCACACATATCAACTCGTCTATCACCGCCTCAACTCAAGCCGGACAGTATTCCATGGATAAATTCTCTACTGCAACGCACACTAATCAGTATCGCTTTGCCTCGAGACAAACTCTCGAACCGTGAGCAGTGCGTGGTCAACTCGCATTTGCCGCGCTTACGGCCGGTTGTCCCTGTGGTTACGCCTTACCATGTTCGCGCTTGTGTCTCGCCACGGCGCCCCACTTAGTTAAATCCTCTCTTGGGTAGAGCCTAGGTTAGAGTAGTCCATATCAGGGGGCCTGAGTATCGCTCGTAGATAGTTATACGTTGGAATCTGACGGCCCGCCACATCGAACCACTAGCGTATACCCCAGAGACCGGTGGCTGTCAGAGTCATAAGAAGGTATCGCTCGATCTCTCACGAGGCGGTTGTCGGATACGTACTGCCGGATCTTAATGCTGGGAACTGGAGATGAAAACACTCGTGATACTACACCGGTGTTGCGAGGAGGAGAAGATGCGTGGTGAAAGACAGTAGCGACCGACGAATCCGGGTAGAATTGGTGTGGTGACAAACCGTTTTGAGTTGTTATGTGTGCTATAACCTTTATCCTTCAAAACCAATAAAGATCGAGTACTATTTGAGTCTACTCGCAATATTCGTACAAGAGATACCGAGTATTGCCTGAGTGAGCGTTTGAAATTCAATTTTAAAACGTTTTTATTCCGTTTTCAGACGCATTTCGGAGCATGATGGAAGTTGCAAGTGGCCTCGTTTTTAGTTTGCTCAAGCAAATCCCCGGAGACGGTCGCGCTAGTGATGTAGATCATTCAATCGCTCAATATAAGTGTGGGTATTTAATCGATTAGGTAATATTTGCTAGTCACAATTTTTTCTGAGTTGTGATAAATTCAAGTTCGGTGATCTCAATTCAGTTTATTAATTATTATTTTTTTGCAGTTTATTAGGTTTCCGACAGTCACGGGTCCGAGGGCCACGACCCTCAGCATTGAGAAGTACGACACAAGGAGGAGGATAAAATAATTACAAATACAGGGAATTACCCATAATATCGATAAGAAAATAAAAAATCAATTACTCTCATCTAATTATTCACGAGCTCATCACTAGCGTTGCTTAACATGGCCGCCGCGTGGGCAAGCATGGAACTGCACTTTTCTATTTAGTTGCGGTCTCTGTAATGCTATTTGAGAGCCATCTTGTTTACTTTAGTCTGTTTCCTGTCCCTACCGTCGTAAACTTACGACTAACTTATTTATCTCAATAGTTTCAACTTCCTTCGTCGTGTATATTTATATTTTCGCGTAAAAGCCTTAGAGCTGTTCCGAACATTTAGTTGTTATGTGCTTATGGCTGTGGGGAGTCTTTTAAGGTGTAAAGAGGAGTTAGTATGGTAGTAAGGTCTTGTTCATGTTTATTGTCATAGTTGCTTAAGGGGGATGCAACTCGACATACATTTTCACTGTTTTTCATATAACCACTCTTACGCGATTATGACGTTATTACACATTTTTCATTAGATATTTTGGAAATACAGAATCTGGTGGATATTATCTAGGCTTCTATTGAAATTTGTATAAAACTAATCCAGTAAAGACCTCTGAAAATATGCTATTTTGCATGAACTTTGACACTTCCTAATTTACTCAAAAATGAAAAAAGTCAAAAAAATATAACAAATCTAATCAATATTCTAAATGACGACAATTGTTTTCACTAAAACTACTAAGGGTAACTAAAACTTTTAAGGGTTTAAAAAAAAACACGTATTTACTGGAACAAGTTTTGTAAAATATTCGTATCACGAAATTACCGAATGCTGACAGAGTTTTCAGGCGTTATCTCTCTTTTTAACCGACTTCAAAAAGGAGGAGGTTCTATGTTCGGCTGAATGTATGTTTATTATTTTTTATTTTTTTTATGTATGTTCACCGATTTCTCGGTCAATTCTGGATCGATTTTGAAATTTTTTTTTTTTGATTGATAGTTTAAATAACGAAGAGACAAAACTATTATAGAAACACCGACTTCCGAAATTAAAGTTGTTTTTTTACATTGAAGTGGGTTGTATTCTTTTTGTAAAAAGTTTTTTTCGCGTTGCATTTTCGTCAAACATCACATTGGATGGTGTTAGATGAATCAACAAGCTTCGAGTGAAAAAGGACCCTCTTAACTCTCTTTATTGTGATATCTATGTGAGTATGAAGTTCTGCTGGTCATTTCAGCTCATTTTCATCAGTTACTTTTTGACTGTAAACGATTAAGTTCTCGATGAAAATACCAAAATCACTATATGGTTGCCTAAAATATTTGAAGAGTTCCCTCGATTCTTCATGGATCCCATCATCAGAACTGGATTTTAAAAAAAATGGGATCAATCTGGAAGCATATCCTATAAGGAATTTTTTTTTTTGCAAATCGGTCTATAAACGATGGAGTTCTGAGGTAACAAACATAAAAAAATACTACCGAATTGATAACCTCCTTTTTTGAAATCTTTTGAAAATAATGCATTGTGCAAAAAGGGAAATAAGGGGAGTTTGTATCTTTGGAGCCGAATGGAAGAACGAGAGGCGGTCGCCTCTTCTGCGAAGCAGTAATGCGAGCCCAGGAGATGGAACGGTGCAACCGTGAGGGAACGGACATTCTGTCGCCCCAGCCGCGACCGAAGGAGATGCCTCCGGTGTTGGGAGTGCAAGACAATTTCGGACTTCTGTAGGCGCGGGCTTGTGGACAACAAGTATTGGGTAGATCATCGTCCAGCCGTCCGGTAAGTACCATGCCCGACTTGACGGCGCGTAGTAATCCACGCGCAAAAAAGAGTAGTTTGTTTCTTCATTAATAGATGGTAATCGAAGAAGTAAAAAGTGTGGACATCCGTGAACGAAAAAGTTAATAATTTAATTAAGCCCTTCTTCTCGTTCATTTTGAATATATCAAGCGCTTTAATCAATTGTATATATATTTTTAGTAGTTTATTTTCAAGTTATCATACGAGTACTTAGGATACATATTTAAAAAAATGCTTAAGTAAGTGTCATAACTGTTAAAATGATTTTCCAATGTTTGACTATAAATAAAATATAACAAATAGATACATGACAGTACTAAAGATCAATAGTTTTCAATCGGATTAAAAAAAACACGAGAACAAAAAAGAAATATCTCGATGCACGGATTGGCGTTGTTATGAAATATTTTTATTTCCGCCAGTACTTTTGAGAAATAGTTTGTACATTCCGTTCACAAACAAATATTCGCTTGTTTTTTTTCCACAAACGAAACGCAATATCGTTATCCATATTGTTTGTCTTTGAACTGTTAGTACAATAATGTGAATAATAGATTTTTTTTCAGGTTGGAAATCATCCCATGACTTCTTAAGCTCTAGGGCGGGGCTGGAGGGCGAGTCAGACTTTTAATGATTGAAACCCACTCCTATGTTCCTTATCGGTGCTCCGCTCAAGCGGGGCACACCACTGTATGCTCCACTGTGTCCTCCGGGCTGTCCACACAATGGTGACACCCGGGCGTTTCTTCCACACTAATCCGTTGCAGGGACCTCCCGAACTTACCATGTCCGGTGAGGACCTGCGTCATGTGGAAGGTGAGGACGCCGTGATCCTAGCTCGCGAACAGTACCATAAAACAGTGTTTTTCTGAAGCCTACTACTCCTCGGCAACGGCTTGGTCAATAGGTTTGAAAATAAAAACATATATTTACTATAAGTTCGTATATGAAATTATTAACATATGATTTTTTCGCATGCCTAATACTTTTGTCAAATAAAAATTTAACAACATGATATTTTATCGCTTGGTTTCCCTACTCCTTTCAAATGGCTTTGATCTTTAGAAATATGTTTACACAAAAAAATTGCTGGTTAAGTGTTCTTCAGAATGTACGTAGCATATATGTAAATCAATCAATATTTCGCAAAGAAAATGAATTTAAAGGTCAGCGGGGCTCTATTCCGGGCGCAGCTGGCCGTAATAAATGCGCAGATACTCCGCCACCGCCTAGGCGGCAGTACGAATATGTGTGCATTTAACTTTGGTCAGATTTTTAAAGTACTGTACGCCTTAAAGAGGGGACTTAAATAAAATACAGCTGATATTCTAAATATATACCTTTCTTTAATCACTTCTCTCGCTCAAAGTTGAACTAGAGGGAGTGTCAGACTTTCACTGACTAAAACCCACTACTGTCCTTTTTGTATTGCAAGGCGTCGGTGACTCTTTCGAATCCCGCAGCCCTAGCAGGCCAGATGTCATTCCCACTAAAGAAACTGAATTGTCTCAGTATGAAAGACATGGGTTTTGTAGGTATATACCAATTGAGACCCTTTTTTTTGAGGTGGGTAACCATCCGATGACTTCTCCTACTCTAGAATGGAGCGACAGAGCCTGTCAGACTTTTACTAACTAAAACTCACCTGTGTCCTTTAGGTTGCCCGTTGCGTTCTAGGACCACGGTTTCCGTTTCGAAAATTCACCATGGCCCTAGCCAACAGTAAAACAGTAGGGGCCCACCCTACGGTTTTGCTGCAGGCATTCGGCCAGAAACCGGAACAAAAACCTTCCGGAGTTACCATTGCCTGTAAATAGTATTAACCACGTAGGAATCGATTTACGCCAAGAGTGTTTTTTGCACGGGCAACTATAGGTATGTTGCCCTATCGAGATCTGGTTCCGGAGAAAACCACTTCCACCGGTAAAAAACAAAAATTAAAATATATTGTTGATTTGCAGAAGTACTTTAAAATGTTGACTACTAATTATATTATTATACGAGAATAATTATATTATAAGACCTATAGTATTTTAACCCAACGTTCTATAATTCCATTCTTACGTATAATTATAATCAAATCGTTAGCAGTTCTAATAATTTGATTCCTCGTTATAGTAATAATAATTTATAATTGCTTTTAGTAATGAACCCTTAGTGAGTTAGAATATTGAGAATGCTTCATCTACAGAAATAAAAATGAAATGCTGTTCATTGATGATCACTTAAAAACGGTTCGATAGACCGTTTTTGTAATAGTTTGAATAAAGTTCTAAGAACTTTAAAAAAATTGGAAAATCTAAAAGCTTTTTTTATGGGATTTTTGTATTAAAATTGCTTGGACAGGACACGTCTGTTGAGTCAGTTTGTTTCTTATATAACCTTTTTTTTATTATCCTACTAGCTTTTGGCCGCAGCTTCGCCCGCGTTCATAGAATATAGCCTATGTCGCTTAGGAATAAAGCAGCTTTCTATCAGTGAAAAATTTTTAGCAATCGGACCAGCCCCCCTAGCCAAGTTACAATCGTTTCGTTCGGCGCGAACGCCTCGAGTAGGCCACGCCTCCGAATCCTTTGTTCTGACTACGTGACTGAGTGTTGAGATGACGTCAGAACAAAGGAATCGGAGGCGTGGCCTACCCGAGGCGTTCGCGCCGAACGATACGATTGTAACTTGGCTAGGGGGGCAGTACTTTCAGAGATTACCTCCTACAATCATAAAAACAAACTTTACCTCTTTATAATATTAGTGTAGGAAAGTGGTCATCATTATTTCCCTACCCTTTTTCCAACTAGCTTGGGGTCGGCTACCCAGTCTAACCAGATGCGGCTGAATACCTGTGTTTTACACGGAGTGACTGCCTATCAAACCTCTACAACCCAATTACTGGTAACAATAATAGTAATAAATCTATAATTATTTGTGGAGATTTTAATATTAATATTTTAGAAAATAATTCAAATAGCAGCAGATTTTTAGAGCTTTTTTAAATCATTTAATTTGTCCAATGTTTTTACTGAACCAACTAGAGAATAAAAAAAAAATGAAAGAATGAATTATTAATTAATTAGCTATAGTAAATTATCTTCCGTCTGATCATAGTGGACAAACGGTAACTTTTAACTTTAAAGCAGCTTTATAAAAAACTCAAATTCAATTTAGGCCAATCACACTTGGCAAATTAACAAAATTCAATAGTAACTTACAAAATAAGTTAAATATTCTGGGCCATAATATTGATGATGCTAATAAAATTTTTTAGAGAGCAGTGGCGCCCGAGTGGTAACGGCCCCGACTTACGAGTTGTAGGTCGCGGGTTCAAACCCAGCCAGGCGCATTACTTTGTGTAATTTATTTCATCACCACTGCTCTCAAAACGGTGAAGGAAAACATCGTGAGGAAACCGGTATGTCCTAGAACCAAAAATTCGAAGACATGTGACATTCACCAATGGAAATCACTGGGCTCGCGTGGTGGATTACGGCCCATTCCCTCTCCTAGAGAGAGGAGGCCTGAGTCCCAGCAGTGGGAACATTAAAAGGTTGATGCTTATGCTATATGCTTATAAATTTTATGATAATTTCTTTTCAGTAGTACTTAACCTCTTGAACGTTCGCGAACATTCCCCGAAATGCCCCACGCGCCGAGGATTTTTCGATTATTCTTTTTTTTTGGTTTGACCTTGAGAAAAACGCAAATTTCGTGGTTATATTGATAATTATATGCAATAAATTATACCTTCCCGGAAAGCCCATTAGTTTTCCTATCGAACTGTGTAAGATTATAAATAAATGAAACTGACCTGACTTCGTAGCGACGAGATAAATTGGAATTTTGCAAATTTTCTTACACATAACCTTTAACTTTCTCACATTACACCAAAACCACACACATATTCTCGAAAAAAACACTTGAATACGATAGTCCATACATTTGCGCAAAAACAATGTTACTCATATCACATCAAATTACAATAATTACACGACACAATAACTATTTCCGCCACTCAACAAGAAGCGCGGCGCGCGGCGCGCGGCGGCACGCGAAATGTAAACAAACACTGTCTGTACTATCTATAGGTAATGTTCACGACTGTGGCGCCATTTTTACCGGTTTATTTTCTTTCAACAACGATTATGATAACAATATGCAATTTTATCACTTTGTAGTAACTTCATTATGTTTATAGGTAAATAAACTAACAACTTATGTAGATTTCAAAGAATTTCGAGATAAATTTTGCACTAAAACAAGTCGAAACACGACGGCCATGACGGAAAAAAATACGCATCTTCACAAGTTTCGTCACTTTTACACTGGCATATTTATTACTTTTCCAAAAACAAACACTTGCAACGGAATCTACACTTATTTCTCAGTAATTCTATATAGATTTTTATAAGAAAACTACCGTTTATTGCCTCTATTCATCGTCTATAACTCCGTACGTTTCGCAGAAATTTGCACTCACGGCTAACGTCAAACAGTGGAATGTCAGATGAATTTATTTATTTTTTTATTCGTTCAAAATAGTGTTGTTGCTGTTGAAAAATATTAAAATAAAGAGTGAATGAACCATTTCTTTCATATAAATGCAGAACATATTGCTACTTGCAACACAACCACAGATATTTAGCGACCAATCCTGACCAAGCCCTTAAGTGTAACTGTCCGACTTAAGACACTTGGAGCATTTTTTCTTATGTCGAACTGTGTAACATAAGACATTCGAGAGGTGAATTTAATACAAGCTTTGAAAAGAAGTCGAAAAATACTTTCCCTAAGTTTGTTTTTAGTGACTGGGCGACTAAAGGTATAAGGATAAGTAGGGAAAGACTTTATGAACTTTATGGCCTTAAGCCATTCTTCAACACTGAAACTTATAACAAGTATGTAAATAAATATTCTAAACTTTTTAGAAATATATGCAAGGTAGCGAAGGCCCTGTACAATAAGCAACGTGTTGTTAGCAATAAGATCAAATCGGCCGACAATAAAATAAAGACCGTTTGGAAGGTTATTTATTAATAGTGAAACTGGTAAGAATAAAGTACGCCACACGGAATTTTTATTGGAGACTTCACACGGTACCATAAGCTCTTATACTGAAGTAGACCAAGAGTTTGTGAATTTTTTCACCAATATACCTCTCAAGACAACGGAAGCTTTGAATTCCTCGCCCAAGGCCTCAATTGTTTTATTGAAAGAACACTTGCCAGGCTGTCCGGTTGAATTTCAATTCAATCAAATAAACCCTATGACAGTCTTAAAGTTTTCCGGCAAATCAAAATTAAATTAACTGAAGACCTATGGGGAATGTCTGTTAAAATATGCACATCTATAATTGAGACTGTAGCACCATACTTGGCCTTAATTTTTAATTTGTGTATGGACCAAGGAGTCTTTCCTGATATAATGAAATACAGCAAAGTTATACCTCTTTTTAAATCCGGCGACCATAATGACACCAACAATAATAGACCTGTATCCGTGTTACCGGTTTTCAGTAAGGTGTTTGAAAAAGTTATGCTCAATCAAATGCTTATTCATTTTAACACCAATAAGATCTTACACGAACAGCAGTGTTTCACCAAAGGACGTTGTACGACTGACCTTATTAAAACACATATTTGCGGCGTGGGAAGAATCCCAAGATGCGATAGGAATTTTCTGTGTTTCTCAAAGGCTTTTGATTGTGTTAATCACGAAACCTTGCTTTTAAAGCTAGAACATTACGGATTAGGTAAACTTGCACTAAGCTTGGTGAAATCTTATTTAAATGACAGGCAGCAGCAAGTTCAAATAAATGGTGTCAATTCTCAAGGTTTAAAAGTCATAATGGGTGTACCACAAGGCTCCATATTAGTTCCTTTCCTCTTTTTAATGCTGATGATACGTCCTTAATATTTAAGATCAATAGACGTTCCACAAATCTTGATGACGTAAACAACGCTCTACAGCAGGTCCAAAACTGGTACACTGTTAATAATTTAGTATTAAATGGAAAAAAAAAACTAAGTGCATAAGATTTGCGTTACCGAATGTTAAAAGTAACGATTTGGAAATAGTATTGAACAAAGAGAAACTTGAATTGAATGCTTTTGACTTTGACTGGGCAACCCGATACTGCTTGGACAGACCGACTAAAAGTGGTCATAATCCTAAAACAATATTCATAAAAAATTGCGCCTGTCGAAGGAGGAGTGACGATAAGAGGCATTTTTCGCCAATCATTTAAAAAAAATACTCATCGCGTATCATTGCGTGCACCGCCATCGTGAACATGTATGTATATTTTTTCCATATAGAATAAATGCTTTCAGTGATCCAAAATAAATTAGTACTCACATAGAATTTCATTAACAGAAGTTATCATTGAGACTCAAAGTGATTAGAGTTCATGGAGCACTTATTTCAGAAATAATAACCTAAATATTGAAAAAAAAAGCCAAAAATGTACAGAAACGTCGAATCACTCTCGGTTTGGGCAATAATTGCTTTGACTATATTATTTATCACGTAAATGTCACTGAATAAAATCTATATTATCTTTAACTATACAAAAGTTTCCGTTTCAGATATTAAAAAAAAAAACATTAAAAAATATCGGAAACGGTTACCTTTTTTTTAAGTGTGTGATGGGCGAAAAATGCCTCATATCAACCCTCTTCCTTTGGACACAAATTAAAATGGTGGCGAAACAAAGTCAAACAAACATCCGATTTGGCGACTCTATATCACTCATATTTTAATATAAAAAATATAGACTTTTGTAATCCTCGTTTTACTCGTAAATTAGCAGCATAGGCTCCAGTTACATTTTCCGCCTGATTTATAGACTCAAGGGGCGGTGCGTCATGAATGCGGTCCTAGCTGAAATATTATCAGCAGTGGACCTATGATATACACCATGATTAATTATGTATAATTAGGCTGGGAAATGATACATGCGTAAACCTATTATGTATTTAGCGTGACTGCTAGGTACATTATTAGTACGAAAAATTGTAATTTAAAAAACTGGCCAAGTGTGAGTCGGACTCGTGCACTGAGGGTTCCGTACGAACTTACCTATGTAAATAGTTCAATTCCCGAATCAAAGGTTATTCCGAATAGCAAAAAAGTTTTCTTTTCACGTAACAACAAATTTACTGTTTATTACTATGATTTATTACTATACCTGTCAATCAATCAATAAATCAATTAATCAAAATATTTATTAGCTAGAATATGGTACATAAAAGCTGTTACAGTAAATTTGTTTCAGCATATCCTGCCATAACATGGCGTGCAAATAACTAGTGCTAAAAGACCTTGCTCTATGCCGAATTTCAGGATTCTGGGTCAACGACAAGTACCCTATGAATTTTGATTCCCTTGAGAGTATCGAAATATACGTTTTTTTGCGACATAAACGGCCGCATAATTTTTTTTCGTTAACTTAGAAGTTTGATGGGAAGCTTCAAGGGACCGCAGACTTGAGTAAATCGTTTTTATTTCAACTCGATACCTCTAGACGTTCCCGATATAAAGGGTCTTAACAGACAGACAGACAGACGGATAACAAAGTATTCCTATAAGGGTTCCGTTTTTTCCTTTTGAGGTACGGAACCCTAAAAATAGTTCATGTGGTTCACTAATGAGTTTTTTTTTAGTTCTTACAGAACTGTGGTGTTTTGCTATGGTCAGCCCTTTCGGTATGACAACAGCAAACCACTGCTAAAATTGGTTTTTAAAAGAACCCATATGGTGGTTCTTTTAAACCATTATAACAGGAATACCGACTTCGTTACTGGTAACTAGGATTAGACATTCTATTGAAGCTTAGCGGCTTAGACCAGCCCTGATTCAGGAAATGGTTCAAGACAAGAGGGAAAGCAGCCTTCTTTTGGGAAGCAGTAATACGAGCGAAGGAGGTGTCAGGTAGATCACCGTCCAGTAAAGATCAAGCTCCAGTCGACGGCGTTTTGTGTTCCGCACATGCCTGTAATGCATGTAAGCAAAACTGAAGGGGCCCAGTAGGGTCAATGTCTACTTAGGCTGCATGAATGTTTAAAAGAGTTACAGCCCTGACACGCAAAGGGTAACAGAAGGGACACATGGGTTTTAATAGTCAGTAAAAATCTAATAATACAATATTCGCGGGCTTGCGGACGGCTAGTAATGGGTAGCTCGCCGTCCGGTCGTCCGGTAACCGTCCGGATCGAGCCCAAGTCGTCGACGGCGCGTAGTGTTCCACGCACGCCTCAAGGAGATATCAGCAAATCGTAGGGGTCAGCAGGATCGAAGGCTACTGGGGCCAAGGGGTAAGTGAAAATAAACCCTGAGGCCCTGGACGAAGGCAAAGAAGGAACAGGAGTGGGTTTTTAGTTAGTAAAAGTCTGACAATATCTCCCGCCCAAGAGGGGAATTTGTCATCAGATGATTTTCGCACCTAAATAAATAAATAATACCATATTTTTCACCTAAAGCGTGAACAGTTATTTGATGAATTCCCACTTCAAAAAAAAACTTGCATATTTGTATAAAGAAATATATTAAACTAGCTTCTGCCAGCGGTTTCGCCCGCGTGAAAGTAGTTTTCTCCTTACAAACTTTGAATCCCCGTTTCATCTCTTTAGGAGGTGAATTTTGAGAAATCCTCTCTTAGTGCACGCCTACGTCATAAAAGGAAAAATTTGTGCAAAATTTCTCGCTTCTTAGTCCCAGTAGCTTTGGCTGTGCATTGATATGACAGTCAGTCAGTTTCTCCTTCTATATATATAGATATGATACTACAATGAAAACTAGGTGCCATACGCGTACCGTAAGCTAGTTTAAAAAAAATGTGCGAATTTTCCTTTCTCCCACAAAAAGGTTTAATAAAGACTGAACAGGGTCGGAAGGATCTCTCTAAAGTGCCCGTCATCGATAAACTATGAACTGATTTTGTTGGTCATCTTGTATAAGTTGATTTCTCTTTCAACTTTTACAAGACTGGCTTCTGCCAGCGGCTTCGCCCGCGTAAATGTGGGGGTGAATTTTAGGAAATTCTATCATCATCATCATCTTCCTGCCCTGGTCCCGTTTTATTTGGGGTCGGCGCAACACGTTTTTTTCTTCCATTCTGTCCTGTCACTCGTCACGTTATCACTAACTCCCTTTTCTTTCATATCACTTCTCACACAATCCATCCATCTTTTCTTTGGCCTCCCTCTCCCTCTCCATCCATCCACATGTAAATTCATAACTCTTTTAGCAACATGCGCTTCATCCCTCCTCTTCACATGACCATACCAAGATAAACAATTCCCTTTCAACTTTTCAGTCAATTCTATCTAAGCTATTATTAAATGTAAAGATATGAAACACAGGAAAAAAAGTACCTACGTTACTTTTGTTTTGTTACTTCTCCTAACATATACGCTCGAGTATCGATCGAGTATACCGCTCAAGTGAACATCAATCACCCGTATGTTGGAATGACGTAATGATAAACACATAATAAGTACATATGTTATATTTTACACGTTCGTCTGTTTCTCATACAAACCACTCGCTTTTCTCTCAATACTTACGAGCCAGGCTTGTGTCATGGTTTTTATTTTCAACCTCTAACAAGGGCTATAAAAACCTCCGCTATTTTTTCCAAAGATAACTTAGTTGCGGGTAGTTCAAAGTTCTAAATAGATTATATTTTATCTTCTTCTGGCTAGTTTATTTTATTAGAAAAAAGTAAAATAAAAACAGTGTTTTTTTCCGTAACGGGGCTCGCAGTTCTCGGGTAACTTAATAACGTGAAACAGGGGTTCTAAGCTATTGACATTTTTATGCATGGATTATACTAGAAGCGGAATTTGTTGCTAAGCTCGCATTAGCAAGGCAACTTTTTAGCTCAGTCGTATTTAAAAGTTTGTAGAGATAAATGTTTTCAATATTAAAAAGTGTTTTTAAGGTATTCGTATGATCCTTTTTTAAATTGTTGATAGCCCCAAAGGTTGGAAGATTCATACTTTGAGCACACTTTATTTTATGTATTAAAAAAACAAAGTGTGCTCAAAATAAGAGTTCTGGTGATCCTTTTGTGTGATGTGTATGTGTGTGTGGAATGGACTTATATTCAAGCTTGAAATAAATTAATTTGTAGTATCACAAAATTATGATGAAAAAAAAATTGGTAGGAAATAATAAAAGTGTGTTTATACCACCTTATATATTATACATAAAACAAAATTCCACACCACATCCATCTGTTAGCGACAAACTTAAAAACTACTAAACGAATTTTTATGTGGTTTTCACCAATAGACAGAGTAATTCATGAGGAAAGTTTATAATACATGCATAAAACGTACAAAACTGGGGCGGAACGTTAGTATTTGTATAATTTTAAAATATTACTATGAATAAACTTACAGTTTATATGCAATAAAATTTGTAGTCCATTGCAGCATATTATTTTCAAAACAAACATACCTACTTCAGGATTATGAGATAAATTCGGCTAAACAACCCAGCGCTCAAAAACCGGATATCCGTCCACGTCGGTGATAAAATATCAATTACACCCTAGTACCTTTAATTAAATTGCGACACAGGACAGTTATAATGTAATAACTTTATTAATGTACTAGTTTCAATATAAGGTTGTTGAATGTCTACTCGCCTTCACCACGAGCAATTGGGTTAATTAGCTTTTAAGGAGTGAGAGGAATTAAAATTGTTCTCACATTCGGTAAAACCGTTTTGGTTAATAATTACACAGATTTATATGTGTGGAACGCGTTGCCGATTTCAATTAGGCAAAGCCAGTCACTAGCTTCTTTCAAAAATCTTGTCAAAGATCATTTCCTTTCACTCTACTTGCTATTCTGCTTCTACCCACCTTTTGTTCTTTTAATTTTTCTTTTTATGTATATCCAATTTGGTAACATATGATATCTATGTTAATATTAATAAGGTTATGAATCTTTTATGTATAATAGCTATAAAATATAATTTTGAATCCATATAATAATATGATAAAATTTTATACTTCATTAATTTGTTCGCAGTACCCCGCAGACTTCTCCATTTTTATTTTAAGTTCTTACAGTACGTCTCAAGATTGTCTTTAGATATCGCTTACAGCGATAAGCCATTGTATTTATAGACTTAAGCTTGTGTAAAAGTTTTGTTACTATTTTGGTGTACAATAAAGTTTGTTCTATTCTATTTACAATACGTTTCAAGTATCAGTGTTAACAGTTAGATTGTAGATAGTACATTTAACAAAATGCAGATGCGTCTCGTGCGCGTACGTCCGTTCCTATAGAGTTTGCGCGGGAGAGACAGAGGGTGCAGGCGTGGGGCGCGGGCGGTAAGTCGCAGTGAATAAGTCGGCGGCAATGCGTCGCCAACCTGACAGCGGTGTGTTTGTAAGTAAAAATGTTCGTTCAGAAACGAAGTGCATATTTTCATTTATTGTATTAGTACTTAAGTTTCATTTTCCTACCTAAAGTGAAACCCGGGGCTCTGGGACGAAGGCAAAGAAGGAACAGCCCCCCTAGCCAAGTTACAATCGTATCGTTCGCGCCAAACGCCTCGAGTAGGCCACGCCTCCGATTCCTTTGTTCTGACGTCATCTCAACGCTTAGTCACGTGGTCAGAACAAAGGAATCGGAGGCGTGGCCTACTTGACGCGTTCAGCGCGAGCGAAACGATTGTACCTTGGCTAGGGGGCAGGAGTGGGTTTGTGTTATGTGTTGTGTTGTGGGACACTATTTTGCGCTCCGCCCAAGAGCGGGATTTGTCATAAGATGATTTTCCCACCTAAAAAAAAACCTAGAAAATTGAGTATTTAAAACTGATGTTCACATTGATGTTCCATTGCGTCTTCTCACTGCTGATCATTTTCTAGGAATTGTCTGTATATGTAAGGGCATTTAAAAGAAAGTAAGAAAAAACGATGTATCAAGAATGAGAACGACTAATAGAATCAGTAGCAAAATATCTTTTTCATTATTTTCATAATAATGAAAAAGATATTTTGCGTTATTTATTTCGGTACTGTAATACTCTCTACTTCTCATTCTTATTCTTAAGTGAGGATATAAAGTAGAGCGCAAAACTTAACGATTATGAAATCGGATGAGATAGCTTACTAGCTCATTCCGTCTTTACATAGTATAAAACAAAGTTGCTTACCTCGTCTGTCTGTTTATTGTTTAATTTCCTAAACTACGCTACAGATTTTGTTGCGATTTCCACTAGTAGAAAGAACATTAAACGAGAAAGGTTTATACATATAAAATCAAGTAACAAATTATACATAAATCCATCACACGTCCCAGTGAAACAGAGTCACGATTCTTCTTTCTTTTGGGTATTATATACCTGGGGTTAATGACAATACAACTAGATGCTAAAAGCCAGACCACCAATAAAAACCAAAAATAAATTCTTCCATTTCTTCTTCATTCCGTCAGTCTTTTGTTCAAAAGTTAAACCAACAAGTAACACATTGTCCAATGAAGAAAGTTTATTTAGAAAGAAAATGTAGATCCGTTGGCGTCGCGCCAAGAGGCAGATAATCTCTTTGAGAAGTTAGTGTGGCAGCAATTTTTTTTTCACAGCTAGCAACACTATCTAAAATGTGAAGAGAGTGAACAGGTTTTATTTTCTGCACTTGCTATGATACGTTTTGTGGAAAACAGATGAAAGTTCCTCTTTATGTGAATTCTGTATTGGCTTATTAGACGACTTAACAGACTATGTTTTGCTTTGAAGTTACAGGTACATAAACGTTATTTATTTCTTTGATAAAGATATCATAGGGTTATTAAAACGGCGGCGGTTAGGTATAGTATTAATAGAATAACCTGCCATCGGGCAACCCGACGTACACTGAGTGTCAACTCTTAAGTTGTTAACACCTCTATTAAGGTCCGGACTAAACATTTCGCCTCGTCGTTTATAAATACCGCCTACATCGAAGTATAGAATAATTCCGGTCATCCCAGCCGCATATAATTTAGGTATCTTCAAGGCTAGAGTAAATAGGCTATTGCTCATAATAAACTAGTGCGATTCACCATCAACGATTGCATCACTGCTTATCATCAGGTGGGATCGCAGTCAATATCAAGATCGGTTTATATCATTAAAAAAAAGTGACTCGCCCCAGCTTTGCATGGGTGCATGCTATACACACGAACTTTCTTCATTTATTGCTGTTTCTATTAGTGAAAACCACATCAAAATCTGTCACTTAGTTTAGGAGAAGTTAGCGGATAAATAGGCAGACACGGAAATCGACTTAGTTCTATCTAATAGTCCTGACTGACTGACTTATCAACATCATCTTCGTTCCTAATGCGATCACGCAAGGGAACTCCGAGCATTGCCCTTTCCATTTCCTTTTGGGTGACTTTAAGCCTTCTGATGAGGCATTGTAAGCGGCCATGTTTCAGAGCCATATGTACTAGTGATAACTGGTAACACGCACTTTCGTCTTGAGGAATTGTGGTATGACGAGTATACATGTTGGACGAGAAGATACCGCGCAGCCTCCCGAACGCTGCTCACCCGAGTAGGATTCGACGATTGACCTCTTTATCGAAGTTAGACGGTCGCACATCATATACATACAACTTGACACCGACCTGCAAAATACAAAGAACTTAAGAATATTTTAATTTCGCGGGGTACCTTTGAGCATCCCACTTAACTGAAGAAACATGGGTGGCTTTTAGTCAGATAAGTCTGATTGAAAGTCTGAATCTGTCTGGGCTTTCGTGGTGTATTCACCTTAAGCTCACCGTCCGGCCGTCCAGTAACTGTCCTGTCCGAGCCCGAGTCGTCGACGGCGCATAGTGTTCCACGCGCGCCTCAAAGTGATGTCAGTAAATCATAGGGGCCTAGCAGGACCGAAGCCTACTGGATGTAACATAAGAATGATTTTAGTCAGTAAAATTCTGACACGCCCTCTCACCCCACCCTAGAGTGGGAGAAGTCATTAGATGGACTTTACCATCTTAAAACAAGGTGAAAAAAATCTCAAAATAAAAATAACCGGTTTGTTAGATCTAAATCTACTGGCTTCTACCATGGTTAAGTAATGATAAGTAACATAACTATACTTTTTATAAACTAACGAAAAAAATTTTTCCGTTACAATTAGATATTAATATATTTTACCTAAATATTTCGGGGCTTACGAAATAATCTTTAGAAACTGACTCAAATGAAATTAGGCTAAAAGGCTAGGTAACTTTATTACTTACCATTAATATTCATTTTGTGAACAAGCCTGAGAAAGTTCGCTAGTCGATACAGATCAGTGATTTGTGCCACAAGAAATTAAATCTAAGGAATTTATCTTCAATAAGATACCTTATTACAATTAAGTACTAACTTCATAATTTAATCGAGGGGAGTTGTAAACTATTGAAGTTGCCGGAAATGAGGATTTATATTATCATCTTGAAAATGTTTGACAGTTCGGAGACTTTTACACAACAGGGTGAATTTTTCAAGTAGGCGTGGATGACCAAATCCGAAGTTGCCTGCCACCACAGGGTTTTGGAGTCAACAATCCTTCCGTACATGTGCGAGTGGAGCATGGAGGTGCAACATTGGGGCAAAACTCCGCTACCATGACAAATCGCGGTACTACGGACATCCGGGCGATAAGTTCTCTTATTGAGGAGTGACTACAGAGGCAATACTGCGTTCTTACTTTGCGACCGATGTAGGTCCTCACCGGACATGACTGTTTAAGATTCGGCAAGAAGAAATGCTTGGGTGTCATCATTCTGCAGATTGCCCGGAGGACACGGTGGAGTATACGGTGAACGTCTGCTGCGCTTGGGTGGAGCACGTGTCCTCTTGGAGGCGATAGACGGCGGTGACCACCGTCTATCGCAAGGGCCCTTTGACCGGAGCGAGAGAGAATGGGAAGCGATTACCTCTTTCTGCGATGCAAGCGAGCAAAGCGAGCGAAGGATATAGCGCATAGTGTTTGACAAGCGGGCCTAAATAAGATGTCAGCAAAACGTCTCTTAAAAAGAAAAGAGTCTCTGACCCAATTTGGTGAAAACTTAAACTTTATAATTGGATTATTGAAAAATCAGTCCTTACATAATTATTATAAAATAAAGTCCCCCACTGTGTCTGTTTGTTTGTTTGCGATAAACTCAAGACTACTGAACGAATTTTTATGCAGTTTTACCAAGACAAAGTAATTCATAACAAAGATTTTCATGTACATATATGTTATCGACCATGTAATAAATTAACACGATAGTAAGAGTAATTCCTAGTGTTGGGCAAAGTTTTATTTTAAATAAAACGTCTAAGATTTTCATTAGTTATGATCTTAAAGGCGCATTATCCGTACGAAGCATTTGCCCTATCCCTACAGCTAAAATTATAACGTCCGCATAAAGTTTGTCCAATGTCCTTTCGATTCAGGCCAAAGCCAATAAGGACCAATGAAAACATTATGTACTCGATACGTAGGCTTAGTGACCCAAAGAGTTCTTGAAGTTTGTTTTGAGTCTATTTCAGGTTCCGTACTCTCTTATTAAAGACTAATTATTTCCACGGCTCCGCTGCACAGGAGCCATACAGTGCGTTTAAAATAAAAATATGATCGATTTAGCGCCATGCTGTGACGTCATAGCTGTCAAATCGAAGAAATTGGATAGTGAGCAAAAAAAGTTTTTTTTATTAAATTGAATTTATTTACGAATCATTAACGAAAAAATTTGCTGCGACACTGTGTGAAGTGTCTGTCTGAGTGCATATGAAAGAAGAAGGTGAATTGTTGCTAACAATGAAAATAAGAAAGAAAATAGTTTTTTTTTTAACTTATTATGACTTGAACAATACAATTTAGCTAATTTAGATTAAACAATAACGTTTTTACTTCACCTAGATTTAACTAAAAAACCGTTATTGGTACGCAAATAAGTCTTCTTTGCAAACCGTATTTTCAATCATCATTTGACAGATCGAGGTCATTGACTTTCCTATTCATATTTGAAACGCATTGTACATTTTTCTGATATTAGAAGTATCTATGACACTAATTATAGCCCGAATATAGCTCACTTACTGTAAACATACAACAAATCAATTTAATAGGTCTTTATTTTTAATTTTTAGGGTTCCGAACCTCAAAGTGAAAAACCGGAACCCTTATAGGATCACTTTGTGGTCCATCTATCTGTCTGTCAAGACTCTTTATCTCGGGAACGCGTGAAGGTATCGAGTTGAAATCAAAACGCTAAAGTCAGATCTGCGGTCCCTTGAAGCTGTGACAAAATCAATTTTCTGAGTTAAAAAGATACGGCCGTTTCTGTCGCAAAAAACGTAAATTTCGACACTCTCAAGGGAATCAAAATTCATAGGGTTCTTCCCGTTGACCTAGAATCCTGAAATTTGGCATGAAGCAAAGTCTTATAGCACAAGTATAGGAAAAAATCTGAAAACTGTAAATTTGTAGTTAAAACACAAAAAAAAATGTTTTGCGATTCGGAAAAATCTTCATAACTCAATTCGGGAATTGAACGGTATTCATAGGTAAGTTGAGTCCGACTGGCACTAGCCCTGTTTTTCTTAAAATAATGGTTCCGCCCAGTTTAGATATCACTCTTGTATCGTAGGTGTGTTTCAAGACACCCAGACCCTGTAACTCCTACAACTATATTTTATCTGGAGCAATATTTAAAAAAAAAGTTGGACCACCATTGTACAATATAGATTTAAATTTTAATTATGTAAACATTTTGTTCTATCATGCCTTTGACTGAGGCTCCCTAAAAGCGTCACAACAAAAATCTATTTACTCCTTCCCATTTCCCCATTAAAGTATGCTTCAGTAAAGTTTAGTTTAAAGTCCCCAAGTAGCGTCGACGGACTGTCGACTCAATTTCGTGAGCCATCGAGCGTGAAACCACATGAAAGATAGGTACAAAAGGTCAGCCTACAACAAGCTAAAACAGCTGCATGAGATAGCGGACATCCTTAAGCCCCAGCCGCTGGGACGCTGACCCTGACTACTAGCCACCGTAGGTGTAGGCTCCCGGACGACGAGCAATGGGTAGCTCGCCGTCCGGTAGTCCGGTAACCGTCCGCGGCGCATGGTGTTCCACACGCGCCTCAAAGAGATGTCAGCAAAACAGTTACTTCTGCAAGGTGGATTCGTGATCCTGGGACGCAAAGGACAAGTGAAGGAACATAGGTATGATTTTAGTCAGTAAAAATCTAACATTCCCTCTAGCTCCACCTAAAGCGAGGGGACTTATTTGATGATTTCCCAACTCAAAACAGAAAAAAAAACGCACACTTGTAAACGCATATGTATAGCGATTTCAAATGAAATACATTCGCGAGTGCTTTTGCTGTACGTGAGGAATTCGCACTTATAGTCATATCTTCGCTCGTTGTGCGGATTTGCTCGTTGTGTGGAGACGAGTATTAAAGAGCTTATGTATAAGTAATATCAGCAGTACTCGTCGATTTTCAAGGTTGAATACGTACCGAAGTTAGTCCATAGATAAGCAATCACCGATTCAATGCCAAGACTTCTCCGAGTCCCAGAAAGCATGTTAAGCTGTTGTTATTAGTTAAAATTTGTATGTCTTTGGTAGTAATTACAGTTGTCAGACACCAGAAAATTTGGTACCAGTCTCTCTGACAGTTATCATGTTAGCTAGTTACTCGGATGTGAAGGTCAATAATCAGTCACTACTGACTATCTGACCTACTGGGAACCAAGGTTACCGTCATAATCCGAAGAATCGCCAATCATAAATGGAAGTGGGCAGGGCGCATTATTCGCGGAACGGATGGTCATAGGTTCTGGAATAGACCTACAACGGACAAGGAGGACCGATGACCTGGTGAGAGTCGCAGGAATCCGATGAATGTGAGACGCATAGGACCATTCGTTGTGGCGAAACTTAGGGAGGCTTATGGCTAACAGTGGACTTCTTTCGACTGAAATGATGATGATGATGATGACTCACCTGCATCTGGATAGACTAGAAACCGACCCCAACATAGTTGAGGAAGGAGTAGGCAGATTGATCGACCTTCAGTCAATTTCGATCAGATTGATTATGGATGGACCTTCTGTGTTTCTACCTATCATATGGTGGACCATGCCAATGTGTTGCCGTGTAGGTAATCCTCTGAGCTTTCCGATTGTTCTTCCGTTATTTATGTCTGTCGATAGGTTGGAATCGGCGCTTATGTGGGGAAAACTGTCGAAGCTGGTAGGGGTTAAGTTTTTGTAGAAATAATCAAGGTTGGAGGTGAAAGATTTGTGCCTGGGGAACGATCATTATAAGAAAACATATAGATATAGATGTTATGATTGTTGTTTTGTTGTTATGTTATGGTTGTTGTGTTTAGATGTTATGATATGTAATAGATATAGATGTTATAGGAAACATATTCATTGCATTTATTATGGTACCAGTGTTGGCAAAAAGTTAATCAGTATAACGATAAAAAAAATAATCAAGACTTACGATGAAATTAATACATCGAAGTAATTTTTTTTTTTTGTGGTTATGGTTATTAATCGTAACCGTTAATCGCGATTACACTATGCTGCAACTATGCTGCAGCTACAAAATATTTTTTCAATGTTTTGTTTGAACAAGTTCATTGAAAAACACCATGTTTAGGTACTACTGAAATACACATATTAGTTAATTTTTACTTTTCGAATGGTAACTTTGTAATTAAAAAAGAGTAATCTTGATATCTAATTAACTAGATTTCAAGATTACTCTTTTTTTTCAAATAAAACGTCCGAAATCTTGTGTGACCTAGGTAAAAACATAGTTGCAAAGAAAACATTGTTGCAACTGAGCCGGAAGAAGGCATAGGTGTTAATCTATTTAATTAAATTAATGAATAACGGGTGACAGGACAGAATGTAAGCAAAAAAACGTGTTGCGCCGACCCCAAGTAATATGGGATAAGGGCAGGAAGAAGAAGAATTGTTAACGGATTTCATCATTCGTTATTCATTAATTTGGTGTTTTTTTTTAACCAGCATATTAATCAGTCTTCTAATGTTCCCACTGCTAGGACTAAGGCCTCCTCTCTAGGAGAGGGAATGGGCCGTAATCCACCACGCGAACCCAGAGTGGATTGGTGGATGTCTTCAAATTTTTGGTTCTAGGACATGCCGGTTTCATCATATTTTATTTTTATTTTTTGTAAACTTGACTGCGATCCCACCTAATGGTAAGTAGTGATGTAATCCTTGATGCTTTCCTTCACTTCAGTTTTAAGAGAAATAAATTACACAAAGTAATGCGCCTGCCTGGGTTTGAATTCGCAACCAAACTTGGAAATCCGTTATACCACTGGGCCACCACAGCTCCTCTACTCTAAAAAATAATCAAGGTAAGTGATCAGTTATATAACTTATAGATCAACACTGATTAACATATTCTTTCCCGCAGTATTCGGAATAGCTTTTTAGGTACCTACTGGAATTTGTTGCTGGAACGATATCTAAAAGATGGAGGACTATTTGGCCTAGAAATCACAACGTTGGTGCTAGCCGATTTCGGCATTTTACCTCAAGTAAAAAGCTTTAAGGAAAGCTGGAAGGTTGTAAGGAAAGATGGTGGCAACCTCGAAAGGCTCATCGAGACCGACAAAGTGGATGGGAAAAGGCCTCGTGGACGCAGCCCAATACGTTGGTTTGACCAGATCCGCACGGCTCTTGAATCTACGCTATATAATGCCCTTCACACCGCCAGAGACAGAAACAGCCCCCCTAGCCAAGTCACAAACGATAAACGTAAACTCTCAGTAGTCTTTAATAGATTTTCAACTTTATGTTATTGGATATAAAGTTGAAAATCTATTGAAGATTACATAGTGTTTTCGTTCGTTCCGGTCGTTAACGCTCAGTAGTCTTTAATAGATTTTCAACTTTATGCTCTTAGGTATAAAGTTGAAAATCTATTGGAGATTACTAAGCGTTCACGTTTATCGTTTGTAACTTGGCTAGGGGGGCAGATGGAGGAATATCGTTCGAATGAAAGTGATGAAGCAGGGAGGTCACGACCCTCAGCATTGAGGAGTACGACGCAAGGAGGGAAAAGGCTTTAAATGTAAAGAGTGACTTCAATAGACCTACTAACATTTAACAAAATTGGAAAATCTGTCCAGAATCGGGCAAGCTAAACCAGTAAATAAAAATCTTTCTACGACCGTGCTAACAAGCAAAAATGTAACCCTTATCTCCCGCGGTCACACTGACCCAAATAGTAATAAAAATCCGCCGCTTATTGTGGGGTTAACAGATAAATAGATAGCCATAAATCGTTCCGAGTCGCAAGCGTCCTTCCTTCAGTAGATTAAGGACCCAAGGGCATACCTACGTTTAATACAATTCCAAGTCACTTGAAATGGGCTCACCTAAAGCCTGTTACACATGTCCCAATTTATCGCAAGTGTAGCGTAGTTTGGACGGCATAATTTGATCATCCTGGCTGCATACTAATGCGACGGACTGGAAAAAACGGTTTTTCAATACTTTTTGAGCTACTGTTGTGTGTAGTTTTTCTGCGTGCTGTTTTAAGCTATACGTAGCTTTTTTAACTGACTTCAAAAAGGAGGAGGTTATATGTTCGGTTGAATGTATGTTTTTTTTATTTTATTTTTTTATGTTTGTTCACCAATTTCTCGGTCAATGTGGACCGATTTAAAAATTTTTTTTTTGATTGAAAGGTTGCGCTTCCGAGTTGGTCATATAGAAATATTGTTATGATCTGATCATGAACTTCGAAGATATGGAACAGAACTCCTCATAGGATCACAGCAGAACTGTCGTAACAAGTAAAATTGCTTTGTTTATACGTATAGTCGATGACTGACTAAAAGTAGAGGGGGAATATATCGAACTGATCTGATGATGAAGCCTGAAGTTAGGCACCGGAACTCTGTAATAAATTAATGTAATCTAACCGTGTTTGGGATTATTAGAATTGTCATGAGATGCACTCTGACTATAAGGTATTTAAGTTTGGCTGAGGGGTACTTTTTAGTGGTGGTACCATAACTAAAAAGTGTAAAATAAAAAACTTTTTACAAAAAAATACAACCGACTTCAAAGTAAAAAAAAAAACACTGAAAAGTGCAAAATAACTTTAATTTCGGAAGTCGGTGTTAAATAACGAAGAGACAAAACTATTATAGAAACACCGACTTCCGAAATTAAAGTATTTTGCACTTTTCAGTGTTTTTTTTGTTACTTTGAAGTCGGTTGTATTTTTTTTGTAAAAAGTTTTTTATTTTAGGTTCGAATTCATGTACTACCTTCTCGCGTTCTAGGACCACGGGCAACCTTTTTAGAAGTCAACCTATGGCCATAGTAGGCATGGGCCCTGCTGGGCTCCTAAGGTTTTGCTGACATCTATTTGAGGCGTGCGTGGTACACTACGCGCTGTCGACGAGTTATATGATACTGCTATCGTATTCATGAATCATGGTCATCATTAAATAAGGGGTACTGCTACAGAATCCTAGATAGTCGCTGAAAGTGTGGTCTGGCTATCGCCAGTGTGGGATAGGTATAGAAAACTAAACATTTTATGAATTATTATTGAGAGCATTTTGATTTTTGTAGGTATTGTGAGTTTTTAATAAATTATGAGTGATTTTCCTTTGTAAGGTTTCATTTATTTATTTATAAATTAATGATGAATTAATTAATTAGTGTATATTAATACTGTACTGGTGTTATTAATATTTTTTTTTTAGTAAAAACTGATGTTAACATTTTAAATTTCGACGGGTGCAAAGTAAATAAAATTATCTGCATTTTTGTGATTTTGTAATAATTAGTATTAATAAGTAAATAATAAGCAGTTATTTAGTAATTTTTTTTCCAAAAATATTGTAAAAAAACAACAATCATTTCTGCATTTTTGACACTTGAAAGACGATTTTCCATGTCTTAGAATATGAATATTTAGTAAGTTTCTGAAACTATCGGAAAATCGCAAAATTACGGATAATTTTATTTACTTTGCATCCGTCGATTTAGCCACAATAACAATTAATATAGACATTCCAAGTCTGAAGCAAAAGGCATTTTATTTTCGTTATTTTTTTTTTATTAAGTAAGCAGTGATGCAATCGTTCATAGTGAGGCGCACTAGTTTATTAGGAGCCTATTCACTCTAGCCTTGAAGACACCCAAATTATAATCGGACAGGAAGACAAATGATTCCAGTCTTTCGATGTACGCGGTATATAAACCACGAGGCGAAACGCTTAGCCGGACTAAACGTTTCGCCTCCGTAGAGGTTTTAACAACGTAAGGGTGGATACTCGCCTTACGTCGGGTTGTCCGATGGTAAAAAGATGATGGCGGAATCTAGTCATGCAATTCCCGCGCATACTCTCCAAAAATGCATCCTGTAAAATACCTACCAATAGGCTGGCTACCCTAGGTTCCTAGGTTTTGCAGTACTCCACACACGACCGAACCTGTGCTTTGTATAACATTAGAAGCTGTCCCGGTGTAAAGTACCGCTGGACCTTTGTAAGAACGCCGAGTTTCTTAACAGCTACCTTAACTTTGGATAGGAATTTTTTTGGGTAGGTAATCATCCCGGACAGGGTCATTAAGTCTAAAGCTGTGTTGTTTCGATTGCGGTTTCGTTTACGTTTTTTTGACAGTAAATTCCAGTTGTTTGTCAATATAGGAAGCATTAACGGTAGTACGATCGCGCCTCAGGGAGATCAGTCAGCAAATCGTAGGGGTCCAGCAGGGTCGAAGCCCACTGGGGCCACGGGTAGTGTGAAAGCGAAACCCGGGGCCCTGTGACGAAGGCAGCGAAGGAGCAGAAGTGGGTTTTTGGTTAGTAAAAGTCTGACACTATTTCCCGCTCCGCCCAAGTGCGGGATTTGTCATTAGATGATTTTCCCACCTAAAAAAAAGTACGATTTACTTAAGTTTTGGTAAAAGCCAAATAGTTACAAAAGAAAAAAAAATGCCACTCATGCCGTTATCTACTAACTTTTTTTAGTCTTAATTTTTGGATCAATTGGTTGTGATTACGAGGATATTTAAATCTCTGCTAGTGATATGAGGGAGGGCGCTGATACCTATATGTGGCGGACTAACCCCTGTTAGGAGGTGTTGACGGTAGCGGGTCGTACCCTGCAGCTACCGAGCCCTCGGGACAGTTCAACCCGATTATTGACGTACGCTGCCTTACTGGTTCGCTGGTCACGTACGCCACCACGCACCCCTGAATGCGTATCTTCGATGACGACGGAGCACGTAGGAGGACCTCAGAGCGGATACCGAAGAGAAATGAAACACGTTTTCGACTTGAAAAGGTTCTTCGGGGTCCGGCTTGAAGCTTTTCCCTAAGTGTTCTTGCCTCTTCGGTGGCACGTTTTCGACTGACATCGGACCAAAAAACAGCCCGTCTTATATACCCCGCTAAGTTCTGTTAACGGGGACCGCGTATTTTGCTCTAAATTTGCATTCAATTTCGCTTCAATTTCACTTCAGCCGAACCCTTTCTGACGCCGCATTTATTTATTGTTTCATAAAACCATGACAATATATACATCAAAATGTCGGTTACAATCTCTACTTTTACATAAAACAATATATCATATAAAGTATCTAGAACAAAAACTGTAAAATATTCTAGTTCGACCACATTCATGTACACAAAACTTCTTATATCTTTTCCAATAAGATTCTAATTAGGATTCTATTTGTTACAACATCATTTTCTAGACAGATCCTAACTAATTACATAATGTTCTTGCTAATTAGTCATCAAATAAAAAGTCTCATTTTCAAATTCTAATTACTTACGTAAAAGATCACGAACATTTTAGAATTTCAACTTTATCTAAATCCTTGCAAATTGAGATCTATTGTTACTAATAGCTTCTATTAGGCTAAAAAACACTAATTAACAGTAATAGAATATTATCAACAAGTAATAACACAAGTTAAATCCTTATCATTACAACAACATATAAATTCAACGATTTCTTCATTAAGATCTAATTTTCTTACAAGATCTTATTAGAATCTTATATACATTGTTATTCCCGACCTCACTAATTAATGAAGGTGCTAATTACAGACAGAATAGAGACAATAACTTAAATTGTATTCTGCCATCCACAACAAAACATAAAAATCTTTAGAAACACGTTAGATGCTACTTATTTATACACTTAAATTAGCAAAACTCAGTCTTTATCAATTAATCCTAATGAGTTACTAACTAATTAATCCAAATAAACATTTAATAAGTGAAAACATCCTATCCTAAACATATAAAACATGACAAAAAACTACTTGCGTGTTAGGTGGTCTCGACCACTACTTGCGCCCTGGTGCCTGCATGGGACCCTCGTCGCCGACAGTCTCCCCCTCGTGCGTCGCACCATCCTCCAGCCTCGGCGATACTCCCGGCACCAACAACACCACCCGCGAGCTCGGCCGTCGCAGCACACCGCCTCTTGTCTCGACGTCGACGATCCTGATGCGCCCGTCTGGTCCAGGATACACCCGCAGGATTCTGCCGCGTGGCCAGGTGCATCTCGGCAGGCTGTGGTCGACGATGAGCACGATGTCGCCAACTCGCAGGTCCGTGGAGCTGGTTCTGCCCGTAGTCTTCCTCGGCAGCAGAGTGGGCAGGTATTCACGCAGCCAACGTTGCCAGAAGTGGTCGGCAAGTCGCTGCGTAGCCTTCCAGGTGCCCCTGCCCACGAATACGTGATCTTCGAAGCTGCCGATTCTCGTAGCGCCGCATGATCGCCCGATGAGGAAGTGGTTTGGTGTGAGCGCTTCTTCTTCAGGGTTCTCGGAGATGTGGGTGAGAGGCCGAGAGTTGACTGTGTGCTCGGCCTCTAGGAGAAGAGTGTGAAGTACCTCCTCTCGAGGATGTCGTTCTTTGAGTGTGGCGTCCAGTGCGGTTTTAATGGATCGCACCAGACGCTCCCATGCACCGCCCATGTTGGGTGCACCAGGCGGGATGAACTTCCATTGCACGCCGATCTTCTCTGCTTCTGAGACGAGGTCTTCATTTTTTAACGTGTCGAGCGCTTCTTTCAATTCTTTGTTGGCGCCGACAAAGTTGGTCCCGTTGTCTGAGAAGATTATCTTCGGCATTCCTCTTCTTGCAGCGAACCGTCGTAGAGCCATGATCATGGAGTCGGTGGAGAGCGAAGGAGCAAGCTCGATGTGCACTGCCCTGGTAGTTAGGCAAGTGAAAATCGCTCCCCATCTCTTCTCGCGTCTTCTTCCCACGGTGATCGTCATTGGGCCGAAGTAATCAATGCCGGTGCACGTAAAAGGAGATGTTCCGTGCATCAGCCTCTCAGCAGGTAAGTTGCCCGGCGGTAGTTCTTGCGGTTTCGCCTTCTTCGTTTTGCACCACTGGCACTGGTGCTGAACCGCCTTGATTGCTGACCTCAATCCTAATACCCAGAAGCGTTGCCTTATCTCGTTCATTACTGTCGCATGATTCCCATGATGGAAGCGACAGTGGAAATCTTCGATGATGAGTCGCGTTGTCTTGTCCTTGCTGTCGAGCACGATGGGTCGCTTATACTCTCTTGACACACCCTGTATCGCGTCGATTCTTCCTTTTAGGCGCAGGAGTCCATCTTCCAACACTACGTCGAGCTTTTTCAATTTACTGCTGCCCTCGAGTTGTTTCCCTTGCTGAAGACACTTGATATCTTCTTTGAAGCTCCTTTCTTGGCTTCTCTTCAACAGGAGAGTTTCAGCTTGCTCTAGTAGGTCTGCGTCTAATGGAGCGTAGCATTCTTCCGGTTTCTTCGAAGGTCGGATATTCTTCTCAATTTTCTTCGCCTTCTTGCCTTGCATCATCTTCCAGGTTGGATCTTCTTGGCTGACGTGAACCTGTTCCTTCCTTCTGCAGCATTGTATGAACTGCAGTACTCTCGCTGTAGCTCGCCAGAGTCTCTTCCAGGACGAAAACCTCTCTGGGTCAGGTGATGGGTGACTGATGCTCGCTGCTGCCGCGACGTCTGTGTTCTTCTCTTCACCGGTGGTCTCCTTCTTGAAGGTTCTTGTTGCAGGCCAGTGCGCTTCTTCTTTCTTCAAGAAGTCAGGACCAGTGAACCAACGGTGATCGCAGTCGAAGTCTTCCGGCACGTCGCGCGTCGCATCATTTGCTGGATTCTGAGCCGTAGGTACCCATCTCCATTCCTGTGGTTTTGTTAGATCTTCTATCTCTGCCAAACGATGAGCTACGAAGGTCTTGAACGTTCTTGGGTCCGTCTTGATCCATGAAAGCACTATGCTGGAGTCTGTCCAAAAGGTCTTCTTCTGCACCTTCAGATCCATTTCCTCTTCCACTGAGTGTGCTAGTCTGCTTCCTAGGAGGGCTGCCTGCAGCTCAAGTCTGGGTATTGATACCGGCTTCAATGGCGTCACTCGTACTTTCGCCGCCACTAAGCTTACGTGGTATGTCCCTTCTTGATTCTCCGTTCTCCAATACACGGTGACTGCATACGCTGTCTCGCTTGCATCTGTGAACGTGTGCAGCTCCCCCTCGGTGCGATGTGGCGCTAGACACCTCGGTATCTGAAGGTCTTTGAGCAGCTTCATCTTCTCCAGGTAAGTCTTCCATGTTTCATATTCCTTTTCTTCTATTTCTTGATCCCAACCGATGCCACTTCTCCATATACTTTGAAGCAGCTTCTTGCCTTGGACGAGAACCGGTGATGCAAACCCCAATGGATCGAAGGTTGACATGACAGCGCTGGTGACTTCCCTCTTGGTCGGAATCTTGAAACCCTTTGCTATCTCTTCTGGTGTGTTTCGAAGATTCGCCCTGAATCCGATGGAGTCTCTTTCTGTGAACCAACGCAGTCCAAGTGTTTTCTCTTCTTTCTCGCCAAGGTCTACTTCTGTCTTCTCCGTTGCGTCGTTGTCCGTGCCTTGCAGCAGTTCAGGTTGATTCGATGCCCATCCCCTGAGTTCGAAGCCCGCCTTCTTGTGAATGAGGTCTACCTGCGCTGTCACTCTTCTGAATTCTTCTTCCGTATGAAAGCTGTGCAGGTAGTCATCCATGTAGTGGTTCAGCTCTACTGCCCTTACTGCCTCTGGGTACTGCTCCTTGAAGTCCGCTGCATTCCGATTCTTGACGTATATGGCTGTGCAGGGAGATGATGTTGCACCGAAGACCACTGAAGTCATCCGATATTCCTTCGGTGCCACGTCTCGTCGATCACCTCTCCACAGGAACCGTAGACTGTCTCTATCTTCTGGTCGGATGCGAACTTGCAGAAACATTTCCTTGATGTCGGCTGCTACTGCTAATGGGCCTTGTCGGAATCTCAGCAGCACACCGAAGAGCGATTGCAGTAGGTCTGGCCCTGGTAACAGAGCGTCGTTGAGGCTTCTTCCTTTGCACTTTGCTGCGGCGTCGAACACGATCCGAATCTTCTTCTTGAGCGGATGAACCACGGAGAAGTGAGGTAGGTACCAGGTCTTCTTATTTTCTTCTTGCTTGGCAGGTGCTTCTTCTGCATACTTGTTGTCGATCAGGTGCTGGATCTGCTTGCAATATTCCGTCTTCAACTGAGGATTTTTATCTATCTTCTTCTCGATGTTGAAGAGTCGATTTTTCGCTGAAGTGTAACTCTCAGGCATGACTTCATCTTCTTGTTTCCATAGCAGTCCAGCTTCGAAACGACCATCTTCTATTCTTCTGCAGGTCTTCTCGAGGATGGCCAGTGCTCTTCCTTCTGCATCTGTCGTAGGTCTTCTTGGTTGCACACCTAATGCTTCTATTGCGAAGTGTTCCTTGATGGCTTGATGCATCTCTTCTTCTGTTGTGCTGGCATGAAGACATCTGTTGGCAAAGTGCACTGGTCGTATTCCTCCCGTGTCGAACCCATGTAGCACCCAGCCAAGTCCCGTTCTTGAGGCAACTGGTTGACCTGGTCTTCCTCTTCTTATTTCTTGAGTCACGATGAACTCCCAGTTGTCTTGACCGATGAGCAGCTGTGGTGACTCCCCTTCATAATGCAAAGAGTCGGCGATCTTCTTTAAGTGTGAACAATCTTCTATTCTCTTCTTGTCCAAGAACTGAGGTGTCAGCTTCAGGTTATCGACGGTCCGAACTCTCTTAAGGGTCTTCCTTCTTCCTTGGCGAATCCCCTTCACCATCAGGTCCAATGTCTGCGAGTCCTTCTTCCTGATAAGCTGACCTCCCACTGTTTCGATGATCAGTTCTTCATTCTTTCCTTGAGCGCCGATCTCCTGTGCCACCTTCTCATCTAGCAGTGACACCGTTGACCCTTCATCCATTAGAGCCAATATCCTTTTGGATCCATGCGACCCGAAGACTTCAACTGGTACTATCTTCAGGTACGCCCTTGCATTGTTGGCCGCATTCACTGATGCCATGACACTTGCTACTTCTTGCTGTGTCTCATTGTTCCCCTCTGAGGTCCTCTCTTCCATGTTCACATGCAGCAGATGATGGTGCCACCTCTTGCATTCTTTACACGGCGGCTTCTTGCAGTTCTTTCTTTGCGATTCTTCCCTTGGAGACACTTGAAGCAGACGCGACTCTTCTTGACCAATGCCCACCGATCTTGCACCGACGCCTTCAGGAACTTCTGGCAATCCAGGAGGAGGTGTTCGCCCTGACACAAGGGGCAAGTCTTCTCGCTGATTCTTGATTCCTTTTCCCTGAAGTTCCCTTCCTTTTCTTTCGTTGAGTGCGTCGCTTGTCGATGAGTCCTCTTGGTCCATGTCTTCTCTTCAGAAATCGCAAAGGCTCCACATTTGTCCGCTTCAATATTCAAAAATCTGGACACCAGCGTCAGATCCGAGAACTCGCCTTCTTCCGTTGCTGCAGTGAAGTCGTACCACCTAAACTTGAGGATCGTAGGCATCTTCTCAACTATTTGCTTCACTATCTCTGGTGAATGCAGGTACTGCGGCTTCTTCAATCCTTTGATGGCTGCTACGCTGTTGTTAATCTGGCTCGCGAAGACGCAGATATCCCTTGGGTTTTCTGATATCCTTGGCAGCGTCTTGATCTTGTCCAACTCAGCCAGCACCAGCGCATCAGGTCTTCCGTATCTTCTTTTCAGGGCCTGCATCACTTCCAATGGAGAAGCTTCTGAAAACAGCAAACTCTTGATGGCTTCTCTTGCATTGCCCTTCAGTGCTCTTCTTAGTCGAGCCATATTTTGTACTTCGTTGAACATTGGTGCTGTGTCTTCATAAACAACCTTGAAAGCTGTCCACTCGCTACTGTTGCCGTCGAAGTAGGGTAACTCGTGGATGTACTTCGGCTGCTCAGCTGATCCTCCTCGTGTGGCAAAGGCTTCCTTCAACGCACTTGTCAGCGTTTGCAGCTCGATCGTAGCACCTTTCGTTGAGGAGTTCTCTTTAGGCTTCACTTGCAGCTCTTCTGATGGACGCTGACCTCGTAGCTCGGGTTGTTTGTTGTTGCATTCTTCAAGTACTGAAGACTGGATTCAGTTCTGCACCTGTGCTGTTCGTTCTTCCAGGTCTTCATCCACGGAGTCATCATCTTCGCATTGCGCCATCTCCAACCTGACGCGTGCCAGCTTCGTTGCTGCTTGTGCTTGCTCCAGTTCCAGGCGTGCCAGCTCTTCCCTGGCTTCCAGCTCGCGTCTTCTGGCTGATGAACTTGTGGTCTTCGTGGACCTGGCTCGACGACTGACTCCCATCGGCTTCAAGGTGGCAGCAGACCTGGCCACACCCTTTGCCAGACCATCTTCTGGAGTCTTCTTTGTCGTCCCTTTCGGTGCGGCATCTTCTTTCTTCTGACCGGTAGCACCGGTCGCCGCTGTGGTCGCAGTCGTAACAGTAGCCTCCATCGCTGAGGTATCTTCCGTTCCCGTCGTCCCTGAAGAAGTTGTACCAGTGGTTCCTGTTGTCCCTGATGACGCAGACGTGACTCCTTCTGACCCGGAAGCTTCCTCTGTCTGGTCCCTCTCGGAGGGGCGAGACGTGGGGCGTGAGGGGGCATCCTTCTGCGATCTCGTTACGGGGCCCATCTTCTTGAATCTTCTGGCTTCTTCTTCTTCTGTCTTCTTACAGGGATCCGGCTCGAAGGACCATAAACTGTGGCGGACTAACCCCTGTTAGGAGGTGTTGACGGTAGCGGGTCGTACCCTGCAGCTACCGAGCCCTCGGGACAGTTCAACCCGATTATTGACGTACGCTGCCTTACTGGTTCGCTGGTCACGTACGCCACCACGCACCCCTATGAAGTCGTGGCCGCCGTCGTCAGGACGGGAGGGTGCCTTACTGACCAGGTCCAGGCAGGCGCCATCCGTGCTGACGGCACGGGCATGGGGGCAGTGACGGTGAGTTGCCCCGTGTCAGCGGCCAGGAACATCACCGGGGAGGGCCGACGGCTTTTGGTGGGCTGGGTTTCCGCGCGGGTAAAACTGCTGGAGCCCAGACCTCTGCGTTGCTATCGCTGCCACGTGGGACACCACGTGGGGGCCTGCTGCGCAGCGGAGGTGGATCGCAGTGACCGCTGCTTTCAGTGCGGTCAGCCCGGTCACAAGGCCGTCACCTGCAGTGCAGCGCCGCACTTCTACGCATGTGCGGCGGCAGGCAAGCCGGCCGAACACCGGGCTGGGGGTAGGTCCTGCGATCCCCCCGCCAAGGCCAAGGGCAAGGTCCCGAGGCCCATCCCCGCGAATGTGCTCGCCGCTGCGGCCACCAAGTTGGCCGCCGCCGCCGTCGCTTCCGCAGACGACGCCGCCACCGCCGCAACCACTGCGGCAGGGCCTTCACAAGGGGCTCGGGAGGAGACTATAATGGATTGTCATTAATGGCTACATTACGTCTCCTCCAGGCGAATATCAACCACTGCGCCCCCGCTCAGGATCTGTTGCTCCAGAGCATGGCGCAGTGGTCGATAAACATCGCCGTAGTCTCCGAGCCGTACTACGTCCTGCCCAGGGCCGACTGGGTGCAGGACCTGAACGGCTCGGTGACCCTAATTTCGTCGGCCGCCGCCGGTACTCCGTCCCTCGAGGCCGTCACGAGGGGACGGGGTTGCGTGGCAGCACGGTTCGGGGACATTGCAGTGGTAGGCGTCTACCTGTCCCCGAACAAAACTCTCGCCGATCTTCACATCTCCCTTATGGAGCTGAATGCCGTCGTCGCTGGGTTTGGTTGCCTCCCCGTGGTCGTTTGCGGGGACTTCAATGCCAAGAACTTGGCTTGGGGTTCCGGGTACACGAACCAGCGGGGTCGGATGGTGGAGGACTGGGCTCTGGAGACAGGCCTGGTCGTTCTAAACCGGGGTTCTGTCCACACGTGTGTGCGGATGCGGGGCGAGTCGGTGGTGGACATTTCGTTCGCCAGCCCCGCTTTATCACCGCGTGTCGTCGACTGGCGCATCATGGAGGTGGAGACGTATTCAGACCATCGGTACATCCGGTTTGACGTCTCCGCCCAGTCCTCAACCGCGCCGGTCCAACAGACCCCGTGTGGTCCGCGTTGGGCGCTGAAGCAGCTGGACCGGGAGCTTCTCCTGGAAGCCGCGATGGTACAGGCCTGGGTGCAAGCACCGGACAGGCCTGTCGACATCGACGTCGAGGCAGAGTGGTTCCGGGAGGCCATGTCGCAAATCTGCGACGTGGCAATGCCCCGTGTCCAGCCAGGACGTGCCCGGCGCCAGGTGTACTGGTGGTCGCCAGAGATCGCTGCACTGCGTAGCGCGTGCAATGCCGCGCGGCGCCAGTATGCCAAGCACCGCAGGCGCCGCATCCGTCCGCCGGATGCGGAAGCCAGAGAGGCGGAGCTGTACGTGAGATACAGAGCGGCGAAGCGCACCCTCCGAGCAGAAATAAAGCGGGCCAAGTTAGAGGCCCACAACGTGTGGCTGGAGACTCTGAACGGAGACCCGTGGGGGCGCCCCTATAAGGTGGTGCGAGAAAAGCTCCGCCCCTGGGCTCCCCCGCTGACGCAGAGTCTCCGGCCCCAGCTTGTGGAGGGTGTGGTTGGCGCTCTGTTCCCCTCCCGAGGGGAACACTCTCCCCCGCCTATGGCTCCGACAGTTGCGGTGCCCGACGTGGACCACGACGGCGACGACGACGACGACATTGCTCCAGAGGTGACCGAGGTAGAGATGCGAGTGGCGGTACGTAGGCTTAGTGCCAAGAATACCGCCCCAGGACCCGATGGCCTGCCTGGAAAGGCCTGGGTCCTGGCCATGGAGGAACTCGGGCCTCGACTAAGAGGGCTCTTTAGCGCATGTATGGAGAGGGGCCAGTTCCCACTTCGCTGGAAGACGGGGAAACTGGTCCTCATTGCAAAGCCGGGGCGCCCTGCGGACTCACCGTCCGCGTACCGGCCCATCGTGCTGCTCGACGAGGTGGGCAAGCTCTTTGAAAGAGTTATTGCAGACCGCCTCGTCGCGCACCTAACACGGGTGGGGCCGGATCTTTCGGACGGCCAATTCGGCTTTCGCAGGGCGCGATCTACGGTGGACGCCATCATGCGCGTGCGAGCCCTCACGACGGGGGATGCGGTATCCCAGGGCAGGTGTGTCTTGGTGGTGTCTTTGGACATCGCCAACGCCTTCAATTCCCTGCCCTGGAGTAGCATTAGGAGGGCACTCCGGTATCACCGGGTGCCTGACTACCTCTGTCATGTTATCGAGGCCTACCTGTCGGACAGGTACATTATCTACCCTGGTCACCTGGGAGAATGGAAACGGCGAGAGATGTCGTGCGGTGTTCCGCAGGGATCGGTACTAGGACCACCCTTGTGGAACATCGGTTACGACTACGTGCTGCGCGGCGATCTCCCTGACGGGGTCAGCGTGGTCTGCTACGCAGATGATACGCTGGTCCTGGCGCGGGGAGAGTCATACCAGGCGGCGGTCGAACTAGTGACACGCGGGGTTGCGACAGTCGTGGAGAGGATCCAAGAGTTGGGACTCGAGGTGGCATTGCACAAGTCCGAGGCCATGTGCTTCCACGGCCCTCGGAACGCGCCACCATCGAGTTCCCAACTAACGGTAGGAGGAATTCACATCGGCGTCGAGTCGACGATGAAGTACCTTGGACTTGTCCTCGACAGCCGATGGAATTTCGAGGAGCATTTCCGACGTCTGGCTCCCAAACTGGATCGTACGGGGGCTGCCCTCAAGCGGCTCCTGCCCAACCTCGGGGGTCCAGACGCCTCCTGCCGGAGGCTCTATGCAGGAATCGTTCGGTCCATGGCCCTTTATGGGGCGCCGGTATGGGCACCGTCGCTTCGAAAGCGACCGGCGGCCAAGCTGAACGCAAGTCAGAGGGTCATGGCCATCCGGATGGTGCGGGGATACCGCACGATTTCCCGCGAAGCAGCGAGCCTCCTTGCTAGCCAACCACCGTGGGATTTGGAGGTAAAAGACCTTGCGCGCATGCACGATCTGCGCATGGAGATGCAACGCCGGGGTGAAACTCCGCTGCCACGCCAAGTCGCGGCATGGCGGAAAGACTTCCGGCGGGATCTCATGGTGGAATGGCGACAGCGACTGTCGCAACCCAGTGCTGGGCACGCCATAATTATGGCGATAAGTCCCCTCTTTGAGGAGTGGCTGGAAAGGCCTCACGGCGTCCTTACCTACCGCATGACGCAGGTCCTCACCGGACATGGTAAGTTCGGGAGGTTCCTGCACCGGATTCGTGCAGAAGAGACGCCCGGGTGCCACCATTGTGTGGACCGCCCGGAGGACACGGTGGAGCATACGGTAGAGGTGTGCCCTGCTTGGGCAGAGCACCGCCGTGTCCTCGTGGGGGCGATCGGCGGCAGCGATCTCTCGCGTCGGGCCTTGGTACAGGCCATGGTCCGGAGTGAGGAGGAGTGGCAGGCGGTTGCCTCCTTCTGCGAAGCAGTAATGCTAGCAAAGGAAGCGGCCGATCGCGTGAGGCAACGGTCCTCACGCCCCAACCGCCGCCAGGATTCCGATCCCGATTTCCGGCCACCGTAGGCACGGGCTTGCGGACGGCGAGCAATGGGTGGCTCGCCGTCCGATCGTCCGGTAACTGTCCGGACCGAGCCCAAGTCGTCGACGGCGCGTAGTGTTCCACGCGCGCCTCAGGGAGATGTCAGCAACCGTAGGGGCCCAGCAGGGTCGAGGCCTACTGGGGCCATGGGTGATGCGAAAGTGATCCCCGGGGCCCTGGAAAAATGGCAAAGAAGGAACAGGAGTGGGTTTTTAGTCAGTAAAAGTCTGATACTATCTCCCGCCCCGCCCAAGAGCGCGGGATGTCATTAGATGATTTTCCCACCCGAAAAAAAAAAAAAAAAAAAAAACTACGCACCCCTGAATGCGTATCTTCGATGACGACGGAGCACGTAGGAGGACCTCAGAGCGGATACCGAAGAGAAATGAAACACGTTTTCGACTTGAAAAGGTTCTTCGGGGTCCGGCTTGAAGCTTTTCCCTAAGTGTTCTTGCCTCTTCGGTGGCACGTTTTCGACTGACATCGGACCAAAAAACAGCCCGTCTTATATACCCCGCTAAGTTCTGTTAACGGGGACCGCGTATTTTGCTCTAAATTTGCATTCAATTTCGCTTCAATTTCACTTCAGCCGAACCCTTTCTGACGCCGTATTTATTTATTGTTTCATAAAACCATGACAATATATACATCAAAATGTCGGTTACAATCTCTACTTTTACATAAAACAATAATATATCACATAAATTTGCACATAAAAAAGTATCTAGAACAAAAACTGTAAAATATTCTAGTTCGACCACATTCATGTACACAAAACTTCTTATATATTTTCCAATAAGATTCTAATTAGGATTCTATTTGTTACAACATCATTTTCTAGACAGATCCTAACTAATTACATAATGTTCTTGCTAATTAGTCATCAAATAAAAAGTCTCATTTTCAAATTCTAATTACTTACGTAAAAGATCACGAACATTTTAGAATTTCAACTTTATCTAAATCCTTGCAAATTGAGATCTATTGATACTAATAGCTTCTATTAGGCTAAAAAACACTAATTAACAGTAATAGAATATTATCAACAAGTAATAACACAAGTTAAATCCTTATCATTACAACAACATATAAATTCAACGATTTCTTCATTAAGATCTAATTTTCTTACAAGATCTTATTAGAATCTTATATACATTGTTATTCCCGACCTCACTAATTAATGAAGGTGCTAATTACAGACAGAATAGAGACAATAACTTAAATTGTATTCTGCCATCCACAACAAAACATAAAAATCTTTAGAAACACGTTAGATGCTACTTATTTATACACTTAAATTAGCAAAACTCAGTCTTTATCAATTAATCCTAATGAGTTACTAACTAATTAATCCAAATAAACATTTAATAAGTGAAAACATCCTATCCTAAACATATAAAACATGACAAAAAACTACTTGCGTGTTAGATGGTCTCGACCACTACTTGCGCCCTGGTGCCTGCATGGGACCCTCGTCGCCGACACTATACATACAAAATATTTAGTTATCTTAGCTATACCTAAGTATCAGCTGTAACACTTAAATATCACAATAAATTAACTTTTCGACCTAATTTACTGTAATTTGGAAAACGTGTTAACTTGAAGGTGCAAATAAATAATTTTATTTATATTATAAAAAAAAAACTTTTTTTAATTTATTCTCCACATTATGAGGTACATACTATAAAGTATATCACAAATAAGTAAACGGCGTATAATAACATAGTCAAAAGGCTTATACAGCCACCAATGAGAATTTATCCTCCTGCACCGACTATAAGGTAAACAAGTTTACATGACGATATCTGCATCAAGTTTACACAGATTGAAAATCTTGAGAGCAAGCTGGACTTGCTTCTAAAATAATGAAAGTAAAGTTGTTGTCTCCTGCTTATTTATATTTTCATATGGCACGCCTACAATGTTGTTTACGGATAAACCTCACATCAAACATTCAGACGATGATACTGTGTAAACAAACAAATTACAGGCATGTTCATCATGGGGCTTGTGGCCCGCTCTAGGGTAAACTAAAATCCATATGTCCTTCAGTTGGACCACAGTATTCCTTTTTTTTTCGGTAGGAATATCATCTTATAACATCCCCCACTCTTGGGCGGAGCGAGAGATAGTTGCAGACTTTTACTGACTAAAAACCCACTCCTGTTCCTCCGTTGCCTTTCGTACTATGGCCGACTCTTCTTTTCAGAATCAGACCCTTGGTCCCAGTAGGATTCGACCCTGCTGGGCCCCTATAGTTACTGACGTATCCTTGAGGCGCGCGTGGAACATTATGCGCCTTCGCAAGCCCGCGTCGGTGGCCGGAAATCGGGATCGGATGACCGGCGGCGGTTGAGGCGTGACGACCGTTGCCTCACGCGATCGGCCGCCTCCTTTGCTAGCATTACTGCTTCGCAGAAGAAGGCGTCTGCCTGCCACTCCTCCTCGCTCCGGACCATGGCCTGTACCAGGGCCCGGCGCGAGAGATCGCCGCCGCTGATCGCCCCACGAGGACACGGCGTTGACGGTATCCCTTTCAGAATTTCCCCATGATGGTCATCGCCTCTACTACGCCCCTACGATTTTGCTAACATCACTTTGAGGCGAGCGTCGAACACTACGTGCCTTCGACGACTTGGGCTCGGTCCATACCGGATGACCGGAGTGAATTACCAATATGCACATCATGGGGCTTTTCGAAAGAGTCACCACGGCTCTGGAACGCTAGCTTAACCAAACCTCTAACGAAAAGACATCTCCAAAATTTTAATCTATTTATTTAAATTATTATTATCGAATTGGTGAATTAGAGGTTTGGTTATTCGAGATTCCATGACTGTGGCGTTAGGTTTTCCGTAGCAGCGTGCATTCGTTGTGAAGAGTTTCCTATTAGTAAACATACGGGGACGTGATATTCGATATTACAGTTTTCTGAATCATGTAATTCGAGATCGCATGGCTACGGCGCGGCGTTAAGTTTTTCGTTGTAACGTGCATTCGTTGTTAAGTGTTTCGGATTAGTAAACTTACGGGAACGTGTTAATCGATGTTACACTTTTCGGAATTATGTAACACACTCGCAAAAGGTAACTTAAAGAATTCGGAAGTCTGATTCTCTCTCGCTTCACCCAGTGCGGTAAAAGTGGTGTAATGTTTTTTCACTGCAAAAAAATGGCACACAATTCTTAGATTGAGATTAGTAGTATCTACTAGTCTAGACAAAACAAAACAAACAAAATGTCACTACAATCTGGACATTGTATGGACAAAACACTTTGTTTGTTAAATTTAATTTACAATAGGTACAATAAAAATCGAGAAATAATAGTTAAAATAACCTACAATCAAATTAAAAAAATAAATGAAATAAATGCAAATTGTACTTTGTATAGCATGAACTTTAAATAAATAAATTACTAATGAAAATAATTAAATTAAAATTAAAACAAAAGTAATCAGTCTTTTCCCATATAGTTTGAAATGAAATCGATTTACTGTATCAGTAACAAACAAAACAACAAACAAACAAATTGCAAATGTTGTATACGTACATCAGACCACTTGTAAAGCAACTATTTTTTAATGTTATATGTTGAAATACTGTCTCATAATATTCCACAACTATCACACTACGCCGTCCAGTCCCAAGCTAAGCAGAGCTTGTGTTATGAGTACTAGACAACTGATTAACATACTTATATATTTCTAAATACATATTATAGATAAATTACACCCAGACACAGAACAAATGATCGTGCTCATCACACAATCATTTGTCCTGCATGGGAATCGAACCCATGACCTCCAGCATAGCAGTCAGGGCCAGTAACCACTAGATAAACAGGCCAGTCAAATAATAAATAAATAAATACTTTACATAGAGTCCGTTGGCAGTGTTCAAAGTCACGTTTTGCAATATGTTGCTGTTTTATAAGATTGAGAGTGCATAAGTGTCAGTTTGAAAGCGCTGACAAAGTGCTTTGAAAATTGCTTTTTCTTGGCCGTGTTTAGCACATGTGCGGTCGACTGCTCAGTAATTAGTTTTATCTTGATATTTTTTATATTTAAATTGACATACTCATACGTTGCTAATTTATTATGAAATTCTTTGTTAAAAAAAAATGCTCGTAACTTAAAATGATAACTGACATTTATTTTGCAAATATTATTATAGCTACCCCATATTGTCCCACTTCTGGGCAAAGGCCTCCCTCCATTCTTTCCAACGATCACGGTTCCTTGCTTTTATTCCAATTCTCAAGGAAGCCATCCAAGTCGTCCCGCCATCTCCTTCATGGCTTGCCGAATCCCCGCGGCGCTGTGTCTGGGCACCAATCCTGTGTTTCACGGGCCCACAGCTCGTTAGACATGCGGGCTCATGCGGCAGACATGTCCTGAAGACATGTCCCATTTAACTTGGGCAGCCTTTTGATCGATATCAATGATTTGAGTTTTGGAGTGCAATGTTGTGTTTCAAACATAGTCTGTTAATTAAACCCATAGTATGCTGCGCTCCATAGTACGCTGGCAAATCTTGAGTTTGGACTTTTGGATGTTAGTCAAAGACCAAGTCTGTGCAACATAGGTCAGAATGGGGAAAATACACATGTCCATCACCTTACGCTTCAGTGACATGCCCTTAAATAGTTCCTTCATGCATGCAAGCATGCGAGTAGAACTCCAAGTTTTTTATGCTCTGCTGGAAAATGATCTGCTAAGTTCACGGCCATCTTCATGGACCAGTAGCTCTTCCAGACATTATACGTACTAGCGACCCGCCCCGACTTCATACGGGTGCAATGCTTGTATTTATACTTAGGTACCTTCCTCTTGAATCACTTTATCTATTAAAAAAAACCGCATCAAAATTAGTTGCGTAGTTTTAAAGATCTAAGCATACATAGGGACAGACAGCGGGAAGCGACTTTGTTTTATACTATGCAGTGATTATTTATTTCAATAACAAAACTAATTTTATTAACAATACTTTAATTAATTATACTTTAATTTATTTAATAAACAAAACTATCATTTTACAGTTAAATAAATAAATAAAAAGATGTCGAAAGTCATTAAATAACCCGCCCCCGATTATTCCCGGTGCAAAGGTGCCATTAATTACCAAATAGGTTTTTAAAAAACACTTTTATATGTCAATTTTTTCGTCAATTTAAACTAGATGAGGTCTATGTTTCCTAGCTACCTTGAAAAGAAACACTGAATACAGTGCACGAACCGCGTTTTTATCATAAATCAAATTGGTTGTTTTCAGTTGAAGTAAAATCATTGTCATATTATTAGTCTGTCAATAATAAACATCATTCATCAGTATTTTTTATCGTCAATGATTCAAGACAGGACTTCGCTCATTATCTCTATTGTCATGTTAACCTTTTGACTACCACACAGACATGTGTAAACAAGACAAAGCAAAATATGTCCAATACGCCACATCATGACTAAGTGACAAAGGGTCAGCGCAGACAGAGAAAAGCGCAGCGGAGAGGATTTTATTAAGGCACTCGAAAATGAACTTTAAAGTTATTGAAATAAAGTGCATATATGCTTAAACCTGACAAAAAATACTCGCGCGTCCTCGAAGATACACGGAAAGCCCCATATATGCACTTTATTTTAATAACTTTAAAGTTGATTTTCGAGTGCCTTAATAAAATTCCTCTCTGCTGCGCTCCTCTCTGTCTGCGCTGACCCAGACACTATGCGTTTCAAACGTTAATTCCTTTTTTGACGTGACAACGTCTTATAATTCGATGGATCCGGCTGCACGCACGAAAAAGTATGACGCATGCGGCGTTACCTCGCTCTGAGGCGTTCCATTTAAGGCTTCAAGTGCAAGCGAGAGCGCGTTCGGCCTCCGCGTTCGGCAGTGTACGACATCTGTCTCTCTCCTACTTGAGTGAGCAATGCGTCTGCGTCGTGACAACTGCTTTAAAATAATACATTTACATGTTTTCGTCAAGTATAAAGTGCAGTGAAAAGTGAATGTCGTGTTAATTGTTTATTTGTATTTATGCGTACAAATGCAGGAGATGAGAGAGATACGCAATGCGGGAGACAGAGGCAGTGTTTCAAATTACAGACCAATATCAGTACTCACAACTCTATCAAAAATATTTGAAAAAATAATTAATTCAAGATTGATAAACTTTTTAAATCAAAATAAAGTCCTAGCGCAGAACCAGTACGGCTTTCGAGCTGATGATGAAGATGCAGTTTTGGAACTAACAGACACAATTACTTCTAACTTTAATAATAAACAAAGAACCATTGGAATATTTTTAGACTTATCCAAAGCTTTTGACACTGTCTCTGTCCCGTTGCTACTTAAAAAGCTGGAAAGTGTTGGTATTCGTGGCACTGTTTATGATATTTTCCACAGCTACTTGTCGAATCGTAGGCAGGCGGTAAAAATTAGTAGCCACCTAAGCGCTGAGGAGGGATTGTCCTTTGGCGTACCTCAGGGTAGCGTGCTTGGACTCAGCCTCTTCCTCATTTACGTTGATGAGCTGTGTCGACTGTCCCTGCCAAACACAAAAGTTATCGCATATGCTGATGATACAGTTCTCTTAACTCAAGATAAAAATTGGCCCGACACTCTCAAAGCTGCAGAGTATGCTCTTGGGGTGGTCATGAAGTGGCTCACTATTAACCTTCTCACACTTAACGTCAGTAAAAGTAAATTTATCCCCTTTACTCCTGGTATTGGTAGCCAACCACCAACATCATTCAAAGTTAAAGCACACACGTGTCTCAACAAAAATATTACTCCTTGTGACTGCATTCCCGTTGAACGAGTAAACAATATTAAATACCTTGGCGTGTATATTGATAACCTCCTAAAATGGAAAATGCAGGTAGACTCAATTGTAATACGTGTGAGAAGGTTAATATACATTTTCAAAAAGCTAAGATCGGTTGCGGATTTCGATTGCCTGATTGCAGTCTATTTTGCGCTGGCTCAATCAGTTCTTGGATATTGCATTACCTCATGGGGAGGAGCGTTAAAAACAACCATGTTGCGATTGGAAAGGGCACAGAGAGCAGTGTTAAAGGTTATCGCAAATAGGCCCATTAGATTCCCAACCCAAGACCTCTTTCAACTCTGCAAAGTCCTTACTGTTAGACAGCTCTTCATACTGCAAACAGTTGTCAGAAGACATGGACAGCTGTACTACGATCCCAAATGTGCCACTGTATTGCGTCGCGCGGATAGAATCTGTGCTACAAAACGCTGCAGAACTGTAGCTGTGAGTTACAGTTTTAGACACATTAGCTCTAAGCTCTACAATAGAATAAATAAGGAAATAAATATATACCCTCTAACGAGGAATGTTCTTAAAAAGAAATTAACCGATTGGCTAAGATCAAAAACTTATGATGAAAGTGAAAAACTTATAGAAATGTAACATCACAAGGTCATACTACATACACTCTCCTTACATACACCCTTACACACCTCTCCACTCTACATCCTCACTACATACACACTACACACCACGCACTATTTTAAGTTAAGATAAGTTAATATTGTAATGTTTAAGATATGAAACTACTCCTGTTCTTATGTTTCTGGAGGTGGGCGTTGATAGCTGCGCCTCAGTTTCAAACTATTGCAGTTATCATCGTACATAAATAAGTTGTTACATTTATTTCTAGTTTCAAATAAAGATTATTATTATTATTATTATATATATTATTAAATAAATGTAACACGTTGTCACGTTCAACTATCGTCAGTAAACCGACTTTACAGACAACCGATTTTTTTTTAAATTGATATAAACTAGTGCTTGACTGCGATCCCACCTGATGGTAAGCAGTGATGCAATCGTTGATGGTGAAGCGCACTAGTTTATTAAGAGTCTATTCACTCTAACCTTGAAGACACCCAAATTGTAATCTTATGGGAAGACCGCAGCAGGCAAATTGTTGCAGCCCTTCGATGTACGCGGTATAATAAACGACGAGGCGATACGCTTAGTCCGGACCGTAAAAGTTTCAACAACGTAACGGTGGATACTCACCGTACGTCGGGTTGTCCGATAGTAGAAATGAGATGGTGGAATCAAGTCATGCAATTCCCACGCACACTCTACAAAATGCATCCTGTAAAGTATCGAAAGGCTGGCTGCCCTAAGCCTGTGCTCAAGGTTTTGTAGATTGGATTTAACCAAATCTGGATCACTAAATAGCCTCTTCAGACGCCTTTCCACCCAGTCCAAAGCCGCTAGGTGGCATTTTGCAGCACCAGCCTATATGTGGCTGCAGTACTTCACACACGATCGGACATGTGCTTTGTATCACATTAAAACCAGTCCCGGTATGAAGTACCGCCGGACATTGGCAAGAACGCCGAGTTTCCTAGCAGCTACCTTGGCTTTGGACTCAATTCTATATATATAAAGGAAGAAACTGACTGACTGACATCTCAACGCACAGCCGAAACTACTGGACTTAGGAACGTGAACTTTTGCACAAGGCTTAATTTTTTGATGTAGACGATTACTAAGAAGGAGTTTTTGAAAATTCAACTTGGAAAGGGGTGAAAAAAGGTAAATTCGTTTGTATGCAAATTTTTTTTCCTTAGACACATATTCCATAAATAGTAACCTAAGTAAATAAAAAAGCGAATAATGAATATTCGCTAATCAAAACTAGTGTTGCCTAACTATCGTTAATTGATGTATCGATAGTTGACCTCAAAAAATAGTCACAATATCGATAGCCCTATCGATACTATTGAAATTTTACAATACTATCGATACTACCGATAGTATCTATCCAAGAAATTGAGTAATACTATTGATAAAGTGCAATACTATCGATAGTATCGATACTATTGGGTATAGATAATATCGATACTATCACTATTATGGTGTATTTGACTGCAATCACTGTCAATACTATCGATAGTATTGATACTATCGATAGTTTTAATACATCGATATTTTACCAAAATTCAATAGTATCGTGTTAGATTCAAACCTTTATGAGCGACATATGCAGAAAAAAAATATACTAATTAATAATATTATCTTTGTCAGTGACTGTTTTTTTAAATGGGTAAGTAATAATCCTTACAACATTGTATATTTTTACTTATAATAAATTTTATACAATTATTACACTTAAGATGATTATGGTATGATCACACTTAAGATATTATATATTATGGGCGGCATTTTTTACGTTTTTTGCATATTACAACGCTGTTTTAAGTTGTAAGTTCATAAAGTAATAATTGCCGACTATATTGTTGATATATTTGCTTAATAATAATCATGAACTAATAATGTTTACTAAAATTTCGGGTCAATACTATTGAACTTTGGGTAAATATCGATGTAGTAAAACTATCGATAGTACTGACAGTATCGACCGTGATTGCAGTAAAATACACCATAATAGTGATAGTATCGATACTATCGACGATAGTATCGACAACCTATCGATAGGATATCGATAGTAAGGCAACACTAATCAAAACTAACTAACTAAATACATACCTACATATTATTTATCTATAATATGTACGTATTTAGAAATATTTAAGTATGTTTATCAGTTGTACTCATAATACAAGTTCTGCTTAGCTTGGGATTAGACGGCGTTGTGTGATAGTTGTGTATAAAAAAAAACTACCCCGATAAAAATGATGTAGGGGTGTTAAAGGTTATATGGGAGAATCTTATTCCATTATTATTAACAAACTTGAAACTTGGCACCAATTTTTAATCAAAATGAAAACTAATACTGTCATTATTAGTGTGTTTTTTATGAAATCTTTTTGGCGATCGAAGTGGCTGGCAAAGTGCTAGTGAATCTTATTATTATTTTTTAATTTGCATACCCTTGTGATGGTTAAACATGGAGAACTTTATTATTCATTTAAAAACAAAACATCAGTGAATATTTTTACCCATGTTTGCAAATTAATAAATGATTTATGATTTTTTGTATCTTGTGTTAATTATGAAGCTAGACTCATCCTGATTTGGACTGAACTGGTTTTTATTAATTTCATCCATATTCGCTTAGGATCACAAAAACCAACACTATCAAATAGCTTGACGTTGACGGCACGTTTTTGATTTGATGTAACGTTTAATGGAGAGTTAGTCGTACAATTCCTGACTACGCATACACGCAGTTTTAAAGCTAAAAATACACGATACAAAATAATTTACGGCTACACGTGTCAAACCTACATACTCCAACCAACCAAACATCGTAATTTTGGTGTTAATAATGAAAAAAAAGAACTAATTCAAAACTGTGTTGCTAGCTATTGACCGAAGCGTGTCGCTGCAATGCGTTTAAATATAGGCAAGGATAAACAAATTTTTGTGCGGGCATCCCAATTTACTACCCTTTGGATACGTAGCCTTTGAGGGTCTTGTCTGTTCCATGCTTTAGCTTTTGACGAGTCCACCAGTGTTAAACTAAAGGGATAAACTGGCTAAGTGCGAGTTGGACTCGCGTGTAGCGGTTTCCGTATGACGTACATTTGTATATTTTTTATCTAACCTTTTGTTTGCAGTAACTAAATATTAAATATACTATGTATTTACCTAAGCGATATTTTAGTGCTAAATTACTGAATATTAATTTATTCTATTGTTGAGTTCTGTGTTGTTGCGTATTTTTGAATACATGGTGCAAGACCGAGCGGTAGAATGTATACTGACACTTCATAGATAGATAGATATTCTTTATTGTACACCAAAAATAAAGTTAATATTGAAGTCTTTTACTATAATAAAAAAATTGTTTAATTATTAATACAATCATTATTATTAAATTATACGGCAATTTCTGGAAGGCATGTTAGTGATTTTATTATTAAATACTAGCTGTTGCCCGCGACTTCGTCTGCGTTAAGTTTGTAAAAACGTACAATCATTCTGAGCTTGCAATTCATTCTGAAAGCAACGCAATTATTTATTGTACTTTAACATAAAACGGTTAAAAGTAAAAACGCAAATTACCTTCAGGAAACATGTTATGTACTCGTCCAGATCCAAATGTATGAATGTCAATGAATAGAAAGAGTATGTAAGGGTCGTAGCAGTTGGCATTTCTGCCTACCCCAAAAGAAAAGAAATTAGTTTATGTATGTTTCTGGTTTATGTTTTGGTGATACAACATTGTATGATTTTAACCCCTTGCCACAGTGAGCACGTCACAATCGCAGCGGTAATGCCTGTCTTTGAAGAGTGTCTACAGAGGCGTCATGGCAACCTCTCTTTGTGCAGGACTCACAGGATGTGGGTGTTTTGGGAGGTATCTGTATCGAATTCAACGGGAAGAAACACTCGGGTATCACCATTGTGCGGATCGCCTGGAGAATACGATGGAGCATACGGTGGAAGTCGGTCCCGCTTGGTCGGAGCGCCAGCACCGCTGTGTCCTCATGGAGGCGATTGGTGGAGAAAATGTCAACCAGTAGCCTCCTTCAGTGAAGCACTACGATCGAAGAAGGTGGCTGAAACTATGAGGGATAGGACATTCTGACTCCTTAACTGTCGCTGCAAGTGATGCTCCGGGTGTTGAAAGCCGCAGGGCGATTACCAGCCATCGCAAACCGGAATTGCGGTGGTGCTGTCCGGCCGTCTGGTCAAAGCAATCCTGAATCGACGGCGCGTTGTATTCTACACCGGACTCAAAGAGATGTCAGCAAATGGATAGGGCCCTCTAGGGCCGATGTCTGCGAGATTGTTCGAAAGAGTTTCCTCCCGTAAAATTATCGCCTCAATAATTTTTCACTGAAGAGTTTAAGCCGTTAGACAGCTTTGGTAGAGGTAAATATAGGAGCATAATTGGGACACCGACCTTCAGCTGAATAAAGTGCACTGATAGTGCAAAGCCAAAAAGCCAGTGAATCCAAAAACTACCATCATCATCATCAACTATCTTCCTCCACAACAGTACTTATGAAGAATTTGCGAGAGCATGCTTGCATTGATTGTTGCAGCTTGATCATTTTGGGCATAAAAATTACTTGTTCATTTACCTAGGATTTTTTGGTGTGTATTTAACTGACGTCCCCGTTGAATGAATTTCGGCGAAATCTTGAGCGCATGTATCCCCGCCCAATCAAACTCGCATATTGATGGCCAAACCGAGAGGTCACTGTCACCGATTGCCTCTATGAGGACACGGCGGTTCACCCAAATGTGATAGACCTCCACCGCATGTTACACCGGGTCCTCCGGGCGATTCGCAAAATGGTAATATCAGGATACTTCCAACCGAATCCGGAACAGAAACCACTCGAAACACCCTCAACAGTCCTGAGCTTGTGTATCCATAAAACAATGAAATTACGGTAAACAAATGTAGCAGCCGATTAGTGTTATCCCTGAGACTGGCCTCTCTCAGAGGGTTGTTCCAGTGTTGGTCACCACTCACTGCAAGGAGGTAACGTCCAGATGTCGACGTAAGGCTGCCAGGAATCTGAGATACATTAGTGATCAGGAACGTAAACCACTTTCGACCCCATTTTATATGGAGCAAAAACTGCAAACAATAAATCACGCCATTATTAGGCCGCAAGGTGCCATCCCGGAGGACATAGTGGAGCATACAGAGGTGTGTCCCGCAAGGGCGGATCACCGCCGTGTCCTCGTGGAGTCAATCGGCGACAGTCACCTCTCGCGCCGGGGCCTGATTTGGGCTATAGTCCAGAGCGAGGAGGAATGGTAGGCGGTCGCCTCCTTCTGCAAAGCCGCAATGCTAGCGAAGGAGGAGGCCGCACGCGTGAGGGAACGAACGTCCTCACGCCGAGCCGAGATTCCAACCCCGACGACCAGCCACGGTAGACGCAGGCTTGCAGACATCGAACAATGGGTAGCTAGCCATCCGGCCGTTCGGTAATTAACCGAACCGAGCCCAGTCGTCAACAGCACGTAGTGATCCACGCGCTCCTCAAAGAGATGTTTCAAAGCGCAACTGAAGGGCACAAGTGTGGTTTTAGTCAGTAAAAGTTTGACACGCCCTCTCGCTCCAACCAGAGAAGTCATTGGATGATTTCCACTCTTAAAAAAAGAAAAAAAAAGTACCATCATTATCATTATCATGGACATAGGCCTCCCCAAGTGTCGCCATAATGACTGGTCCTGTGTGTCTCGCATCCATCGGATTCCCGGTGGCCTTCCAACACAAGGTCCATGCAACCCCTTATGAAAATTTGGCCGTGTTATTTTAAAATCAATAATTAAATACATATACTTGTTTACTTTTATCGCCTTTATTGGTTGGTATCCCTTGAATAATCGTGGTCAATTATCTTGTTACAATCATGGAAAAAAAAAGCAGTAGGATTGTTAAAAATGCCTCCGTCTAACACCAGTTTAACCATAACTATTTTCCTCCAATTTTGAACAATAGAACTGTCTGCAAACTTGGGCGATGGTCACTTCTTCCGCCATTCAGAAAATTACGTAAAATACACAATGCCATCTATCAAATATGAAGTTCAACTGTCATTGTCATCATTATTTCTACTTTGAGTCTTTAGATGGCGTTGCGAGTATCTGAATTGCGTGTGGTGCCACATTTTACTAATTCGATTTTATTATGTGTTTTGATTAGTTTTTACAATATATTTAGAAGATATCGAATAGAAATGTCAATTTTATTTTGAAAAAATGGTAAAAGTTATTTTATTACAAAAAGAAGATAAAATAATGACAAAAATTTTAACTGTAGCTGGGAATCGAACTCGCGGCAAATGTCGTTCAACACGGACGTTTTGGATTATTGCTCACCCCCTATAGCAAATAGCGTGATAATTTATAGCCTAACAGATGCACTGACCTATAAGGACAGGATCGGTTCAGTAGTTTTTGCGCCATTTAATACCATCGCAAAATAATTTTACTGTATATGTATAGATATGAATTATTTTGTGAATATTTAACCTTTCGAGTACCGTAATTAGAGACAATAGAAAGACAACGAGAGAGCGAACGCGGCGTTCGCTTTTTGAATTAATGTCAAACCACCTTTACCTGGAGATGCAAGAAGTGTAAAATCTCTAATTAGTGCTGAGCACTTTTAGAACTTTATGTAATAAGGCCCTCCTTGTCGAAGTTAGTAATAAATGGCGCAGATCACTTTTAATATAAAGGTTTTGCGTAACAAGGGCTTCCTTTACGAAGTGAGTACTATTCTCGTAATATTGCATTTTGTGTTTCTTGGTTATTTGTAAATCCAGCTTTGGATTGTTTAGCAATGAATTAATATTGCAGCAAAGTAGTGCCAGACGATAATAGAACTGTGCTTTAAAGGTGCTCCTTGAAACTCGATTCCTTTTAATCTTATCAAAAATGAAGGTACCCCACCATCCCCTTTAATAGGTCTTATGTTAATTATACCAAAGAGCGACCAAGTTTCAAGTAAATCTGGTCACGACTAAAAATGTTTTATCGAGCTCTGCTGGCCCCCTATGATTTTGCTGACATCTATTTGTGGCGCGCGTGGAATTGTGCGTTGCCATTGATGACTCGGGCACGATCTGGACGGTTAACGGACGGCCGGACGGCTAGCTACCCATTGCTTGTCGTCCGCCAGCCCACGCTTACGATGGCTGGAAATCAGGGTCGGTTCCATCACACGTGTGGCCACCTCCTTCGCTAGCATTACTGCTTCGCAGAAGGAGGCGGCCGCCTGTCATTCCTCCTCGATCCGGACCATGGTCTGTACCAGGGCCCGGCGCGAGAGGTCGGTACCACCGGTTGGCCCTACGAGGAACCCTGTTAGGGGCTGATTTTGGAATTATCCAACTCTTACTCCTGGTAAATGATAAGAGAGAACGCGGTACAAATTTTTGACTGTCTAGGACCAAAGGTTGAACCTGGGTGTTATTGCCGCAGTGAGATAAAAATTTTCTGATAATATACATGGTGTTTGGTGCATCGTGTGCCAAATTGTAATGGTCGACGGGAGGGGTCATTTGCTATCCTTTCAGACCCCTAAACACTTCTCATGCCCTGTGTATTTTTTTTTCATCGACTTTTTATTTTTATTATATACCAAATTTTTCATTCAAATACAAATTTTAAAAAATATATAAGGCGTAGACTGAATTTTAATTTTATTTAGATGTGTGGTATCAGAGTACTTTTAAATTAATAATTAGTGACATTAGCTATCTAGTTTTTGTAAATTTACTCGCAAAGTTTTGGATTTAAGCTGTTGATCCCCGCACGAACGCCGGCGGTCGTGCGCTATTGTCTTACTATTGTGTCTCTAATTACGCTACTCAAGAAGTTAAATTAAAGTTGTCCATGTTACAGATAATTACATTTCTATAAAAAAAAAACAAAAGCGACCGGCATCTTCTCTCCTTCAAAAATTCTCTAGTTTATCCTCTTGCTAGTGATGTACCACATGCCATAAAAATCTTTTTATAACTTTGTGAATTCGTTAGAATTGTGAATCGAGTCACATAAGACTAATATTCAAAATTATGATTTAAAAAATATTTTTGCTTAAATGATACCTGAAAAACGTATTTAAAATGTTATCTCACTCTGATAAGGTAAAATCTGTATCGTATCTAACTTTTCGTGCGTTTTACTAGAAAAAAGAATGAAATTGCATTTTTAACATTTATTTCATCATTTTTACAAATACCTGTTCAAAATGTTGGCCTCTGTTGTGAATTCAGGCCCGACATCTGTTTCGTAATTCGACAGTTCTGTTGTTGTACGAAGTCGTATTACCTCCTTAATTGTATTGAAAGCCGTTTCAATGCGTTGAACTAGTACCTCCCTAGTTTCCAACTTTGCGAGTAAATTAAAAAAAAATAAAGTTAGCTAATGTCGCTAATTATAAATTTAAAAGTACTCTAATACAATACCCATCTAAATAAAATTAAAATTCAGAGTCTACGCTTTATATTTATTTTTTTAATTTGTATTTGAATGCAAAATTTGGGTCTTATTTTCATAAAACAATAAAAGGTCGATGAAAAAAAAATCCACAGGGCATGAGAAGTTTTTCGGGGTCTGAAAGGATAGCAGATGACCCCTCCCGTGGACCATTTCAATTTGGCACACGATGCACCAAACACCCTGTATATATTTTTTAAACTTACCGTGTAATTAAACCGTAGATTTCTTATATGTTTTTCTGAAATCTGTAAGTAAAGAACTATTTTCTCTATTTGTTTCAAGACTTTAGAAGACAAACAAATGGCATAGATAAATTTAACTATTTGCTTATATAACTTCAAAAGTTCTTAGTTAAAAATAACGAAAAAAAAAAACAAATTCAACATCACGCGCATCATTTAATACATCACGCGGTAGTTTTCATAACTTATTTTTTTGTTTGTTGACCTCCAAAAGTCAGCCACGTCTTTTAAATACATTTAGTTATGTTACAGGTTCGTGTTTGGGTATCAAAAATTCATAAGTTTACCATCATCGTTCCAGTAGATAAGGAGCAATTTTCAAGGGAGAGATGGACAGCAAGGCAGACAAGGGGGTTTTCGGTGGGATTTATTCGAGTAAAGTTCAGTGGCTGTTTTAATTCATTAAACTCCAAGCGAACGCGTTTGCTCTCTCATTGTCTTTCTATTGTGTCTCTAATTACGGTATTCGAAAGGTTAATTGTTCGCCAATTGATTCCCACAGGAATTTGTGATGTAAAATTGGTGTAGTTTTATATCTAAAGTGTTTGCGCAACTGGAAAAAATGTGAAGCTTTAGGGGTAAGCGGAACAGAGTGTAAAGTCCCGCAAACCTCCGTTGAAAAGGGAGGATCCTCCAACCAGACGGGTGTTATGTCTGGTGGGCTATTGCCCGATAGATGATTTCGGGCTGTTCTATGTTCTAATCGCGCGGAGAACTTTGATTGCGCGATGCAGGATTAGTTCTTATGTGACGCCATAGATGTCACTACATCACTCCCCTCCGGAGATCGGAGATCGATGGTTGTTGATGCTTCTTGATGCGTGCCAGGCCAGTGGTAGGTTGGTTCCAGTGGGTCGGAACCGAATGCCGCATAGTTCTCGGTGAGTCGGAACTGTCTGCGGTGATGCCCCAGTGAGTCGGGGTTGTGCTATCCCAGTGAGTCGGGATGATGCCCCAGTGAGTCGGAGCGGTGCTGTGCGATGTAGTGGCTTGACTGCTTGCGTCGACCAGGAGAGGTTCTTCTTAGCTCTTCATGTGACTGGCCGAAGGTGCGGTGTGATTAGCCAAGGTCGCTGATGAGGCTGAGGATGACGGCCAGGTATGACCAGGTATGACCAGATAGGCATGCTGGTGGTCAGGATACCCTTTTAAAGCCGTGGGTGCTGGCTGTATGGCTCGCTGCTCGAAAGCTTGAGGAAGTGATGACGTCACGAAGTAGTAGCTGCACGAAGGCTGCGCTGACGTTCATTGTCGAGGGTCACCATTTTGGAGGTATGCGGAACAGAGAGTAAAGTCCCGCAAAGCCATTGAAATAGGCGCGATCTCGGTAAAATGCAAAGAACTGAGAATATTATTTTAGTGTTGACTACTTCAGCGAAGCTTGCCGAGAAGGTTGACTTAATACTGTTAAATACTACAAAATCATAATAATGTGTACATCCATATTGTAAGGGTAAATAAATTAACTATGCATACGAAGACATCGCTTAAAGAACTTAGTATCAAAGCCGAAAACATTACTTGGCAGACACGTGTCTGTGTGTGTGTGGAACACTCTTAGTCAAGTGATCCAACAATGGCTCCGTATTTTTTCATTCAGGCATACGGATCCCTAAAAACGGAAGTTGATGTGTGATGAATATGCAATAGACGGTGTTAGTTTCAGATTTTTGCTGTGTCAAACACGTCGCTGCTATAAAAAATATGTTTTTGTTGTGTTTACAAAAGTCGTAATTAATATTCTGAATATTGATGAAAAATTAAAAGTGAATGTACTTTTGATTTAATAATAGGAGTTAAAATATGAAATTGCCGTTTTTTAAACGGGTTGCTTTGAAGTGTTATATATCTTTGGATTGACTTTGAATTATTACAGAAAATACAAAACACAAAGAATTCAATAAATACCTAATTTCGAAAAAAGAATAACGTACCTTTAATATAAAGTTTATTTGAACTTATTATTCTAAGTTAATCAAAAACTATAACACTTCAAAGCAACCCGTTTTAAAAAACGGCAATTTCATAGTTAAAAACCTAATATATTGTAGGAAAAAAGAAACATTTTAATTTGGAAAAATAATCATCATCATCATCATTTCAGCTGAAAGACGTCCACTGTTGGATATAGGTCGTCTCCTGCATCTCACATCCATCGGATTCCCGCATCCCCAGGTCATCGGTACACCTTGTGGGAAACCTTCATACGCTTAGTCTTCAGGTACGCGGTCGCCACTCCAGAATCCTTCCACCTCAACGGCCATCTGGGGGCCTAAAAAGGTCACAATAAGCAATTCATCTAAAAGCAAATCATTTCCCGAATTCCTGCCTACTTATGACATTATGCAATTCTTCTAAAAATCACAAAATGGTTACACAAATTAGCCGAATCATACTCAATTCATTTTTTAGCAGAATCATATTCCATAATATTGCCAGATGAAAAAATTAAAATCTTGGTTTTACTAGTTTTTTTTTTTCTTAGCGTTTTATTTAACGGATAATTATTTTGTATTAAGTTATTGTATTAAAATATAAATTCAGTATTTTAGGATAATAATTAAATGCCTTTAAAAACGAAGTTAAAAATGTCTAAATCTTTAGAAATAATAAATATCAACTTGTTAGGCTGGCAACATACCTACATTGTTGTTTACCGTAGTATCCCTTTGTCGTCTGTGGTTATCCCTCTGTCGTCTGTGGTTTACCCTTTGCTTATAAAAAATCGGTTGAAAACAATAAATCATATGAATAATGCCATAAAATGAAGAGTTGAAGTTGAACAATAAATCGTAATTTTAAGTGAATTTTTCAAGTGCAGTGTATGTTTTTTTTTTTTAATTACTCTGAAGCAAGCCATCCACTTGTAAAAACTTTAGGACTGCGTTTCAAGAAAATGATACCAATCCAGCATCTACTTGTGTATTTCTTGTGAGTTCGAATGTTTACAACAAAGTAAGTGCTTGCCATACCCATTAATATTCTACTCGTAATATTAATAAGTTTTTTCGGCGGACGACAACGGGCGCCCTAGGCCCGTAGAGCGACTGCGCCACGGCCGTCACCTCAAGCCGTCAATTTGACATTTTTTGTGTTTACTGTGTTATTTTATTTATATTTTGTGTTTTAGCTTCTATTTTATTAATTATATAGGTAAGTGAAATTAATTTTTAATGTTAAATGCTGGCTGTAGCGATACCGGAAACTGTAGCAGTCAACCTGCCACATCACTTGACCCCCAATTGGTAAGATGCCCCCATTGCTCCCAAGCACGTTATTTTAAAGGCGAACGGGGGCTAAAGATCCACTATGGCAAGGTTCACAAGCCACATAGTGTACCTTTATGCCCCCCAGCCACATCACAAACATCAGCACATTTGGAATCACTTTGGATAACCTTATCAAAATTAAAAAATTCAACACCGGTATTAAAGAGAGTTCCCCGAGGCGCGAGACGGTCTGTTGCGCTAAATTTAGCGCGTTGCGTCCGTCTTGCGACCCAAGAGAACACTCAAAGTGCTTGGGAGGAATTACTCACCTTCCCTTATAGGATTCTACATGTCCAAAAAAGATTGGCTTCAAAAAAAACATTAACGACCCAAATTAAAGATAATTGCAATAATTCGGCTGACATTTTAGATCTAAATTTACCCCCTTTCAACAACGTTTCCCAGAAAGGTTTGAATTCACATGTAGAATCCAAATTAAGTGAGGGTGACATTAGTGGAGCGGCCAGGTTACTTTTTAGCAGTGATGTGGTGGCGCCTTACTCTCCAGATACAATTTCAGCCCTGGAGAGAAAACACCCAGCGCCTGCGGATGACCTCGCTTTCCCTGACCCTCCTGATAGCCCCAATCCAGATTCATCGTTTTTTCAAATTTCAGCCCCCCAGTTACTTGCAGCTGTGAGTTTCTTCAGAAGCGGTTCCGCCGGCGGCCTCGACGGTCTGACTCCTCAGCATTTAAAGGATCTTTTAAGTTCAGGCGCCGGGGACGCTGGTGAGTCACTTTTGAAGGAGCTTCTGGCTCTAGTCACCCTTATGCTCTCCGGCGGCGTGAACGATGCCGTTGTCGATGTCTTGTACGGGGCCAATCTATGTGCCCTGCGCAAGAGGGACGGCGGCATTCGTCCCATCGCCGTCGGGTGCACGTACAGGCGTATGGCAGCCAAAATTTGTTGCAGACTATACGGCGAATCTTTGACCAACAAATTTCAGCCCCTACAGCTTGGCTTTGGTTCCAGAGGGGGCTGTGAGGCTGCCGTACATGCCCTCTCCACCTTTCTAAATTCCGATAAGGGCGAGGTCATCCTCAAGGTTGACGTTAAAAACGCCTTCAATTCAGTTAACAGGGACACTTTGTTGGCTGAAGCAAAAAAAGAGCTACCTGAAATTTTCGGCTTTTTGTGGCAGTGCTATAGGCACCCATCTAAACTATTATACAAAGATAATGTTTTGGAATCTGCAGTTGGATGCCAACAAGGTGACCCTCTCGGGCCAGTCATTTTCAGTTTGGCTATTCATCCAATCATCCAACAGTTAAATTCAAAATTTAACGTGTGGTACTTAGATGATGGAACTCTGGGAGGTGACGTAGAAACCGTTTTAGAAGATTTCAAATTTCTCAAAAACCAATTCAAATCTATTGGCCTTGACCTCAACCATTCAAAATGTGAAATTTTTATTTCAGACAATACCGACAGACAATCGATTCTACAGAAATTTTATGCAATAGCTCCAGAAATCAAAATTTTAGATAAAAGTTCACTGCACCTCCTAGGTTCTCCAATTTTGGAAGACAGTTTTTCTTTATTCATTGACGACAAAATTGAACGTTTTAACAACATTTCAGAAAGACTATCCAAAATTAACCTTCATTCGGCTTTCACCCTCATACGGTATTGTTGTTTTGCACCAAATTTCATGTATTTTCTCCGCTCTTCCCCTTTATGGAAGCAGCCACATCTCTTGGACAAAATTGATCAGACCATTCGATATACCCTGACTTCCCTCTTAAATGTGGCCCTGGATGACCGAGCGTGGCTACAAGCTACGCTACCCATTCGTTTTGGTGGGCTCGGCATCCGCAAAATTTCTAGTGTAAGCCTACCGGCGTTTCTGTCTTCGGTCCACAGCACTCAACAGTTGACCAATAGAATTTTGACTCCATCATTGGTTAGCTGTGAGGTGCCGTGCTTGGCCGATGCCGTAAGCGCCTGGAAAATGGCTTGCCCGGACAAGGCGTTGCCCGAGAACCCATCTTCCCAGAGACAGTGGGATGAGCCGCTCTGCAGTTTGGTACGGAATAACCTTATTAACACGTCTACCAATACTGCTGAGCGTGCCCGCCTACTGGCTGTGGGTGAATGGGAGTCGGGCCTCTGGCTACAGACACTACCGTCGCCCAACATAGGTACTATGCTGAGTGACACCACCTTCCGGATCGCTACATGCCTGCGATTGGGTGCTCCTAGCGGAGCTCCACATCGGTGTCAATGCGGTGAAGCAGTCGACCGCCTCTGGCACCATGGCCTATCCTGCAGTAAAAGCGCTGGTCGGATAGCTAGGCACGCAAGCATTAATGACATCATCCGTCGAGCTCTTGTCACCGCCGGGGTGCCAGCTGTTCTAGAACCCAATGGCTTGGCACGCGACGATGGAAAGAGGCCAGACGGGATGACCATAATGCCCTGGAAGTTAGGTAGGCCTTTGGTGTGGGATGCAACATGTGTCGACACCCTTGCGCCATCCCATCTTCTGAGTACGGCAGGCTGTGCTGGGGCGGCTGCTGCAAGTGCAGAAAACCTCAAACGGCCATGGGGTCCGAGCGCTCATCGAGTTGTCCGTGATATCAGCAAACAACTGGTCGACTCTTCGCGTGACCAGAGGGCTGGGCTTTTCTTCGGACAAAGAATCAGCATTGCTATCCAACGTGGCAATGCTGCCAGCGTTCTGGGCACTTTTCCCATTGATATCGATGTGGATGAATTTTTTGATGCCCAATAATTTCTTTTTCTACCCGTTTTTAAATATTATTATTTTTAGTTAGTCTAATTCCTATTTATTAATTAATATTTATTAGTTTTGATGTTAGTTCTAGTTTTAGTAAAAGTGATAAATAAAATACCTTTGTAAAAAAAAAAAAATATATAAATGGAATATTAATAACGAATATGTACGAATAAGTTTTTATACCTACGCAACTAGGTATTAAATGACAATTTAATTGTTTCAGACCGCACTGTGGCTCCTATAGTATAATGATGAGGCTTGAAGGATTCTGTCTCAGGTGGAGATGTAACATACCGCAGCTGATGCCAATACTGCTCAAATACACCTAATACAAAATTTAAGATGCCTTGCAGATGCAGCTCAAAGATATCTTTGCTATCTTGGATTACATGTAAATTTGAGTCAATAAAAAGAGTAAATACATTCTATTTATTGTGCGTATGAATGGTTTTATTTTGGTAATAATTTACCTAAGCTTGTTTATAATATTCTATAGATGATAATATTAAAAATACTCTAAACTCTTTACCTCAAATTATTTAAAAACAGTGTACCTTAGTGTTCAGGGTGGATACTTAGTACTATTTAACCATTTGAAGAGTGTTATCTAAACATTAAGCAATTTATGTTAAGATTTTTATAGCTTTAATAAATATATGTAGGTACATATTGTAAATCCAATAAAATTTTGTAATTATGAAGAACATTGATAGTTTAAGCCATTGGAAAGTGACTGAAGTAGGTTCTTGCCCAGTTTTGATGATATAGGTACCCCAGCTCCATAAATGCTTTAGTGCTCAAGTGCTCAATAATTATATACAGTCATACTTTTAAAGTTAAGTCTGTATAGCCCGATAAACTCGGGGTTCGGCACTTCGGCATAAATTTCAAGCAAATTCCACTTTTCGAAGAAATACACTTCGTTGGCGACTTAAAAGGCTCTCAGTAATGCGCATGTCTTCTAGGAAATACGCGTAAAGGCCTAAATCTGACATTTTTTAAGTTTAATAAATAATACACATCTAATCTATAATAATATATAATACACATCTACACATATAATACATCATCTTACAATTCATTTATCGGAAATGAATTGTAAGATATTGCTCTTCAGTAACTTTTTATGATTCTGATAATGAACTCTAAGCAATTCATATTATGTGAACCATTTTACGAATTTGCTGTCAAATAGACCCGTCTGTCAAAAAAAAATGTCAAATAGATGAATTGCCGAATATGAATCATAATATGAATATTGTTTTTGTATAGTAATATGAACTGACAATTCGTGACCATTTTGCGATTTTTATCGTGATTCATAATATTTTCCTATACGATTCTGCTAAAGTGACCTTTTTAGACCCCCTGTTCTGCCAGCAATGCGCCCTACCCACTCCCACTTACAATGCGTTCCAAATAAGAATAGGATCGATTGACAGGTAGTGATGTCACGTCATACTGTCAAATCGAAGAATTATTATGGTGAGCAAAACAAGAAAATTTTAAAATTTAATTTATTTACGAACTGTGAACGAAAATAGTTTAATCAGAATCCAGTTCTTCAATTTTGCTCAGCTCAGAGTTCTTCAATTTTGCCCAATTTCTTGCGATTTGACAGTATGACGTGACGTCACAACATGGCGTCGATCCTATTCTTATTTGGAACGCATTGTAACTTTGGTGATTCTTCGGGCTATGTCGGTATAAAATTCAAACCTATTCCGAATTTGAACAATCCGTATGTACATACAATACGTATCAAGTATGTTTGTCAAACCCGTAAGTTAAGAGGGTCTTTTTTCACTCGCCTATCATCAACATCGAGCATGGTTTAAAAACTTGTTACTTCACCTAACGCAATCCAACGCAATGTTTGACGAAAAGGCAACGCGAAAAAAGAGAGATAATGCCTGAAAACTCTGTTAGCATTCGGTAATTCCGTGATTTACTCAAATATTTTATAAAACTTGTTCCAGGAAATAAGAGATTTTTTTAAAACCCTTAAAAATTTTTGAAAAAAATTGTCATCATTCAGAATCTTGATTAAATTAGCAAGGCTTCTATTGTTATACTTTTTTGACTTTTTAATTTCTAAATAAATTATGAAGTGTCAAAGTTCAGGCAAAGTAGCAGATTTTCAGAGATCTTTACTGGATTAGTTTTACACAAATTTATAAATCGATATCAATAGAAGCCTAGATAATATCCATAAGATACTGTGTTTCCAAAATATCTAATGAAAATTGTGTAATCGCGTAAAAGCGGTTGTATGAAAACATGGATGTCGAGTTACATCCCCTTAACAAGAGCATCATGCAATCTCCTTCAATATCGCAATAATAAACACAAGGCTGAGCGCACGTTTTTCTGGTTTAATTTGGTGCATTGGTTCTTAATCTTCGGGAGCATTCGTCAGTCTTCGGTAGCAGTCGTGTACTCTTTCAAAGACGAAGACAGGCTATAGACATATGTCACTACTACCAGATGTGCGTTGGTCGTATTGATACGATTATAAAGTTATTCTTTAAAAGCATGGTAATACTAGACGCTCCTGCAAGATTACGTCGTAATGACATATGGTAGTTCTAAAAAGTGGCGCTAATGTTTCTTTTCTCTTCTTCTATAAACAAACGCTTGAGCGGTCTAGTCTTTACTAAATCTATGATTATAAGGCACTCGATTTTTTATACAGTTTTGTTTCCGAAGCTCTTAAAAGAAGAGTCAAGAGAGAGAGAGAGAGAGAGAAGAAGAAGAAGAGCCTCGGAAACAGAAGTGATATGAAAGAAAGGGGGTCAGTGATAGCGCGATTGCTATCACTGACCAATGAGGTTCTTTCATATCACTCCTCATACAATCCAGTTATCTTATCTTTGGCCTCCCTCTCCCTCTCTTCATCCATCCATATGTACATTCATAACTCTTTTAGTAACATGCGTTTCATCCTTCTTCTTCACATGGCTATACCAAGAAAAATGATTTGCCTTTTACATTTTACGAATGAATTTTCTTCTTCCATTCCTCACTTTATCCATTCTCCAAACTCCACACATCCATCTCAACAAACCTGCCATTCTAACACTAACAAAATGAACTGAAATAATTTCAAAATGTCTACAAATTACTTTCACTAAGCTCTCTCTACAGTATAATAATTGAAATGAGCCACAGAACTAAATAAATACTAATAGCCTACGTGTTCTTTCCAGATTCGCGTGGATTAATGTATTTCGGTATAGACTATTGTTAGAATATTTCATATTCAGATTGCCAGACACTAGCGCCCATTATTTCTGAGTAAATGGATTTTGGTATCTAATAAGAAAGGCTGGCCATATGTTAAAGCATTTTGTATTAGGGTAATTTAGAATAGATTTATGTATCTCGATACCAATCTATTGTTTAATCAGACACTAACAATATTGAATGTTTGGCATATAGGTGACCTATATTAGAGGCTCATAATGATGAGTCAGAGAAAAAACAAATCTTGATCAAAAAGTGGAGTAGGTATTTCACAATCACAGCGGTGACTCTCCTCTTTGAATCGAAAAAAATCCAATTCGTTTATTTAAGTAAATTAGAGACTTTTTAAATCTGGTGGAAGGGAAAACCGTCAAGTAACAGAAATAGGATGCCCTAACTGCCCGAGCATGCAAAAGTGATAGCGAGATAATATAATATAATAATATAATATTCCACAACTATCACACAACGCCGTCTAGTCCCAAGCTAAGCAGAGCTTGTGTTATGGGTACTAGACTACTGATAAACATACTTATATATTTCTAAATACATACATATTATAGATAAATTACACCCAGACACAGAACAAATGATCGTGCTCATCACACAAACATTTGTCCTGGGTGGGAATCGAACCCACGACCTCCGGCTTAGCAGTCAGGGCCACTAACCACTAGACCAATAGGCCTGTCTAGATGCTGTCATCACGCTCCCACTTTTGCTTAGATCAATACTTAAGATATAAATTACTGCTTCATAACCAATTTTGATTTTGAACCGACCATCCAACCAACCAAAAACCAACCCACACACCAATTACCAATACAACCAACCAATCCAATCCATCCAAACCAATAATCAATTTAAAAAATATATATTAATGGTGTACATAACAATAAAGAGTATAAATCTATCTAGTTATACTTTATTCACTTCTGCATTAGACAAAAGAGGTTCATAGAAGCAGGTGTGCACAGCATTTATTTTTCGAGATAATTTCAAACAATTTTAATAAATAATGGTTTCAATATAAAAATTTAACATTACATACTTAGATAAATTTGATTATTGTAAGGTAAGTACTAAACACTTAGATAGATAAATAAAATGGATTTTTTCTAAATAAACACAACTTTATTTCAAACAATTTTTTTAAAAATGACGTATCGACTATTTTCCTCTTTACAAAACTTATGAATTGTGCGCAATACAAGGCAACAAGATAATTATTTAATCATTCATACAAATAGAAATAACTAATATTATATAGTATAATGAAAAACGTTCCAGGTACTGACAACCCCTGCTTCTTTTAGGTTTTTAACATGGACACTAGTAGTATAAGTAAGAACTAAATAATTTATTTAATTAAAAGCCTCATAAATTCAGATGAATCAAATGAATTTATTTAAGTGTAACAGTTGGTATATAAGTTGATTATAATAAATTCAGCATCAATCTTAACTGTAATAAAGCACAATATAAATATATTGTACTTTTATTACAAAGTGTACCCTAAAACAACTTTATTTAACTTCTGTCTAATGCTATCGCGAACAGTATATCTTTGATGCCGCTTTCAGAAAAAAAAAATCTTTTTAGAGTTATTTGTAGTTTAGTATAAAATATTGTATTGGCGACTACTACGTTGAGTTTAGATAAATGAGATTAACACTTCATTTCTATTTTAAATAAACTAAAAATGCTAAACCAAAAATAATGAAATAAATATAAATGAAAAAATTTTTTACTTAAATAATTTTATAGATTTTGGACATTTATCATGAATTTTATTGTATCGTATTTTTAATTTTTGACTATAGGATTTTTATTTTATTGTATTTTTATTTATTTCATTTTTATTTGACATTTATTATTATTGTGAATTTTATTGTATTATTATCATAATTTGTAATATATTTTGTGTAAAATTTGTAAAGTTTTTATGGTATAAATGAATTGAATTAGTAATGCATGCTTAATATGAATTTAATGGAATAATGATGTATATTTTGAGATTGATTATGTAGTAGAATAAATGGCTTTTTTATTTTTATTTTATTTTATTTATTATAAGGGATATTTAGATTCTGTGCATACTACAGCACCTTAGGTCACCCCGTGGTGGCGGGTAAACTACCAACAAAAGCATTCCCGAGGAGGGTTGGTGTCAGGCTGGCGGCCGACTTTAAAAAAAACTAGCCAAATCCCATTTGCAACATGTTTGGTTTTAATAGAATGCGCGATAGGGTTAGGGCGTACCCCACAGGCGACGCGCAGGGGCAGCACCCGGCTCCTGTGGGAAATGGACAAGGGTTGTTGCACCACCTCGGGCGGGTGCAACGTAAGAAGCTAGCTCGGGAAACGAGATTGAGGTATGCAAGTTGGAATGTTGGGACTATGACTGGAAGGGCCAGAGAGTTAGCGGATGTATTGAAAAGAAGACGGATAAATATAGCATGCTTGCAGGAAACTAAATGGAGAGGAACAAAAGCGTGAGAAATTGGTGAGGGATACAAGTTCTACTACTGTGGAAGTGATGGAAAAAGAAATGGTGTAGGAATAGTGTTAGACAGTAAATTGAAAGAAAGTGTGATGGAAGTACAAAGGATTAGTGATAGATTTATAGTTGTGAAAGTTATGTTAGAGAATGTGATGTTGAATATAGTTAGTGTGTATGCACCACAAGTAGGATGTGATGAAACGGTAAAAGAGAAGTTTTGGGAGAATTTTGATACAGCTTTAATGAACATCCCTGTTCATGAAGAATTGATAGTTGGAGGTGATTTTAATGGACATGTGGGAAGAATGAAAGGTGTTTATGAAAGAGTACATGGGGGATGGGGTTTCGGTAGTCCGAACAGTGAAGGAGAGACCCTGCTGCAATCCGCTACTGCATTTGACCTAGCAGTAGCCAATACGTGGTTCCAAAAAAGAGACGAACACATGATCACGTACAAAAGTGGTAATCATAAGACCCAAATCGACTACTTTCTAGTTCGGCGCAACCACTTAAAGCACGTCAAAGATTGCAAAGTACTGCCAGGAGAAGACCTAGTCTCACAACACAGACTCCTGGTTATGACATCAGTGGTTAAAATACTGTCTACCAAATACAAAGAGCGTCCTCCCCCTAAAATAAAATGGCATATGTTAGAGAGGAATGACTGTGCGAAGAAGTTCAGGGAGCGAGTGGTGGACAGAATGATAGAGATGGGAGATATGAATGATCGAAGTATAAATGAAAGCTGGAATGAGATGGCTGAGTGTATCAGGCATGCAGCGAAAGATATTTTGGGAGAGACGAGAGGAAAGGGCATAATAGATAGGGATACATGGTGGTGGTCGACAGAAGTTCAGAGTGTATTGAAAGAAAAAAAGAGAAAATTTAAGGAATGGCAGCGTGTAGAGCCTGGAAACGCTAGTTTAAAAGCTGAAAAAAAGAGTGAGTATGACGTTTTAAAGAAGAAAGCCAAGAAAGCCGTGGCAATAGCAAAATCAAAAGCCCAGGACAAACTATATGACGCACTGGACAGTCCTGCAGGCCAAAAAGAGCTATACCGGCTTACTAGAATAAGAGAGAGAAAGGCGAGGGATGTTTGTCATGTAAAATGTATAAGAGATGAAACTGGAATGGTTCTATCGGATGATGAAAAAATCAGAAAGAGGTGGAAGGAATATTTTGAAAGATTGATGAATGAAGAAAATAATTGGAGTGGGGTGTTAGAGAATAAACCAGTGAATGTGGGATTAGTGAGAATGGTTAGTATGGATGAAGTCAGAATAGCAGTAAATGGAATGAAGAATGGTAAAGCCATTGGTCCAGATGGAATACCAGTTGAAGTGTGGAAGTTATTGCGAGTGGATGGATGGACGTGGTTAGCTTTGTTCTTCAATAAGTTGTTGCTGGAAGAAGCCATACCAGATGAGTGGTGCAATAGCTCTTTGGTGCCGATTTTTAAAAACAAAGGTGATGTGCTTGAGTGCAACAATTATAGAGGAATAAAGCTAATGTCACATACTATGAAAGCCTGGGAGAAAGTTATTGAAAGGCGACTGAGAGAAGAGAGTGAAATTTCACAGAACCAATTCGGTTTTATGCCGGGTCGGGGTACAGCGGATGCCATTTTTGCTGTACGCCAGCTGTGCGAGAAATACAGAGGTGCGCATAAAAACTTGCACATGGTATTCATTGACCTCGAAAAGGCATACGACCGGGTACCTCGTGAGGTTCTGTGGTGGGCCCTTAAGGAGAAAGGTGTGCCTGGAAAGTATGTGCAGTTGATCCGAGCGATGTACAGTCGATGCAGTACCCAAGTCCGGTCTACAGTGGGCACCACTGGCAGCTTCAATGTGGCTGTCGGCTTACATCAAGGGTCGGCTCTCAGCCCTTACCTCTTCCTGATGATAATGGATGCTCTGACGTCGGACATTCAGGAAGAGGCTCCCTGGTGTATGCTGTTTGCCGATGACATTGTGTTGGTTGCCGAGAGTGGCCTAGAGGTCCAGAACAGATTGGAGGTGTGGTGGCACAGACTGGAGAGTGTTGGCCTGAAATTGAGTAGAACCAAAACGGAATACTTGTTCTGCGATTTCGGCGGTCTCTCCAATCCAGTGCCTTTATCTCTCGCTGGAACACCCATACCGATCTGCTCCGACTTTCGGTATCTCGGGTCACTCGTCCAAGGGGATGGTGAGGTAGACCGAGGAACACATCGGATCGACGCAGGATGGATGAAATGGCGACAGGTCACGGGAACAACTTGTGACCCACGGATGCCCCTCAAGTTGAAGGGTAAAATCTACAAGTCCGTGATAAGGCCTGTCATACTGTATGGATCAGAATGTTGGGCTGTGAAAAGGACGGATGAAAAAAGATTGCACGTAGCGGAGATGAGAATGTTAAGATGGATGTGTGGTGTGACGAGAATGGATAAAGTGAGAAATGAGTATATTAGGGGAAGTTTGAAAGTGGCGCCAGTGACTGAAAAGTTGAAAGGGAATCGTTTGTCTTGGTATGGTCATGTGAAGAGGAGAGATGAAACGCATGTTACTAAAAGAGTTATGAGTTTACATGTGGATGGATGGAGAGGGAGAGGGAGACCAAAGAAAAGATGGATGGATTGTGTGAAGAGTGATATGAAAGAAAAGGAAGTTAGTGATAGTATGACGAGTGACAGGGCAGAATGGAAGAAAAAAACGTGTTGCGCCGACCCCAAATAACACGGGACAAGGGCAGGAAGATGATGATTTTATTTATTATAAAATATTGTACAAAACCCAACACTGGAAAATACCCAATTGTCAGTAGTCTAAATAATGCTTGCGAGTAAAATTCAAATACAGCCCCTGGGCACAGTATAAATATGGAGCAGTACGGAAACTACGTACAAATGTTCGAAACGGCACACTCACACAAACATAAGCATCGACGAGACTCCTAAGCATTTCTTGCTACTGACAGCACCGCGAGAAACGCTTAGGAGTCACGTCGATGCGTATGTTTGTGTGAGTGTGCCGTTTCGAACATTTATACGTAGTTTCCCTACTGTTCCATATCTATAATGTGCCCTGGGGCCTTAGCATGACGTGTTAAATGTCAGTCGTACGAGCGAGATAGAGGGATGGGGCTATACACCTTATAAAGCTCCATCCTTTTAACAGTTCAGTTTAGGTCGTCAAATGGATCGCGTTAAGAGCTCGTGATAGGGCCTCTGCCCCCCTAGCCAAGTTACAACCGTTTCGTGTCGAATTCCGTTCTCCAATCGGTAACGCCTCGGTGTCAGCAATTGTAGAAAACGATAAGTTGGTAGCCATGTTCCCACGCCTGAGTCGGCCGCTCGTTCTACAATGTCGTTCTATAATAACAAAGGATGTAACGTTGAACATCGAAGAAACGATAACAATTCATTCTATCATTTTGAACGATGTGAACTTGGCTACGAATTTTCTATTGGTTTGTTCTGACTACATGACTTAACGTTGAGATGATGTCATTCCCATACATTTGATTAATTTTCGACTAGCGTTAACGATTGCAGATTATCAACTTGACTAGGGTTGCAGCCCCCTAGCCAAGTTACAACCGTTTTGTTTCAATTATCTCTTCGATGATCGCCTCGAGTCGGCCACGCCTCCTATTCCTTTGTTCTGACCACGTGACTGAGCGTTGAGATGACGTCAGAACAGAGGAATCGGAGGCGTGGCCTACTCGAGGCGATCAACGAAAAGAAAATCGAAACGAAACTTGGCTAGGGAGGCTGGTCTCGCAAACTCTTATATTGCCAACAATTTTCTCAACACTCAAACTAAATTGACAAACATGAAGTAACAACACAAACAGAGACAGATGTTGAATGCGTTCGTGCATTTATTCCTTCCGTTTTAAAATTTTGTTCACGTCCCGGGTGCATTACAAAAAAATTGCTTGCTTCTGCAGTGTCGGATGCTGGGGAGTGGAGAAAAATCAACACCGACCTAGCATTCAAATGGTGTTTACCCTAGATAACTTGTTTTTCTCTGCGAGATCTCCAAGTTTATGTTTTTGGTACAAAGGTTCGTACTTTTTGTACAAATTGCAATTTTAGAACAATGTTTATGAAGACGCGCATCGTTGTCACATTCTTACGTCGCACCTGTCTTTTTTTAAGATTGGTAATCATCCAATGACTTCTCCGGCTCTAGGATGGTGTGGGAGGGCGTGTCAGATTTTAACTGACTAAAACCACATCTATGTTCCCACTTTGCCTTGCGTTCCTGTATCCCGGGTTTTCCTTTCAGAACCGAATCCATTGCCCCAGTAGGCTTCGGCCGTGCTGGGACCCTACGGTTTTACTGACATCCCTTTGAGGCGCGCGTGGAACACTAATACGCGCCGTCGACGACTCGGGCTTGGTCCGGACGGTTAAGAGGTGACCAGATGGTTGCAAACCAACGTCCCAACCAAGGTGACCTTGATAACTTCAATCCGTGTAGACAGCAGTTGTAAACCATGACCTTCAACGCCCTTGGTTGGGAGGCGCGTTTTACCAACCACAGAATGTGTTGGCGCGTGGTTTACACCCATGTAGCTGCAACACAAAACAAACACATAAACCAAAGTTACCTTGGTTGGAACGCTAGTTTGCAACGTCTGGTCACCCCTTTACCAGACTGTTGGAACGTCGCACCTGTCTGTGGAAGCCTAAATGCCTTTGTTTTTGTTGGTTCTAGGTAGGTATTAAAATATACCAGGGTGAAAAAGCACCTAATTACCTACTTAATTTTTTTCATATTCTAAATTATTACGTCCACTCGCCGACAGCTTTAATTTTTATTCGCTGAAATTAATCAAGGTTTTTATTGTGTTGTTATGGCAACTGAATCTATGTATTGACTGACTGTCTCGACTGTGATGTCTTGTCGGTTTTTATATTATTGGTTTTTGAAAATAGGTATAAAATCTCACAAATGATTTACATATTTTGTTTTACATGGATGACGTCATGAGAGATATGTAGGTACATCAATATATTAATGAGTAAACTTTTAGAAGAATGGAGGGTAAAAGTTATACGATAAATAGTAAAATGCACTTTAATATTGGAACTAGTTTTTTTAGCATCAATTTTAAAACATACAACGCTGCTGGACGGTTTGAAAGAGTAACTGCGGACCTAGAACGCAAAGGGCACCTGAAAGAACCTGGGTAGATTTTAGTCAGATAAATTTGACACTCCCTATCATTTCACCCAGAGCGGGAGGAGTCGTTTGATCATTTTCTTAAAAATATTAAAAGAAAAACAAAAAGATATGGTCTTTTAAAATGTCACGGTACCCTATCCAAATGGTGATGGTGACCACCAGAGTGGTTTCAATTTCATACTTTATGGTCGTTTTCTCAAAAGCCTAGATGCCTTTCAAGGTTCCCCTCGAAAAAAAATAAAAAAAAACTAAACAGAAAATTCATATATACGGTACATTTTCCATCGCGTGTTGGAAAAACACTGTATCATAATGAATAGCTAAACATGTGATACATCAATACTGATTCATAAAGACAGCCGAGTCTTCATCATTTTTCATGATAAGAGTTAATTTTATATGAAGGGAGATAGGAAAAAACGGAGCTAGCATAAGAAAAACAACCTTGCTCCATCTTGTTATCATTACGTTGATAAATGGTGTTAGGGGCATGTGTTGTATGTACATAATATATGTAAGTATGTCTATATAGAATATTCTCATTAGTTAATGAGTGGCCTGCCGTTGGCTTGGCTTCAGTGTAATGAACACTTGTACAGACACATTTCGTAAGTGATGATGACATTTTTTTATTTTATTGTTATAAACTAGTGCTTTACTGCGATCCCACCTGACGGTAAGCAGTGGTGCAATCGTTGATGGTAAGGCCTACTAGTTTGTTAAGAGCCTATTCACTCTAGTCTTGAAGAAACCTAAATTATAATAATCGGACGGGGAGACCACAGCAGGCAAATTGTTCCAGTCCTTCGATGTACGCGGTATTTAATAAATGACGAGGCAAAACGCTTAGTCCACATCGAATTAAACACACATTGAGTTAGACAGATTGAATTAATTCAGTAGTTTTTTTTTGCTGGACATTGTGTAGATAAACACAGAATAAACTTTATAAACTGTATAATTCAATAAAAACACTTAACTAATTAAAACTATATATACACTAAAGGCAAAAACTACTAGCTAAAATATGGCGTCATAAAATTCCTCCGCATCTTTGTCGACTGGAAGTGTGCTCAAAAGGCTGGCGGCATTACCATGTTGTATGGCAATGCTTAATCTCTGACCGAGGTAAAAGCCAGCCCTTAGGTCACGCGAAGTGTCAAAAAACAAACTAAACTTTATTGTACCCCAAAATAGCTTCCCTCTTGAAAAGTGGCTGGAGAGGCGCTACGTCGTCCTCACCTTCCGCATGACGCCATGACATGACCGGACATGGTAAGTTCGGAAGGTTTCTTTTCTATTGTGCGGACCGCCCCGAGGACACGGTGGAGTTTACGGAGAAGGTGTGCTCCGCTTGGGGGACCACCGCCGTGTTCTCGTAAACGCAATCGGTGGCAGTAAAATTGTTGTGTGTGCGTGTGTACGTATGAATGTGTGTATCTTTGTTACTCGTTTACGCTCAAATGGATGGATGGATTTAGAAGAAATTTGGTACACGGGTGGACCATTTCCCGGAATTGCACATAGGATACTTTAAGTATGTTCCCTTCAGACTTTTTTCTACTTTCATGCAAGTGAAACCGTTGTGAGAACCTGGTAGTATAGATATAATGTTACACCATAGATCGCACTTTAAATTCTAATCACGTTTCGCCCCAAAACAGGTATAAAGACAAAGTATAAAATGTCTAATATATGTGTACGGTTATCAAACAGGCATTATGAATTCATATCACGGGTCCCTTTAGAAAATCAAAGCACATGTCTGGGAGAGAGAGTACTTTTTGTCTCGGGCCGAGGGCGTCCGGTCCGACCTTTCAATAATACAATTTACATCTCTCTGGGGAATGAGAATGGCGATAAAGGAGTATGATGTGTTCAAGTTTTAGGGGTATCGAGTATTTACAATAGTTCTAAATAGATAGATGTCTGCATGATTCTGTAAGAGTTTATGTTTCCTGATAGCTATCACCTAGGGGTCTTTATTCAAGAGTGAATAGGTTATTTCTAGGCAAGCGTCCATCTTCGACCAAATTATCGCTTACCGTCAGGCGTCAGGTGAGATAGTGGTCAAACGTTAGCATATCTATAACTAGCTTTTGCCCGCGGCTTCGCCCGCGTACATAAATATAGCCTATGTAATTCAGGAATAAAGCAGCTTTCTATCGGTGAAGAAATTTTAGCAATCGGACCAGTACTTTCAGAGATTAACTCCTACAAACAAAAAACAAACTTTCCCTCCTTAGTGTAGACAAATAATTTCCGATTTCAATTTGATACAGTTTTCATAAGAGTAAACAAACATAACAGAAGATGTAAACATACTGAGTATTATCTGGTACATTATAAATTTAGTTTTACCATTTTCTAACAATAAACAAGGTTATTTGGTTTTAGTGACTCATTTTGAGGGAAAATAAACACCGAGATAAGATGCCTGAACTGCCTCGAGGCTATAAAAAAGAAATAAATAGTTTGTATTGGTTAGCCTTATCTGTCACAGTAACGGGTATCACGTCATATACTTTTAATATATGTTTATGTAAGGCAAAATGGCAATACAAATAGGGATAATAAAAACTACAAATACGTGTTTGTACGGAGGATTTTTAGGAATTCCTATGAAATTAATCTATTACGGTGTTATAAAAAACTAGCGACCCGCCCCGGCTTCGCACGGGTGCAATGCTGATACTACCGCTACCGCTATGTTCCTGCATTTTTAATCTGTAATATTTTCGAAAATATTCATTTAAATTACATGCTATAAAGGGCCATATTGATCTATAAAATCTATATTAAATGCATAATGTATTTAAGGTACTTAATTGAATAAGGATTAATTCTGTATTGCTTAAAATCGCTTCGTAAATGAGCCATTATTTCTCGTAAAAAGTAAAGGATAAAAAATGGTTATTGTGGGTTAACCCTAAGAGATAGACATATACCATCATAGACTTTTTTGTGGAACTTTTTAAAGTGTACAATACTGTAGTACATTATTTTGCTCTATCCCGTAGGATTCAGCCAGCGTTTGCAATGTAAACGCAAAAAAAGTGTGTTTATTTACGACATCACATTAGAAACCTATACCTATAGTTTCTCTACTATATTATGCATGTATTATACATATAAACCTTCCTATTGAATCACTGTATCGATTAAAAAATACTGTATCAAAATCAGTTGCAAAGTTTTAAAGATCTAAGCATACATAGGGACAGACAGCGGGAAGCGAATTTGTTTTATACTATGTAGTGATTACTCTTGCCTTTCGACCCAACAGTCTTCTAATATGTTCTCTGAAAATATTATATACTCAAAAACTGAAATTAGCGTTACATCGTTCCTCATCATCATTATTTCAACCGAAAGACGTCCACTGTTGGACATAGGCCTCCCCCAAGTGTCGCCATAACGACCGGCCCTGTGCGTGTCGCATCCATCGGATTACAGCAACCCTCCCAAGGTCATCATTTCACTTAGCGGGAGGCCTTCCAACGCTACGAGTATGTCTTCCCGTACGCGGCGATTATTGGAAACCCCCGCAAATGAAAAGCACAACCAAAAAGGCCCATAGTGCCTGACAGCCGGGTACCTTTAACTCCGGTAGCGGTCAAGGTTACGGCGAGGCGAGGGGTGCTAAAAATCTTCGGAAGCGTTTATTTTCCTTTATTTAATATGCTGTGAAATGTAAACTATCTCAAGCGGTCTTCGTGATACAAGGTGCCATCAACCCTTCGTTCGATGGCGCCAAAAGGTTCTGGGGTTGTGACCACATTACAATAAGATGCACCATTGGAGAGCAGTGGTGGCCGAGTGGTAACGGCCCCGACTTACGAGTTGTAGGTCGCGAGTTCAAACCCAGCCAGGCGCATTACTTTTTGTAATTTATTTCATCACCACTGCTCTAAAAACGGTGAAGGAAAACATCGTGAGGAAACCGGCATGTCCTAGAACCAAAAATTCGAAGACATGTGACATCCACCAACCCGCTGTCACGTTCCTTTTTAATATTATATACGTTTGATTTTTATTTAAATAAAACGACAACGTAATAAAAAGAACCGCTATATTTTAAAAGTCTATCATAAAAAGAATGAGAGGGTAGAAGAAGGTAAGGCCCGGTCAAAGGTCGGACCACGTAGGAGGCCGTCGATACCGCACTCTCCTGCTTGGTGACAGTCGGTGGCGTCGTTGATGGCTTCGTAGTCCGTCCAGCAGGATATCGTTCCTCGGCGCAGGGTGCCGTCCAATTATCCAGCTATGCTGATCTCCAGCCGCGTAGAAATTCCCAGTACGGGAAGAACACTAGACACTTAGTTTAATAAATCCTTGTCTAACCAAGTTCATATATTTGTATATAAGTTTCCAGGTATGATCAGTATTATATCTATATCGAGTAGGTACTAGGGTGCAAAGATAGGTCAGTTTCAGAAAATTTAGTACGCGTGGTTCCTCGATAGCCGGTTGAGTGCCACTCTGGCCGCCGCCGCGAAATGAATGCGCGCGCGCTTCACGTAGATCTCTGAGAGGTAGGGATTTTAAAAATATATATAAAACCGCGCGCCGCGAGCTGTGGCTGTGTCTGTTTGTTCATAATTTAATTTATTTGCATCTTTGGTTATTTAGATAAATGGTTTATTTATATAGTTTTAAATATTTATAAATTAAGTAGGTAAGTAAACCGTGACAAAATCCTTGTCTTGGAAGGGGGGTACCTTCCAAGACAAGGATTTTTCTTCAGCAAAATCCTTATCTAACATAATTACGATTTAAAATCTTTGATATGCCATGCTCCTAAGTCGCGACCAGACATATCCTCCAATATATATACTAAAGGCGAGCGTTTATCCTTTATCCGGCATTTTTGGAACTTCGGTGCGAGCTTTTTACTGAAGTAAGCATCCTTATCACTTTGAAAGTAACACTTTTTCCAAACTATGTCTCCTATTTGAAACTCTGCATCCTTACGTCGTGAATTATAACGCCGCGTGTTTTTTAGATGGCTTCGCCATAAAGCGGTTTGCACATTATCGAATATTTTACGGAGGTGTCCCAAATTAGCAGCATATTTATCACGGGGTGAAAAAATTAAATCCTTAGGTGTAGTATTTTCCAAATAGTGTGACCCACAAGTTACGAGTTCTCTACCATGAACCAAAAATGCAGGTGTAAAACCAGTCGTTTCATTGACAGAGTTATTCATCGCGAACTGGATTTTTGGTAAACTGAGGTCCCATGATCTATGATCTTCCTCGACAAAAGCAGAGACTGCTGTAACAATGGTCTTGTTATACCTTTCCACAGTGTTAATTTGTGGAGTGTACTTTAGCGTAAAATGGACGCTTGGGACCTTATATTTAGCGAAAAGTCGGTCTAATTCGCGACTTATGAATTGGCATCCGTTGTCAAGTATGACTGTTTGCGGAATGCCATGTACGAGGAAAACGTTGTCTTCCAGATTTTTAGAAACCAAATCTGCAGTAGACCTGCGAAGAGGAAATAAAAGGCAATATTTGGAGAAACAACATGTTACAACGAATATATATGAATGTTGTTTCCTACTGTTTGGTAAGGGTCCCACCAAATCTATCGATAGTACTTGGAATGGTCTAGAACAGTCTTTGGGTCTTCCCATTTTTCCCAAGGTACCATGTGTTGGATGTTTGTATGCCAAACAAGTTTCACAATTGGAAATGAAGTTAATAACATCTTGACGCATACCCGGCCAATAATAACGAAGTGCAAGTCTTTTATACGTCTTGAACACGCCGAAGTGACCAGATATAGGCACATTATGGTTTTTAGATATGACTTCATTACGCGACTTACGTGGAATTACCGTTTTCCAATCAAATTCTGATAAAAGTGCATTGCTACTTTTCATAAATCTGTATAATGTGTTGTCCTTCGATAATTTGGCAAACTACTTGGGTTTTCAAGACAACCCTTATAAATTTTTAAATACCATTCATCTTTTGTGCTAGATGTGGGAGAAGAGACTGATGTAATTTGCGCCAATGGTACAGTTCTAGATAATGTATCCGGTATTATATTATCTTTTCCCCGTCTATGCTTTATAATAAAATTGAATGAAGAAAGTCTCACGCCCCATCTAGCGAGACGACCTGTTGGATTTGAAAGGGACAGAAACCACTTCAGTGCAGCATGGTCTGTATATACAGTAATTGTTTGACCATTCTCCACATAACAACGCCAGTGTTCAAGAGCTGCAAGCACTGCTAATGCCTCTCTTTCAGTGACACTGTAGTTTCTTTCAGGACCAGTTAGTGACCTGCTCATATATGCAACCGGGTGCTCTTCACCATTTATCTGTTGAGCAAGCATAGCACCTACGCCATAGTTACTAGCGTCTGTATGGACTTCAAAGGGAAGACCGAAATTAGGACAAGCTAACACAGGCGCATTGACAAGACAACTCTTCAACTGCTGGAAGGCAGCGTTAGCTTCCGGAGACCAAAGAAAAGGCGGTCTGTTCCTTTTAGTGGATGTTAGTTTGTTTAGAGGTCCAGCTAACGTACTAAAATTTTGTATAAATCTCCTATACCAAGATGCTGTTCCAAGAAATCTTTTTACATCTTTTCTAGTGGTTGGTGTTGGATAGTTTAAAATTGACTCAGTTTTCGCTGGGTCAGTACGCAGACCTTTTGCATCCACTACATAACCGAGGTAACAAAGTTCATGTCTAAAGAATTTGCTTTTTTCTAAGTTAATTGTTAGGTTTGCACCTTTTAATTTTTCTAGGACCCTAGTAAGTAGTTTCACATGCTCAGAGAAAGAGCTACTAATAATGATGATGTCATCAAGATAAGCGAAGACTTTCAGTTCAAACTCAGGACCGAACAATGCATCGACTAGGCGCTGTTGAGTTGCGGGTGCATTTATCAGTCCAAAAGCAGTAACCTTGAATCTGAATGTGCCTCTTCCAGGAACGTAAAAGGCCGTCTTATCCCTATCCTGTTCATTTATAGGTATTTGCCAAAATGCTTTAGACAGGTCAATGCTAGACAGAAACTTAGCATCTCTTAGGTTATCTAAGATTTCTGAGACATATGGCAGACTGTACGCATCTTTTCGCGTAACGGAGTTTAGCTTTCGGCTATCGAGACAGAACCGAGCTTTGCCGTCTTTTTTGCCTACCACTAGTACCGGGGAAGACCAGGGACTCTCACAGGGTTCAACCACGTCAAGCGATAACATTTCGTCTAGCTGTTCAGAGATTATCCTTTGTTTTTCTGGTGAAAGTCGGTAACAACGCTGTTTAATAGGTTCAGCGTCTCCAGTATTGATCCTGTGCTCAATAAGAGAAGTTCTGCCTAGACCTTTATGTTCAAAGGAAATATCTGTGAACTGACTCACTATATTATCTGCTAAAATTTTCTGGTTTTCTGACAATAAGTTGTATGAATTAAGGTAGTTATTAGTTAATAATGACGAACTTACTAATGATGAATTATCATTTGTAAACATTAACACGCTTGTTAAGTGTTTTGGACATATCTTAAACGTTCTCCAAAAATCTATTCCTAATATTAAGGCAGAATCTATCTCGGGAATGACATGAGCTGTAATAGTACCCTGCACATTTTCAAAAGTTATAGGTAACTGTATATACCCTATCGATGTAATTTTTTGGCCGCCAGCGGCTGTAACTGTGATTATGTTATCAGTGTTAATAACAAGTTCGGATTCCATTAAGGGTATATGCGAATTACTACCGAGTATACTCACAACAGAACCGGAATCTAGTAAGCCATACATATTTATGTTTTTTTTTGTATTTATGCTAATATTTACGTAAGGACGTGGGTCATTACGCGGCTTATTATTGAAAATCGAAGCAACTTTATAGGAGTTGAAAAAATTTTTGACTGTCAATAACCATTCATTCCAATCCGAATTGTCGAAACGTTTAGTTGTTTGGTTACTTCGATTTTCGTAATTTAGTTTTTTGACTTGTCTGATTGGTTTGGGTTACATTTTGGACACTCCGGTATGCGGACGTCTTTCATTCCACACTTAAAACAGAATATAGTACGGTCTGCGGTACACTCTTTCATAGAATGAGTATCCACACGACAGCGATGACAATATTTTTTGTTTTGTGAACCTATAGCGTAAGTTTTGTTAGTGTTTTCATTTGCCGTATTATCGGTTTTAGGGCTACAATAGTTAGAATTTCTAGTATTATTTTTTACATCCTTTGTATTTTGGTATGCAAATTCTGGGGCCAACGAAGTATAATTAGAATTTTGAGGCTCTTTAAAATTATCGCAACGAACCTTTACACGTTCAAAGTTTCGACAAAGTGTACGTAAATGATTTACAGAGGTAATGTCAGGGTAAGTAGCTAGTATATTTGCGTAACACGGTCTTATGTTGTGCAAGATTATGTCAAGTTTATCTATTTCACTCATAGGTGCGCTAAGGCGCGAGAACATACCCTCCATAATTGCTAGATAAATAGTTATGTTTTCGGAAGTGCCTTGTGATCGATTACGAATTTCCGACAGCATGCGGTAATCGTAATCCACAACATCAAAGTCGTCTTTAAGTAACACTAATAATTCCTCCCAAGAGTTAACATATGATCTGATACTACGAAACCAATGTAGTGCATCTCCAGTAAAAATCTCCGTTGCCGCATTCATAATTTTAGTATCACTGATGTCTTTAGACGTTCTGAATTCATTCAAACGCTGAATAAAGGCACGCACGCACGTTTTTCCATCATATTTTAATTTAGAAATATCAGAGGATAAGCCACGGTCACAAGTGACGGAGATTTTAGTTAGTCCCTCAGCCAAACTGTCTGCCTTCGTTTTCGAAGGTAGGATAAGATGATTTTATTATTTCTTTAAATTGTGCTAATAATGCATTATATGTTGTTTTTAAATTATTCAATAACTTATTTTGATCGGGAGTTAGTGGGGTAACAATTCGTTGTAATCTATAATGTAAATGGTTTAATAAATTTTGCGTTCTCTCTGCTAATGATTTCTGTGTATCTAACTTAAGTGACGTAATATTATTTTTTATTTTTTCTAAAGTTTCAGAAAATCCATTACAATCCTCCACAAACTCTAAACAAGATTCATAAATATCTTCAGATGGATATTTTTGTGTTAATCTATTGATTTGACGACGAAGTTCTGTAACATTATCTACTGGTACCTCACCTCGAATTGTAACCTCATATTGGAGTTCTGATTTTTGTAAAAGCAAAAATTTTATCGGAAAGGCCATGTTACTTGCTGGGTATGTTGTACAATTAATTAATACAAAAATACCAACTAAAAACTAAAAGACAGGTATTTACAATTTACTGTAACTACAATAGATTGGTAGGTTTACTTAAAAGAAAAACATATAAAATCACTGAATTCTATAAAAACAAAAACAAGACATAGAACTAAGACGATCACGAACACCAACTAGCACCACACCAAAGAATGCCTAATAGCTACAAGCCAAATACGTTAGACCGACCCTTGACCTTTAGAAAACCACATTTTTGGGCGCAATTGTCACGTTCCTTTTTAATATTATATACGTTTGATTTTTATTTAAATAAAACGACAACGTAACAAAAAGAACCGCTATATTTTAAAAGTCTATCATAATAAGAATGAGAGGGTAGAAGAAGGTAAGGCCCGGTCAAAGGTCGGACCACGTAGGAGGCCGTCGATACCGCACTCTCCTGCTTGGTGACAGTCGGTGGCGTCGTTGATGGCTTCGTAGTCCGTCCAGCAGGATATCGTTCCTCGGCGCAGGGTGCCGTCCAATTATCCAGCTATGCTGATCTCCAGCCGCGTAGAAATTCCCAGTACGGGAAGAACACTAGACACTTAGTTTAATAAATCCTTGTCTAACCAAGTTCATATATTTGTATATAAGTTTCCAGGTATGATCAGTATTATATCTATATCGAGTAGGTACTAGGGTCCAAAGATAGGTCAGTTTCAGAAAATTTAGTACGCGTGGTTCCTCGATAGCCGGTTGAGTGCCACTCTGGCCGCCGCCGCGAAATGAACGCGCGCGCGCTTCACGTGATCTCTGAGAGGTAGGGATTTTAAATATATATATATAAAACCGCGCGCCGCGGGCTGTGGCTGTGTCTGTTTGTTCATAATTTAATTTATTTGCATCTTTGGTTATTTAGATAAATGGTTTATTTATATAGTTTTAAATATTTATAAATTAAGTAGGTAAGTAAACCGTGACACCGCACTGGGCCCGCGTGGTGGATTACGGCCCATTCCCTCTCCTAGAGAGGAGGCCTGAGTCCCAACAGTGGGAACATTATAAGGCCGACTATGCTATGCTATTGGAGGGCCTCACGGTGGACCGATGATCTGGTGGAGGCGAGAAGCACAGGGCCAGCCGATGTGGCGACTTTTAAGCCTAGAAATGGTAACATATCTATATGGTTTAAATACTAGCTGCTACCAGCGGCATCGCCTGCGTGATAGTAGAAACTTATCCCTTATTCCCAAGGAAACATACTCCCGGAATAAAAACTTTCCTATGTGCTATTCCAAGACATGGATTACCCGTGTACCAAGTTACAAAACTCTTCAGTATTTTCAGTGTGATGGATTATTGATCACACAAAATTTCACCTTTATAATATTAGTGTGATATTGTATGTATGTATATGTTGCAGTCAAAACTCTTAACCAATCAAAAGTACACTGACAGACTAGCAAAATCAGTCAAAAGAAATTTTTGACCGTATGCTTTAGTCAATAATACTTTTGATTAAAATAACAGTTAAAAGTACTTTTGCCCAATGGAGCTGGTTAAAAGTACTTTTGACTAAGTGATTCCGTCAAAAGTGGTTTTGACTGGTCGTATCAGTCAAAACTCTTATAAAATTAAGGTGGTCGATAAAAATAACGACAAACGCACATATAAACTTTTATATTACTCTTTATTAGTGGAGAACGTGCTGATATTAAAACAAAAATGAGTGACTACGAAAAGAAATAATGCTTTTTGCAAAGATTTTTAGCGATAGAAGATATGAAAGACAGTCATTTCAATGTTAATTTTCAATCAAAACCACTTTTGACCAACCTGTTCAGTCAAAAGTACCTTTGACTGATTTTGCTAGTCAATAGTACTTTTGACTGGTTAAGAGTTTTGACTGCAACATATACAAGTTTTTCAAAAATGATACCAAATTTCTTTGTTCATCATCTGTATAGACTGTTCCCGACGTTGGGATCGGCTTGCCGGTTAGCTGGAGTAGTTGCCCCTATGACCTAATAATCCCATTATTTTTCTGTTATATAAAGGCTTCTCCACAATCCAGACCAGTTCTAATCCCGTTTTTTTTTTTTATGAGCAATTATCTTAAATGTTGTCTAAAATAAAACCTGACAGTGATTTCTGCAATTACACTATCGGTAATAAACTCTAAAATCTAATATCTATACCTCAGTCCAGAAGTCAGACCAACGCAAATCAATCCGTTTCCTATAGAAAACATATTAGTAGGTTACTTATTTCTCTAAGGATGTCTGATTAATTCAACGTCGGAAGCTTATCGAATTCAATCGAATGAAACCAATCTGATAAAATCTATTTCATTTTTTACTATTCACTTGAACTGACCTTTCCTTTGTGGGCTTAACGCAAATTCTTACATAGCATGAGGAATGGCAGGCGGTCGCCTCCTTCTGCGAAGCAGTAATGCTAGCGAAGGAGGCAGCCGCAAGTGTGTGGGAACGGACTTCCTTACGCCCCAGCCGCCGGGATTCCGATCCCGATTACCAGCTAACGTAGGCGTGGGCTTGCCGACGGCAAGCTATGGGTAGCTCGCCGTCCGGTAACCGTCCGAACCGAGCCCGAGTTATCAACGGCGCGTAGTATTCCACGCGCGCCTCATGATGTCAGCAAAACCGTAGGGGCCCAATAGGGCCGAAGCTTACTGGGGCCATGGGTTCGCTTCTGAAAGAAAAACCCAGGATTCTGGAACGCAAGACAAAGAAGGAACATAGTAGTGAGTTTTAGTCAGTAAAAGTCTGACACGCCCTCACGCTCTGCCTTAGAGCGGCAGATGTCATTGGATGATTTCCCACCTAAAAAAAAGTGTCGTAGTGTAATTGGCCTATAAGGTTTATACTGCTGGAACGTAGACCAGCACTCTGAAAACCGTAAAGTCGTGAAGTATCCTCACGTGCAGGCGACATCTACCAACCCGTACTGGTCCCGCGTGGTGAATGGAGAATTTTCCATTTATTTTTAAATTAAATAGGTATCTACTTATGAAAAATTTAATTTAAGTATAATTAAATATGAAAGAATGATTAAAATATATATCATACAAATCAAAAAGTTAAAGTTCCGCATAAAAAATAATTTCGTATCACGCGGCGTTTCAATATGTGACGTCACACGACCCTTTATTGTTGCAGTGAAATAGAAAAACAAGTGCGAACCGGACTCGCGCATTGAGGGTTCGGTGCAAACTTACCTATGTAAATAGTTCAATTCCCGAATGAAGTCTCGAATTTTTCGAATGGTAATTAAGTTTTTTTTTGTGACGTAACATCAAATTATTGTTTTCAGATTTACTCCTAGACCTTGCTTTATGCCAAATTTTAGGATTCTGGGACAACAGGAAGTCTTGTACCCTGTAAATTTTGAATTCCATTGAGAGTGTCGAAATATACGTTTTTTGCGACATAAACGGCCGTAACTTTTTTTTAGTTAACTTAGAAGTTTGATTTTTTCACAGTTTTTAGGGACCACAGACTTGAGTGTATGGATTATAATTTCAACTCGATATCTCCACGCATATCCGAGATAAAGGGTCTTGACAGACAGACAGACAGACGGACAACAAAGTGATTCTATAAAGGTTTCGTTTTTTCCTTTTGAGGTACGGAACCCTAAAAAAACACTACCGATCAATCAAAAATAGGTCAGTTGTGCGTAAAATAACTAGGAATAGTGCGAGAGCTCGACTTAAAACTCTTGTGCATTTGAATGATTTGTGGTGCGGCGATCTCATTTAGGTCAAATGACGACACTTTCCAGTCAGAAATTGAAATCGCTATGCGTAAACTGATATCAATAGTTTCTGAGTAATTTATTGATGGACTTAAAAAATATTTTTTAAATTATTTTTTATTTTTTAATATATATATTCACAAAAATATATATATATACATATATTATATTAGTGTTGATATTTTAATTCCATTTCGTTAAATATGACATTAGAAGACCGCGTTGGAAGGCGAAGGTCGCAGGAATCTGAAAGATGCGAGATGCACAGGACCGGTCGTTATGACGACACTTGTGGGAGGCATATGTCCAACAGTGGACGTCTTTCAGTTGAAATGATGATGATTTTGTGAATACGATATTCACAACATCATGAAACATCTCTATTAAGAGTCTTTTTTCACTCGCCTATCGTCAACATCGAGCATCCTGAAAACTCTGTTAGCATTTGGTAATTCCGTGATTTACTAGAATATTTTACAAAACTTGTTCTAGGAAATAAATGTTTTTTTTTTAACTTTTAAAAGTTTAACATTTTAAATGTGCATCTGAATTTTCGGAAGCTTTGCACTCAATGGATTCCACATGACTTAACGGAGGACCAGAAACGACTGCGTGTACCACTACGTTATGTCTCCACAAAACGTGGGTGTACTGCTTTGAATCCGAAAGAAAAAGCCAGTTGACAGAGTGGATCTTTCCTTTTGAAGATTTGCCGAAAGTTAAGAAAAGTCGAAGTGATAGTAGAAAAAAAAGATTGCTTCTTTTTTCGGCAAATCAGGATATTACACTACAGTATCGCTTGAAGATCAAAGGACAGTCACTGCAGATTGGTACGTCAAGACTTGCTGAGCCAGAGTCTTAAAAAAAGTTCGCGAAAAGCATCCTTGAAGCAATGTACTCCTCCACCACGATAACGCATCCTTACATTCTGCTAAAGTAACAGAAGACTATTTGAAGGCTTCAATGAGTCATCACTTATCCGCCTTATAGCCCGGTCCTCGCACCCTGCGACTTCTATTTGTTTCCAAAAATTAAAGACAAACTTAGAGGTACACGTTTTACGAGCCCTGAATCGGCGGTGAATACGTTTCATAAAGCCATTGAAATTGTCCCTAAAAAAGACTGGTTCAACTGCTTTGTACAGTGGTTTCAGCGAATTCAAAAATGCATTAATTGCGAGGAATTTCAAAAATAATAAATGAATCGCAAGTCTTATATTTAGCCTTATTTATCAGAATCCAGGAACTTTCAGGATGCCCTAAGTACTTAACTAAAAACACCACTTGAAGGCACGCTCGCGGTTCTTATTAGTTTTAATTGGCTCGCAAAAGCCTTTTCATTCTAACATACATAAATATGTATACGAAGAAAATCTCAGCAGTTTCCTTGGATATAATGAGACGCACTCGACGTAAGATTCCCTGAGGATCCGTAGGGAGGTATTGAAATACATCAACGAGTTATAAATCATGTATTTATAGACTAAAGCTGAGAGGAGGCCGTAGTGAAGTTATTTTTAGTTTTCCCTATCGATATGGTGAACATGTACCAGGAAATGTGACGTGTGACCCAAGAGAATTGGAAGGGTATTGAATATCTAAGAACGACTTTACCAAAATGTATCACTTTCAACTTTACTTCTCAAAAATTGCTTCTAGGAAATCAGAAGGACAGAAATAGTACATTTTGATACAAGTGCAGACATTTTTAATTTGCACGAGCTGTAGGCGAGCGTGTTATGGAGCCGAGGGCTGCAGTAACAAATTTGCACGTGTATCAAACGAGTTTTTTCAATACACTTACAAAATGAATAAACGGGGGTTGACCGGCGACTCGTGAGGGTCGACGCGCGCCGAGCCAGATAAGATAAATGAAATAACATTGTGACGGGGGAGAGCACGCGCACTTTTCTGCACTAGTGCGGAAAACGGTATATTGTGTGCCTAAAAGTGGTGGGATAAGAGCAAGTTTTCGAGTAAGTGTATTGAAATATTTTTTTTTATGTGGTAGTAAATCATCAAATACCTTCTAGCGGAGCGAGACTGATAGACTTTGTAATACTTTTTTGACAATATAGAGTAACTACAATGTATAGATATGTTTGAACTTAACTAAAAACACAGACTTGATGTACAGTAGTGGTACATAGAGGGACTTAATGCGACAAGGCATTCTCTAATAATGTTAGAGTTTTTTTTTTAAGGTGAGAAATTATCTAATAATTTCTTCCGCTTTTACTGACTAGGACCACCTATGATCCTTCAGTTGCCTTTGCGTTCTAGGACCACGGGTAACCTTTTCAGAAATTGACCGGCTTTAGTAGGCTTCGGCCCTGCTGGCCCCTATGGTTTTGCTGGCATATTTTTGTGTCGCGCGTTGAACACTACGCGTCATCCGACTCACGTGGTTACCGGATGGCCGGACAGCGAGCTACCCATTGCTCATCATTCACAAGCCCGCGTTGTCCGTGTACGCAAAGGCAGGCCTGGCGCACTTCTAACTATAGGTATAGAAATATGCCTACGCCCGCGGCCTCTCTTGCGAGGCTAAATTCGGTGGAGTGTCACACGCGTGTTCGATTTTCCGCTTGACCCGCGCTAACAAAAATTATTTTCGAATTCTTTATCGAGTTTTTATTTCAAGTATTTGCGACATTTTTCACGTAAACGAGTCAATGACCTTAAAGATCTTTCAATATAAGTAGACCTTCCAGTACTAGTGACTACCTTACTAATGCAAGGTCAACATAGACTGCAATTATATCTTACAAAATGTTAATTATTATGTATAATAACGTCTTAAACGACCTACCTTTTAAAAATTATATATGAACGCAAAGCTAACGACATACAAAACCAACAAAGTTATATGTATACACTTCATTTTAATTACCTATTTCATTTGTTTAGATACCTAACTAAATGTAAAATCTCTTGACACTTCTATGAGATGACTTATAATAATATGTTTTAAAATATAAGTAAATAGGTAGAAATCAATTAGGTACCTATCTACCATATAATTTTAGAAAATCTGATTATATTTTATGTACTAAAACGTAAGTAAGTACCTATTTCACATTTTTCAAAAACACACAAGTCCTAACCCTATAACAAGAGCGGCCTGTTCAAAGGCGCATAATGGGCATAATAAAAGAGACTCTCGTCGCGCGGACTTACGGTGCATTTTGATTCGTTACGAGCGCCACTGGATCTGGTAGGCTAATAAAATCAAGGTCGTGTCCGTGCCGTGCAATGTATTATGAACATTAGCGCTGTTATTAGTAGGTTTAAATTCGTATGTTTGCTATCAAGGAGTGCAATTTCTGTACTTGTACTATTTCTTATTCTGTTTCAAAGGTAGTATACTGTAATAATAATAGTATTATATATTTATTTTTATATATGTTTTAAGAAATATTTAAAAATGTACAAAATCTATACTAATATTATAAAGCTGCAGAGTTTGTTTGTTTGTTTGTTTGTTTGTTTGAACGCGCTAATCTCTGAAACTACTGGTCCGATTTGAATGTTTCTTTCAGTGTTGGGTAGTCCATTTATTGAGGAAGGCTATAGGCTATGTTTTTTTTTTCAAAATTAGGGATCCGTAATAAAATTGCTATTTTGTAACACAAGGTGTAAAATCGAAAACCTATTTTTGCGTGCGCTGCAAAAACTATTGACAATAGAACAAAATGATGTACTACGGGTTTGTAGATCCCATTAAGACCTACAAAAAAGTCCGCGAGAACATATATCTAGCTATCATGGTTTAATCACAATAACCGATTTTGTGTTCAAAATAATTATTAAATCATCTGAAGAAAAAAAAAACTACGTTAAATATGTATCGTAATATTAATCTTTATCGAAATTAAGCATTATGTTATCAAGAGTATTTATGTAGAAGTAAAATACTTTTTGTTTCATCTCAATCGGATATTTCGTTTAAAAGTTATCACGTGTGTAAGATGTTAAGAGTTGGTACCTATTAATGAGTTATGGGCCATAGAGTTTTTTATCAACATAAAATCCTGTAATAATCTTTTTCGAAATATATTTGTTGATGAGATCAAGAAGATGCAGTCCATTATCCACAGGAATTTCTTAATTCTTTAAACCCGAGTGGCCTCCCCCCACATTCTCTCAAGTTAAAAATTGGTGCCCCAATTATTTTACTTAGAAATCTTAAGCCACCAAATTTATGTAACGGGACTCGACTTCAGGTTAAATTTCTTCGCAATAACGTGATCGTTGCAACAGTTTTGACTGGTCCAGCGGTTGGTCAAACAGTACTTATACCTCGGATCCCAATGATTCCAAATGATTTGCCTTTTCATTTTAAAAGAGTCCAATTCCCAATTAAATTATCTTTTGCCGTAACGATAAATAAATCACAGGGGCAAACATTTAAATATGTAGGATTAGATTTACGGCAAGACTGTTCTTCGCACGGCCAACTATATGTCGCGTTGTCAAGATCAGGTTGCGGAAACAATCAATATATTCTTCTGCCACAAGAAAATAAAACGAAAAATATAATTTACTCAGAAGTACTTTAAAATAATATTTTAACCCGGTTTAAAGTGGACGGACACTCCCGCCTATAGTCGTAATTCTTATGTGCCTGGCTGAATGTCGAACAGATAGACAGCTATTGCCTGCGACTTATATAATTTAACTTAATTTATATTTTTCTTAATATTATAAAGCTGAAAAGTTTGATTGTTTGTTCGGTAATCTCGGGAAATACTGATCTGATATGAAAACTGTTTAAATATTCAATAGTCCATTTATTGAGGGAGGCTATATTTATCTCGGTATTTCCACGGAAACGAGAAAAACGCGGGTGAAACCGCGGGGCACAGCTAGTATGTATATAAAATAAATAAAGACAATAGTATTATAAAAAAGAAAGATTTTTGTTTGTTTTTATTTTGTTTTTAATGAATAAACACAAAAACTACGGGATCAATTTTACCAATAGAATGTTACTTTATAAAGTAACATTGGTAAATTACATAAATATAAATCCACTTTAACGCCGTCCGACCGTCCGGTAACCGTCCGGACCGAGCCCAAGTCGACGACGGCGCGTGCTGTTCCACGCGCGCCTCAAGGAGATGTCAGCAACTGTAGGGGCCTAGCAGGGTCGAAGCCTACTGGGGCCAAGGGTCTGATTCTGAAAGGAAGACTCGGCCCTGGTACGAAAGGCAACGAAGGAGCAGGAGTGGGTTTTTAGTCAGTAAAAGTCTGACACTATCTCCCGCCCCGCCCAAGGGCGGGGGATGTCATAAGATATTTTCCCACCGAAAAAAAAAAAAAACTTTAACGCGGGCGAAACCACTGGCAAAAGCTATATTTTTATATTTTTAGTGATCCTAAGGGTTCCGTTTTTTCCTTTTGAGGTAAAAGGAAAAAACGGAACCCTTATAGGATCACTTTGTTGTCCGTCCGTGTCTGTCTGTCTGTCAAGACCTTTTATCTTGGGAACACGTGGAGGTATCGAGTTGAAATGAAAATCTCAAATCTGCGGTCTCTTAAAGCTGTGAAAAAATCAAACTTCTAAACTAACGGGAAAAAAAGATACGGCCATTTACGTCGCAAAAAACGTACCTACATTTAGACACTCTCAAGGGAATCAAAATTCATAGGGTAATTCCCGTTGACCTAGAATCCTGAAATTTATACAATATACCATAGCACAAGTATGGGAAAAAATCTGAAAACTGTAGTTTTGTAATTACGTCACAAAAAACAAAAATAATTTTTGCGATTTGGAAAAATCTTTGAGACTCGATTCGTGAATTGAACTGTTTACATATGTAAGTTTGTATGGAACCCTCAGTGCGCGAGTCCGACTGGCACGTGCCCGGTGTTTTTATTATATTCCACAACTTATAACTACACAACGCTATCTAGTCCCAAACTAAGCAGAGCTTGTATTATGAGTACTAGACAACGGATAAACATACTTATATATTTCTAAATACATATATATTGTAGATAAATTACACACAGATAAAGAACAAATGATCGTGCTCATTAGGTACCTACACAAAACTTTGGTCCTGGTTGGGAATCGAACCCACTGGCCACTGACCAGTTATAGACCAACTGGCCAAATGTCTAAAAAATAAAACATCGATATTACGTTTTAACAGGCCCATCACTACGTCATAATACGAGTAATAAAATGACACTGTTTAGCTCATCCTACGTGAAAATATGAATGCTCCAAATATTAATTACGTCAAAAACCCTTTGACAGTCATTAATTTAACCTTCTACACCATTTTAATTAATGTGGTACAAAACATTCCCTTTTAATAAATACCAAAGCTACTACTGCTGTTCTTTCAAAATCTAATTATATGTTGTAATACAGTGTTTATGTGGGCTCGATATCGAAGGCACAAAATAATACAGAAGGTAGGTTTCGTACAACGAGCGAAAAAAAAATTACCTAAATACGTGCAGATGTTTGCCAACGTGCTATGAAGCGCAGTATATTAAAAGCGCCATTCGAACCTCAGCTGCAGGCTGCAGACGCAGGTTGCGAATGTATGTAGCACACGCATGACACGCAGCCGTTGCCTGCATCCGCAGCCGGGAGTGATTTTGAGGCTGGCTGCACATGCTACCAGTCGCAAATCTACGATTGAATCCAATATGAACGCTATCGGCTCCGAGTGGCGATTATTTCGGACTTGCCTAAACAGGTTGGCGTGACATAACTACGTGCGCATCGACTCGCAACCGAAGCTCGGCAGCACGTGCGGCCGCAGATGCGTTCGGAATTGTTTTCACAAAAATCCATACTACTACATAGAAAACCAGCCGTGCAGCTGCAGCCGGCTTCGTGCAGCCGCCGCATGTGCTGCCTGCATCCGCAGCCTGCATCGAGGCACCTTTAGTGTTAACGATAACGGATCGCGTTCAAAACACTACAATGCTTTCCAAAACACAGATCAATGACGTGGCTCAGAATGCTGCCCAGTTTAAGTGAGATTGGGCTGGAAAACACAAAAGTTGGTGACCTGAAATCGCACGACGGGGTCGCGGCAGACCAAGAAGATGGCGGGATGACTTAGGTGTCTTTCTTAGGAATTGGCAACATGAGCCTCAGACCCGGGAATAATGGAAGGAATGGAGGGATGCCTTTTCCCAGCAGTAGGACAGTATAGGTAAGATATAATAATAATAAGAAACAAAGAACCACTAAATGCAGCGAAATTTACTTGCAAAACTAGTTTCACTCGCTTGTCACTACTGTCTTCAGTGAACATCCACGTGTCGGTCGCTCTTTAATCGGTCATAACCAGTGAAAAGCATTTTATTTAAGTGCTGAAGAGAAAGCATTACTTTTAGTACTTAACGTTACTTGAGACTCACCGGGTAAGAACCATGTATGACATAAATCGAGAACACTAAATTCATGGAATATTAAATTCAACTTAACCATTTAATCAAGGGATTGGTTCTTCAGTTAAAAGCTATGAAGAAATATTAAATAAGCACTTGATTTATCGGTCGTACATGCAGCGCGATGATCTCGCATTTTGTTCGTCTAGCTAGACGCAAAGCTAGACGAACTGAGCGTTCGCCGCTAGATTCCCGTGTGTTCATTCATTAAAAAGCAAAAAATACAGTCATGTATTTAGTAATTGTGCCAACAAACCTGCTTATTTGTATAAGGATTAATAAATTGCTGATAATATGACAAGTTAAACATCATTATTTTAAGGATTTTAATTATTTTCTAATCATGATATATCTTTTGAATGGTAGGTTAGAATTGAAAAGAATTAGGTTAGAGTTAAAAAAGTAATATGCACGTACTGAACTAGGCATCAATATGAAGTAGCCTATTTTGATAAGAATTAATATCAAGGTACAAATAAAGTGCACCCAGAGCGTGAGCAGTAAGTCTGGTGACGCGTGTAAATAGCAATCACCTGAATGGGATGGTGTTTTAAGACTACCAATATGGCGGTGAAATTATGGTTATATTACACAAAATTAAATCCCTGTTGACGATTCCCCGATGCACCGACCTCTACAACAACGATAGCATTCATAACCCACGTACCTTGCTAATCCAGTGACCCCAACTCGTCGTCAGGAAAGCGCTTCATCCACGGACGCGTGGTCTGTCTGTGAGCTGCCGGCCGGCGAGCTAAATCTTCATCCATCCACCGGTGGGCTGGTCAGAACTCGTGAAACCAACACTGCACTTTATGGTCTTAATGTCTCACAGTAGCAGATACACTTATTACAGGAGAATTGTCAGGTTTTCAACAGATATGGGATTTTTACAGCGGAGCGGTTTTTATTCAACGCAATGTCGATTTGCGTAGCGGACACAACTGTTTTGTCAGCGGGTTAGACGCCATCTAGCGGTCTTTAGCGAGCTTCTCAGGAAAGCATTCGATACGTCACCAGTGGGCGTTGCGGTCGTAGATATTGGTGAAGGAAATCGTCAACAGAGACTCAATTAACTTAGAGAATGCGGGAAAGATAACTAATTTATATTATTTATTCTCTAAAAATACATATACCTTAAGAAAAGGCATTGACGCTTCACCATGCTCCCCCCCTTGGAAGGACGCAAGTGCTTTCAAAGGGAAAGGTTCAAATTGTAAAGATTTACTAACCTAGATCATGATCGGAAAGTCTAAGCTTTATGACTAAATGCGGAAAATAAAAATCATTTAGAATACTAATCCTAAAAATGCGGAAAATAAAAATCATTTAGAATACTAATCCTAAACCTTAAAAAACTACGAGTATCGTTAAAATGAAATTTTATTGCGTTGGAATAGGATATAGTTTTGTGACAGAGCGTTTAAAATTACCGAACCTTGTCCTCACCATTGCAACGCGAGCGACATTGTCAGTCCCTTTATAAGGATGCGGTTTTAATGGTTTTACATTGGCTTCCCACATAACGCCAAAATGTGGGGAGCGAGGTGGAATCATTTTCCACTTAATGCGGCGAGTTGATAACTCATTTAAAAGAGACGAATTGAGGTTTGACCTCATTAAGAAATTATAAAGTTCATCTAGCTGAGCTTTAGCACCAACGAAATTGGTAGCGTTATCCGAATAGAGACAGGATACTGGCCCTCGACGCGAGATAAAACGCTCAAACGCGGATAAAAAGGCGTCGGTAGCAAGTTCAGAGACTAACTCTACATGGACAGCCTTGGTTACCAAGCACACAAACAAGCAGATGTAAGCCTTTTGAGCGTGTTGACCTCTGCGACGAGAGAGAGTTATGCGTATGGGACCAGCATAATCCACTCCAGTATGGACAAAAGCCTTTGATTCCGATACACGGTATTCAAGAAGGGCCGCCATCATTGGTGTGGGGTGCGTCGGATTAACTCTAAAGCATGTGTTGCATTGTCGCAACTTGGACCTAATGACAGTCCTGGCATCTAGTATCCAAAATCGCTGTCGTAAAATAGACATAAGTAGCCCTGGCCCAGTGCGACAATTCATCACATGGTAATGACGAATTATCAAATCCACAACAGGATCATGTTTGGGAAGTAAAAAAGGATGCTTAGCATCAAAGGGAAGGCATGACTTTGAAAGTCTTCCCCCAATGCGTGATATACCCTCTTCATCTAAAAAGACACATAAACTGCCAAGTTTCTTTGGCAACAATTTACCACATATGATGAGCTCAATGTCATCTGCGAAATGAACAGATTGCACAGCACGGATCATAACTCGTTCCGCCGCTGACAATCCCTGCGGCGACCGGGGTTCACAACGAACCTTCGGTCTAGCGAATTTAAGTATATAATAATGCGGACTGTCCGAGGCCAGCTGTCGCACAGTGCGCATAGCTATGTAAGGACTCGACTTCAGTCCAAAAGGTAAGCGGTTAAAAGCGAATGTCAACACAGGATCATTCTCACTGAATCGACACAAAATGCGTAGGTACTTACGCTGCTCAACAGGTACGCAAATTCGTAAGTACATCTGCTTAATATCAGAATTGATAGCGATAGAAATAATCTAAAGTTGATTAAAAGAAGAAACAAATCTGTTTGTAAATTCGGACCAATATGGAGTACATCATTTAAAGATAAACCGGTATGAATCCTGGCACTCGCATCCAATACGACGCGCGGCCTCGGCTTGTCTGGCCGAACGACAGCGTAATGAGGGATGTAGGTCCCGTCATCCGAAATGGCGGATTCGTCGACTGGACTTAAGTATCCATTATCTATGTACTCTTGGATCACTGTGTTATAATTTTCCCGCAACGTCGGCGATTGGCGGAGTTTTCTCTCCAGCGCAACCAGTCGACGGTACGCGGCGGTACGGGAGTTACCCAACTCGCTGGGATCCTTACTAAAGGGTAACGCGACAGTATAACGTCCCGCATCGTCACGTAACACGGTCGAGGAAAAAATATTCTCACATTCGGTTTCCTCAGGAGATAAAAAACGTTTATTTTCAACTTCTTCCAATTCCCAGACCTTTTGTAATGAATCATTAAGGGCTAATGCTGTGAAAGAAGAGCTAGGTAAATTTAAATTATCTTTACTAGGCGGAAAATCACCCATAAGGACATACCCGAATGTGGTCAATAATGCGGGTGGCGCATTTGAACCTAAGTCTACCCTATTCCCCAAATAAATATACGGAAACAGTTGAGCGCCTAACACTATGTCAATATCTCCTGGAATATTCCAGCTTAAATCAGCGAGCGGAAGCGAGTGGAAGTCATGTCCGTGAACTTAGCAGATCATTTTCCAGCAGAGCATAAAAAAATTAGAGTTCTACTCGCATGCAGCATAGTTCTGGAGTTCCTGATACTTTTCAGAAAAAGTTCTGGTGTTTTTCCTGGAAAAATTTCAAATGAAAATATGATCTGCTAACTTCCGGTAGCAGATCATTTTTTCCAAAACCAAAATTTTAAAAGTGCATTCGGTGCACAAAGGCGAGTTCTATAGTTCCTAATTACTTTTAGTAATAGTTCTGTCAATTAGAGCTCACAAAAAAATAAAAACTTATCAATGTAATCACAGGAAAAAAACAAGTAATCATCATAAAACTGACGATAATTACGTAATACGACGGTTTTCACATATAATTCTAAATATTATCAGTAGTTCAGATGTTACCTAAACAAAAAAAAAGCGAAATGTAACGGTAATCGATTTCAAGTATCAGCAGAGCATGGTTGAAGATGTCGATTAGCAAAAATCATGAATATTTTCAGAGTTCAAATTAAAAAAAAACATAAAAAACTTCTGAAAGTGCCCAGAACTGGGAACTCCTCGATTTCTTATACTTCTGTATCAATACTATATGAAAACATGGAAAACAAATCCAGAACTCCAACACAAGTATCAGCAGAGCATGGTTGAAGATGTCGATTAGCTAAAATTATGAATATTTTCAGAGTTCAAATTAAAAAAAATCATAAAAAACTTCTGAAAGTGCCCAGAACTGGGAACTCCCCGATTTCTTATACTTCTGTATCAATACTATGTGAAAACATGGAAACCAAACACAGAACTTCGACACAAGTAGTAGCAGAGCATAGTTGTAAATAAAACTTAGCGAAAATCAAAAATATTAGCTATGTTAAGAAAAAAATCACAATAAACTTTTGAAAAGACCGAGGACCGGGAACTCCTCGGTTTCCTATACAACTATAATTCTTATATACAAATCAGCAAAATCCACGACTAGAACTCCTACACACGTATAAGCAGAGCATAGTTGAAGATTGCTATTAGCAAAAATCATAAATATTTTCAGTGTTTAAATTAAAAAAATCATAAGAAACTTCTGAAAGTGCCCAGAACTGGGAACTCCTCGGTTTCTTATACGCCTGTATTATAACTATATAAAACCATGGAAACCAAATCCAGAACTCCGACACAAGTATCAGCAGAGCATGGTTGAAGATGTCGATTGGCTAAAATCATGAATATTTTCAGTGTTCAAATTAAAAAAAATCATAAGAAACTTCTGAAAGTGCCCAGAATTGGGAACTCCTCGGTTTCTTATACTTCTATATCAGTACTATATGAAACCATGGAAACTAAATCCAGAACTCCGACACAAGTATTAGCAGAGCATGGTTGTAAATATAAATAAGCAAAAATAAAGAATATTAGCTATGTTCCAAAAAAAATCAGAACAAACTTTTGAAAGGATCGAGGACCGGGAACTCCTCGGTTTCCTATACAACTATAATTCGTATATATAAATCAGCAAAATCCAGGACTAGAACTCCGACACACGTATCAGCAGAGCATACTTGAAAATGGCGATTAGCTAAAATCATGAATATTTTCAGTGTTCAAATTAAAAAAATCATAAGAAACTACTCAAAGTGCCCAGAACTGAGAACTCCTCTATTTCTTATACGGCTGTATCAATAATATATGAAAACATGGAAACAAAAACCAGAACTACGATACAAGTATCAGCAGAGCATGGTTGAAGATGTCGATTAGCTAAAATCATGAATATTTTCAGAGTTCAAATTAAAAAAATCATAAGAAACTTCTGAAAGTGCCCAGAATTGAGAACTCCTCAGTTTCTTATACTTCTATATCAGTACTATATGAAACCATGGAAACTAAATCCAGAACTCGGACACAAGTATTAGCAGAGCATGGTTGTAAATATAAATAAGCAAAAATAAAGAATACTAGCTATGTTAAAAAAAAAAATCAGAACAAACTTTTGAAAGGATCGAGGACCAGGAACTCCTCGGTTTCCTATACAACTATAATTCGTATATATAAATCAGCAAAATCCAGGACTAGAACTCCGACACACGTATCAGCAGAGCATACTTGAAAATGGCGATTAGCAAAAATCATGAATATTTTCAGTAATCAAATTAAAAAAATCATAAGAAACTTGTGAAAGTGCCCAGAACCAAGAACTCCTCGATTTCTTATACTTTTGTATGAATACTATCTGAAAACATGGAAAACAAATCCAGAACTCCAACACAAGTATCAGCAGAGCATGGTTGAAGATGTCGATTAGCTAAAATTATGAATATTTTCAGAGTTCAAATTAAAAAAATCATAAAAAACTTTTGAAAGTTCCCAGAACTGAGAACTCGTCGATTTCTTATACTTCTGTATCAATATTATGTGAAAACATAAAAACAAGTCCAGAACTCCAACACAAGTATCAGCAGAGCATGGTTGAAGATGTCGATTAGCTAAAATCATGAATATTTTCAGTGTTCAAATTAAAAAAAATCATAAGAAACTTCCGAAAGTGCCCAGAATTGGGAACTTCTCGCTTTCTTATACTTCTATATCATAACTATATGAAACCATGGAAACCAAACACAGAACTCCGACACAAGTAGTAGCAGAGCATGGTTGTAAATAAAACTTAGCGAAAATCAAAAATATTAGCTATGTTAAGAAAAAAATCACAATAAACTTTTGAAAAGACCGAGGATCGGGAACTCCTCGGTTTCCTATACAACTATAATTCATATATACAAATCAGCAAAATCCAGGACTAGAACTCCTACACACGTATAAGCAGAGCATAGTTGAAGATTGCTATTAGCAAAAATCATAAATATTTTCAGTGTTTAAATTAAAAAAATCATAAGAAACTTCTGAAAGTGCCCAGAACTGGGAACTCCTCGGTTTCTTATACGCCTGTATTATTACTATATGAAACCATGGAAACCAAATCCAGAACTCCGACACAAGTATCAGCAGAGCATGGTTGAAGATGTCGATTGGCTAAAATCATGAATATTTTCAGTGTTCAAATTAAAAAAAATCATAAGAAACTTCTGAAAGTGCCCAGAATTGGGAACTCCTCGGTTTCTTATACTTCTATATCAGTACTATATGAAACCATGTAAACTAAATCCAGAACTCCGACACAAGTATTAGCAGAGCATGGTTGTAAATATAAATAAGCAAAAATAAAGAATATTAGCTATGTTCCAAAAAAAATCAGAACAAACTTTTGAAAGGATCGAGGACCGGGAACTCCTCGGTTTCCTATACAACTATAATTCGTATATATAAATCAGCAAAATCCAGGACTAGAACTCCGACACACGTATAAGCAGAGCATAGTTGAAGATTGCTATTAGCAAAAATCATAAATATTTTCAGTGTTTAAATTAAAAAAATCATAAGAAACTTCTGAAAGTGCCCAGAACTGAGAACTCCTCGGTTTCTTATACGCCTGTATTATTACTATATGAAACCATGGAAACCAAATCCAGAACTCCGACACAAGTATCAGCAGAGCATGGTTGAAGATGTCGATTGGCTAAAATCATGAATATTTTCAGTGTTCAAATTAAAAAAAATTATAAGAAACTTCTGAAAGTGCCCAGAATTGGGAACTCCTCGGTTTCTTATACTTCTATATCAGTACTATATGAAACCATGGAAACTAAATCCAGAACTCCGACACAAGTATTAGCAGAGCATGGTTGTAAATATAAATAAGCAAAAATAAAGAATATTAGCTATGTTCCAAAAAAAATCAGAACAAACTTTTGAAAGGATCGAGGACCGGGAACTCCTCGGTTTCCTATACAACTATAATTCGTATATATAAAACAGCAAAATCCAGGACTAGAACTCCGACACACGTATCAGCAGAGCATACTTGAAAATGGCGATTAGCAAAAATCATAAATATTTTCAGTGTTGAAGTTAAAAAAATCATAAGAAACTTCTCAAAGTGCCCAGAAATGAGAAATCCTCTATTTCTTATACGGCTTTATCAATACTATATGAAAACATGGAAACCAAAACCAGAACTCCGATACAAGTATCAGCAGAGCATGGTTGAAGATGGCGATTAGCCAAAATCATGAATATTTTCAGTGTTCAAATTAAAAAAATCATAAGAAACTTCTCAAAGTGCCCAGAACTGAGAACTCCTCTATTTCTTATACGGCTGTATCAATAATATATGAAAACATGGAAACATAAACCAGAACTACGATACAAGTATCAGCAGAGCATGGTTGAAGATGTCGATTAGCTAAAATCATGAATATTTTCAGTGTTCAAATTAAAAAAATCATAAGAAAGTTCTCAAAGTGCCCAGAACAGGAACTCCTCAGTTTCTTATACTTCTGTATCAGTACTATATAAAACGATGATAACCAAATCCAGAACACCGACACAAGTAGTAGCAGAGCATGGTTGTAAATAAAACTTAGGAAAAAATCAAAAATATTAGCCATGTTAAGAAAAAAAAAAAACAATAAACTTTTGAAAGGACCGAGGACCGAGAACTCTTCGGTTTCCTATACATCTATAATCCTTCTGAAAGTTCCCAGAACTGAGAACTCGTCGATTTCTTATACTTCTGTATCAATATTATGTGAAAACATGAAAACAAGTCCAGAACTCCAACACAAGTATCAGCAGAGCATGGTTGAAGATGTCGATTAGCTAAAATCATGAATATTTTCAGTGTTCAAATTAAAAAAAATCATAAGAAACTTCCGAAAGTGCCCAGAATTGGGAACTTCTCGCTTTCTTATACTTCTATATCATAACTATATGAAACCATGGAAACCAAACACAGAACTCCGACACAAGTAGTAGCAGAGCATGGTTGTAAATAAAACTTAGCGAAAATCAAAAATATTAGCTATGTTAAGAAAAAAATCACAATAAACTTTTGAAAAGACCGAGGATCGGGAACTCCTCGGTTTCCTATACAACTATAATTCATATATACAAATCAGCAAAATCCAGGACTAGAACTCCTACACACGTATAAGCAGAGCATAGTTGAAGATTGCTATTAGCAAAAATCATAAATATTTTCAGTGTTTAAATTAAAAAAATCATAAGAAACTTCTGAAAGTGCCCAGAACTGGGAACTCCTCGGTTTCTTATACTTCTATATCAGTACTATATGAAACCATGGAAACTAAATCCAGAACTCCGACACAAGTATTAGCAGAGCATGGTTGTAAATATAAATAAGCAAAAATAAAGAATATTAGCTATGTTCCAAAAAAAATCAGAACAAACTTTTGAAAGGATCGAGGACCGGGAACTCCTCGGTTTCCTATACAACTATAATTCGTATATATAAATCAGCAAAATCCAGGACTAGAACTCCGACACACGTATAAGCAGAGCATAGTTGAAGATTGCTATTAGCAAAAATCATAAATATTTTCAGTGTTTAAATTAAAAAAATCATAAGAAACTTCTGAAAGTGCCCAGAACTGGGAACTCCTCGGTTTCTTATACGCCTGTATTATTACTATATGAAACCATGGAAACCAAATCCAGAACTCCGACACAAGTATCAGCAGAGCATGGTTGAAGATGTCGATTGGCTAAAATCATGAATATTTTCAGTGTTCAAATTAAAAAAAATCATAAGAAACTTCTGAAAGTGCCCAGAATTGGGATCTCCTCGGTTTCTTATACTTCTATATCAGTACTATATGAAACCATGGAAACTAAATCCAGAACTCCGACACAAGTATTAGCAGAGCATGGTTGTAAATATAAATAAGCAAAAATAAAGAATATTAGCTATGTTCCAAAAAAAATCAGAACAAACTTTTGAAAGGATCGAGGACCGGGAACTCCTCGGTTTCCTATACAACTATAATTCGTATATATAAATCAGCAAAATCCAGGACTAGAACTCCGACACACGTATCAGCAGAGCATACTTGAAAATGGCGATTAGCAAAAATCATGAATATTTTCAGTGTTGAAGTTAAAAAAATCATAAGAAACTTCTCAAAGTGCCCAGAACTGAGAAATCCTCTATTTCTTATGCGGCTTTATCAATTCTATATGAAAACATGGAAACCAAAACCAGAACTCCGATACAAGTATCAGCAGAGCATGGTTGAAGATGGCGATTAGCCAAAATCATGAATATTTTCAGTGTTCAAATTAAAAAAATCATAAGAAACTTCTCAAAGTGCCCAGAACTGAGAACTCCTCTATTTCTTATACGGCTGTATCAATAATATATGAAAACATGGAAACATAAACCAGAACTACGATACAAGTATCAGCAGAGCATGGTTGAAGATGTCGGTTAGCTAAAATCATGAATATTTTCAGTGTTCAAATTAAAAAAATCATAAGAAAGTTCTCAAAGTGCCCAGAACAGGAACTCCTCAGTTTCTTATACTTCTGTATCAGTACTATATAAAACGATGATAACCAAATCCAGAACACCGACACAAGTAGTAGCAGAGCATGGTTGTAAATAAAACTTAGGAAAAATCAAAAATATTAGCCATGTTAAGAAAAAAAAAAAACAATGAACTTTTGAAAGGACCGAGGACCGAGAACTCTTCGGTTTCCTATACATCTATAATCCTTATATATAAATCAGCAAAATCCAGTGCTAGAACTCCGACACACGTATCAGCAGAGCATAGTTGAAGATGGCGATTAGCAAAAATCATGAATATTTTCGGTAATCAAATTAAAAACATCATAAGAAACTTCTGCAAGTGCCCAGAACCAAGAACTCCTCGATTTCTTATACTTTTGTATCAATACTATCTGAAAACATGGAAAACAAATCCAGAACTCCAACACAAGTATCAGCAGAGCATGGTTGAAGATGTCGATTAGCTAAAATTATGAATATTTTCAGAGTTCAAATTAAAAAAATCATAAAAAACTTCTGAAAGTTCCCAGAACTGAGAACTCGTCGATTTCTTATACTACTGTATCAATACTATGTGAAAACATGGAAAACAAGTCCAGAACTCCAACACAAGTATCAGCAGAGCATGGTTGAAGATGTCGATTAGCTAAAATCATGAATATTTTCAGTGTTCAAATTAAAAAAAATCATAAGAAACTTCCGAAAGTGCCCAGAATTGGGAACTTCTCGCTTTCTTATACTTCTATATCAGAACTATATGAAACCATGGAAACCAAACACAGAACTCCGACACAAGTAGTAGCAGAGCATGGTTGTAAATAAAACTTAGCGAAAATCAAAAACATTAGCTATGTTAAGAAAAAAATCACAATAAACTTTTGAAAAGACCGAGGACCGGGAACTCCTCGGTTTCCTATACAACTATAATTCGTTTATACAAATCAGCAAAATCCAGGACTAGAACTCTGACACACGTATCAGCAGAGCATACTTGAAAATGGCGATTAGCAAAAATCATGAATATTTTCAGTGTTGAAGTTAAAAAAATCATAAGAAACTTCTGAAAGTGCCCAGAACTGGGAACTCCTCGGTTTCTTATACTTCTGTATCAGTACTATATAAAACGATGATAACCAAATCCAGAACACCGACACAAGTAGTAGCAGAGCATGGTTGTAAATAAAACTTAGGAAAAATCAAAAATATTAGCCATGTTAAGAAAAAAAAAAAACAATGAACTTTTGAAAGGACCGAGGACCGAGAACTCTTCGGTTTCCTATACATCTATAATCCTTATATATAAATCAGCAAAATCCAGTGCTAGAACTCCGACACACGTATCAGCAGAGCATAGTTGAAGATGGCGATTAGCAAAAATCATGAATATTTTCGGTAATCAAATTAAAAACATCATAAGAAACTTCTGCAAGTGCCCAGAACCAAGAACTCCTCGATTTCTTATACTTTTGTATCAATACTATCTGAAAACATGGAAAACAAGTCCAGAACTCCAACACAAGTATCAGCAGAGCATGGTTGAAGATGTCGATTAGCTAAAATCATGAATATTTTCAGTGTTCAAATTAAAAAAAATCATAAGAAACTTCCGAAAGTGCCCAGAATTGGGAACTTCTCGCTTTCTTATACTTCTATATCAGAACTATATGAAACCATGGAAACCAAACACAGAACTCCGACACAAGTAGTAGCAGAGCATGGTTGTAAATAAAACTTAGCGAAAATCAAAAACATTAGCTATGTTAAGAAAAAAATCACAATAAACTTTTGAAAAGACCGAGGACCGGGAACTCCTCGGTTTCCTATACAACTATAATTCGTTTATACAAATCAGCAAAATCCAGGACTAGAACTCTGACACACGTATCAGCAGAGCATACTTGAAAATGGCGATTAGCAAAAATCATGAATATTTTCAGTGTTGAAGTTAAAAAAATCATAAGAAACTTCTGAAAGTGCCCAGAACTGGGAACTCCTCGGTTTCTTATACTTCTGTATCAGTACTATATAAAACGATGATAACCAAATCCAGAACACCGACACAAGTAGTAGCAGAGCATGGTTGTAAATAAAACTTAGGAAAAATCAAAAATATTAGCCATGTTAAGAAAAAAAAAAAACAATGAACTTTTGAAAGGACCGAGGACCGAGAACTCTTCGGTTTCCTATACATCTATAATCCTTATATATAAATCAGCAAAATCCAGTGCTAGAACTCCGACACACGTATCAGCAGAGCATAGTTGAAGATGGCGATTAGCAAAAATCATGAATATTTTCGGTAATCAAATTAAAAACATCATAAGAAACTTCTGCAAGTGCCCAGAACCAAGAACTCCTCGATTTCTTATACTTTTGTATCAATACTATCTGAAAACATGGAAAACAAATCCAGAACTCCAACACAAGTATCAGCAGAGCATGGTTGAAGATGTCGATTAGCTAAAATTATGAATATTTTCAGAGTTCAAATTAAAAAAATCATAAAAAACTTCTGAAAGTTCCCAGAACTGAGAACTCGTCGATTTCTTATACTACTGTATCAATACTATGTGAAAACATGGAAAACAAGTCCAGAACTCCAACACAAGTATCAGCAGAGCATGGTTGAAGATGTCGATTAGCTAAAATCATGAATATTTTCAGTGTTCAAATTAAAAAAAATCATAAGAAACTTCCGAAAGTGCCCAGAATTGGGAACTTCTCGCTTTCTTATACTTCTATATCAGAACTATATGAAACCATGGAAACCAAACACAGAACTCCGACACAAGTAGTAGCAGAGCATGGTTGTAAATAAAACTTAGCGAAAATCAAAAACATTAGCTATGTTAAGAAAAAAATCACAATAAACTTTTGAAAAGACCGAGGACCGGGAACTCCTCGGTTTCCTATACAACTATAATTCGTTTATACAAATCAGCAAAATCCAGGACTAGAACTCTGACACACGTATCAGCAGAGCATACTTGAAAATGGCGATTAGCAAAAATCATGAATATTTTCAGTGTTGAAGTTAAAAAAATCATAAGAAACTTCTGAAAGTGCCCAGAACTGGGAACTCCTCGGTTTCTTATACTTCTGTATCAGTACTATATAAAACGATGATAACCAAATCCAGAACACCGACACAAGTAGTAGCAGAGCATGGTTGTAAATAAAACTTAGGAAAAATCAAAAATATTAGCCATGTTAAGAAAAAAAAAAAACAATGAACTTTTGAAAGGACCGAGGACCGAGAACTCTTCGGTTTCCTATACATCTATAATCCTTATATATAAATCAGCAAAATCCAGTGCTAGAACTCCGACACACGTATCAGCAGAGCATAGTTGAAGATGGCGATTAGCAAAAATCATGAATATTTTCGGTAATCAAATTAAAAACATCATAAGAAACTTCTGCAAGTGCCCAGAACCAAGAACTCCTCGATTTCTTATACTTTTGTATCAATACTATCTGAAAACATGGAAAACAAGTCCAGAACTCCAACACAAGTATCAGCAGAGCATGGTTGAAGATGTCGATTAGCTAAAATCATGAATATTTTCAGTGTTCAAATTAAAAAAAATCATAAGAAACTTCCGAAAGTGCCCAGAATTGGGAACTTCTCGCTTTCTTATACTTCTATATCAGAACTATATGAAACCATGGAAACCAAACACAGAACTCCGACACAAGTAGTAGCAGAGCATGGTTGTAAATAAAACTTAGCGAAAATCAAAAACATTAGCTATGTTAAGAAAAAAATCACAATAAACTTTTGAAAAGACCGAGGACCGGGAACTCCTCGGTTTCCTATACAACTATAATTCGTTTGTACAAATCAGCAAAATCCAGGACTAGAACTCTGACACACGTATCAGCAGAGCATACTTGAAAATGGCGATTAGCAAAAATCATGAATATTTTCAGTGTTGAAGTTAAAAAAATCATAAGAAACTTCTGAAAGTGCCCAGAACTGGGAACTCCTCGGTTTCTTATACTTCTGTATCAGTACTATATAAAACGATGATAACCAAATCCAAAACACCGACACAAGTAGTAGCAGAGCATGGTTGTAAATAAAACTTAGGAAAAATCAAAAATATTAGCCATGTTAAGAAAAAAAAAAAACAATGAACTTTTGAAAGGACCGAGGACCGAGAACTCTTCGGTTTCCTATACATCTATAATCCTTATATATAAATCAGCAAAATCCAGTGCTAGAACTCCGACACACGTATCAGCAGAGCATAGTTGAAGATGGCGATTAGCAAAAATCATGAATATTTTCGGTAATCAAATTAAAAACATCATAAGAAACTTCTGCAAGTGCCCAGAACCAAGAACTCCTCGATTTCTTATACTTTTGTATCAATACTATCTGAAAACATGGAAAACAAATCCAGAACTCCAACACAAGTATCAGCAGAGCATGGTTGAAGATGTCGATTAGCTAAAATTATGAATATTTTCAGAGTTCAAATTAAAAAAATCATAAAAAACTTCTGAAAGTTCCCAGAACTGAGAACTCGTCGATTTCTTATACTACTGTATCAATACTATGTGAAAACATGGAAAACAAGTCCAGAACTCCAACACAAGTATCAGCAGAGCATGGTTGAAGATGTCGATTAGCTAAAATCATGAATATTTTCAGTGTTCAAATTAAAAAAAATCATAAGAAACTTCCGAAAGTGCCCAGAATTGGGAACTTCTCGCTTTCTTATACTTCTATATCAGAACTATATGAAACCATGGAAACCAAACACAGAACTCCGACACAAGTAGTAGCAGAGCATGGTTGTAAATAAAACTTAGCGAAAATCAAAAACATTAGCTATGTTAAGAAAAAAATCACAATAAACTTTTGAAAAGACCGAGGACCGGGAACTCCTCGGTTTCCTATACAACTATAATTCGTTTATACAAATCAGCAAAATCCAGGACTAGAACTCTGACACACGTATCAGCAGAGCATACTTGAAAATGGCGATTAGCAAAAATCATGAATATTTTCAGTGTTGAAGTTAAAAAAATCATAAGAAACTTCTGAAAGTGCCCAGAACTGGGAACTCCTCGGTTTCTTATACGCCTGTATTATTACTATATGAAACCATGGAAACCAAATCCAGAACTCCGACACAAGTATCAGCAGAGCATGGTTGAAGATGTCGATTGGCTAAAATCATGAATATTTTCAGTGTTCAAATTAAAAAAAATCATAAGAAACTTCTGAAAGTGCCCAGAATTGGGAACTCCTCGGTTTCTTATACTTCTATATCAGTACTATATGAAACCATGGAAACTAAATCCAGAACTCCGACACAAGTATTAGCAGAGCATGGTTGTAAATATAAATAAGCAAAAATAAAGAATATTAGCTATGTTCCAAAAAAATCAGAACAAACTTTTGAAAGGATCGAGGACCGGGAACTCCTCGGTTTCCTATACAACTATAATTCGTATATATAAATCAGCAAAATCCAGGACTAGAACTCCGACACACGTATAAGCAGAGCATAGTTGAAGATTGCTATTAGCAAAAATCATAAATATTTTCAGTGTTTAAATTAAAAAAATCATAAGAAACTTCTGAAAGTGCCCAGAACTGGAAACTCCTCGGTTTCTTATACGCCTGTATTATTACTATATGAAACCATGGAAACCAAATCCAGAACTCCGACACAAGTATCAGCAGAGCATGGTTGAAGATGTCGATGGGCTAAAATCATGAATATTTTCAGTGTTCAAATTAAAAAAATCATAAGAAACTTCTGAAAGTGCCCAGAATTGGGAACTCCTCGGTTTCTTATACTTCTATATCAGTACTATATGAAACTATGAAAACTAAATCCAGAACTCCGACACAAGCATTAGCAGAGCATGGTTGTAAATATAAATAAGCAAAAATAAAGAATACTAGCTATGTTAAAAAATAAATCAGAACAAACTTTTGAAAGGACCGAGGACCGAGAACTCTTCGGTTTCCTATACATCTATAATCCTTATATATAAATCAGCAAAATCCAGTACTAGAACTCCGACACACGTATCAGCAGAGCATAGTTGAAGATGGCGATTAGCAAAAATCATGAATATTTTCAGTAATCAAATTAAAAAAATCATAAGAAACTTCTGAAAGTGCCCAGAACCAAGAACTCCTCGATTTCTTGTACGACTGTATCTAAGCTATATTAAGACATGGAAACCAAATCCAGAACTCCGACACATGTATCAGCAGAGCATGGTTGAATATGTCGATTAGCTAAAATCATGAATATTTTCAGAAGTTCAAATTTAAAAAAATCATAAAAAACTTCTGAAAGTGCTCAGAACTGGGAACTCCTCGATTTCTTATACTTCTGTATCAATACTATGTGAAAACATGGAAAACAAGTCCAGAACTCCAACACAAGTATCAGCAGAGCATGGTTGAAGATGTCGATTAGCTAAAATCATGAATATTTTCAGTGTTCAAATTAAAAAAATCATAAGAAACTTCCGAAAGTGCCCAGAATTGGGAACTCCTCGATTTCTTATACGGCTGTATCAATACTATATGAAAACATGGAAACCAAAACCAGAACTCCGATACAAGTATCAGCAGAGCATGGTTGAAGATTGCGATTAGCAAAAATCATGCATCAATCATTCATCATATATTTTCAGTGTTCAAATTAAAAAAATCATAAGAAACTTCTGAAAGTGCCCAGACCTGAGAACTCCTCAATTTCTTATACGGCTGTAACCATACTATATGAAAACATGGAAACCCAAACCAGAACTCTGATACAAGTATCAGCAGAGCATGGTTGAAGATGGCGATTAGCTAAAATCATAAATATTTTTAGTCGTAAGTTGAAGAAAAAAAAATGTTTACAAATGAAAGTAGTGTTTTTTTATATTATTGTATATATTATTAAATGAGGAGTAATTGAAGTCCTTGAGTTTACTGTCATACGTTTTTTGTTAAGGCCATCGTATCTATGCCATAACTCGCCAGTTAACCCGTAGGTTACGTAGTGCTTTTGGTCGAAATTATAATTTATTACAGCAGCTAGTACGTAACATTTGTCATCAACTTTTACAGTCTTGGCTACCGAATCTAACCTATGAATAACTGTATCTGATCTGTTTGCGTAGCCAGGATCAGTAACGACAGACGTGTCGATGATCAGGTGCGGTCCAAAATTGTTTGTACAAAACAATTCATTCTCGCAATCATAGCATGATCTTCTTGTTGCCATAGCTTCATCTATTGCTTCCTGCATTAGATGGAGACCATGGCAAAGAAGTATATCAATGTTGATGCTTATGAATGTATATAGTCTCTCATTTGAGTAACCGCATATACAATCAACGCGGCAGGAATAACTGGGTTCTGTTTTAAAAAGGAATTGTGCTAAATGAGCAACGTTGCACTCCGCATCTAAACGTTTTAAGTTTTCTGTGTAGGTTACGATGGAATTTTTGAACATCTCAATGTCCACTAATATTTGTGCACGTCCCAAATAATGCTTCTTTTTAATCTTTTTTTCCAAGATTACTTGTTGAGCCAGTTTCACTATTGGACAATTCGACGAAATGAGTTGTTGGTAATATTTTTTATTTACTAATAACCCGCAAAGAATATACTGGAAAATGGAATCAAATGCACAAGTTGATGTTAAATTTAATTTGTGGTCTGCAAATTGCACAGACCCTGAGATATTGCCGTTCAGTAAAATTGGCGTATGAGCCGTTTTAAAATCTTTAATTATGTCCCATTCGGGACAAGAATTGAGACATGTTTGATACGTCTTACGTCTTTTTTTGAGTGGTTCCATAACTTCTTTTTTAACGTTTTTATTGAAGCCTCCCCATTCTTCTTTGACATTCCAGTTATTATTAGGATGTGGATCATCTTCGTTTTCATTATCGTTGTGCTCAATATCAATTAAATTCTGAACCACTTTGCTCTCCTTCTTACCTTGAGCTTTGGCATTAAGGACAGAGTGTTTTGATAATTTTGCTTTATCTTCTGTCTTAAGTGGAAACCCATCGGATTCATTGCTACGCTCTTTAATTTTTTCATTGATGCGTTCTAAATGTTGCATCACAAAGCGATCAATACGCATCGGTATTTCACCTCTGAAGTCACGATGCTTCAAATCCGAAAATTCTGCCTCGACTGCAGCGGACGTAGCGGACACTGAGCCTCTACCGAAAACTGGCACCATGATTGCGGTCCACAAAGGTAAGTAAGGCAGTAGGTACCTTTTTAGTCTTTGTGCGAAATCAACGCTATAACATGCGTTGATGGTATCGCCTTCTGAAGCCTGGTCAGCTATTTTAATGGCTGTGTCATATAACGTGTCGTGCCATGATTTCCAGCCGACCTTGTCCATGTCACCTTCCATTTCGTGATCGTCAGAGTTATCATCTATTTGAATGTTATCTTCGTCGCTACACGCAGCTTTGTAACCGTCATTTTCTTCACCATCGTATACTCCTTTTATTGCCGTATTTAAAAAGTTTAGTCGTTCTGCCGACGGCAAAATATTACCATCAACTCCAGAGCCAATATATTTACTTAGTGCAACAACGGCAACTGATTCTAAGAAGTAAGTCAGTTCAGTGAAATTTGTAATTTGGTGGGCTTTTCCTATGCACCGCTTATAAAATCGCCTAACTAAATATTTTTCTTTGCCCTTCAAACAAGGCCATCGTGAAATCATGGAAATTAGATGACACACATCCAATCGCATGAAAGTAGATGGCAAGGATGTTGATTTATTTACAACAGCGTCATAACATCTTTGTAAATAATCATTAAAACTGGCGCACTGGCCAAATATTTGTGCAACTGCTATTAACAAAGACCAGCCGAAATCAGTAACCACGATTGGTGGAATCGGAGCGTTTGCTGCAAGAATATGGCTCAAAAAACTAGTAACAATAATGGCTCGCTGATCTGCTGATACCATTTGAAAAGTTGGTACGCTACCTTCTTGGGTCACAAGCACACACTGGTATAAAAAAAACCGGCCAAGTGCGAGTCGGACTCGCCCATGGAGGGTTCCGTAGCAGCAAGTAACATAATAATGGTTCACGGTGTATGTACATAATTATAAGGTTTATGTTTATGAAATTAAATGTTTTTTTTTTTTATATTTGAGTTGATTGAATGAAAGGTAAAATGCGGTTTACGATTTATGACGTACTAAAAAAAAACTACTGACCAGATCTCGTTCAAACCAATTTTCGTTGGCAGTTTTTATAGTAATGTACATCATATTTTTTTTTTAGTTTTATCATTCTCTTATTTTAGAAGTTAGAGGGGGGGGGACACACATTTTACCACTTTGGAAGTGTCTCTCGCGCAAACTATTCAGTTTAGAAAAAAATGATATTAGAAACCTCAGTATCATTTTTGAAGACCTATCCATAGATACCCCACACGCATGGGTTTGATGAAAAAAAAAATTTTGAGTTTCAGTTCTAAGTATGGGGACCCCCAAAATTTATTGCTTTTTTTCTATTTTTGTATGAAAATCTTAATGCGGTTCACAGAATACATCTACTTACAAAGTTTCAACAGTATAGCTCTTATAGTTTCGGAAAAAAGTGGCTGTGACATACGGACGGACAGACGGACAGACAGACAGACAGACAGACAGACAGACAGACAGACAGACAGACAGACAGACAGACATGACGAATCTATAAGGGTTCCGTTTTTTGCCATTTGGCTACGGAACCCTAAAAATGTGCGGATTTTGCGATTTATCTCGCTTTGCTATACCGCCAGTAGCATCGATTGCTAGTGTTGCGTTGGGATCTTTTCGGCAACGGGAAATATAAATTTGGAGTTGCTCGGGCAACCAGTACATGCAATTAAATTTATACAACCCTAAAGATTGTATACATCCAAGTAACTTTCCATGTTCAGCACTGTTAAGCAAATTGAGTGAAGGGTTTCCGAATTGCAACCCATATTTGTTTAGTAGCCGCTGTTCTTTGGCTTTGCGAACAACTTCGTTTGTAGGTAGGATCGGGGGATTTTTACCGCCAAATTCCTTTATACGACCGGCTTCTTTTCTTCGCCATGTAACCGCATCTTTACAGCCGTTAATCAGGTAATCCGCTACCTCTTTGCGACGCGCTCCCCTCAATTGCCTTTTTTTGATTCCCGTGTGTAATGTTGCATTTATGGCTTCAATTTTACACTGAATAATAACGTCTACACCTTTTGAAGGCCTTTTTATAAGTGTGCAAAAAATCTTCGCGTGACACTCGAGGCAATATCCATCAACTGTCAAAAAGTATTTGGCTGTTGCACTGTTATAAATGTTGTGATTTTTGAATACAACAACACAATCCACTCTATGTTGTACCCACAAGGCTTCAGCTATCACCCCTGACGCAATTTCCAATATATTCGCTTACCATATACTTTTTCTTGTGGTTTAATACTTTGCCATTTCTCTTGAGAAATAACTAAGTTTAACTTAATGGAAGTTAAACTAGTCATTTCAATATCTGTAGTCTGATCAGCACTCCTTTCGAAACTATAATTACCGTCGCTACTAGACATGCTTAATTCTGGCTCCGTAATCTCGAAAACTTTAACAATGAGATCTCTTAGACCACCACGATTGCTGTTAATAATTGTGTGGACATGTTTAGGCGTGATCATAGACCCCTTATCCGCCATTAGTTTCGACACCGTTTTATAAACACCATGTGAAGGTGGATATAGACGGCCTTTGTCATCAATGGTGCGGCAATCAACACCCGATAGTATTTGCCGTAAGGCAATTTTATCGTATGGTGTCTTTCCCGGCATTTTTAAAATTAATTATATTATAGAGATGTAAAAACTTAACACAATAACAAATTAACAATTAATGAATAACAAATACAAGTAACTGTTATAACGAAAACAAGTAACAGTTAATAACAGAAACAAGTAACAGTTAAAACAAAAACGAAAAGAAATTAGTAAGGAAAACAATTAACAGTTAGAACGCACAGAAATAACAGTTATAACGAAAACAAGTAACAATTATAACAAAAACAAGTAACAATTATAACGAAAACAAGTAACTGTTATAACGAAAACAAGTAACAATTTTAACAATTATAACAAAACAAGTAACAATTATAACGAAAATAAGTAACAGAGACAGTTTACAACGAAAACAATTAACACTTATAACGAAACAAAGATATTATTCAAGGCTCGGATACCGGTTAAATTTTCAAACCGTTATTATGTACTTGACGAAAAAACCTTTACATTAGGTTTCGTTCGCATAAACCGTTTTTTTTTAACCGGTTTTTGGAAGAGTATTTACATAAAGGTTTTTTCGGATTAAACGGTTTAGAGTAATAAAAACCGGTTAATACGGGCGCACGATAAACAAACGTCCCGCGCTGTTCACAGTTTTTATTCAGTAGTAAGTATTTTTTTGTTTTGGGTCGGGGTACAGCGGATGCCATTTTTGCTATACGCCAGCTATGCGAAAAATACGGAGGTGCGCATAAAAACTTGCACATGGTATTCGTTGACCTCGAAAAGGCATACGACCGGGTACCTCGTGAGATTCTGTGGTGGGCCCTTAAGGAGAAATTTGTGCCTGGGAAATATGTGCAGTTGATCCGAGCGATGTAGTCGATGCAGTACCCACGTGCGGTCTACAGTGGAAACCACTAGCAGCTTCAATGTGGCTGTTGGCTTACATCGATGGTCGGCTCTCAGCCCTTACCTCTTCCTGATGATAATGGACGCTCTGACGTCGGACATTCAGGAAGAGGCTCCCTCCCTGGTGTATGCTGTTTGTCGATAACATTGTGTTGGTTGCCGAGAGTGGCCTAGAGGTCAAGAACAGATTGGAGGTGTGGTGGCAAAGACTGGAAAGTGTTGGCCTGAAATTGAGTAGAACCAAAATGGAATACTTGTTCTACGATTTCGGCGGTCTCTTCAATCCAGTGGCTTTAGCTCTCGCTAGAACGCCCATACCGCTCTGCTCCGACTTTCGATACCTCGGGTCGCTCGTCTAAGGGTATGGTGAGGTAGACCGGAACGTAACACATCGGATCAACGCAGGATGGATGAAATGGCGGCAGGTCACGGGAACAACATGTGACCTACGGATGCCCCTCAAATTGAAGAGTAAAATCTACAAGTCCGTGATAAGGCCTGTCATACTGTATGGATCAGAATGTTGGGCTGTGAAAAAGACGGATGAAAAAAGATTGCACGTAGCAGAGATGAGAATGTTGGATGGATGTGTGGTGTGACGAGAATGGATAAAGTGAGAAATGAGTATATAAGGGCAAGTTTGAAAGTGGCGGCAGTGACTAAAAAATTTAAAGGGAATCGTTTGTCTTGGTATAGTCATGTGAAGAGGAGGGATGAAACGCATGTTACTAAAAGAGTTATGAGTTTACATTTGGATGGATGGAGAGGAAGACCAAAGAAAAGATGGATGGATTGTGTGAGAAGTGATATGAAAGAAAAGGGAGTTAGTGATAGCGTGACGAGTGACAGGACAGAATGGAAAAAAAAAAACGTGTTGCGTTGACCCCAAATAAAATGGGACAAGGGCAGGAAGATGATGATGATGACAAATATTTGGAAAAAGAAAAATTTAATGCTTTTCAATATATCAGTTTCAGTTTCCAGTTTATCAGTAATCAGTCTTCTAGTTTATTAGGTACAATTAGGTGGCTTAATTAAAAGAAATAGTAAAACTATACGCTAGTCTAGCTCAATAGTTTAATCGTTGAACAAGTGAGACATTTTTCCCAGTTGGTCCACTTGGTACAATTCCTTTTAACGCTTGAACTTCTGAGACAAAAATTTGAACTGTCCTAGGTAAACGTAGTCGTCCACAACTTCGAGTGTAGAGTCTCCGATCTTGATAGGAGTGGGTGCTACATGGATGTTTATCATGACTTTGGTTTTGTCCATGTTCATTTTAAGTCCCACTCTTTCGGAAGCTCTACTGAGGTCACCGAGCATTGTACTGAGCTCCTCCGTAGTCTCAGCCATGACTACTATGTCGTCGGCAAATCGAAGGTGAGTGATGTGCTCGCCATTGACATTTATGCCTAGCCCTCTCCACTCCAGAACCTTGAAGACATCCTCCATTGCGGCCGTGAACAGTTTCGGAGAAATGACGTCTCCTTGCCTCACACCCCGCTGCAAGAGGATAGGTTCGGTCTGGTCCTGAAGTCGGACTGACATGGTGGCGTTTTTGTATAAACACTTCAGCACTTCGATGTACCGATAGTCAATCTGGCACCGTTGAAGAGACTGCAGTACAGCCCAAGTCTCGATCGAATCAAAGGCTTTCTCGTAGTCCACAAACGCTAAGCAGAGAGGCTGATTATACTCCTCAGTCTTCTGTATAACCTGCCGCAGCGTATGTATGTGGTCCACGCTGCTGAAGCCTTTTCGAAATCCGGCTTGTTCGGGAGGCTGGAAGTCGTCGAACCTGCGCGCGAAACGGTTCGTGATGACTCTGGAAAACAGCTTGTAGACATGGCTCAGAAGTGAGATGGGCCTGTAATTCTTAAGCAGGGTATTGTCACCCTTCTTAAAGAAGAGTACCACCACACCTCTGCTCCATGCCTGTGGCGTTTTTCCCTCGAGTATGACGGAATCGAACAACTTCTGAAGTGCCTTTAGGACCGGTTTTCCACCCGCCTTCAGGAGCTCGGCCGTAATTCCGTTCTCACCCGACGCCTTGTTGTTCTTCAATTGCTTCAGAGCCACCCTAATCTCGTACAGGCTGACGTCCGGGATATCTTCGGTATAATGTCGAGTCAATCTAGCTCTTGGGTCGTTTGCTAGATTTGCAGTGGGTTCGGAGATTGACGTGTACAACTGTCCATAAAAAGCCTCGATCTCTCCCAGAAGCTCCGATTTGGCGGATATGACTCTGCCATCGTCGGTCTTCAGTTTCGTGAGCTGGCTCTGCCCAATAGACAGATCTCGTGCAAATACTTTAGAGCCCTTATTCCGCTCAATCGCATCCTTAATCCTCTCGGTATTAAATCGGCGAAGGTCGCGTTTCAGAGACTTTGAGATCCGTTTATTGAGCTGCCGATATGTGCACGCATCATCTGAAGACTGCAAAGTCATCTCACGCCTCTTCTTCATAAGCTCGAGAGTTTAATCTGACAGCTTCTTGTTCTTTTTTGTACAGTGAGCCTTGAAAAATTTAGACCCGACCGTATGGACAGTTCCCACGAACCCATCGTTATATTCGTCCACGGAGCTTCCTAGGCACTCGAAACGATTGTGGAGTTTGAGCTGAAAGCTCTCGGAGTTTTGGATCTGGATCTGTGCTGGACGGAGCGTAGACTTCACCAGTCGAGACCTTTCAGGCTTAATATTGATATTCAATGTGCCTCTTACCATGCGGTGATCACTTCCAGTTTTCACCGCATTGATCACGGAGACATCATTGAATATTTGCTTCTTCGTCGACAGAATGAAGTCAATCTCATTTCTAGTCGCACCGTCGGGACTTTGCCGGGTCCACCGCCTATGCTCACGTTTTTTGAAGAAGGAGTTCATCATGTAGAGGCCTTCCTTCTCCATAAAACTAGCCAGTAGGTGTACCCGGTGATTCCGACGTCCAAATCCAAATTGCCCCACTCTCAGCTCGTCACCATCTCGTTTGCCCAGTTTCTCGTTGAAGTCCCCCATGACCACGGTGAAGTGGGTCTTAAAACCATGCATGGCTCTGGATACATCCTCATACATGGTCTTTACTTCGTCGTCGGGGTGCGTCGAGGTCGGGGCGTAAACCTGTATGACCTTCAGCGAATATCTTGGCGATATTCTGAGTATAAGGTACGCCACCCTGGTCGACACACTCTCGATCTTCACCGATCAATATCGTAAATTCGTAAGTACGTCTACATACCGCGCCGCTATGCGCGGCATCCTTACAAGTAGTCACAAGTTGCAACGCGTTACCCGACATGCCGTTCGTCGAATAAACCGGTTAATTTAGGTTAAAATAAAGTTCTTAAAACGTTTACGTTCTTATGAAAAGTTCGGATGAAAACCGAAATAAACCGGTATTAACCGGTATTTTTCAAACCGGTTCCGAGCCTTGATATTATTCAATTCAATAATCTCCAAATGCTGATGTATTTGTAGATCACCTAGAATTGCTAAATACCTACACGAGTTATTTAACAATAATTTTTAGGACTTTTTTTTTTATAGATATATACTTTTGCTGGTAACGAAACCATAGCGACTTCTAATTTGACGCCAACGCCATCTAGGGAGCCATGAATAAACTTTTCGGCACGTATATCTGTTTCTTTATCAGATTTATGCAATGGACTTCGATGCAACTTTCATAACAATTAGGAGTATTTATCCTAAAATCTTGACGTGTAGAAAATATTCTAATTTAAATCAAATAAAGTATCAAAAAACCTATTTGTGAAAAAATTCGTAAATATATTCAATTTTCGTGAGCCTACTGGGGCCATGAGTAGTGTGAAAACGAAATTCAGGGCCCTGGGACGAAGGCAATGAAGGAACAGTAGTGGGTTTTTAGTCAGTATAAGTCTGACACCATCTCCCGCCCAAGAGCGGGATTTGTCATTAGATGATTTTCCCACCTACAAAAAAAAACAAACTTACTTTAGGAAAAAGAAAGAAGTCGGCTGGAGCCATATCTGGTGAATATGGTGGTTGCTCGATGGTATTTCTTGAGTGTTTGGTCAAAAATTCGTTCACAATGCGCCTTGTGCGAAGGCGCATTATCGTGGCGCAAAATCCAAGAATTTTCTTTCCACAAATCTGACAACTTGACGTCAAACTTTGACTTTTGATCGACTTTGGCGCGGATTTTTCGGTTTCGGTTCAGTTGGAAGGCGCCACTCCGAAGCTTGTTGACTAGTTTGCATATCAAACTCATAAACCCACGTCTCGTCACCAGTAACAATGCGTTTCATGAATGTTCGGTCGGAATTGACTGGATTGAATATTTTATATAGTACTGATATGGAAGTATAAGAAACCGAGGTCGGAGTTCTGGATTTAGTTTTCATGGTTTCATATAGTACTGATATAGAAGTATAAGAAACCGAGGAGTTCCCAGTTCTGGGCACTTTCAGAAGCTTCTTATGATTTTTTAAATTTGAACACTGAAAATATTCATGATTTTTGCTAATCGCAATATTCAACTATGCTCTGCTGATACGTGTGTCGGAGTTCTAGTCCTGGATTTTGCTAATTTATATAAAAAGATTATATTTGTATAGGATACCGTGGAGTTCCCGGTCCTCGGTCCTTTCAAAAGTTTATTGTGATTTTTTTCTTAACATAGCTAATATTCTTGATTTTTGCTAAGTTTTATTTACAACCATTCTTTGCTACTACTTGTGTCGGAGTTCTGGAATTGCTTTCCATGGTTTCATATAGAACTGCTAAAGAAGTATAAGAAACCGAGGAGTTCTCATTTCTGGTCACTTTCAGAAGTTTCTCAAGATTTTTTTAACTTTAACACTGAAAATATTCATGATTTTAGCTAATCGACCTCTTCAACCATGCTTTGCTGATACTTGTGTCGGAGTTCTGGATTTGGTTTCTATGTTTTCATATAGTATGGTTACAGCCGTATAAGAAATTGAGGAGTTCCCAGTTCTGGGCACTTTCAGAAGTTTCTTATGATTTTTTTAACTTCAACACTGAAAATATTCATGATTTTTGCTAATCGCCATTTTCAAGTATGCTCTGCTGATACGTGTGTCGGAGTTCTAGTCCTGGATTTTGCTGATTTATATATACGAATTATAGTTGTATAGGAAACCGAGGAGTTCCCGGTCCTCGGTCATTTCAAAAGTTTATTGTGATTTTTTTCTTAACATAGCTAATATTTTTGATTTTCGCTAAGTTTTATTTACAACCATGCTCTGCTACTACTTGTGTCGGAGTTCTGTATTTGGTTTCCATTGTTTCATATAGTTCTGATATAGAAGTATAAGAAAGCGAGGAGTTCCCAATTCTGGGCACTTTCGGAAGTTTCTTATGATTTTTTTAATTTGAACTCTGAAAATATTCATAATTTTAGCTAATCGACATCTTCAACCATGCTCTGCTGATACTTGTGTTGGAGTTCTGGATTTGTTTTCCATGTTTTCAGATAGTATTGATAACAAAGTATAAGAAATCGAGGAGTTCTTGATTCTGGGCACTTTCAGAAGTTTCTTATGATTTTTTAAATTTGATTACTGAAAATATTCATGATTTTTGCTAATCGCCATCTTCAACTATGCTCTGCTGATACGTGTGTCGGAGTTCTAGTACTGGATTTTGCTGATTTATATATAAGGATTATAGATGTATAGGAAACCGAAGAGTTCTCGGTCCTCGGTCTTTTCAAAAGTTTATTGTTTTTTTTTTTTTCTTAACATGGCTAATATTTTTGATTTTTCCTAAGTTTTATTTACAACCATGCTCTGCTACTACTTGTGTCGGTGTTCTGGATTTGGTTCTCATTGTTTTATATAGTACTGATATAGAGGTATGAGAAACTGAGGAGTTCCTTTTCTGGGCACTTTGAGAACTATCTTATGATTTTTTTAATTTGAACACTGAAATTATTCATGATTTTTGCTAATCGCCATCTTCAACTATGCTCTGCTGATACGTGTGTCGGAGTTCTAGTCTTGGATTTTGCTGATTTATATAAACGAATTATAGTTCTATAGGAAACCGAGGAGTTCCCGGTCCTCGGTCTTTTCAAAAGTTTATTGTGATTTTTTTCTTAACATAGCCAATATTTTTGATTTTCGCTAAGTTTTATTTACAACCATGCTCTGCTACTACTTGTGTCGGAGTTCTGTGTTTGGTTTCCATGGTTTCATATAGTTATGATATAGAAGTATAAGAAAGCGAGAAGTTCCCAATTCTGGGCACTTTCGGAAGTTTCTTATGATTTTTTTTAATTTGAACACTGAAAATATTCATGATTTTAGCTAATCGACATCTTCAACCATGCTCTGCTGAAACTTGTGTTGGAGTTCTGGACTTGTTTTCCATGTTTTCACATAGTATTGATACAGAAGTATAAGAAATCGACGAGTTCTCAGTTCTGGGACCTTTCAGAAGTTTTTTATGATTTTTTTAATTTGAACTCTGAAAATATTCATAATTTTAGCTAATCGACATCTTCAACCATGCTCTGCTGTTACTTGTGTTGGAGTTCTGGATTTGTTTTCCATGTTTTCAGATAGTATTCATACAAAAGTATAAGAAATCGAGGAGTTCTTGGTTCTGGGCACTTTCAGAAGTTTCTTATGATTTTTTTAATTTGATTACTGAAAATATTCATGATTTTTGCTAATCGCCATCTTCAACTATGCTCTGCTGATACGTGTGTCGGAGTTCTAGCACTGGATTTTGCTGATTTATATATACGAATTATAGTTGTATAGGAAACCGAGGAGTTCCTGGTCCTCGATCCTTTCAAAAGTTTGTTCTGATTTTTTTTTTTTAACATAGCTAGTATTCTTTATTTTTACTTATTTATATTTACAACCATGCTCTGCTAATACTTGTGTCCGAGTTCTGGATTTAGTTTCCATGGTTTCATATAGTACTGATATAGAAGTATAAGAAACTGAGGAGTTCTCAATTCTGGGCACTTTCAGAAGTTTCTTATGATTTTTTTAATTTGAACTCTGAAAATATTCATAATTTTAGCTAATCGACATCTTCAACCATGCTCTGCTGATACTTGTGTTGGAGTTCTGGATTTGTTTTCCATGTTTTCAGATAGTATTGATACAAAAGTATAAGAAATCGAGGAGTTCTTGGTTCTGGGCACTTTCAGAAGTTTCTTATGATTTTTTTAATTTGATTACTGAAAATATTCATGATTTTTGCTAATCGCCATCTTCAACTATGCTCTGCTGATACGTGTGTCGGAGTTCTAGTACTGGATTTTGCTGATTTATATATAAGGATTATAGATGTATAGGAAACCGAAGAGTTCTCGGTCCTCGGTCCTTTCAAAAGTTTATTGTTTTTTTTTTTCTTAACATGTCTAATATTTTTGATTTTTCCTAAGTTTTATTTACAACCATGCTCTGCTACTACTTGTGTCGGTGTTCTGGATTTGGTTATCATCGTTTTATATAGTACTGATATAGAAGTATAAGAAACTGAGGAGTTCCTGTTCTGGGCACTTTGAGAACTTTCTTATGATTTTTTTAATTTGAACACTGAAAATATTCATGATTTTAGCTAATCGCCATCTTCAACCATGCTCTGCTGATACTTGTATCGGAGTTCTGGTTTTGGTTTCCATGTTTTCATATAGTATTGATACAGCCGTATAAGAAATATAGGATTTCTCAGTTCTGGGCACTTTGAGAAGTTTCTTATGATTTTTTTAACTTCAACACTGAAATTATTCATGATTTTTGCTAATCGCCATTTTCAAGTATGCTCTGCTGATACGTGTGTCGGAGTTCTAGTCCTGGATTTTGCTGATTTATATATACGAATTATAGTTGTATAGGAAACCGAGGAGTTCCCGGTCCTCGATCCTTTCAAAAGTTTGTTCTGATTTTTTTTGGAACATAGCTAATATTCTTTATTTTTGCTTATTTATATTTACAACCATGCTCTGCTAATACTTGTGTCGGAGTTCTGGATTTAGTTTCCATGGTTTCATATAGTACTGATATAGAAGTATAAGAAACCGAGGAGTTCCCAATTCTGGGCACTTTCAGAAGTTTCTTATGATTTTTTTTAATTTGAACACTGAAAATATTCATGATTTTAGCCAATCGACATCTTCAACCATGCTCTGCTACTACTTGTGTCGGTGTTCTGGATTTGGTTCTCATTGTTTTATATAGTACTGATATAGAGGTATGAGAAACTGAGGAGTTCCTTTTCTGGGCACTTTGAGAACTATCTTATGATTTTTTTAATTTGAACACTGAAATTATTCATGATTTTTGCTAATCGCCATCTTCAACTATGCTCTGCTGATACGTGTGTCGGAGTTCTAGTCTTGGATTTTGCTGATTTATATAAACGAATTATAGTTCTATAGGAAACCGAGGAGTTCCCGGTCCTCGGTCTTTTCAAAAGTTTATTGTGATTTTTTTCTTAACATAGCCAATATTTTTGATTTTCGCTAAGTTTTATTTACAACCATGCTCTGCTACTACTTGTGTCGGAGTTCTGTGTTTGGTTTCCATGGTTTCATATAGTTATGATATAGAAGTATAAGAAAGCGAGAAGTTCCCAATTCTGGGCACTTTCGGAAGTTTCTTATGATTTTTTTTAATTTGAACACTGAAAATATTCATGATTTTAGCTAATCGACATCTTCAACCATGCTCTGCTGAAACTTGTGTTGGAGTTCTGGACTTGTTTTCCATGTTTTCACATAGTATTGATACAGAAGTATAAGAAATCGACGAGTTCTCAGTTCTGGGACCTTTCAGAAGTTTTTTATGATTTTTTTAATTTGAACTCTGAAAATATTCATAATTTTAGCTAATCGACATCTTCAACCATGCTCTGCTGTTACTTGTGTTGGAGTTCTGGATTTGTTTTCCATGTTTTCAGATAGTATTCATACAAAAGTATAAGAAATCGAGGAGTTCTTGGTTCTGGGCACTTTCAGAAGTTTCTTATGATTTTTTTAATTTGATTACTGAAAATATTCATGATTTTTGCTAATCGCCATCTTCAACTATGCTCTGCTGATACGTGTGTCGGAGTTCTAGCACTGGATTTTGCTGATTTATATATACGAATTATAGTTGTATAGGAAACCGAGGAGTTCCTGGTCCTCGATCCTTTCAAAAGTTTGTTCTGATTTTTTTTTTTTAACATAGCTAGTATTCTTTATTTTTGCTTATTTATATTTACAACCATGCTCTGCTAATACTTGTGTCCGAGTTCTGGATTTAGTTTCCATGGTTTCATATAGTACTGATATAGAAGTATAAGAAACTGAGGAGTTCTCAATTCTGGGCACTTTCAGAAGTTTCTTATGATTTTTTTAATTTGAACTCTGAAAATATTCATAATTTTAGCTAATCGACATCTTCAACCATGCTCTGCTGATACTTGTGTTGGAGTTCTGGATTTGTTTTCCATGTTTTCAGATAGTATTGATACAAAAGTATAAGAAATCGAGGAGTTCTTGGTTCTGGGCACTTTCAGAAGTTTCTTATGATTTTTTTAATTTGATTACTGAAAATATTCATGATTTTTGCTAATCGCCATCTTCAACTATGCTCTGCTGATACGTGTGTCGGAGTTCTAGTACTGGATTTTGCTGATTTATATATAAGGATTATAGATGTATAGGAAACCGAAGAGTTCTCGGTCCTCGGTCCTTTCAAAAGTTTATTGTTTTTTTTTTTCTTAACATGTCTAATATTTTTGATTTTTCCTAAGTTTTATTTACAACCATGCTCTGCTACTACTTGTGTCGGTGTTCTGGATTTGGTTATCATCGTTTTATATAGTACTGATATAGAAGTATAAGAAACTGAGGAGTTCCTGTTCTGGGCACTTTGAGAACTTTCTTATGATTTTTTTAATTTGAACACTGAAAATATTCATGATTTTAGCTAATCGCCATCTTCAACCATGCTCTGCTGATACTTGTATCGGAGTTCTGGTTTTGGTTTCCATGTTTTCATATAGTATTGATACAGCCGTATAAGAAATATAGGATTTCTCAGTTCTGGGCACTTTGAGAAGTTTCTTATGATTTTTTTAACTTCAACACTGAAATTATTCATGATTTTTGCTAATCGCCATTTTCAAGTATGCTCTGCTGATACGTGTGTCGGAGTTCTAGTCCTGGATTTTGCTGATTTATATATACGAATTATAGTTGTATAGGAAACCGAGGAGTTCCCGGTCCTCGATCCTTTCAAAAGTTTGTTCTGATTTTTTTTGGAACATAGCTAATATTCTTTATTTTTGCTTATTTATATTTACAACCATGCTCTGCTAATACTTGTGTCGGAGTTCTGGATTTAGTTTCCATGGTTTCATATAGTACTGATATAGAAGTATAAGAAACCGAGGAGTTCCCAATTCTGGGCACTTTCAGAAGTTTCTTATGATTTTTTTTAATTTGAACACTGAAAATATTCATGATTTTAGCCAATCGACATCTTCAACCATGCTCTGCTGATACTTGTGTCGGAGTTCTGGATTTGGTTTCCATGGTTTCATATAGTAATAATACAGGCGTATAAGAAACCGAGGAGTTCCCAGTTCTGGGCACTTTTAGAAGTTTCTTATGATTTTTTTAATTTAAACACTGAAAATATTTATGATTTTTGCTAATAGCAATCTTCAACTATGCTCTGCTTATACGTGTGTCGGAGTTCTAGTCCTGGATTTTGCTGATTTATATAAACGAATTATAGTTGTATAGGAAACCGAGGAGTTCCCGGTCCTCGATCCTTTCAAAAGTTTGTTCTGATTTTTTTTGGAACATAGCTAATATTCTTTATTTTTGCTTATTTATATTTACAACCATGCTCTGCTAATACTTGTGTCGGAGTTCTGGATTTAGTTTCCATGGTTTCATATAGTACTGATATAGAAGTATAAGAAACCGAGGAGTTCCCAATTCTGGGCACTTTCAGAAGTTTCTTATGATTTTTTTTAATTTGAACACTGAAAATATTCATGATTTTAGCCAATCGACATCTTCAACCATGCTCTGCTGATACTTGTGTCGGAGTTCTGGATTTGGTTTCCATGGTTTCATATAGTAATAATACAGGCGTATAAGAAACCGAGGAGTTCCCAGTTCTGGGCACTTTCAGAAGTTTCTTATGATTTTTTTAATTTAAACACTGAAAATATTTATGATTTTTGCTAATAGCAATCTTCAACTATGCTCTGCTTATACGTGTGTCGGAGTTCTAGTCCTGGATTTTGCTGATTTATATAAACGAATTATAGTTGTATAGGAAACCGAGGAGTTCCCGGTCCTCGATCCTTTCAAAAGTTTGTTCTGATTTTTTTTGGAACATAGCTAATATTCTTTATTTTTGCTTATTTATATTTACAACCATGCTCTGCTAATACTTGTGTCGGAGTTCTGGATTTAGTTTCCATGGTTTCATATAGTACTGATATAGAAGTATAAGAAACCGAGGAGTTCCCAATTCTGGGCACTTTCAGAAGTTTCTTATGATTTTTTTTAATTTGAACACTGAAAATATTCATGATTTTAGCCAATCGACATCTTCAACCATGCTCTGCTGATACTTGTGTCGGAGTTCTGGATTTGGTTTCCATGGTTTCATATAGTAATAATACAGGCGTATAAGAAACCGAGGAGTTCCCAGTTCTGGGCACTTTCAGAAGTTTCTTATGATTTTTTTAATTTAAACACTGAAAATATTTATGATTTTTGCTAATAGCAATCTTCAACTATGCTCTGCTTATACGTGTGTCGGAGTTCTAGTCCTGGATTTTGCTGATTTATATAAACGAATTATAGTTGTATAGGAAACCGAGGAGTTCCCGGTCCTCGATCCTTTCAAAAGTTTGTTCTGATTTTTTTTGGAACATAGCTAATATTCTTTATTTTTGCTTATTTATATTTACAACCATGCTCTGCTAATACTTGTGTCGGAGTTCTGGATTTAGTTTCCATGGTTTCATATAGTACTGATATAGAAGTATAAGAAACCGAGGAGTTCCCAATTCTGGGCACTTTCAGAAGTTTCTTATGATTTTTTTTAATTTGAACACTGAAAATATTCATGATTTTAGCCAATCGACATCTTCAACCATGCTCTGCTGATACTTGTGTCGGAGTTCTGGATTTAGTTTCCATGGTTTCATATAGTAATAATACAGGCGTATAAGAAACCGAGGAGGTCCCAGTTCTGGGCACTTTCAGAAGTTTCTTATGATTTTTTTAATTTAAACACTGAAAATATTTATGATTTTTGCTAATAGCAATCTTCAACTATGCTCTGCTTATACGTGTGTCGGAGTTCTAGTCCTGGATTTTGCTGATTTGTATATAAGAATTATAGTTGTATAGGAAACCGAGGAGTTCCCGGTCCTCGGTCTTTTCAAAAGTTTATTGTGATTTTTTTCTTAACATAGCTAATATTTTTGATTTTCGCTAAGTTTTATTTACGACCATGCTCTGCTACTACTTGTGTTGGAGTTCTGTGTTTGGTTTCCATGGTTTCATATAGTTCTGATATAGAAGTATAAGAAAGCGAGAAGTTCCCAATTCTGGGCACTTTCGGAAGTTTCTTATGATTTTTTTTAATTTGAACACTGAAAATATTCATGATTTTAGCTAATCGACATCTTCAACCATGCTCTGCTGATACTTGTGTTGGAGTTCTGGACTTGTTTTCCATGTTTTCACATAGTATTGGTACAGAAGTATAAGAAATCGACGAGTTCTCAGTTCTGTAAAATTTTAAGAAGTTTTTTATGATTTTTTTAATTTGAACTCTGAAAATATTCATAATTTTAGCTAATCGACATCTTCAACCATGCTCTGCTGATACTTGTGTTGGAGTTCTGGATTTGTTTTCCATGTTTTCAGATAGTATTGATACAAAAGTATAAGAAATCGAGGAGTTCTTGGTTCTGGGCACTTTCAGAAGTTTCTTATGATTTTTTTAATTTGATTACTGAAAATATTCATGATTTTTGCTAATCGCCATCTTCAACTATGCTCTGCTGATACGTGTGTCGGAGTTCTAGTACTGGATTTTGCTGATTTATATATAAGGATTATAGATGTATAGGAAACCGCAGAGTTCTCGGTCCTCGGTACTTTCAAAAGTTTATTGTTTTTTTTTTTTCTTAACATGGCTAATATTTTTGATTTTTCCTAAGTTTTATTTACAACCACGCTCTGCTACTACTTGTGTCGGTGTTCTGGATTTGGTTATCATCGTTTTATATAGTACTGATATAGAAGTATAAGAAACTGAGGAGTTCCTGTTCTGGGCACTTTGAGAACTTTCTTATGATTTTTTTAATTTGAACACTGAAAATATTCATGATTTTAGCTAATCGCCATCTTCAACCATGCTCTGCTGATACTTGTATCGGAGTTCTGGTTTTGGTTTCCATGTTTTCATATAGTATTGATACAGCCGTATAAGAAATATAGGATTTCTCAGTTCTGGGCACTTTGAGAAGTTTCTTATGATTTTTTTAACTTCAACACTGAAATTATTCATGATTTTTGCTAATCGCCATTTTCAAGTATGCTCTGCTGATACGTGTGTCGGAGTTCTAGTCCTGAATTTTGCTGATTTATATATAAGAATTATAGTTGTATAGGAAACCGAGGAGTTCCTGGTCCTCGATCCTTTCAAAAGTTTGTTCTGATTTTTTTTTTTTAACATAGCTAGTATTCTTTATTTTTGCTTATTTATATTTACAGCCATGCTCTGCTAATACTTGTGTCGGAGTTCTGGAATTAGTTTCCATGGTTCTATATAGTACTAATATAGAAGTATAAGAAACTGAGGAGTTCCCAATTCTGGGCACTTTCAGAAGTTTCTTATGATTTTTTTAATTTGAACTCTGAAAATATTCATGATTTTAGCTAATCGACATCTTCAACCATGCTCTGCTGATACTTGTATCGGAGTTCTGGTTTTGGTTTCCATGTTTCATGTAGTATTGATACAGCCGTATAAGAAACCGAGGAGTTCCCAATTCTGGGCACTTTCAGAAGTTTCTTATGATTTTTTTAATTTGAACACTGAAAATATTCATGATTTTAGCCAATCGACATCTTCAACCATGCTCTGCTGATACTTGTGTCGGAGTTCTGGATTTGGTTTCCATGGTTTTATATAGTTATAATACAGGCGTATAAGAAACCGAGGAGTTCCCAGTTCTGGGCACTTTCAGAAGTTTCTTATGATTTTTTTTTAATTTGAACTCTGAAAATATTCATGATTTTTGCTAATCGACATCTTCAACCATGCTCTGCTGATACTTGAAATTGATTACCGTTATATTTCGCTTTTTTTTTGTTTAGGTAACATCTGAACTACTGATAATATTTAGAATTATATGTGAAAACCGTCGTATTACGTAATTATCGTCAGTTTTATGATTTTTACTTGTTTTTTTCCTGTGATTACATTGATAAGTTTTTATTTTTTTGTGAGCTCTAATTGACAGAACTATTACTAAAAGTAATTAGGAACTATAGAACTCGCCTTTGTGCACCGAATGCACTTTTAAAATTTTGGTTTTGGAAAAAATGATCTGCTACCGGAAGTTAGCAGATCATATTTTCATTTGAAATTTTTCCAGGAAAAACACCAGAACTTTTTCTAAAAAGTATCAGGAACTCCAGAACTATGCTGCATGCGAGTAGAACTCTAATTTTTTTATGCTCTGCTGGAAAATGATCTGCTAAGTTCACGGCCATGTGGAAGTCCACATGACAATCCCACTTAATATGGTGTGAAGGTAGCTTGTCTGTAATGCAATCAACTACTAACGCGTAAATAGTATATTTTTGATGCGGGTATACGCGAGACTCGATATCTAGATTCACATAACCTATTATCGGCCGCGACACAGAACCAACTCCTTTGACAAAGGAATTATTCAAAGGAATTATTACTAAGTTGAGTTTTCTACAACAATCTGTAGTTATTAAATTATTTTGCGAACCATTGTCAATTAAGCACCTAACTATTGTTTTATGGCCCGAACTATTATTGTTAGCGCGCGCATAAACCTGAGCGGTCGACAACAAGACTGCCGACTTAGCCCTCGTATCTGCAGCCAATAATACGGCCGTGTTATGGGTCGGACATGTTTGAGCAACGTCACCCGAACCACAAGACGCCGCGCGGGGCGGGAGGAACGCGGGGGGCGCAGTGGCCAGCGGCACAGCCAGGCTGGACGCGACGGCTACATTGCAATTCGTCGGTTTAACATCAGCTACATGCGATTGTTTATTATTTTTCTCAAAATGTAATAAAGTATGATGGCGTTTTTTACATACGTTACAGACTGAGGTCGACTTGCAATTACTCAAACCGTGCGACGTGCTCAGACAATTTACGCAACCATATACGGATTTAATAAACTCAAACCTAGTTCTAGGAGTCAACGCGGATTGAAACCTAGCGCACTTATACAAATGAACATGAGCGTTATCTTTACAATACGCGCAGACGGAGCGGGGCGGAGCGGGCGCGGTAGTATTAGGCGATACACTCACAACAAACGCTTTCGTTTGCGTGCGAGGCTCGCGAGATGCGGGACTATGAGGTTTATTATAATTATTTTTCGCGTTCGAATGAGATAAATTCAAGCGTTCTAATATCTTAGCCTGATCTTGAACAAAGCTAATTAACAATTTAGTTGTAGGTATTTCAACATCGCGAACGGAAAGTTCAAACGATTGACCAGTCTGTGAATCTATTTTTCTCATAGCACAATGCAAGAGAATAAAATCCGCAAGATCCGGAATACCAAGTTGTTTCAAGGCAGAAATACTTGCACTAAATGTTTCAATGAAAGAATCGAGACTATTTGCGTTACACAAACAACTTTTTAAATCTAATATATTATTTAAATAGTGTATACCTAATGTACGTTTATCCTGGTATTTATTAACTAAGCTGTCCCATAGAAAATGATAGGTATCAGCCGTAGGCACAATACCGGCTGTAATCTTTAACGCGTTATGTGTAAGTCTACCCTCTAAATACTGCACACGCTGCGAGTCAGTCAGCTGATCATTGTCATGAATATTCGACTTGAACGACTCATAGAAAACAGGCCAATTCTCAGGTTTCCCGTCGAAAGATGGCAATGCAATCGGAGGCAGCTTTATTTTTAGTGGTTCAAAAGGCGTTTTCGAATTACTACATTGAGATAACTGAGATTGACTACTGTCGATTTTATTCCTAATACGCTTAATGCGAATAAACAAATCTTCAAAGGATTCTAAACAAGCATAGTCGGGACTCGAACCAGGTTTCAAATTAATGTTTATGTGGTTAATTTGATCGACATAAGATTCAAATTTGTCACGAATGTCGTCAATAGTTTCCGATTCAGTCATAAAACTTTCACTATTTCTCGTATCGAACGACGGAATATTTTTCGATAATTCATATAATCGATTAAGGCGTTTGAATAACAATCCTTTCTTCTCATGAAGGATAGTCAGTAAATCTTCCGGCTTTAATTGTTTCTCAGTCATTTTGTTAAGTTAATATCAAGAGCAATATCTAAAAATATGCGCGGGTAAACTTATCAGGCGGTTAGCAATCGTAAAGTATCCTCCCGCTCTATGGCGGTATCTGAATAAAAATCACTAATACACACAAAGCCGAAATGATGTGAAACTACCTCCTATTATATGTTATCAAAGTGAAATACGTAACTCATTAAATTCTATGAAACAATATTGACAGATTTACCAAAACCTACGTAGAATCTATTGTCAATTATGTTTATGATAAAGCGGAGAGCGGTTTATAGGCAAGAATAATTTACCAAAGGTTTACGTAAATATCTATAACCTATATATACCTATTATGATTTTCACCAAATATTACGTAAAAATCTAACTAGGGAGCGGTTACCTGGTTATCTATCCAGGCTCGAAAGGACCAAAAAAATTATGATGAGGCTTGTAAGTAGCCTCAACCTGAAAAAGGGATGGTGTTTTAAGACTACCAATATGGCGGTGAAATTATGGTTATATTACACAAAATTAAATCCCTGTTGACGATTCCCCGATGCACCGACCTCTACAACAACGATAGCATTCATAACCCACGTACCTTGCTAATCCAGTGACCCCAACTCGTCGTCAGGAAAGCGCTTCATCCACGGACGCGTGGTCTGTCTGTGAGCTGCCGGCCGGCGAGCTAAATCTTCATCCATCCACCGGTGGGCTGGTCAGAACTCGTGAAACCAACACTGCACTTTATGGTCTTAATGTCTCACAGTAGCAGATACACTTATTACAGGAGAATTCTCAGGTTTTCAACAGATATGGGATTTTTACAGCGGAGCGGTTTTTATTCGACGCAATGTCGATTTGCGTAGCGGACACAACTGTTTTGTCAGCGGGTTAGACGCCATCTAGCGGTCTTTAGCGAGCTTCTCAGGAAAGCATTCGATACGTCACCAGTGGGCGTTGCGGTCGTAGATATTGGTGAAGGAAATCGTCAACAGAGACTCAATTAACTTAGAGAATGCGGGAAAGATAACTAATTTATATTATTTATTCTCTAAAAATACATATACCTTAAGAAAAGGCATTGACGCTTCACCAAAGTCATTTGATGATATCCTAAAATACAAAAGGTACAGCCGTAGTTACAGAGAATGGAATGAGTGATTAACTACAAAATTAACTACTCTGTACAATGACAAAGCATCTGAGTGGCCAATACTTGTCTTGTCTCACTACTCAGAAGAATTTTTTTTTTTTTAATATTTGGCCCGTACTAGGAATTGTACCTATTCATTGTTTAGAAATAGTTTGAGTTTAGACACGGAGTGTTAGTTGAAAAGTGCTAAAATAGTGATGTAAGCAGAAATTCTGTATAGTCGTATTTTTTATTAGTTAGGAAAAGTGCTATCTGCTTTTTAGGGTTCCGTAGCCAAATGGCAAAAAACGGAACCCTTATAGATTCGTCATGTCTCTGTCTGTCCGTCCGTATGTCACAGCCACTTTTTTCCGAAACTATAAGAACTATACTGTTGAAACTTGGTAAGTAGATGTATTCTGTGAACAGCATTAAGATTTTCACACAAAAATAAAAAAAAATTTTGGGGGTTCCCCATACTTAGAACTGAAACTCAAAATTTTTTTTTCATCAAACTCATACGTGTGGGGTATCTATGGATAGGTCTTCAAAAATAATATTGAGGGTTCTAATATCATTTTTTTCTAAACTGAATAGTTTGCGCGAGAGACATTTCCAAAGTGGTAAAATGTGTCCCCCCCCCTGTAACTTCTAAATTAAGAGAATGATAAAACTAAAAAAAATATATGATGTACATTACCATGCAAACTTCCACCGAAAATTGGTTTGAACGAGATCTAGTAAGTAGTTTTTTTTAATACGTCATAAATCGTAAACCGCAATTTACCTTTCAAGTTTGTACGGAACCCTCAGTGCACGAGTCCGACTCGCACTTGCCCAGTTTTTTTATACATTGCATAAGTAGATTGATGAATAGTGGTAGTTTTGCTTAATTTATTGTATAAGAAGGGACCTAGGTAAAAAAAGAAAAGTTTAGTAAAAGAAGATAAAATTGCTATGAATATAGGAGTTTGCCTTCTGTAATAAGTATTACTCATAGTCCCAGGCCTACGATGACGTGATAAAACCACGGTGACGTCATAAAAGACTGACTTCGGAAAGATTTTCGCGGCTCCCTCAGCGACTTCTTGTCGCACGAAATTTACGCCCACCGACGTCTTATGATTTCTTAATTGCTAATTTGTACCTTTTAAATTAAGTTGATAACAGGTTAATTGTTTAGGTTTCAATGGTAAATTAATTAATTAAATTTAATTGTAGTTCATTTTAGAGGAATGTTTTTTATACTTAATTATTGATATGATGGTGAAAGAATTTGTTAAACCTGGACATCGTCAAGTTGTACAGGATGGATATCGAGGATACCGATTTTTAGGGTGAGGGATATAGGTTTTTACTTTGAGTTCTTAGTGTCGCCGCACATGGGCCACATGCCACAGTCACAAACGCCGCCATGAGAAGCAAGAAGTGACCACAAAGGAAGCTGAAGCGCGCGATAGCCACTTCTGGCTGATGGCTGCTCCTTTTTTTAACCCATACGCGCAGCATCATAATGGACTCTGACGAAGAAGGTTTAAATGCGCGAGTGGCGTGTGACGGCGTTTAGTGGCCGGTTCGGGCCACAAGAAGCGAGCAGCGGTGATTCGTAGCATGTGGCGGTCACCGGCATCAACCGTGTGCGGCTAATCCATATAAAATGTATGAAATCTACAAGAAATATGCCGGTGGCGGCGTTTTGTGGTGGTGGCCGGTAGCCCATTTTTAACCGACTTCAAAAAGGAGGAGGTTATATGTTCGGTTTTTATGTATGTTCACCGATTTCTCGGTCAATTGTGGACCGATTTTGAAAAATTTTTTTTTGATTGAAAGGTTATGCTTCCAAGTTGGTCCCATAGAAATATTGTTACGATCTGATCATGAACTTCGAAGATATGGAACAGAATTCCTCATAGGATCACAGCAGAACCGTCGTAAAAAGAAAAATTGCTTTGTTTATACGTGTAGTCGATGACTGACTGAAAGTAGAGGGGAATATATCGAACTGATCTGATGATGAAGCCTAAAGTTAGGCACCGGAACTCTGTAATAAATTAATGTAATCTAACCGTGTTTGGGATTATTAGAATTGTCATGAGATGCACTCTGGCTATAAGGGATTTAAGTTTGGCTGAGGGGTACTTTTTAGTGGTGGTACCATAACTGAAAAGTGTAAAATAAAAAACTTTTTACAAAAAAATACAACCGACTTCAAAGTAAAAAAAAAACACTGAAAAGTGCAAAATAACTTTAATTTCGGAAATCGGTGTTAAATAACGAAGAGACAAAACTATTATAGAAACACCGACTTCCGAAATTAAAGTTATTTTGCACTTTTCAGTGTTTTTTTTTTACTTTGAAGTCGGTTGTATTTTTTTGTAAAAAGTTTTTTTTTGTAAAATTATGTTACTGACCACTTATTTTTTTTATTGGCCAACCAATATTTGTATGTACTGTAACATTTTAACCTTTTGAGTAGGTACCGTAATTAGAGACACAATAGAAAGACAATGAGCGAGCGAACGCTTTGTTTTGTTCGCTTGGGGTTTAATGAATAAAAAAAAAAACTATAATCTACTACTACAACTATAGGTACTATAACTTAGGTATTGAAAGATCCATAAATTCTATCAGAAGGATAATATCAGCTCAGTGTCATGGTTCATATCCGCTTGACGGCAGTAGACTGGCCACTATCACGAGTAAGTTACTGCTAAAATAAATTTACTGTCTGCTAGAGCTGTGAAATTGTTCGTAAGTGCTACCGCAATGAACATGGGTGTGTTTTAATCAGTAGCAGTCTGGAACTCCTCGCCCCACCGCACGCGCTCTGAGGGTTCCGTTCAAACTTACCTATGTTATCGAGTTTCAAAGATTTTTACGAATCGCAAAAAAGTTTTTTTTTTTTGTGACGTAACTACAAATTTACAGTTTTCAGATTTTTTCGTATACTTGCGCTATGAGACCTTGCTTCATGCCAAATTTCAGGATTCTAGGACAACGGGAAGTACACTATGAATTTTGATTCCCTTGAGAGTGTCGTAATATACGTTTATTGTAACATAAACGGCCGTATCTTTTTTTTTTCGTTAATTTACAAATTTGATTTTATCTCAGCTTCAAGGGACCGCAGACTTGTATATGGTTTTAATTTCAACTCGATATCTTCACGCGTTCCTGAGATAAAGGGTCTTGACATACAGACAAGGGTACGGAACCCTAAACAAAAGATAGCTTTACTGTATGTCTCTGTATAACCTTTCGGGAAACACTGGCGTGGTGTTGTCTTCATCATCATCCTTCTGCCCTTGTTCCATATTACTTGGGGTCGGCGAAACACTTTGTTTTCTTCCATTGTGTCCTGTCTACCGTCAAGCTATCGCTGACTCCCTTTTCTTTCATATCACTCCTTACACAATCCATTCATCTTTCTTTTCTTTAGCCTCCCACTCTCTCTCCATCCATCCACATGTTTACTCATAACTCTTTTAGTACCTAATAAGCGTTTCATTCCTCCTCTTCACATGACCATACCATTACCAAGACAAACGATTTCCTTTCAACTTTTCAGTCGTTGGCGCCACTTTCTCTTTTTTAGAGTTCCGTACCTCAAGAGGAAAAAACGAAACCCTGAAAACTGAAAATTTGTAGTTACTTACGTCACAAAAGAATTTGCGAATCGAAAAATCTTTGTAACTCAATTCGGGACTTGAACTGTTTCTAACCGACTTCAAAAAGGAGGAGGTTATAATGTTCGGTTGAATGTATGTTTTTTATTTTATTTTTTTATGTATGTTCACCGATTTCTCGGTCAATTGTGAACCGATTTTGAAATTTTTTTTTTGAATGGAAGGTTATACTTCCGAGTTGGTCACATAGAAATATTGTTATGATTTGATCATGAACTTCGAAGATATGGAACAGAACTCCTCATAGGATCACAGCAGAACCGTCGTAACAAGTAAAATTGTTTATACGTGTAGTCGATGACTGACTGAAAGTAGAGTGGGAATATATCGGACTGATCTGATGATGAAGCCTGAAGTTAGGCACCGGAACTCTGTAATAAATTAATGTAATCTAACCGTGTTTGGGATTATTAGAATTGTCATGAGATGCACTCTGGCTATAAGGTATTTAAGTTTGACTTAGGGGTACTTTTTAGTGGTGGTACCATAATAAAAAAGTGTAAAATAAAAACTTTTTACAAAAAAAAATACAACCGACTTCAAAGTAAAAAAAAAACACTGAAAAGTGCAAAATAACTTTAATTTCGGAAGTCGGTGTTAAATAACGAAGAGTCAAAACTATTATAGAAATACCGTATTTTTTTTCATAGGTAAGTTTGTACGGAACCCTCAGTGCGCGAGCCCGACTCACATTTGCCTGGTTTTTTTTCTTCTTATCCATTGTCATCCATTTTTTTCCGTTTCCGGTGGTAGAACTGTCAACATCATAGTGATATCTTAGTGAAGGAATTAAACGATTAAAAATAGTTACAGTGAACTTTTGGCATAAACTCCGACTTAAAACACCAGTGAAGTGTCCAACGATAATCAGATCTGTGTGATTGTTGGTGAGCATCGATTAAATTGATTATCAACATCATAACTGTTTTGGAGGTTATAAATTAGGACAGTCATTACTCATCGATCTGTCATTGAAACATCAACACACTTTTTGACACTGACAGTATACCAGTGTTGCCAATCGCAAAAATAAAATCCTAACATTTCTACTAGTACGTTCCAATAAACGCAAATACAACTTCGTAAAAATACAATGGAAGGTCAATTTCAAATACTATTTGACAAAATGAAAATTGAGATGCAGAACCAAACTGCTGAATTAAAGGATTCTATCACAAGCAGTATTATGGATAAAATGGATGAAAAGTTAATCCCTTTAGTAGAAGAAAACAAAATCCTAAAAAGCAAAGTAGAAAAATTAGAACAAGAAATCGAGTTTTTGAAAAGAGGAGAGAAGAAAAATAATATCATAATATTTGGCTTGGAAGAAAAAGGTACGTCAACTTTCGAACTATTACAAGAATTTAAAGTACATCTGAAACAAGATTTGAATATTTCGATAGAAGATTCCGAAATCAACAATATTTACCGCATAGGTACTAAAAATGGAGTAAATAACAAACCAAGACCGGTATTATGTTCGTTATTAAATAATTGGAAAAAGACGGAAATTATTAAAAATAAAAAGAACTTTAACAAAATTTATATTAATGAAGATTACTCAAAGGAAGTGTTGGAAAAGAGGAAAACATTACAAGCTAAACTAGTTGAAGAAAGGGAAAAAGGTAATCTTGCATATTTGAAATATGACAAACTAATTATTAAAGAGAATAAAAAGAACCAAGATAAACGGAAAAGAGAACCATCTACCTCACCCACTGCCTGCCATTCTTTATCACCCAATAACCAACCCAAAAGACAACAGATTGCAGCTTCAATCAAAGCGAACAGAGCAAATGCCTTTGAGATGATGCGCGGTAGGTCCAACTCTCTTTCAAATATTTCTACTAAAGGAAAACAATAGCAATTAAGAACCGGCAAATGGAAACCAAAACCAACCGATGAAACTGGCAACAATGAAACAAGAATACACCAACCTCCCCCAAGCCGACTGGTCCTCGTGGGGGAAAACGACCACAACCCTCCAACAACACAGGAAAAACATTGCAAAAATCGCGAAAGCAGAAACAAAAAATCTAACATATGTATTGCAACCCTCAACGTACTAACATTGAAAAACGATGAAAATCTTGAAGAATTAACTTATGCGTTAAAACAGATCAAATGGGACATCGTCGGCCTGAGCGAAGTAAGACGAATGGGAGAAAGAATTATTTCCTATCCAGACTTCTTGCTTTACCACATGGGAACGACCCCAGGCCATCATGGGGTTGGCTTTGTGATTAAAAAATATCTCACAAATTATGTGGAAAGTTTTATAGGGATATCAGAAAGAATAGCTGTCATGAATCTTAAGCTACCGGGATACAAAGATGCCTGGTCTATCATACAAGTATACTCTCCTACGGAACTATCCGATACAGAATCAATAGACTCGTTATACCTTGACCTAAATAGAACAATTCAAAATCATGCTCACAAAAACCTGGTCGTGATGGGAGACTTCAATGGCCAAATTGGAGTACGACAACCAGAAGAAGACTCAGTCCTGGGACCATTCATATATGGAAAAAAGAAAGAAGCAGAAATGGAGAGAAGCTTGTAAACTTTGCATTAGAAAATGGCTTAAAAGTCTTAAATACTATATACAAGAAGAAAGAAAGTAAAATGTGGACCTGGATATCACCAGACGGCAAAACAAAGAATGAAATAGATTTCATAATGACTAATAAAAGTAGATACTTCTCGAACACGAAAGTCATAAGCAATCTCAACTTTAATACCAACCATCGAATGATTCGAGCAGAACTGTTGACAACTCCACCAAAAAACCCAAGACCGAGAAATAACATAAGTACAAAACCTACTAACGACCAAACAGCCCAAACAGCCAATTACCTAACGTTGAAAATGATGAACTACAATAAAGAGACAACAAACATGGGAGTGCAAGAAAAATACGATTGGTTAGAAAGAACAATAAAAACATCTACTCAACAAGGCACCAATTGCAAAGACCAGTCGAAACCGTGGATGACTACCCGAACCAATAATCTTCTTAATCAAAGAGCTGATCTAATCAAGGGAAAAAGTACCAACTACAATCGAAAGAAAATAGCAATATTGAGCAAAGAAATTAAGGAAAGTATTAGAAAAGACAAATATCAGAAAAGAATGGAAACAATAGAAAGACACATTCTACAGACAGGAGGAATAAAAAAGGCATATAAAGAGCTAACTAACAAAAAGGACTGGATCGTACAGATGAAATATAAAAATAAAAAAGAGAATCAAAGGCAAGGAATATTAAAAATTGCTACATCATACTACAAGGAATTATACGAAAGCTCCATAGTGGAAACGGAAAAAGAACTCTCAGAAACCTCACCCGTACCCAGCATCATGCAGGAAGAAATAGAATTAGCCATAGAAACCCAAAGAGATGACAGAGCTCCAGGACCCGATGGAATAAGCAATGAAATATTGAAACAAGCGAAACAGAAATTATCGCCTATTCTCAAAGAAATTTTCAATGGTATTATACACACAGAAACAATTCCACAGCAATGGAGCCAATCTAATATAATTCTTCTGTACAAAAAGGGAGATCACTACGACATCGGAAATTACCGTCCCATAAGTTTGATGTCAAACCTGTACAAAATATTTGCAAAGATCTTACTCAAACGAATTGAAAGAAAACTCGACGAACAACAGCCAATAGAGCAGGCAGGTTTTAGAAAAGACTACTCAGTACTTGATCACATTCATACGGTTCGGCAAATAATCGAAAAATATACGGAATATCAGCTTACATACTATCTAGCATTTGTCGATTATAGCAAAGCATTTGACTCACTAATACATACAAACATCTGGGAGGCTTTAAGACAGCAAGGAATTGAGCAAAAATATATAAGACTGATTAGAAACATATACAAAAACAGCTCGGCGTGCATACAGCTAGAAAAGAAAGGAGACTCATTTAAAATACAAAAAGGAGTAAGACAAGGAGATCCACTTTCCCCAAAACTCTTTTCAGCGGTTTTGGAAATGATCTTCCGAAACTTCGAGTGGAAAAATCTAGGTTTAAATATCGATGGTCGCACACTAACACACTTAAGATTTGCCGACGATATTGTGTTGTTTGCAAGAACCCCAGGAGAGCTAAATAGAATGCTGAACGATCTGAGAAAATGCCTTGAGGCATTAAGTCCGCCTCTGTACTTTTGTGTGCATAAAGAATTAATAAATAAATAAAATAAATAAATCTGGCATATGAGAGTGAGAAAGTAGGGCTAAAATTAAACCCAGACAAAACAAAAGTAATGACCAATTCATGTAGATGCAGCATAAATGTAGGAGAGACAGAAATTAGTTACGTCGAGGAATATATATACCTGGGACAGCTGATATCACCTAAAGAAAATATAAACAAAGAAATCGAAAGAAGGATAGCAAATAGCTGGGAAAAGGTATTGGGGCCTAAGGGAAATAATGAAAGACAAAAACCTACATATAGCAACGAAAAGCAAATTATTCAATGTCTGCATTTTACCAATTTTAATGTATGGAAGCCAAACATGGGCTATAACAAAAAACACGACCCATAAAATTTCTACCTGCCAACGAGCAATGGAGAGAAGCATGTTAGGAGTAAAGAAAAGGGATAAAATAAGAAACACTAACATTAGGAAAAAGACCAAGGTACAGGATGTAACCCTAAAAATAAAAAGATTAAAATGGAAGTGGTCTGGACACATGATTAGGGGAAAGGACAAGTGGACCAAAATAGTTACAGAATGGTATCCAAGAGAAGGTAAGAGGAAAAGAGGGAGACAGCAAAAGAGATGGGACGATGATATCAGGCAAGTAGCAGGCATAACATGGAGTAGAGTGGCCAGAGAGAGATCAGAATGGAATAGGTTGGAGGAGGCCTTTGCCAACTGGCAAACGGATTTACAAAAAATAAAGAAGAACCAAATACGTGAATAAGTTAATTAAGTAAAAATGTTGTTTTAGTATAAGGAAAGTAATTGTTTATCTTATGTCCGAATAAAAGGCTTTATTATTATTATTTTATTATTATTATTATTATCCATTGTCATCATACCACACATCCATCGCAAGCTTTTTCGATCCGTTCTTTTTCACAACCTATCATCCTGATCTATAGGAGCGTTTATACTGACGCGAATTTGTCCTTCTCCTTAAATGTGTTTCAGTTGCCATTTGCGTTCTAGGACCACGGGTTCCCTTTTCGGAAATTCCCTGTGGCCCTAGCAGAAACCTTTTTATGGATCGTCTTTGAAGCGTAAAGCTTAGCTAACTAGTAAATACTACCAGATTATGACCGACTCAATGAATTTCTGTAGTTCACCTCTAAAACGGTGCCTTTTACGCCGAAACTTCATGAACATAGAGATTCGATGTTATCCAAACATAAAAAATTGTGTCTAAACCCCTTACGAGTTTTTTCATTGTTAAGCTCTGAAATTCGATTTTCGAAAGCCGATTACTATCAGAGTGGGTTCCAAAACATTTAAGTACATTTTCGTGTAGCAAAAGTTTGTAATATTATTAGATTGTTATGTTATTCGAAATCTGTAGTAAGGGTAGATTCGTTGGGGGTTGTTTGATAGAGTCATCACGGCCCTGGAACGTACAGGGTAACTAGAACGAGAGAAAAAAAGAAACAAAGAAAGAAAGAAAGCAAGAAAGAAAAATAATTTATTGCGCGTTACAATCATAATTATTATAAAGGAAAAATATGCGTTATATTCGTGCAAAACGGCCGAACGCTCAGCATAAAGTCGTGGCCTTATGCATAATGCGACAAAACCACAGCGGTCGTTTTCAGCATGGGACGGTGGTGGTGTCGACTCAAAGTCATCGGAATTGCTGTAATACAGGTGGGCTTAAAACTGTAAAAATCTGACACTCCCTCTCGCTTCACCCAGAGCGGGAGAAGATATTTATTATAGCGGCCACGTCATGCCTCTTTGACGACCGAGTTTCATAGTTTTGTATGTAAACTTTGAGCAGGTCTACACTAAGCGTATAATGACGATTACGCATCTATGAAGCTACGCGTTTGTGAATAGTAGACCTTACCAAAAAAAAAGTATGTGTCGTTTGAAAAAAAATGATTTAGGGCCTATTTTACTACAGACTGCCCACGACGATTTTTTGTAGCGATGCTGTCGCGCGTTTAAGTCTCTGTAAGCGCGCGACAGCATCGCTACTACCGCGCGTTGGTCGCATTTTTAAGCGCAACTACTATAGAAAAAATAAAAATATAGAAAAAATGCCAACGCGCTAGTAACGCGATACAGTATCGAGACTATATCGATGCGAACGCGCTACAGCATCGCTACAAAAAGTCGCTGTGGGCGCGGGGCCTTATTGTGCTATTAGCCATAGGCTATAAAGCATCACGCTAAGACCCACGGAAGCGGAACAGTAACCAAAGACGCGGGTGAAACCGCGGGGGACAGCTGTTATTAATATAAGAGGGTGCGTACGTGACCAAACCATTGCCTACCAGTAACCTATATTCCCGTAATCGATATCATCGATTTACAGTTACATAGAAAAACTACAGCAAACAATACTGTTACTGTTTGTTCGTTTAGTACAGGTAAAATTATACAAATGACCACATAGCTATGCTTTACCGACTTTCTAAGCTATGTTTTGATTTATTGCAAAATTATGCCACTCTAGAGGCAAATGGGACAGGCTATGAGATATAGTTGTATAATAATGATATCGCCGTAAGTATAAAACTTACCATTTTTGTGGTTCCGTACCTCAAAAGGATAAAACGGAACACTTATAGGATCGCTGTTGTCCGTTTGTCAGTCTGTCAAGACCCTTTATCTCGGGAACGCGTGGAGGTATCGAGTTGAAATTAAAACCAGGTCTGCGGTCCCTTGAAGCTGAGAAAAAAATCAAACTTCTAAGTTAACGAAAATACGGCCGTTTATGTCCCAAAAACGTATATTTCGACACTCTCAAGGGAATCAAAATTCATAGGGTACTTCCCGTTGATCTAGAATCCTGAAATTTGGCATGAGATAGTTGTATAATATTGATACCGCCGTAAGTTTTATATAAAAAGAAATAAATTACAATATTACAAATAAATTTTAGTTGTATTTTCTGACAAATTGCAAAATTCTGCTACTCTTGAAGTGAATTGGTTAGAAAGAGATACTCGTAGTCGAATAATAATAATAATATCGTCATAAATTTTATTAGAAAATATATATAAGTTAGTTTTAGTCACATATCTTGATATCTTGCAAAATTATGCCACTCTAGACGCGAATGGGAGAGACTGTGAGAGATAGCCGTGTTCTATTAGCACATAAAAAGACGCCTGTATTACCTGAAGGGTCACTATTGGTGTATCTAACGCATACTCACATTTTATGTATGAAATCGAAGAGGTACCATTGGTGTCACATCATTATAAAATTGTAATGTAGAAAATTACTGTACGTAAAAATAACCGGTGACGCAAAAGTAATGTCACAACGTAAATGTGCCTTAATTTTTGCAGAAGGTGCCAAATGTCGCTGTGCTTTAACATCTATATTGTAAAAATATATGTAGATAATGTGTTGTTACGAGTTGTAGGTTGCGGGTTCAAACCCAGCCAGGTGCATTACTTTGTGTAATTTATTTCATCACCACTGCTCTCAAAACGGTGAAGGAAAACATCGTGAGGAAACCGGCATGTCCTAGAACCAAAAATTCGAAGACATATGACATCAACCAACCTGCACTGGGTCTGCGTGGTGGATTACGGCCCATTCCCTCTCCTAGAGAGGAGGCCTGAGTCCCAACAGTGGGAACATTATAAGGCCGACTATGCTATGCTATGCTAATTTGTTGTCCATAAACCTCAAGAACATGCAATTATTGTTACTTCTAATTTGACCAATTTTCTGTTGGTTTGAGATTTGAATTGACCGTTCAGATCGCCAGATCTAACATGGCCAGACTTTTTCTTTTGGGGCTTTTTGAAATCTCGCGTTTGCCACAACTTAAACTATGAACCTTGCAAGTTTTGACAGCTAAAATTGAAAAGAAAATCTCCCATTTGGAGCCAGATGTTTTGCGAGTAACAATTCTAAATACCATAAAACGAGCACTGTTTTTCAACTCGGGTGGTGGCTATTTGCGCGCTCTAATTTTTTCCACTTAATATCATCAATTTCACACTTTCAAGTAAACTTTTGATGAAAACAAAATCCATTTTTTATTTTTAACTAAATGGAAGCCAATTCGAATTATGACATTACTTTGGCACCATACTGTTTATTAAAAAGCCTTATTGTTGTTTTATGATTAGCCTAATGTAAAAAAGGGCAAGCCTATCTGCCTTCAACCAGTAGCAAAATCAAATTGCAAGTTGCAACCGAGAATTTCAAGACAGAAAAACCCAATAACATTTAGCCCGACTCGGGAATCGAACCCAGGGTCTCAGCTCAACAGTGGCCGGTCTGACTTGTCCAACACAGCTAATATGTGTCAGAAGTTTTTTTAAACATTATTAATATATATATTTTAAACGTAGTATTATATTTTTTTAATATCCCACGATTTTCTTAATTAGATAGATGTGGTAACTTTTCCTGTTCTAGGTGAAATGAGAGGGAGTGCATTTATTGACTAACACCCACCTGTATTCTTTTAGTTACCCTTTGCAATACTTTTCACGAACAATCCCGAGGTCCAGAAACAATAAATAAAAGCTTCCAAGAAAAAAATCTAGTAGCTAAATCGAAATCAGATTTTGGTCTCTAACCCACTTCTCGCAATCTACCAATATCAAAGCTAGTACTACACATATTAAGTGTTATCGCGTACCTCAATCCGACTCCCGTATCTTTTGACATATTAATAAGACCGCAAAAGCGTTACCTTATCGAGAGCCAGTTGGCTGAGCATTAGGACTTACGATTACCAACTTAGACCAACACATGGGTTCCAAACCGAATTAATATAAGTAATGCCCTACGTGACAATAAGAATATTCTCCTACATTTTGGTATGGACTTTTTACATTAGGACGCACAATAGATGAGGGATTTTCCTTTTGTTGGCTGTACTTATACATTTTTCTATAGTTATGTCTCTTGTCCCTTTCTGGGAGGGTTTAGGGCGAAAACAAGGGTGATAAGTGCACTTTTATTTTGATGCTCTCTTTCTTCGATTATACTCTAAGTTGTTTGGACCTTTCTCGGGTCATTATTCTTTGTTCAAGGGTCAGCTTTAATATTTGATGAAAAAAGGATTATTAATATGAAAAAGGTCTTCACTATTATTTTCATGAATAAATAACTCTATTGAAAATGGAAAGGTTTAAGGCCAATCAGATGTTATTGGAAATTCACTTGATATCTGTTAGAATGCCGTTTTCAGACAGACTTTGCTTTCAATAAGCTTTTCCACATATAATATACGATTTACTTATAAGCCTTTGTGTATCTTCTTTTGTTAGGGGAATTAAATATGATTTAAAAACATGTCCCTACAAGATATGATGCCATTGTAGACTGACCTGTTGCAAAAAATGTTTTTTTTTTGTGACGTATCTACAAAAGAGAATGCCTGATAATGGAGAGGGAGGCCAAAGAAAAGACGGATAGATTGTGTGAAGAAAACGGAGTCAGTGATAGCGTGACGGTTGACAAGATAAAATTGAAGAAAAAAATATTTTGGGCCTACCTCAAGTAACTTAGGCGAAAGGCAGGAAAATGATAATAATGTACCTTAAAAATATTTTTTTTATCTGACTAACAATTACAAATTCTTTATTTGTGTTACCTGTTTGTGTACCCTGTTTAGTACCTGTATGTTCACGCAAAAAAGTGGCAGTGAAGCCGAATTGACTTCAATATTAGTTATTTGCCACTAAAGTTATTCGACTAGGTACATCAGTTGTTTTACACAAATGCATTAATAACTAATGTAAATAGATTTATTTATATACCATGTAAATATGTAATAAAGTCTCTTTCTACGCCACGAGCAACATAGTTTCATTACGACGAGACCATCGACTCCTCTCACTGTTACTGCGCCATAAATGGTTGTCGATAGCTCTGGCCTTATCCAATCTTAGTTATTGGTCGGTCCGTGAGGTTGCGGATCGGCAGTGAGAAAATCCTGTCCTATACACCCTTCCGTCTGTTGCCTTAGGTCTCATAGCAACAGGCTTCCCGCACTATATATATACGTATATATTGTAGCTAGATATCTGATGTTCGGTGCAGCTAAGGTTGTTGATAGGCTACAGTCAACCTCCTTACTGTGCATAGCTGAATGTACAACCCACAACCTATAAGTGATGTACTGCGTTTTTTGATTTGAGAAATCGAACTAAAATACGTAGTAAGTTTGATTAGGTCTTGATAACTTTATAAATAAACTAGCTTCTGTGAGCGGTGTCTCTCGCGTGAAAGTAGATTTCTCTATACTAAATTTGGACCGACGTTTCAACCCCTTAGAGGGTGAATTTTTGAAAATAAAAACAAAAATCTTGTGCAAAATTGTACGCACCTAGTCCCAGTAGTTTCGGCTGTGCGTTGATTCGTCAGTCAGTTAGTTTCACCTTTTATAAATATAGATAAGTAAATAAAAGACTAAACCATTACGACTTTTAACAGTCTTAAGGTCGTGTTCTTCAGTCTACACTGAAAAACACGACCTTATATACCTTATATGACGTAATATAGGTATAGTGTAAAGATGTTACCCATGCACGATAAAAACCTGAATGTAAGTAACGCCACAATATTGGAGCGAAGAAATCCGGGTCCAACTTATCGTGCACCTGTAATATATCAATAATAATGCAATACGCTGCTCAGCAATTTGGCCTAAAATGCATAGCTATATGTATAGAATGCAAATTATAATAATCACTACGGTTAAAAGTTGCTTTGAAATATGATCAGGCGTTTTCTAACTTTTTTGAATATTTCAAAATTGTGGTTAAATATTAACAAAATATTTTAGGTAATGAAAAGTTAAATAATAACTATACTCTTGAGAGTAAATATGGTTTGACGCAAGTTGGTACAGATCCACATACAAATTTGGGCAATCTCTTTTACAGTATTCAATTTTTTTTTCTTATATTTGTTCTATGAGACCTTGCTTCATGCCAAATTTCATGGCTGGCTGGCTATGAATTTTGATTCCCTTGAGAGTGTCGAAATATAAGTTTTTGCAACATAAACGGCCATATTTTTTTTTTGTTAATTCAAAAGTTTGATTTTTTCACAGCTTCAAGGGACCGCAGACCTGAGTATATGATTTTAATTTCAAATCGATACCTCCATGCGTTCTCGATATAAAGGGTCTTGACAGACAGACAGACGGACAACAAAGTGATCCTATAAGGGTTCCGTTTTTCCCTTTTGAGGTACGGAACCCTAAAAACAAAAAATGTTTTTACCTATGTCCTTATGCCCCAATTCCGTCATTAGAAATTTAATAATTCGAAGATGGTTTCAGATCATAAAAGCAATCAATTAAAAAATACGCTACAAAATGCGTTTCTTTTTTAGTGTTGTAGCACACGCCGGGTATCCGCAACGTATTATTACACTACGGTACGAAAAAATAATGGCACGGGAAAAGAATATTTATTCATAAAAGTTAGACATTATTTTTCTCCCTCTTTTGTTTTCACCCCCTAGTAACATGATAATCTGTTTATCATTAAACTGATTCCGACTGAGCTTTCATAGCTAATGTCAGAACAGAACGTCATGGTAAAATCAAGATCCCTATTGTGACTGAATTAACACAAGCTAAATAATAATAATTAAATATGCAGTACCTTTGTACAAACTTTATATTAAGATACCTATCTTCTTCTATATATTTGTGTGTACATGAATTATAAAATAAATAAATAAAGCTAGCCTATTCTATATTTACACGAATATTATAAAGAGGTAAATTTTGTAATTCTGTTTGTAGGAAGTAATCTCTGGAACTAATGAACCGATTTTGAAAATTCTTTCACCAGTGTCAAGCCGTACATCGAAGGACTGGAACAATTTGCCTGCTGCGGTCTTCCCGTCCAACTATAATTTAGGTGCCTTCAAGGCTAGAGTGAATAGGCTCTTAATAAACTAGTGCGCCTCACCATCAATGATTGCATCACTGCTTACCATCAGGTGGGATCGCAGTCAAGCACTGGTTTATATCAAATAAAAAATAAATAAAAAAAGCTACATTATTTCTGAGTGCAATAGGCTATATTTGATTATAATTAGTTTTTTTTTTTTACTGAAAGCAATACGAAGCAATCTTTCTGTATGGGATAGCCCGGTTCATGACGGATTTAGACTGGCTATATAATATACCATCATACTTCGACCCTCCAAACGGAGCAACAACCAAAAGACGCGGGTGAAACTGCGGGGGACAGCTAGTGAATAATTTAATGGAAAGTCCCAAAACGTCCATTTTGCTTACATAGTAAAACAATTTGAAAAGTGAAATAATTAATTTTGTCTCAAAAAGGGGACGTTTGCCTCGAAGCGACAGCTAAAAGGAGTGATTGATGAAATTAACAAAAAAAGTTGTGTATAACTTTGCTAATAATGAAGTTGCTGACATCGTGTTTTGTATACTTAATTCTATTGTATTTTGTTTATAATTAGGTCTGTTCTGTTTATACGCATAATTATTAGAAAAGAGACGCAACTCAAAAAAGAGGGAATTTCAAAATTGGACCTTATTATTGAAACATATTTTTTAAGATTCAATTGACTTCTTTTTTAAGTTAGGGTTCTCTTCTATTAAGCATGTATTACTATTGACGAATGATGGCGGCCTACTGACTTGCTAAGGAGTATTTATTACTTAATTATTAAACTTTATGCATAAGTTATCGATAGTGTTCTTTTAGGGCACTCCGACATGATATGACATGACAGGGCTACAGTGAGCGAGCAATGAGAATGAAGCCACCGTTATCCCCTTTGTATTAGATTACTTTTAACCATGCTGAAAGAAATAGGGGACCCCCTGAGGAGGCCTTCGAGAGGTAGGTACATCTCAAAACACCCATATCCAGTAAAGAAACCATACATTACATATATTCGTTGCAGAGGGGTATACTTACATACATATTTTCTTTTTATTTCTTCGAAATTTTTGGGTGTCATAATTGTCTGCTTCATAATCTTCTCCTCTCTCTGCTAAAGGTTTTCCGAAGACTACTCTCTATCTTAATTCTACTAGCTTAAGCATAATCACCGTTGTAATGTTCCCACAGCTACGACTCAGGCCTCCTCTCTAAGAGTTTGACTGGACTTATAATCCACCACACGGGTCCAGTGTGGATTGATGGATCTCATATGTCTTTGAATTTTTGGTTCTAGGACATGCCGGAGGTTTGATTCCTCATAGAACTCAAATTTTAAGTTTTATAGTTTCTGAGATTTCGTGATTAATCAGTGAGTGGTATTTCGCTTTTATGTATATAGATATGCATTTTTATTACCATACCTATGTTCTTTCACTTGCCCTTAGCTTTCTAGGACCATGGGTTTCCCTTTCAGAAGTCGACCCATGGCCCCAGTACGCTTCTGCCCTGCTGACCGTCCGCCCGGTGAACACGGTGCGGCACACAGTAGATGTGTACCCCGATGAAAAGGTCTGTAGTTAAACGAGTTATAGGCTTATCGTCGTGTTCGTCAAGCATTCGGTAGCTGAAAAGGCCTATCGTCGAAAGTGTCGTAGATGAAAGTTCCTGTTGATGAAATGTCCATTTGTGAAAGATTCTGCTGGAGAAATGGAAATAAATTAATCGTTCTGTCGACGAACAGTCCAATGACGAATCGGTCTTAGGAGAAGGGTTGCGGAATCCGGAGGTTTTCCCTTCATCGTTTTGAGAGCAGTAGTGATAAAATAAATTAACTACACAAAGTAACGCACCTGGCTGGGTTTGTACCCGCATCCTACAACTCGTAAGTCAAGGCCTTTACCTGCTCTAAACTCATCTTACTACCTACACTTATTTTTTGTGTTATTTTGTCTATCCGATACCATCTCACTGTTGGGCAAAGGCCTTCCTATATTCCTCTCATTTTAATTGACTCTGGGCACTTTCTTGCCAATTCCTAAGTCTCGCCATCTTCTTCGTGGTCTGCTGCAATCCTGTCTCGGGATTTCAGGGTACCAGTTTTGTGTTTCACGGGTCTATCGCTTGATTGGCACGCGGCAGACATTTTTAGCTCAGTTTTGCTTAAGCTGGGCAGCTTTCTGAGCTACGTCCTATCAGAAGTGAAGTACAGTGTTTCGACCCTGATCTAATAGTTTAACACCAAGTATACACACATAACCTTTTAATCCGCACTTTTTCGGTGACTAAGGGATCATTTCAAGAACTTAGGGCAGATCGTAAAGTCACATTCCACAAGCGATAAAGATTTTCAACACATTTTCTCGAGAAGTAGTTCTTATTGCCTTCGTCCAAAAGTTCAGAATCCAGTGTATTTCACCCAAGTTTATGTATTATGTTTTGGCCACAAACAACTATTCCTATGGCGAGTGGTGAGTGTGTTATTTTTAATCTCAAAGCAGCAAAAAGGCGAATACCTTTTGGGTCTTATATTTTTTTTGTATATTTTACTATGAAAGCCTACGATAAATCCCAGAATTTATCAATAAAACCTAAAATTTATGTCAGTACCCTAAGTCTTACATATAAAACCTCTAAATTCGGACTTTTACTAGTATCCACTTCGTAAATCTTAGATTTTACCTCTGAAGCACGTAAAAGTTGATAAAAAGTCCCCAAAGTAGTTATTACGTTTCGAAATAGAATATTTTTTTTTCATGTTTATTTACCTACGTTCGCTAAGCGATTCAATCATTCATTTTATACTATAAAGCCAGGGTATATTCGTGGTTTTAACCATTAAAGTAGGAGCTGACCCTCTGAAAGACCCTACTATTATTTTTAATAAAATTTATTTCTTTTTCTTACAATACCAAGTAAAAACCAACTATCCTAACTTACAATACCTACCCAAATATTCATTAATTAAGATGCGTTTTGATCCATCCTCGTATGCTAACTCCTGGCAAGGAAACCCCTTCAACCACCACCCCTTCGAATACTAAAGGACAGATATTAACCTCTCCTTATTTTACCTTGCAGGACCTCTGTTCCTTCCAGCCGCGATGCAGAAAATCTTGCATTGCGGTATTAGAACATATACAGCAACCTGTAATCAACTATTGGGCAGTTTGGATGGGGGATCTTCGCTTTTCAACAGAGGTTTGCATGACGGTACACCCTATCCCGCATATCTCTAAATATTACATATACAAGTTATGCCAGACCATTTCGGACTTTTACAAGTATTTTTTTTTTGCAAAATCATACGTTTTCATGGTAAATACTTAGATTTGCCTTCGTTTGAGCTTTTACAGCGTATATTAGATCTACACTTTTTTAATTTTTTTATGGTTAATCAGCTTAAGTGGGACTGGACTAGATAATATGTTTGCCGCATGCCAGTCGAACAGTGAGCCGGTAAAACACAAACTTGGTGCTCTGAAATCGCATGACGGAGTTGCAGCAGACTAAGAAGGAGATGGCGGGACAACATAGATGTCTTCCTTATAGGCTAGATATAGTAATAATAAATACATTTTTAATACAAAAGCAGTTTTATTTTATCTAACTTTCGTGATCATCGTCGTCATTTTAGCCGAAAGACGTCCACTGTTAGACATGGGCCTCCCCCAAGAGTCGCTGCAACGACCTACCCTGTGCATCTCGCCTCCATGGGATTACCGCAACCCTCACCAAGTAGGTTTGTATCGGTTCACCTTGTGGGAGGCACGTGGTCACCACTCCTGAATATTTCAGCTCCATCCGTTCTGCGAGCTATGTCGTCTCCTTCCCACTGCCACATGTTGGTGATTCTTCTGCAGTCATCTTCATTCCTGTTGCGATCACGCAAGGAAAGTTTCGAGCATAGCCTTTCCATTGTCCTTTGGGTGCCCTTTAACCTAACCTTCTCTAGCCTTCTATAGCCATTTTAAGTTAAAGTAAGGATTAGAATGAAAAATCTGTACCCAGTGAGTGTCAATAAAAAATGTTTTTTCGACAATCATTATCGCAGGTGGTTTATTGCTTTATCTAGTTTTTAGTCACTCGTATTTTTTATTTTAAAAACAACATCACCAATTTGTTTTCCACGCGTGGTGACCGAGTCAACGCTAACGACTGTAGTGTGGTAGCAAAGACATTAAATATAAATCTCTTTGTGTGGTAGTAATGTTGTTGTTTTCTTTTTATCGTGATTGAAACAGCGTTCCTTCTTAGGGTTCCGTACCCAAAAGTTAACTCCGCTGCCCATCCATCAGTCGGTTTGCCTGTCAGCAAACTGTATATTATGAATCGTAATAGGCAGGCAGTTGAAATTATTAGAGAGTGTGTGTTTCTATTGCCACTATTAAAACGAATAACAATAATGGTACGGAAAGGTTTTTCTAGCCTTTTGTTTTACTTACCGAGTAGATTTATTTCCTCAGGGCCGATTTTTTAATCATCTGATAACTTTTATTTGTAGAACAAAATAAATATGGCGCTGTGACATATTTTCTATGCAATAATCAAAACAGCCCTCTTTTATGCTTTAAAAATATACAAACATCGTTTATTTTGTCCAGAAATATATGCTCAAAAAAGTTGCGTTTTAACAGTGTTACAAAAAGTTACGTTTTAGGTGGTAGCTCAAGTTTGCTTCTTAAGTGTGATCACTCATTTGCAGTTTGTAAACATTGTGTAGTTGCTTTTGCGGGGAAATAAATAAAAACACCAGAGTCGTCCATAAACATTTATTAATATATTTTATCATTTTCCATATTCCAATATTAGTATTAATACAATTACCATATTCCACAATCAGGAACATACATAAGAAGCTACATACATACAGAGAATCTACTTGGCTGCAATACCATATATACTCCTGTCCGAGAGCCGCATACAAATACATTAAGATTCGTTTTTATTAATATTATATGAATTATGTATTGACACATTAATAATAGATATTTTAAAAATCTAAGGTGCCAATCGCAAATACAAATGGCGTTGTTATATATAAAGGCTTATAATAGCGTCTTTCACCAAGTTTTTCATTACCAATACTCTCTTAATGACTAGAACATTTAGTTTTAAAGTACATTTATATTTTTTTTTCTATTTTGTAGTGATCGCTACTTCCTATTGACATAAGTTTACCATCAATTTAGCAGCTACTGCTTTACTACGATTAGCTTACTTAACTCTACATACATACAATGTAATAGAATAGCTGAACTGCCTTCGAGGCGACGGGTCAATTTGCTCTAACCAAAACTTCAAATGAAACGGAACGCATGGGGACGCGTCGCCAGAGGCAGTTGCCGGGGTCTGATTGGCCGAGCTTGATGTCAGGGCGTACTGATTGGGCAATAAGGCTGGGTGATTGCCCAACCACGTAAGCGGACACTCGGAAAATCAGATAAAGAAAAACTACAAGAACCAAATCAAGAGACCGTAGTCTAACAAGAAAACCAATACCATTAATACATTTTGTATATCATAAAAGGTCCAAAAATATTTCCGAACTAAAATCTAGGTCCCTGTTTTCAATTCGAATCTCTCTAAGCAATAAATGAAAGTAGTATTAGAGAGAGGAACGTAGAGAAATGAAATATGGTAAAGAACGCAACGGGTCCGTTTGAAAATGCAAATGTTGTCGTCCGATGGAGCGGCGGTCAAGTCGGCTGGTGGGAGTTGGTCGCCGCTTCAGGGGAGTCGGAGCGTGGGGCGAAGACCTACCCCCACTTTTGGAAGAGCCCCATGCGCTGGCAGCGGCAGTTGGAGCCCCAGAGGTTGCACCTGCAGGAGGACGAGTGGCAGCAGTCTCCAGGCCGGTGGTCGCAGTTGCCTCCTCGCTTCACACAGGCGCGCCTGAAAACGTAGATCAGCGACGATCGTCTGAAACCACATTATTGAACGCTAACCTAAGTTTGTGTCCGTGATAATGCAATGCAGTGGCGCATGCATTCACTTTGTTGGTGTTTAAGGACTTTATATGGGAATTTAGTCTCTTCTTATGTTATTGAATAAGATGGATGAGAAACTATAGTTATAAGGAGTCATTAAAATTTTATTCAAGCTTGGTCGCGGTCGGAATACTTTCTCATATGGTTTCTAAATATCATCAAAGTAATTTCTTGTTTTTAATAATCCTTTTTTTTTGAGGTGGGATTTCATCAAACAACTTCTCCCTCTCTGAGTGGAACGAGAGGGCGTGTCAGACTTTTACTGACTAAAACCCACCTGTGTTCCCTCAGTTGCCCTTTGTGTTCCCTATAGAACTTTACTGATTGGACATGAGTGGAACGAGAGGGAGTGTCAGACTTTTACTGACTAAAACCCACCTGTGTTCATTCATTTGCCCTTTGTGTTCCCTATAGTTTAAACTTAACTGATTGGGTCATTGTCTTTATCCATTTATAGTTAAATAAAACTTTATAACTCAAACTCTAAATTACAAAGTCTTGCTTCATTAGCAATCTCGAAAATTCACCTAGTTTAACTTTAACTTAGGACTCATGCTGTTCAATATTGATCTCTATATCAAAAGAATTAGAACTCACTTTCCAACATCCTGGAGCAGCTGCAGATCAGCAGGATCTTCGCCGTAATCAGACAGGTTTACTTCAACGTCGTCGTCTCCTGTTGACAAAAGGTTTTGTTTTAGTTTTTGTTTTATGAAACACTAGTTGCTAGCAGTGGCTTCACACGTGTAATAGTAGAAAATTGTCCCAAAAGAACATGCTCTGGGGATAAAAAGTATCCTATGTACTTTTCTAGGACATGGTCTACACGTGTACCAAGTTTCATCGAAATCTATTCAGCCGTTTAAGCGAAAGAAGTAACAAACATACACACACACACTAACAAACTTTAGTCTTTATAATATTACAAGCTGCTACCAGCGGCTTCGCTCGCCTTATATTAGAAAAAGATTCCAAGAGAACAAACTCCCGGGATAAAAAGTATTATGTGTGCTATTCCAGGACATGGTCTTTCCTTGTACCAAGTTTTATCGAAATCCGTTCAGCCGTTCGAACGTGATAAAGTAACAAACATACACACTCACAAACTTTCGCCTATGTATTTTTAAGTGTGATGAAGACTGGTGTATCGAGTTGCCAATTAAGTTCTTGACGAGAATGTCTTGACGAGATGGAGGGCGTCACCGTGTGTTTACTTTTTACAACGCTCTGTTTTTGAATAATTATTTAAAATATTAAAAGTGCAAAATATTAGTATTTTCTGGACATAACCTAAAGTTTGAGTGATACATAACGTTGGATTCTATTATCTGTTCAAAATAGAACTCAGAAGTGAACTTTGAAGTGAACTTTGTTGTGAGGTGTAAAACTTTGTGTTTCGACATCATATCTGGCAAGAGATCTTCATCTGAGGGCTTTTGGATTGGAGTTGGTCTGTCAGTGCCCTGGGCAGGCGTTCGCAGTGTCAATACAACATCGCAGCTAAGTGCTTTCTAAGATTTCTATAAACACAAGAACAATCAAATTTGCAAGTCATTGACGAGTTTTAGCAGAACGCCATCTGTTGGTAAACTTGTGAACTACGGTGTCAGTTAGTTGACCATTTGACCGATAACAGCGACTAATCGTCGGTCATTGATCTAGTCCTTGTAATCACTAGTAAGACTTTCGTTGCAACTTACACAGCATAGATGGCGCTAGTGGTGTATCGGAGTTATAAAATTGATAAAACTGACCATTTGGATTAGCTGACGTGGATTCAGTTATTGTTTATTTTAACATGATGGAATCAACGCCATCCGCAATAAACAACTAGTACTACACAACCAAATTGGAAGCTGCAACTAATACGATTTTCCGTTACTGTACAGCAGAGGTCGCTATTAGTCGTTAAACAAAAAGAATCAATACGATACCAGTTTATCACACGAGATGGCGCCCACACCCTTATGCGCAGGATGCCAACAAAAAGTGCCCATAAGAGAAAACCTAACATGTGCACTATGCAAGTGCAGATACGATCTAGAGTGTGCTGGTGTCTCTAAAGAGTGTTATTCTAAAACTATGACCCTAGAACATAAAAAAATATGGAAATGTCAGTCTTGCATATGTCAAATACCAAAAACGGGAAATACAGACACCCCTATAAGAACCCCGAGAGACCCGGATTATGTTCAAAACCTAACCACACCAACAGACGGAAGTAACACCACAATGAAAAAGAAAACAATAAACTGCAATGAAGACACCATTTGCTCTGAAGATTTGAGTTTATTGGGAGACACTATTCGTACACAGGAAAATCCTGAAATGTTTAATAATACTCAAACCCACTTAACCATGCAGAACTTGAGCGAATTAATAATATCACGTCTAAAAGAAAATAATAAATCTATCATACATGAACTACAGAATACAATACAAACTGAAATTAAGAAAGCCATTATTGAATTAAGAGAAGACTTTAATACCAAAACCAGTGCCTTGACCATAGAAAATAATCGAAGAATACAAGACATAGAAAATATTACCATCGAGATAGAAAATTTACGAACCGAAAACGAATACTTAAAGAAAGAAATAAAAGAATTATCATTACCCATATCTCTACCTCCAGGCAGCACTGAACTCAATCGTAAAAAAATTGTGCTCTACGGTCTTGGAGAATACTATAACGAACCTGAATGTGAGCTCCATAATAGACTTATAGAATTGTTTTACGATGTAATGAACGTAGACCTTTCAGGATATATCGAAGACATGTATAGAGTGGGAAGAAAAGGCATAAAGAGCCGGCCATTAATTATTGAGCTATTAAGCAAAAGAATGTCTAAGTATATAATAAATAACAAGCAGTGTTTCCAAGGTACCGGACTATTTGTATCAGAATTCCTAGATGTAAACGCACAAAAAGAGAGAGCGCAAATGCGAGAAGAACTGTCCAAGGCCAGAAAAAATGGACTACATGCAATAATAAAGAATAATATACTGTACATAGAGGGTAAACCGATCAATATGAAAGACTACACTTTCAAACAAAAACACCTAAATTCAACAATAGCACAGGAAAATGATATTATAACGAACAATTCTGACCAACTCTATCACCCAATCACGATGGAAGATACTAAAAACAATACATTTCGTAAACAGCGATCCAACATTTAAAATACTATTTCAGAACATACAAAGTCTTAATAATAAACAGGACATGCTTGAAGCATTCATTACTCAAAATGTTTTATATAAAGTTATATGTATCTCGGAGACATGGCTTTCTCAAGAAAAGCTAGATTTGATCCATTTTAGTGGATATAAATTCGCAGGATCTTACTGCCGCAACAGTCGAACAGGCGGAGGAGTTGGTATATTAGTCCAAGAGCATATTGACTACATAAACAGAAATGACATTACAGACATGTCCGTAGAGTATGTATTGGAAATATGCGCAACTGAATTGCCAAACGAAAAATTACTAATCATAACTATGTACTGGAATAGAAGAGAGGAAGAAACTTTCTTTAAAAAATTAAAGCAAATACTGCAGTATATAAACATCAAGTACCCAAAATTAAATATTATCATAGGGGGTGATTTCAATATTGATATTTTATCTGATAACTTAAAAAAAAACCGGCTATTAGATTTAATGCAGGAATACAAATTGAAACAACACATTAAAACCCCAACACGCATCACACCAACGACGAAAACATGCTTAGATCTAATATTTACGAACTTCGAATATAATGATATGTACACATCAGTAGAGGAACTGGGATTTTCGGATCATAATAGTACAATTTTACATTTAAATATACCCCAACAAACTAAACAAACCAATTGGCACACAAGAAAAAGAAAATTCAACGATAAAAATATACAATTATTCAAAACTAAATTACAGGATATTAATTGGGACGAAATTATAACGCCTGAAAATAACATTGACAAAAATTATGAAGCTTTCAATGACACACTGATAAATATTCTGAATCAATGCATACCATCACAAAAAATTAAATTAAAAACGAATCATAATAAATATTGGCTTTCTAAAGGAATAAAAAACTCGTGTAAAAGTAAAAGATTACTAAAAATATTAGTCACTAAAACTAAAAACCCAATCCTCACAAAATATTACAAAAATTACGAAAAAATATTAAAGAAGACTATAGTGACATCAAAAAAACAACACTTCAAGAATAAAATAAAAAAATCAAATAATAAAATAAAAACAATGTGGGGAATCATTAACGAACGAACAAATAAAAAAATTAAATGTGAAAAAAATAATATAACCCTACAAATAAATGACGACCTAATTTCAGAACCCAGGGAGATAGCCAATATCTTCAATAAATTCTTCGCTTCTATTGGAGAAACTGGAGCAAGCCGAACAGACAGCAGAAAAAAAGTAACCACTGCTGTTGTCTCTTCTACAGAGAACAGTATCTTCTTAAGCCCAGTAGATCCCTATGAAGTAAACGCATTGATAAAAAACTTAAAAAACAAATCAAGCTATGGTTTAGATGAGCTTCCACCAACTCTAATGAAAAAATGTGCAGATGAACTTACTCTACCATTCTACAAACTAATTAATCAATCGTTTGAAGAAGGTGCGTTTCCTGACCTTTTAAAAAAAGCCCTTATTAAACCAGTGCACAAAAAGAATACAAAAACCGACCCAAATAATTATCGACCCATTGCACTCTTGCCAACAGCTTCAAAAATATTCGAAAAAGCCATGTGTAATAGAGTCTACGCGTTTTGTGAAAAATTTAAAATTTTTAATGATTGTCAAAACGGCTTTCGAAAAAACCGATCCACTATCTTAGCAGTATACAATTACGTACAAAAAGCTCTCAATATCATTAACGATAAAAAATACGCCATAGGTCTACTGCTGGATATGACAAAAGCTTACGACAAAGTGCAATTTCAGATATTATTAGATAAACTATTTAAAATAGGAATCCGCGGAAAATGTCATGATTGGTTTGTTTCTTACTTAAAAAACAGAGAACAATTGGTAGAAGTAGAGTACTACAATAAAAAAACCAACGAAATAGAATTATTCCGGTCGAATAACATACCAATCAAAGCCTCTATCCCGCAAGGAAGCGTTATTGGCTGTTTACTATTTCTTGTGTATATAAATGACCTTCCAAACCATATTAATGAACCCTGCGTTTTGTTTGCAGACGATATATCGATAATAGCCACACACGACCCCAAAACCAACCTTAATAATAAATTAAACTCCATACTTAACGATACTGCAAGTTGGATGACGGAACATAACCTGGAAATAAATTATACTAAAACCAAAATAATGACATTCTACCCGCGCCAAAAACCACCATTAGACATAAATTTTAGTTATAAAAACTCTAAACTAGAAGCTGTTAGTAGGTTCACTTTATTAGGCTTGGACATAGATTCTCACGTTGATTGGAAGTCCCATGTCCAAAAACTAAGAACTAAGCTATCAAAATTCTCATATGCACTCCGCGAAATCAAAAAAACTACAGACCTTAAAACAGCACTGGTCATGTATTACGCGTACGCTTATGCATGGTTCCAATATGGTGTCATCTTATGGGGTAATAGTACCGACGCGCCCGCATTATTTACCTTACAGAAAAAGCTTATAAGAATTCTAGTCAACATAGATAAAACTGACAGTTGTAAGCCTCACTTTAAGGAACTGGAAGTTTTGACCTTGCCTTGCCTCTATATATTGGAAATTTGTAAATTCGTACGCAAATATCCCGAATTATATACAAAAAGAGAAGATATACAAGGTAGATTTGCTCTAAGACATAAAAACAGATTGAACATCCCAACTTCACGACTTAAAATGCATTCGTCAAGTACATATGTAATGTCAATCAAGATATATAATAAGCTACCGGAACACCTGAAGGATATTAATAAATATAATATGTTTACTAATAAATTAAAGCTATTTCTACTAAACAAAAGCTACTATAATATAAATGAATACATGAATGATAGACAGAATTGCAATAAACTTTAAATAAACTTTAAACTTTAAGTAAGAATTTAAATTGATATTATTCTACATTTACCAGTATTTATTTTAGTACTAGTTAGACATTATCCATTTTGTTATATTGAGTTTTGAATGAATCTTGCTTTATTATTTTAATTTGATTATCGTTTGACATTATTTATTGTTTTGGTATTAATGTTTGATTTTGATTATGTTATGTGATTGTTTTTGTTTGATTTTAATGTATTGTTTTAATGGATTTTAATGTTTGATTTTACCAATTTTAATTTTATTATTTATTTGACACTTTTTATTATTTTGTTACATATGAATTTTATTTGATTATTTTTAATTAAATTATAAGTTTGACATTATTTATTATTGTTGTTTATATTAATTTATATTAATTCGATTAGTGTTTGATTGTGATTATTTTATTTGATTAATGTTTTATTTGATTAATGTTTGATTTTGATTATTTTAATTTGTTTCTGATATTTTAATTTTGTTTTTGATGTAATATTTGATTATTTTAATCTGATTTTAATGTTTGTATTTTGATTATTTTAAATTAGTTTTAATATTTAATTTGTTTTGAGTTATAATTTGATTCTAATGTTTTGATTTTATTTACTGATTTATTTTTTACCAATTTTGCTGTGCCCTTACAGGGTCCATAAATGTACCTTAGCTTTAAGCCTATTGTAACATCTTTAATCACATTATGGTATGCAAATAAATGAAATGAAATGAAATGAGATTTTGTAGTAATACTAGGTTTATAGTTTCTTACTATATAGTTTTATTTTTATTTTTGTTATTACAACTTATTGCCTTTTAATATTTTACTTTCATATTTTTTACAGCCATTTCAATTTAGAATACCACTTGATAAATAATTAATCGACTGGTTTGTTTGTCTAGTGGTTAGTGGCCTTGACTGCTACGCGGGTTCGTATCCCACCCAGGACAAATGTTTATGTGATGAGCGCGATCGTTTGTTCTGTGTCTGAGTGTAATATATCTATAATATGTATTTAGAAATATTTATGTATGTTTATCAGTTGTCTAGTAATCATAACACAAGCTCTGCTTAGCTTGGGACTAGACGGTGTTGTGTGATAGTTGTGAAATATTATTATAAAAAAAATGTTTTAACCTATATTGTCAAATCTCACTAAAGCTACATTAGGCCGACGCACATGTGGCCAACGCCTGATTTGTACATAGAAAGACGTCGCGTAGCGTGGATCTAATGTAGCTCTAGAAGTCTAGTCGCCATATAAAATGTATGGAGACCGACGCGCCCAGATCGGCGTACGTGGCACACGTGTGCGCAGTGTAGTTTTTCAGTTGTGGTATGTGTGTGTAATTATGTTTCTTCACGCTCAAATTACTGAGAAATACATTTTTTTTATTTTTTTATTAATGATAGGCTCGCGTTTGACCACCATCTCACCTGATGGTAAGCGATGATGTGGTCGACGATGGAGCACGCTTGCCTAGAAGTAGCCTATTCACTCTTGACTTAAAGACCCCTAAGTTGTAGCTATCTGGAAACACAGACTCCGGCAAGGAATTCCACTCCTTGGCTGTACGCATAATAAATGTGTTCTTATTCGTTCTTTTTCTCCCGAGAATATGTTCAAATGGTATTATTTCCTATTTTCACACAGGCGGAGCCACTGGCAGAAGCGAGTATGTAAGTATTTGCGACTTCCTTTCTAAATATTTTCTCACAAAATATTCATAGCGACGAAAAAAGTTCTCATTATGGGGTCCTTTAAGCATGTTTGGCACTCAACAAGGTAATTAAGTTTATTTTTCCATTTCAATGGTATTTTCCCCATAAATTCTTTTCATACTTCCTCCGAGTGTTTTCACAACGTCGTCAACAATATAAAAGTGGGTGATTCTCAAGTTCGTAATTTACTGTCAGTCTTCGAAAAAAGATATTTTTATCCATTTCTTTTTTTTCAGGAAAAACGGAATAAAGGTTCTTTCATCAGAACAAAGGATTTGTTTTTCTTCTGAAGTAAGGCTAAGTAATAACAGCTACTCGCTTTCCGAGGATAAGCTACACCTTGTCAAGGTCTGTTTGCAGATGGGTGACCATATTGGCATATCGAGATTCCTTGGTGCTATGGAAAGCACGTTAAGTTTATCGATCGACTATAACAATCGACTACTTACACAAAGTATTTTATGTTTGTTTTTATTGTTTTATCGTATAATGCTTTATTATTATGTTATCTTTAGTTTGTTTATTGTTTTTAGTTCATAAGATGTTGCTAGCCGTTCAACGACGGCTGGCGCTGAAAATCAGCGCTGTGGCTCTGTCCAGCACATGAGCCCCAGCATTTTGCTGAGCGCTGGCCGTTTTGCATGAATGTGTCGCATAATTTAACTTTTTTGTGTAATTTGTTATATATGTATGTTATTATTATTATTTTTTAAGTTATGTGTCATGTTTGTGCAAATAAACTGTTTTTCTTTCTTTCTTTCTCTTCTTTCTTTCTTCTTCTTAAGCCGTTGGTCCCGGCTCTCATTTGTAGATTTTTGACGATTGTTACAGACCTTCTGACTAAGAAGGCAGAAAATTGACACCAGGCTTGTCAAAAGGACCGCTACTACTAGGTTGTGGAGATAGGCAGTCTCTCCATATAAATTACTAACATCCAGCTGTTCCCCAACTAATTTGGGAACACACAAACAACAAATTAGTTGGAGAAAAGCTAGGTAGATTGAAGGTGCAGGATTTGTATCTTTGTGAATGTTTTGTCGGCGCACTGGGTATTAAAAAGTAGATATCTTTTCTGGATATTTTTTTTTAATAATGGGAATGAATTAGTAGATCCGTTCTCTCAGATTTGTGGAAATTATAATTATTCCATTTATCCTCTGATTTCTGAATTAAGCTTAACTGTTTCGAACAATACAATCCAGCCTTAACAGACTTGTGTACAACTCAGTTTTAGTGAGTAGCATCATAAGAGTGAAGTTTGAGTGCGCTTAGATGACAAACACTGACAGATGACATTGGCAAACCAGCAAAAGGAACTAAAGAGGAATATCAACCCATAAAAAAATAAGTCTTTAGATTATGATCAGATGAGGTAATTTGTAGCATTCAGAGCTAAATCCCCTGTGGAACAATCTCTGCATTGAATTATGTGCAGTCCATTTCCAAATTTACAACCAATTTAATTTTCGTAATGATTCTGGAAAGGTAATTTGCACTACTAATTGATTGGATTGCAAGTCGTGCATTGTATTTAGCAGGATGATCTAATATTTTTATTGTATTTATTTTCAAATTTTCGCATATATCCGAGATCTTTTTTTTGTCCGATCAATATGTAGCTACCTAGGTAGCTCTGTCGTTAGCTTCGTTCAAGTCGTGGATGGAGCAGGTGGTACTACAAGCAGAGCAGGTAAGGAGATGACGCATATCCTATGAAGGGGATCCACACTGGAACAGTTTTTGCGATGGGTCGGATACACCATTTGGCCAGATTTTTTCTACAGCGACCAACCTAAGCTCGCAATCGGTTCAGAGATTTCTAGATTGGCCACTGCAGAAGAACTAAGGTGAGATAGATAGATTAGAATTTATATAGGTTTTTTTTTTATTGGGTGGGAAAATCATCTTATGACAAATCTCGCTCTTGGGCGGGGCGGGAAATAGTATCAGACTTTTACTACTAAAAACCCACTCCTGTTCCTTCTTTGCTTTCTTCCCAGGGCCCCGGGTTTCACTTTCACACTACCCGTGACCCCAGTAGGCTTCGACCCTGCTGGGCCCCCCCTACGATAGATTATATAGTAGTATACTGTACCAGGATCGATGTAAGACGCATGAGCCCACTCAGCGGCGAGTAGGACAGCCGCAATCGCCAGCAGAAGTGCGCCGGCGCGCGGCATTCTGCCTACGCGGCTACCGCTGCTTATCTGTAATGCGAAGTCACGTTAGTGGGGTCGTGCGTTTTAGAGATTGAACTTTTGACCGCCAGTAGTGTATATGAAAGTAGTGCATAAATGAAAATATAAGTTCACATGTAAACCAAAAATTTTTTTTCGATCAAGACATTAGTGATGGAAAATGTCTTATTAAAGCCATATGTAGGAAATATTTAGTATTTTTTAAAAATTAAATATATCGACTGTGAACTGGAAATCGGTCCTACCTCAATTTTTTTGATATAATACCATGTTATACTATTTCATACTCCGCAACGTTGATAGGAATCCCATCTCAGATACATTTCGAGCCAGAATTGACTTTATTCGATTTGTACTCATTTCAACTTCTTTTGTTGATTTATATTGTCTTATCTCGTTTTGTATATTAGAAGGAAGCATATTATGCAACTTTTGATTTTAATAAGATATGTAATAAAAATATAAAAAAGGGTATTTTATTCAATATACCAGGTGATATATTATATTATGACGCAAAAAAGTCTTTTCTTCATCCTGTAAAGTTGTCAAAATTGAAATAGCACCGGTTTCCAGTTCACAGTCGATATATGGTATGGCTCTTATGAATCTGTCTGGGCACAAATACAAAACTGCGATGCAACGTCGCATCGTAAAAATCTACGATCTCTCACGACGCATCGCAAGAACTTGCGAATTGATTCACATCGCACATTGTACGGTCACCTGAACCCGATGCTTTGCCGCACGAATTCGCATCGCTGGTTTCTGCAATTCGGCGTCGTGTCGCATCGCATCGCAATTTTGTATGGGGGCCCTTTTTTATGTGTCTAGCGGTCAAAAGTTTTAACAAACATAAAGTTAGAAGAAGGAGATCTCTGAAAAGTTCCGTGTTGTGTGCGGCGTTTCCTTTAAAATATAAGAATATATTTGACACTAAATCGAGAAAACTACAAAACCTATTCAACCAAGTCCCAAATTACAAGAACGAATACCTGCTAAATCAAGACATAGACTATAGTAATATATACGAAGATGGTCGGAGATGTATGCACGATTCGGTTATCCGTAAAAAAAGTACTTTGCTGCTGAGGAGAGGGAGAGATAGTCGCAACACCATCCTAAGAACTGTTATGGGAAGTGTAGACATTGGTAGTAACACTAAATAATACTTATTAAGTTTCTAACACTCTATGGATCTTTTCATTGTGCGAAATAAACATATATTTTTTTTTAAGAAAGCTTTGCCCTATACTAGAAATTACTTCAGTATAGTGAGTGCGTTTACAAACATGTAAACTCACATACATAGAGGCCATACAAATATATGTTCCGTGCAGCCCCCCTAGCCAAGTTACAACCGTTTCGTTTCGATTCTCTTTTCTTTGATCGCCTCGAGTCAGCCACGCCTCCTACTCCTTTGTACCACCACGTGACTGAGCGTTGAGATGACGTCAGAATAAAGGAATCGGAGGCGTGGCCTACTCGAGGCGATCGACGAAAAGAGAATCGAAACGAAACGGTTGTAACTTGGCTAGGGGGGCAGGAATTTGCGCCAACCGTTCGTTCAATCGTTCATTCATTAAAATTTCAATACCATTATACCTTGATGACAACATAGCAAAACGAGAAGAGAACACAGCAAATAAACGATTTAGATTTATCAACGAAAGTTCTTTAGAATGAGTACCTAGAATAAAATAATAATCCACAGCGTGGCTAATATTAATTAGCGTCACAGCTCATTTAACAGTTTAAACATATGTGACATATATACCTGAATGCATTCAAATACTCTAATGACTTAATGAGTATCATTAAATATGCAGTATGATAATTGAAACGTGACCAAAACCACATTTATTTGGATCATAATTATCCCCGGAAAAATACATCATATGCCAATTTATGGTATTTTGTAAACTACAAAATATTAGTTTATTATAAACCACTAATTATAAAACCGCACTAATGTGAGTGTGGTGCCCCTGTTTAAAGCATGAGCCACATGATGGAGTGGCCCAAGTGCCCATAAAACTGCACTTTGGAGTACTTAATGAGTGCCACCGATGCTGCAGTTAAGGTAGCCACTTACTGGATTCAAACAATTTGAGGAGTTTTATCATTGACTCTAAAATAAGAAGCCATTTATTGTTATTAGTTACCTGATTTATAAAGCTCCCTTTTTTCGTCGATTTCGGCCGGACGTCGAGCTACCCATCGCTCGCCGTCCGCAAGCCCGCGCCTACGGTGATTATAAAGCTTCCTGCTTTATGAATTAATGTTTTGCTCTTTTTATCTACTTCTACACTAATATTATAAAGAGGTACGTTTTTTTTGTTTGTAGGAGGTAATCTATGAAAGTACAGGTCCGATTGCTAAAAAAAATTCACAGATAGAAAGTTGCTTTATTCCTGAGTGACATAGGCTATATTTTATGTACGCGGGTGAAGCTGCGGACAAAAGCTATAAACAACAATCTCTTTGTTTATAGCAAATATAAGTTTTTTACCATTTGGAATAAATTATTTATAAGAAAGCCGAAGCCGTAGCAGAATCCATTGCGGTTTCTTTTAAATAACGGCTTTACATTTCGTAGATCCTCTACGAAATATCGTAGCAACTTGCTACGTCGCTACGCTTTCAAACTACAAGGCTACGAGACGATTAGAGCCAATTCACGCCATTGCTGGCCGGAATTCCGCCCCCTAGCCAGTTAACCAGTAACCATGGCAACCTAAGACAAGCGATCCAAGTTTATTGTCCAGAAAGTCTTGATAACATCGTTGTCTACGGAGCGAAAGAGTCTTATAAATTGACAGGTCGCCGTTTTGGTGTTTTCGAGTGGAAACCTGACTTTTATCTTTGGCCCAACGGTAGTTTCGCTTTTTCGGTTATTAGTTACAGATGCTTGAGAATGTGAGTTTCTAAGTGACTGACTGAGATAGTGATAGTATGTGTTCTGGTTCTATTTAACCTATTGAGGCTCTATTTTTTTTATCTTAGAAATCATCCAATTGTATCATTTATTATCTTGGATGAAGTATGAAGAGTAAGTAAGAATGAAGTATTATATAAATAAATAAATGACTTCTACCATTCTAGGGTGAAATGGGAGGGCGTGTCAGACTTTTACTGACTAAAACCACACCTGTATCAAGGATCGCGGGTTTCCTTTTCAGGAATTCCCCGCAGCCTTAGTGGGCATCGTCCCAGCTGGGCTCCTACGGTTTACTGACATCTCTTTGAGGCGCTCGTGAAACACTACGCGTCGTCGACGACTCGGGCTTGACCTGGATAGTTACCAGACGGCCGCACGGCGAGCTACCCATTGCTCGTCGTCCGCAAGCCCGCTCCCACTCAGGGTAGAGCGAAAACGAGTGACAGATTTTCACTGTTTGTTACTCACCCGTGTTCCTTCAATGGCCCTTTGTGTTTTTAGGTCGTGGTGACTCTTTCGAACAATCTTGCAGCCTCAGCAGGCATCAGCCTTAGCGGGCGCCATCAATTAAGCTGAATAAAACGCACCATCAACCTGGTCCTTCGGACGGTGAGCTATTCATTGCTCGCCGTCTGCAAATTCGTGAGAGCCTATGAACGTTATTTTTTATGTTTTTAAATATTATAAAGAGGTAAAGTTTGTTTTTTTGTTTGTAGGAGGTAATCCTTGAAAGTACTGGTCCGAGTGCAAATTTTTTTTTTCACCGATAGAAAGCTGCTTTATTCCTGAGTGACATAGGCTATATTTTATGTACGCGGGCGAAGCCGCGGGCAAAAGCTAGTTCTATTATGTTTTTATAACACTATAATTGCTGTAGGATGGTGCGGATGACAGCTGTCGGATTCATACCATGTAGCTATCCTTTTCTCTCATCTTAAAAATGCACATTTTCGTCCGGCTGTCATCCTATTCATGCTATGTAAAAAGACCTTAAATTCTATTGGGTCGATTATTTACGAATACCAAGCTAATCGTCTTGTTATCCTGACTATAAGAAATAACTCCTAGTTATTAAAATAATAATAGTATCTACTATCAAAACAGAGGATGGTTTATTATTGATATCTTAATCACTAACATAGCATAAATACAAGCGATAATGGGATCAGAATAATAACAAGGCAACCCACTTGATGTCGCTATTCTTGGCAGACGGGTTTGTTTTAATTGGCAGATTATTGTTAGCTTGTATCTGGCATCCCTAGCTATTTATTCGACTAAAGCTTCTGTCACTCGATTGACAGCTCGTTTAATTCGTTCAGTCATGACGTTTTTATAACGTCCTCGTGGAAGGGACAACGATCAGCCGGCCTTCTTGTTCGAGACACCGAGCAGTGAAATTCTCTGTGACAGAATTTAAACTAGCGAGTAAGTACGGAACCCATTAATGAGTGATTTTATTTGTGCGTGTCTTGAAATATTGTGGAAAAGGGATTAAATATGTTTGTGTTTAGTAATTGGTTTGGTTTCTATTGCGAACCCCTTCATTTCTGAACAGTAGCTAACATTATTGTACATAGTAGACAAGAGATGATTTTCATTTTGACGTCAAAAAGTGTTAAAGAATTGGTGATCTACTGAATAAAACGACAACAAGAAAACTAAACGGGGAAGCCATTTTTTAAAGTGGGATATCATCAAGTAACCTTGTAGCAACATCTATAACGACAATATCTAATAAAAATATATGTGTATTGCAAAAAAAAAAATTGCAAAATCGCAAAATTGTAAATATCGTTACATTATAAATGTATCTCGCGAGATTGTAACTATCGAAAGATTTTGAACAACATACACAACAACAAACGACAATACAACAATTTAACGCATTATTTTCGATAGATTATAATCTATCGAAGTGAAACTGGTATGTGTTAAATTGTATGTTATGTGTTGTTGTTCAGTATGTTCCAGTTCACAATCATTCGATAGTTTACAATTTCGCGAGATAGATTATAATCTATCGATCGGTTTACATATATGAAAAATAACTCATTTGTCTTCAATAAATTCATCGACATCGATGTCTATGAGAAAAGTATTACCGCGTTAGATAGCATTGCTATCCAACGTGGCAGGCGTAGCTGAAACAGTAAGCCATGGGGTCCAAGCGCTTATCGAGTTATTTGTTTCATCTGCAAACAGCTCGTCGATTCTTAGCGTGCTTAGCTTTGTTCAACGAATCAGCATTGCTATCCAACGTGATAATGCTGCCAGCGTTCTAGATACTTTTTCCATTGACATCGATCTAGTATTGAACACAAGATCAACAACCCGATAAACTTTGAAAATAGTTACTATCAAGAACGAATACACGCCATTTATTGAAAAACAAAACTGTAACGTAAATAAAATACGTGGGTCAGCAACAGGCTGTCGGTGTATTAATAAAATCCTACTAACTACTCACCACCATACAATTATAAGGCCCGCGTTTTCGTCATTATACGCTTGGTGTACACCTGCGTGAAGCTTACATACAAAACAATGAAACTGCGTACACCAAGCGTGTAATGACGAATATACGTGTATGAAGCTACGTATCCGTGGACAGTAGATGTCACAAAAACAAAACAAAAAACAATTAAAGTTCGCAACTTTCAGTACCCATTTCAATAAAATATTTAATGGAATTTTGTCAGTTTGACAGTTGACATTCCCAGTGAGATGTGTTCAAGTATTCATAACAATAATATAAAATGTCACGTGACACAATACACGATACGCGCCGGGTATGTAACAATACGGAATATAAAATGGCGGCATATCAATGTGAGTGAGCGTTTGGAGCGCGGGAAATCGAACCGGAATGTGGAAAATGTACGGGATTTTGAATTTATTGGTTGTATATTTCTTGGTTTTAGATTGTTGTAGATGTATAGATTTTGGTTTTATCGTGAATTTTAGGGTTCCGTACCGGACAGCGGAGGCTTAATTATAGGGTACGGGACCCTATTAATAAGCCTCCGCTGTCCGTTTGTCCGTCTGTCTATCTGTCCGTCCGTTTGTCAGCGGGCTGTATCTCATAAACGTAAGAGGTAGAGAGTTGAAATTTTCACAGAATGTGGATTTCTGTAATACACTAACTAATAATAGTTAATAACTACTAAATAATAAAATTAAAAATTAGAGGGGCTGGATTTAAATATTATAGTACGGAACCCTACGTTTGCGAGTCTGACTCGTACTCTGTCAGTTTTTATTTTTATTTTAAAACACTAGATCGTTCACAGTTAATATTATTATGTTTATGTCTTTTTATTATTCCGTACCTCAAAAGGAAAAAACGGAGCCCTTATAGGATCACTTTGTTGTCCGTCTGTCTGTCTGTTTGTCTGTTTTTCTGTCAAGACCCTGTATCTCGAGAACGCGTGGAGTTATCGAGTTGAAATTAAAACCATATATACTCAGGTCTGGGGTCCCTTGAAGCTGTGAAAAAATCAAACTTCCGAGTTAACGAAAAAATAGTTACGACCGTTTATGTCTCAAAATACGTATATTTCAACACTGTCAAGGTAATCAAAATTCACAGGGTACTTCCAGTTGACCTCATAGGTCTCATAGTACTAGTATAGGAAAAAATCTGAAAATTGTAAATTTGTTGTTACGTCACGAAAAAAACTTTTTTTGCGATTCGAAAAAACCTTTGTAACTCAATTCGAGAATTGAACTGTTTTCATAGGTAAGTTTGTACTGAACCCTTAGTGCACGAGTCTGTCACACTTGCCCAGTTTTTTTTAATATAGCAGGTACTTACACAAATACGAGGCGGAAAGCGACAGCGTGGCAGATAAACTCAATGATGGCTAGATGATACTACTAGTACATCAAAAAATATCTCGACCAGAAAGACCCATGAAAGTGATATATTGCCACAGATTGGAAAGATCTTTATCTAGAAATACATGAACCCATTGTTCTGTAGTTTTTCAATTTCGTTCGGAAAAAATTGATATTTTTTATTCAACTACTAGCTTCTGCCTGCGTGAAAATAGGCATAAAAAAATTATCTCAAAGAAAACATACCTCCTAGGACAAAATGTGTTATTCACACGACATGGTCTACTTGTATTTCGAATTTCATTCAAATCGGTTCAGCCGTTTCAGCGTAAAGGCGTAAAAAACGTACACATATGTGTTAAATACATGTGTGTATTTAACACAAACTTTCGACTTTATAATATTAGTGTGAATTGTGACAGCACAATTTAATACAAAATAAAATATTATACCGTCATAAAAAGTGGGTATGGCAACCCTGCAATTATTTCTAATCCGTTTTGGCCTTGCCGCCGGCAGTTTTTAATGCAGCTTGATTCACTGTTCTTAACATACTACTCTGTCAAGAAAGTACCGGGAAAAGATCAATATTACTCAAAATGTTTGTTATTCATCCAAATTTATTTTATCACCTTCAAAGTATGCTCCTTCAGAAACGATACACTTACGCCAACGAATAATCCAATCATCAAAACATTTTTTAAATGCTGTTTCGGAAATTGAGTTCAGTTCTCGCCGCGAATTCTCCTTTATGTCTTCTACCGATTGAAAACGGGTGCCACGAAGTGGTAATTTAAGTTTAGGAAAAAGAAAGAAGTCGGCTGGAGCCATATCTGGTGAATATGGTAGTTGCTCGATGGTATTTGTTGAGTTTTTGGTAAAAAATTCGTTCACAATAATAGCCTTGTGCGAAGGCGCATTATCGTGGTCCAAGAATTTTCTTTCCACAAATCTGGCCTTTTTCGTCGAATTTGCTCTCTTAAATGCCGCATTACGCTCAAATAATATTCTTTATTTACCGTTTCACCTTCCGGCAAGAATTCCGAGTGCACAACACCGCGATAATCAAAGAAAACAGTAAACATGACTTCGACTTTTGATCGACTTTGGCGTGGTTTTTTCGGTTTCTGTTCAGTTGGAAGGCGCCACTCCGAAGCTTGTTGACTAGTTTGCGTGTCAAACTCGTAAACCCACGTCTCGTCACTAGTAACAATGCGTTTCATGAATCGGTCGGAATTGACTCGTTCTAGCATGTCCTCAGCGACTCTCAGGCGATTGAGTTTTTGGAGAAAATTCAGGTCTTTTGGGACTAGCCGAGCGGTAACATGTTTCATACCCAAATGATTAGTTAAAATGCTACGGATCGAGTGGTGAGATACAGAAAGTTCGGCGGCTATCTCTCTCAAAGTTGAATGAGGATTTTCAGTCACTATTTCCTTCACTTTTGCGATGTTAACTTAAGTTGAAGACGTTGATGGCCTACCAGAGCGAGTCAAATCTTCCATCACATCTTTACCGCTTTTGAACGCTTTGTACCACTCATAAGCACGTGTTTTTGATAAAGTCGATTCACTGTAAGCCTTCTGTAACATTTTCAGTGACTCTGAACACGAAATTCCATTGGCGATGTAAAATTTAAGACAAACTCTTTGTTCGATGTTTTTTTCCATTATGAAATTATGCAATACACACTAGATATGATATAACTAAAAACAGCACTGTATTTAATATAAATAACAGATGCAACTCAAACTCCGCGCCAAAATGGGAAACAGTTGTGCCAATCTACCAACAACAACAAAAATTTGTTTACCAACACCCAGTCTCGATATGTCACCAACAACAATCCAACTCGCATCGTTGTCTTCAAAGCGAATAGTTGGGCCAACTTTGATTACTTCTGCGCCCTTTGATTGGGTATATTGGCGCGTGAAATTGTGGATCACTACCAATGCTGCGTAATTGCTAAACTATTTGCGGCTAAAGAAATAATTTTCTGGTGGTTTTTAGCTTAGAAGTTTGTCCACATAGTTCTAATCTAGACTAGATAGTTGGAATATTTATGTTGCTTGAGGGAAACCCTTTTTTTTATTTTTAGGTGGGAAATCATCCAATGACATCTCCCGCCCTTGGACGGGGCGGGAGGGCGTGTCAGACTTTTACTGACTAAAACCCACTCCTGTTTCTTCTTTTCCTTCGGCCCCTACGGTTGCTGACATCCCCTTGAGGCGCGCGTGGAACACTACGTGCCGTCGACGACTTGGGCTCGGTCCGGACGGTTACCGGACAGTCGAACGGTGTGCTACCCATTGCTCGCCGTCCACAAGCCGAGAGTGTCGATATATGTTTTTTGCGACAAAAACGGCCGTATCTTTTTTGTCGTTAACTTGAAAGTTTGATTTTTTCACAGTTTTAAGGGACCGCAGATATGAGTATATGGTTTTCATTTCAACTCGATACCTCCTCGCGTTCCCGAGATAAAGGGGTTTTTATCGACAGATAGACAGACGGACAACAAAGTGATCCTGGGATTTTTTTTCCTTTTGAGGTATGGAATCCTAAAAAGGATAATGTTTGTATCATTAGTATAAGAATTACGGAAACGTAGACGCTGGCAAAACTTCTGACCATACTAATAAGGTCAGAAGGTGTGTTAGGTTATATGGTGGACATCCCACCCATACGTACAAAGCGTTTTGGGAACACATTCATAATGCGTACAGCTAAGGAGTGGAATTCCCTGCCGGAGTCTGTGTTTCCTGATAGCTACAACCTAGGGGTCTTTAAGTCAAGAGTGAATAGGTTACTTCTAGGCAAGCGTGCTTCCTTTGTCGGCCACATCATCGCTTACCATCAGGTGAGATAGTGGTCAAACGCGAGCCTATCAATAATAATTAAAAAAAAATGGATATTATAAGAATGTGCGAATTCAAATGCACAACACGTAAAGCCTACGACTCAGTCAGCCACCGCGACAACATATCAAGCTTAAAAAAAAAAAAAAACAAAAAATCGACCAAAACGAAAACGGAAAAAAATCACGTTTGTTGTATGGGAGCCCCACTTAAATATATACTTTATTCTGTTTTTAATATGAAAGTAGAAAATGTCAACTGTCTAGCTATCACGGTTTATGAGATACAGCCTGGTCACTGACGGACTGACGGATGGACGGACAGCGGAGTCTTACTGATAGGGTCCCGTTTTACCCTTTGATGTTTGTATCATTAGTACAAGAATTACGCAAACGTAGATGCTGGCAAAATCTTCTGACCAGACTCCTGACTTCTGTATGGTTAGAAGGTCCACTAGGTCAAATGGATTATATTATATGAACGGGCGAAAGGACTCAGTCAGCCACCGCGCCAACTTATCAAACTTAAAAAAAAAAAAAAACTAGAACATCTTTTTTCTCAAATATTCCCAACGAGTCCACCCAGCAAGAGACATATTGTTGCCATCTCCGATACAACGAAAACAACCCTTTTCTTATCAAAAGAGACTTATAGCTTAAGAAAATGATAAACAGTTCGGGATGACGAGTCTATCCTCTTGTTCATAAAAAAAACTTGACGTTTACAAATTGTCAATATAACATAGTTTGTCTATGTCATTCTTTTTTTAAGTAAGACGTCCAATGAGTTATGTTTAGACCAAACGAAAAAGAAAGTGGAGTTACATTTTGAGGGTAATTTATGCGAAACATAAATCTTCGCTAGTTTTTTTTTCTTCAATGCCGTGGTCAGAGAAAACATCGTGGACTAAAAAAAGTGCTACGATAAAATTTATGATTACTAAAAATATCGCATTTCACTGTATGTTACTAAGTAGATAGTGTTATTTAAATAAAAAAAAAAATAGATATTATTAAGAGAAAAAAAATGTTTGTTTTAATATATGTATGTAAAAAAAAAATTTCTAAAGTACTGATCCGATTATGAGCAATATATATTTCATCATCATCATCATTTCAGCCAAAAGACGTCCACTGTTGGACATAGACCTACCCCAAGCGTAAATATATATTTATTTATTTATGATATACTTTATAGTTCATCTCATGATATGAACAGGACAAACATTTACAAAAACAAGTGTATAATGCATACAGTGTCAGCCTCTTCGTGTACCCTGGTTTGTAAATATTAACTGCAGAAAATTAGGGGTTACAGCTCACAGACTCAGATTGGGACATATTCCATGTAACAAATTCGTTTTCTTGATGAAAAAGATAACCTCTCCCAACTGTGAGGTGTGTGGAGTTATGCATCTTTTGTTAATGGAATGTGTTCAGTATGAGGCTTTTTTTTTTTTTTTTTTTTTTTTTTCGGGTGCGAAAATCATCTAATGACATCCCCCGCTCTTGGGCGGAGCGAGAGATAGTGTCAGACTTTTACTGACTAAAAACCCACTCCTGTTCCTTCTTTGCCATTTTTCCAGGGCCCCGGGGATCACTTTCGCATCACCCATGGCCCCAGTAGGCCTCGACCCTGCTGGGCCCCTACGGTTGCTGACATCTCCCTGAGGCGCGCGTGGAACACTACGCGCCGTCGACGACTTGGGCTCGGTCCGGACAGTTACCGGACGATTGGACGACGAGCCACCCATTGCTCGCCGTCCGCAAGCCCGCGCCTACGGTGGCCGGAAATCGGGATCGGAATCCCGGCGGCGGTTGGGGCGTGAGGACCGTTGCCTCACGCGATCGGCCGCCTCCTTTGCTAGCATTACTGCTTCGCAGAAGGAGGCGACCGCCTGCCACTCCTCCTCACTCCGGACCATGGCCTGTACCAAGGCCCGGCGCGAGAGATCGCTGCCGCCGATCGCCCCCACGAGAACACGGCGGTGCTCTGCCCAAGCAGGGCACACCTCTACTGTATGCTCCACCGTGTCCTCCGGGCGGTCCACACAATGGTGGCACCCGGGCGTCTCTTCTGCACGAATCCGGTGCAGGAAACTCCCGAACTTACCATGTCCGGTGAGGACCTGCGTCATGCGGTAGGTAAGGACGCCGTGAGGCCTTTCCAGCCACTCCTCAAAGAGGGGACTTATCGCCATAATTATGGCGTGCCCAGCACTGGGTTGCGACAGTCGCTGTCGCCATTCCACCATGAGATCCCGCCGGAAGTCTTTCCGCCATGCCGCGACTTGGCGCGGCAGCGGAGTTTCTCCCCGGCGTTGCATCTCCATGCGCAGATCGTGCATGCGCGCAAGGTCTTTTGCCTCCAAATCCCACGGTGGTTGGCTAGCAAGGAGGCTCGCTGCTTCGCGGGAAATCGTGCGGTATCCCCGCACCATCCGGATTTCAGTATGAGGCTGATAGGAGTAAGTTGTTCAGAGCTTTGAAGTTGGACAAGAACAATATAGGTACATTCCACCAAATATTAATTAAGCCGACTTCCGATGATGCGAGAAAATTGTTCGACTTTATGGCGCTGATCCACTGATCTCGTTTGTTACGTAATAATTTTCTTAGGGTAAGATAGGATTGACATACGCTGTGCGTTTTAAAAGTCCCTAAATTTTTAAAGAAATAAAAAAAAAGTGTACGATGGGCGGTATTATCGCACAGTATAAAATACTTATACAATACCAATAAATATATTGATAAAAATTAAAAATAAAATTAAGTAAGGAGAATTCAATAAATATAAAGGTAATGCTCCTTCACCATTTTTTAAAAGGTTGCGTTTGAGCATGCCTTCTTGCCAAGGGATGCGAGACGTACAAGATCGTTCATTCTTTCCTAAAAAATAAGACTTTCAAATGGTTCTTAGATGAAGATTGTTTTAAAAACAAACGTAAACTCGCAGCCGTCTTTATAGTACAAACAAGAGAATCCTTAACTGACTTCACGAAAACCCGTTTGTTTTAATTCACAATTTCGCCCTTTTCTCCTTATTCAATGCTAAATAAATCTGTTTATTCAACCTCCTTTTATTTAGAGACATATTTCATTATTATTACCAAATTATAAGGTAATAAATCAAATTGCGATGAAACAATGGTGGGGTAGAAATATACCCCAAAATATCCATCAGGCCATGCAGATGGCAGATTTACGATAAGCATGGTTAAGCGTGATTAATTGCAACTGGTGACTTGGGAATATATTTAGGAGATTAGGTAATTAATTTATACAATTATTTAAAAAATAAATGAGCATTTACTGTAGGTAGTTATGTAGATTAGGTAGACCGACTACCTTTGTTTGGTCGCATTTAACTTTTTAGGATTCGGAACCCAAAGGGTAAAACTATTTTCAATGCACTTACTCGAAAACCCGCTCTTATCCCACCGCTTTTAGGCACGCAATAGACTGTTTTCCGCACTAGTGCAGAAAAGTGCGCATGCTCTCCCCCACCACAATATTATTGCATTTATCGTATAAGGCTGGGCGTGTGTCGACCCCCACCAGTTGCCGGTCAACCCCCGTTTATTCATGTCGTAAGTGTATTGAAAAATGTCGTTTGATACACGTGCAAATTTGTCACTGTAGCCCTCGGCCCCATGACACACACGTGTTACTACGGTTCATTCGAATTCCGCCTCGATCGCAATGACAAACTTCCTGCACTTGTATCAAAATGTACTATACTAAGACTCCGCTGTCTGTCTGTCTGTCTGTCCATCTGTCACCAGGCTGTATCTCAGGAACCGTGATAGCTAGACAGTTAAAATTTTCACAGGTGATGTATTTCTGTTACCGCTATAACAGCAAATACTAAAAACAGAATAAGTAAATAGTTAAGTGGGGCTCCCATACAACAAATGTTTTTTTTTTTTGCCGTTTTTTGCTACGGACGGTACGGAACCTTTCGTACGTGGGTCCGACTCGCACTTGGCCGGTTTTGTACGTAGGTATTATCTTGAAAAGTATTTGGTGATTAGTAAAATGATGCGTGACCAGAGGACTGGCTCGTTTTTTTGTTCAACGATTCAGCATTGCCATTCAACGTAGCAATAGAACACAGCGACTCCTTCTGCGTAAAATTAGCACTTCCTCCTATTACAATTTTTCTCCTCATCAGGATATAAGCTATGCTGGTACCAAATTTCATTCAAATCCGACCAGCCGTTTGAGCATAAAGGAGTAATAAATCTACACAGATACATATTAACTTTCGCCTTTATAATATAAGCATATAGCCTTCAACGTAATAATTGAGCTGTAGCCACCGTAACTGTGCATTTTCAACACATCTGCGATAATTCTTAAGCTTAATGCTTAAACCGAAGTTAACCATAACAACCCTTTAAACTAAGGTTACTGTGCCGCATTTACCCTTGTATGGTTTAAAGGCAGGGGTCTCGGACTAAGGGATGTGTTTAACGTGGAAGTGGCTTAATATCATTTGATGATGACGAAGTGGGAAGGTCGGCTATATATCTTAGAGCATGGAACCGTTTTCTACCGTAGATAAATTTGGATACAGGCTTTATTGAAGCTGATGGGTTTCTCTGTTGTGATATGGACACCTAATAACAATTTATTGTTGAGAAACCTGCATCAAATACAAAAAATAATTACTTATTGGTCTCGACATCATCATTTAAGTGGAAAGACGTCCAAGGTTGGCCATAGGCCTCCCCCAAGTATCGGCACAACGAACGGTTCTGTGCGTCGAAATCCATTGGATTCCCGCTGCCCTCACTAGGTACGTCATCGGTCCACCTTGTGGGAGGCCTTCCAACGCTGCGTCTTGCGGTAAGCGATGACCACTCAAGAACCTTTCGGCCTCATTGACCATCTATTCTTTGAGCAATGTGCCCAGACCACTGCCACTTAAGTAGGTCTAGATTTTGTGAAACGAAATTCACTATACTACTACATTTGTCTCTCAAGAGGGTGGATTGGTCTTGGTTGTGTGTGTTCACGTGCACATTGTTCCTGTGTGCGTGTACTATTTTCTATGACACCAATTGCTTTGAGCTTACATATAGAAAGGAAAGTGTACGTGAACTTACGCGCACATCCTCTTAGACCAACCCTCCGTGAGATAGTTCAACTATATAATATTAATAGCAACTGGTACTTGGTGTTTCCGATACCGGTAGTATATTTTTTTTATATTTTCATTTTTTTTTAAAGAAATATTTAGAAATGTTAAATGAAATAATAATATGTACAGTACAAAAAAATGAATAAATTTAATTAAATATCAAAACATTAAATTAAAAAAAAACAATATAAAAATAATATTTGTAGTACAAAAGTAAAGCTAATTCGATTCAAAATTATTTAGACAAAAAATACAGGCCTTCATTTAAAAGTACAAATATCTCCATAATGGATTACACATTTAAAGTACCTACTTAGCAATTCAAGTTAACACATCCGGATTTCCGGAATGGTTTCACCCTTTTATATGGCAATACAAAAAGGTTCCTTTGGGTCCCAAACACAAATCTATTTTCAGCCGAAAAACCAAACAGGTAGGGTAAGATCGGGATAGACGTCACACTTTTTGAAACCACTTGTATACCTCTTTGCTGTAAGAACAAGCAAATCAATTTATTTGTTATACTGGTTACATTTTAGGATTTAAAATTGGTTGTTGCCTAATCCATATGCATCACGTTTAGAATACATGAACTATACAGAAACAGACATTTTTAGGGTACCCAAGGGTAAAAAGGGACCTCATTACTAGACTCCGCTGGCCGTCCGTCTATCTCCGTGATAGCGTTAGACATTTATTTTCACAGATAATGTATTTCTGTTGCCGCTATAACAACAAATACTAAAAAAACAGAATAAAATAAATATTTAAGGAGGTTCCCATACAACAAACGTGATTTTTTCCCAGTTTTTTTGCTACTACTTATTTGGCCGGTTTTTGAACACACCTTGACTTCAATTTGGCCACTTAAACTATATCATCATCATCTTCTTGCCCCTGTCCCATATTACTTGGAGTCGGGGTAACAAGTATTTTTCTTCCATTCTGTCCTGCCCCCCTAGCCAAGTTACGATCGTTTCGTATACGTAGAACGCCTCGAGTAGACCACGCCTCCGATTCCTTTGTTCTGACCACGTGACTGATCCTTGAGATGACGTCAGAACAAAGGAATCAGAAATCAGAAATCAGAAACGTTTATTTCAAATAGACCAATTACAGGCACTTTTGAATTGTCAAAATGTCAGTCAGTCAAAAAAAGAAAAGTGAAGCTAAATTGGAGGCGTGCCCTACTCGAGGCGTTCGACGCAAACGAAACGATCGTAACTTGGCTAGGGGGGCTGACATCCATCACGCTATTACTCCTCACACAATCCTTCTATTTTTCTTTGGCCTTCCTTTCCCTCTCCACCCATCCACACATGTATACTTATAACTGTCTTAGTTAGATAACTTAAATATTATACAAAGCCTACTTATTCTTAATTAATGCAATTGTTATCACTTATAATAAACCAACCAATCTCAATAACGTAAGGAATGGATATCAAAAGCAGTACTTTATAAGTAATAAATAATTAATGATTTCGTTATTAGATGGTAAATGAGTTTCTTATATCAGGCACCGGTCATTAATAATGTTGTTTAATAAAAGATAATAATATTCTTACGGAGAGGTGTTATTATTATTATTTTTTATTAAAATAGCTTTTGGAGTACACAGTGTGTTTTAATATGGTATCAGATTTAAATTATTTGTAGTCATAGTAACTTGAACTTATGAGGCCAATTACCAAAATGTCGATGGGTGCAGGATAAGTACTTCCGATTTTTTTTTAAATGATTTAAACTAGTGCTTTACTGCGATCCCACCTGATGGTAAGCTGTGATGCAATCGTTAATAGTGGATCGCACTAGTTTATTAAGCGCCTATTCACTCTAGCCTTGAAGAAACCTAATTATAATCGGACGGAAAGACTGCTGCAGGCATATTGTTCCAATCCTTCGATGTACGCGGTATAAACGACGAGGCGAAACGCTTAGTCACCGCAAGGATCCAACAGAATATCAGCGTCAGGTATATTTGCCTGACATATGCTGAGCTGGACTCTCATTAGGTGCAGCATTGAGATGAACACCGCCCTATGGCTCGTAACTATGTATTTCTTTTATTTTTCTAAGTATCTACATGCTTTTTTGTTTGTTGTCTAAATGTTTAGCTTTTATAATTTAATCATGCTTTCGTGTGTTTTGTATTGTGGCAAATAAATGTTTATCTATCTATCTGAATTATAAATCTGAGACTGTACACGTATCAAGCAGTGGTGGCCCAGTATTAACGGCCCCGACTTACGAGTTACGTGTCTTGGGTTCAAACCCTGGGAGACACTTTACTTTGTTTAATTTATTTCATTACCACTGCTCTAAAAACGGTGAAGAAATTCATGACACAAAACGGAACGTCTTAGAACCAAAAAATCGATAACATTTGACATCCACAAACCCACACCGGGCTCGCGAGGTGAATTACTTACGGCCCATTCCCTTTTCTAGAGAGGAGACCTGAGTGCCTGAGTTCCAGCTATCCAATTACAGCATTATAATGTTCCCACTGTATGAAACACATCACTCATATCGGTCCTAATACCTTATTGATTTCTTTTTTGAGTTCAAAGAAACACAAAAGTGAAAGAAAGGAATGAAACGTTTATTCGTACCTCACAAATACAGTAGAAATAAAATAGGTATGGAAAAATAACATTAAAATCTGTGCAAGGCCAAAAATGCGCCTAACTCAACATATGCTGCGATATTTAAAAACGATAAATAACGCAGTGCTGGTATTCTGTTAGGGCCCAAGATGAAAGTAGACTCCGTCCAGGCTATAAATCGGATCATCCTCTGGTTTGGCTGCCATTTGGCACGGAATCGGGACAGGAAAACTCATGTGATGAAAATGACATTCAAAGTTCATTGGAATTGAAGAATCGGCCTATAATTCCTCCCATTTTTGGTGGAGGGGAGTGAGAGGGAATGTCAGGTTTTTACTAACCAGCCCACTTGTTTAAATTGTGTTTGAGCTGCCTTTATGTTTAATCTAAGTGGTGTTGACATGAAATTACACTTACATAATAATAATATACTAATATTTATATACCCCACACCAAACAAAACTGATTTACATCCGTAGACTCATAGTAAGGTTTAGTTGAAAACCAGCGCCAGGCAACTGCTAAGTAGTGGCCTGGCATTATGCTTAACTGGACCTATTTGGCGCTGCGTGAGATACACAATGTTGATGTATTTTATGTTTCTATAATTATAATTGTTACTTCATTGTGTATCTGTGTCTCAACTAAATGTGCATTTCTTTTCATTTTTTTTCCCCGACTTTCATCCAACGCCATTAGTCTCAAACTAAGCAGAGCTTGTGCTATGAGTACTCGTACTAGACAACTGATAAACATTTTTATATATTTCTAAACATATATTATAGATTAGTTACACCCAGACACAGAACCAATGATCGTGCTCATCACACAAACATCTGTCTTGGGTGGGAATCGAACACACAATTTCCAGCATAGTAATCAGGGCCACTTAGGCCAGTCAAAATAGACGTATGGACGTGGAAATAACATTTTATTGAGTTTTAAATAAAACTCTAGCTGTTTAAAAAAATGTAATCAAGGTACAAAAACTTCATTACAGATCTGCAAGTTCCTTCTTCCTCAAAGTACCTAATCCAAGTTTCTAACCTTATCTAAAAGGAAAATCGTTTGTAACCAACTTCCGAAGATTTCAAATTGGTTCTATCGCGCACTTGAATAACAACACGAAGTTTTACAGCAACCATTTTGAAATTACAGTAATTGTATGAACATTGCTCGTCAAAATAACTGATCGTCGTCGTCTCGTTCCACGACATTTATTTGTTAAACTTATTTTTAGGGTTCCGTACCTCAAAAGGAAAATGGAACCCTTATAGGATCACTTTGTTGTCCGTCCGTCTGTCTGTCTGTTTGTCTGTCTGTCAAGACCCTTTATCTTGGGAACTCGTGGAGGTATCGAGTTGAAATTAAAACGATATACTTAAATCTGCGGTCCCTTGAAACTGTAAAAAAATTAGACTTATGAAATAACGAAAAAAAAATATTCGGCCGTTTATCTGGCAAAAAAGGTATATTTCGACAATCTTAAGGGAATCAAATTTCATAGGGTAGGTACTCCCCGTTGACCTAGAATCCTGAAATTTGGCATGTAGCAAGGTCTCATAACACAAGTATAGAAAACAATCTGTAAACTGTAATTTTGTAGTCAAATCACAAAAAAAAAAAATGTTTTTGCTATTCGGAAAAACCTTTGTAACTCAATTCCGGAATTGAACTGTTTTCATAGATAAGTTTTTACGGAACCGTCAGTGCGCGAGTCCGACTCACACTTGCCCGGTTTTTTCATTATTATAGAGCTAGGTTCGCGCTTGATCACTATCTCACTTGAGGGTAAGCGAATATGTGGTCAACGATGGAGCACGCTTGCCTAGAAGTAACCTATTCACGCTTGACTTAAAAACCCCATGAATCGATAATAGCATGTTTATTAGGTATATTGTTACGTGTGTTGCTTGTTAAATAAGTAAAAAGTTAAATAATTCTGGGTTTCTGAATTGAGTTTTTTGAGACTTTTAGTAGTCTAAAAAGTACTCAACTTTAAATACCTTATTCAAGAATCGGAGATTAGTCGTATGAGATTATAAATTTTTCAATTTCTCTGAACTACGATAAAGACACAAAAATTATATACCACTCGCCTCTGCTAGCGTTTTAACTTGCGTGAAATCAGAAAGAACAAGCTCTTGGGATAAAAAAGCATGAGCAAGACATGGTCTGGGGCAAATCCGTTCAGCCTTTGATCGTGAAGACACACACACACCACACACAAACTGGCTTTTTAATAATTGTGGTATTTTTTTAACAATTTATGCACACACAATAGTATATTTTTTTATTGTTGTTAGGCTCGCGCTTGACCACTATCTCACCTGACGGAAAGCGACGATATGGTCGACGATGGAACGCGCTTGCCTAGAAGTAACCTATTCACTCTTGACTTAAAGATCCCCAGGTTGTTGCTGTACCAACAAAATATCTACAACATCCAACTCTATTTTTAAATACCCATGAACGCATGACCATCTCACTAATATACTAAGATCCCAGAGCTGTCAGGCATAACTTATTTTCACACGGATGAAACCTTAGGTTCTCAGTAGCGTCTCATACGCTTTGAATACCTGTGTACTTGTGGAGCTCGCCTTTGGGGAACTTTGACAGGTACGAGGTGAGAAAAGGAACTAAAAATAACGAGTTACTTAACTTAACGTTTTATGGCTGATTTTTATATATGTTTTGTAGAATATTATTCTAAAGTAGTATCTTAAGTGTCAGACCCTACACAGGTATTCAAAGCACATGAGACGCTACTGAGAACCTAAGGTTTCATCCATGTGAAAATAAGTTATGTCTGACCGCTCTGGGATCTTGGTCTATAAAGTCTTTTGTACATAGCATGAGTAGGATGACAGCAGGACAAAAATATGCGTCTTTAAGATGAGAGAAAAGGATAGGTAGCTACATTGTATGAATCCGACAGCTGTCACCTACACCATCCTGTAGCAATTGAAGTATAAGTAAAAATGTATAATATGACGTCATAGCTGAGGTCCAAAATACAATACATAAGGTCATCTTTAAAATCCTCCGTGGGTGTGACCGTGGCATCACCGCGGGCCCTAACAGAATACCAGCGCTGCGTTATTTATCGTTTTAAATATCGCAGCATATACCAGTATGCTGAGTTAGGCGCCTTTTTGGCCTTGCACAGATCTTTTTTATACTCAATTCTACTATATTTTAATTCCAATGTATTCTACTGTATTTTAATTTTACTGTGTGTGTGAGGTACGAATAAACGTTTTTACTTTCTTTCTTTCTAAAATCAACGTAATCTCAACTACAACCCTTAAATACTAACCCCTTTGCCGTGAAGCCATTAAAATGCTCCCTGTTATATGAGAAACTTTTACAGCAATTTATAAGCACAAATGCAGAAGAATTTGTAAAGAAACTTTTTACTCCGTGAGCAGTATTTTATTTCGAAGTTATTTTATGTATTCCAATTGTTGTGGATGAATGTGCAGGTTTTAGTTTCACTTCAATTTATAGTTGGTTATAATTCAGGTGACGAGAAAAATGTTTCAATGAAACCTCGATTTCAAAGTCTTTGTAATTAGGGCGTGCAATATCGGAAGGTTCTCAATTCCGGAACTGAGATTCGATACTGGAGAGCTAATTCCAGAATTTCGGAACTGGTTCCGGAATCGATACCTTTTTGTTTTTTTTTTTTTGGATTTTTTTCTTTCTTTTTCCTTTTAATTGTTTCAGTATCCCTTCTCAATCTAAAAAAAAAGTTTAAAATGTAACAAAACATAATGAATCAGTCTTTTCATCGTTTTGAATTACAAATTAAACATATTTGACCATCATTTTCCCATAATACTTTAATAAGACATTTCACAATAGTAAAATCAACAAGTTTTATATAAAACAAAACAGAATTAAACATTAAAATTTAAAATCCTTCCTATCTGAAATTATTATAACGAATTACATCATAAATTGCCAATAAAAACGAATAATGCATGTGAAACTGAACGCATTCATTTGTTTCTCGATTGATATAAGACAAATATTGAAAGAATTATAGAGACTTTACAACACATCATACAGACTATTCTTAGTGTGGGATACATTACCGTAGGGGCCCAGCAGGGTCGAAGCCTACTGGGGCCACGGGTAGTGTGAAAGTGAAACCCAGGGCCCTGGGACAAAGGCAATGAAGGAACAGGTTTTTAGTCAGTAAAAGTCTGACACTATCTCTCGCTCCACCTAATAGCGGGGGATGTCATTAGAGGATATTCACACCGAAAAAAAAAGTGTGGGATATATTATTAACCCTTTAACCACCCGCGTCGGTTTTGTCCGACGAGCGTTTTAGTGTCCTATTCGCCAGGGTCGTGTGTTTGCCACTGGGTTCTCCAACTCGTTTAGTTCTTCAATCCCCATAGGTGACAGAAGAGCTAACGAGATGGAGTATTTGGTCGTGGGTGATTGTCGGATATATCGGACGTAGAGGGTAAAAGGTTAATTATAACTTAGTATATATTATGATTAACGTAGGAGCAGTGGTGGCCGAGTGGTAACGGCCCCGACTTACGAGTTGTAGGTCGCGGGTTCAAACCCAGCCAGGCGCATTACTTTGTGTAATTTATTTCATCACCACTGCTCTCAAAACGGTGAAGGAAAACATCGTGAGGAAACCGGCATGTCCTAGAACTAAAAATTCGAAGACATGTGACATCCACCAACCCGCACTGGGCCCGCGTGGTGGATTATGACCCATTACCTCTCCTAGAGAGGAGGCCTGAGTCCCAGCAGTGGGAACATTAAAAGGCTGATTATGCTTATGCTATATATATTATGATAATTACTATGCTATAGTTCTATCAATTTATTATTACCAATTTGGTGTTTTGTTTATCAATGCCAATACTTTTCGGTCAGTGTTATCACGTTGACAGTGGCACACATTTTTTGTATTATTTCCAATACTGCGGTACGGGGCGTTCAAGACCTCGTTTGAAAACTATCATTACGACGGCAAGAGGCTTATTAGACCCTGTAACGTATAAAAGACTTGTTTAAATACGGTACAAAGTCAAAGTGACCCCATTTTAAGTAGATACACCACTGTCATCATCATCATTTCAGCCGAAAGACGTCCACTGTTGGACATAGGCCTCCCCCAAATGTCGCCACAATGACCGGTCCTGTGCGTCTCGCATCCATCGGATTCCCGCGACCCTCATCAAGTCATCGGTCCACCATGTGGGAGGCCTTCCAACGCTGCGTCTTCCGGTACGTGGTCGCTATTCCAGAACCTTTCGTCCCCATCGACCATCTGTTCTGCGAGCAATGTGCCCTGCCCATTTCTACTTAAGTTTGGCGATTCTTCGGGCTACACCACTGTATTCTGTTTTAATTTGGAATCTTAGGTATACACCACTAATTTTTAATTAGAACAAAAACTTAAAGGGCTTATTAGAAAAGGTCTTGTTATTATTTAAATAAAGTCTTAATAAATAATATTCCTAAACAGTAAAGTTATCAGCGTTTGTTTATATCCAAAAATATCACTCAATTTATGGAAATATTGTACTTATTATGAATGAATAAATGACGATCAAAAATTAAAAAATAGGGGTGTATACTCATCTCTTTTCTAAAGTTAGACAAAATTTAAGTTACAGCCTCGGCATGGCAGAGAAGACTATGTTATTCTTAACTGCAGCGCAAAGAAGACACGTACGAGGCGTAATAGACCTCGTAATAGAACGTGTTTAAAAAACACAAAAAGTGACTGATCGATTTGAGATCAGTCAAAAAGATAGAGCCTGATTTACTCCATCCTTTTAGACTACCCAAAACCGAACGCGTCCATTAATCAACTGGACAAAACCGTCCAAAAACGAACACTACCTATAGACTGTCGAACGTCGTGTCAAACCCTTCAATATGGGGAAACAAAAGGCCTTCATAACGTGAACAAGGCCTGCTCTCAGCCAGCCACTTAATTAAACACTTTGGTAAACGAAAGGACGTAAGTACGTATCAGTTTTGTTACAACCTGATACGAGGATAAACCTTTTACTAGCGTCAATAGGCTCTTGATGAAAAAGATGTTTTGGAAAGGCTTATTTTGGGCTCATTTAATTACTAGCTGTTCAACTCACGTATTACTCGATATTTATCCCACGAGAAGTTCGTCTTATGGTTCAATTGGACATTATTAAAAAAAAAACACTGAAAAGTGCAAAATAACTTTAATTTCGGAAGTCGGTGTTAAATAACGAAGAGACAAAACTAGTATAGAAACACCGAATTCCGAAATTAAAGTTATTTTGCACTTTTCAGTGTTTTTTTACATTGAAGTCGGTTGTATTTTTTTTTTTTGTAAAAAGTTTTTTATTTTGTATTACTAATACATTTGCCAAAAAAATAATATTGTAACAACATGATATTTTTTAGCTTGCTTTCCCTATTCCTTTGATCTTTAGAAATATATTTACACAAAAAAATAGCTCGTTAATTGTTCTTCAGAATAGAATAGAATAAACTTTATTGTACACCAAATTAGTAATAAAACTTTTACACTAACTTAAATCTATGGGTACAAAGGCGGTCTTATCGCATATTATGTAAATCAATCAATATTTCGCAAAGAAAATGGTTTTAAAGGTTAGCGGGGCTCTATGCGGACGCAGGTGGCAGTACGAGTATAGAATTAAATCTGGCCAGATGTTCAAAAAAAAAAAATACATATGTTTATTTCACATAGGCCTACATGGGTTGCTAGCGAAGGAGGAGGCTGCACGCGTGAGGGAACGAAGGTCCTCACGTCCTAGCCGCCGTAATTCCGACCCCGACTACCAGCCACGGTAGACGCGGGCTTGCGGACGTCGAGCACTGGGTATCTCGTCGTCCGGCTGTTCGGTAATTAACCGGACCGAGCCCAGTCGTTAACAGCGCGTAGTGATCCTCGCGCTCCTCAAAGAGATGTCAGCAAACCGTAGGGGCCCAGCAGGGCCGATGCCCGCTAGCTAGGACCGCGGAGAATTTCTGAAAGGGAAACCCGTAGTCCTAGAACGCAAAGGGTAATTGAAGGATACAGGTGTGGTTTTAGTCAGTAAAAGTCTGACACGCCCTCGCGCTCCACCCAGAGCACGAGAAGTCATTTGGATGATTTCCTACCTTTAAAAAAAAAAAAAAAAAAAAAGGCCTACATGGGTACTTATAAAACATCAGAAGCTAGTGCACGGTTCCAAATTGGTCGTTTCCTATGGAGAAGAGCCGGCAAGAAACTCCATGGTTACTCTTTTAAAAAAGTGATTGTTTACAATATTTTCATATTACAGTATTAATGGATATTATGTAAGAACAGTAGAGCAGTCAATATTGTACCCAAAAGCACAATAAAAATAAACATATTAAAAAAAAGTGAGTTGTAATAGGAAGTAATCTAAGTATTCGTGGAGTCTACAGTGTTCTCACATTCACATTATAAAAAGAGGCTATATAAAAAGTTCAAGGGACAATACGCCTTAAAATTCAAATTTTTGTATCTCACAGGTCAGAGTCATATTGTATGTTAATTAAAATATGATTGGCGATCGTAATATGTATTTATTTACGGAGTTATAATTATTAAAATCATCTTTATAACTCTTTCAGTTAGTCTTATCGTGTTAAATGACTTTTCATGAAATAGCCAGGTCACCAATCTACAGAACAACCTCGGCAAACGTTGCTTAACCTTGGTGATCGACATGGCTCCTTATGAAGTTTCAATAAATAAATAACATTACATTGAAACTCGGATACAAACTTGGACGTACTTACACAACACTAGCTCAGCAATCCATTACAGAAATGTACAAAACATAAGTTTCGTAATACCGGCCTCAACATCAAAACTACGGAACTCAAGTTATACGGCCCAATAAATCTGTTTATTGCTCCTATCAGATCCTCAGAATAAATAAATTTTCCTTTAGAATGCTCGATTCTGTATCGAGGCCAAACTGTATCTATAATAGATATTATTAGTGACCGACTGAAATACAATTTGCAGCCGAAACCGAAACCGTAACCGTAACCGAATATAGCCGTAACCGGCTTCTCTTCCAGTAACTGAAACTGCACTAATGTGGTAACAGAAAACTGACAATATATATGATATATATAGCCGAACGAGTCAGTCAGTTTTTAGGCATCTATCACAACCGTCAGTTCAAAGACGCGTTTTGGTCGAGCTGAATATTCAGCCTTTTGGCGAAAATCCAGTCGAAATGTTTAACGGGCCGAAACTGACAGGAACGGAACCCGAATCTTCGGTCGGTCTCTAAATATTATAGAAGCTTGGAAATGTTCTGTGAAATAATCAGTTATGAAATTCAGATGGAAATGGAACTCTGTTTGCGGGATGCCGATTTGCTTTTATAAGCTCACTGTCTATAGTCGTTTCGATTTCAAAATCTTAGTGCATTGATATGCTGAGCGGAACCAGTGTTGGCCGCCAATAACTTCCAGTTCGAATCAAACTCTGTCCATAGAGCTTGGAACGCATACAGCGACTAGAAATGGCATCGCTATAGTAGTGGCCGCCTTTTTCTGAACATCGACAGAGGGTGTCAAACTTTTACTGACTAAAATCCACCCGTGATAATCTTTGCAACCAATCTTGTAAAGATTACCGAGGGTGGGATTCGCGTTCGTTCGTTTCATGGGAGTCGTGGATCCTTAATTATTACGCTTATCACGAGTTTTGAATATCATAAGCTTATTGTCAGAATTTTTATGGGACGTCAAACGACAGGTTAGGTTTGGATACTGATGACTATTTGTCATATTGACTATTTTGCCGCTATCATAACTATAATTTGTGACATTAACTAATACGTTACTTTGCATATTTAGTCAGTTTGGTAACTCGTTTCATGCTGTATTTGTTTCATTGCCGACTCGTTCGATACAGATTTTCAATGTATTAAACAATAAGGTATGAAATTATTCAACGACTCACCGATGCATTTACGTGATTTACTGTATGTAAAATTGTGACAATACCGTTTCTAATTGTGCCCGCCAAGGTGTATCAATGCTCTGTACTCTATCCTGTATAAAACTGACAGTTGAGCCAACATTTGTAACAGAATATAATAATATATTTATACTCTGTGCAAAATGTTTGCAACCAAAGTGTGGTTATATGCATGCTGCTTCCGATATTTCGGACTATTTGTTTGCGATTGGAATACCAAGTACAACATTTCTGAATCGCTTTCAAATCGAAATGTACGGATTTGCGAGCGCACTTTCGATAGGTTTTCTTGGCCAATATTTCTTCTGTTATTTGCTTCGGTTATATTGAATTATATTTTGAAGCTATGTTTTTTTCCACCATTCCTTTCTATTTTGGTTTAGGAATCATGAATGTAAACTTAATATAAAGAATATAATTCAGCATTGACAAGCTTTGTTAAAATTTAAATAAACGTCCTATTTTTAAAATCCACTAAGTGGAAACAAACTGCGAACATAAATTACCATCCAATTATTATGGGGCTTAACATAAAAATAATAATAAAATTCACACTCCCTGACATGCACTTAATAATTATGGACTCTAAATATGAATTCGGAAAAGTTTAGAGTGCAACAAAAAGCAACAGCCTTACACAAGGTTTTTCTAATTATTTAATAAAACCACACAGATAATAATGATTATGCGTATTTATTTTTGTGCCACTGATGTAAAATATAAGTCGCAGTCCCTATGGCACATTGCTCAAAGAAGAAATGCCCGATGAAAACGCAAGGCAACGCATTTGCTCAATGAAAGAGTATTTTTGATAAAAAGTATTTCAAATCTTTTTCCATATCCCAAGCATTTATGATATTACATTGTTCCAATAAAGATATGGGTTTCTCGATTAGCCCTTGTAATGCGGAGCGTTTTAGGAATTTTGATGAAAAAAACTAGACATTTTCGATTTATTTCGAGATGCCGCTTTTTAATTTAAGAGGACAGTTTTTATGTCAAGCGTTGGAGGTCTTTCGGCTGAAATGATGACGATGATAGTCCGCTACCCATCAAGATAGGGGAGACAAATAAGAAGCAATACAACCCTACTTATACCCTGATACAGCAGAATAAAATTCTTGTATCGTTTCATTCGAGGAGTCATTTAAAAGTGGGTTTTATTACGGACTGTAAACTGGGCGGTTGACGGTTAGTATTATCGCTACGAAATTAATTTGCGTGTTATAGCTTCAGGCGATAAAACAGCGGATGATTGGAGAATTCCCTTCAAGAATAATGAAAGAAAATAACAAAACGTCTTGGGAATAAGAAAATGTGGATATTTTATGAAATTTTTTGTCAGGATGAGCTGTAGGCATTGTTTGAAGTTGAAAAGTCAATTAAAACATTGTCATATTCACTACGAATGGTAGATTGGATTGGTCGAATCAAAGCTTATGGCGGCTCGGGACAAATCGCGAGTCGCTCTGGGCACGCTATAATCACGTCGGTAACTCCCTTCTTTGAGAAATGGCAGGACCAGCAACACGGCGTCCTCAATTTCCGCATGTCGCAGGTCCTGACCGGACATGGCAAGTTCGGGCTTGCGGACGTCGAGTAATAGACCGGACCGAGCCCAGTCGTCAACAGCGCGTAGTGATCCACGCGCTTCTCAAAGAGATGTCAGCAAAACGTAACCCAGCAGGGCCGATGCCTGCTAAAACCGCGGGGATTATCTGTATAGGAAACCCGTAACCCGCTCACGCGCACGCAAAGGGCAGCTGAAGGACACAGGTGTGGTTTTAGTCAGTAAAAGTGTGACACGCCCACTCGCTCCACCCATACCGGGAGAAGTCATTGATTTCCCACCTTAAAAAAAAAATAATCGCGAATCGCTACGCAGAAGCAGACTTATGTAACGGAGGGCTAAAGGGCGTGGTAACGCGCAGTGAAAAACGAACTTCATAAATATCATAAAGTTTGAATCGGAATTAAGCTTATTCAAAATTGGGTTAGATGAAGTGAACAATTCAAAAACGTAGAAATAAATGCCTATGTCACGTATCTACAGATAAATAAGTAGGCATTTAACGTTACGATAGAGGCATTAGCTGTACCTAAAGCGATTATTGATAATCCCAAGTCATTGGTTCGATTATCTTGCTCTGTGTCGTAACAAATTACAAAGAACTAGCCTGTGTCAGCGGTAAAATTAGGTTTCCCTATACAAACTTTTGAACCCCGTTTCATTTCCTTAGGGGATAGATTTTTGAAAATCCTCTCTTAGTGCTCGCCTACGTCATAAAAGGAAACCTCGTGCCAAATTTTACGCTCCGACTCCCAGTACTTTCGGCTGTGCGTTGACATGTCAGTCAGTCACTTTCTCCTTATATATATATATATAGATATCCCGGCTTATTTCATTAAGAAAAGAATTTTTATATAAAGTGAGCTGCGCTGTATCATAGATTAAAAAAAATATTCTGGCTGTAGCACAATCCCACTAGCATAAAATAACCCAGTTTAATCTTCTATAGATTGATAACTATCTCAACATAATTGACATTTCTCTGTAAAGCACATTCCTGACTGTCATGTGTGAATCTCTGACATTTGTTATGGATAGCTGACTCTAGAACCTGATCAAACTCCACGAAATATCACGACTTAGGTCTACTGTCAACAGACGCGTAGCTTCATAGACGCATATACAGCATACGCGTTACGATACCTCGCGTCCGTGGACACTAGTCGTCAATGTTAATTCAATCATAGTGGCTCCTATCATCATCACAACATCTATTGTTATAAATAGTACAGCTACAAATTTAGTTATCAACACTACAGTAAATTCTATAATTAAACACATTATTAACGCTGACAGGTTTCTACCTCACAACTCCGATAACTCTATTACCTCGCTTGACTTGGCAAAGACGTTACACATTGGATATTATCTGGCATAAGCTTATTTATTGTCTTTCAAAACCATTAGCTGAACTATTATTAGTATTTTGTTTCGGTCTGTCTGCTGAGCTGTGTTGTGTTGTACTGTATGGTATTGTATTGTATGTCGGGCTGGTGTCCATAACTCCTCGTCCAAAGCGCGTAATACTGCTCTGATGTATACGAATCCAGTGTCTTTTAGTGCAAGTTACGGTGAGGCTCGAACTTAATAATATTATTTATTTATCTTTGCTTCCGGTAGGTTACCCATAAAGTAGTCAGTATTCCTTAACCTATGTTACTGTATGTTATTCGTAAACATTACTAGACCTTTTTTAACCGACTTCAAAAAGGAGGAGGTTATAATTATGTTCGGTTGAATGTATGTTTTTTTTTTTTATGTATGTTCACCGATTTCTCGGTCAATTGTGAATCGATTTTGAAATTATTTTTTTTTGATTGAAAGTTTATGCTTCCGAGTTGGTCCCATAGAAATATTGTTATGATCTGATCATGAACTTCGAAGATATGAAACAGAACTCCTCATAGGATCACAGCAGAACCATCGTAACAAGTAAAATTGCTTTGATTAAACGTGTAGTCGATGACTGACTAAAAGTAGAGGGGGAATATATCGAACTGATGTGATGATGAAGCCTGAAGTTAGGCACCGGAACTCTGTAATAAATTAATGTAATCTAACCATGTTTGGGATTATTAGAATTTATCATGAGATGCACTCTGGCTATAAGGTATTTAAGTTTGGCTGAGGGGTACTTTTTAGTGGTGGTAACATAACTAAAAAGTGTAAAATAAAAAACTTTTTACAAAAAAAAAATACAACCGACTTCAAAGTAAAAAAAAACACTGAAAAGTGCAAAATAACTTTAATTTCGGAAGTCGGTGTTAAATAACGAAAAGACAAAACTATTATAGAAACACCGACTTCCGAAATTAAAGTTATTTTGCACTTTTCAGTGTTTTTTTTTTTACTTTGAAGTCGGTTGTATTTTTATTTTTTGTAAAAAGTTTTTTTTAAGGTGAGAAATCATCAAAAAAATACCTCCTTTGTTGACCCCAGACAGAGATTGCCGAGTTTATCCATGTTTTTAGGGTTCCGTAGCCAAATGGCAAAAAACGGAACCCTTATAGATTCGTCATGTCTGTCTGTCTGTCTGTCTGTCTGTCTGTCTGTCTGTCTGTCCGTCTGTCCGTCCGTATGTCACAGCCACTTTTTTCCGAAACTATAAGAGCTATACTGTTGAAACTTTGTAAGTAGATGTATTCTGTGAACCGCATTAAGATTTTCATACAAAAATAGAAAAAAAGCAATAAATTTTGGGGGTCCCCATACTTAGAACTGAAACTCAAAATTTTTTTTTTCATCAAACCCATGCGTGTGGGGTATCTATGGATAGGTCTTCAAAAATGATACTGAGGTTTCTAATATCATTTTTTTCTAAACTGAATAGTTTGCGCGAGAGACACTTCCAAAGTGGTAAAATGTGTGTCCCCCCCCCTCTAACTTCTAAAATAAGAGAATGATAAAACTAAAAAAAATATATGATGTACATTACTATAAAAACTGCCAACGAAAATTGGTTTGAACGAGATCTGGTCAGTAGTTTTTTTTTAGTACGTCATAAATCGTAAACCGCATTTTACCTTTCATTCAATCAACTCAAATATAAAAAAAAAAAACATTTAATTTCATAAACATAAACCTTATAATTATGTACATACACCGTGAACCATTATTTTCTATTAATAAATCTGTAATAGGTGCCTAAGTAAATAATAATTATAATTCGCGCGGGGCGTGGCTTGATAGTAGCGGGTGCGGAGCGCGCGGGAGGGGGGCAGGTTTCCGACTGCGCTTACCCGAACGGGCAGACACGTGAGGGCAGACGTCGTTAAAAGTCGTGTGCGCGGAGCGAATTTTTCGATACATTTGCGAATGCTAAATATTGTACGTTTACGATTTGATACTGTTCGTTGGATAAAATTAATTTCAATTAACATCGAAATTATTCTTTTAAACTCATCAAAGATTATTATTATGTTACTTGCTGCTACGGAACCCTCCATGGGCGAGTCCGACTCGCACTTGGCCGGTTTTTTGAAATTGTGGGTTCTGTGTCGATAAGTTATTTTTGCAGGTAATTTGGAATAATGATTTTAAACCACAATCCAATCATTCCAAGGGTTTTTATTTTCCCACTGAAAATCCCTCTCGCTACAGTCAGTAAATATAATTTACTTACGCCTTCAAAGATTGTGTTCGTTATGGCTTTAAATAAATTACTTTAATTGGTATTATATGTTCGTGAATGCTTAGTGATGAAGGTTGTACCGAATTTTCGATAATAATTTGTATATTTATTATAATAGGTCCTTACAATATATGAAATTGGAGTTTTTTAAAACGTGTTACTTTGAATTGTGATATCTTCGGATTGACTTGAAATTATAAGTTCAAATAAACGTTTTATTAACGGTACGTTTTTCTTTTTTCGGAATATTTTTTTTTGTGTTTTTTATTTTCTGTAATAAACAATAAAAATGAAACTTTTTTTTATTTTTGGGCAGATTGAAACAAATACATTTTATTATATTTACGGCTTTAAAACCAGTAAAGACTTAGATTTCGAACTAAAAAAAAACAAATATATTTTAAGACGTCGCAAAACATTTATTCTAAGAATTTTATCATAACAACGGACTGGAGAAATTAGAATTTAATCAAAGTCTCCACCACAATATAACGCAAACACCTAAATAAAATCGACAGAAATAATATCTTATTACATTTTAGGCTTGCCTAAAGACAAGATTATTTTTAAATTAATATAATTCAAAAGCTCAAAGAATCCAGCCCCTCAAGAAGCCCCAAGCTAATTGGGAAAATAGTAACTAGAAAAATATTGATAAGCTTTCGTTTGACCAGTAGGACCTGGCTATTTTTTCTTCATCATCTTAGCCTTTTCCCAACTAGCATGGGGTCGGCTTCAAGCCTAACTGGATGCGGCTGAATACCCGTGTTTTACATGGAGCGACTGCCTATTAGACTTCTAAAACCCAGCTGCTGGGCAACGCGATACTCCTTGGGTAGAGTAATGTTTTTCCTGATGGCTTCAACCCGGGAATCTTTAAGTCAAGAGTGAATAGGTTACTTCTAGGTAAGCGCGCTCCATCGTCGACCGCATCGTCGCTTTCTATCAGGTGAGTTAGCGGTCAAGCGCGAACCTATCAAGAATAATAATAAAAAATAATAAAAAAATGGTCAGACTATAATATCATGAACTCTACTCATGAAGGAGGTGCACGGAGTGCTAAGAGTTAAGTAGACAGGACGGGCATAGCACAAAAGAACCAGAAGGGTCTAAGTGCTCTGGCCCAGGGCCAGCCCCACAATATGGTCAGACTATCTGGTGTCTGACGGTAACGACTGTCAAAGATCTACGAATGACAACCGGAACCAACGGCTTTATGTGCTTTTCGACAGACGGGGTGTCATTAAATGTCCTAGATAAAGATAGAAAAGATAGATAGATAGATAGATAGATATATTCTTTATTGTACACCAAAAATACAAATTAAAGTGCGTTTTTTAATCCCAGATAATGATTTGACAAGTCCAAATGTCAAACTCCAGAAATATGTTGCCTGCTTTTTGATACAAGTGATGTCTCCAAATTCGATTTTTTTATACCGGTTCTTTTAATAATACAACCTCTAAGGAAAGTAGGCCCAAAATACGATAGTGTTTGTTAATAGCAAAGTCTAATATGAATTGAAGATTGAAATAATTAGAAATATTCAAAAATATTACCAGATTTTTTTACAATCGGACTTTTACTTATACTGAGAACTCACAAAACCGTTTTTACCCGCATCCGCTGCGGTTGCGGGCCCGCAGCTTCTGTAGAATGCTAGAGATATATGTATCCCGCTCCCCGCTGCACCGGCGGGCAACTAGTAGAATGGTGTGGGCCACGGTCACCCGCAGACTCGGCAGGTTGCGCCCGCATTCTCTGCGGTCGGTTAACACCCGTAGTGGCCTTCAGGGGGTAGAAAAATCCGATGCGAAATCCAAAAATCGATTGATGCACCCAGAACTTTATAGGCCTTCTTTTTTTAATTTTTCTGTGAAGTAAGTATAACGCAACAGCTCGTTTCTGGTGTATGTCCACGGTGGTCTGGAGCTCAATTGATAATGAACCGCCCGTCTTGCGATTGTCATCTGCCAAGTTTTCAAGCGATAACCCCAACTGCGACGGCTGTATAACCACACAAAACTCTGGTCTCGTGAGTTTAGAAATAAACTAGCTCCACCGTGGCGGGCGCGGTTGAAAACCGGTTGAAAATCATGAATTCTTAGCTACTTTCTTTTACCAGGGAGCTCCAGTCACAACACAATTTTATATCCGGTTTACAAGAGCGGAACGAGACAGTCTCAGTTTATGCTTTAGAATTAAAAAAGTTATCATCATTGGTCGTCAATATTTTTTCAAGATGGGAATTCATCCAATGACTTCTCCCGGTATGGGCGGGGCAGGAGGGCGTGTCAGACTTTTACTGCCTAAAACCAGATCGGCTCTACTGAGCTCCTCCGGTTTGCTGACATCTCTTTGAAGAGCGAGTGGATCACTAAGCGCTGTCGACGAATGGGGCTCAGTCCCGGCAATTACCGGACTGCTGGACGGCAAGCTACCCATTGCTCGACGTTGGTATTGACATTGTGGTAGTCGGGATTGGGGTCTCGGCGACTGGAGCGAAAAGATGTTCGTTCCCTCACTCGTGCAGCCTCCTCCTTCGCTAGCATTACTGTTTCGCAGAAGGAGGCGACCCCCTTCCATTCCTCCTCTCTCTGGACCTTGGCCTGTACTAGAACCTGACCATGTCCGGTGAGGACTTGCTTCATGCGGAAGATGAGGACACCGTGACGCCTCTCCAGCCACTCCTCAAAGAGGGGACTGACCGTCATGATTATGGCGTGCCCATTGGTCGTCAAGCTGTGAATTCACATGACTGCATTACAAGAAACGGACACTTGATTCGTTTATCGCTACAATTTTATAAGAGATCCATGCGAAAATAGTACAAAAAGAGGACTTATGATTGTTTAATTTTAACTATTATTAGTTTTCAAACCGAAGTCCTATCATTACCTATTATTAAAGTTGTAATAAAATGTCAGCAAAAATATCACTGAGTAATTCTATATTTTTGTCTGGGTTTGGTGATAACAAATCGAGACGAAAAAATAAAATGACGCAGCTTTTGCTAGTCTTTAATTCTTAGGCTTAAATTATATTTTAGTTTATGAGTTAGACATTTGCATCTTTCAAATTACCTTCAGAAAATACAAAAACTTACCATAATTAGTTGCATTTTAAAATGAAACTATTTTTACGAATATTTTCGGTTTTTTTGTTCAATATCGGTTGCGGTACCTCACTATTTATGAAATGGAAAAAACATGCAACATTCGAATTGTCAAATCATTATCTCTAATTAAAAAACAGACTTTACATTAGGAACTTAAAATTAATAGGGTGTCACAATGGGCGGTCTTATCGCTAAAAGCGATTTTTTACAGACAACCTTTGGATGGATTTGACAGAGAAGGAGAAAAAAGATATGCAGGTAGTTCGTGGTGTACTATTTATATATATACAATACATAAAACTAATAAATTTAATATAATACAAACAATATATAATATATATATTTAAATATATAATTATGAAAGCAAAGAAATGATGTACGTAATGACGACATTCAAGAGGAAAGGTAGTGATCATTAACCATATTTATACACCATACAGAAAAGTATATATGAATAGAAAAATTCGCATCAGTACAATGCGTTCCAAATAAGAATAGGAATGACGCCATGTTGTGACGTCACGTCATACTGTCAAATCGCAAGAAATTGGGCAAAATTGAAGAACTCAGAGATGAGCAAAATTGAAGAACTGGATTCTGATTAAACTATTTTCGTTCATAGTTCGTAAATAAATTAAATTTTAATTTTTTTTTGTTTTGCTCACCATAATAATTCTTCGATTTGACAGTATGACGTGACGTCACTACCTGTAATCGATCCTATTCTTATTTGGAACGCATTGTACTTGCCCGACCCGCAACCTCATGCATGAGAGGCGGTTGCCTTAAATAGCCATCACGACACTCCTAGCCATTTAGAAGAAGAAAATAAAGTTAGTAGTAGAGTAATAAAGTAGATACTCGATAAAAACGACGAAAACAAAACTTGAAACAGGAATCGATTGTAGGACGTGGGACGTGCCGCTCTATAATTAGTTTGGGTTTACCCTCATGGGAGACTATTGTAGTATAACCACATTGTGTATATGGTAAAACTGTTAAACAGCTTTACTTCACGATATATTATTCGGCCTATGTTTATACTAGCTTCTCTGAGCGGCGTTGCCCGCGTGCAAGTTGAAAATTACTCAAGAAAACCTACTCCCGGGATGAAATAATCTTATGTTCTATATGATCTATATCTCCTGGAATATACCACCACCTATACGCACGAAACGTTTTGGGAACACATTCATTGTGCGTACAGCTAAGGAGTGGAATTCCTTGCCGGAATCTGTGTTTCCTGATGGCTACAACCCGGGAATCTTTAAGTCGAGAGTGAATAGGTTATTTCTAGGTAAGCGCGCTCCATCGTCGATCGCATCGTCGCTTTCCATCAGGTGAGATAGTGGTTAAGCGCGAACCTATCAAGAATAAAAAAAAAAATAGAACATATGATTTTTCGTGCAAAATTTTATCGTAATTCGTTCAGTTGTTTAAGTTTAAAGAGTACCACACTTACACATACACATACATACAAATTTTTGCCCTTAATATTTTATTAGCTTTTGCCTACGACTTCATTCGCGTGAATGTCGGTTGTTGTGGACACGAAGTCGAAGTCAAATCCAGATAAAAAGTAACATCTGTCCTTTCTTGAGCTTTACTCTGTACCAAATTTCATCAAAATCGGTTCAATAGCACCATTAGATAGTGACCTTACAAATCATGTACTTAGGCAATTTAAATAACTAAAGACTGGAATTAGAATTACGCGAAGAACGACGAAGAGAGCCTAGACAAAGAGCGAGAGTTAAAATGGAAAATGAGTCACTCCATTCTGATGTTTTTATATTTATTTACACCTTGTCTATGAATGAAGGAGTATACTTTTTTATCATCATCATCATCATTTCAGCCGAAAGACGTCCACTGTCGGACATAGGCCTCCCCCAAATGTCGCCATAATGACCGGTCCTGTGCGTCTCGCTTCCATCGGATTCCCGCGACCCTCACCAGGTCATCGGTCCACCTTGTGGGAGGCCTTCCAACGCTGCGTCTTCCGGTACGTGGTCGCCATTCCAGAACCTTTCGTCCCCATCGACCATCTGTTCTGCGAGCAATGTGCTCTGCCCGCTGCCACTTAAGTTTGGCGATTCTTCAGGCCATGTAGATAGATAGATAGATAAAACTTTTATTTGATGCAACACAGAAAATTAAAATAATAGTAGGTACCTTCAAAAAAGCACAACAAAATTACAAACATAAAACTAAGCACATAAATTAACAAAAAACCTCTTTCTCTGTCTGTAACCTTTACTTTTTTTTTAATGATCTTCTTCTTCCTGCCCTTGTCCCGTGTTATTTGGGGTCGGCGCAACACGTTTTTTTTCTTCCATTCTGCCCTGTCACTCGTCATACTATCACTAACTTCCTTTTCTTTCATATCACTCTTCACACTTTTTTTTTAATGATATAATTATGAAAAATTTGCGGAAAACATAACAAAAATTAATTTGCAATATTTGATTAGGTACAAACAAGCAAACATCGGGACAGGCAAACTAAATAAAAGCTTGTAAATAATTATGAAAGAATCATTAAAATATCCTAATAAAACAAAAAGTTATGGAACATCAAAGTTGCGTTTCAAAGAATAATGGCGTTTCACGCGGCGCGGCGCTCCAGTGTGTGACGTCACACGACCGTAAACATTGTGGTGAAATAAAAAAACGACATAATAAATCAAAAACAAGCCAGTTGTACGTAAAACTAGGAATAGCGCAAGAGGTCACGTGTGACTTAGAATCGTTTGTGCATTTAAATGATTTGTAGTTTTTTTAAGGTGGGGTCATCAATCATGCAATGTCGGTGGGGTGGAAGGGCGTATCCGACTTTTAAGTTCTAAAATCATACTATGTTCCTTCCTTAACTTGTGTTCCAGGACCCCTCCAGTTCCAGTTCCAGTTTCACTTTCGGAAGCCAACCCCTGGTCCCATTAGGCTTCGGCCCTGCTGGGCCGTACAGTTTTGAAGTGATTTGTAGTGCGACGATCTCATTTAGGTCAAATGACGACACTGTAGTGAGAGACTGCAATCGTTGTACTTAAACTGAAATCATTAATTTCTCAATCATTTATTGATGGATTTCAAAAATTTTTTTATTGGATTATTAGTGTTGAGAACCAAGGTTCCTGACATAGCACGAAGAGTCTCAAACTTAAGTGGCAATGGGCAGGGCACATTGCTTGCAGAACGGATGGCCGTTGGAGCCGAAAGGTTCTGGAATGGCGGCCACGTATCGGATGACGTAGCGTTGGAATGCCTCCTACAAGGTGGACTGATAAGAATCAGAATAGTCTTTCCCATTCCTATATTTTTCGAAAAAAAAAAGTGTTAGATAAATAACCTAAACAAATATTGTAAAAGGCTAAATAAAAGGATAGAAGTGTAGTTTAGGGTGTTTTTAAGATCATTCGGTTTTTATCACGCTCGCGGGATTGCCCCGCACGCGTACCCACCGCAAATGTCCATTTCATACAATTATTTATTGTAATACGATACGCACGCGGGACGCTTTTATTTTCATTTTGACATTTTCTGCATGCGGGGCAATCCCGCATGCGTGATCCGCACGATATTAAAAACACCCTTAGTTTGTAACGAATGAACTCAAAAACTACTAAACTGAATTAAAAAAATCTTTTTCCAGTAGAATGCTACTTTATCACTGAGTTACATAGGCGTTTATTTTAATTTTAACTCGGGCATAGCCGCTGTCAGAAGCTAGCTAATGATTAAAAAGAGAATATAATATTAAATTAATTAATTTTATAAATAATTATATCATTACTCCAAAAATATTTTAATAAAATTTACCTGTAATTAAACTTAATACCTATAATACATGTGCTTTAATTCATTCTGAGTACAAATATATTAAAACTTGTCATGTTTATATAGTTATTTATTATGCTTAAATTTAAATAGCTCCGAAGAGCCTACCTATTTCAAAAACTATTTTGAATCTGTTTCGACTTGAATTTATAAATATACCTTAAATGACTGCTCCCGTTCTAGGGTGAAGCGAAAGACGTGTCAGGTTCTTACTGACTAAAACTCACGTATGTTCAGTCATCTGTCCTTTGTGTTCTAGGACCACAATAACTCAATCAAACGATCTCGCAGCCCAAGCATTTTTTTGGGATAAGCGACGGCAGTAAATCCGCGGAAAAAAGCTATTGATTAAGGTACCCGTACGTAAGCGTTAGCTTGTAGACAGGTCGACGGGTACCCTACGCATTTGTCATCATTTAAGGCATTCAGGAGAAGAGATAAGAAGTCCTATTCTCTGTGGAAGAACCATAAATCTACTCTAAAAGTTGCCTATCATAGTTTTTTAGATAAAATAGTTTAAAAGAATTAATCTTTAAGATTACTCAAATAAAGTTAAAAAAACGATTAGTAAAGAAGATGCTTAGGCTGTTAATAATTAAGTTAATTTTCAGTGTCTATACAAATGAGAAAGCCCGAGGCCTGTAAACTCATTTAGCCAAAAGGTCTTTGTAATTAACAGAATTTAGCCACCAATATTAATATAGCCTTATCTTTTAGCGCAGTCGTCCAGTAATAGGCCTTCCTTAATTCAAAAACCCAAGGGATTTAGGGACCAGTATCAATTCTTTTTTTATATGTCATTTTAAAATTTAATTGCAAAAGCTAGTGTGGGTAACATTTACATAGTCATTTACACATTTATGTCAAAAATAGAATGTGTATGAAATGGTTCCCGATTATTATGGGATTCTTACGTAAAGGGATTTCGAGGGAGCATGAAAATGGCAATTGCAGATTACCTCGTATAAAACGCGTAACCTATAAGTGGGGATTTCATCGAAACTATCCTATCGTAACAGAATTCTTAGGATACATTTCGAATAGTGTGTAGGGTAAACCAGGCATTTGTGCCACAGTCGGTATTGTGTATGTCGGTATTGCCACTTGCAAAACTAAAGCGATACACCACTCGGTATTCAGACAATCTTAGTCTATGTAGCATCACACAAGAAAAAGAGCAACTCACGCCAATGTCGTGTAAAGGAATGAAACAGAACGATGAGATAAATAAACATAGACTAAGACTGTCTAAATATCGGGTGGTACAATAGGCCCTAAGACACGCATTTATAATTACATAAATCATACCCGTCATCATCGCCGTCATACTTATAATACTAACCAGATTGGCTCAAATTAGCACCAAATTTTAAATGCGTGTCTTAGTTTTGCAAGTGACCGACAGAGGCACGTATGCCTGGTTTACTATATTATAATTACACAATTTAATTCCACCAAGTCCGTTCTATCATCGGTACCACTAGACGTAAGGCATTGCGCCACCGGTACATGGTGGACATCTGGGAACCCATACGTACAAATAGGGGTCTTTAAGTCAAGAGAGAATAGGTAAGCGTGCTCCATCGTCGGCCACATCATCGGTTACCATCAGGTGTGACAGTGGTCAAACGCGAGCCTATCCATCATCATCATTCATAATTTCAGCCGAAAGACGTTCACTGTTGGACATAGGCCTCCCCCAAGCGTCGCCACAACGACCGGACCTGTGCGTCTCGCATCCATGAGATTCCACCGACCCAGACCAGGTCATCGGTCCACCTTGTGGGAGGCTTTCCAACGCTGCGTCTTCCGGTTCGCGGTCGCCATTCCAGAACTTTTCGGCCCCAACGGCCATCTGTTCTGCGTGCAATGTGCCCCGCCCATTGCCACTTAAGTTTGGCTATTCTTCGTGCTATGTCGGCAACCTTGGTTCTTCTGCGGATATCTTCATTTCTGATTCGATCAAACCTATCCATAAGAAAATAATAATAATAAATTCAGATATTTATTTTGCAAATAGGTTTCAAATCCGCCCATTGTTACATACCATTAATTATAAGCTCCTACTATGGCGTACAATAAAGAGTGTATCTGTATATCTAGCTTACACGTATTTTTTTTCATTATTGTAAACTAGATGAGGCCGGTGTTTTAAAGCTGGACTACCTTGAGAAGAAACATTGAAACAAACTCAGAAGTCAAAGTCTCTTTTAAAGTTCATACAGCAAACATTTAATGGTCAAATCATATGAGAAACATAATTTGAGATGATTTACATATACATCCTATTTACTTGTTATTTCTCATAACCATTTTCATGTAAATATTCCTGCTGTGAATGGGTCTGGTTTTTTATTATTATCGCAGCGGGCTTTGACATATGAGAATTATGGTTACAATACTGAAGGAAATTCGAATTAGTATAATCACACTAATATTATAGAGGCGAAAGTTTGTAAGTGTATGTTTGTTACTTCTTCACCTGCGAACGGCTGAACGAATTTTGATGAAACTTGATACACTGATAGAACATGTCCTGGAATAGAACATGGGATACTTTTTATGTCAGCAGGATAATTTTTTACAATCACGAGGCGAAGCCGCTGGTAGCAGCGAATAAATGCGAAATTCGCAGATGGTATTGATGAATGCTAATAAATCACTAACTTACTTTCATTGATATAGTGAGGAGACAGAGCTGCCTTTAAATATTGTAAATGTTCAGCATTACAAGCAACTTTCATGTGAAAATTTGCTTACCCATCACCGTAAGCACTATTGTACCTTTTAAGGCTTTATAAAAAAGATCTAAGAGCCGTTACCCGCCCTAAAAGGCAGTGTCGAAGTAATAAATGTCAATGTGATGGATGTGCTCACATTAAGCGACATAGTCTCGACAATAACTTGACTAAGTAACATTTTATTTTTGCATCCTTTGAAACAACGTGGTGTATAGTTTTTTCATGTTTTATATTTTTCCACATTTTTGTTGTGAGTGAAAGTGGGCGAAATTTGTCATTGTAGTCGACTGTGATTTGAATTTGGATTGAATGATTGGACCACATTGGTTCAATAAAAAAATAAAGGAATCAGGTTTCACACATCACAAATCAGGTTTTTTTCAGGAAAAACGAAGATATTGACAAAATTTTCGGCCGAATAAATTTCGTACACCCGTGTGTACAATACGAAAATTAAGCGTTTTTCAAGGTCATTCAAGTTGTACTACATTATGTACAATCGGCGCTCGAGGGATGACCATCTACATAACAGAGGAATATCCTCTGCACCTCGAAAAGCATGTTAAGCCATTGGTCCCGACTGTCATTTGTAGATCTCTGACATTCGTTACGGATAGTCGGAAAACAGGATATCTGGTACCAGTCTTGCCAAAGTCTTTAGTGTTACCCGATTACTGGTTTATGTAGGTCAGTTAGGCAGACACTCCATGTAACATACTGATATATTCAGTTGCTGCAGGTTATACTTGAAGCTGACATCTTTAGGAATAGGTTAAGCATCACTGCTTACCATCAGGTGGGATCGCAGTCAAGCACCAGTTTATATCAATTAATAAAACAGCAGATAGATTTTTACTTGAAGCCGATCCAACTTTTTTTATACTTCTTGCAGGCTCGCACTTGACTGTGTCATCTGATGGTCGAAAATGGAGCACGCTTGCTTAGAAGTAAACTATTTACTCTTGACTTAAAGATCCCCAGATTGTAGCCATCAGGAAACACAGACTCCAGCAGGGAATTAAACTCCTTAGCTGTACGCACAATGAATGTATTTTCAAAACGTTTTGTGTTTATTTCCCTGCTAAACGTATTACGAAAATTATATCAATATACTTTTTTACTCGCAAAATGTCGTTCATAAAACGTAATGGCATTTCCATTTTTCACGTCCTTATTCATCAAATCATACCGCCTTTCACAAAACTCGTATACATAAACGAATAAGTATCTACTTACGGATTTCAAATCAACGGTATTCACTGTCGATCAATCGATGTGTAGCCTAAAATAAGTCTTTGTTAGCTGTTGATCCCCGCATTAACGCCGGCGTTCACGCCATGTCTTACTATTGTGTCTCTAATTACGCACTCAAAAGGTTAATTAAGTTACATACAGTTAAACTGAGGAAGTTATTAACTAATATTAAACATTACGCGCTAAACAGCCACCAAAATTATATATAATACGAGTATAACACGTGTAACGACCCACAAACATACCTACACACTTTCAACCGCACACCTGTAACACGCACACTCTTTTATTTATTTACCCTGTTACTTTGTACTAATTATTTTGTCTGCTATTTTATTTTAAGGTAATCCGCAAAAGAAACTTTTATTTTAATTTAACGATAACGCAACTCCGGTCCCCAAGATACAGGCACCGCCTAGTTTTGGGGCCATTGTAATAATTCCGGTAAAATATAACTCGTAAATAAAATATAACTCAATATTACCGATATGCAAATATGTTATACCTATGTTTAAGAAAATACTTGTAATAATGGTTAAATAAAGTTATTATTATTAGTTTTAGAGGTATGCGGAAAAGTGTGTAAAGTCCCCGATACCTCCGTCCCAATAGTTGGATTCGGGCTGTTTTAAATTATGTTCTAATCGAGTGAAAAACTCTAATGCCACGATGCAAGATTTTGAATTTAAGTTCCTATTGTGATTTACTTACAAAATTACTCTTATTTTCCTTTGGTATGCCAATGACCTGGTGAAAGCCTAGGGAGTCCGCTAGATCGGTTGAAGTAGTGACGTTTGAAAGAGACCCATGTCCAACAGAGGATGTCTGTCGGCTCCGACTTAATGGCGCGATAGTAGCGTGCCCAGCTCGGGGTTACGACAATTGCTAAGCTGTCTCCATACCAGCATGGGATCCCGTCGGAGCTCTGTCCATCGTGTTTGTGTCGTTTAAGGCCTTGCACTTTGAGAGATGATTCTAAAGACAAGCATTTTAAGAATTGAGGTGCAACCCTTCACCAATGCCCCTCAATTCTATGGTAGACCGACACACTCCACAAGTTTTGTTCTTGGTTGTATAAAGAAATTTAATAGCTGACCACTGTCTCTTAAGATACAGGATAACCCTAGTTTAAGAGGCAGGGTTCACCAATTTTTAACCCGTAGTCCTTGAACGCAAAGGGTAATTGAAGGATACAGGTGTGGTTTTAGTCAGTAAAAGTCTGACACGCCCTCCCGCTCCACCCAGAGCGCAAGAAGTCATTTTGATGATTTCCCACCTAAAAAAAAAAAAAAAAAAGGTTTCACCAATTTTGTACAGATCTTGTTCGCTGGACACGTCTGGTACTACTCTACCAGCCGTATGTACTTTAATCTTAACTTTAACGTTACTTTGTATCTTTTTAATTTTGTTTCCTATATTTTTAAACTATAACTGTTTGTGTATGTTTTTAGAACAAATAAAATTATTATTATTATTTATTATGAAGAAACACTCCTCCTTGCGTCGCATTCCTCAATGCTAAGGGTCATGACCTCCCTGCTTCATCACATTGACTTGTACGATTTTCCTCCATCTGTTTCTGTCTCTGGCGGTGTGAAGGGCATTGCATACCGTCGGACCAATGCGCTTGGGCTAATTGGGCTGCGCCCACGAGGCCCTTTTCCATATACTTTACCGATCACGATGAGCATTTCGAGGTTGCTACCGTCTTTCATTACAATGTGACCGAAGTGAAGAAACACAGAAGAGTTTTAATCAGCTAACATCTGACACTCTCTTGTGTCTCTCTCTCTTCAGACTTGAAGCCAAGGAGTCGTTACCACTAGGCCATCACTGCTGCCACTGGGTAACAGTATTCTAATAGCTTTCCAAACAATATCACGACTAATCTCAGTCTGCCTGTCAGAAACAAATTATTTAGGTAGGTTACATTAATTAATCAATACGACTTACAACTTCAGTCAGTGTGTAACCAAAAATAGACAGTTTCAATTAAGCCATGTTCACAAGAGGTGAACTAAATGAGAGTGTAGGCTGTATGAGAGCTTCATTTGAACAGCACCCAATCGTGTTTCATTCGCAATGAGATTCACGCCCCGTATAAATGGTGCCTTTTGCTTGCGCGAATAAGATTTCCGCGCAACGTTTAGCAAATACGGTTTTGTTTGTCTAATATTATTATAAAGACGTAATTTGGTTTGCGGAGTATTCATAGGAAGTGTTATAGGCCAGATACTCCCACGAGCTCTTAAAGCAATCCAATTTACGATCTAAACAGAAATGTTAAAAGGATGGAGCTATATAGGGTGTATAGTTCCATCCCTCTTTCTCGCTCGCACACAATAATTTAACACGTCATGGTTAGACTCCTGTTATAAATACTTTTTACACAGAATGCACGCGTGCTCTATCGTCGATCGAATCGTCGCTTTCCATCGGTGAGCGGTCAAGTACGAGCCCACCAACAATAAAAAAGACTTTTAATACAGAAAAAAGTGAAAGTTCCTGTAATGTTGGTTCTAGGAGCAAACCCGCGACAAAAACCTAGTAGGTATTGTATATTACTAAAGTTGAAAATCACGTTAATGATAGTCTCTCTGGTAAAGTCCCACAAACCTCCGTTGAAAAGGGAGGCGCCTTTGACCAGACATGTGTTGTGTCTGGCCGTGGCAACGGCCCGATAGTTGACTTCGGACTATTGGTAAACTCTAATCATGCGGAGAACGGTGATACCGTGATACAGGATAGTTCCTATGTGACGATACAATACACCACTATTTTTTAATTAGTACAAAAGAACAGGTCTCTTTATTATTTAAGCAAAGTCTCAATAAATAATATTCATAAACAGCAAAGTCATTAGAGTTTGTTTATATCTCAAAATGTCACTCAATTTATTGAAATATTGTATAGGCTATTGATTATGAATGAAAAACAATGGAAAAACACTGCGCGTAATATTTTCTAGTAGCAATTGTTATGAATAATTGATTCAATTATGAATTTACCAATTATGCCAAATTTTCGTGGACAATTTTCGGATTTAGTTTTTTTAATTTTTTTATTACACAAATATGATCAGTAACGGGTACGGATAGAGTCCCGTTGTTTTTGTACTAATTAAAAAATAGGTGTGTACTTAAAATTATTTTTAGTATAATTATGCGAAATCTGAATATAGTTTGTTCAGAATCAGTAACTAAATCCATTCCAATAATTTTTTACACCATGTTATATTTTTACCCAAAAATATTTAAAAAAGATCTCAAGTTGGACGCCACCGCTACTAAGTACAATACAGGTCACGGCAGGTCCTAGCTGGCATTAGGCGCCAGCGCACAGCTGGGAGCGGGAGCAAACTAACCCCTCAGTCTCCCAGATGGCCCAATAACCATGTATTTGTGCGGACAACGAGGTAACAAAACAAGCTTAAATTTTATGATTTTTCATTATACAGTTATGAAATTTGGTGTTTCGGGTTTCGCATAAACTAAAACTAATTTTGTAGGTGTCGCTACAAGGGCTCTAGCAGTTAATTGAAAATATTCGTTCCATACATCGAATGTCAATTGGTCCGTGATTGATTATAGCGGTGGAGTGTTTGGCAAAATGGACGATACTTGCGGTTGAAAATGATAATGTACTTTCATTGTTTATTGTTAATTAATAACGTATATTGTATACAAAGGATTTTAAAATTGATGAAGGATGTATAATTTTAGGCAGGGCTAAAATTTACTCGAAAAAGTCATCGAGGCGAAAGTTTGTTATGTTTGTTACTTCATTATGCTCGGATGACTGAACGGATTTCGATGTAACTTGGTGTACGCGTAGATCATATACTGGAATAGCATATAGGATAGCTCCGCATTATGTTCATCATTCATCATCATCATTTCAGCCGATAGACGTCCGCTGCTGGACATAGACCTCCCCCAAATGTCGCCACAATGAACGGTACTGTGCGTCTCGCATCCGTCGGATTTCCGCAACCTTCACCAGGTCATCGGTCCACCTTCTAGGGGCCTTTCCAACACGACTTCTTCCGGTGCGCGGTCGCCACCCAGAACCTTTCGGCCTCAACGGTCATCTGTTCTGCGAGCAATGTGCCCTGCCCATTGCCACTTAAGTTTGGCGATTTTTCGTGCTATGACGGCAACTTTGGTTCTCCTGCGGATATCTTCATTTCTGACTCGATCACGCAAGGAAACTCCGAGCATAGCCCTTTCCATTACCCTTTGGGTGACTTTGAGCCTTCTGATGAGGCCCATTGTGAGCGAACACGTTTCGGAACCATATGTCATCACTGACAACACGCACTGGTCATAGACTTTCGTCTTGAGACACTGTGGTATATTGGACGAGAAGATACCGCGCAGCTTCCCGAACGCCGCCCAGCCGAGTCGGATTCGATGGTTGACCTCTTTCTCGAAATTAGATCTACCCAACTGGACTGTCTGTCCAAGGTAGACGTAATCGTCCACAACTTCGAATATAGAGCATTATGTTCACTTGAGATTATTTTCTTCTATCACACTATGCAATGCTACATTATTTTTGGAGGGGGCCAAGCTATTGTCGGTAAAAAAGAAAAACATCCCACATGTATTTCGGATAAACAATAAGTTTCGGCTTTAGCGAGCGACGTCGCTAAAAATAGCTAGTTAAAAATATAATGGTAACAAAATCTGATTTCGGTGAAACCAAAAGTTAATTAAATTAATGTTTCATAACTTTTAGATTTATCAAAACAGATTACAGTTTATGTTATTTTAACTTAAATCTACAAACTCTCGTATCTACAAAATGTTCCTATTTATTTCAACTTGTTTTGAAAAGTTACAACACAATGAAAATGAAATAAGGCAAAATTAAAACGAATTTAAGTTAGCCCACACTGTTTTAAATTAAATCGTTTGTTTTGATGATCCACAGGTTTTTAGGGTTCCGTAGCCAAATGGCACAAAACGGAACCCTTATGGATTCGTCATGTCTGTCTGTCTGTCCGTCCGTATGTATGCACAGCCACTTTTATCCAAAAAAAAATAATTTTTTTCATCAAACCCATATGTGTGGGGTATCTATGGATAGGTCTTCAAAAATGATATTGAGGTTTCTAATATCATTTTTTTCTAAACTGAATAGTTTGCGCGAGAGACACTTCCAAAGTGATAAAATGTGTCCCTGTAACTTCTAAAATAAGAGAATGATAAAACTAAAAAAAATATATGATGTACATTACCATGCAAACTTCCACCAAAAATTGGTTTGAACGAGATCTAGTAAGTAGTTTTTTTTAATACATCATAAATCGTAAACCGCAATTTACCTTTCAAGTTTGTACGGAACCCTTAGTGCGCAAGTCCGACTCGCACTTGCCCAGATTTTTATTTAAATTTGAAAGGGTACCAACATTTGAATGAATTACAAAGATTGTAGAGTATAAGGTTTGTTAAATAATACCTTTTATCTTTTACTACAAACGTTTTTATTAACGAAATTCTAGATACTCGTATATTATTAAAGAGTTTATTTTTGTAACTGGGACACTTCAATATAATATTACAACGAATTAGAATTTAATTACAGCTAATGTATTATCAAGCCTTTGAGCCCACGTGGTGGATGTCCCAGCAGCGGGAACATTATAAGGTCGATTATGCTGTACTTAGTATACAATGTATTAAATATGAAATAATGGCTGAAGCCATCAATGGCTTTATTAAAGAACACACTGTTTAAAGGGTGAATAACATTCAAATTATAGTCAAAAAACTAATTCTCACATAAATATTTACACGAAAGAATACTTTATACCTGTTTGGACTCTTTTAAGCGGTTTGTAAAAAAAAAAAACAATTCGGTTCATAAAGGACAGAGTTCTGAGGTAACAAATACATATGGGTCAGTAATGTCAATAGTATGGAAGCTAGATTGAGTTTGGTATGACGTTCGCAGCAATGATTTAAAAAGTAATCAAGACACCAAACCAAACCACTCTCTTGACCTTTGGACTTTGAGCGGCCAACAGTGATGAACTGTCTCATGACTCGTTGTGAATAAGATACTTAAAACCTATGTCATAATAAATCAAATGCGTTGTCACAAAAATATTATTATATTCATTGGAGGAGAGACCCACTCTGATCGGCATCCATATTTAAAAAAACTGAATTGAGAATCTTCATCTTTTCAAAAATGGTGTAGATTCTCTTTTCAGTTTTTTCTATATGATTCGGTCATTTAACCTTTTGAGTGCGTAATTAGAGACACAATAGTCAGACAATGGCGCGTGAACGCCGGCGTTAATGTGGGGATCAACAGCTTAAAAAAGATAATGTGATCGTAATCAAATAAACCAGAGAGGATGTGGGCAGTGAGAATGAGTACGTAGAAAACAGCTCAATATAATGTAAATCAATATTTATTTCTTCCTTTCAACCTAATATAAAGCAAACACAACGGCGAAATGGGGTTTTATCGACCCGTCGGATACTTAATGTGAGTGCGGTGCGTTCAAAACATGAGCCACACACTTTGGAGGACTTAATGAGTGCCACCAATGCTGCATTTAATAATTTTTCAATTCAATAAGTAGTTTGTACAACACATACAGAGTAGTCTTAAACACTAGAGAAAAACAGTACACTCAGTACAAAGTGGGTCCTAGGACTCCCTTTCCTAAACTAAGCAGAAATTCTGTCTGTATCTTAGGAAAGAGTTTGCAGTTATAGGGGGTCGTATTAAGGTTACAAAATAAAAAACATTGGTACGTGCAGTGGGTAAACAAAGTACTTAGTTAAATATGTGTAGTGTGTGTGCGTGTATGTGTGCGTTTGTGTGTGTATGAGAGTGAGTATGCGTGTGTTAGTTTTTAAGCGTATTGTATGTGTGTATGCCTATCTCATTTAATGTATTGTAATTAGAAGCTACTCGGTATCATTATATGTTAGTGTCTGAAGAATTTAACGTAACCACCTACGGGGCCCAAACAGCTTAACGAGTTTACCATCCATTCGAAAAAAAGATCTAATATAAAGCCTCCCCCACTAAACAAAGTCGAATAAAAAATTTAGAAGTCTCAAGAAGTTTTTCAAGTTCACTTTGTCTTTCACAAAGATCAGAATAAAATTACCATTTTGCGACAACATTCTTTGATCAACAACAACACTGTAGTTATGTAAGCGAGTTTTTCGATTTTTCCTGTGTTGCTAGGTTGCGACTTGAAAATATACAAGCAACTACTTAAGAAGTAGTTTCGAGTTGTTTGAGATGAGTTAGCGCCTCTTTGTGAGAATCTCAAACTGAAATGAGTATTTGAATAGATCTTGTAGGAAATATCAACAGCGAACGAAATGAATTGTTTTGGGTAAACTGTAAAATACATTTATTTATGTATTTGTAACAATTACTCTCGGCACTAGAAGTATAAATCAATGAAATCAACACTTCAATAATTCATTTATCTATTACAGCATGGAGGACTTACAGCTTATAAAAAAAAAACTGACTAAAAAGAAAAAAACAATAATAAATGACAGCAACCCAATTACAAGTCCTCACGTATAGTGTCTGACCTGACATTGAGATGCTAGGCATAAACAACACTTGACACATCGATTTTAATGGTTAAAAGGTTACGGTAACATAGACAAAGTCAAATAATATATTATTAATATATGAAACTTTCATTTCTAAAGTCCTCCAACTTCGGTCAAAGCGACCAATCTTAGCGGATATTATACCCTAAGTGCACAAGTAATCACACAGGTGCTGTATCTTCCCTGACTCATAGTCGGTAGAAGTCCGCAGAATATAATATGTCCGCAGAAATTCTGACGCAGAGACACAGTGAAGTACACAAGCCAAAACAGAGGCCTTATTAATTTTTGTTATAAATAACGTACTTTTTACAACAAACTATTTTAGACTCATATCTTTTACGACATGAAAGTAACTGTACCTACTGAATGACAATGTTGACTTGATCTCGACAAGAAACACTCCAGTCTTCCAGTAACTTGCGCAATAAAAATCTATTATAGAAAATGAAGAATCGTTAATTTTATTAAAACGTGACGAACAACGTACCTTTATGAACACGTGCGAGCACTAGCTTTGCTCTCCTTCAGATTACGTCAAACTTCGGTTTTGCAAACAGAAATTAAACTGTTACTCTTTCACACTTTTATTGCTTCCCAAAATACTTTCCAACCCCAATTGGGGACGCAGGAATAGGGGCAGAAATCTTGAAAGACATTACGTTTACAATCGGGACGCAATAAAAGGTAGAATCGTTAAATAATACAAGCAATTTAACGCTTGAGAGACCACGTGCTATTCGCTGATTGGTCTTCATTTGTATTTTTTAGAGATCCGTAACCAAAATGAAAAAAAAATCATATGAGTCTAATTTTAAAAGTTCAGACAGACAGACAGATGTACTTACATATTTTTATGATTTCTATCTGCCCATTTGTTACACATCCCTTTTACTTGGAGACTTTTAGCATTATACGACAAACCCATTTTTGCAATATGCATATAAATTCGTTCTGACTACTGAACCATTCACTGCGCCACCCGTATCTTTGATTGAGGCCTCCAAATAGCGCCGTCAGCGCTGAATGGAGGCCTTTTGGTTAAGGGATAATGTGTTACATGAAGGACGTGCTCGAGTGTCGGCAATGATTATCGATGTGGGTGAAGGGTGTTTGCGAAGGGCTAATTAGTAAGGTGATATTGCTTTTTATAGAAAATGTAATGAAATAATAGTATTAATGACATCTACATCATTAAACTTATTCCAATAAATAATATATTAATGTTAGCTTAGTCTGTGATAAACGAAAAATGCTTTAAATAGGAATAGACATTATATATTAGTGTATCATCTTAAAAAAAAACTTCTAGATAATAGATAATCTATCTCCATTTTATTTCTTTCTTCACACAATCCATCAATATTTCTTTGGACTCCCTCTCTTTCTCTATCCATCTATCTCTCTTCCTTCTCTTCATAAGACCAATACCATACCAAGACAGACGATTCCGTTTCAACTCAGAACTGTGTCTAAACTACAAAAATATGGACGAGTGCTCAGCATGTGTTCATGTTTTGCCAACCACGACCAATTAGAGTACACCAAAGTCAAACGGAGCATATTGGTCTACAGAGTGACACACACGACGTACGGGTTTGGAACTAAATTGAAACACACAAGCATTGGCAGATATTGGAAATTTTCCGAAGCATCTGCATTGACACCTAACTGGTGCGGCAGTTTTAAAATAAAAGGGACACTCTGAACTAGTCATCATTTCCGTAGTCTTTTTTCAACTCGGCTTCCAGTCTAACCAGATGCGGCTGAATATATATATTTATATGGAGCGACAGCCTATCAGACCTTCATAACCCAGTTACTGAACAACACGATACTTCTTGGATAGACTGATGGTCAGACTTTCTGGCGTCTGACTACCTGCCCCCTAGCCAAGTTACAATCGTTTCGTTCGCGCCGAACGCCTTGAGTAGGCCACGCCTCCAATTCCTTTGTTCTGACCACGTGACTGAGCGTTGAGATAACGTCGCGTCGCGTCGGCGTGTAACGACTATTATAGATCTACTATACTTTGATGACAACCAGGACCAACGGTTTTACGTGGTTTTCGTGGCACGGGGTGTCAATGATGTCCTAGATATACTTAGAAAAGTACACATGAATGTAAAAATTCACATTGGTACTTGCCTGGTTTGGAATCTGCAACCCCATGTATGAGAGGCGTGCCTTAACCACTTGGCTATTACATTGACGGAATACTGAGCACATCATCTGGGCCTCAAGTCTACTATTACAATAGTGTCAGAATGGTCTATCATTGATTTCATGATTGTTGATTTTGACAAGTTTGGTAATCTACTAATAATGGCGTCATTATGACTTTCCAATGATCAACCACTGACACTCCATTGAAAATGGCACAAAATGGTAATCTCGTACATAATGACAAATGAATGTCTGACGTATGCGGTAATATGCTGAAATTTTGACAGTTCCTTTGATCAGTGACCTACCATTAGAACGTCACTGTGCAGTCATTGCTTTTTAATTCGTTACAAGACAGCTCGTACCACAATTCTATTACGAGACCATTGATCGATCAATGATCAGCCATTATGAATTAACAGATTACGAACTTTTAGCAAAATGACAATGGAATCGTGTTGGAATGACGAATTTATAAAATAGCAGACTAGGGCCCCTGTTCTCAATTACCAATTGTTCAAAAGTCTACACAGTCATAGAAATTCACTTAAAAAACCTTTCCTCTATGAAGTCACTACTCAGGACACATAATACTTTTTTAAGTTACGACACTGAGCATTCTCCTGGATACAAAATTATATTGAAGTAGCGTCTCGCCCCAACGTCGCACAGTTGTTACAAATCTTTGAAATTCTCGAGTTTTCTTAACTATTATATGCCTAGCTTCTGCTAGGGGCTTCCCTCGCATGAACGTAGGTTTTCTCCATACAAACTTTAGAAACCCGTTTCGAAATTTTGGGAAATCTTCTCTCAGTGCTCGCTTACGTTATATATGGAGGCTTTGTGTAAAATTTTACGTTCCTACTCTCAGTATTTTCGGTTGTGCGGTGATATGTCAATCAGTTTCTCCCTATATATACCATGTAGGTATAGAGAGATATAGAGGTATAGAGAGAGATAAATGAAATCTGTTTTGTTTCAGCAACTTTTTTTCAGGAACAATTTGCCTACTGCGGTCTTCCTGTCCAAATATAATTTAGGTGTCTTCAAGGCTAAAGTGAATAGGCTCTTAATAAACTAGTGCGCCTCACCATCAATGATTGCATCACTGCTTACCATCAGGTGGGATCGCAGTCAAGTGCTGGTTTATATCAATTAAAAAAAAAACTGAGTTTTATTTATGGTATCAATAATATCAATATAGCTAATGCCAGGGATTTCACTCGCGTGATAGTAGAAAGTTATTCCAAAAAGTATCTTATGTGCTATTCCAGAACCAATATGGTCTAACCGTGTACCAAGTTTCACAGAAATCCGTACAGATATCATACTAACTTTTGGCTCTATAATGTGTCAATAACGTCTAAAATCGATAGTGTCATTAACCTTTTAATTATGTCGGATATATCCGACATACACAACATACCAGGGAACATATACTTATATATTCAAAAAGAAATATATAAGCATGTTTATCAGTTGTCTAGTACTCATAACACAAGCTCTGCTTAGCTCGGGACTAGACAGCGTTGTGTGCTAGTTGTAGAATATTATTATTATAATATTATTATACCTAGGGAACATTAACTGTCGCTGTGAATATATAGGGTGACTGGTAATTAGTGTACGATACTTATACACGTGATTGTGCTCATGATAACCAACAACTTTTACTATGGGAACAAACCTGAAATCGCGAAAATAATCAGCTGTTCAGTACATTTATGTTTGCTTATTGTACTGAACATCTGATATTTTTTTCGCGATTTCGGCTTTGCTCCCATAATAAAAATTGTTTGTTATCATGAGCACAATCATGTGTTTAAGTATCGTACACTAATTGCCAGTCATCCTATAGATAGTCGTGATTCATATTTGTCTATAGTTTTCAATAATTATGTATGTATATATTATCCATACTTCCATACTAATATTATAAATGCGAAAGTAACTCTGTCTGTCTGTCTGTCTGTCTGTTACGCTTTCACGCTTATACCGCTGAACCGATTTTGATGAAATTTGGTACAAAGATAGAATAGAGCTTGAGAAAGGACATAGGCTATAAATTATCACGCTATTTGCTATGGGGGGTGAGCAATAATCCAAAATGTCGATATTGAACGACATTTTGCAGCGAGTTCGATTCTCAGCTACAGTTAAAAATTTTGTCATTATTTTATCTTATTTTTTTTGTAATAAAATAACTTTTACCATTTTTTCAAAATAAAATTGACATTTCTATTCGATATCTTCTAAAAATTTTGTAAAAACTAATCAAAACACATAATAAAATCAAAGCGGCGAGTAAAATCACGTACTATGTTGTTACATTATTCTATTTAGCTGCAAATTTAACTTCTGAAAGGAAAATCATCACGCTATCACCGATAAGGAGCCAACCAGTCTATTATAACGTTTATATAAGAACGTCTATTTTAAAACATAATCGTCGGAGACCGTAGCACAGTTGTTTCGTATCTAGACTTGCGTGTAATATAAAGATGGTTCGAGTCCCATAATATGGCTCTCATATAAGAAATTTTTATTTTATTTTTTTACCGTAAATAAGATTTTTTTTTATATATTTTTGCATGCTTACATTTTTTTTATATCTACACACAATATATCTGTAGAAGTTTTTAGTTGTGTGCGTATCACGCAAAATGTTAATAATATAAAATGTAGATAACTTTTAAACATTAAAATTGTGTGTCACTTAAAAAATTGCTTAGGCTTTGTTTCATCGCAATCGGTTGACTATATCGAAAGATATAATTATGTATAAATATAAAGTTTTCAAGAAGTAAAATGTAACACCACAGGCAATTCAGATACTCGCAACGCCATCTAAAGACTCAAAGTAGAAATAATGATGACAATGGCATTTGAAATTCATATTAAATTTAATAGATAGATGGCATTGTGTAATTTATGTAATTTTCTGAGTGGCGGAAGAATGACTATCGCCCACGTTTGCAGACAGTTCTATTTTTTTTTCCCTGTGGTTGTAACAAGCTTATTGACCTATATGTATTTAATTATTGACTTTAAAATAACACGGCCAAATTTTTGGAAGGGGTTACATACAACGCCAGGTGCGTTGGAAGGCCCCCAGGTGGACGTTACCGATGACCTGGTGAGGGTCGCGGGAATCCGATGGATGCGAGACTCACCGGACCGGTCATTATGGCGACACTTGGGGAGGCCTATATCCAAAAGTGGACGTCTTTCGGCTGAAATGATAATGATGACGATGACCTTTTTATTCTTTTTTTAAGGGTGGAAATTATCCAGTGACTGCTCCCGCTCTGGTTGGGGCGGGAGGGCGTGTCAATGTTTTACTGACTGAAATCACACCTGTGTCCTTCAGTTGCCCGTCCGGCCGTCCGGTCAACTACCGGACGGCCGGACGGCTAGCTACCCATTGCTCGACGTCCGCAAGCTCGTGTCTACCGTGGCTGGTAGTCGGGGTCGGAATCTCGGCTCGGTGTGGAGCGGCCTCCTCCTTCGCTAGCATTACGGCTTTGCAGAAGGAGGCAACCTCCGGCCATTTCTCCTCGCTTTGGACCATAGCCCGAACCAGGGCCCGGCGCGAGAGGCCACCGACGCCGATTGCCTCCACGAGGACACAACGGTGCTCCGCTCTTGTGGGGCACACCTCCAATGCATGCTTCACTGTGTCCTCCGGGATAATGGCACCTTGCGGCCTAATAATAGCGTGTTTTATTATTTGCAGTCACTGCTTCATATAAAACGAGGTCGAATGTGTTTTTCTGATCACAGTTCGACAACGTATGATGTATCTCAGATTCCTTGCAGCCTTACGTCGACATCTGGATATTGCCTCCTTGCAGTGAGTGGTGACCAACACTAGATGATGGTATTGGATTATGGTATTGGTACTGGTATTTCGAACGTTTTCTCTTCCGGATTCGGTTGGAATTATCCTGATATTACCATTTTGCGAATTGCCCGAAGCTCCCGGTGTAGCATGCGGTGGAGGTCTATCCAGCTTGGGTGAACCGCCGTGTCCTCATAGAGGCAATCGGCGTCAGTAATTTCTCGGTTTGGTTATCAATATGCGAGTTCGATTAGACGAGGATACACGCACTCAAGATTTCGCCGAAATTCATTCAAAAGTTGGAGACTCTTTATAGGGTAGTTCCCACTATGGAAAAAACATTTGTCTGATATACGGGGACGTCAGTTAAATACACACCAAAAATCCTAGGTAAATGAACCACCACGCCCAAATGGATCAAGCTCCAACAATCAATGCAAGTATGCTCTCTAAAATTCTTCATAAGTACTGTTGTGGAGGAAGATAGTTGATTATGATGGTAGTTTTTGGATTCACTTTAGGCTTTGCACTATCAGTGCACGTTATCCAACTACAGGTCGGTGTCCCGATTATGCTCCTTCGATTACCTCTACTAAAGCTGTCTAACTGCTTAAACTCTTCAGTGAAATATTATTGAGGCGAAATGTGTTACACGAGGTAACTCTTTCAAACAATCTCGCATCCCCAGCAGACATCGGTCCTAGAGGGCCCTATACATTTGCTGAAGGAGGCTACTGGTTGTCATTTTCTCCACCAATCACCTCCATGAGGACACGGCGGCGCTCCGACCAAGCGGGAACGACTTCCACCGTATTCTCCGGGCGATCTGCACAATGGTGAGATCCGAGTGTTTCTTCCCGCTGAATTCGATACAGATACCTTCCAAAATATCCACATCCGATGAGTCCTGCACAAAGAGGGATGCCGTGACGCCTCTGTAGTGACACCTCAAAGACAGGCATTACCGCTGCGATTGTGGCGTGCTCACTGTGGCGAGGGATTAAAATCATACAATATTGTTTTACCAGAACATAAACCAGAAACATACATAAACTAATGCCTTTTCCCTTTGGGATAGGCAGAAATGCCAACTGCTACGATCCATACATACTCTTGCTATTCATTGACGTTCATAAATCTGGATCTGGACGTTTAACATGTTTCCTAAAGGAAAATAGCGTACCTTTAACCGTTTTATGTTAAAGTACAATAAATAATTGCGATCCTTTCGGAATGAATTGCAAGCACAGAATGTTTGTACAGTTTTACGAACTTATCGCGGACGAAGTCGCGGGCAACAGCTAGTATACCATATGTATATATTTGTGTATCTATTGTAATATAATATGTTTAATGCTGGTTTTGTCACACCAATGACAGCCCCATTTCTAGTTCAGGCAATTACTGTCCATTCCAGGTTAGTAGGGTATTATTGGGCATTCTATGCCACTGTCGGCAAGTAGCTCGGCTAGTGCGCCTCGCTATCCGACAGTGGCATAGAATGCCCAATAATGAACGATCGACTCGACTGTGTAGTATATTACTGTACTCACCTGGAGATCATGTGAGTTATACCACTGGCCGCCAGTAGCCGGGCGAGTTCACCGTGCTGCGGACGATGGTATGACATGCGTTTCGTTGTTAGAAACGACTTGATGATTTTGATATGCGCTTCATATATGGTGGAAACGACTTGTTGGGTTTTGTAATGCGCTTCAGCATGGAAACGACTTGTTGAGTTTTGTAATGCGCTTCAGCTTGGAAACGGCTTGATGAATTTGGCACGTATTTTAGTATTAGAAACGACTGGTGTTACTGGACTCATACAAAGATCATGCGAGTTATACGACTGGCTGCCAGTAGCTAGGCAAGTTTGCTTGGCATCGGACAGTAATGATAACCATCGACATGATCAATGATTAAGATTTAACTTAGTCATTTTGACATGCGTTTCGTGGTTAGAAACGACTTGTTGGTTTTTGTAATGCGCTTCAATGATGGAAACGACTTAGTGATTTGGTCATGCATTTCAGTATTAGAAACGACTTGTTGGGTTTTGTAATGCGCTTCAGCATGGAAACGACTTAGTGATTTGGTCATGCATTTCAGTATTAGAAACGACTTGATGATTTTTGTAATGCGCTTCGTGGGTTGAAACGACTTGGTGTTTTTGAAATGCGTTTCAGTATTAGAAACGACTTGTTGGGTTTTGTAATGCGTTTCAGCAGGGAAACGACTTAGTGATTTGGTCATGCATTTCAGTATTAGAAATGACTTGTTCACTCACTGCTTTGAAGGGATCTACATAATAAACAAGATACATTTTATATTTGGTTTATTTGTCGTAAAACATTGGTTTTTCTGGAAATAATGTATCTACCGAACGCACGAGCTCTTGTAGTTTTCGCCACTGAGACGAATCCGAGTCGGTCTGGAACTTGAGTCGCACAAGCGCCTTCTTCCACAGCTCCTGGGAGTCGGTGTGGCGCGCGTCGTCAGCCTTGTACACCTTGCAGTCGACGTAGTACTCTCCGTTGATGCTCGCTGCTCGCCGCTCGCAGCCGTTGGCGACTCGGTTAACGAAGAATGATGATAGACATGTACTCGATGAATCGTCTTTTGGCAAGGTATCAGACCCGTAGTTGCTACTGATACCGAATACATCATTATCAGTACTGGTTTTTTTACTGAAACAACAACGAAAACTTCTATTAGTTCATCATACACTTACAGGGTACATTTACCGTTTAGATACGCACAGGAAAAAAAAATACACACTTAGTCAATATGCCTGTAGAACATGAGAGACGTACAAATAAAAATATATCAGGCACTTATAAAGTCATATCTGTCAGCAGACTTGTAACATTACACGAATAACTGATGATTATTAACTGGTATGGCGAACTAAATTATTGAATAGTTTGTTTACCTCGTACGAATTAAACTCGTTGATGGTGGGTTCAACTTGCGTTTCTTATTGTTGTCAGCAGACGGCTTGCGGCTGGGTTTCGTTTTCTGGTCGGGGATCGGAGCTAGTTGAAAGTACTCGCACTCAGAATCAGACCTGAAATAAAGATACAACAAAATAATAGTCAAACATAATTATTACTATCACCTGCATCGGGTCAGATCTCTGAGCTATGAACCGAGCGGGAATGTTTTATACTTACATTTTCCAATTATCTCCATTCGATATGGCAGGCTGATGAAAGCAGTCGTAGTGACTGACAGCAGCAGGCAGCGGTTAGCTATCAACACTGATATTGACAGAATAACGCAGCAGGATCGCAGAGCACTTCTTGAAGATTACTTCCACACTTGTAGACTTCAGTTAGTTTGTACCGAGTACATCGAAAACATGTAGCTTATAAATCGGAAAACGAACGATAATTCACCATATTAAAAATGACGGCAACCGTTCATAAAATATTGTGTAAAACAACTTTTATCCTTAGACGTATTATACTTGTTCAAAAAGTGCACAATAAGGTTGTCTCAGGTAGCATCGAATGACGAGACAGTGAAGCGACTTAGGGTTGACAAAACGTTAACCAGTAGATAAGTTATCAACAACGCTAATAGGGAATATTCTTGCAAGTAATTTAAATATTTGGCAATCTAGAGACAATCATTAGATTAGTATTTATTATGTTATACATCCAAGTTTTACTTCTAATACTTTTATGCTCGAGTGAAGTGGGTACAGGAAATAAGTTAACGTTTCTAAGGTACTCATTTGACCATCTACGTTTTGGTCTCGTCGTACTTTGCTAGACTTCCTAAAATAAATCAATAATATAATTCCCATAACCACACTAACAGCCATGAGTGAAACCACGCTCATCAATATCTAACGATATACTATGATATATTATAATCGTAATAGTGCATTGTATAAAATTTGTATATTGCTTATAAATAAAATGCGTACCAAGTTATTACCAACCCTAACTAAAATAGCTGATTATTGTGAATGTGAATTAAACAATTAAGTTTGACACGCGTGTCACATTTGTGCAAAAACAACTTTTATGATGAAATATTTTTCTGCTTGTAGACAAAAAAATAAAATTTCGTAAGGCATCAATAATATGTTGCTATGTTGTAAACTCTAAAATATTAGATACTTATTGTTTCAAAGGTACGATGGAGTGAGCACCTTTCTAAACTATCACAGAACAATTAAGTAAATTATAAATAATGACTTACTTAATTGTTCTGTGACAGTTGAAGAAATGGAGCTCCCTCCATTTTTTGTCTAGCAGTGGGATAGCATAGACTTATTATTCAATAATTAATATTAATAATTATTATAAATAAATATTGTATTGATCACACGAACGATTTCATCTCCTGGAGCAGCTGTAATCGCTATATTTTGGGACCCGAAATATATCTACATAATTGGAACACGTGTATAAATCATTTCATACTGAGCAGGTAATTATCAAATATCAGAACATAATGACTATTTTTCTATACTTACCCAGAATATATAATTACATGTATACCTAATTATTTATCGATACCTCAAATAAAACCCTTTTTTTATTTCAGATACATTGCTTAAACGTACCAGTGAAGAACTATATAATGACCCGAAATATAACAACATATTTGGACCAAGCAGATGCACATTCCTATATTTAAAACATTTCATATTTTGCTGGTAATTATTACTCATTACTAATTATTAATACATTTTCTTCCCAGAACATACAATTATCTACCTAATTAAATTATGTACCTAATGTAACCATTTTTTTTTCAGATAAATTCTACCTAAACATAGTTACCGACTTGCATGTGAAGAATTATACAAGGAATCTTGGAACGAATGTAAAATAGTCCTGATCAAGTTGTACTAATAATTTAAATATTTTGTAACTGGTATACCTAAGATCGTGATTATTAATTGTAACTGTTGTAAGTATTACCTAATCTATTTTATTTAAATAAGCAATTATTTTAAGTGTTCTTTAATTTTTAAAATAACATAATGCCTTACTGTTCTGATTGCAAAGTATTTGTAGTAAATCGTCGATGGTCTGGTCATTTACGTAGCAATGTACATAAAAACAATAGCTCTACCTCTATTTATGATAATGTTGCAATTATTAATTCTTCTTTTAAAGAACGAATCATAAGTTACAAAATCATAGCAACTGGCGAACAAATAAATAATTTTCCTGAAATGTTCCTTAATAATATTAGTAAACAAGTTGAAACTCTAATAAACCGATCATTATTGAAACATACAGCTCTGAAAATAAATTTTGAACTTTTTTCTTTTTTTCTTATGTTTAAAAATGATCAAAAGGAAATGAAATCGTTCGCCACAAAAAACATTATTATTAATTTTAATTACGATTTTGATTCAATTTATAAAGCAACGGTTGATTTACTGTTAAAGAAAATTGAAGAGTTTCAGGAGAGAGATAGTGGTTGGACATTTTTGAGCAATTCCCATGTAGAAATAAATATGAATAAATATCAGCCTCTCGGTGGATCTAAATTTATAACTTTACCAAAATGTATAAAAAATAAAAAAGCTTGTTTGAATATTCGTAACAATGATGAGTATTGTTTTTTATGGTGCGTAGTGGCGGCTCTGTACCCTGCTAAACAACACCCCGACAGAGTTTCATCTTATCCCTACTTCCAGGATGTTTTGAATGTTGATGGTTTGACATTTCCGATAACATTTTCGGGTATAGCTATATTTGAGAAAAATAATCCGTTTTTGAATATTTACGTGTATGGTTTAAAAAATAATAAGACTATCGTTGGACCTTTGTATTCAACATCGAATCAAAAATCTAAGAGTATCCATCTATTGTTCTTAGAAAATAATACTAATACCCATTATTGTCTTATCAATGATTTACCTCGTCTAGTCAGAAATCAGATAACTAAACATCATGGTAAACTGTACTTCTGCGAAACGTGCTTATTGTTTTTTCCGACGCGCACTCAAATTGAATCACACATGTGTGGAGGGATTGCCACGGTATTACCAGAAGAAGGAACATTTTTAAAATTCAAAAATTATGATAGAAAACAAAACATTCCTTACGTCATATATGCTGATTTCGAAACGATACTCGAACCGATTTCCGGCGATAATTTCAACACCATTAACACGTCATACTCACATCGTCACGTACCGGCCGCGTTCGCCTATAATGTAGTGTCATCATTTAACGATATGGTTGGCGGCTATAGAAGTTATCGCGGAAAAGATTGTGTTTCAAAATTTATACATTTACTGATTGAAGATGCTAAAGCAATACACAGAATTCTAACTAAAAGCGAGCCTATGATATTCACAGAAATAGATGCTCTTGATTTCAAACGCGCTATTAAGTGCTACCTTTGTGAAAATTTACTGTTGACAGATCGAGTAAGGGATCACTGTCATATTACAGGCCGGTACCGAGGTGCAGCACATCGACACTGCAACCTACAACACAAAGTACCAAAATTCATCCCAATATTTTTTCATAACTTATCCGGATACGATTGTCATTTATTTATTAAAAAGTTAGGCGAAATTCCAGGACAAATTAAAATAATACCCAAGACTAAGGAAAAATATATATCGTTTACAAAGTTTATTCCTATTGCTGATAATGAGTTTATACAAATAAGGTTTTTAGATTCTTTCAACTTTCTAGGAACTAGTTTAGACAAACTTGCTAAAACTTTGCAAGTAGACGATTTTGTTAACCTTAAATCAAATTTTTCTGATGAAACACAATTTAGTTTGCTAATTCGTAAAGGTGTGTACCCCTATGACTATATGAAAGATTGGAAATGTTACGAACAAAAGTCATTACCATCGAAATATTATTTCCATAATTCTTTGACGAACGAAGGTATAAGCGATGAAGATTATAATCATGCTCAGAATGTATGGGCTGAATTCAATATTACTGACCTAGGCGAGTATACAGATCTATACTTAAAAACTGACGTGCTTTTGTTGACAGACATATTTCAAAATTTTCGGAAAACATGTAAACAATATTACAAACTCGATCCTGCCTTTTACATAACTGCACCCAGTTTATCGTTCGATGCAATGTTGCTAAAAACAGGTGTTCAGTTAGAACTGATTTCGGATCTAGCTATCATCAGAATGATTCAAAGCGGTATACGAGGTGGCTTGTGCATGTGTTCCCATCGGTATGCAAAAGCAAATCACAAATACATGCCAGAACATGATGCATCACAGCCTCAGAGTTTTATAGTATATCTAGACTGTAATAACCTATACGGCTTCAGCATGTGTCAGTATTTACCATATTCTAGTTTTAGATTTCTTGATGAAATTGAATTAACTAATTTTCGTGTAGAAAATATCGAGAATAACTCTGAGTGGGGCTTTATATTAGAAGTCGATCTTTTTTATCCTGAACATTTACACAAACACCACAATGATTTACCATTTTGTCCTGAGAAATGTATACCTCCAGGAGGTAAAACGAAGAAACTAGTTGCAAATTTGCATAATAAGTACAACTACGTAATACATTACGTTCATTTAAAAAAATGTTTAGAACATGGTTTAATATTACGTAAAGTTCATAAAGCTATTACTTTTAGACAAAGTCCCTATTTAAAACAGTACATAGAATTAAACACTCGATTAAGACAAAAGGCAAAAAGTTCTTTCGAACAAGACTTTTTTAAGTTGTTAAACAACAGTGTTTTTGGCAAGACATTAGAAAATACTGAAAATAGAGTAACCGTTCATTTAGTTAATCAATGGTGTGATCAATCTAATCGAACTAAGAAATTTATATCCTCCGAGAGACTTGTAGCCAACCCCTATTTTCATAGCGCTTCTATTCTAACTGAAAACTTAGTTGCAATACAAATGAAACCTGACCAAATTATTTTAGATAAACCTATTTATATTGGATTCACTGTATTAGAACTTTCTAAGACACACATGTATGACTTTCATTATAATATTGTTAAACCTTTTTATGAAGATCGAGTGCAGCTGTGTTATACAGATACCGATTCGTTTGTTTATAAAATATTCACGTTTGATTTTTACCATGACTTGAAGTGTAATTTTTTGCAATATTTCGACACCAGTAACTATGATGATAAAAATGATTTTAACATACCGATTATGAACAAAAAAGTGCCAGGTTTGTTCAAAGACGAAATGGGAGGAAAATATATCTCAGATTTTGTTGGTTTGAGATCCAAGCTTTACTCAATAAAAACCGTTGATAAAGTCATTAAAAAAGCAAAAGGAGTAAAATCAAGTGTAGTAAGAGACTTAAATATAACAGATTATGAAAATGTTTTATTAAATGGTGGAATTATTCGTAGAAAAAATATTATGTTTAAATCTATAAAGCACGAAATATTTACTAAGTGTGTCAACAAAATTGCTTTATCTCGAAATGACGATAAACGCTCAATATCTGTAGATGGAATATCAACGCGTGCCTGGGGTCACTCACTTATTTTAAAGAGCGAAAATGTATTTTAAGATTAAGCTAATTAGTAATAGAGTTCGAATATGATTTATGTAACGTACGTAATCTTAATATAGCTTTTAAAATATACCTAAATAACTTTTTAATGTATGATAAATATAATTCATAGTTTTAAAAACCTAAGTTATTGTAAAAATATAAATAAAATGTGAATGACTATGACTACTTGTTTAATTTATGATTTAAGACATCATCCTCCTTTTTTGTAGTTGGTTAAATAAAATGAAACCCGACCAAGATTCAAGTTGCAACATGAACTGCACGTTGAAACTTGAATCGTTCGTTTTTCAGAGGCAAAATGTATTTTGTACTTATTACAATAAGACTGATTATACAAATTTTGAAGAGCCATGTTTGCGTCAATTGCATAACGCTGATCATACAAAATACCTATTACAAACACGTAACAGTGCATTACCCTCAGAAAAGCTTAGTTAACATTTTAATCTAAATTGGGAATCGTTGCGATGGTATTTTTTTTTTTTTGTCATTTACGAAATAAAACTCACCTTGAGTACTTGTACGAAGCACACAACGTATTGCTTATCGCGAGCATGTCATTGGTAAGTTTCTCAATTTATTTTTATTTTGTTTAGTAACTAGCGATAGAGTTTTCAGCAATTTTGCTCAAAGCTATTAGTGAATCTGCTATGAATGTTGTAACCCGTTGACAATTCGTTTATGCAGCACTATATCAACGTCTACGGTTTAGTTTAAACTTAATGAGCGTCTATTTTTGTTCCAGAATACAGAATCAGAGATTATGTTTAGCCAGTACGCTCAAAATCCTTATGAAGGATTCTCCGAAACGCTTCACAACGAACCCGAGCACAGCAAACATGTGACGAAAGAAAAAAAGTCAAAACAGCGATGCAGGGAAAAGTCGAAGAAGCACAATCCAACTAAATCTTTTGTGATGAGCCGATTACAGCGACGAGGCATGAAATTAATAAAAATATCAGTCGTAGATCTAACCAATAACAATTCGCAAACCAGTGACACAGACAGTGACAGTGAGAACGTTATTATAAGTGCTCAATACATTGTTAAAGACGCTATCGACAATGTTATGGACGAAACTGAATCTTTAGTTAAAAAAATATCTAAATCTTTAATAGATAGTGATTTTTAATATATATCTGTTTGCGTAAGAAGTTGATTAGGCAAATATTTAGTACTTATTATGTTGTTTTATTTAATTTTAAAGTAGAGTGTTTTATTTGAAGAAGTGTTGGGTGTTTATCAAAATAAAAGCAGTTTTACTATACAAATGTTTTTTTTTTTATTTATAAAACCAATAACCATATAAGTAGGTACACATTTATAACTCTAAATACTTTCTTATACATAACACATTTTTAAGAGCACAATGCTTTAAATGTTTTATACAATTTAAATTAATTCTTCCTTCACAGTATTTTTTATGTAAAATATAGAAATTAGGACATCCTTCGGTACCAAGGTCTGATACATTACAGTTCTCACAAAGTTCCTTTATCCACTTTACTTTCTCCAAACCATTAACAACGATTTCCTTATTTTCTAGATAGGGAACGATTACACGATGAAATTCTTTATAGTCGATATACCCTTCGTTCCAATAAATGCCTCTGTTTCTTTCCAGCCATTTAACTTGCCTCTTTTCGTCACTTGTTAAGTATTTAAACAAGTATGGTGGTTTTATTAAAAATGTTTGCGTATAATCACGGGTAGCAAAAGCTAACTCTTTTATTATAAAATTATTGTACAGATCTTTAAACCCTTGAACATCTAATATGACAGTATTCGGATTCATGATATTTTCCTGACTGTATTACTTAAAGGTTTATATTCAATAATACAGTCATTCAATATAAGACAATACGCAGAAGTTTGATCGGGTATTTCTGAATCACTCTCGATTTCCACTCTTACGTCTACAACAGGGCCTGTCTTTACATTATCAGCTTGTCTAGAGCAATCGATGACAAATAGTGGCGCCAAATCTTTAAATTGTTTTTCACTTAATAAGGGCTCCGGTCGACGCCCGTAATAAGACTGTTGAAATCTGACGTATTGCTCGTATAATAAAGCGATTCTGTTATTCGCGAAACTCACATTTAGGTTTTCATACGGAAAGTAAGTAGAGTTGAGGTACACTTTTACATCACGAACATGACAATGATCGAACTGAGACATATCAGAACTGCTATTGTTTTTTCTATTTGTCTGTAGTCCCATAATAATGTATCTTGGTTTCTCTATTTGCGAGGATGTTTTGATTGACCAGGTATGTTTTGTAGTTTTAGGTAAAGCAGGATATTCGTACAGATCCCAATTTCTGAATATCATCTGGAGTGGTCGATCTTTTTCTAATAGTTTCAGCAAACTTATTTTTTCCTTGTCAGACACTTTAACGTGCGGCACGCGCCAAATGATTTTATTTATCTGTACGTCTTCTACAATTTCACCAGTGTTAAGTTTTACAGCATTCAGGTTAGTGTTACTTCGTAGCAATATCAGTTCGTGCCTACAATTTATCACGACTTTCTTGAAATCCTCTGCGAAACCGATAATATTACAGAGTGGTATAGAAGCAGAAAAATTACCTCCGTTAATGTTTTTTGTACCATCTATATTCCAGCCCCATGAATTCGATGTCTTTGATTCGTTCTCATTCATTGATATTAATGATTTCATGGTGGTAGTTACGCCAGCATTTTTTATTCTATCAATTTCTACTCCATTTAACTCGTACCTTATGTCTTGAAACAAGTAGAGTAAAGCATTATTCGTGAAATGAACACTAGTGGCTTTATCTTTCATATCCTTTTTGCTAACGATAACGGATCCTTCCAAATACAAGGTACTCGCTGATGGGAGAATGTACAAGTCCTGTTGATTAATAGGTATGCGAATTTCGTCGTTTCTATTAAAACTAGTTACATAGGGCTTGTAAGAATGAAATTCAATTCCTTCAACCGTATTATCATAAGTTGGAGCGGATAAAACGTCTAAGATATTCATTTTAGTAAACCAATCACTTTGAGAAATGTCTTGTTGTCTTTAGTTAATTTTATTTTCTTCTTACAGCGAGCTCTTAATGGGGTGGATGCTTGAGCGGGACTGATATTTTGAATTTGTTGATGCACATATTTATTGTAGTCAATCATTTTTTGATTCTAAGATGCAAATACAGCTGCACTTCTTCACCGCGTAAATTTATTAAGCGGTTATTTATATCTATCAATCGGATATGTATGCAGCTTATGTTGTTTTGGTTGACTGGAAAGTATATTGCGTTTTTTGGAATTTCTATAATTCTATAGCCAGGAGGTACGTTAAGCGCGAATTCGTGAATTATGTGACTCGGTTTTCCGTTTGTGTACGAGCCGCTTACGATATCACATTCGATCCTGATCACTGTCGTAGGTAAAATGTTGACTGGAAACTGTGACACATGCCATTTATTTGGTTCCAAGATCTGCTTATCAAAACCTAATAAATTTCTGATAGTATCCTCTTTACTAAAATTTATGTTTTTTGTACAGAATACAGTAGTTTTTAATGTATTGTTATTGCACTGCAGTTTGATTGACGCATCTTTAATGTTAGATTTTAAGTAGTCATTAATATCTTGCAATTCGTAGGTGCCTTCAGGTATTTCAATAACTTCGTTAGAGCCATAATAGAATTTGTTATTTGTTTTGTCGATGTTTGGAATAGAATTAAATGTTGAAAAATGCAATAAGGCACACTCATACTGTTCATTTAGTTGCAATGTGTTAGGATAGTACGTAGATAAAGTTGACGAGTTTCCAGTTATTGACAATGTGAATGACATCTTGCAAATGATAGAAATAAAAGAAAATTATAATTTTTATACGTTTTTATTCCAAAAAGTCCTTAGATATTCTAAACATAAGTGACCACAGTTTTCTGTGTTAAATTTCTGATATCTAGTATAATTATAAAAAATATTACATTTCTTAAAATATCGCATTAATTCCAACGGAGGTTTCAAATCCCCAAAGCTATCAAAATATTCACAATAGTTGTTAACTTTAACATAAGCTACCCAATGTGTTCCAACATTCTTATAATTATCCAAGTTAACGACACCACATTCAATCCGTTTTGGCATCCTTTGTAATTGATCTTTCATGTAGACTCCTCGAAAGTAGGGGATGTTACGTGCATACTTTTGAATATCTACATTAGTTAGAGGACGATTAGGTAGCTTATTTCTTAGTTTTTTGAAGATTTTATAAATAAACCTTTACCATTTTTATGTGACTTAATGTATAAGCCCTTGCCTAACTTTAAAGACTCCATGGCCTTATTGTGTCTTACTGTTTCTTGCAAATTTTGCTGACTAGTTTTGTAATCGTTTACAGTTTTTGCAATTCCCGCCGCACCACCAGCTAAAGTACCTAAAGCCGATAAACCCGCAAAAATTGGGATTAAAGGTAGAATTCCTCCAGTTTTTGGCAATGGTATCACACGCGGTACTCGAATTTTTGAAATTTTTGGAAATATTTTTTTTGCCGCTGCGTAAGCAACGTTGATTAATGTTTTGTTATCCTTTGGGTTCAGTTTCTTGATCGTTGAACTTATTTTTGACACGAAACTCTTAAACGTTTTGACGCCGGCACCAGATTTTAATTTAGCTTTCATAACTTTGCTCACTATCCATGAACTCAGTTTTTCACCTTTTCTGGCATCTTTCGACTTAAGTCTTTGTTTAGCCATATTTAATAGTTGTAAATCGGCTTTGTGGCGATTGGGTAAGTCTGTATGGTTTGCATAGGCAATGTCGTGATGCATACAAGCTTCGTCTAGCTTATTCACACCGCGATCACCTCGTTGTAATCGTTTCTGGAGTTTGGTTCCTGGCCCGCAATAATTGTAACCAGGCAAATGAAGTTCGAACGGCAGATTATTAATTAATGAATTAACTAGTTCACCTCCTTGCATTGTCCGAATTGCAATGATGAAAATAGTGCAAAAATAATGTTTATATTAATATTATTTTAACCCACAATTGCATTTTTGTCTATCCAACTGTTTTCTGAATTGTTTAGACCCAACCATTTTACGAACATTTTTGATCCTTTTCTTTTTAAAACTCTTTCTATCAAATAAACACCAGGATAGTTAGATTTTTGAAGTTCTTGCTCGTAAAAAGTTCCCAATATAGCTTGCTTTCGCTGATCTTCTAAATGATATGTAACAGGTATGGTAAAATTAATCTTTTTTATGGTAAATATTTCAGTTGACCAATTAGGTGTATAACCTTTCTCAAACTGGTGTTTGTATTTACTGATCCGAACGAAATCACCCACTTTGAACTTAGGTTTTCTACAAATAGGAACATGTTTAAATGATTTTTTTATATTTTCTTCTATAACTGATACATTAGCTTTATTCACTTCGATTGGTTTAACTCTAATTGTTCGATGTTTTGTGTTGTTATATGTCTTTAATATATCTTGTAACGGTAAATCTAACCATTTATAGTTTCCATTCAGACTAAAACATTTATATAATTTATTTTTAATAGTTTTAATGAGTCGCTCTACAATCGAAGCTTTTTTGGTAGAATATGATGAGTAATGGTTAATATTGTATGACTTCATAAGCATCTGAAATGAGTTGTTATAAAACTCTGTTCCCATATCCGTTTGTAAATTATCAGGTTTGCGTTTGCTGTTTATCAATATTTTTTTGAATGCTCGAGTAACATCGAGTTTATTTTTTGTTTTTAATGGCTCTGTCCAAGCATACTTTGAGAAGCAGTCAATCACCACTAAAATGTAATTATAACCTTTATTATATTTCTTTAGGTTTTGCATGTCCATCAGATCAGCTTGCCACAAGTCATCGACTCCCTTTAGAATGACAGGACGTCTAAGGAAATTTCTTCGTGCTGCTTTGTGTATTTCATTAACAATTTGCTGTTTTGTCATTACTGAGTTTTTTGAAGTAATTTGTCGACCTCTTCTTTAGTATAAAACTTATCTTGCAAATGACTTATAATTGCAGGTATCTTGGCTTTTAAAGTAACTTGAACTGTTTCCCGTGCATCTATAATACTTTGTGAACGCAATGTACCAATAAGTGTATTAAATTCTTTTATCATATTAGCACTCATTCGATCTACATAATCCTTGTTCACTGCATCACCAGCTTCTACTGGATTTTTTATTCCTCTCAGTCTCGATGTTTTTAAATCAAAATCTCCGTTTTCTGATTTTAATAAGGTATTTTCATTAATCTCAAATAACTCTGATAATCGCATTCTTTTATGAATATGATGTCCGAATTTATCTACGTTCATGTTTAAGGTGTATTGTGTTGTGAGGTTTATGATAAAATGAACACACGTTTTAAAATATGTAGGTATTTTATTTATTTATAATTTTACTTTCACGTAATTCTTCAATGATAGATATAATTTCATTATCTAATCCTGTGTTACCAGCATCTCGAGATGCAATTAATAATTTTAATCTATCCACCAGTTCATTTGGATCGTTCCAATATACAAAATCAACCTTTTTCTTCCACATTTTTGTTAAGGGTAGTCCTTTTCCCTTCGATTGAGGGGTCTGAATAGTACTTTGTAGTTTGAAAATAGGCTTAATAACTTGCATATACTTTTGACCTTTATTACTTTTTATTGGTTTATCCGGCTCATAGTCTCGTCGATGTGCATTTGTATCAAGTAGCATTGACTTATAATGCTGCATGTCACTCTCTGTAACCATGTTTAAATCTACGGTCTTCTTCAATAACAACTGTTTCAAACCAGACGTATTTCGGTATTTGCGTCCAGCTACAGTGATATATTCATCGCCGATCGTTATACGAGCAGAACCTAACATCAATTTCCCGTTCTCTACTCTGACACCGAATGGAATATCTGACAGTGCTTCTGAGGATACAGACCAGGATGACGTGTCACGACCTGGGTTGTTTTCAACTAATGATTTATATGAAGAGTCACTTTCGATATCAGATTCATATTCATCTGAATTGTCTTTTTTATCATTGGCTTCTTGATTCTGCAAAGTTTTATCAATAAACGGAAGTTCTTCATTTTTTGTAGGACACAGTGAAGAAGTCTGCTTACTGGCTTTAGCAATCTGGTTGAGTGGTCCTGTTACAGGCTTGAAAACTGATTCCAGTGTTTGCTGATTGTTAATGTCAACATCTCTCATTTTACGTACTTTTTTCTTAACAGCTTCGGCTGCAACTACTATTTGTCTTTTTAACGATTTTTCCATTGCAGAAAAACAAGCCGATAGTGATTGATTAAGCGATGATTGAAGAATAATAATATCACGAAGGTAACGGACTTAAATAACTATATTCTTAATCAAAGACTACAAAGGTATCAAATTTGTTTCTGTAACATCCCTTATTTTTTGAACAATCTTTATTAATTACTACATAATTGAAGGGCTCATTCCATATTTTTGAACACATTTCACGAAATTCAATCCACGTCATATCAGTGTTGACATGTTCTTCATAAATATGACGTAAATTAATGTCATCTTGTTTAAAAATTATGATTAAGTTCGCGTTGTCTCTTACTAACTGCTTAGGGATTTTACTATAAGTTTGATTTAGATAAAAACAATCGATGAACTTATGTCTTCCCATTGCGAAATAATCACGCATGCTATCTTGATTTTCGCAAGCAACATCATCAAATATTATCACAGAGTTAGGTTTCGCGTCTTGAACTCTTAGCACTTTCTCATTTCCATGATATTTCTGAAGTGAAATACCTGGTACTCGTTGTAAAACTTTTTCTAAAAAAATGTATTTGGGTTGGTACAGAGTTTTCGAATAAACATAAACATTTTTAAATCTTAATCCATTTTCGTGTATGAGAAGACCAATCAATAAATTGGTTTTTCCACAATTGGATGGTCCGCAAATGATACATCGAACTGAGTCAGGTAACAATTCTCCGTGACGAAAACTAGTCTTACAAACATCCTCGCAGATTGTTGTAACATGTAGTGATTGTGGTTGCTTTACAAACTTCATGATTACACTTGGAAACCAACTGATTGCTAATGAGTAAATGTATCTGATACATTAATATTTATAAACTGAAATAGTACTCTATCTTTTCCGCGATAGTGCGATCGTTTGAACAATGACAAACTCGCAAGATCATTGATTAAGTGGTTTGGAAGCGATCGTACAATATTCGGTATTCTACGCGAGTTTTGTAGCAATGAGAACTCGCCCTAGCTACTGGCGGCCAGTGGTATAACTTGCAAGATCTCGAAGAGAGTACAGTAATTTGCTCTACCGTCGAGTCAATCGTTTATTATTGGGCATTCTATGACACTGTCGCGTAGCGAGGCGCACTAGCCGAGCTACTTGCCGACAGTGGCATAGAATGCCCAATAATACCCTACTCAGGTTGCCTGGAAGAGATCGCGGAATGCGATAAGTCCGCCCGTTGTATGTACGGATGTGTTTTAGTTTCCTTTTATGTTTGTATCGGTGTACAATAAAGGATATTCCTAATACATAATAATAATAATAATAACCCCACGGACCCGATCTCCCGGGAAAATTCTTGTTCTTCATCTCCGGCTTGCCTTTATTGACCGGCCGTAGTGAACACTAACGAGGAACAGAGCTGAACCTCTCTCTTGCCTTTATTGGCTGGCTTGAGTGGAGATTCGCAAGAGCAAACGTGCTCGGGAGAAGGATGTATAATCCAGTAAGGTGCTGGTAGGGATCTTGACCATACTTCCGGGATTGTCCTGATAGCCTTGGTATACCTCTCCACTCCTTAAGCTCCTCAGGATATGTTGCCCTCCTGTTGCTACGTCACTTCGTGCTAGCGACCGTTTATGGGGGCCCATTTATTGAGTGTGCAAGTCACCCCCTGCCTTTTGTCGATGGATATTAATAACATTGTTTAGGCAGGGGCCATAGTCTTAACATAGTTCCTGGTAACCAGTCCACTTAAGACTCCAAAAACCATAGCCTTATATCTTAGTTTTCCATATGTCGCAATAGTTTCCCACCAACCGGGGGTTGTCCTTGGATGCACTAGCATAGTGCGTACAGGGATAATCACCGGTTCGTACCACTTTCCATTAAAAGCGTCCAAAAGGGCCTCTGCGAGTTGGTTTCGGCTCCTCGTACGCCTTCCAAAGGTCCAGGACCTTAGGGTGCTGAGATGAATAAATGTATAAAAATAATAATAACACTATCGCGTTTATTTCGTCGGGGTTGCACATCCACGACCAAATACTCCATCTCGTCAGCTCTTCTGTCACCTATGGGGATTGAAGAGGTAAATGAGATGGAGTACCTGCCCAGCCGCAATCACACGACCCTGGCGAATAGGGCACGAAAACACACATTGGACCATTCCGAAGCAAACGGTTAAAGGTTTAATGTCACAAACTGACATTGCTGTCGAAATCAATTCCATCATACTTGACACAAATAAAAATAGATCTTAGTGACCAAATGTCGAAGACGAATGTGGATGTGACGTGTTGCGCCGACCCCAAATAACACGGGACAGGGCAGCAAGATGATGAGTGACGAAATGTGACAGACTTACTTTTACCGTAACTGTACTTCTCACTTCTATTGACTGTACGGACCGAAAATAGAAATCGATTAGACTTTCCTGTAAACATAATAGACAGTATGACGTCTGTTCGTTCAAGGCGAAACGTTAAGCAACTTTATGGAAACCTGATCCGCGGCTAAGTGTTTGCGATGTTGAACAAATCATTCGCTTCGTTTGCTTGGCTATTTTTGGAAGCGTTGTTATAACAGCTGGTGGTGTTATAAAGCTTCTATGCGTAAGGTTGATTTAAGTTCTGTATTGTACTGCTTATTAGAGTATTAAAAGAAAAAATAGAAAAAGAAAGAAAAATATTTTATTTGGCACACATAGATACACACAATGCAGAAAAAGCATGTTGAAACTACACACACATCACACCATCCACCATTTTATGTGGCCATGAGGCAGTAGTGCCCTATGGCCACTGACAGGTGTCAAATACATCATGTCACTATGCTTGAGACCACCCAAATAGCTAATAAACCACAGGTTGGATTCTCTGATCGTGCAAAAGGTGCAAGATATTGGGTTTTCCATTACGATTTTTTTTAATGATCGATCTAGTGCTTGACTGCGATCTCACCTGATGGTAAGCAGTGATGCAAAAAACTCCGAAACTACCCGGAATTTATAAGCTGCTTCGCGATAGAGGTATTTTTTGAGGTGGAAAATCAACAAATAACTTCTCTTGCTGGTTGTAACGAGAGGGAGTGTCAGACTTTTACTGACAAAAAACTCATCGTGTTCCTTCAGTTGTTCTTTGTGTTCCAGGGTCGCGCTAAACTCTTTCAAACAGTCCCACAACTCTCGGGCAAAGAAAGACCTAAGCCCAGCAATAGACAAAGTTAACAACTGAACTCAATAGAGTTAAAAAACGGTTCAGTCATTGATTTTGAAGGATTTAAAAATTCATTATACATGTTAACTGGAAAATTACAAATTATCTCAGTAGCAGAAACGCCTTTATTAAAATTAAATAATCTGTAGAAAAGTCTTAACGTAGAACTACACTACGCACACGCGATCCCGATCCCGCCCCTATCACCTACCGATAAGTTTCTAGGACCGCTGGATCGGCGTCCCGTACGTAGCCTCGCATGGCGTGGCGTTGCGTAGCGTGGATCTAATGTAGCTCTACAAGTCTAGTTTCCATATAAAATGTTTGGAGACCGATGCGCCCAGATTGCCGTACGGGGCCCACGTGTGCACATTGTAGTGTGATGTAGTATTACATGTAGTGTGTATTATTTCAATGTGTGTAGCCAAATATATAACTCGTGTATTAACATAATAAACGGCAGTCTTGTACCATATCTTGTGATGTTTCATTCAATCTGACACCCGACCTTACATGGCGACCCTGCCACTAAACAGGGCTTGAATCATGTGCGCGTTTAGTGTAAACTTTGCTCTGCGCGGCAACTGTTGAAGTGAGAGATACATTAAAAGTGACTTTCAATAATGTGTAACTGAAAAGTAACTAATGAAGAGGTATTTTTTAATCAAAATAGCGCCGCTAAAAACACCGCGACGGTGGAGGAATTCAAATTTCATTTGTCGGCCATAAGTATCGTGTTAACAATAATTTGCACGATTTTATTCCTTGGTGCGCTATACTTCATGTACAAAATTTACAAGAGATGTCATGAGTCTTTTTTTTTTTCGGGTGGGAAAATCATCTAATGACATCCCCCGCTCTTGGGCGGAGCGGGAGATAGTGTCAGACTTTTACTGACTAAAAACCCACTCCTGTTCCTTCTTTGCCATTTTTTTTTCCAGGGCCCTGGGGATCTCTTTCGCATCACCCATGGCCCCAGTAGGCTTTGACCCTGCGGGCCCCTACGGTTGCTGACATCTTGAGGCGCGCGTGGAACAATACGCGCCGTCGACGACTTGAGCTCGGTCCGGACGGTTACCGGACGATTGGACGGCGAGCCATGTCATGAGTCTTGGGCACGAGAGCAGATAACGAGAAATATCTCAAGGCGTTCTTTGGATCGATCTAGAAGGAACCGCGGCGGTGCTTGTGGCATGTCTGCAAGCGAGGAATGTCGGGTCCATGCTTCCAACAAGGGTCCCTGACAACACAGAGGCGTGTAACAAAATATAAAATTCGGCTAGTGTTCTCGTGAGTTCTGTGTCCTAATAAATGTGTGAAAGTGCGGCAATTCTAATACGGCAATTCTAATTTAGTTGTGCGCGCATCACGTGAAATGCACGAAATTGATGTGGAAAACTTTTATACATTAAAATTATGTGTTACTTGATTTATTACTTAGACTTTGTTTTATCGAAATCGGTTAACTATATCAAAAGATATATGAATTTAAAGTGCGAAAGAAACATAATATCACACCACACGCAATGACTGTTAGGCGGTACAAAGTTCGCCGGGTTAGCTAGTTACCTATATGTTAACTCTTCTTGTCAGTGGTAAATTGATGACACCTACGTCAATGTACACAAATGACGTACCTACTGTCAAAAGTTGATGTCCAAAATCCAAAAAAGACCAAATAATTTAATGACTAACTTTTCCCTGCTAACTTTTGTAAAGGTCAGCGCTTTTAATATGAGAGTTATTATTTTTGAAGCACTTTCATAATTAAACAAATTAATATTTTCTGTCATCATAATTATGTGGGGACCTAATTAATTAATTGACATAGACAAGGTAGGTCATTTTATTTATCGAGTACTGAGCACTAAGAAATGCTTTTTGGCCATCTAAAAGGGTTTACTAATATAAGTTTGTACAGAAGTTACTTATTTTTGAAGTTAGTAATGTGTTATTTTGGTAGGTACTATCTCGGCTTACAAGTTGTACGTCGTGGGTTCAAACCCAGCCAGGCGCATTACTTTGTGTAATTTATATCATCACCACTGCTCTCAAAGCGGTGAAGGAAAACATCGTGAGGAAAGCGGTATGTCCTAGAAACAAAAATTCGAAGACATGTGACATCCACCAAGCCGCACAGGTCCCGCGTGGTGGATTACGGCCCATTCCCTCTCCTAGAAAGGAGACCCTGAGTCACAGCAGTGGAAACATTATAAGGCTGATTATGCTATGGTAGGTACTTATGTTTTCTATATTTATCTTTTCTATATCTGTTGAGAAATTGACTGACTGACATATCAACGTACAACCGAAAGTATTGGCATTAGAATGTGAAATTTTGCACAAAGTGAAACACTTTTATAACGTAGGCGAGCACTAAGATATAATTATACAAGTATATATTTATTATTGTTCTTATTTCCTCTCTGTCAGTCTTCTATTAAGTTGCACCTGCCATGTTATGTCTCTACACCACCCTAAGGTCGACTGGTAGAAAATGAAGGCATTAAGTCCGCCTTTGTACAATGTTTCATTAGTGCATAAAAATATATATTATAAATTATCCAAAAATAAATAAATTATCCAAAATTCACTCTCTTAAGGGATAAAACGGGGGTCCAAAGTTTGTATGGAGAAACCTACTATCACGCAAGTGAAGCCGCTTTTTTTATGGTGGGAAATCATCCTATGACTTCTCTCGCCCTTGGGCGGAGCGAGAGGGCGTGTCAGACTTTTACTGACTAAAGCCCACTGTCACTTCTTTACCTTTGTTCCAGGGCCCCAAGATTCACTTTCACTTAACCCATGACCGCGTTGCAAGTGAATCCGCTGGAAGAAGCTAGTTTTCTATAAAGGCGCTCGGTGTCTGCGACAGTATTAAAATATATTTCTCTATCATAAAACCATACTTCAACTTTTAATTGTTAAATTATGAAAGTATGGACATGTCCATAATAAATTTCTGCGTAATGTCCTGAATTTAATGACTCGGGGGCCGTAATTATGAAATATGGGCGAAACGTGGACAACTGAATATGACGGTATTTCTTCTTTGCGACGGAAAAAATATGTTATGGGTAGTAGTTATTTTCATAGTAATAGCTACTCCTATCTGTAAGTATATAATAATTTACATAACGCTTACAAGAAAGTTTCATATTGTTATTACAAAGTATAGTATGGGCCATATATGTATGGGCCCATCCATAAACTACGTTATCTACCTACACGTCATGAGGAGGGGTGGGGGTCGACTAAAGCGCCTAATACACTACTCGATATTCAGACAGTCTTGGTCTATGTAGCGTCACACAAGAAAAAGAGCAACTTACGCCAATGTCGTGTAAAGGAATGAAACAGAACGATGAGATAAATAGATAAACATAGACTAAGACTGTTTGAATATCGAGTAGTGTAATAAGCCCTTAAGTGTGACACTATGTGACAAGAGATGGGAGGGGTCATAAGTTTTGTAATGTCACATATTGAAATCTATATATAGGTATGTATTAAAACGTAAAACTGAATCAGGACGGCAACCAGTCGGTTCTCCTTTAAAGAGGCACGCGTGAACATATTCGCAAGACGTTAGACGCACAAAATTAATTGGTCGGATTTATTTTTCCCAATAATATAATTTCCCAATAACATAATTTGTATGTATGTATCTCAGTATCTTCTATTAAGTTGCACCCGACTGGGAAAAAATGCCTAAGGCATTTAGTCTGCTTTTGTCCAATTTATTAGTGCATGAAGTTTAATAAATAAATAAAACTTGAAAAAATTTCTAATACGTATCCGTGATGTTTTTCGAAGCCTACTGGGGCCAAGGGTTTGTTTCTGAAAGGAAAAATCGGCCCTGATATGAAAGGCAACGAAGGAACAGGAGTGGGTATTTAGTCATTGGATGATTTTCCCACCTAAAAAAAAATCCGGGATTTTTTTGAACGTCTACATTGCCACGTAGGAACTAAAAATCCAAAATTATTCATCACGGCATCAGACACAACATTCGTCTGGTTGTAGAATCCTCCTTTTCCAACGGGCATATGGGAGGTTACACCCTGTTCTACACGTATTTATGTTGAGCGGAGCCAGAGCGGGCGGACTTATTTAATTCTTTCCCAAGCCAAAAGAAAAGACATGCCGGTTTCCTCTCAATGATTTCCTTCACCGTTTCTCGAGAATATAGAAAACCAATTGTTACCAATCTTCCCACGCGATCTGTTAAACTCAATTAAAAGAAACGTTCCGCTTAACGATCGACTTGGTTAGTAATTTGGGAGCAATTACTAATTCAATATTGTTGCCACCTCATTATTGAAAAGTACTGCGAACACTTCTGAGGTTCTGAGTGCGAAACTTTGGCAAACGCCATTACTTTGGCCTGAATACTTAGTAACTACATTAATTTGTATTTTTGTGAGAATACTAGATTCTACCAGCAGCTCCGCTTGCATGAATGTAAATTTCTCCATACAAACTTTGGACCCCCGTTTCATCCCCTTACGGTGTTTTTAATATCATGCGGATTTCATCACGCATGCGGGTTTTCTCCATATACGTAACTCCCGCAAATGTCCATTTCATACAAGTATTTATTGTAGGACGCGTTTTTTTGCATTTTGAAATTTTCTGCATGCGGAGCAAACCCGCATGCGTGATGAAATCTGCATGATATTAAAAACACTCTAAGGTATGAATTATGGCTGTAGGTAGGTATGTCAGTTAGTCAGTTTCACCTTTTATGTATATAAATGACGTAATCGCACTTATATATTGCTATCTGACTGGAATAGTCTTCGACCTATCCTCAGACCTCCACTATTTATTTTTCATAAAAAATGGTGTATAATTATGTGGTTTTGTTTTTATTTAAGTTTGATAACAAACACATTGTTACGAAATTTTTATATCTTAATAACTAATATTATAGATGGATTGTGTGAGGAGTGATATGAAAGAAAAGGGAGTTAGTGATAGTTTGACAGGTGACAGAATGGAAGAAAAAAACGTGTTGCGCCGACTCCCAAGTAATATGGGATAAAGAAAGGAAGAAGAAGAAGACTAACTAATATTATAAAGGCGTAAGTGAAGAAGTTTGTGTATGTTTGTTACTTCTTTACGCTCGAACGGCTGAACGGGTTACGATAAAACTTGATACATGGCTAGAATATGTCCTGGAATAGTACACAGGATACTTTATATCCCGGGAGTATATTCCCTTGGAACAACTCTCTACTATCACGCGGGCGAACCCGAAGGCGCCAACTAGTCATACCAAAATTCGCCTTTATAAATTAGTGTAATATTTCAGAGTTCAAAAATAAATAAAAGGCCGATGGAAGCGGTAGATTGACAGAGTAAACTTACTTGTACACCAGCAAATGTACCTTTCAATTAATTAGAGCAATAAATTAAAAACTGTAGGTACAACAGCTACGAAAAAGTAAACTAAACTGAACAATTCATTTTCCTTAATGAGTTTCAATGGTTTAACTTTACAAATGTTTTCGAACTCAGTTGAAGTGACTGCTGAGTTGAAGCACATTTTAATTTATTTCGACAAAGCAGAAGTACGAAGTAAAATATTTCAAGTCTCAACAGGGCTCAAGAAACTCTAAGAAAGGAGGAGGGCTGATAAGAGGCATTTTTCGCCCATTATAAACTCAAAAAAAAAACTGTTACCGACTATTTTTAAATACATTTGTATAGTTAAAGATAAAAGACTTAAAGTCACCCAAAGGGTAATGGAAAGGCCTATGCTCGGAGTTTCCTTGCTTGATCGAATCAGGAATGAGGATATCCGCAGGAGAACCAAGGTTACCGACATAGCACGAAGAATCGCCAAACTTAAGTGGCAATGGGCAGGGCACATTGTTCGCGAACGATGGCCGTCGGGGTCGAAAGGTTCTGGAATAGCGATCACGTACCGGAAGACGTAGCGTTGGAAGGCCTCCTACAAGGTGGACCGATGACCTGGTAAGGGTTGCGGGAATCCGATGGATGCGAGACGCCTAGGACCGTTCATTGTGGCGACGATTATCCTATACAGAATATAGAAACTCACGGTCGCATTGTACGCGGCGATACACGTCTTCTTTTCGAGTTACAGACAATATTAACTGAAATTCGTTGCTTTGAAAGCCTGAAATTTTCAATAAATAAAAACCCGAAAATCTAATAATGTATTTAATCAGACCCAATAGGATCGACTTTCCTAAAAAGCCTCATACAAAAACACACGTTGCCACAGTTAAAAAAACGGGCCGCCAAATTAACAACCGGTAAAAATAGCCGGTCAGAAAAATAAACATTTACTTTGAGGGGAAATAGGAATGAGTTTCAAATCATTTAGGAGATTTAAAAGTGAATGCTCAAGTAGTATTTTCATTAGGAAACCATCGAAGAATATTGAATATCATTGATCAATTTCAACAGCTTTAAATGAAATACTATTTTCGTTAAAAAGCTCTTAAAATGGAGAGATGATAATTTATTTAATCGTAAGAAAAGTAGGAAGTTGTGTCGTATTAAGTAAAAAAAAACTTAGCAAGTGCGATTCGGACGCGTGCACTGAGGGTTCCGTACAAACTTATTTATGTAAATAAGTAAAGGAGAAAGGCGAGATTGCATGTAATTTGGGACCCATTAATAGGGGTTTTTTTTTTTTTTCGGTGGGAAAATCATCTTATGACATCCCCCGCCCTTGGGCGGGGCGGGAGATAGTGTCAGACTTTTACTGACTAAAAACCCACTCCTGTTCCTTCATTGCCTTTCGTACCAGGGCCGAGTCTTCCTTTCAGAATCAGACCCTTGGCCCCAGTAGGCTTCGACCCTGCTAGGCGCCTACAGTTGCTGACATCTCCTTGAGGCGCGCGTGGAACAGCACGCGCCGTCGACGACTTGGGCTCGGTCCGGACGGTTACCGGACGGTCGGAAGGCGAGCCACCCATTGCTCGCCGTCCGCAAGCCCGCGCCTACGATGGCCGGAAATCGGGATCGGAATCCCGGCGGCGATTGGGGCGTGAGGACCGTTGCCTCACGCGATCGGCCGCCTCCTTTGCTAGCATTACTGCTTCGCAGAAGGAGGCGACCGCCTGCCACTCCTCCTCGCTCCGGACCATGGCCTGTACCAAGGCCCGGCGCGAGAGATCGCCGCCACCGATAGCCCCCACGAGGACACGGCGTTGCTCTGCCCAAGCGGGACACACCTCCACCGTGTGCTCCACCGTGTCCTCCAGGTGGTCCACACAATGGTGACACCCGGGCGTTTCTTCCGCACGAATCCGGTGCAGGAACCTCCCGAACTTACCATGTCCGATGAGGACCTGCGTCATGCGGAAGGTAAGGACGCCGTGTTGCCTTTCCAGCCACTCCTCAAAGAGGGGACTTACCGCCATAATTATGGCGTGCCCAGCACTGGGTTGCGATAGTCGCTGTCGCCATTCCACCATGAGACCCCGCCGGAGCTCTGTCCGCCATGCCGCGACTTGTCGTGGCAGCGGAGTTTCGCCCCGACGTTGCATCTCCACGCGCAGATCGTGCATGCGTGCAAGGCCTGTTGCCACCAGGTCCCATGGTGGCTGGCCAGCAAGGAGGCTCGCCGCTTCGCGGGATACCGTGCGGTATCCCCGCACCATCCGTATGGCCATGACCCTCTGGCACGCGTTCAGCTGGGCCGTCGGTCGCTTTCGCAGTGACGGCGCCCACACCGGCGCCCCATAAAGGGCCATGGACTGTACGATGCCAGCGTAGAGCCTCCGGCAGGAGGCGTCTGGACCCCCAAGGTTGGGCAGGAGCCGCTTGAGGGCAGCCCCAGTCCGATTCAGTTTGGGAGCCAGACGTCGGAAGTGCTCCTCGAAATTCCACCGGCTGTCGAGGACGAGTCCCAGGTACTTCATCGTCGACCCGACGCCGATGTGAACTCCTCCTACCATTAATTGGGAGCGCCGAGGCGGCGCGCTCCGAGGGCCGTGAAAACACATGGCCTCGGACTTTTGCAGTGCCACCTCGAGTCCCAACTGCTGGATCCTATCAACGACTATCGCAACCCCGCGTGTCACCCATTAATAGGGGTAGCGTACATTGTGGAAACTTATGAATAGTTAAAGAACGACCTATGACTAACAAAATAGCAAATGAAAAGTAGGTTATAAAAGTTGGTAGAAAAAAGATATGAAAGGTAGAGATAACCTAAAATAATTTAAAAGTACTTAAGACGCGGACTTATTGGTTATTATTTAGTAGTAGAATAGCATAGTTATACATTTTTACTTAAAATCACACCTATTTCCCGTGGGGGTAGGCAGAAACTATAGAACTATATCTGATCAGTTTCGTCAGACAAACGATGTCTCCGTAATCGAGCAATGCGCAATTGACAATTAACGCAACGCATGTTAACAGTTAACAAAGTCCAAATCACTTGCAAATCGTTATCCAGGGGTAAATGCCGTAGTCTAGGTTGGTTTGCACAATAGTCAGTCCAAAGGTAAAGCCAAGTCGTCAAGAATCCACAAAATCGCCAAAATAGCATTTATCCCACGTTTAGCCGTTAAAATCAAACAATGGATGGTCCACAGATCATGTAAATTGTTATTGTCAATTGATGAATTTGACACTGACGTTCCATTTCTCCGTTCGATGTTTTCATTATCGTATATAACACAATATAATTTATATATTTTTACGGTCTGTTTACATTGTAGGTACTTTTCATGTTGTTTTAAATGTTTTTAGTTTATTTATCAAGATGTAAGCATAAATGATTGAAAAACCGCGAGAAGGTAAATGATTAAATAATTTAGATTGAAATGTATCAATGTCAAACGTTGCGTTCGGAAACTGCACGAAGACATTTTTTATAAATTATTAAAATCATTCAAAACTTTCAATTCCCAACACCTAGTAACTCAATATTTTTAAATAGAAGTCTAATAAACTCGTTACTATAGTTAATGTAAACTAGACCGTGTACGGCGCTCCGTTGATTTTTAAATTACGTGGGTCCAACCTCGCCATCCTCCTTTCCGAATCGAGTCTCGAAGATTTTTCCGATTCGCTAATTTTTTTTTTGTGATGTAACTAAAGTTGTAGCTACGGTGGCGGCGTAGCAACGTGATGACGTCACAGCTACGAAGCTACGCTGCGTAGTCACAAACCACAACAGTGCTACGACTCTACCGGTAGCTAAAGTCGGCTACGAGTCCAGTGAAATGCAAATACGAATTTCTAACAAAATATCTTTTGTAATAATAAGTTTTCAAAGAAAACTTAAAACCGGAACAACTGATTCATCTCATTCGAATCATCAATTACAAACGCTGTCTCAATATCGTTTCTAAGCTTAATTGAAAACAAACGAAAGATAAAAAACAAGTTCCTTGAAGTTTGGCAATGATCGATGGCCTCTGTTGACACTGATATAGACCTTTTTCATTAGCTAAGAACTTCATTGACCGATCGTCAATCGTTCGATCAGAGAACTCTTACTGCCTTTTATTTTTCCCTTATCTTATGAAGACCTTCCACTCATGTTGAAACTTAAGACGGCCCGTCCTGAGCCGTATATGACGATATATGGTCACAAAGTTTCATCGAAATCCGTCTAATTTCATCGTTCAGCCGTTTAAGCGTAAAGAAGTAACAAACACACACACACTCACGAACTTCCGCCTTTATAATATTTTTGCGACATTTATTTGTGACTGGCCTGTTTGTCTAGTGGTTAGTGGCCCTGACTGCTATGCCGGAGGTCGTGGATTCGATTCCCACCCAAGGCAATTTTTTGTGTGATGAGCGTGATTATTTGTTCTGTATCTGGATGCAATTTATCTATAATCTGTATATGTATTTAGAAATATATAAGTATGTTTACCAGTTGTCTAGTACTCATAGCACAAGCTCTGCTTAGTTTGGGACTAGAAGACGTTGTGTAAGAGTTGTGGAGTATTATATTATACATATTATAATTCAAATAAACTTACTTCATCTAACATAGGTCTACTACACCTTGGCACAGTGTAATAGTAAACAGAATCGAAAGCTAAGGCCGTTTATGGCGAATAGTTGACGCTCACAAGGAAATCAAAACCTATAAAGGACTTTTCGTTGACTTAGAATCATAAAAATAAAAACTTTTTGTACCAGTTTCGTTGGTTATTATCAAACTTGAGAGTTTCCCTTACGATTTATATTTAATTCGCTAGCTTTCGTCAATTTAGGCCAGCCTCAAATAGATGGCACGAAGCCAGAGACATTCGTGTTAAAAATAGCCACCAACTTGACGGAATTAACGTGGGTTATGTTGGCAACCTTAATTCTGTCAGTGGTTATTTTTTTACGTTTGTAATATTATGAATGAATTGCCTTTATAAACTATTACTATATGTAACTTCATGAGTGTTTGTAACGAATTATGTTACTATGTTTATACATGAAAAATAAAAAAAACTTAACTAATTAAAATTACATAATATATACACAATAACTCGTATCTAAAATATGGCGTCAAAAAATTCCTCCGCATCGCTGTCGACTGGAAGTGTGCCCAAAAGACTGGCGGCATTGCCACGTTGTATGGCAATGCTTAATCTCTGACCGAGGTAAAAGCCAGCCCTTTGGTCACGCGAAGTGTCAACTAGCCGTTTGGATAATTCTTTAAAAAGGGCATGAGCACTCGGACCCCACGGCCCAAGAGTCTCAACCCCAAACGGCTCAAAAATAATTATGTTACTTGATTATTAATTTATTTTTTAGGTGGGAAATCATCTAATGACTTCTCTCGCCCTTGGGTGGAGTGGGAGGGCATGTCAGAATTTTACTGACCACAACCAACTCCTGTTCCTTCTTCGCCTTCGTTCCAGGCCCGGGACTCTCTTCCGCACAACCCATGGCCCTAGTAGGCTTCGACCCTGCTGGGCTCCTACGGTTTGCTGACATCGAATACTGACAAATGCTTGCACTGACTGGACAGGTCCACTCAAATCTGTACGGTTCTTTCTTCAAAAGACCATCTCAGACAAATCTGCATGGTTCTCATGTGATTTGACCATTACATATTTACTGTATGGTCTTTAAAAGAGACTTTGACCCCTGAGTTTGTTTCGGTGTTTCTTCTCAGGGTAGTCAGCTAGGAAACACCGGCCTCATCTAGTTTAAAATGACAAAAAAAAAATTGACGTGTAAAGACGATTCGAGCTCGGTCCGGACAGTCACCGGACGGCCGGACGGCGAGCTACCCATTGCTCGCTAATGTTACTTTATTAATGTTCCATTTCACACCATCATTGCACATGTGACACTCGGCTCTATATTTCTAAAACACCAACAACGTCATATAACATGATATGTGTCTACTACTATGATGGTTACTTCTAGTAATTTCTGGTAAAATATTCCCAAATAATTCGTAGTAATCTATTTTCAATCCATAATCACCTAAGACAAACCTAAATATTAATATAAAAAAAAAAAATAGTGTTATTTAGTATAATAAAACAATCCACATCAGTTTCCAGGTGCACAGCCACAACTTGGTTTTAAACCTGTCATCTGACCCGCAATTGGACCCGCAACCGGACCCGTAAACATTAGTAATCCTACCATAAAATTACGAATAAAAACTTCTACATAAAGTAAAGGGTCTACCTACAAATTATCCTTGTAACGCAAATTCAAGATGGAGACTGACATCATTTTATTTGCCGTTCAAATGTTTCAGGGGAGAAATAAAAAGTTGATGAAATTGTGCTAATCAATTTACACGGAGCGCAGCCTTTGATTCCCTCTGAGGTATCATTATTGGGTTTATCTGAGGAATTAGGCTCTATTAAAGGCAGCCTGCATATTTCATACTTAAATTAATTCTGTTTTGCAAAGAATTATGGGTATTGAACCCGTATTATATATACTGTTATAGGACTGGAATAATTTGCCTGCTGAGGTCTTCCCGTCCGCTCATCATCAACATTTGCATCACGGCTTACCATCAGGTGGGATTGCAGTCAAGCACTAGTTTATATCAATAAAAAAAAGGTCGGTCCCGGCAACCGTTCTCCTGCGCGAAGACTGACTTTTCGTCAGAAAAGAAAATTGAGAACTCGATTGCTACACTTACCGGGTCCAGTTGTATTTTCAAAAGGGTTTTGTTTTATAATTTATAGGCTCACGTTTGACCACCATTTCATCCGATGGTAAGCGATGATGTGGTCGAACACTGGGTTCCGACAGTCACTGTCTCATTTCGAATTTATGAAAGAAAAAGGCCTCGCTGATGCACCTTCACCCACGTCTAAATTAGTCCACGTTACGTCTCTGCTTATCTAGTATCCAATAAATAAAGAAAAACAAAACAAATCCAATTTCTTCAAGGAACTCTGCACCGGTGAGATTGGCAAACGTGTACTGAAAGGAACTGCAATCGTACTGAAAGTAATTAAGTAGGGACAACTTGGAGTAATAAAGAGTGCCACGTGACTTTAAATTGAAAGCTATTTCGAAGCGGGTTGTAGAAAGGCTATTACGACACAGCTCAAGGAATTCAATTACATACTTACAACAGACTTACAATCTACATAATCTATCTATATGATAAACTGACTTGGTCGCGTGAAATAAACAAAATTAAAACCAGAGCATCTTCATATCTTTTGTTGACCTTGTCACATAAAACTGCTGCCTTCCGTGGTAGTTTCAAATTCGCTGCTAGCAGAATCTGGAATGACTTACCGCCGCCTTTTCGTGCTATAAAGACGGTTGGTAATTTTAGTTACAAATATAAACAACATTTATTACGAATCCAAAAGGAAACTACCACGTAGTTTACCGAGAGTCTGTACGGTTTGTATTGGTGACATTGTCGCTCGCACACAACATTTTGTTCTTGCTTCCAACACAACATACCACTTACACTTCACAGTTAAACACAGTAACATTTTAGATACACCCGAATCACTTTTAAAATATATATACGTAATAATCCTAGGTATTTACCTACACACCTTTTGACAGTTGATTCACTGTACGCTCGCGTTCCTCCGTTTGTCTATGGTAATGACAAATGATATATGTTGGAGCGTCAGGCGTCGGTCGATGGTTTATTATTTATTCTTATAAGCACTATTTTTAAATATAATTGTTTATAATTTACATTACACACATAAATATAAATTCACGAATTTTATTTATCTATTCATTATTTATATTTTATTTCGATAGACTACTTAGCGTCCGTAAGTGTGTTCGTGACATCATAGTGGGCCCTAACAGAATACCAGCGCTGCGTTATTTATCGTTTTAAAATAACGCAGCATATGCTGAGTTAGGTGCCTTTTTGGTCTCGCACTGATTATACCTTTCTTTTTTTTATTGTGTATCTTTAGTTTATACGATTGTGTGAGTCACGAATAAACGTTTTTCTTTCTTTCTTTCTTTCTATAATTAATTAATCTTAAAGAGAACGTGACGAATTTAAAGATACCTGATGCTTGTCACTGGATCTTGATGAAGTGGGTGTCATTATAAATGTGTCTCTCGTGTCCTGCTCTGGTTCAGGCCCAGATCCGGAGCGAGAACGAATGGGTAGCGGTCGCCTCCTTCTGCGAAGCAGTAATGCGAGCGAGGGAGATGGCCATAACCGTGGGGAAACGGACATCCTCAAGTCTCAACCTCCGTTTAGGAAGATGCCCCAGGCGTCGGGGGTCGCTGGGTGATTTTTGGCTACCGTAGGCGCGGGTTTGCGGACGTCGAGGATTGTGTCGCTCACCGTCCGTCCAGTAAGTACCCAGCCCGAGTCGTTGGTAAGGAGTGTGAACAGAACTGAAGGGGCCCAGCAGGGCCGATGTCTACTAGAGCTGCAAGAACGTCTGAAAGAGTGATCAAGCCTCTAGAACGCAAAGGGTAACTGGTGTGTTTTAGAAAGTAATCTAACACACCCTCTCACTCCGCCCTAGAGCGAGAGAAGTCTTTTGATAATTTCCCACCTTAAAAAAGGTTATATTGATCAAGAACTTATTTATTTAATGCTTGATAATCATCATCATCTGCTTCTGCATCATTTTTTTTTTGTGTGGGAAAATCATCTAATGACATCCTCCGCTCTTGAGCGGAACGCGAGGGCATGTCAGACTTTTACTAACTAAAAACCCACTGCTGTTCCTTCTTTGCCAATGTTCCAGGGCCCCAGGGATCTCTTTCGCATCGCCCATGCATCTTGATAATCATCTTGCATTTTCTCAACTATATTGGGGTCGGATTCCAGTCACACTGAATGCAGCTGAATGCAGTATTTTACATGGAGCATCTGCATATCTGACCTGCACAAGCCAGCGATTGGGTACCACGAAACCCCTTGGAAAGATTAGTGTAATTTTTTTTTATTTGGTTTGGATTTGGTCGAAATTGTAGTTTGGAGTTTATTTCGACACCTGTAACGAACAAGGTTGTAATAATAATTCAGTCATTTTTTTAAATGAACCAATAAGTGATAGCGCTATGTTTGAATTTTGTTTGGACTGTTATCGAAGATACTGCCTTGTTCAATACGGGTGTCGTTGCCCTAAACTAGAAATTACTTTTGTATTGTGTGAAACTCACATACCTACACACCTCTGTAAGCCATACAAAAATTTGTTCCGTGCGGGAATCAAAGCCACGATACGCATAAAAGCAACCAATTGCTCAACCATTGAATCAACCAAGCCGTCGTAGTTTAAAGAGAGTAGATTTTTCGATTTCTAGTAACAACAAATAAGTTTTCCTCAACAAAATAGAACACACGCCAAGATAATGTAGCTACGTTCATTTTCTTACCATCAAAACTTACTTAACATACAAACTTCTTCTCACATTATATACCTACAAGAAGAAACAATCTCGCTAAGAATCAGAAAGTACAACGGAACTTACAAAAAGATTCATGTACAGGCCTACTGTTTCAACTAAACTTTGTACGTTATTCTAGATCAATATTAACTTTTTTACGCATAGTCTGTTTACTTTAAAGGAAACATATTTATCGAATTTTGTTCGAGGTTTCTCATGAAGCCCGACATGCTTAGAGAACAAACTTTACATTGGAGCTTTTGGTACCTGTTTAAGGTACGTAGCAAATCTTGGACTTAAAAATAAAATTTACAAATTTATTATGTTTTTTTACAAACTTTTATATTATAACTTGCAAAATTTGTTAAAACTCAGCCAGGCGTATTATTTTGTGTAATTTATTTCATTGAAAGGCCATAAATATGTAACTTGGATGATAATTTATGAAAAAAACTGGGCAAGTGCGAGTCGGACTCGCGCACTGAGGGTTCCATACAAACTAACTTACGTAAATAGTTCGATTACGTAATAATCGTTCGAATCTAGTCTCGAAGATTTTTCCGAATAGCTAAAAAAGTTTTTTTAGTGACGTAACTACAAATTTGCAGTTTTCAGATTTATTCCCATACTTGTGCTACAAGACCTTATTTCATGCCAAATTTGAGGGTTCTAGGTCAACAGGAAGTACCCTATGAATTTTGATTCCCTTGAGAGTGTCACGTTCACGTTTTTTGCGACATAAACGGCCGTATCTTTTTTTTTCGTTAACTTAGAAGTTTGATTTTTTTACAGCTTCAAGGGACCGCAGACCTGAGTATATGGTTTTAATTTCAACTTGATACCTCCACGCGTTCTTGAGATAAAGGGTCTTGATAGACAGACGAACAACAAAGTGATCATATAAGGGTTCCGTTTTTTCCTTTTGAGTTACGGAATCCTAAAATTGGTGTTTCATTGAAAACTTATTTATTATTGATAAGGTCGCCCTTAACCACTATATCACCTGACGATAAGCGATGATGTGGTCAACGATAAAGTACGCTTGCGATTTTTTTTAAGGTGGGAAATCATCTTATGTCTTCTTCTGCTCTAGAGTGAAAAGGAAGGGCTTGTCAGACTTTTACTGACTAAAATCACACCTATGTTCCTTCAGTTGCCTTTGCGTTCAAGGATGACGGGTACGATGAAGTCGACCAATGGTCCTAAAGCACGCTTGCCTAGAAGTAACCTAATCACTTTTGACTTAAGTGAGAACTACATTAGACTGACGCACACATGGACGACGCCTAAAATGACTGGCCTGTTGGTCTAGTGGTTAGTGGCCCTGACTGCCATGCTGGAGGTCGTGGGTTCCATTCCCGACCAGGATAAATGTTTGTGTGATGAGCACGATCATTTGTTCTGTGTCTGAGTGTAATTTATCTATAATATGTATGTATTTAGAAATATTTATGTATGTTTATCAGTTGTCTAGTACTCATAATACAAGCTCTGCTTAGCTTGAGACTAGACGGCGTTGTGTGATGGTTGTGGAATATTATTATTATTATATTATTAGTTGTACGTAGCGTCCCTTGTGTGGCGTGAGTCTAATGTAGCTCTACAAGTCTAGTTGCCATATAAAATGTCGGTCTCCATAAGACCGACGGGCCCAGATCAACGTACGTGGCCCACGTGGGCCCAATCTATCTTTAAAAACCCCCAGGCTTTCGCGATAGAGCCATATTTCTATCACACCACATCCACATCACATATTCCCGTATATATTCTGAAAACACGAGTGAATTGACTTTTGATTTTGACTGGTCTGTTGGTCTAGTGGTTAGTGACCCTGACTGCTATGCCGGAGGTCGTGGGTTCGATTCCCACCCAGGACAAATGTTTGTGTCATGAGCCCGATCATTTGTTCTGTGTCTGGGTGTAATTTATCTATATATGTATATATTTAGAAATATATAAGTATGTTTATCAGTTGTTTAGTACCCATAACACAAGCTCTGCTTAGCTTGGGACTAGACGGCGTTGTGTGATAGTTTTGGAATATTATTATTTAATTCTACCTTTGTGTGTGATTTAAACTATTCTAATACTCAGCGTAGAACAATTTCACACTTTACTATTATGTAACTAAAATGTGTACATAATTATGCAGTGAGAGCACAACTGTGGTTCGTAGTAATTGCTCGGGAATTTCATTTATAGGTGAGACTACACATACATTACACAGAGTACCTTTTAATCAAATAAATCTTGTGAATGTTTTTTTTTAGGTGGGAAAATCATGTAATGACAAATCTCGCACTTGGCTGGAGCGCGAGACAGTGTCAGACTTTTACTGACTTAAAACCCACTCCTGTTCCTTCGTTGCCTTCGTCCCAGGGCCGCAGGTTTCGTTTTCACACTACCCATGGCCCCAGTAGGCTTCGACCCTGCTTGGCCCGTACGATTTGCTGACATCTCCCTGAGGTGCGCGTGGAACAATACGCGCCGTCGACGACTTGGGCTTGGTCCGGATGGTTACCGGACGGTCGGACGGCGGGTTACCCATTGCTCGCCGTCCACAAGCCCATCTTGTGAATGGTTGAAAATACTCATGGATAAAATTAATTACTTTTGAAAAAAATTACAGGAAAACAGTTTTATAACATTCTTTGTTAGGCTCACAATGTATTTCAGGTTGTGGGATTATACGCAGGAGAACCAAGGTTACCGACATAACCCGAAAATTTGCCAAACTTAAGTGGCAGTGGGCAGAGCACATTGCTCGCAGAACAGATGGTCGTTGAAGCCGAAAGGTTCTGGAGTGGCGACCGCGTACCGGAAGACGCAGTGTTGGAAAACCTCCCACAAGATGGACCGATGACCTGGTGAGAGTCGTGGGAATCCGCTGGTTGCGAGACGCACGGGACCGCTCGTTGTGGCGACAATTAGGGGAGGCCTATGTCCAACAGTGGATGTTTTTCGGCTGAAATGACGATTGAAGAGGACGACGATTATGCATTTGTTGTGATTACGCAACTGAAGAAACACAGGTGGATTTTAGTCAGTAAAAGTCTGATACTCCCTTTCCATCCACCTAGAACTAGAAAAGTGTTTTGATGATTTCCCCCCTTAAAAAGGGTATTTCATTTTTTTTTTCACACTCGTGTGGAAAATACAATAAAATACAGGGCTAGCCTGTATTTACACGTGAGGGTTTTGCCCAGTAAAAGTCTGACACTTCCTCTTGCTTCACCTAAAGGGGTGAAGTTATTTAATGATTAATTACCTCAATAATCCATAAATACAAAAACAACAAAACAAAGTTCTATCTTAAAATAAAACTTAGTTGACTTATCTAATATCCGATAAAAAGTCTGACACTCTCTCTCGCTCCATCCAGATCGGGAGGGATTATTTGAACTGTTCAATCTTCAAATAAAACTTATCTGAAATATCTTTGGTCTAATCTTTAACGAGTATTTAACTTAAAATAAAAAACACAATAAAACAACGTTTAAAAAAAGACCTATACGAGGCCAAAAAGGTTCGTATCTAAAAAAAAAACTGTAGCACTGGTATTCTAACAAGGCCTTTGATCTAACTAGTCAAAGATAATTTAGACAAGTTTCATTACACTGGGAAATTCCAAATTTCTCGGGAACACTCTAAAAGATCTGTCTGATACCAAGAACAGCTTCGCAAATATAATTAAACTATCCAATCAATATATTTCTAAACCTATTAAAGTTGCCAGACAATTAGCAATGTTGGGTTACTAAGGAATATAAGTCCTTGGCAATGACGTCACTACATATAAAGCTGACACAGTCCATCAAGTTAGATTATATTGACGTAGCTCTAGACTCAATTACATTATGATCAGAACTTTAATTGCCCTTCACCTTGACATTTCGTTGGCCTTAATTGGCAGAGTTTGCGAAGTTCGGTGAAGAAAATGTCTACGGGATTATGTCATGGGAATAGACAGCAGTGTCCTCTTGGGTGGTAATAGCTGTTCAGTGGCAGTATTTATTTCACTCTAGTTTAGGTATGTTTTAGATACTGAACCCAGGGCGGTTCCTGATACGATTAAACCAAAAAACAAGAAAGCATGTTTCACACAAACGTATAAAAACTAAAAATACATATAAAAAAAGAAAACTACAATATGTGGGAGGCCAAAAAGGCGCCTAACTCAGCAGTTATTGAACGGATACGGTTCTCACCAAGGGAAAGAGTATTACATGAGGTTTAGATGTAGAAATATATGCAAAGGTACTAATAGTAGAGACATACAAACTTACCTATACAAACAGTTCAATTCCCGAATTGAGTTGAGTTACGAAGATTTTTCCCAATCGCAAAAAAAAGTTTTTATTTGTGACGTAACTACAAAAGTACAGTTTCCAGATTTTTGCCTGTACTTGTGCTATGAGACCTTGCTTCATGTCAAATTTCAGGCTTCTAGATCAACGGGAAATACCCTATGAATTTTGATTCCCTTGAGAGTGACGAAATATACGTTTTTTGCGACATAAACGGCCGTATCTTCTTTTTTTCGTTAACTCAGAAGTTTGATTTGTTCACAGCTTCAAGGGACTCCAGATTTGAGTATATGATTTTAATTTCAACTCGATACCTCAACGCGTTCCCGAGATAAAGGGTCTTGACAGAGAGACAGACGGACTACAAAGTGATCCTATAAGGGTTCCGTATTTTCCCTTTACCCTAAAAACCGAGAATTTCAAAGATTTGTAATGCCTTTGCGAAGTTGGGGCAGGTCAGTAGTGTTCTATAAAATGATGCAATGCACGGAGAACCAAACAGATAAAGGCGAAGGGGGACTTTGCTTTATAATAGACTATTTGTTGCCAGTGGCTTCAACCGCTTAAAAGTAAGAAATTATTCCATGAGAATATAATACCCGGAATACAAAGTATCCTTTGTGCCCTACCCGTGTACTAAGTTTCATCGAAATCCGCTCAGCATTTCGAACGTGAAGAAGTGACAAACATACACACACACACGCGCTCACAAACTCTAGCTTTTATAATAATATAGTGTGATGATAACGGTGAATAATGGAAAATTATACGGTAAACCCATTTATTCCCCTACTTAATTCTTCCTATTTTATCTTGTTTTCCATAACAGTGCTTATAAAGGACATTTTAACAGCCAAAATAGACCCATTGTCTTTAAAATTTCTCCCAACATAAACAAGATACAAACTAAACTGCAATGGCCCGAAATACCCAGACCATATTGATTGCATAGAACAAGGCCGAATGATTCCGAATCCTATCGCGAACGAACGGGCCACGCCATGATTCGTGCCTACACGAACACGTTGCCAAAACTCTGTGATTGCTGATTTGTACGTTGTCACCTAGATTAGCCTGGCCTTTGTTTATACTGCCCAGCTAATCTGTGTGTATGGGATAGGCCAGTCTCTGTTTTGTGTAGTTTTTGAACTGGATTTTGGAATGTGCAATCTTTTGTTTTGTTCACAGAAATGTTGGTGTAGATAGATAGGTATTCAATTTTACAAAGGGGTTTGGTAATAAATGTGTGTGCACATTTTTTCTGTGTTCATAAGCCATTTTCTATGACACACAGAATTAAAATGTACAGTCAGGGATCAAAAGTGCAGTTGCACTCTACCAATGCTAAAGTGTCTAAAATTTCTTTGTTGTAGAAGTTCAATAGTCCACAACTAGTTTATTCAATACTATAGAATCTATGCTACCAATTAAATCAGTCATGAACCATTGACCCTCTTCTACAAAGAAAATTTTAGACATTTCAGCATTGGTAAGGTGGAACTGCACTTTTGACCCCTGACTGTACGTGCATACACACACATCCAAAATCACCTGGACTTGGGACGATGCTTGTCAGGACTGCGGATTTGTTCGAAAGAGTAATCGCGGCCCTTGAACTCAAAGAACAATTGAAGGTACACCACGATTGACGCATTTTTCTGAACAATTGATTGAAAGAAAAACACCCTTGCACCTTTTTTTTTTACTTTTATTTTTTGTTATGGCTTTTATTTGTTCCTTTTTAGGGTTCCGTTTATGTCGCGAAAAACATGTATTTCGACACGCTCAAGGGAATAAAAATTCATAGGGTACTTCTCGTTACCTAGAATCCTGAAATTTGACATGAAGCAAGGTCTCATAGCACAAATATAGGAAATAATCTGAAAACTGTAAATTTGTAGTTAAAAAACTCTTTATGCGATTCCGAAAAATCTTCGGGAATTGAGTTACGAATTTCATAGGTAAGTTTGTACGGAACCCTCAGTGCGCGAGCCCGACTCGCACTTGCCCAGTTTTTTGAGAAACCAATATTTGCATGGCCTACGGATAGGTCTTCCGGGTCAGGGTGTCTTGTGTATGTAAGTTTACATGTGTTGGCAATGTTTTTTTTTTTTAAGAAAAAGAATGTATTGAAAGAACTCAAGTGAGTTTTAGTCAGTAAAAGTCTGACACTCCCTCTCGCTCCACCCAAAGCAGTTGTGCTTTGGGTGAAGCGAGAGTACAATTTGACATCTTCAAGACCTCATGATATACTAGCGCCTCTAGCGGCGAATTGTAACGCGATAACCATCATTTCCCATAGTCGATAGCACAAATTGCTGTTGATTTCGCTTCGTAAAGTTACTCAAATATGTGTTCTCGCTTTGCTTTGCCCTGCCCTCCTATTTACTGGCTTTCACGCATCGACGCACATCATCAGATGTTAATCGTGTTGGATGCAAATAGCACACATATAAAACGATTTTTTTCTTCAGAGAAAGCAAGCATGATGTGATGTGACGTTGCTTAAATATATTTGACGGCACCACTAGCGCAGAGGTTGAGCGATTGCACGCTGCGCTGAATGTAGGGAATTCCCGCACGTAACGAATATTTGTAGGGTCTACAGATACTCGCGTGTAACTACTTTCTTTTATAAATGTTGGTATGAACCTAGATTATTTATTTCATTTTACAGATATTAAGATTGCAATATTACCAAATCGCTAATTATTACATGCCTCCACACATAGATAAAATAATGATAATAAAGAAATTACACGCAAGATAATTAGAAACGTGAGAAGTTAAGGCTCTTGCGCCCATTTAGTGCCATAAAATAGTGATTTTCTGAAGCCTATTCCTTGGTAACTGCTGGGTTAAGGCGTCCCTTGAACATCAAATAGATATATTTTTTCCAAACCTATTTACCTACCCGTTACCGAGGATTAGGCTTCAGAAAGTTACCGTTTTATAGCACTGCTCGGGAGTTAAGCACTTAATAGATTTGAAAAAATAAAAATATTATGTATAATGTATGACAAATACTTTTGCAAAAAAAAAAAACAAGATATTTTTTCTCTAATCCTTTCAAACGACTTTAAAAACATGTTTACAAAAAAAAATTGCTGGTTTGTTCTTCAAAATGTACATAGCTTATGTAAATCAATAAATATTTCGCGAAGACAATGGTTTTAAAGGTCAACGGGGCTCTAAGCGGGTGCAGGCGGCTGTACGAGTAGGTATGTGTGCATTTAACTCCAACCAGATGTAAAAGGCAAAATAATAATGGTAATGTCTAAATCATTTGCCGTTGTAAGGTCGCCACACTAGTGCAGAACAAGTCGATATTAAGGTCCCTAGGAAATCTATTAAAATCAATTGCGCTCCTATTGAAAAAAAAATCCTAAAATAATTGGTCCATGCGAAAGGTACACTTAATATTGGTCACTGATGTAATTCCATTTGATTCATGCGTAATGTTAAATTACCGACCGTTGAATGTTAAATTAAGATCCGTAGACAGATAATAAAGTTCTCCGTTCTCTGTCTACGGCAATACCCATCATTAGGCTTATGTCTCCAATATGACGTGGCTATCATCTGAAGGTAAGACAAAAACCTCAAAATCATGACAAGCTCTCTAAAAAAATAGTTGCAAAGAATATATACATACACCCCACACACATTTACATACTATAGCCCATTGTATAGTCTCAAAGAATATTTATCAAGACCTTTATTTATCAAAACCAAGGACAGGATCTATTTGTTCTAGTCTAGTCACAAACTTGACATCCAGACACCTTTTTTATGAAATTCATTTCTTCTCAGAAAAGTTCTTCGCAAGACATTTACATCGATCAAGGAAATCTGTAGAATACATAGCACCTATTTTTATGTTGGTTTTATTCTAAACGCTAAAGAAAAAGACATCTTTGGCAATTTCATAGCGTTACCTATTTTTGTAAAGCACTGTAAAGAATACTAATTTTGGTTTAGATTGTACCGGCGACTTATTTGATGGAGAATGTACAAACTTTTAGGGCCTACAAAAAACGGAATAGCTGCGAAAAAAGAAAAGTATCAAGTCCTAATGAATTCTGGCTGAATTTTCACTTTATTTATTACCACATTTTAGAAAGATGTTTTATATAAATCTACACTTCACTTGTATAGCTCGTAAAATTTTGTACAAGCATAAACTCTTAAAGAATGTTGCTATAGTGAAATATATTGTAATTTATTTAAGTTTAGTACAACCAGAGGTAAGTATGACTAAAAGTGGGAAAAGCACAGCAAACAATAAAGGTCATGATTTCAAAGTACTAAGTCTCGACCAAGAAGACTAAATAGCTCAAATATAACCTTATTAGTAATTATAGTTTTGAACCGTTTTGGGTCAAAACGCTTGGGTCATGGGGTCCAATTGCGCATCTCTTTTTCAAGGATATTTTAGTTAGCATTTAAGTTTCATAAGTATTTAAAATTATTGTATCTAAACAAATATGTAATAGAGAGCAGTGGTTGCCGATTGGTAACGGCCCCGACTTACGAGTTGTAGGTTGCGGGTTCAAACCCAGCCAGGCATTACTTTGTGTAATATATAAGAAGGAAAACGGCATGTCCTAGAACCAAAAATTTGAAGACATGTGACATCCACCAACCCGCACTGGGTCCGCGTGTTGGATTACAGCCCATTCCCTCTCCTAGGAAGGAGGCCTAAGTCCCAACAGTGGGAACATTATTAAGCCGACTATACTATAAACAAATATAAAATTGCAGTAGACTGACAGCATAATTAGTATATCTATGGACACCAAAGTTCATACCTAAAGTGTATCTAAACGATTGAAAGCGTGACCGTGGCCCTAGAATGCTAAGGGCAACTGAAGGACACAGGTGGGTTTTAAGTTTACCGCACCCTCTCGTCCACCCTAGAGCGTGAGAAGTCATTAGATGATTTACTTACTAGTTGATATATGTATGTTGTATCTTTCTACTTTTCATTCTTGTTATTACATACAATACGGGTTCCGAGACGGTTTTTTCTTTCAAGGACACGTAAACGTATTTTTTTTTTCTAGAATTTTCTGGTCTTTATTCAAGGGCAAAGTCTGGTGCGTACCTACATAAAATAAATTAACTGCAATATAACAGACAAGGGGCGCACAATATTTACATTTTTTTTTTCAGGGGTGTTTAATTGAATTTGTTTTAGTATTTTTGGAGTAACACAACAAAAGCAATTATGATAATGTGTGTAACGGTGTCATAAAGTTATTTTTATCTAGTTAACACAATATATAACATACACGTGCCGTCCTTACATGAACATTATGTAAAAAGATGTTATTATATTTCCATAATAATAATGGTTGATGTACCTTTTTTTAGAGGCGGGGAATCATGCTAATATGTGATTAGTATTTTTGTTTAAACCTAAAGCATAAGCATAATCAGCCTTTTAATGTTCCCACTGCTGGGACTCAGGCCTCCTCTCTCTAGGAGAGAGAATGGGCCGTAATCCACCACGCGGGCCCAGTGCGGATTAGTGAATGTTTTGTTTGTGATGAATAAACTTAAAAAAAAACTGAACCGATGTTAAATTTCTTTTTTCTTGTACCATTCTATTGGGTTAAATAGTTTTTTACTTTATCACTTAGTGACATAGGAATGCAAGAAAAAACCTCTGGCAGAAGCTAATTAAATATATTTTATTGAACGAACTCATTGATGACCACAAATGATATGGATGACCATCATCAGTCGTTTGAAATGAGTCAAAAACATTAAAAAATAAAAGCAAGAATCAAATCTTAATGATCCTTTTTAGGTTTCCGTAAGTACCTCAAAAGGAAAAAACGGAACCCTTATAGGATCACTTTCTTGTCCGTCTGTCTGTCTGACTGTCTACAGTCCCTTAAAGCTGTGAAAAAATCAAACATTTGAGTGAACGGAAAAAAGATACAGCCGTTTATGTAGCAAAAAAACGTGTATTTCGACACTCTCAAGGTAACCAAAATTCATGGGGTACTTCCCGTTGATCTAGAATCCTGAAATTTGGCATGAAGCAAGGTCTCATAAGACAAATGTAGGAAAAAATTTGAAAACTGTAAATTTGTAGTTATGTCACAAAAATAAAAATAAAACTTTTTTTTGCGATTCGGAAAAATCTTCATAACTCAATACGGGAATTGAACTGTTTTCATAGGTAAGTTTGTAAGGAAACCTCACTGCGCGAATCCGACTCGCACTTGCCCGGTTTTTCTAATTAACAACACTACCCTGTTCTATCAGAATTAAGTATCTCACAGACTTAACAGTTCCCATTAAGATGATCGCAAAGCATCACATGAGGCCTTGAGGGACGAAGTTGGAGTCGTCCAAAAAGAGGCCTGAGGGAACCCCTAACTGAATTTATAGAGACAGTGAAGGATTAGCGTTGTGGGGAGAACGGGGGTCTGTAGTTACAAGTGGCCTGGTGGGGGAGGGGGGTTAGTTGAGTGATACGCTTTTGTTTTTGATGACGTAATCGTGGGGTTAAAGCAGGCCGAGAGAAGTTTGTTGAAGAGTTGTAAATTTGGTGATTTGTTATAGCACGTGATTGAGAGAAAAGTACTGTTTTTACTTTAGATTACTTATTACTGGCTGCTGCTCGTGGTAGTATAAAAATGGCCAAAGAGAACATACTCCCGGGATAAAAAAAAGAGTGTGTGTACTTATGTACACGCGTTAGAAGTTATACTTCTTTGGCGTGTGGAAAAAAAATAACTAAAATGCAGTAGTGATTAACGATAAATATTAAAATTAATCAAAAAGATTTTATTTAAATAATAAAAACACTAAAATAATATTTATTTATTCACACTGTTTAATTGTACTCTTACGAAACACGTGTTCTAAATATAAAAATACTAGAATATACAACTTGAACATAGTTATCAATTTTCATGCATGCCACCTAGAACTAACTTCACGATGTAGAATTTAGGTGTCGGTGTGCGCGCGCATCGTAAAAATTCACTCTCATCATTTTTCTCTATCGCGCCAAAAGAAGTATAACTTCAAAAGTATCCTATATACTTTTCCAGGGCATAGTCTACCGTGTACCAAGTTTTAAAACTTCGATAAATATCGAAATCCGTTCAGCAGTTCGAGCGTGAAGAAGTGACAAACAAACATACACACACCCACACAATCGCAAACTTTTACATAAATAATGTTTAGTGTGATCTTCTACTATTTCTAGAAATAATTTGAGTAAGTATGGAGCATTGTAACTATTTCAAACGATAGCACTTAGATCAGAAGCGTGATCTGTGCTCTCTCTCTCTCTTAATATAGTTATCTCTCTCTCTATCTTCCCCGATATTTTACTCCAGGGAATCTGGATTACTAGGGACGGTCTACGTTTAAATAAGGACCTAGCTGACCTGAAATTCTGCAAATATTTTCACACGAACTGTTTAGGTACTTTTCTAAATCATCATTCTGGTAGAGTATGCTCTTACTTAACCATTGGGTTAAGTAAGAGCATACTCTAACAAAAAGAGAAGTATGGAATATTGTCTCAACCTCATATATATTGATATTTGAGGTTGAGACAATATTCCATACTTACTTCTCTTTTTGTTGACAACTCAGTAGTCAGTAGTCCACTTTTTTCAAGACGTATAATCATCGATCACGTATAATCTTTCAAACACTAATATTAGAGAGGCGCGATTTTGTAGGTATGTAGGTATGTGTGTTACTTGCAAGCTCAAACAGCTAGACACAATCTGTCTGTTGTCTGAAACTTTAAAATAAACTGTAATTTATATTGAGAGGAAGAACTAATTCCGTCCACTGCAGAAAGGGCAACGGATTGACTGGGGCTCAGGTTGACTTCCGAAAGGGAACCCTGGGGTACTGGACTACAAGGCAAAGAAGAGATATAGGTGTGGTTTTAGTCAGAGAAACTCTAACACGCCCTCGCGCTCCGCCCTAGGCGGCAGTTGGCAGAAACCATGAATAAAGAAAACCAAGAATAAAGTGACACATTATTTATGTATCATGACATGAGAGTTCTCATAAAAGTTCACCAATATTGGAGGGATTTCCCATTAACCCCGTTTACTATATACTTGTTGGATTGGGTTCAAATCAATAGCTCGCATCGCTAAAATTTAACGACCCCTCGATTGCCAGCAAATCTCGACGATTTATTACTATTACAGAAATAACACTAAAGTAAAGGTTTTCATAAATAACTGTTATTATGATGTCCAAATTACATTTAATTAATATGTAATTTTAATGTTTTATAATTTTGTAGGTACTTATTTTTTTATTTTACTGATGTTGTTTTTTTAAACTATTACCTTTCTGTTCGATGGCTAACAGATATCAATATTTATTATTTGTGGGGATTGCAGGCTTTTGTGTAATTCGATTATTATATAGATGCCTAATTCTTTTCTATTACAACAATTTATCCTAAAAATATATTGCAACGTAAAAATTTATTAAAAAAAACTTATTTCTATTATAATACTGAACCAAAAATACGTAGATACCTCAATAAAAGTGAGTTTCAGGAAAAAAAAAAACAGGATTTTGTAGACAACGATTGCCGACATCTTTGTGACGTTAAAAACCCGCAGCTTCACCGGCTTGGTATGCTGATAAAGTATCTCAAATCTTTTTCTACGTCCTTGACTATATCCCAAGTCGAATTTCATTAAGATTGGTTTAGCGGCTTAGGGGTGAAGATGTAGTAAGCAAACAGAGTTAATTTCGCATTTAAAATATAACAAAGTCCGGATTGTTTTTTTTTTTTTATTAGCCCTTGTGACGCGGAGCATGTTAGGCATTTAAATGTGAACCAAAACAGATAAAAAACAAATAGATTTCTAAATAAACCACTGGCAGCTAAGAGATGATCAGTATATTAGCACCACTCAGCTCAACCATTTTGAAGGGAACCAACACACGCGTCACCATCAGTGAAACATTTGAGTGAGCATGAAATTAATTATATAAGAATCGAATACAGTGGAAACCAAAAGACAAGTCTTGTAAGAATTAATAAGGCGTATAAGAACCTTTCAACAAAGTGTACAGTGTTCAAGTCTTGTTAGAATGTCAAGGCCTCGTTCTCGAGACCTAATCCTATCACTTTAATGTAATCCGAATCGATTTTATTTGACATTTCAGAAGTCGAGTCATACCGATTAAAGTCTGAAGTTGCTTTATTGGATTTGTTTTTCGTGGTTCTTATTGTCTTTGGGATTATAAGATATTTAGTTTTAGCTTGATTCAGTAATTATAAATTAACTAGCGACCCGCCCCGGCTTCGCACGGGTGCAATGCTGATCACTTCATAGTATAAAGCAAAGTTGCTTCCCGCTGTTCGTCCCTATGTACGCTTAGATCAGGCGGCGCCTATCATCCACAGTGCAGTCGCGCATTTTGAACTTCTTCGGCCATATATCTCGTCGTGGTAATGACTCCATAGAGCGTCTCGTAGTGCAGCAGGGCAAAGTTGAGGGCATCAGGCCACGTGGTAGATCACTAATGAGATGGACAGACCAGATCAAGGCGCAACTAAGTGCTCGGTTTATGAATGTACTCGGAAAGCTGCAGTCCGCGATGAATTGCGCCGTGTTACCAAGATGATCACTCATCGTGATTCACAGTGATGACCACGACCACACTGGCAAGAGTGTACCGACTGAGAAGAAGAAGATCTTTAAAACTACGCAACGGATTTTGATGCGGTTTTGATCAGCATTGCATCCGTGCGAAGCCGGGGCGGGTCGCCAGTACTAATTATACTACAGAATGTCTTTATGTACAATGTTCACAGCTTTTTTTTGTCATTAGATAATACAAACATGTTTTCTTTTGAGGTTACTCTTGAAAGAGCGACATATCATTCACCATGTGAAAAACACTCAACGATCAATAACGTTGCAACGTTGAAAGTTTGACCCTACGATTTGTTATTGGTCAAGATATCTTTACTTGTCACTGTGGGGACCGCCCGGAGGACACGATGGAGCGCACGATGGAGGTGTGCCCTGCTTGGGCAGAGCAACGCCGTGTCCTCGTGGGGGCGATCGGTGGTGGTGATCTCACGCGCCAGGTCTTGGTACAGGCCATGGTCCGGAGCGAGGAGGAGTGGCAGGCGGTCGCCTCCTTCTGCGAAGCATAATGCTGGCAAAGGAGGCGGCCGATCGCGTGAGGCAACGGTCCTCACGCCCCAATTGCACGCGGATTTCCGGCTACCGTAGGCACGGGCTTCCGGACAGCAACCGTCCGGTAACCGTCCGGACCGAGACCAAGTCGTCGACGGCGCGTATTGTTCCACGCGCGCCTCAGGGAGATGTCAGCAAATCGGAGGAGCCCAGCAGGGTCGAAGCCTACTGGGTCCACGGGTAGTTTGAAAGTGTAACCCGGGGCCCTGGGACGAAGGCAAAGAAGGAACAGGAGTAGGTTTTTTTAAAGCCAGTAAAAGTCTGAAACTATCTCCCGCTCCGCCCAAGAGCGAGATTTGTCATTAGATGATTTTCCCACCTAAAAAAAAAAAACATTATGAAGAAGAATGTGCAAGAAACTCCATGGAGACACATCTCCGGAACCACATCCAGTGAGTATTGTGCACTCTATTATGACAGTTTTTAGTGATTTTACCAGCAAACACGTGCCATTGCAAAGTTTAGATGCATTCAGGTTTTTAAATAAAATAACAGGATAACCGACTTCGTTTTAAAAAGTGGGCAAGTGGCACGCAATGAGGGTGCCATGAAAACAGTTCAATTCCAAAATTGAGTTACGAAGATTTTTCCGAATCGCAAAAAAAGTTTTTTTTTTGTGACGTAACTACAAATTTACAGTTTTTAATTTTTTTTCTTATATTAGTGCTATTAGACCTTGCTTCATGCCAAATTTCAGGATTCTAGGTCAACGGGAAGTACTCTATGAATTTTGATTCTCTTGAGAGTGTCGAAATATACGTTTTTTGCGACATAAACGTCTGTATCTTTTTTTTTCGTTAGCTCAGAAGTTTGATTTTTTCACAGCTTCAAGGGTCCGAAGACCTGAGTATATGATTTTAATTTCAACTCGATACCTTTATGCGTTTCCGAGATAAAGGGTCTTGACAGAGAGACCGACTAAAAACAAAGTGATCGTATAAGGGTTCCGTTTTTCCTTTTTAGGTACGAAACCCTAAAAACAAAACACTAAAACGATCAAAATAACTTTAATTTTGGAAGTCAGTGTTTCTGGTATTGTCTGCTTCTTATTTAACACTGTCTTCCGAAATTAAAGTTATTTTGATCGTTTTAGTGTTTTGTTTTTTGTGGTGAAGCTGGTTATTTTTTTTTTTGTAAAAAAAAGTTATTTCACACTTTTTAGTTGTGATACATTTATAGCCAGAGTACCTATTTCTCATGACAATTCGATTTAACCCAAACACTGTTAGGATACATTATTTTATTATGAAGTCCCTATCCACTTCCCAGCCCCATTATCAGGTCAGTTCGATAGTACCTTATAGCCAAAGTTCATCTGATGACAATTCTAATAAGCCCAAACACGGCTAGGTTACATTAATTAATTACGGAGTTACAGTGCCTATCTTCCAGCTCCATCATCATCATCAGATCACTTTGATGCTGCCATTTTCACATAACTATTCAGAACCATTTATTTATATTCATTGTCATAGTTACTTACCTATCTTCATTGTGATATCTATGTAGGGGTGAAGTTCCGTTGGCCATTTCTGGTCTTTTTCATCAGTTCCACTTCATCAAATGTTACTTTTTGACTGTAAATGCTTAAGTTCTCGATGAAAATACTAAAATCATTATATAGTTGCCTAGAATATTTGAGGAGTTCCCTCGATTCCTTATGGATCCCATCATTAGAACTGGATTTTGAAAAAAATAGGACCAATCTGAAAGCATATCCTATTAGGGTAAAAAAAATGTTGCAAGTCGGTCCATAAACGACAGAGTTCTGAGGTAACAAACGTAGAATCAAGTTATTTACCGCAACCGCTATTTCCCTGCATTTTAAATCTGTAATATCTTCGAAAATATTCATTTAAGTTATACGCTGCAAAGGGCTATATTGATCTATATTAAATGCACATTTTATTTAAGGTACTTAATTGGATAAATATTAATGCTGTAATGCTTAAAATTGTTTCGTAAATAAGCCATTATTTTCCGTAAAAAGTAAAGGATAAAAAATGGTTATTGTGGGTTATCCCTAAGAGATGGACATATACCATCGCGGACTTTTTTGTAGACCTTTTTAAGGCGAACAATACTGTAGTACACTGTTTTGATACATCTCGTAGAGTTCAGCCAGCGTTTGCAATGTAAGCACAAAAAAATTTGTTTATTTACGACATCACATTAGAAACATCTAAAATTATCAGTGTTTCTCTTCTTTATTATGGATGCATTATATACATAAACCTTCCTCTTGAATCATTCTATCTATTAATAAAAACTGCATCAAAATCCGTTGCGTAGTTTTAAAGATCTAAGCATATATAGGGACAGACAGACACGAAAAGCGACTTTGTTTTATACTATGTAGTGATGTCAGGCTTACTGATCTTTTTTTTTTAGGGGGGAAAATCATCTAATAAGAAATCCCGCTCTTGGGCGGAGCGCGAGATAGTGTCAGACTTTTACTGACTAAAAACCACTTCTGTTCCTTCGTTGCCTTCGTCCCAGGGCCCCGGGTTTCGTTTTTACACTACCCATAGCCCCAGTAAGGTTTACTGATCTAAGCTTGGAGCTTACTTATTTGAACAAAATCACCGCGGTTCTAGAACGCAAAGGGCAACTGAGGGAACATGGGTGGATTTTATCCACCAAAAGTCACACTCTTTCACTTTACCCAGAGCGAGAGCGAGAGAAAGTTATTTAATGATTTAAAAAAGGGGGTGACGGAGGACAGCCTTCCTACCTTAGGTCTTTTAGGTTTGTTACTTTTTAACAATCTTGCAATTTGTTTGAGTTATTAAAATATGTCAAAATTTCAGAAATTGACCCCAGATTTCATGTAAAAAAAACCGGCCAAGTGCGAGTCGGACTCACGCACGACGGGTTCCTTACCATCATCTATGCAACCTTATCACGTTTGTTGTATGGGAGTATTTTTTTGTTATTACGGCAGCAGACATCATTGACATCATCATCATTGACGACATCATTTATGAAAATTTCAACTGTTTAGCTATCACGGTTTATGAGATAGCCTGGTGACAGTGACAGACAGATGGATGGACGGACAATGGAGTCTTAGTATTAATAATATCAGCCCCTCTAGCCAAGTTACAATCGTAACGTTCGGCGCGAACGCCTCGAGTAGGCCACGCTTCCGATTCCTTTGTTCTGACGTCATCTCAACGCTCAGTCACGTGGTCAGAACAAAGGATTCGGAGGCGAACGAAACGATTGTAACTTGGCTAGGGGGGCAGGTCCCGTTTTTACCCTTTGGGTACCGAATCCTAAAAACGACACATTACAAATTCAACGAAATTTTTTCTACAAGAACTGGGACTGAATACTTAAAAACATTTTTTCTATACGATTTTAAAACCTCAACCTCAAAAATTCTACATCAATTCTTCACAAAAGCAAAGACGAGTTGCCATCACAAAAAAAATGATGTCGAACAAAATCCGTAGCGCTACTCAAACGGTGCGAGAAAAATGTTTACATTTCCATTTCAAATTGGAGATCAAACTTGGTCCTGCCATACCGTCAAATCTCATGATCTGAACTCCTGAACTTTAGACGCCTTGTTAGAGGGTACAGTCGAGTCGTTAATACTTTCGCCAGTTTTTAAATTCTGTTGCAGAACTGAATAGACTGCTGCATAGAAAATTATATTTTCATTACTCATACTCGAAAAGTAGGTCTAAAGTTACCTGAAGAAGCGTTCCTGCCTAACGCTAAGTACAAAATGTACGGTAATGACATTATTTGCGAAGAAGTCACGTGACAGTTAATGTCATTGTCATTTTGTACCTAGCGTTTGGCGGGTACGCTAACAGCAAAGTCATTTTATCTAAGCCTGTTTACTCAAAGGGCAACTGAAGAAACACGGGTAGGTTTTAGTCAGTAAAAGCCTGACACTCCCTCTCGCTCCACCCCAACGGAGGAGTTATCATCGTCATCATCATCATTTCAGCCGAAAGACGTCCACTGTTAGACATAGGTCTCCCCCAAATGTCGCCACAATGACCGGTCCTGTGCGTCTCGCATCCATCGGATTCCCGCGACTCAATCCAATCCAACCCAATCGGAGGAGTTATATGATAATTTATTAATTAATAATAACATTCAGCTGAATGCGGACTTTTTCAAAAGTGCATAGTGCTAATTTTACTTAAGGGATGTTTAATTATGTTCTTTTTTTATCGTACTTATTAGTGATCGTAAGTTTTCTATTACTTTACCTGTTTCTACCCGTGAGAACCTGTAATTGGCTCAATGTCTCTTATACTATTGTTATTCTTTTGTTATAGCTGTTGGTTCTCCTATGACTAAATAAATAAATAAATAAATAATTTCCGAACGAATAAAAGAAAGAAAAAAGATGGCGATCCTATTTTTGCTGCGACTGTACCTAGTCTTTAGTACAAAGTTGCTGAACTGAGTTTCATTAGAAAACCTGTCTCGATGCATTATGACATTATGTTATGCCAAGTCGTGTCGTGCCAACTTTTCGTTTGGTCCACGGTTGACTTGAAGTTAGTGCTTACTTTGCTAAAGCTGTTGATCCCCGCATTAACGCCGGCGTTCACGCGCCATTGTCTTACTATTGTGTCTTTAATTACGCACTCAAAAGGTTAAGTCGCTTTGAAATCTGACTAGAAGAATAAACCTTACCAATTAAAATTGGCGTTTTTTAAAACGGGTTACTGAATCTTTGGAATGATATGGGTTAAGCAAACTTAAATATAAAATAACAATACTTTTATAATAAATCTAACTATGTACATATAATACAAAAACACAAAATACACTCAGGTGTCGAAGTACTCCTCCACATCGCTGTCATCCGGAAATGTGCCCAGGAGACTGGCAGCATTGCCACGTTGAATGGCAATGCTAAAGCTAGAACTACACTGCTCACACGTGTGCCACACACGCCGATCTGGGCGCGTCGGTCTCCATACATTTTATATGGAAACTAGATTTGTAGAGCTACACTTGATCCACGCCACGCGACGTCGTTCTACGTACAAATCAGGCATGTTACACGTGTGCGTCGGTCTAATGTAGTTCTAGCTTAATTCTTTGAGCGAAGAACGAGCCAGCCCTCTGGTCACGCAAAGTAATGATTAGGTATTATAAGTCCTAATAAACTTTAAACTTAAAGATACGTTATTCTTTTTTCAAAAATAATTATTTATTGGTTTCTTTGTGTTTTTTATTTTCTATAATATCGTTGTATTTATACCTATTTCATTGCAACGAGACTTAGGATTTTAGGTGCAAGATATCGCTATAAAAGTCTAAACAAAAATACTGTTCGACTGATGTGTGTCTCGTGTTGGCTTAGTGTTTAAGGTTACCACTTCTCATGTATGAGATTGTTGGGTTCGAAACAGGGCAAGTACTAATGTGAATTTATCAATTTATATGTACTTTTCTACGTTTATCTAGGACATTACTCATAGCCCGTGCCTCGGAAAGCACGTAAAAGTCATTGGTCTCGGTTGTCATTCGTATTACTTTAATAGTCGTTACAGGTAGTCCGACGCGAAAAAAATTGACGATCAGTTTTTCCAAGGACTATCGTGTTGTGCAGTAACTGGGTTGCGGGGGTCTAATATGCAGCCGCTCCATTTAAACCACAGGTATTCAGCCACATCTGGTTAGACTGGAAACCGACCCCGAGCTGGTTAGGAAAAGGCTAGTGAGATGATGATTGCGATGACTGATATAGTTCGTGAATGATGCCCTAGAAACATTTACTACAAACACAATTTTGTTAGTGCAATTATATAAGACAGACAGTGTTGTACCTACTATTTATATGCGAGTGGGGAATACTATTATGTAAATTAAATATATTCTATGCCACGAGGGTCGTAATAATAACTTACCAGTCCTTTCACGAGCACATAAGCGTATTTACCAATATTGAATTTACATTTTCATTAAAGCAAGTTAACCGAATATGTCGCGTCACATCTGTGAGGCCGAACCCCGACAAATTACTTCAAAGTCCGGTCGGAAATTGCGCCGTTGACATCCCTTAGTCACAAAATAGATTACAACAGAAGATCAACTTCGTACGAGTGAAAAAGCACCGACATAAAGACAAGTTTCGCGTTCAACGTTGTGCACAGAATCATTATGTCAGCTGTTATTAGAGACGCAATCAGATATTATTACGATTTCTTCGCAACAACAATGTGAACTGAGTTGATGGTTTGGTGGTCAGAATTGTGGTAGTCTGAAATATCACAGGCTTTAAATTTTTATGAGAAAACGGTGTCACTTAAAAGTTTGGCTTGAAAAGGAACTATTGACAATAATTCCGAGGGTGCCACACCACCAACTTCCAAACTCCGGGCAGTCATAGTGTAATTCATAATGGAAAAACCCAATAACACTTTTTACCCGACGCTCAGCCTTTGGTCCTGCGCTTGATCTCTCTCCAGTTGTGTCGGATGGCCGTCCCATCGGACAATGAAAGTAAAAAAAACCGGCCAAGTGCGAGTCGGACTCGCCCATGGAGGGTTCCGTAGCAGCAAGTAACATAATAATAATCTTTGTATCAGGTTCATATTTGGCTTGCGCAAGTATGACCACGTTTCTGAATTAAGATACTAAAAAAACTAACTAAAATACTAAAAAAAAAAACTACTGACCAGATCTCGTTCAAACCAATTTTCGTTGGCAGTTTTTATAGTAATGTACATCATATATTTTTTTTAGTTTTATCATTCTCTTATTTTAGAAGTTAGAGGGGGGGGGACACACATTTTACCACTTTGGAAGTGTCTCTCGCGCAAACTATTCAGTTTAGAAAAAAATGATATTAGAAACCTCAGTATCATTTTTGAAGACCTATCCATAGATACCCCACACGCATGGGTTTGATGAAAAAAAAAATTTTGAGTTTCAGTTCTAAGTATGGGGACCCCCAAAATTTATTGCTTTTTTTCTATTTTTGTATGAAAATCTTAATGCGGTTCACAGAATACATCTACTTACAAAGTTTCAACAGTATAGCTCTTATAGTTTCGGAAAAAAGTGGCTGTGACATACGGACGGACAGACGGACAGACAGACAGACAGACAGACAGACAGACAGACAGACAGACAGACAGACAGACAGACAGACAGACAGACAGACAGACAGACATGACGAATCTATAAGGGTTCCGTTTTTTGCCATTTGGCTACGGAACCCTAAAAAGAGTGTGCAATAGTGTTTACGCACACACTTGAGTACTATAATATCTCCTGCGTACCTACTTGGCTAATCTCTGTTAAAATTCGCCACCGTGATCGAAATTCGGTCAGGAGGACAATGATTTATCGGTAGTCACTGCTAAAGGAAGTGCAATTACACTCGCAACTGTTGTTTGTTTGAGAATCCACACGTACGCATCTTGTTTTGTGCTTGCCGCTGTTTTGGTTTCGTTGTAAGGATCTCGCCTTCTGTTACTATTTATTCTGTGGCCTTGTCGTCCACGTGGCTCAAAAGAAAATGAATTCTGTTTGAATTAACGTATGGCATGAAAGGGATTAGGGTACGGTTTTCTCACCATATAAATCTCTTTGAGATAACTACATGAGTTTAAATGTGTGTTTTATTAAACATAATTAAAATGTTTCCTGTTTCATCTATGAGATCTTTGACTTATGCTTGCTTTGTTTAATGTTTTATTTTCTTTTAATTATGTACTTTACAAGATGTGGTGGTCCTCTCGCGCCGCACCCTGGATCAGGCTATGGTCCGGGGCGAAATGTAATGGGATGTGATCACCTCCTTCTGCGAAGCAGTAATGCTAGCGAAGGAGACGGCCGCAAGAGTGAGGGAACGTACATCCTCACGCCCAAGAAGCCGCGATAGGAGACGCTCCGGGAGTTGGGATATCCTCGGCCAAGATAGACGCGGGCTTGTGGACGACGAGCAATAGGTAGCTCACCGTCTGCCCGTGCGATAAGAACCGAGTCCGAGTCGACAAGGGCGCGTAGTGTTCCACGCGAGCCTCAAAGAGATGTCAGCAAGCCGTAGTGTCCCAGCAGGCTCGATGGAATTTCTGTCAAGGAAACCCGTGGTCCTACACCGCAAAGGGAAACTAAGGAACATTGGTGGGTTTAAATCAGTTAAGTTTTTTATTATATTGCTTAATTTATTTTTATTTTTTGTAAAGGTTATGAATTGGATTTAATTGACATGAAATTATTAATGTAGTTTATATTTTTGACTACATTATCGCATTGAGTTGATCTGTAATGATAGCTGTACCTACATATGTCTAAAAAAAAAGAAAGTCTGACACACCCTCCTGATCCACCCTAGAGCGCGAGAAGTCATTAGATGATTTCCCACCTCCCTAAAAAAACCCTTCGTTGCCCAGCCATTATAAATTTTATCTCATATTTAGAAATTCCAAAATAAACATAAGTAATCATAAAATCCGTTTTAGATAACCCTTTTAATCATAACCCGTTTTCCTAAAAAAGATTTAAAAAATAATTTGAGTTCGCAGGTAGCTGTGGTTATTAAGAACGTATTTAAATCCTAATTAGAGCCCAGACAGATCAAATTACAAGGCTTTAAGCCAAAATTGGGCTTCATTTATCATGTAATTGTCCATCAAATTCGTGCGAAATGAACTTTTTATTAAGCAATATTAATTACCTGAAAATTTAAATTGAAAACCTGTCGAAAACTAATTTAGATCGTACTTATACACATACCTATTAAATAACTGCTAAAACTCTTGTTTCTTAATTTAAAATTTATCAAACTCCAGTTTATAATTAAAACTTTAATAAATTCATTAGTTTGCTAAATATAAAATAAGCTTCAGACAATCCGTAACAACTGATAAAGATCTACAAATGCCAGCCGGGACCAACGTTTTAACGTGCTTTAACGTTGTAACGTTTTAAAGCACAAAGCATAGCATAAGCATAAGCAGCCTTTTAATATTTCCACTGCTGGGACTCAGGCCTCCTCTCTAGGAGAGGGAATGGGCCATAATACACCACGTGGGTCCATTGCGGATTGGTGGATATCATATATCTTCGAATTATTGGTTCTAGGATATGCCGATTTTCTCACGATGTTTTTATTCACCGTTTTGAGAGTAGTGGTGATGAAATAAATTAAATAAAGTAATTCGCCAGGCTGGGTTTGAACCCAGTGACCTACTACTCGTAAGTCGAGTCCGTTACGACTGGGTCACCGCTACTCCTTATCATCATCATCATCATCATCATAATTTCAGCCGAAAGACGTCCACTGTTGGACATAGGCCTCCCCCAAATGTCGCCACAATGACCGGTCCTGTACGTCTCGCATCCTTCGGATTCCCGCGACCCTCACCAGGTCATCGGTCCACCTTGTGGGAGGCCTTCCAACGTTGCGTCTTCCGGTACGTGGTCGCCATTCCAGAACCTTTCGTCCCCATCGACCATCTGTTCTGCGAGCAATGTGCCCTGCCCACTGCCACTTAAGTTTGGCGATTCTTCGGGCCATGTCTGTAACCTTGGTTCTCCTGCGGATATCTTCATTTCTGACGCGATCACGCAAGGAAACTCCGAGCATAGCCCTTTCCATTGCCCTTTGAGTGACTTAAAGCCTTCTGATGAGGCCCATTGCTACTCCTTATATAAAATAGAGATTGTCAAGTTCAAAACCTGGGATCAATTTACTACTAATTTTTAAAAAGTTTTCGCAATTTTTTGAACAGTTTAAAGTGTGAAAAATTTAGCTGCAATTATTTTGCTTCGAGTCTCAAAATAGGGCTGTACGTTAGGAAACCGAAAGAGGGACATTTAAATTGATTTAGCAGTTTGCGAGAAAAATGGCAACAATTTACGGGTAGCTGGCACGGTTTATTTCGTTCGTAAAAGGTTCACGCTTGACCTGTTTTTTAATCTATCGGAACGAACACTTATGACCCAATTCTTGCATTCAACTTTGTGTTTTTCAAAGTAATTTAGATTTACCGCGTAAACAAATGCCTTTGGCGCCGTGGTGTCGGGTTGAATCAGAGAAGTTTATACCGTAGTTCATGTTTATTTTTACAAATGCGGTCATTTACTGATTAGGTATAGTGTATACTAATTTTTTCAAATGTAGTAACTTACCTAAGTGGTAAGAATGGATTTTTTTTTTTGAAATGACCTTTAAAAAAAAGTTGATTAAAAATTACGGTTTGCAAATAAAACTTACTTGCGTATCAATATAATATAACGTTTTTTAATAAGACTCAGTGAAACAAAGTAAAAATAAAAACGTTATTGTTTAATCTAAATAAGCTAAATTATATAGTTTATGTGATAAAAATATATTTTCTTTCTTAATTTCATTGTTAGCAACAATTCGCCATTTGCCACTACTCAGACACAATTAAAGAACTGGATTCTGATTAAACTTGTTTTCGTTCATGATTCGTAAATAAAATTTCTTCGATTTGACAGCTATGACGTCACAACATGGCGCAAAATCGTTCCTATTCTTATTTCAAACGCATTGTAATTATCTTTAGGGCGTTCGTTAGTTTCTGATTCCACTTTCTCCATGAGAGAAAGGAGCAAGTGTACGTACGTACTAATGTTAAATTGGTTATCGCGTCGGTTCAAACTCGAATTAATCCAAGTTCTAATGACCTAAGTTATGTTCTTTTGGGAAAGATTTGACCAAAACCGAGTCGTGTTTCGATGTTATTCGAAGTTGTTAAACTTATTAATGGCTGTTGAGTTGTTTCAATTCAACCCAAGGGTATCATGGACGGGTACCTATTAGGGATTATATAAGAGGTTTTGCCGATGGAGGCGGTTGCAATAAAACAATATGTTACAAGAAATAGGCCCATTCCCTCTCATAGAGAGGAGGTCTGAGTCCCAGCAGTGGGAACAATAAAAGGCTGATTATGCTATGCTATGCTATTACAAGAAATTAATTAGTTTAGTTAAGGACTAGCTGTCCCCGCGGTTTTACTCTTTGTTTGACCCGCGTCTTTGGTTACTGTTCCGCTCCCGTAGGTTCCAGCGTGATGGAAAGCAGATAGCTTTTATATGCCAATAGATTTCCTTGATATAGCATAAGCATAGCACAGCATAGCATAATCAGCCTTTTAATGTTCCCACTGCTGGGACTCAAGCCTCTTCTCCAGGAGAGGGAATGGGCCGTAATCCACCACGCGGGCCTAGTGCGTGTTAATGAATGTCACATGTCTTCGAATTTTTGTTTCCATGCCCGTTTCCTCACGATGTTTTCCTTCACCGTTTTGAGAGCAGTGGTGATGAAATAAATTACACAAAGTAATGCGCCTGGCTGGGTTTGAACTCGCGACCTACAAGTCGTAAGTTGGAGCCATTATCACTCGGCCACCTCTGCTCACTTCCTCGATATATGGGCTACCAAACACTAAAATAATTTTCCAATTCGAACTACTTAATAGTTTCTAAGATTAGTGTGTTCAAACAAACAAACTCTTCAGTTTTATAATATTAGTATATAAAAATATAATTTATAATAAAACGAGAAAATACCGGGTTAAACGATATTTTTATGTATAACAGGACAGTTTTTATAAAACTACGAAGAGATTTTAGTGCATTAAATGAAATTTCAAAATATTTTTCGTCAAAACCAAAGATGCAAAGATTTCACATCTAGATTTAAACAAAATTATTATTATAATGTTTACAATCATAACAAGTAAATTAGACAGCACGGCTGGCGCGGTGGTCGAGCGATATGCTGCTGCGCTGCGCGTCGCAGGTACGATTCTCGCACGGAACAAATATTTTAATGAACACATCCACGATACAGAAGTAATTACTAGTTTTTTTTTAATCTCAGTAACTATCATCATCATCTTCCTATTTTTACGTTTACGTTACTTGGGATCGGTGCAACACGTTTTTTTCTATCATTCATCACACAATCTATCTATCTTTGCTTTCGTCTTCCTCTTCCTCTTCCTCTCTATCCAGCCACATGTAATATACATGTGGCTGGATAGTTAATTCTTTTAGTAGAATGCGTTTCATCCCTCCTCTTCATATGACCGTACTAAGACAAACGATTCCCTTTCAACTTTCCCATCAAAATAAAGTGGCGCCAGGCCACTTTCAAATTTCCTCTAATATGTCTACTCATTTCTCACTTTATCCATTCTCATCACTACAAACCATCTATCTTAATATTCTCATCTCAGCAAAACCAACATAAAATATGTTAGAATGTCATTCAAAACATCACTCAAATTATTCACTAAGATTGTCAGCCCATGAAATCGATAACAATAAATCAAATAGTGAGTATCGAATAATAGAGTTTGAAGCAACAAATAGTTCTATAAATGTGACTCACATAGTAGACCGAGCATCCGTTAGCAATAATAAACTGAGTGACCAAGCAATACTCGAGATAAGTGGCGCTTTGTGGCGCTCGGCAAGGTTCTATGGCGCTCCATGGCGCTTCGAGAATCGTGACGCGGCGATGTGGCGCCAAAAAAATCGTTATGCAGAAAAGACGGTAATTGTACATCTTAATCGTTGCTATAATTAGTAATGATTAATTTAATTTGGGTTTGCGAGTAAATTAAGAAAAAAATATTATTGATAAAAAGACACCGACGCGACTTTTTTTTGATAAACACTCTAGTATGTTAATAAAAAACAAAGTAGCGTCTAATTTTATTGAAATTATGTTCGGTAATTCATCGGACCGACGACTCCATAATAACCAAACTTAAGACACCCATGAGACTCATCACCATATGCCAAAGATTCTTCGAAAGAGAGGTAAGGTAAGGTAAGAGGGATAACCTAGAAAAATTACTATTGACAGGAAAAGTAGATCGGAAAAAACCCAAAGATTGGAGAGACACATTACCGAAGATATGACAACATGGCGAAATATAGTCCAGAAAAAAGTTATTCGTCGAGGTCACGACCCTCAGCATTGAGGATAAACGTCCCAAGGGGAAGGAGGGAAGTTTGATAACAATCATCATCGATCCGACACTCAAACATGTCACATCAAGACCATATTATTATACTTTAACTTATTCAGTATTAGAAAACATCCAACTTATCACAAAACAAACAACAGAAAAAACTCAAAAGCAAAAACAATTGCTACTTTTAAACACACACGTACAAAACAACTGCACGCAATTCCAAGCAGTAAGTACTCGTTTAAACCACGCTTAATCGTCTCGAGAACAACAGACTGGCTGGGATGACACGTGGAAACTGGAGCATCCGTCCCATCCTCCCATACTCCTGTCCTCTGCTGACAAAGGCATCCCCCTTATTTCAAACGTCAACTCAAGAATAGCTTGAAAAAGTGTGTCAATGTAAATTAGAGTGGCGTCGTTGGGGTTGGATGGGGTTCGTAATGGGTTCACGTTTCTGTACTAATATTACAAAGATGTGAAGTTTGTTGGTTAGGATGTAGGAAATAGTCTCTGAAACTGCTCAATTGGGCATTTGCCTGTGGTTATTTTTGTACAATATTTTATACTAAACAACAAATAATGCTAAAAAGAAATCTTTTTTTGAAAACAGCATTATCATAATTATCATTCCAAATATTGGTTTGAGGAAGAGTGGGGGCGTGGTGGGATTATCTCGCTATCTCGTTTGAGCATACGTAACCTAATAGCGGTGACGTCACATTTCAGTATGTGCATCCTTATACTGGTCTTTGACAGTTTCCCCTTCCACCACATTTGAAAGGTTTCTAATTTGATTAATATTGCACGAATTTGAAAATTTCTTTGTATTTGCGCTTTTGGATAAAGTTACTTTTTACAAAAAAATTAGTTAGGCACCCAATTGCTCATTCGATTTCAAAAGATCTTCACTAATGGAAACCTACACTGTCCCTGAGTTTCATTAGCTATTTTTTGCAAGGTTTAAGTATGAGAATAGGACACAAGAGAGAATTCGTGAGAAAAAACTATTTGTTTATCTCACTAATAATTTAAAGGGGAAAGTTTGTATTACACAGTATGTTTGTTACTGTTTTACGCAAAAACTACTGAACGAATTTTGATAAAACTTTACCCTAATATAACTTATATATATTTTTTTTATTGGAAATCATCAAATTACTTCTCCCGCTCTAAGGTGGACGAGAGGGCGTATCAGACTTTTACTGACTAAAACGCAACTGTGTCTTTCAGCGGCTCTTTATGTTGTAGGGCTAAGGTAAGCCCTTTTAAACATTCTCGCAGCCATATAAGGCATCGGGACCCTTTGGTTTTGCTGACATATTTTTAAGGCGCGCGTGGAACACAACGCGCCTTTGACACGGGCTTGGTTTTTATCGGACGGCGAGCACCTCATTGCTCGTCGTCCATAATCCCGCACCTACGGTGGCTGGAAATCACTCTATGACTCCTGATGCTCGGGATGTAACCTGGAGCGGCAGCGTGAGGATCTCCGCTCCTTCACTCGCATTACTGCTTCGCAGAAAGAGGTGGTTACTTCCCATTTCCTTTCGCTCCGGATCATTGACTGAACCAGAGCCGAACGCGAGATGTCGCCGCTGATATAACGGGTACAACAGAATAACATATAGGCTGTAGTTTATAACGAGAGAAGTACTTACTAATGTCGCGCGGGTGAAGCCTCTACCTGAAGTTAGTAATTAAAATATTTCTACTTTAGTAAGTGATTGTAGGTGCGTATGAAATTCAATTAAAGTCGATAACAATAAACCTTGTTAGGAACTTACTTCTGAATTCAATTAAAAAGCCCACTTAATTGATCTATTAAGAAAACCATTTATGAACAAATTGGCGATGTTTATCGTTCAGAAAAGGTAAAGTGGTAAATGCCAAAATTGGAAGAGTGGTAAATCACAAATTCTGCTTCCACATTACCTAAAATTATGTATAACTATCTGCTAACCCAATATCTGGGTAGTAAGTACAAAAATAACAACACACAGAAAAAACTGGGCAAGTGCGAGTCGGACTCGCGTACTGAGGGTTCCGTGCAAACTTGAAAGGTAAATTGCGGTTTACGATTTATGACGTATAAAAAAAAACTATTTACTAGATCTCGTTCAAACTAATTTTCGGTGAAAGTTTGTATGGTAATGTACATCATATATTTTTTTAGTTTTCTCATTCACTTATTATAGAAGTTACAGGGGCCACATACATTTTACCACTTTGGAAGCGTCTCTCGCGCAAACTATTTAGTTTAGAAAAAAATTCTATTAGAAACCTCAATATCATTTTTGAAGACCTATCCATAGATACCCCACAAATATGGGTTTGAAGAAGAAAAAAAAATTCGAGTTTCAGTTCAGTTCAGAACCCCCAAAATGTATTGTTTTTTTTTTCTATTTTTGTGTAAAAATCTTAATGCGGTTCACAGAATACATCTACTTACCAAGTTTCAACAGTATAGTTCTTATAGTTTCGGAAAAAAGTGGCTGTGACATATGGACGGACAGATAGACAGACATGATCCATAAGGGTTCCGTTTTTTGCCATTTGGCTACGGAACCCTAAAAACTTTCCTATTACTCTTACACACGGTGTCTACATTTCTTTTTTTCCAATTCTCCTTTCTCGAGTATGCTGGAAGCGAATTCTATAAAAATAAGCATCACCTTTGTACCTACCTTTCTATTTTCATCTTCTTGTCTTGTATATATGTGTACATAAATTGTTAAACAATAGAAAAAAAGAATTTCCTCAATATTTAAATAAATTATAATCAGCATTGACATAATCTGAATAAACACATTGAATCATTAATTTTGCTAACTCTGTCAACAAAATCATAATCTATGACTTATTTGCTCACTTATCCAATCAAATCGTGATTCAAAAGTAACTTAAGCTTTGCACTCAAACACGCCTAAATTAGATCATTGAAACCCAAATTTATTTTAAACAAATCAAATCTCATCAACGCTACCCGGTTTCGATGTGAAGGGGTCATAAAGACCCGCTTTAGAAACCGTTCTCTGGTTCCGCATAAAACTTTCATACATAATTTCGTCAAAGGGTCGAAAGTTGGGGCGTTGAGGTGTCAAAGTTATGGGACTCTGAACGAATCATCCGTCGTTCCTTCGGATTTCGCTTATCGTGCAATTTGTGCCCAAAGGGTAAGTATTAGATTCGAAGTAATTTATTCGTATGTTTAAATGAGGTCAGTGACCAGTTGTGGCAGCGTTTTTACGAGGTTATGTGTGACTTTTAGTCCTACGTCGGTTGATTGGTCCTTGTAGCAATTTCCTACCGGAGTCTTTCTTTTTCGGTTGGGAAAATCATCTAATGAGACATCCCCCGCTCTTGGGCGGAGCGGGAGATAGCGTCAGACTTTTACTGACTAAAAACCCACTCCTGTTCCTTCTTTGCCATTTTTCTAGAGCCCCGGGGATCTCTTTCGCATCACCCGTGGCCCCAGTAGGCTTCAACCCTGCTGGGCTGGTCTATAGTTGACGTGAGCATGATTTAAAAGCTTACTATTTCATTTAACGCAACGTTTGATAAAGATGCAACCCGCAAAAAGAGAGACAAACTTTCTCGTTTATTGCTCTCTCTACTAGTGGAAACGGCATCAAAATCGGTTGTGTAGTTTAGGAAGAATTAGACGATAAACAGACAGACGTGGAAAGCGTCTTTGTTTTATACTATGTAAAATACTTAGTATTCCTTTTTTTTCTAACAAATAAACAAAACGTGTTTCTTTTTTTAGCGTAGCAGCACACGGCGGGAATCTGCTAGTAGGTATCCGGAAAAAAATATTTTGCGATAAAGATACTGTTATCTAAAATATTCAGCTACAAACACGTAGACACCTTGTTTGTGGGACCTAATATCAGTGCATGATTCAATATTAATGTTCATAGGCCATTTCTTCGTAATATATAGTTTCTTTACGATTTCTAACACTCGTTTTATTAGGGTACAGTAATAAAATAAACCAGTAAACTTTTTTGCGAATTTTAATTAAGTAGTTTAACTTTTTAGGATAACTAAAAATGTAAATTTTGACGTTGTACTGAATAAAGTATCTACACTTATATGTTGAAATAAAATTCAAGGGCGATGGTGATTAGTATTATTCTTTGACTACACAACTCATTAGCATTTTAAAGGAGACAATTTTTTTTGGGCCCACTATTAAACGGTTATGTTTATTAATCATATTACACATGGAAAAAGCGATCATCTTATTATAATTAACAGACCAAAAATTATATAGAAATCTAACCGGAATAATGAAATAATAGTAAAAAAGTGTTACGGCAAAAAATGCTTGTTTAGGAGCGTTTTCAAGTTTATTTTAACGTGAAAAAAAAAATGTTACTATAGTGCGCAGCGGTGACATCGGATTTAAATGCGTTTCAAGAGATAATAATTAATTGGTCCAGCGAACTTGTTTTTAATGCTGTTATTAACGGTTAACACAAATATCAAGTAACGTACTTTAAAAATCAACGTGGAACGAAACGTAATTAATAGCCCGTTGCAGATGCTCTGTGGTCCAGTTTCAATCAGCTTGACATTGACAGACAACTAGTGGTGGGTCGTTGTCGAATTTTAGACGGACGAGACGTAACCGTTTTGGCGACGACAAAAACGGTTGCAGAAAACGGTCGTCGTCGCAACTGGTTTGAAGACGAAATTATCGTTAGTGAAGTAGTTGCAGAAAACGTTCGTTGTCGCAACTAGTTTGAGGACGGTAATAAATTATGTACTCGTTGCGTCGTCGTTTCAAAACCAGTTATTACAATGAAAAATGAACTTTATGACTATAAACATAAAATTCATTTTTCATTGCAATAACTGGTTTTAAAAACGACGACGCGACGAGTGTGATAGTTGAAGCAATGGATTTTCGACCTTATATTCTTAACAGTAAGATAACAATTCGCATACAGTAATTCGAAGACTGGTTTATGCAACGAAGACTGTTTGGTCTCAGGATGGAAAACGGTTGTTACGTTGCAGAACAAAAAACGGTCTTTGAAAACTGTTCGTCGTTGAAACTCCCACCGCTACAGACAACATTACTATTGTTTCCGATTACTAGATAGCATGTTTCTTCTGTTCTTTTCGTATTTTTATTCGAAAGATTTTATGAAAATGGCATCTGTAGATACATGCATAATCCACAAAGCCGTTGTATCAATTGTGCAGCACGATTTCAACGGAATGTTGAATACTGCTCTTGCTGGATACTGTTGTAATTGTTTAGTGGGCAGACGCACTGTTGGCTGCTGTGCATTTGTGATGTGTATAGTGTGGTTTTTATCTTGGGCGCGGCATCAAGGTGAGGTTGAGCCACCTGCATCTTTTTTAGATGAAATACTGCTTTTAAGAGATGACTTTGAAAATGATGATGATGAACAGTAATAAATACTTGTGATGTTATAATGTGGTTTTTTTTCTCCTTACACAACCAGCATAAAACACATCACCTTATTATTTTAGATCTACAGTCAATGGCCGACAAAAGCCGCGCTATTTCGAAATGAATACATCTACGCATTTTCATGAATAAGTCTATCAAATGATTTACAATCACATCAAAGTCTGTCACGTAGTACAGACGTGACTTTGTTTTATACTGTATATTATTGAACAGTGCACTATTTTAACTTAAAACACCAAGGAGACCTATCCAGTCATTAGACAATCGCTCTTGTGAGATTTTAGGTTATTATGAGAGTCATGTTTTGACTGTCGTATTTCACGGTACTCCAGTTAGATAAAGTTTTGCCAATATTACCAATGTAATCTAGAGATTATAAGGAATAAACTAACGTGCATTTCATTGCTATACGCCACAATTTGTGGTGGGCCTATTCCCCAAACAAAAAAAATTGTCTCCTTTGGCATGAAGCAAGGTTTCATAACACTAGTATGGGAAAAAATTTGAAAACTGTAAAGGAGACAATTTTTTTTGGGCCCACTATTAAACGGTTACGTTTATTAATCATATTACACATAGAAAAAGCGATCATCTTATTATAATTAACAGACCAAAAATTATATAGAAATCTAACCGGAATAATGAAATAATAGTAAAAAAGTGTTACGGCAAAAAATGCTTGTTTAGGAGCGTTTTCAAGTTTATTTTAACGTAAAAAAAAATATGTTACTACAGTGCGCAGCGGTGACATCGGATTTAAACGCGTTTCAAGATATAATAATTAATTGGTACAGCGAACTTGTTTTTAATGCTGTTATTAACGGTTAACACAAATATCAATTAAGTAACGTACTTTAAAAATCACCGTGGAACGAAACGTAATTAATAGCCCGTTGCAGATGCTCTGTGGTCCAGTTTCAATCAGTTTGACACTGACAGACAACTAGTGGTGGGTCGTTGTCGAATTTTAGACGGACGAGACGTAACCGTTTTGGCGACGACAAAAACGGTTGCAGAAAACGGTCGTCGTCGCAACTGGTTCGAAGACGAAACTATCGTTGAGTGAAGTAGTTGCAGAAAACGTTCGTTGTCGCAACTAGTTTGAGGACGGTAATAAATTCTGTGTGTGTGAAAAATGAACTTTATGACTATAAACATAAAATTCATTTTTCATTGCAATAACTGGTTTTAAAAACGACGACGCGACGAGTGTGATAGTTGAAGCAATGGATTTTCGACCTTATTTTCTTAATAGTAAGATAACAATTCGCATACAGTAATTCGAAGACTGGTTTATGCAACGAAGACTGTTTGGTCGCAGGATGGAAAACGGTTGTTACGTTGCAAAACAAAAAACGGTCTTTGAAAACTGTTCGTCGTTGAAACGCCCACCGCTACAGACAACATTATTATTGTTTCCGATTACTAGATAGTTGCATGTTTCTTCTGTTCTTTTCGTATTTTTATTCGAAAGATTTTATGAAAATGGCATCTGTAGATACATGCATAATCCACAAAGCCGTTGTATCAATTGTGCAGCACGATTTCAACGGAATGTTGAATACTGCTCTTGCTGGATACTGTTGTAATTGTTTAGTGGGCAGACGCACTGTTGGCTGCTGTGCATATGTGATGTTTATAGTGTGGTTTTTATCTTGGGCGCGGCATCAAGGTGAGGTTGAGCCACCTGTATCTTTTTTAGATGAAATACTGCTTTTAAGAGATGACTTTGAAAATGATTATGATGAACAGTAATAAATACTTGTGATGCTATGTGTTTTTTTTTTCTCCTTACACAACCAGCATAAAACACATCACCTTATTATTTTAGATCTACAGTCAATGGCCGGCAAAAGCCGCGCTATTTCGAAATGAATACATCTACGCATTTTCATGAATAAGTCTATCAAATCGTGTAAATCACATCAAAGTCTGTCACGGTCACGTAGTACAGACGTGACTTTGTTTTATACTGTATATTATTGAACAGTGCACTATTTTAACTTAAAATACCAAGGAGACCTATCCACTCATTAGACAATCGCCCTTGTGAGATTTTAGGTTATTATGAGAGTCATGTTTTGACTGCCGTATTTCACGGTACTCCAGTTAGATAAAGTTTTGCCAATATTACCAATGTAATCTAGAGATTATAATGAATAAACTAACGTGCATTTCATTGCTATACGCCACAATTTGTGGTGGGCCTATTCCCCAAACAAAAAAAATTGTCTCCTTTAAAACACGATTTTAAAATGAATTTACGCTTTTTACGGGCTCTGGAAACGGGCCAAACCTTTATTTCTTAGAAAGGAGGATGCCGGATTTTGTATGGCCACCGTCCCCACTCTCCAACAGACATGGGATATATGTCAGTTGGTTCATTCCTATCCACAAAAGACAAAACAACTGATTTAGTTGTTAAGATATGGGGGTATTTATTTAATTTAACTGGTTGAGTAGTGTAATTAGAGACACAATAGTAAGACAATGGCGCACGAACGCGGGCGTTCGTGCGGGGATCAACAGCTTAAAAAATCTTGTAGAAATTAATATGTTTATTTTTCCATCCAAAGACAATTACTATTAATCATTTATTACAATATGTTCAAGCATTTGTGCTGGTGCATTAAAGTTAATGTGTCTCCGTAACCTCATGTATCATACAATGGATATTATGTGCGCACAACTTAGGTTAGGTCAGGTAAGATTAGGCCCTTGTATCTGAAGTGGGCCCCGACCTGTCGCTGCCGGCCATCGTTCGTTCGATGGTCGGGGGCGCCGAGTCATGGGATGCGGTGATCTCCTTCTGTGAAGCCGTAATTTCGCAGAAGGAGGCTGCGGAGAGGGAGAGGGAGGCCGTGGCCACTCTCCTGTGCCGCAGCAGGCGAACCGGGCGTCGGCGGAGGGCAGACAACGCCCTCTTCCAGCCCCCATAAAGAGGTCCGGAGGGACGGCGGACTCGGGGTCGTCCGCCGTCCCCCATCCAGCAAGACCCGAGGCGGCGGCGCGTAGTGTTCCACGCGCGCCCCTATTGGACGTCGCGGGGGGAGGACACCTCACACTCCCCGCGGGCCTGAGGTGGCTCGCTTAGGCGGGCCGGCACTAGCCGAGGATCATGGATGGCGTATCAGCTCCCACGATCCCCGGTCCAAGTGTGGGAGGGAACACCGAGGTGGTTTTTAGTCAGTAAGAGTCTGACAGACCCCTTCGCCTGCCCCAGGCGAAGGACATCCATGAGGATTTTCCACCCCAGCAACAAAAAAAAAAAAAGGTAAGATTAGGATCGGGGATCATGGATGGCGTATCAGCTCCCACGAACCCCGGTCCAAGTGTGGGAGGGAACACCGAGGTGGTTTTTAGTCAGTAAGAGTCTGACAGACCCCTTCGCCTGCCCCAGGCGAAGGACATTCATGAGGATTTTCCACCCCGGCAAAAAAAAAAAAGGTAAGATTAGGATAGGTTAGGTTTGGTTAAAATAGAAATATTTTGTGAAACCTAAACCCCAAACTTTTGAGGTATGTTGCCATAATAAAAAAAAAAAAATTATCCAACTAGACACTTCGAATGACACCTGTTTCAAATCTGTTGGTACTCGCCAATAGATTTGAAACAGGTGTCATTTTTGGGGACAGTTTTACGCAATGCCCTTTGTCAAATATTGTTGTAGAATCGTACAGGGCTCGCCGAGTCGCATTCATAAATGTATGACAGTACGATGTTATGAGTGTATATTTTAAGGTCTAAAACAATTGGGTTACGTTAGGTTAAAATGTAATGTTTTATAAAACCCAAACCACATAGTTTTGAGATATGTCGCCAAAATAAAAAAAACTGTATTCAATTAGACGCTTCGAATGACACCTGTTTCAAATCTGTTAGTGGGTTGGGACACTTTTACGCAATGCCCTTTACACAAAATATTTGTATTTAATTTAATTTCAACAAAATGGTTTCGTACAATTTCTAAAGCTGTAAAATATAAGTGTTCCTACTTTAAAATGCATTACGTCCATCATAAAATACCTCGGTAGCATTTTCTACAAAAAAGATAAATTAAAAAAGAAAGAAAGATTTTATCTTTAAAAGATAAAAATCACTTTGTTGGAAATATGAAGGATTTGATAGTAGACGCCAGTGTAAGTGTTTCTTGACGTTGAAATGTGTCAAATAATGGGTGTGTTTCTATGAGAGAAACAAAATGGTGTTTACAGTTTCATGTTACTACTGTCGAGTCTTTTTTTACTCAGACTTGATTTTTATCATCTGCAATTGTTTGATCTGATCTTATTTCTTCGAGTTTATTGAGTTTTCGCAAACAGTATCGATGCGATAGTATTACTATGTTTTTTCATAGAAATTATATCTGTTGAACGATATATAAAAAAAAAACTAGGCAACTGTGAGTCGGTATCGCACACTGAGGGTTCCGTACAAACTAATATATGTAAATAGTTCAATTCCCGAAACGAGTCTCGAAGATTTTTCTGAGTAGAAAAGAGTATTTTTTTTGTGACATAACTAAAAATTGACAGTTTTCAGAATTATTCCTATACTTGTGCTAGAAGACCTTGCTTCATACCAAATTTCAGGGTTCTAAGTCAACTGGAAGTACCTTATGTATTTTGATTCCCTTGAGAGTGTTGAAATATACATTTTTTGCGACTTAAACGGCCGTATCTTTTTTTTGTTAACTCAGAAGTTTGATTTTTTTCACAACTTCAAGGGACCGCAAACCTGGTTTTAATTTTAACTCGATGCCTCCACGCGTTGCCGAGATAAAGGGTCTTGACAGACTGACAGACAGTCAGACGGACAACAAAGTGATCCTATAAGTTCGTTTTTTTCTTTTGAGGTACGGAACCCTAAAAAACAGAAAATATATTTTTGCATTCGCTCCTATATTCTTATTAGCTGCTGCCAGCGGATTCTCTAGCGAGATTGTAAAAAATTAGCCCAAAAGAACATATTCCCGTCATAAAAAGTATCCTATTCCAGGACATGGTCTACCTATGTACCAAGTTTCATCTAAATCAGTTCAGCCGTTTGACCGTGAAGAAGTAACAAACATACACTCCCAAGCTATTCGCTTCTATCTATCGCCTTTATAAATATTATAATAAAATAGGATTGGATGAGAATATTCAACTCTTGTTTCTAGAAAAGCGCTAATGTATGTGAAACATAGTGCTATAATGTAAGTATACAACGATCTTAAAAGACTTAAACATACCTTTTAAAAACTAAGTTAAGGGTTGAAAATAATACTACCTAAATGTCTGGATGAGGTGGTTTGGTAGAATACCTTGTTATTTTAACTCCGCCTTTGTACTTACTGTAAAAAAGTTTAAATAAATAAAATACAAAAAAGATCTCTATAAAAAAGGTTCTACGTGATCAATTCGCTCGTGTTGCTACATGTCTTTTTTTTTTGTAAAACATCTAAGTAGACATTTTATGTCTAGCACTTTCCAATACTGTTGTTCATTGGAATAATATAAAAAGACTTTACTTGGCAACAAAAGTCGTACGCAGTGTTGTCAGACTTTTATATATATGCTCGTTTCTTTTAAGACATCTAGTAAATACGAAACAAGGCTCTGAATTAAATGTCTGTACTCGAAATTTTATTGTAGGTATAGTTAGACTGTTGGTAGGGCACATTTTTCGCAGAACAGATGGTCGATAGGGTCGAAAGATCGAAAGTGGAAGATGCAGCGTAGGAAGGCCTCCCACAAGGTGGACTGACGATCTGGTAAGGGTCGCAAGAATCCGATGGATGCGAAACGCAAAAGAACGAAGTCAATTTGTCAGACCACACTTGGGGGAAGAGCAACGATAGACTTCTTTCGGTTGAAATGAGGATGATGTAGGTATTTCACTCAGGTGTTCACCGGGCACGGTTGCTTTGTTGAATATCTGACTAAGTTTGGCTGTGAGGCCACTGCAAATTGCCACGATTGCGAAGGTTATATTCTGCACAGTCCACGCTCATGGAGTGACCTGCGTGGTCCTCTGAGCTGCAGTTCTTGGTTGCCGGTCTCTGCCAGTAGTACTGAGAACTATGCTGACGTTAACATAAAATTGTAAGGAAATAGCCAAAGAAGGCCACCGAGATGAGGCCGATCCTGTTCGGATATGAAGACGTCGGGAAGGCAACAGCCTCGACGCCTTCACCATTTAAAGCAGGTAAGACTTACTGCCCATTGGTCGCCGTCCGCAAGCCCGCGTCGGTCCCGGGATCGGAATCCCGGCGGCGGCGGTTGGGGCGTGAGGACCGTTGCCTCACGCGGTCGGCCGCCTCCTTTGCTAGCATTACTGCTTCGCAGAAGGAGGCGACCGCCTGCCACTCCTCCTCGCTCCGGATCATGGCCTGTACCAAGGCCCGGCGCGGAAGACCAGGCGCTCAGATTATTTAAACTTTATGCACGGCAGTAGTAAGTACATAGGCAGACTTAATGCAACAAAGCATTATCTACCAGGAGTCTCCGTGTGCTCTCTGTCTGCCTATCGAGCAACCTCAGGAAAAATGTTTAAAAGTTTCTCACTTCCTATCGCTCCATCCAGAGTAAAGAGAAGTAATTTGATGATTTCCTCCCCCAATAAAATAGTATTCCAATTTATACTCCGTAAAATTCAACAAGAATTACCTCTTAACACGTTCAGTACCGAACGAGGTCTAATACGCCTCGTACGTGTCTTCCTTGCAGTGCGGATACGAAAAACAGTCTTGTCTGCCGTGCGGAAACCGTAACTTTGGTTTAGTTTAGTAACAATTTGGTTTAGAAAGAAAGAAAATGAATTTATTATGTCACAACGCAAGGCACACAAATAATAGATAAGTAAACACGAAACCAAACAAAATAGAACAAAAAAAAATTGTTTACTTTACAAAAGAGATGATTTTTTTTTTAATCCCGAATTAAAACAGAATGCAGTGGTGTATCTACTTTAATACGGAGTCAATGTGATCTCGTGCCGCATTTAGCCAAAAAATGCTTTTTGTTTCTTAAACGTTATGGGGTCTAATAAGCCCCTTACCGTCATAATAATAGTTTTGAAAGAGGTCTTAAACGCCCCGTACCGCAGAAATGGAAACAATACAAAAATAAGTGCCGCTGTCAACGTGATAAAGTGTCGGTAGTAAGGTTTACTGTTTATAAATTTAATTTTCGAACACATTTACGAATTGTATCATATTTCCATAAGACGCTCTACGAAGAAACAGCCTTTGAATTTCCCTAAGTGTATTCGTCTCGACTCTCTTGAATGTACGGGAATATTTGCTTAGATGCACAAATCCTAAGCCCCTACGCATAGCAAATGCACAACTGCAAGTGATCCTTCGAAGCTCTCTACTGTAGTGGTACTTGTGAACTGCTAGTCTGACTTCGGTCTAGTTTATTGAGGTATTTCGATTGTGAGGCAGTTCCCCTCGCCTTTCGTCCTATGA